>CM075496.1:25271666-26553333 GCA_037950675.1 Hypophthalmichthys molitrix | reverse complement strand
GCCACTGAAATCATACATTCAATATACAGAACAAATCATTTTCAATCACTGAGAATGGATACACAAAGTCACAGTTCTTCATAGAATGGTTATATATATATATATATATATATATATATATATATACATACATACACTACCAGTCAAAAGTTTGGAAACGGTAAGATTTTTAATGTTTTTAAAAGAAGTTTTGTCTGCTCACCAAGGCTGCATTTATTTAATTAAAAATACAGTAAAAACAGTAATATTGTGAAATATTATTACAATTTAAAATAACTGTTTTCTGTTTGAATATATTTTATAAAGTAATTTATTCCTGTGATCAAAGCTGAATTTTCAGCATCATTACTCCAGTCTTCAGTGTCACATGATCCTTCAGAAATCATTCTAATATGCCATATTTGTTTTTAGTACATTCAGTACATCATAGTACACGCTGATTCATTATGCTCAGAAGCTTCCTGAAGCAGTGTTTTGAAATCGGCCATCACTATATAAGTCGTTATTTTGTTTTTTTTGGCGCACCAAAAATATTCTCGTCGCTTTATAATATTAATATTGAACCACTGTACTCACATGAACTGATTTAAATATGTTTTTAGTACCTTTATGGATCTTGAGAGAGGAAATGTCATTGCTCCCTATGCAGGCCTCACTGAGCCATCAGATTTCAACAAAAATATCTGAATTTGCGTTCCGAAGATTAACGAAGATCTTACGGGTGTAGAACGACATGAGGGTGAGTAATAAATGACAGAATTTTCATTTTTGGGTGAACTAACCCTTTAATCAACTCACACATCAGTTGTGGTAAACAGAAGCTCAAGCATGTTCGCTTGACGTGCAAGAACCAGTGATGTTCATTCTCGTGTGTTACACAGCACGACTGAGCTTCTGCAAGAGGTTTGTTCTCGTGTGTCAAGCAGGTTCGGTTGGGCTTCTGTTTGTTTGCTGATCAATGTTTATATGTGAATAAAAGCCTAAATTCAGTTCAAATTTGGACAAAACCGCTCAATACATATGGACTAGTTTTACGATATCTTTTCATAAACTTTTTGAAGCGGCAAAGTGTTAGTTGCGTAGCTGCCTGTAGAGGGATAGAAAGCTCTCAGATTTCATCAAAAAGATCATTTGTGTTCTGAAGATGAACAAAAGTCTTACGGGTTTGGAAGGACACGAGGGTTAGTAATTGACATAATTTTCATTTCATTTCATTTTCGGGTTTTATTTCCCATTTTTGGGACAGACCCCTTATCCCTTTAATAAAGTGTTTTCGCTAGTTTCTCCATCGTTGTACATTCATTGCTGCCAAATGTGACCATTTTCTTGTGAATTTTATATAGATTCTTTTAAATAGCTTATATAAGATATATATTATATATGTTATAAAATAATTTATTGTGCTCTGTAAGAACAACATATTTTAATTGTCAAACCCAGATTTGAAAGGTTATAAGCTATAATGTCGATCACATATATCACTACACATGTGTATGTGTATAAGAAATAAACACAATGAACATAAAAACTGATCATACAGCTTTCATGCAAATTATATTTGTTTACAAACTTACATTTGAGTGCGTCCTCCTGGTCCCGGTTGGCAATGTGTATGGCCTCCTGGATCTGGTCCAGCCACAGCACAGCAGATTCATCTCCAGAGCTCTATTACAGCACAACACACAGTCAGCACATGTTCAATACAAACATGTGTACACACTGTCACAGAGCAAACAAATCATCTGCTACACACCAATTTGTTCTGAATGTAAGCAACTACAGTAAATCAGGAAAAGATGGGAGGCTGTATTATACATTCTGTGCAACTATCACTGGTTAAACAGGAAGTGTCTCCTTGGGAAATGTCTTGTTTATGCAGGTGTTTTCACAGCAGTCATATAATATAATAGCATCTCAATGTATTATGTAAGAGCAAAAAAAAACAAAACAAAAAAAAAACCAACACTGATGATCACTTTATGAAAACAATAAAATACTGTCCTTCATTTTAAGAGATAAAAAAAACATGGTGCAATATTTGGTCTGTTATGTTTCCCTACTTTAGAAACATTCCAACAGTAATAGGCAAAGCGTGAAGAAGTGAAAATAGACTAGAAGAGAGATGTGAATGCAAATAGAAGGGAAGGAATTAGAGAGTCAAAGTGTTATCAAATACACGATTCAAGGAATGTTTAATAAATAGCGTAATAGTGTGGCCAGATCGCAAAGCTGCACTGTCTTTTACACATTTTTAACAGAATAAAAAGAAAAAGGTAGGAACCCGCAACCTGATGATATCGACTGCTGTGAAAAACAATAGATTTATCATTCTACCTATCATTTGTTGACACTGATATCCTGAAAAACAAAAAAAGTATCTTTTTCTTCATTTGAAGGGATAAGACCTGAAAGAAGAAAAAAGAAAAGAAAAGAAAAGAAAAAAGAAAAAAAGAAAAGAAAAGAAAAGAAAAGAAAAGAAAAAGAAAAGAAAAGAAAAGAAAAGAAAAGAAAAAGAAAAGAAAAGAAAAGAAAAGAAAAGAAAAGAAAAGAAAAGAAAAGAAAAGAAAAGAAAAGAAAAGAAAAGAAAAGAAAAGAAAAGAAAAGAAAAGAAAAGAAAAGAAAAGAAAAGAAAAGAAAAGAAAAAAAGAGATCCATTAAGGACTTAAGTTACTCAAGTGGTCAGAACACCAAAACATCATATAAACATTCCTGTATGTTATTTAAGAACTGTTTATGGACAAATGTTTTTATGTAATTTGGTCCATGAATTGGAACCATTTGGGGGGAAGTTTCACGTCACACAGCATTTCCTGACATGCCACTGAGAAACATGAGCACTGAGCAATTCTGAATCCAGACTCCCATAGCCCTTAACAGGAAACCATCAAACCACCGCCCTTTGACGCAGACGTCTAACTTGACAGTTATCTTAATATACAGATGACTGATGCTCAGAACAGACTCTTGTAGGTCATGTTTAGTTTGATGAACAATACTTTGTAAAAAATTCACTGGAAAAACCTTTCAAGCATGTGGAGACTATTTGTGCTGCTGCTATTACCATTAATGTTTGAGGATTCACTTCAAGATTCAGGTAAGACCACTTTTCTCTAACATTTAAAGATAGTTAGAGATCAACAGCTGATTGCTATTTGGTAGAGATGTGGACATGGACTGAAGTCATGATTTTGTGACTAAAAAAGAAACTTTAGGGTAGTTGACTGACTGCCCCAATGACTCGACTCTTGACTTATTGACTCTTGGCTACTGTAGCGGTCTATGACGACAATGAAAATGTTAGTAAATCAAGTGACTTTTCAATCATCTAAAACAAATTATTCTCAAAATACAGTGTTCAACAAATATATATATATGCTTGATGTTGGCAGCTTATACTATCTTACTCTTACAGTTAATGTTTGTCATGTGTGATTAATCTGGACCATCTGTGCCTGTATTATTGTAGTGTGTTCAATTGATAAGACTTAATGTTTTACGGTCACGTCACATTTCCACAACCAGTGTTTTCCAGATTAATCCAGCTAATAAAGTTACTAAAATATGCGTTTAGCATTTAATGTGCAATGTTATTACTGTTAAAATAATGACTTGAAGCCATGTCCGCATATCTAATAATTTTTGTTGAATTATATTCAATTCAGTGTAACACTACTAACCGCCACAAGGTAAAATTTACCCGTGGCTGTTTTTCAAATGTACATAACAGTTTTTCAATAAAATATCCAAGTCTCCCAGTCATTGACTTTTACTAAAATTGTGTTATTTACAATCCCGTTGTTAAAATTTGTTTAGATAAAACCAGATTATACCTTTAAGCACCAGCGGGTCAGATTTACCCATATTTGCCTGTATGTTTGCGCTGTCATTTTTGCGCCGCTTATGTTTTACCGTTCTGTGTTACTAGGCAACAGATTTCCCCCACTGAGATTGTGGCAATCAGTTTTAGTCACAATGGATAAAAGAAGGTGATTTTATGAGTGCCAAACAGATATTAGAGACACTAAATGCCATGAGTAATGACTGCTATTTATTCTAGTCTGCCCGTTTCCCCAAAAAATATTTCCGATCTATGATGTAATGAATAAAACAATTTTTAATCATCACTCCAAGTTTATTGGTGGTGTTCTCTTATTCAAATAATACACAACTAAACAAATTAATAAATAATTAGGTGAAAATGTGCGCTTGAATTTGTTGTTGCATCATATCTACATCTTATGCAGCGAAGTGAATTATCGCTCATTATTGTCTATTTAGGGTTTTTTTTGTCATTTAAATAACATGGGTTATTTTAATATGCGATTAATGACATTTTATTATAATATTACACCACCAAAATATGTTTTTATTTATTTCCTTCTAATTCTCGCTGTCATTGCAGGCTGGTTTATATTCACCATTAAGGAAAGTGATTAGCCTGCTTAAAATAGCCTTGAACATAAAACAACAGGACAAAAAGTCACAGTTGTTAATAACTAAACATTATTTTTTTAATGACTCTAGACATTACTTTGTGGCACAATACAGTGACATAATACGTTTTTTACCCATATCAAAACAGTAGCCGTGTGCGTGGGTACATTTTACCAGCTGGCGGTTTTAGGTATACAACGACTCCTGGCGGTTCTAGTGTTAAATGTAGCTACATATTTCAGTATCAAGCTGTGTGAACACACTTTATTTCAATACTCTAACATTGTGTT
The DNA here is from genome assembly GCA_037950675.1 of Hypophthalmichthys molitrix. NCBI lineage: Eukaryota > Metazoa > Chordata > Actinopteri > Cypriniformes > Xenocyprididae > Hypophthalmichthys > Hypophthalmichthys molitrix. The sequence continues at coordinate 26,548,609 of CM075496.1, read as the reverse complement.
TTCTAACATTTTTTTCAGCATCAATATATTCCAACAACAATATGACAAAACATTCAATTCAGCCAAAAACGTTTCCTGGAACAATAAAGTTCATTGGTTCCCAGTTCTTCAACACATCTATCCAGCAGCCTGTGATAAATGCCAATGCTACCGTCATCAATTACACCACTGGAGTTGTCAGTACTAGGATCATTCCATCCGCGTACATCCTAGCCATCCTCGTCGGGATCCCCTCTAACGTCTTTGTGTTGGTTTGCCTCAGTAAAAGAAAGAATCTTTCCAGCAGTATCCTATATTTTAGCCTAGCAGTTTCAGACCTTCTCCTGCTACTTTCTCTCACACTCAGAGTCCACTATCACTTCAATAACAACAACTGGATCTTTGGAGAGCTGGCTTGCAAGGTGGTGACTGCCTGCTTTTATGGTAACATCTACTGCTCGATCCATGCCCACATGTGTATTAGTGTGATGCGCTACCTTGCAGTGGTCCACCCGTTCCTCTACAGGACAATGTCGAAACAGTACTGTGCGATCTGGGCGAGCTTAACCATTTGGGTGGTTTTAGCTATTGCGATGGCTCCAGAGTTTCTGGTTCAGCAAAGCTACAGCATTTCTGGGTTAAAGTTGGTGACGTGTCATGATATCCAGCCCTATAAAGAAGCGTCCTACAAAGCTTTAATCCCATACAGATTGTGTCTGATCTGCCTGGGGTTCATCCTGCCATCGATGGTCATTGCATTTGTTTATGGATCCATCCTCTACCACCTAAATTGTTCCAGTCGTGACTGGAAGCACTACATGAAGGCCAGCACGTTGGTGTTTGGGATCTTTTTAGTGTGTTTTGCTCCATGTAGTACACTTCTTTTCGCACACTATGTGAAGCTGTACACTGAGGAGCAGTATGACTTGTATTATTACTACAGAGCAGCCGTATGTTTGTGTTCCTTCCACAGCTGTCTGGACCCTTTCCTCTCTTATCTCCTCGCAAAGAATTCAACTTCCCGAGTCAAGTTTAGATCCTTTAGCTCTAGACCTTTGAAAGCTTTGTCCACTGCCTAAGGCCTTCTAAATAACAGGATGTTTTTTTTGCGGACCCTGCAAGGGGGGCTTCCTTATCTAAAATGGCTTAACAGTGGCTTAAAGATGTTATGGTTGGACTTCCCACTTTGTACTTTAGTAGAGGCTCATTACTTTGTACACAAGTGAAAGAAGTTGGAAACTCAAGCTGTAAGCATAAAACTAAGTCAAGCTGAATACTAAGTCTTTGAGACCATGAAAGAACTGTTTAAGTAATTCAAATAAGAGATGTAACCTCTTAGATATTTCATTGTTTCAGCACTGTTATTCTATTTCACCTTGCAGATGAGGTCTTTGGTGGTCAGCAGTAGATCGTAATAGTGTTTGGCGGTGGCTGGCTTGACTCCCTGTAGTTTAGCAGTAGGGAGTAGAAGGGTGGCGAGTGTCTTCTCTGGATCTCCAGAATTTAGAGCTTCGTTGATCTCAGCAATAGCAATGACTCCTACACACAGAACATGGGAATTTTATGTTCTTAACAACTCGTGATGCAACGGAATATGTGAAAGAAACTGACAAAAATGTATTTAATTGTTATGCTTATACATTAACAAATATGTTGTTTTAAGATAATATAACTTTTAGATATTATAATTAGGGCTGTCAAAGTCTACCTGTTTACTTGTGAGATTCATTTAATAAAACTGTTATGTGTGATTTATACAGACTGGATCAATGATGCTTAATTCATACACACACATCCACACAACCACATAGCCACACCAGCTTATCAGAACATTAAGGAGTAACTTTCTCCAAAAAGACATTCTTTGTATGCTAGATTTTAATAACCTTCAAAATTCAATGTATTTGAAAGACCACCTAAGAGTTAAACACATCATTAATGAGAAAGCCTTTTGCTTATATTACATTTTAATCTAGATTTATAAGAATATATATTAATGTCTTTCTATTTTGTTTTGTTTAGTTTGATGTTCAATATTAATAGTAATTATATGAATTAATAACCTTCAGAAAGTTAAGAAATATTAATTTAATCTTCAGAATTTAGTTCATGTATGTTTCTATTAATTTTAGTAATGTATTTATTTATAACTGATACCAGTTACTCTGAAACAAGCTGATGAAATGGAGAGAATGAAGTTTTTATTTGCATTTCTTTCAAAATATAATAATTAAAAATATAATGATTAATTATTAATTATAATGAAATTATCATTAATTTAAAATAAGGTATGAAAGGCAGAACCCCCAAACTATTGGTATCGTTATCAGTATCAGCAGATATCAGTAGAGAAATTTAGTATAGGTGCATCTCTAAAAATAACTGTTGTCTATTGTGTAATTTATTCCTGTGATGCAAAGCTGAATTTTCAGCATCATTACTCCAGTCTTTAATGTCACATGATCACTTCAGAAATCATTCTAATATGCTTATTTGGTGCTCAAGAAACATTTACTATTATTATCTATGTTGAAAATGTTGTGTTGCTTAATAATGTTGTGCAAAATGTGATACATTTTTTCAGGATTCTTTGATAAACAGAACGCTCAAAAGAGTGTATTTGAAATAGAAATCTTTAGTAACATTATAATTGTCTTCACTGTCACTTTTGAGCAATTTAATGCAGCCTTGCTGAATAAAATCTTACTGACCACAAACTTTTGAGTGGTAGTTTATAATTTATTTAAAAGTTTGCTTACTCTCATGTTCCTCATGCACCTGAATATTGACAGTATCGATGCACTTCTGAACATCATTCCAGGTGAGGAACTCTTGACCCTGGGCGAGGGACTCTGCTCTGAGACGGATCAGTGTGTCTGCATATCTAACAAAGCAAAACAACCACATGATCAAGTAAATTACTAAATTGTTTCTCAGTGTGTATTATACAGTATTCTTGGAACCGCTCTCTTTCTCAAACTGTAGTATCACTGTACCTTTGTAAATTGTCAGCATCCAGACCACTGAAGCCCAGTGGAGAGTCACTGAGCTGCTCAATGACGGCCACAGCGTCTTTAGTGTCCAGCACCTCATTTAACACAGACACAGCAGACAGCATCTCCACAGCTACACACAGCTCCTCATGAGTAAGACCGGCCTTGCTCTGAGGTGAGCGAAAATTTAAACTTGTTTTGTAAGTAAGGACAAGAAAGAGCTTAACATGGGGAAGAAGAAAAAAAAAAGTAAGAGAGCTGACCTGAGAGCCGAGCTGCAGGCTGAAGAGCTCGGCCTGGTACAGACTGGCAGCAGTGTGGTAGACAATGGGCAACTGGGCCTCTGGGTTCAGGAGCTCCTCTACGATCTCTTCTGGAACGCCTCGCCGAATAGCTGCATTGATCGCAACAACCGCCTTCTGTTCTGTGTCCATCAAGAGCACAATAATCAGTAGTATCAGAAAAACAAACTCATCAAATGAATAGAGAAACACAATATATGTTGGTATCAATTTAGTAATCAGCTACTATACAATCTGTATTGGTCAACACAGAATATATATCGGCCGATATTGTATATTTAATTGTGCATGCTAATTTCCCCTATTTTTACATTTAGATTATCTCAGTTAGCTATCATCTGATGCTCACTTAAAGATAATATTTATCTTTCACTTTGTACATTATAATGTTGTGATAAATTGTATCACTTGTATCGATTGATTTTCGATTAATGTTGTTGCCCATGAGTGTCAGTGTTGCCCATGAGGCTATTGGCTCTGAATTGTTTGTACTAAAACACTCAAAATTACCAAAATGTACATCCTTAGACACTCTATGTTGATCTATTAAGAAAGCCATTTATGTTAATGTTAATTTCACTTTTATTGAACTTAGTTTGGCTGAACACCATCTAAACTGACAATGGGGACATACAGAGTTTCATATCTATAGAGGATCTACACTACACTCGAGTCTATACATTATCATCCAGTCAAGGGTACATGTATGTGTGCAACATACTTCGTTTCTCGGCCTCTGCAAACTCATTACAGGAAGTGATGACCCTCTGAATCTCTTCCCTCTCCAGTTGAGCACCCCTACCAGCATCCTACATACAGATGTCATAAATATGCTCATCAAATTCATTTGACTCAAAATCAAGACTGATATAGAAAGTCTGCTTCGGTACCTTAACTTTATGCTTCCTGTAGGATGTGAAGTGCTCCAGGTAAAAGGAGGAGTTGTCATCAAGGACTCCTACAAGACCAAGTGCAGGCAACCGAAGGCTGCCCAGGAGGGCTTTCTGATCCTCAGCATCAAGAGCCTGATTTACTTGCTGAATAGCTGCTGATGCTAGAGAGAGAAAATCATTATTACTGTACACAATATTTACATAATATTATATTCAATTCAGAGCAAATCAAGAATATTTTCAAAGCAGCCTACTATGCCATACAGTAAAAAATCATTGCTATATTTCCATGAATGATGTATGGGCTTCCCTGAAAGTGTCCAAATGCTCTCTTAGGCTCGCCTTAATTTGAAATCATGAGAAGATATCAAAAAAAAGCTACAAAATGAGCAATATACAGTACAATGAATATATAAAATTAGATTAAAAAAACTTTAAAAACTTAATTAGGAACATTGCCTTGGCAAAAATAAATAAATAAATAAATAAATAAATTTAAGTTGAAGAACTATAATTACTAAAAACTAAAATAAAACTAAATTAACGCTAAATTGAAAAAATAAATAAATAAAAATGACAAAAGCATATAACAGAATTACTGAACCTAAAATTAAACTAAAATAGAAAAATAAAATCTAATTTAAAATAAGAAATAATTATAAATTATACTGTTATCATAACAATTTGAGTGAAAAGTTTAATTTATTTCACCTAAATTTTAAGTCATAACTTTGCATATTTTTGTTTTAATTTTTTTTTTCTCAAAATTTAAAAACTAAAATTAAACTCTTTAATTCCAGAAGTAAGCTTAACAACAACAAAAAAACAATAAACATTTTTTTTTTTTTTGTGTGTGGTCTCAGCCCACTTTCCCAATGCATAGATTAATGTGCCACACTTACTGTTCACGAGGTCTACACTGCTCTGGATCTCTTGCTGGGTCAGTAATTCTTCATACACATCCCTCTCTTCAGTTGCAATAGACGAGCGCTGAACACACATACAATATGTCACAAATATGTTTTCTTAAAGAGATTTTTTGAAAAACTAAAAAAAGAAACTAGAGGATAATTAGAGGTCTGGTGGTACAGAGAACAGGGGAATTAGAATGCTGTTGGTTTGATCCCTGTAAGAAGCAAAACGTCAGCTATCACAATTGTGCTTTTGAACAAAGATCGTAACACCAGGTTGAGAATTAAATGAAAAAATGCCCAATAAAACATCCACCCACTTAGATGTGTACACACAACAAAATCACTATTCAGTTAAGTCAACATCAGGGGATCAGGTGATACTGGAGTCAGCAGAGTGTGTGAGGAGTGTTAAAGGACATCAGCATTAAACAAGCGAGGCTGATTCTCTGCTATTTTTTAATCAAAATCCTGCTGATTTTGCAACTAAAGGAATGCTGGAGCTTGTCTGAAAGGAGGCTGCAAAAACAAACACAAACAAACTTGCTCTGCATGCAAAAATTTAGATATTTGCATACACATGCCTTTTCAGAAAATGATGAATAGTCCTTCCTGTAAATTACTGCTTAATCTTTAAACAAGGTTTAGATATTCACTTGTGTGCACAGAGTTTTTACGGTTTGCCTTTGTACGACTAAGGCTTTGTTTATGTCACACATAATTCTATTTAAACCAGATTTCAAATCATACAAAATGTCAAAAAAAAAAAAAAAAAAAAAAAAAAAAAAAAAAAAATATATATATATATATATATATATATATATATATATATATTAAGCAGCACAACTGTTTTCAACATTGTTAATAACAAGAAATATTTCTTAAACACCAAATCAGCACATTAAAATGATTTCTGAAGGATCATGTGACACTGAAACCTGGAGTAATGAAAAATTCAGCTTTGACATCACAGTATTACTGTTTTTACTGTATTTTGATCAACTAAATGCAGCCTTGGTGAGCATCAAAGACTTTGTTCAAAATCATTAAAAATATTACTGACACCAAACTTTATGAATATCTAGTTTACCCGTCCTGAGGCCTGATCCTCTTTCCTCCTCTTGGCTTTGCTTAGCGTGTCTTGGTAGGCCTGGGCCAGTGGTCTCTGTGTGTTTCTCAGTAAGGCATTAGGGTTCTGCAGAGCCGCCATTGTGTTCTCTGCGTGACCTTTGTCTATGGCCTCATTAATGGCAAAGACAGCAGCGTGTACTGCAGATATAGATCAGAAAGAGGACACAAAAACATACAATCATGAAAATGAGGATAATAGGTATTTAATTTAAACAGATGTACTTACACAAACAGATAAAACAGATGAAGTCACTCACATGCAGCCTCATCTACTGAAAGCTCATTGGCCAGGATTCCACCAATCTTGCTGAAGGTGGGCATCTGGATGCCATATTTCTCTAGTTCTTTCCTCATGTTACTAATCTCTTCCTCTGTGGAATGAGAATATGAAATGTCAATATGAATATGAAAATTCTGTCATCATTTACTCACCCTCAAGTTGTTCTAAATCTGTATGAATTTCTTTCTTCTGATGAACACATGAGAAGATATTTTGAAGACTGTAGGTAACCAAACAGCTGATGGGCCACATTGACTTCCATAGTATGGACAATAAAATACTATGAAAGTCAATGGGGCCCATCAACTTTGGTTAATGAAAATTGACATTCTTCAAAATATCTTCTTTTGTGTTCAGCAGAAGACATTTTTTTTTTGTACATGCCTATTTACAAGACCTGCACTTGTAATGCATCTGAAGAACAATGGCTGTCTTGCCAGCGCACACGTCGAACAAATCAAGGTCCTTGTTACTTTAAATCGTTCCACAATAAGTGTGTCAACATCAAACCATTACTGCAATGAATTCCTGCAAAAACAACTAGCTATAATCTTAAATGTGTTTTCACCTCCATCATTAATTCATTACAGACCACATCATTTTGACTTGAACTCAATTTTGCTGATGAGGTATTCTATTAACAAAACACAATGAATGAGATGAAGAATTACAGGAGAAGGCACTTTTCTGCCTTCTCCTGTAAACTGAGCTGACAGAGGAGGATCTACACTTCAGTTATGGGTATAATTGTGTGCAGTGCTTTAAGCTCTGAGACTGTAAGGGAACACCACTATATGCTTCAAAACTCAAATGTAAGTTTGCAGATATCACATATTTATGATTGAGGTAGTTTAAGAATTAGCCTTTGGAAATAAACATATTTGTTTATTGTTAATATAATTATTATAACTATTGTAAGTATTATTGGGGAAATGGGGGGTGCACAATCACCCTGCACTCTTAAAAAAAAGGTTCAATGGGGTTTGATATAGAACCCTAGCGTTCTTGATTTTAAAGAACCCTTGATGGCAAAATGGTTCTATAAAAGGAGAAATGTCTTAAATGATTGCATATTGCTTTCATGTTTAACAGGTTATTTCATTTTTTTTTTTAGTGATAAAGTGTTTACGGGCTGTTTAAATAAAATAAATTAAATTAAAAATCAATTGAAACAAAATTTATTAATTAACCTAAATCTATAAAATTATCACCTGATGGGAAACCTTAAAAGATTCTATATGTGAAGCATCTGACAGAACCTTTTAAAGTTTAATACGGAAACTTTTCTTCTAAGAGTGTGGTGGCTGATGAAAATACGAAATAAAAATTTTATTGACATTTTCTGGCAAAAATGGCATTTTTTGAGAATGCCTGTGGCTTACCTGTGAAGTCAACTTTCCCCAACAGGTCCTGGATCTGAGGGGCAATTCCCAATTTGTAGAGGTACAAGCTGCACAAAGAAGAAGAACAAACAAATAAATGCATTATATCATAGCTAGAGAATGAGGGAAAGCAGAGATAGCACAGCAATTTGTGCATGAGTGCTGGGCTAAGGATTACACAATGATTTTTGAAGTCAGTTTATTTTCATTTCTCTACAAAATGGTGGAAGAAAAAAAAATAGGAATACTTAAAAACTTTCTACTGCTTGAGTAAAAAACATATCTCAGCTTTTATCCAGATTGAAACCATTAAAAGATAATAAATGACTATGCAGCTAGACTTTTTTAATATTGTCAATGGGAGTACAGCCACACATGTTCACATGCTTTAACTTTAACTCTCATGGCTTTACTGTAATATGACATGTCCATGGAATATAAAACGTATAACTAAACTACTGAGTCAGAAAAGACAAGTTCTTGCAACTAGATTTAAAATGCAGCATTCCCTCCATTATTAAATTGGTAGTTGAAAACGAGTTAAAAATGAAAATTGTTTATTAAAAAGATTTATTCCAAATGAACTGGTATCCTCAGATATAATGCCCATACAATCATGCAAAGTAAGTAGGTTGATCAACTTTTAAAAATGAGGAGAAATCAATTCCTATATGTTTTGTTGTTGATGTCAAATGTCATGTGTACAATTACACTTGATATTTTGATGCAAATTATTCTGTCACTTCGGGTAAAAGCAAAATTAGAACAAAACTATGAACAAAACAAAACAAAACAAAACAAAAGAAAATAAACAATTACATATGGGTTCACATGCAACAAGGAAGGAAGGAAGAAAGGTGAAAAGAAAGGTGGAAAGAAAGAAAGAAAGAAAGAAAGAAAGAAAGAAAGATGTAATCCTGAAAAAGAATAGAAAAGGAAAGAAAGATGCAATCCTGAAAAAGTAAAGAAAGAAAGAAAGAAAGAAAGATGCAATCCTGAAAAAGAAAAGAAAAGGAAAGAAAGAAAGAAAGAAAGAAAGCTTGTTTTTCAGTTTGATACTATGTGCCCTGAAGCCAAAAGCAGTTGTTTTAATATTTCACTAGCTTGCTTTGCAATATCGACAATTACAAATCACAAATATAGTTACAATGTTCTTACACTAGATGGCAGTATGAAGTTGTGTTAAGTCTATCCCTATGCCAGTTCTGGAACAGGAAAATAGCCTGCAGTAAGTGTGCAACACATGCTGGAAACTGCATTAAACTTTTATCTTTTATCTGTTCACTGACTGAGGACAAATAGAGGGGTAATGAATTATTAAAGGTGGTGTGTAGCATGGGAGATAAACTTAATGTGCCTTCCTTAACCTTTGACCCCTACATCAATAGCCAGAGAGATAGACACAGTCTGGTGTGAATTTATCCTCCTAACTACAGGGGTCAAAGGTTAAGTGGCTTAACTGGTAAAAGAGATGTAGGCCACTATACCTCATGAGTCACAAGCTTGATTATATTCTTCAGAGCCAAACTGATAACAGGACTATGCAGACAACAATTGGATTTTTGGCATAATGCAAAAATATTATATAATATTATAATTTTAATATATATATATATATATATATATATATATATATATATATATATATAAACATTATTATATTATATATTATATTATATTAGATATCTTGACCCTAAATACTGATGATTTTGGAAAAACTATCTTATGCGAAGTATATGCTGATTGTGATACGATGTCTGAGGCATCTCTGGGCACAGTCTCAGTGATAGTCTTACTGAGCAAGTCAACTACAGGGTCAGGAAGGAAGAGCGTGTGCAAGGCAAAGGGAGGAAGCCAGGCAACCCACACACAAGACAAGAGAGAGAGAGAGAAAGAGAGAGCAGGAAGCACTATAAATCATTTACCATAAAAGAAGTCTTCCTGTAGTCATTCATTAGACACATTCCCCTGTGCACATTAGCTGCCAAATGATTAAAACTTATGAGTTGCATAATTACTTGGCTTTCTATTAAAAATGACTCACCATGGATGGCTTTCTATGCTCTCAGTCACTCAGTGGTTTTCTGATAAATAACTTAGCATAAAATAAAACGTGAACAACTGAACGCTAAATTAAATTTTTGGAGAAAATGAAGAAAGTGGTGTTTCCCGTGCAAACCTCACCATCACAATTATAGGGTCTTGCGGGTGGTTATCAGGGTGTTGCTATGTGGTTACTAAGGTGTTCTGAGTTGCGGTTTGTCAGAAGAGCCCACCCTGTCTGGATGATACAGCTCAAGATCCTCCTTCTATGTACACTACAATTTAAAAGTTTGAGGTCTGTAGTTTTTTTTTCAATTATTATTATTTTTATGAAAAACTATTTTTTAAATAAATATTTTATGCTAAAAAATACAATAATAACTGTAATATTATTACAGTTAATATATATATATATTTTTTTTTTTCAAGATTATTTGATGAATAGAAAGTTCAAAAACAGCATTGAAACAGAAACCTTTTGTAACATTCACTTTTTATCAATTTAATGTGTCCTTGTAGAAAAAAAACTTTTGAATGGTAATACATACGTTTTTAAAATTGTCAAGTCGTATAAATGACCATAGGCTAATGTATTATGAATGAAAAGAATAAGCAATGAACAATAGTATATTTACAAATTAGCATTAATCTAACAGATAGCAATACCTAATAGACCTAATGGAGAGCAATAACCTAATAATACTTAAATAGAAATCTTTTATAACATTATAAAAGCATTTACTGTTATTTTTTATCACTTTAATGCATAATTACTGAATAAAAATGTTAATTTCTTTAAAAAAAAAAAAAAAAACCTTACTGACCCCAAACTTTTTAATGGTAGTGCAAGTTAATAGTATTTATTTGCCCATTTAATTGTCACCAGGTGAAAAATCTAAGTCTGATTGTTTAGAAAAGTAAAAGCACACCTCTCCTCTGCAATAACTATTCACATTCATGTGTATAGAACAAAGAGTGTGGAACAAGTTTTGTGCCAAACTTTTTGAAAAATTCTTATATAATGCCTGGATGCCCCACAGAATGGATTTCTAATCAATATTCCCATGAGCTTTGATTATTAAGGCAGACATTTACAGTAAGACGGACAAAATACTGCTTTCAGACAGTATAAGGCACATTTTCAGTGGTGGCAGACAAACAGGAAACAGAAACCTCTGCTAATCTCTGAGTATACGCTTCCTGCAGGGGAGGGCGGGAATCTGATATCATAAGAGAGTAGGATCACACCTCAGAGTTCATACTTCAGAGCATTCAATCCTCAGCAAGCCATAAAAACTGAATGTGGATTATCCATGAAGCAGATAAAAACATAAAACATTAACTTGACGGATGTGTTTACGTCCTAAAATAATTCTCTCAGAAAGTCAATGATCTGAAGATGCTCTGCACAACAGAAGAGGTGTGAAAAGGAGCTTTGTATCTGGAGCATATTGACAGGAATTGTCAGGAAACAGTGACAGGAAATGACTTAAGACAGACAGGAAGTTAACCAGGGGGACTGATGGGTAGATTAACCACAGGCACCCCCTAGTCACACCATTACTACAAAAACGGCTGCTTTTCTCAGTGGTAAGACTGCCATGACAATGGCTGCCAAAAGGAAGCACCAGTCATACACGCTGATGCTCTACAACCCTGTTGTCATAAGTGAGAGATCGAGAAACCATGACCACAAAGTAACCGCCATTTTTTATAATTTCAGGTTATGAAACCTGGTGAAGCAAGCAAACCTTTTCAGTCCACAGCTTGTAAACACTTTTTAAATATTGAGTGAAAGAACAGAATGAGGAGTAGAAAAACATCAGAAGGTCTATAATACCTCAGCGCATGAATGCAGTAGATCACCTTGGGCATATTCTTGCGATCATATACATCGGTGGTCTCAGGATAGAATATCTGAAAGAGAAAATGCAATTTTTTTTATATAAATAATACCTTGGACACCTCAAGATTAGAAAGGAATAGGCCTCTAAAGGCATAGTTCAAACAAAATTAAAAATTCTAGTTGTGTCCCAAATACACTATGCACTTATAAACTATTAACTATGCACTAAGTCAGGGGTGTCCAAACTCGGTCCTGGAGGGCCACTCTCCTGCAGAGTTTGGCTTCAACTTGCCTCAACAAACCTGCCTGAAAGTTTCTAGTATGTCTAGTAAGACCTTGATTAGCTGGTTCAGGTGTGTTGAAAGGGTTAGTTCACCCAAAAATGAAAATTCTGTCATTAATAACTCACCCTCATGTCGTTCCACACCTGTAAGACCTTTGTTCATCTTTGGAACACAAATTAAGATATTTTTGATAAAATCCGATGGCTCAGTGAGGCCTGCATTGCCAGCAAGACAATTTCAATGCCCAGAAAGGTACTAAAGACGTATTTAAAACAGTTTATGTGACTACAGTGGTTCAACCTTAATGTTCTGAAGCGACGTTCCTTATGTTCTTTATTCAACAATATCTAGTGATGGGCGATTTCAAAACACTACTTCATGAAGCTTAGAAGCTTTACAAATCTTTTGTTTTGAATCAGTGGTTCAGAGCGTGAATCAAACTGCCAAAGTCATGCCCCCCGTGATGAACCATTGAAATTTCGAAACACTTATGACGTAACGAAGCCTCATTTATTGAAATCACGTTACTTTGGCAGTTTGATACACGCTCCGAACCACTGATTCGAAACAAAAGATTCATTTTTTTAAAGATAGACATCAACCTTCTTAGTATTCCTCAATCAATTCATTATAAAAATATAACAAGAAAAAAAAACTGTTTTCCCATTGATTTTTTGTAAAAATTGTATAGGGTCGCTAACGACCCGAGGTGTGTATAAGTGTATGTATATTTTTTTCTGCACAACAATAATTGAATCTTTGATGACGTAATAAGTGCAATTCACCTTTATTCCACAAGGTGGCAATGTCTGATACACAATGATGAAGTGACATTTCATTCAGAGAGAAAACGAGAGAATAGTACGGAGCCCCACACATGACATGCAAGAAAAAAAAATTAAATCGTGCACACGATTTACTAATTCCTTCCCTCAATTTACTAAATCATGAGCACGATTTACTAAAATGTACTATTGTACTATAAAATGTTCCTATTTCGAACGAAATAGGATATTGTGCGCACATTTTAGTAAATAGAGGGAACGAAATAGTAAATCATGCGCGCGATTTAGTAAATCAAGGGAACGAATTAGTAAATCGTGCGCACGATTTAGCCTACTATTTTTTTCCTGCATGTCATGTCCAGGGCTCCGTAGAATAGGAAGTATCATTAGCAAACTTGAAATGGCTCAGCGATTTACTGCAGAGCAATGACTGAATGCAATCAAATATGACTGTCACTGTCACTTGATGGATCTGGTGAAGCTGTCAGCGATCAAAATATTGATTTTGAAGATGTTGAAAATGACATAGTTTTTTGAGATAGCGAATGGGCTCATATTTGTGATCTCAAACATATTCTCAAAGCTATAATTTGCTAAATGTAATGGGAAATGAGCTCTGACAAGAACAGTGATGATGGCATAAAACATCTGCTCAAACTGAGCCCTTCCAAGCTCCAAAAGGTAACAAAATATGCTTTATTTTATTCTTCTGTAATTGTTACTCTAATATCAGAGAAGTTTTATATTATCGCGACAGGTAGAATTCCATCCGTGTTAGATATAGATCCGGGTCGCTAAAGACCCGAATATGTAAGAATGATTGGTGAAACAGTCATGCATTTAAGGGTTAAAGTCATTAAGGTTTGGAATGACATGAGGGTGAGTAAATAATGACAGAATGTTCATTTTTGGGTGAACTAACTCTTTTTGCATTCTAAAGAATTGTGTGCTGCCAACTACACTGCGACAATGGCCATGTGCACAAAGCAAGATCCATATAGAAATGATTTAGTGAGTCTGTGAACTGGCCATCACAAAATCCAGAATTGAACCGCACTGAACACTTTTGGAATGAACTGAATAGCAACCGTGAATCAGACCCCCAACACCCTGACCTCACTGATGCTCATGTCTGAACAGTAGCAACTCATCACAGCCATGTTCAAATCTTCCATGTAGCAGCAAAGGGAGGCCGAACTCCCTATTAATGTAAGCCATTTTGATCTTAAATGTTCAACAAGCACATATACTATCCTTCTGCCCATATAGTAAATGTAAACATAATGCCCTTTTTTATTTTTGTGGCTTTGTGTAATGCACTGCACTGGCTGGGGGAAATCTGTCCAAAATTTTACAAAATATAAATGTTTAGTCTTCTGTTAAAATGACTTTTTACGATCGACTGAACGCTAGGTATTATGAAGGACGCTAGGTTTGAAGGACTTCAAAGAACAGCCTCTGATTCACAAAATGCACTGTCAAATGCCGAGATAAGGTGCAGATTGCCTTGCAGTGTCAGTGTTTATATGCCTTAAATTTGTTTGTTTCCATAAGCTACAAAATATGTGGAAGGCTGAATTGATGCAGGAGTTATAGGCCTAATATTGTTAATATTCTGAAAAAGTGACAGTAATAGGGTTGGGCCGAAACACGATGCCAACCCTAGACAGTAAATGCATTAATAATGTATGTTCTCTCTCACCTTGGGCAAACCAACAGACTCCATGGCTCTGAGCCACTGCACAGTGTTATCTGTGTGTCTGAAATGTAGTCCTGAGTGCTGGAGAAAGTGCAAAACAAAAATAAATGAATACAACAGTAACACATTATTGCATATATTGTTTAAACTGAACTTTATATAAAGCTGCTCTGGAAATCTTGAGAGTCTTCTCCTGTTTTCTTTGTAATATGTGTAACAGAAATTAGGTAATAAGCATAGCAATAATAGGTAATAAGCAATAATACTGTTTAAAAGTTTGGGGTCAGTAAGTTTTTTTTTTTTTTAAGAAATTAATATTTTTATTCAGCAAGGATGCATTAAAAGTTTGTTGAGCAGCAAATCAGCATATTAGAATGACTTCTGAAGGATCATGTGAGACTGACTGAAGACTGGAGTAATGATGCTGAAAATTCAGCTTTACCATCACAGAAATAAACTGCATTTTAAAATATATATACATATATATTTACAGTCAAATATTGTTGATATATTTTTACTAGTGGGTGCAGGACACTATAGTTCATTTATGTAATGAGGATAGCAAAATAAAGTAAACTGTGACATATTATACCCAAAAATTCTTCAAGCAGTGAACTACCAGTAAAATGTATACAAATTTGGAACCAAAAATTATCCAGACACTGAGCTGACCATGTTTTGCTTAAGTGTTATCTGACATAATTAAGATTATTTTTTTCTGACACTTCAACTCTGAGATCTTGTCATATTTTATTACCATTTTATTAAACTATAGTGAATAACCTGTATTAATGAATGAAATGTTCAAGGTGTCTGAATAAGTTTTGGTTTCAATGTAATTAGTTTCAGCACAAACATGCCACCTTTGTATACTGTGCAGTGCAAACTGAATTCAGCCCAAACATTTTGGGTGTGTTTGCATCATTACCTGATTTGCATAATTTCTTTAGTGAACTGGGCACTAAAACAATGCAAACAGCATGTGCAAATAAACAACACTATCAGTGGGCACAATTCAATCTGAATTCCCCCTTCTGTTATTTCTCATCCCATGGGAATGAGACATTCAGGATGTGAGGATGTCTGTGTTGCATTAAGGAAAAGGCACATCCTGACAAAGCACTGTGACATACTGGCTACGTTCACACAGTCAGTGTTTGGAACTGACATCTATATTTACAACAGGTGTGACTTACAAAATGTACTTTTTAGGAGTGCCTGTGTGAATGTAGGGTAACATACAGCATTTGTTTGCTGAGTTAAACAGTTTCTAAAAGCAAGAAAAAACTCAGAAAATCAGTACCTTATAACGAGATTGGTCCCTGTCATAAATCTTCTTCTCTGACACCAACTGCGGAGCAAAAAACTTGGCCAGTTTGCCAAGGTAGACACCATTCCTCAAGCCGTTCTCCAGTTCTGTGGTAGGAGGCAGCTGCTCCTCCAGGCAGGCCTCCATCCATCTGAAATCAAAAGGTTAGAGTTTCAGCTACTCACACAAAGACCACATACTGAAATTTAATACACTGATAGTAAACGCTAAATGTTTTAACTACCAGGTTTTTCACTAAAGTATCAAATCAACACTTTCAAATGACAGCAACATGCTAACATGCACTTATTTATGCATGCCTTAACATGCATTATTTATTGAATAGACTTCCAAGGCGGAGATTTCTTCTGGAAAACAAGTGTGCTCCTTTAGAAATTACAGGTTAAACCTTTAAATGAATTACAGAAGAAGAAGGGTTAAATAAAATGAAACTTGGGCACTCAATCAATTAATAAACACTTTATAAACACTTTTTAAAGTATAAATCAATCACATAAATCAACCATCATTAAACATGAGTTAATGCTATTTTTAAAATGATTAAAGAAGCAAAAATGTAGCATTCAGGACATGCCTAAAAAATGTATACCAGACTACAGTTCACTAGCTCTTCAGTTTAAAGCCTGGGACACACCAAGACGACATCAAACTAGCGACAACGAAGCCGACTGTTGTCGCCTCTCTTTGGCTGCATCTTGGCCAAAAAGCTGTGCTTGAACACACCAAAAGGACTAAAGGCGACTGTCAGCTAGCACATGCATTCTGCGCATATGTGTAAGGAAATATCTGTCTATATCAGCAGCAATGTTCCCTCTAAGCTGCGCGCGTGCGCGGCCACGCACTTCTGATGCCACGGCCGTGCAGAAAGAATAACTGCCGAGCAGAGGACAGACTCAGACATGAAATCATGTGTGGGGAAATCCATTTGATTGTAGTTTAAATGAGAAATAATTGCAGTGCTCTGGTCAACCGCTATAGAGTTATTGTCGCTATAGAGTTAGAACCGGTGAATGCGGTTTACAGGTTTCATAGAAAGAGAATGATTGAGCGCGTCTGAGCGGGCCTGAGCCAAATCAGTCGCGGTAAGAATACTGTCATGTTTGCGGACTAAATAGCTCCATATGAGAGGCAACGAAAAGAAATGTGAAATAAAACGTCATATTTTAATGAAGAAGTGGCGGAAATAACGGATGATGGGCACAGAATGTTAACAAAACTCGGAGACATTTACAATTACACACCCACCACAGGTGTAGAGTGCAAACTCAAAATACATCAGTTATATACCTCAGTTTAAATAGATTATTGTGTGTGGTGGTGGTGTGGGTTTCTGGGATGTTTAGATAACTAAAATAGTTAACATGTTCACTTTTCTTAAAAATATTTAGATCTGTTCAAATGCTTCAGTTTGTTTTCATATTATAATATATTAAAACAAACTGAAGCATTTAAACTCATATAATACTGTATATCAGTTTAAATACTTCAAGATTATTATATTATATTAAATTATTATATTATAAGCCTAATAAAAAATGTATCTCACAAGGGGATTGTTTAGGGCTCCTTGCCACTAAAACTCTTGAAACCTCCTGGTATAGAAAATCTGGGAAATTCATAAGCAATAAACGTCATTTTGATGGTTTAACACTGTCTTTTGCTAATAATTGACTGTACAAAAACACATTATAGTTGTCCCAAACCATCAGTGTAACTGCTCATATTATATTATTATAAAGAATTGAACTGTCCTGCAGATTTTTAAATTATTTTTAATAGAATTTCTTGGTAAAGACTGGTACAGTTAACGCAGCAATGTGAAAAAATCTCAAGTAACCTAAAATGTGCTTAATTTAGTGACTGAACTGCTTGTTTTCAAAAATATGATTTAATATATCACTAAGTTACATCAAGGGTCAAATAAAATAGAAATGGTAGTTTTTTGTGTGTTTACGTTCATTGTACAGGTCTGATATAAAGAATGTTTTTGCTCAGGTGGCCAAAATTTGCACTCAACAGAGAAAAGTTTTGCTCAGCAAGAAAAAAAATTAGAGGGAACACTGATCAGCAGATATAAATTGTCTATTCTTGTCATTCAAAAAGGGAACCTGAAACTAGGACTGCAGATATGCAGACTATTAACAAAGCAGCGCTTCCTTATTATTTTAAATATCAATCATGCTGATCGCTTTCTTCAATCCAGTTGGCTCATGTTATTATGAAAATATTAGTGAATTCGAATGCTCAGGTAAGATGACGTAAAATTATAACAGCCTTCTGGCTGTACCGTCTTGACTTCTTTGCTTGCTTTCATCACTTTTGCTTTTATTCTCATCCAATGACTCGTTTGCTAATGCCGGGTTCAGACTACACAATATTTTTGTCGGTTACAATAGTCACTGTGTCAGATTATACGATTTTGACTCCTAAAATCTTGTTGTGTCGTCAACAAGGAACAAAGAGAACTGAGGTAACATGTTTTATTTACCTTTTTTCACCCTCAAGGAAACGCAGGAGTATTGTTGCCATAGCTTCACAAACATTTACTGCATTACAAAATTCTACCTAGCAGGAACAATACTATTGTCTCTCTTTCATTTCATTTCTCTTTCATCTCTTTCTGCATGTTTAAAAGCATGTGTTTTCAAGCTTCTGTGCTTCTATTGGCCAGTGTCACACATGTCGTGGATGACCGGAAAAAATGTAATCATGCTAGTCTTTCTGTCGTTAATCATCGCAGACGCAGCATCGGTTGTCGTCCACTATGACACACTACACAAGCTGAAATGATAGTTTCTAAAGCACATCCAAATGACAAAATCTCAGTTCCCCCAAAAAGTGAAACCAAGAGGACCACAATCTATTTGTGTGATATTCTCTAATTTCTTTGGCAAACCCAACAAGGTACCTGGAGAAAGCTATCTGTCAGTATTCCAATTCCTCTCAATGAAAGTTATTTGCCTTGTGTAAAACTCCCCAAAAGTTTGCTCAGGTTTTTGGGGCAATAACCTGAGCTATAAATGCCATGTGACTACCAGCAAGGGCTTATAGACCATGCTAACCAGTCCAACTCTGACCCACTGGCAAAACTTGTGTTTTCTACATAAAAGCCTGGTGGCTTTTCTGGCATGAACATTTAATATTAAGGTTACATTACTGCAGACACCCTTCATCCTCCGAGTTGTTAACATAGGAACTGAAAATTCAGCTTTGTCATCACATGAATAAATTACATTTTTTAAATTATATTAAAACAGAAGACAGTTATTTTACATTGTAATAATATTTCACTTTTTTTTTATTAAATAAATGAAGCCTTGGTGAGCATAAGAGGCCTTATCTATGTGTATATATTATTAATTAAACCTTGTTTTCTTTCAAACAAAAAAGTTAAACAACAAAAATATTATTAGGTTTTTAATGTGCAATAATAACTGAAAATTATAGTTATAATATAGCTGCATTATGGACTAGTTTATTAGCCTGCAGTCTCATTAAGCATGCATCCACTTCACTGTTCAGTTTTCCAGATCACTGAATCACTGAAATTCACCTGGATCATTCAGCACAAGAAGCTACATTCCAAACTGATTGCTAGTCAGTAACCAGCTGACAAAAGTGACCTTTGACATGTTCAGAGAAAGCTATATTGTCATGGCACCTACACTGACATATCTTTTCTCTTTCCAGTGAGGGAATCTGGCATTGGGCCCTGTAGAGCTGCCCAACCAACTGACAGCCTGCCTTCAGCTCACAAACATAGAGACGTCTATATTTAAAGTGCCCCTATTATGCAATTTTAGGCCCCATTTTGTATCGGGGTCTATTACAACAGGATTACATGCATCCAAGGTGATTTTTCTCACAATGTACATTGCAGCATCACCTCTTTTTTCACAGTGTCTGAAACAGTTCGATAAAGGATTCGATTTCTCTAAACCACTCTGTTCCGAGATCCTACTCTGCTCTGATTGGTCAGACGGCCCAGTCTGTTGTGATTGATCTACCGCTTACAGCATGTGACGGAAACGAAACAGCCTTTACTACATCTGAATTTCAGCTCCTTGTACACACAGTGATATGGACAGTAACAATAGCATTGGTTTTACAGTATCAATTCAAACACGAGTCCTTGTCCTTTGGAAGTGCATGCAATGTATTTTCTTATACATATAACAGCATTTTCTTGACATGTCAACAATACGAATCATACTCTTCGAGGCCTCAGCTACAACTACAGCGATTGTGTGCGGGTCAAAGTAGACGTTGTTCCCGGGAAGCCAATGAAGACCATAAGCCAATATTACGCAAATTTATTACAAAACTATGTAGGTGAGTGCAACTCGTTTCAGGCAGTTCAGAATCGGTTCTTTCTTTTTATAACTCCATTTATTATCCATTTTGATCTTCAAAGCTTTGCAGACCTTTTACATTCACAAGCTATATAATGTATGTAATATCCAAAAAAAGCATGAGAGGGGCATTTAAAAAGATCCAATATCTGTAAATCAGAGGTCATCTGTTTTACTGATTTATGGGTTATCTATGCTTAAGTATAAGGGTCTATAATCAGTGTTAGAACTAACAGATCTGGTTAGGTAAGAAACTTTACGCTAATACACTGAAGAAAGTTAAAATATGCAGTGATTCAGTTAAAATGCCAAGACTTTGCTGTTGTTTGCAAACCTTTGGTTAATCATCTACTAAGTCACTCTTGAGTTGGGTGGCTTAACTGAGTCCATTAGCATAGTCAAGAGTTGATCAATTCTGGGATCATCGGTGAGGTCATAGGCACGCTTAGGTACAGCACAACCAAAGAGGAGGTACTTGCTTTTATTATGCCCGTAGTGGTATATAATATGTTGATTTTTTTGATCAAAGAAACCCTCTCTGATATTTGCTGCTTTCTTTAAATGAGCCAAAAGATGACATTCCTTGCATGTCCATTAAGCTCTTTAGGTTGATTTAATTAAAGACAACATGGCAATGGCAAAGAAAACATTCTGCCCAGACATGTGTCAGCAATTCCCCAGCCTCCCACAAAAACTGCTCTGTTTCAACACAGCCCATCTGCTAGAGTGCCTCTAAATCACACTTGTACATGAGATTGCATCAGTGATATCTAACCAAGATTGTGACATACAGTTTCAGAACGATATATAATGAATATGTCAGGAGAATAACAAGATAATTAACTATTTTAGGTCAAACAATCGATATGTATGTGACAGCTTGCTATAAAAGAGGCAAAACGGAGTATTTGTCAATATAAATTGTGCCTTTCAAAGCAGAAAACATGTTTACATTCTGTCACCTGATGGAGTTTGGGTTCCTTGCCACTGTCATCTCTGGCTTGCTTGGCTGGGGGCACTTAATATCCAACAATATTATTGATCAGACTGCACTGACACTATTGAATGAGAAATGAACTGAGCTTGATGATAGCATCGCTGTTTTCTGCAGAACTGGTTTATAGATGAAATAAACAAATTGAATAATTCATGATCTTTACAACGGAATTGAATCAACACTGAACTGACTTCAGCTGAACAATGACACTATTTTCTTTTAGAGCCAAACTGAACTCTGTTTGCATCACTGAATCATTTTCCTGTTATCACTGTGAAGCTGTTTTGAAACAATATGTATTGTATAAAGTGCAATATAAATAAAAGTGACTTGATTTTATATTTCACTGGTTAATTTGACAGAGGTCTTGAACATTATATAAACAGCACTGATAATGGATCATTGTACCATTGTAGAAATGCCCTACTTGCAGATCAATCTGTCACCCATGATTAATATATTTATTATTAAGCTGTGATGTAAAAGGGAAAAATAAGTCCATTTCAAGCTTTTAAAACCCCGCCAGCCATTCTGGCAATAGTAAAACATCTACTACACTATAGAGTCATGGTTCTTAACTGGTTTTGCTCCAGTTCATCAAACTCAGCAAGCTACCTATGTTTATTGTACAAAAGTAAACAACAATATTTCTGTCCTTAAATGCAAACATTAAATGGTAAAATTATACATCATATGACGATTTATTAGTCACATTTAACTTTTTTTTTCTTCTCTGCCAACAGACCCTATAAGATGACACACTTCTAGGTCATGACCACTATTATCATTTTAAAAATGATATACCCGTTGTTCTCAATGGCCATTAATGGAGAAAGATGTTTATTAGACTACGGTACCAGAAAAGGCTAACTAGACTATGCTAACCAACCAAATCTTGACCCCTTGGAAGTATCAAATTGGTCATGTGACCACAACATGGCAGCCACCATTACGCTGTATTCACACGGGGCGTCAGCATCAACGCTTGACGAAGGGCGTGTCTAAAGCTTGGTGCTGGCGCGACCATCATAGTGACAACAGCCAATCACATTACTTTCCAGTGTTGCATGAACGCAACTGGCTAGCAACTGCTCTAGGGTATTTGCATAAGGTGATCTGATTGGCTGACACCTGCATTAGCGCTTGAAAAGTTGAGAAATTTTCAACTTCTGCTGCGAGCAACGTGAGTGAAGCGACGCAAGTGAAGCGAAGCGACGGAACCCACAATTCAGTTTGGCAACACGCAACGGCACCCATTCAAAGTAAACGAGAAGCGTTAATGCCGACGCCCCGTGTGAATGCAGCATTAGGGTGGCTTGGCACTGATCTGACTAGAGTCTTCATTTCCTGTGAGTACGCATTTTAAACTTGTTTGTCAAAAGAACTTATTTGTTGCTATATCAGGATATGTGGCAGGCCAGATCAGAAGAGGAGTATCCGGCTGTTGTGCACACCTCTCCCCGTCCCCGCTGCTCTCTACCAAACAATGTAGCCGCCTGTTACACTGTCTATGAGAGATCTGACTGTGTACAGCATTCAGGCGATGCTTTCCTGTGATTGTTAGGCTGCAGGGGTTCAAACTGAAAGAAACATTCAAAGCTCTGCTCAAAACTGGCCATGACTCATAATAAACAGCTTTGACTAATATGTTGCTTAAACAGTTTAACATACTGTGCATTAAAAAAACTTTAAAACAGCATTACTAGTCTTGAGGTGAGTGTTCTGATAGTGAAACTGTACCAAGAACACACTGTGATAATATTGCTTCAGCTGGGGAAGGAACAAAGCAATGGACCAAAATTATCTTTTTAGACTTGCAGTTTACTGTCAGACAAATAGGACTGAGGCACAGAGGTCAATATTCTCTTACATGACTTTTCACCTATTTTCTGATTGTATGCATCTGGCATGCTACTGAACTGAAAACCCTCACCTGTGTGCCGCCTACTTAATTTAAAATAAGTGTTTTTTTTTTTTTTTTTGCCTTCTTTGATGCAGTGTTATTTCGTTGACAGATAATTTTCATCATAATTTTCATCAACGATGACTAAATAAAAATGCATTTTGAATAACTAAATCTATGACTAAAATCTACTCTAATTTTTGTCAACGAATAAAAACAAGAAGAAAATGATAATCCTGCTGTCCTGTGTAGAAGATTCACACATTGGAAGCGTAACGTGCTGATCTAACCGCGAGAAAAGCGGCGCTGTTGCGCGCTCTACAGGCTCGAGCAGCAGCACTTCAGACTGCTTCGCAATTGATGAATAGCGCACATTTATGCCATTGCCAAGTGATTACTGCTTATATATGCTAATGTTGATGAATTATGACAATGTTTACTACACAATGTTTGTATCGTAATATGTTTTAGACTGTTGTAAGAATGCATATTCTATCTCCCTCATCTGAACTTAAAGAGAAGCCTGCTACAG
Source organism: Hypophthalmichthys molitrix (assembly GCA_037950675.1). Taxonomy (NCBI): domain Eukaryota; kingdom Metazoa; phylum Chordata; class Actinopteri; order Cypriniformes; family Xenocyprididae; genus Hypophthalmichthys; species Hypophthalmichthys molitrix. The sequence continues at coordinate 26,524,967 of CM075496.1, read as the reverse complement.
TGCAGACTGCAGACATTTCAGAATAAGAGTCACGGTGTATTTCAGGATGGTTTATAATTAATATTATTTTTTCCTGGTCATTATTGTTATTTTGTTTACACAATAAACTGTATTTAATTTAATTTCTATTTAATTCATAGTAAACTACTGTATCTGAATTATGAATGTTAACTGAATTAAAAAAAAAAAAAAAAAAAAAAATATATATATATATATATATATATATATATATATACAAAGAAAATTTCATCTAGTTTCCAAGCTTTAGCTTTACCTGATGTACTAAAATAACTAAAACAGAAATAAAAAAAACTATATAGACGTTTAAAAGCAAAAACTAAAAGAAGAAAGCAAATGAAAGCATAAAAACTTAAAATCAAATCTAATCAAAATTTTAAACAAAAACTAGCCTATAATAGTACCTCAATGATAAGTGTGTCAATCCCTGACAGTACTGAATTGAGCTCTCTTTTGTGTCTTTTTGCACTTGAATCGTCAAAAACTGTCTGCTTTGGCGAATGAAGTATGTTGTTGAATGAAGTTGGTTGTCTTAAGTGAACATAAACAGTTTGGAGAATATCAGATGTATATCAGTGTATTGGATCTGTGTATTGTTAGAGAAATGCTTACTTAATGCATTACAATTTAACTAAATTAGATTTTAGTCGACTAAAACTAGACTAAAACTAAAATAATTTCCGATGACTAAAATATGACTAAAACTAAATGGCGTTTTAGTCAAAAGACTATGACTAAAACTAAATCAAAATTTGCTGTCAAAATTAACACTGCTTTGATGAATGTAAAGTTCAAAAGAACAGCATTTATTTTAAATGAAAATCTTTTGTAACAATAAAAATGTTTTACTTTTGATCAATTCGATGCATTCTTGCTGAATAAAAGTATTAACTTCTTTCAAAAAAAACAAAAAACAAAAAACTTACTGACCCAAAACTAGTGTATATTATTGAAACATAATCTTGATAAACCAGTTTTGGAGAGTTCTGTCTTTCTCCATTCAAGTGAATAGGAGATGTATTTGGCCAGAGATGGCCACCAAATTAACTGACCTGCCTTAAAATGGCATTGTATAGTAAATTAAAATGACTATTTCAGTGAATGGAATTATGATAACAACACTTACTTTACCCTATTTTTATATAAAGATTTATGATTTCCAATTTTCCAGACTTGGCAGACGAAGCAGACAAGTATCAACAAAATAACCTGGAAAGATGAGAATGGAAAAAATGCTACTGTAGCACTAAAGTAAACTCTAAAAAATCTCTAATCTTGAATGAGAAATATAAGCTCCTAAAAAAAGACAATAGCATGAAGACTAATTAACAGCATTCTCAAATGTATGATAAACATGTTACTCACTCAAAACTGTTGTGACTAATGAGGTTTAGGGAATTACACAATGACAAAATTAGACATGGAAAAAGTTTCACAACTAGGCCCCCCTATCTAAAATAACCCATGCTCTGTTTGCTTAAGTCAGCAGGTACAAAGTTTCCCAGTCACAGTACTGGAAAGGTTTTGGGATTGTGTAAGAAGGTATGTTTGTCAGCTGCAACAACAGACCAATAGATATATAATTGACATACAGTTATATAAATTATGCAGATCAGTTCACAGCTGTATAAAAACTAGAGATGAAGGGTTTTCAATTTGAGGTCCCAGGAGCCCAGGAGGCCACAAAGGTATTGGGGGCATTGCTGAAAAGATCAGAGAAAACTAGTTCAAAAAAAAAAAAAAGGTATTTTTTTTATGATTTACTTATTTGTGTCTTGTGTGCACTATTCAAAAATGTTTAGGGTTAGTAAGATTTTTCATGTCTTTAATAGAAGTCTAAAAATCAAAAATACAGTTAAAATAGTAATATTGTGAAATATTATTACACTAAATTATTTAAATAAACAAGTAAATAAAAACCTTTTGAATGGTAGTATATAAAATGTAATTCAATAAAAATTAGATAAATCTTTAGTAGATATTATTTAGAAATGATTGTGATTATTATATTTAATTAAAATGAAATGGACAAAAGCAAACACGTGGTTATAAAAATGATGAAAACATTTTACTGAATGGATTCCAAAAGCTAGAACTTATCAGGTGTAATGAAGTCTGAGAATATATTAAGGCTAGTTAAGGCTATCTTCACTTTACTGGACTACAAAAAAAAAAAAAAAAAGCTTTTACCAAAACCACCACACTAAATTCACTTGTTAAAATCCTGCCCAGGCATCAGATATGTAGTGAAACTTGTGGGCCTCTAGCGGTGACTCCTGTCCTGAGGTCTCACTGGAACACAGGGATGACATGTTACTCCCTTACTAACAAGCAGATTAGTGACCAGCCTTATAATCCTGATCCAACATGACAGGATTCCCAGAACAGAGGCTTTGCAACAAAGTCATGGCCAAAACTGCGCTGCCAGGAAAGTCAGGATATGTAACAATTGATTCATTAAAGGATTAGTTCACTTTCAAATGAAAATTACCCCAAGCTTTACTCACCCTCAAGCCATCCTAGGTGTATATGACTTTCTTCTTTCTGATGAACACAATTGGGAGAAATATTAATAAATATCCTGATGCATACAAGCTTTATAATAGCAGTGAACAGAGGTCATGTGTATGAGCTGAAGAAAGTGCCTCCATCCACATCCATCCATTATAAACGTACTCCACACGGCTCTGGGGGGTTAATAAAGGCCTTCTGAAGCGAAGCTATGCATTTGTGTAAAAAAAAAAAAAAAAATCCATATTTAACACCGCCTTCCATATTCAGGTTATGAAGAAAGCGTAAACTGGCGTCGCGTCAGTTAAGCTTTTTCCGTAAATGTTGAATAGGGAAGGCGTAGGACGTAGCGTAAACGTTTTAAACTGCGAGAGTTTTACACTTTCTTTGTAAGCTGAATACGGAAGGTCTGATTATATTATACTTCATAACTTGTTAAATATGGATTTTTTTTTTCTTTTTTTTCAGCTCATACTTGTGACCCCTGTTCACTGCCATTATAAAGCTTGGATGCATCAGGATATTTATTAATATTTCTCCAATTGTGTTCATCAGAAAGAAGAAAGTCATATACACCTACGACGGCTTGAGGGTGAGTAAAGCTTGGGCTAATTATCATTTGAAAGTGAACTAATCCTTTAATTCATTAACTTGGACACGTTACTCTGATTTTACCGTCCTGTCATCAGACAAACTGCAAAGAATTTTGATCTATTATATTGAGAAGTGAAAAAAATGTCCTCATCTCAGAACAATGCACACTGCAATACGCCCTCACATTCTTTCATGCTTTCATCAGATGTGGGTCAAGTTCCCAGTGATACAAATGGCCGCTGATGCATTTAACTGCTCTCTGTGTCTTAACAGCAAAACGAGTCCCAATCCTCACAAATGAAAATGAGCTAGCCATGCACACAGTATGCCTGGTTAACATACACTACAAGAGTCTACGATCAATAAGATCAATAAATATATATATATATTTTTTAAAGAAATAAATACTTCTGTTCAAAAAGATACATGATACATGTGACAGTACAGGCATTTTAAATTCTACAAAAGATTTCTTTTTCAAATAAAACTTTTGAAGTTTCTATTCATCAAAAAATCCTGCAAAAAATATATCAAGGTTTTCACAAAAATATTAAGCAGCACAGCGGTTTTTACATTGACAATAACTGTTTCTTGAGCAGCAAATCAGCATATTAGAATGCTTTCTGAAGGATCATGTGACACTGAAACACTGTTGTTTGAGACTGGAGTAATGGCTGCTGAAAATTCAACTTTGACATCACAGGAATAAATTACATTTTAAAGTACATTCAAATAGAAAATAGAAAAAAAATTTGATCATATAAATGTAGCCTTGGTGAGCATAATAAGAGACTTCTTTCAAAAACATTAAAAAAACTTACTGACAACAAACTTTTAAATGGTAGTGTACACACTGAAGTAAAACAGGTTCCAGTTTAGTGATAGCTAGTAATGTTTTGACCCATACATTTCAAAGCTAAACAGCGTCAGGGCTGTGACGCATCGTGACATACGATGGCCCTAAAATACACTTTACTATGGGTCAGGTTTACTATGGGCCAACAAAATATATGCTTCTAATTTATCCCTCTTGTGAAAGGTTTTGTAAGCCTTTTTATTTTGCCATCCTGTGTAAAATAATATTGACTGATCAGAAATAGACTACAATATCACATCATACTGATAAGTTATCACACTGTAAGCAGCCACATGCTACAAATGATACCCTCTGAATAGGGCTACACAATATTGAAGAAAAATTTGATATGCAATAACTTATGAAATAATCCGTTATTCGATATGCTATACAATAATGCTTCAAGTTTGTAAAATAAATTTAAATTATATTTAATTATGTTTAAAAAAAGAAAATTATACAACCAACATACTTGTTCCACATTCTTTTTGTAATCAAGCTGTAAAAAAGCTTCGTTTAGAACAGAGGTGGCATGTGACGTCACAGGGGCACAATCATTTGCATATGACTGCCTCTGGAGCAAGACAACAACACCTACTTTTACATCATTGCATCGTTGTCCCCGCCCACTGATGTTCAGTCGATGAGCAGCGAGTGGATTTAAAGTAGGCCTAGTTGTTTAGGATAAGATTGTAATAATAACAAGATTGCGATTCCACGCAGACTTTGTGCTGTTCCTGGTAGTGGAAAACGGAAGTTAGATTGCTCATAACCCCTATTAGGCTCCTGTCACTTTAAGAGCTGCACGGATCTAATATACTGTTACCCGCACGCTTTCTTTCTCGACTGTATAGTCCAAGAAATAACTAGCTGTGTCTCATTTAATTTAATTTCGAAGGCTGCATCCTCCAGAGGACCCATCCTGTGAAGGATGCGATATACGGAGTGTACTTAAGCAGAATTAAATGAGACGTCCTTCGTAGGACACACGGGCAGGAAAGGAAACAGGAAGTATCACGTTGCTATGCTAACGCGTTCACGGCAGCATCAATGCGCTCTCAGCAAATGAATGAAAATTATTTATAAATTTGTAAAGTAATTTGAAAAGAAAATGTATTTACTTGTTTTATTTTGGTTAATGCTTGAGGAGCTGGTGTATGTACAGCAGATAACTGGAGGATATTAAGAAGAACAAAGTTTAAAACAAAAACAAGCTTGAAACTACTTACATTTAAACACATCTTCGCTTGTATGTACATCTGCTGACGCCACCATTTTTTTTTTTTTTTCCCAAATAAATGCAGTAGGGGCTGGCTACGGACTTAAGGGGTGAGTGGAGCTCCACTCAACGGCGGAAATACATCACCTCCACTAGTGGAGCTAGCTACAGCTATGGCCACTGGGCATGCGCACATCAATATTGCGTCATTTAATTACTGTATTTGCATTATTGTAAGGGTAGATTTAGGGTTGGGGTAGGTGTAGACGTTAGTAAAGCACAATCTTAGTAAGCACAAAGTAGTAATTTTATTAATTGTTATTTTATTGTGAGATTATGTTATTTTAACACAAGCCATCAAAACATAGATTACACCTAGTCATCATGCAACATCAGCTAACACTGGTGAAACAAAATTATTCAAGTGAAGGTGACGTATTTCCTGTTCGAGAGTGGAGCTCCACTCGCCCATGGTCTGCAGCCAGACCAACCTCAATAAATGACGGCTGTTAACAGCGACGCAAAGAATTGTGGGCTATCTGCAGCAGCGAAGGTTACACCTCATGCATCCTCCAAATTCCTGTGAAAGAAGGGCGCATTCGAAGGTCACATTCGGAGTGTCCTACTTACTTTTCTGAAATGATACAGCCTCAGTGACGTATGCAACCTTCGAATGCGACCTCCAGAGGACGCAGTCTTCGAAATGAGACACAGCTACTGACTGTTTACGTAAATGCTCACCAAGACAGGTATTTTGACAGTTTTTTTGTATTTGGCCATATAAGCTGCAGAAGAGAACTGAATTCAGGATCATGCGCTGTCCGAGAAGCGGCTTTCTGTGCAAGTGAGTACCTTGCTTATTGCATTTAATAACACTGAGCATGTCACATGTATGTAACAGTCATGTGTCCAGTATACTCTCTGCGTCGACCTAAAACTTGGACTTTTTGTAATCTTTTGGAGTATTGTAATAGTGCTGTAATAGCAAGCCATTGCAATATGCATATCGCTATATGTACATTTGCGATATTTTGATAATTCCGATATATTGTGCAGCTTTACCTTTGAATAATAATCACTTTAGTTCATGTCCATAGTAAATCTTCAACCTTTTACAGTAGAAGGACCCTGAGTATCATAAAGGTACTGTAGTCTATATGATTCATATGGGGGAACCATATTCTAATGTAACTTTAATGTACTTAATCTTACCTATAGCTTTTTTAAGTTTACCCAAAGTCCCTTTAAGGCAAGTCACTCAGCGGCAGTGTTGCCTACTCTACTTTAACACTGTTGCCGTATTTTCTTATTTCCGCGGGTTGAAGCAACCTCAAATAACTTGATATTTAGCCCCTGGAATGTGAATTTTTGTTGTGAAAACCTGGCAACCCTTCTCAGCGGCCATCTTAGAAACGCCTCTTGGGCAGCTATTTTAGTCATGCAAGCACAGCTCCTATCTTTGTGAATGGGGAAACATCAAATTCTCCAAAGCTGTTCACTAAGCTTACAATTAAATTCCATATATATCAACGGAGCTTCTAAAGGCAGCTGCAGTGATGCAATAACTTTACCAATTGGCGATTGGCTATTTTATTTAGAAGGCAGGACGTATTCTGGCATAAAGTCTTTGGTTTACCTAATATTGTATTTTTATCTGGTCCCATGACAATGGCTCAACATGTATATGTGGTATGACAAACTTCTACTTACTGTTTGGCTTCCTCTAGGTGACAAAGGTATTCATACGCAATATTCTGTCTCCTCCTCTCATCCATTTCTTCCGCCGACAGCCTCTCATCATCCACGATGGCTGTAGAATAAACAAAGGAAAAAAAACTGTTGGAGAATGCAAGAATAGATTTTTTTTCCATACTGGTAGAATTACACATCAGTACGCTGAGCGTGACTTTTTCCTCTCCAGTTTAATCAGCTAACTGTAGCACAGCCAACACAATGACAGCTAGACACACTATGACAAAAGGTATTGAATGAATATGATGGTGTGTAGCCAAGTTCCATTCTGCTGATTATATTTTATTCAGACTTTGTGTGTTTCAGACAGCTGTTAATTTAAGTCACACTGGAATTAGATTTTAGCAGCTTGAACTGGAAAAAGTGCTCAAGCAATTTGTTATGAAGGAAAGAAGTGAATCAGAAACACACCACATTTAAACCCCTTTAAAATCAAACAGACAAAACACTGAATGTGTGTGCAAGCTTTAGTAACTTTACACAATATACACATGTAGAAATAATCAGCATCTCTTTCATCACTGTCAGCGATATGTGAAGGCATCAGGGAGTGACACCCTTACGTCTGCCGGCTGTCAGTACTGTTGCATTACGAAACCATTTGTGGGTGACCTTTACGTGATTGCTACTACACTCCCTCTCCACCGCCTTCATTTTCAGTTCACAACACTGCCAAGTTCAATGCAATTGCTTTATTTCTGATTAAGCAGAGCTGACATCATTTTAAACATGACTTAAACTGGTCACACGAAGAGGCTGATCAGTCCTCACTGTCCTCGCTCTCAACTTGTAGTGATCCAGGAAGTAATTCAGGACATTGTATTAGATAAATATCTTAAAAATATCAAAATCAAGTGGAATCTAAAAACAAATTATACTGGGTCTTTCTGTGTCAACTCAACCAGAGATCCCCAGCTAAAAATGTTGACTTTGATCATTCCTTTTCTGGTGTAAGACATATGAAGCCAAAGTATGAATATTTACTGAGTAATCCAGTATTTTGTAGAGGAGATTTGGAGCCAAATTAAAGGGAGGTAAACATGACTTTAAAATGATGGCTGCCTCATTGTTATTTTTTTTATTTTTTTTGTATTAGTTGACTTTTGATTGAGCAATCTTTGTTTCATTATATGCCAAGGGTGACAGTTCAAAAATGAAAAAGAAAAAAAAAACTTCTTGAGTTACAGGCATGCACACTTTGGGGAAAAAAACACAAGAAGTGTGCATACCTGTAACAACCTGTAAGTATTAAGATATCTTGATATCCTTTTAGATTTTGGTTCTTAAACTTTTCTTTTGGTATCCTAATATTTAAGGCTCTAAGGCTCTATATGGTTATTTTCCAGAAATATAGAGATTTCGGTAACACTTTATTTTAGGGTCTTTTAACTAGTTGCTTATTAGCATGCATATTAATAGAATATTAGCTATTTATTAGTACTTATTAAGCACATATTAATGCCTTATTCTGCATGAACTTATTCTACATTCTTAATCCTACCCAATACCTAAACTTAACAACTACATTACTAACTATTAATAAGTAGTAAATTAGGAGTTTATCAAGGGAAAAGTCATAGTTAATAGTTTATATGTGTTCCCTTTACTAAAGTGTTACCGAGATTCCAATGTGGCTCTTTGAGTAAATTGTTAAATTATACCTATTTTCAGGGGTCAAAAACCAAACATGGGTCACTTTGCATATAGCCGATACTTTTTTCTTTTAAAGAGGAATGTCTGAAGAACAAATTATATTAAAACTAGAAATGTATCTTGTTTCCCTTTATCAAAACAACTGCATAGATCATTCCTGTCTGAGGACCATAAATATTATTTTTCCATAGCTTGCATGCCTGTAACTGGTTTCACAGACAAGGCTTAAGCTAGTCCTGGACTAAAATGCATGTTTGAGCGGTTTTAACTGAAAGCAACTTGCACCGGCATATCTTAAAATATGTAAGTGTCATTGTTTTGTCTCAAGATGCACATCAGTAATGTTTTTTTTCTAGGGTACATTTATAAAAGCTACTTAAATGTCCTAATTGAACTAAGGTCTAATCCTGGCTTAATCTAAGCCCTGTCTCTGAAACCAGGCCTATAAGTATTAGAGATATCCTAATATAATTTTAGATTCTCATTCTTAATAAACTTCTCTTTAGGAATCTTCATTTTAAGGCCCTATATGGTACAGTCCCAGAGACATGGAGATACCAATGTGACTCAGTTCAACTTGTTGAGTTTTACCCATTTTCAACAGTTGAAAACCAAATTTGGGTCACTTTGCATACAGCTGAGCTGATACTTATTGTATTTAAAGAATAATTTTTGAAAAATAAAAATAATATTGAAAGTATAAATATATCTTGTTTTCCTATAACATTTACTTGTTATTTAATCATTTATTGTAAGGGCATGGAGCTGCCGCTTGCCAACACTCACCAATCACATGATGTAACCAACACAATCATGTTACGACCTGGGTAAAATCAGGATTTCAAATATGGATTCTAATTAGAACTTTCACTGCTAAAAATGCAAATTAGTGAAGCTGTGCAAAGCAGCTTTTGAGCGAGATGAGGAGATGCCCTTGTTTGACATGCCATGAACCAACACATCCAACTGTCAACCACATCTCACCATCAAAACGCAATCTATGAAAGTAGCACAGAATTTTACAATCTGTGTCATTTACCACAAAGCTCATGACTGATTCTGAGAACAGGCCACTAGCAGATGTAGAGGCACTCACGTAAATTGGTTTAATAAGTTATTCGATTATACAATCGCCTATCCCCTGACTGAAATATATGGTTTGTCTCCACAGCCTGGTGGAGCTCAGTTGAAACATCAATAAAATAGTAAAATATGATACTCATAATGACTCTTGTTGAAGTAGGTCACATCTATTCTAAAGAGAACTTGTGATGCTCTGGCTTCACAAGCTCGTTTTTACCTCTGATAAGATCAGACTGAGCACAAGTGACTGTGTCCAGCTACTAAGTGTTTTCACAATCCTCACTCATCTAGTAATAATTAAGCTTGCTGACACACGATCACATGCTGGCCTTTGTTAGAGTAAATGAGATTCAATCCTGTAATAGCAAACAACACTGCAAATTTCTCACCCTGACACACAGGCTCAGGCTTGCCAGTTAACCTCTGTGGGGATTCATTACGTAGGTCAGCTTTATTACCTTAAGTCTATCCCATAGACAATAACTCAATATTTTGAAAACATGGCAACAAAAGTAAGTTATCATAAAAGCATATGTGCATTTAAAATATAAAGAAAGAGCAATCCAATGGCCGATTGAGGAAACATCAGAGATTCAATAGCCGGTTGACTAAGTTCTGATGTTGCAACATTATAGTAATAGATGCTACCATTCGAAAGTTTGGTGTCAATAATAATTAAATTGATCAAAAGTGACAGGAGGCATTTATAATTTTAGAAAACATTTATAAATGGAAATGCTGTTCTTTTTTAATTCTTTTTGAAAAATTATATCATGGTATCCACAAAAACATTAAGTAGCACAACTGTTTTCAACACTGATAATACAACCGGAATTCCAGAAATGTTGGGACGTTTTTTAAATTTAAATAAAAAGAAAACTAAAAGACTTTCACATGAGCCAATATTTTATTCACAATAGAACATAGATAACAAATGTTTAAACTGAGAAGTTTTACAATTTTATGCACAAAATGAGCTCATTTCAAATTTGATGCCTGCTCTCAAAATAGTTGGGACAGGGGCATGTTTACCATGGTGTAGAATCTCCTCTTCTTTTCAAAACAGTGTGAAGATGTCTGGGCATCGAGATTATGAGTTTCTGGAGTTTTGGTGTTGGAATTTGGTCCCATTCTTGCCTAATATAGGTTTCCAGCTGCTGAAGACTTTGTGGTCGTCTTTGACATATTTTTCTCTATAGGTGAAATATCTGGACTGCAGGCAGACCAATTCAGCACCCGGACTCTTCTACGACGAAGCCATGCTGTTGTAATAGCTGCAGTATGTGGTTTTGCATTGTCCTGCTGAAATACACAAGGCCTTCCCTGAAATAGACGTCGTCTGGAGGGGAGCATATGTTGCTCTAAAACCTTTATATACCTTTCAGCATTCATAGTGCATTCCAAAACTTTTTTGGACTCGTCTGACCATAGAACACTTTTCCACTTTGAAACAGTCCATTTAAATGAGCCTTGGCCCTCAGGACACGACGGCGCTTCTGGACCATGTTCACATATGGCTTCCTTTTTGCATGATAGAGCTTTAGTTGGCATCTGCAGATGGCAGAGCGGATTGTGTTTACCGACAGTGGTTTCTGGAAGTATTCCTGGGCCCATTTAGTAATGTCATTGACACAATCATGCCGATGAGTGATGCAGTGTCGTCTGAGGGCCCAAAGACCACGGGCATCCAACAAAGGTCTTCAGCCTTGTCCCTACGCACACAGATTTATCCAGTTTCTTTGAATCTTTTAATGATGTTATGCACTGTAGATGATGAGATTTGCAAAGCCTTTGCAATTTGACGTTGAGGAACGTTTGTTTTTAAAGTATTCCACAATCTTTTTACGCACTCTTTCACAGTTCTGCCCATCTTTGAAAGACTCTGCCTCTCTAAGACATCCCTTTTATAGCTAATCATGTTACAGACCTGATATCAATTAACTTAATTAGTTGCTAGATGTTCTCCCAGCTGAATCTTTTCAAAATTTCTTGCTTTTTCAGCCATTTGTTGCCCTTGTGCCAAACTTTTTTTAGACCTGTAGAGGGCATCAAATTTGAGCTCATTTAGTGGATAAAAGTGTAACATTTCTCCGTTTAAACATTTGTTATGTTATCGATGTTCTATTGTGAATAAAATATTGGCTCATGTGATTTGAAAGTGTTTTAGTTTTCATTTTATTCAAATTTAAAAACGTCCCAACATTTCCAGAATTCGGGTTGTAATAAGAAATGTTTCTTGAGCAGCAAAGCAGCATATTAGAATAATTTCTAAAGGGTCATTTCTGAAGGCTTATTTCAAAAACATTAAAACATCTTAACAACCCTAAACTTTTGAACAGCAGTGTACTTTGTGCCATCAACCGCACCACACTTATAGTGGTTGAGAGGGGAGTGTCTGTTAGTAAACTGTGGCCATGCAATCTCTCATATCAATATGTGTCACAGCTACCTCACATGATGATGAGATGCACTGTAGGGAATTTCAGTTTTTGTTGCTCGATATGATGTCATTTCCTGTACACGTTCCTGCACAGTCCTTAACCAAAGGATGTCATCCCTTCTGATACACTCTTTGACCCAACCATCTATCTTCAAACAAACAGCATAAGACACAGGGAATAGTTATACTACAGCTTTTGTAATTAAATGCAATATAACAATGGGTTGTCATATCTAAAAAGGCAATCAATAACAAAAAGGCTAATGTAAGAACCCTACATAAACCAGCAGAATGAAACCAGCGGCCTTGTCAGCAGTTTAGCTGGAATGTGATCTCGGTGCCAGTGTTGACACGAGTTAAGTAAACTTCATTTAAAGAGCCGACAAAAAGTGGATAAGTACATCTCCCAACCTTGATTTGATATGGTGGAGTTAATCTCAAACTAGCAGTTTCTGATAGTAAACCAACTAGTAGTTTACAACAGAATCAAATGTGAGCTACGCAAACAGAATCTCTTGATCATTCTTCATCATTCTAGGTATACACAGTATAGACATGATGTCTTGCCAGCATGGTGCAATGTGTGTGTTTAATAAAACCTACACAGATAAACTCCTCAAACAGAATTCCTCAAATATCTGAACTGTACAGACTGTCAGGTGCTTTTACAAAGGGCAGAGGTAATGTTTAACTGGGGAAAACTATCATGGAGCTTCTCTTTGCTCAGGCCACAGCATGAGATCTAATGCCAAGGATACACAAGCACCTTTCTGAGGCAACATACTATCAAGATATGTCAGGATAAGATCTGGAATCTAGCTTGGGACAGAGAAAAAACAGTTGCATATTTGTAGGGCTCAAAAGACATTAAAGAGTAAATGTCTTGTAGTAGAAGTTAGCACATTATTAAAAAATGGGAAGTGGGTTTGACAGAAATATAACAGGCAACTGAGTTAAAATATGGATACCTGACTGATAATCAATTTTAAAAAATTTCACACTTTTCTACTTTATTGGTTCAGTCTACCACTGAACGTTTAACTCTCAATGAATAAGTAATATTTATTTAATGTCTTATTTGCAAAAAAAAAAAGACTCAACTCTTTACATACCAACAACCAGAACTGCAAATCAGTTATTAAACACAGAAATAATCGGTACTGTTTGTATATAAATCTTGCATCTCAAGATTAAATTTGCCTTTGTGTTAACTAGTAGAGGCTGATAAATCAGGAGTATGAACTTCAAATATACATTTCCTGCAATCTAAAAAATGCTTGTTCATGCAGCCTAATAAGAGTTAACTGACTTTATTCAAGTCCAAAATATTATTTAAAATCAGCAATACATTAGGTTACACCAATGAAACTCATGTTATAAGCATCAGGTAAGTTAGAATTAGATTCTAAGGCAAAAACTGCATGCTACCACATTTTACAGTGGGCTTCCGAATATTTCTAAATAATCAGAAAATATTTTGTAAAAAAAAAAAAAAAAAATCGTATTAATATATATATGTATATTTAAAAAAAAATGTTTATTTCCTAAATATTATGCATGTATACAGTATATAGTCAGGTGGAATCACCCAAACTAGCCATCCACTGCACTGATCATGGATGTCAGATTACTGTTGCAGATACTCATGCTGGCCAACTGTCATGGGCATTGGGCACTACAGTAAATTCACATTCAATTTATATTCATTTCGTTTCATAATATCAATAAAGTAGCTACATAACTGACATGAAGTTAAGTGGCTTTTACTTACATCCATATCGTGGTCTGAGAGAGTTTGCACCGTCTTCATGGTACATCCTGCTTCCTCTGAAACTCTGCTGAGCTTCTACCGTAAACTGCGCGAGGACTTTCTCACACTTATTTCAGACTTCTTTCTCAAGAAAGCAAAACAAAATCTACTCCTTTTGTCATAGCACTGGTGAACAGCAAAGCGCCGTATCCATTAGCATTGAGAAGCTTTCGCTTACTGCGTCTCTTCCTTTGACTGTCAACCTGATGAAACCCCCTGTGAGTTCATGCTGAACCACTTACACTGAATGACGCGGCTCCATCTGCTGGCGCGTGACGCATCTTCTGGCCTCAAACACTTATTAACAGTTATTTTGCAATATTGGCCACAAAAAGTGTTTGGACATTTAAGCTATACTTAAAAGTATGAATGAAATTGGATTATAAAACAAAACGTGATCCGTTTTTTATAAATAAAGAGCACTTTAAGCAAAACAGTTCTCTAAACAAACAAACAAACAATTTGTTAGGTTTTAAATTCAATTCTAAAATAATACATAAAACAATAGAAACAACTGTTGTTTCTCTGCATGGATACATGTGGGAACTATAAATTACGTCATATGAAAATAACCACAGGACGTGATTAAAAGTCACTGCAAAATGCTAGTTCTGAGGAAAAGCTCAAGCATTATTTGTACAGATGCTTTCTGGTTTTATATTCTGTATCTAGTGCTTTGATATGCAGACACTTATTACAATATGTGTAATTTCTGAAATCCATTTACTGTACATACATATCCATTAGATTTGACCTAATACTATGTATTTGTATGGTATTATATTTAATAGACCCTTTATTTTAATCCTTTACACACAAAGAAATGTTTCTAAACAGAGATCAAATGTGACAGATGGGCTTCTCATTTTAAAAAAAAAAAAATTCTATAATAGTGTCATGAAATAGGTGCAGCCAACAAAGCTCCTGCAGATGTCAGTGTTGTACTATATTTGAAGAACCAATCCAGAGCACAGCATAAAATAGGGTGAAACAAAGTAAGTAAATTGGTCCATATTTTGACAATTAATCTATGCAAGAAAGGCTCAGTTTCTGATATTTGACTTTGTGTGTGTTAAAATCAGAAATGCTGTCCTCATATGTGATGAGAAGGGCCCATATTAAGGTCCTCCACTAGAATCCAGAAGAGTGGCTGGGCAACACAATTTTTATTTTTTATTTTTTTTGAAAAGACTATCACAACTTCCATTTCATGTTTAACTAGCTAGCCTAGCAGACCTGACTAGCCAGGTATAAGTTGCACACGTGGGGTGTAACCCATTAACATACTAGTGATGCAATTTTAAAATTCCTTTTATAAGTTGTATTTACTGCAGCATTTCTATCTGTTCATAATATTTGTATGTATCCTTCTGAAAGAGCTGTGTGGGAAGAAATGTGTCTGCTGTGTTGAACGTGTGTTTATATTGTGTGTTTATTACTTGAGTTTCTGTTTTTTTTTTTTGTTGTGGGCACAGACAAGCACCAAAATAATTAATAAGACAAATAATTAAATAAGACAAAGTTCATTTATTTTTATTGCCATTTCGTTGAAAAAAATTGTTACACAGCTCTCTGGAATACTTGATAGGTCGCAGAATTTAGCAGTCAACGCTAAATATAGGTGCGTTCACACCACATTGTAGGCTAATGACCGTAATTACGAGATTCCGACCTGTAAATAGCGTCCTCGCAGAACTCATAATTACAACTTACCGTGGGTTGTTCTTCATGTCTGCAGGTTGAATCGACCCAAAATAACGCAATATAGTCACTGGAACGCGAATTTTACCGTGGGACCCCCCTGAAATGCAATTGGGCTAGTTTTGAGGAGCAATTGGGCGGGTTTTGTTATGAAAACCTGGCAACCCTGATTACTAATGAGAAGAAACTGGTTCACTCCAATCACAGCACTGTATTCTGGACTACACCGGAGAATTCAAATGTTTCAGGTCTTTTAATTCATCTCTGTCATTTGTTCAAGTCAGCGCTGTTGATGCGTTGTTTGCGTTCCTTAACGTGCATTTGGCTGCCTACCAACATGTACGGAAATGTACACACTTCTGCGCTGAACACCACAATGAGTTTAACAACACTCGCAATGCGGATCACAGTTCATATCCGGACCGAGAGTGTATCAAGTTTTTATGGACATATTTCATATTCTCTTCAACATCTGTAAATGAAGAAATTAAAACGTAAATATTAGGCTAATATTTAAATTTTAACGATGTACTATAACATAAAATAATTATTTTGTACTCGAAGCTCTGAAAGATGCTTTTTTCCACATAAGCATTTATCCACCACACAGAATGTTTCTTCGTTTTGCCTATCCAGGCTCATGTTATGAATTCACAGTTCTTCCTCTCGGGTTCTCACTCGGCCCTCAGACTTGTTTGTGTGTGGAGGCAGGCTTAGCTTCACTGAGAATGTCAGGGCTGCAGATTTTTACATACATAGACGACTGGCTCATCATAGCCGAGTCGAAAGAGTGTTCCTCTGCCGTGTGCTCATACACATTACATCTTTTGGGTTCAGGGTAAATGTGAACAACAGCAATTATACACCCAGTCAGAGTGTGATTTTCTGGGGTTTGGAGCTGAACTCAGTCTCCACTCAGTCTCTCAAGAGCGTGTTCTCTCTCTAATGTCATAGTTCAGAGAGGGAGTGAAAGTGCAATATCGCACATGTCTCAGACTGCAGGTTTTGCCTCTGGGGCTTCTGAGAATGAGAGCGTTCATGAAATGGGTTTTGTCACTACATTTCAGCCCGTTAAGCAGTCTCTGCCACTCGCTGTGTGATGCACGCCTGCACGGCAACTCTGCACCACTGGAGGATTGCGGACTTTTACACACAAGGAATCCCTCTGGGGACGGTGATGTTGCGGAAAGTCATGATGACAGATGCATCCTTAACAGGCTGGGGTGCCACTCAGGAGCGCAGAACGGTGAACGGTTTGTGGCCGAGCAGACTACGGTCAAGACTCATAAATTATTTAGAGCTTATGCCATTTGGAAAGCTCTAAATTATTTTCTGCCTCGTCTGCAGGGACATCATACGCTGCGACAACAGCAGTGGCACAATATCAATCGCCAGTGCGGCGTGTGCTCGTCGAATCTTCACGCTCTAGCTCACAAGCTTTTGGTGTGGAGTAGGCAGTTTTCTCCTGTCGTTATGCGCGACTCATGTTCCAAGTATTCTGAACAGAAGCACACGGACCTTCTATCAAGCGGGGAACCCACTCTACGGAGATTGGCTCCTCCCCCCTCAGATAGTGGGCATAATATGGATGAGATTCGGACAGGCAACCGTTGATCTATACACCCATTGTCCTATGTTCTTCTCGCTATAATGTGGACGCACCCTTTGGGTAGACGCACTGGCCCACCCATGGCCCAAAAAGACAAACTTGAAAAGACAAACGTAAACACGTTAGGGCGTCCCCCGCATGTGGTTGCTACTATACAGAATGTCAGTGCCATTTCTACACGGCCTTTATATGGTTGTAAGTGGCAAGTGTTTGAAGGGTGGTGTGATGGGTGTGGTCTCACATCATATCAGTGCTCAGTTCCTGATATTTTGTGTTTCTTACAAGACCTGATGGATAAAGGCAGGTCTTTTTCCACTATTAAGGTCTACCTGGCGGCTATTACTGCCTGTCATGTGGGCTTTGAGAGCTCAACGGTATGGTGCTGGAGGCTCTGTGTCAAGTCAAGTCACCTTTATTTATATAGCGCTTTTTACAATGCAGATTGTGTCAAAGCAGCTTTACATTGATAACTGGTATATAATTTTGGCTGCACAGCAGCTCTTAAAGAATAGTGTCAATGTCGGCAGATCAAAGCACTGTTGAATATCAAATGTCAAGTGTCCCCAACTAAGCAAGCCAAAGGCGACAGCGGCAAGGAATCCAAACTCCAACAGGTGACATCAGATGGCAAACAGGTGGCAAATAGACTTCTGTGTTAAAATGGAGAAAAAAAACCTTGGGAGAAACCAGGCTTAGTCGGGGGACCAGTCCTCCTCTGGCGAACAGTGCTTTGTTACGATTCAGGTTGCTATCTTATGTCTGATAGGGTCGCAACATTCAAAGTATTTATTCCAGTTCAGTCCAGTTGAGGATCGTATTCATCACACCGGTATGGACGGTTTGTTGAGGAGCTGTGGCACTGGCTGTCGTGTCGATGAGGCCTTCACAATGGATGATCTAGTTGGCTCAATCTCTGCTGATACTTCAGGGCTACATTGTGGTCGTGTCAAGGCGCCGGTCCTCGGTCTCACCTGGATACGGCCCGGATCTGGTTGACTACGGTAGACCTCGGGATAAACAGAAAGACTAATATTAGCGTAGATAATGTGTGTGTCAATACTCTTTTGAGCCCCTGGGAAGTATTTCCCTAAAGCTGCTGTCCTTCAAGACAGCTTTGCTCTTGGCCTTGGCTACAACTAAATGTGTCAGTGATCTGCATGCATTCTCGGTTTATTCCTTGTGCACTAAATTCTCTCTTAGTAGAGATAAGGTTTTTCTTTAGCATAACCTGGCTTTTATGCTTAAGTTCTTGCCTGCGTTCACATCGGAGGTGTTGGAGCAGTCCACTTTTCACCCTCCACCTTTTTCCTCCGTGGAGGATCAGAGGCTGAATGCTCTGTGTCCTGTCCATGCATTACAGACCAGTGCTTTCTGGACGAGCGACCTGCTCTTTATTTCATGGTCGCCCCCTCACAAGGGGAGTCACATATCTAAGCAATGCGTCTGACATTGGATTATAAAAGCTATAGCTGTGTCATATGAATCGATGGGAGCGCAGCCCCCAGGAAACATCAGAGCACATTCCACAAGGGGCTTAGCCACCTCTTGGGCCTTGTTCAGGGGTATGTCACTGCAGGACATCTGCTCTGCTGCCAGCTGGGCGTCTCCTTATATGTTTGTGCGTTACTACTGGGTGTCACCAGAACCTCGGTAGCACATTCTGTTTTAGGGGTGGGGTCTTCATAGCCCCGCCTCTTTTTTCTTCCTTTCTCCCTTCCTATTTACACATTGTAATAAAGGAATAAGTGGTGAATAGTATGCATTTACAGGGTGTGTATGTATGTGTTGCTGGATTTATTTACATGTGTGGGCCTCATACATGTTTCATGTCCTACCTGTGCACAGCAGTCATGTGTGTGCATCAGGGTTGCCAGGTGACCGTCCTTCTCTGGCTTACAGGACCTCACTGTGAGTGTATTGGGAAATCGGGGAGCTGTCCATCTTCCATAGGTGGATCTCGAACCTGAGCTGATGAAAGAGAACAATAGGTTACTGTCGTAACCCTGGTTCTCTGAAACATAGAGTGGAGAGATCCACCAGCTTTGCCCCGCTTGCCGCACAAGAAGCGAATATACTTACTGGAGAACAGAGGCGACCTCTAGGGTGAAAATTACATATTGTGCCTTTAACATATATTAACTCACAAAAAGATATTTAGCATGGAGATATGAGTTAAATATTCAGGAACTAGTACTACCAATTCACAATAATGTCACAACCCTCTAAATCAAAAAAACATATTGGCTGGCTGCAGCTGAATTTATGTTTAAGTTAAATGACACATACACACACAAACCGTTTAGTCAAGGGCTGCACGATATATCAACATTAAACAGAATTCACGATATTGCTATCGTGACTTGTAATAACAGTGTTTTCAGGGTCTCAGAGCGAGTCGGTTCATTATTAAGCGGCTAGGTGTGCATTAATAACAGTGTTGCCATGTCCACGGTTTTCCTGTGGAATTGGGCTACTTTTGCCCCGGGTTGTTTTTCATATCCGCGGGTTGAATCGACCCAAAATAATGCAATATTTAGTCCCTGGAATGCGAATTTTCCCAGGGGAGCCCCGCCAAAAAAGCAAATTTTACCCCCGGAATGCGATTTTTACCGTGGGCCCTTGGGGTTTGTATCCAATGGTCACATAAGCACAATGGTCAGTAAGAAGATTTTCAAGTTACTTTAGATTTAAACCTGTGATAAAAATAAAAACAAAAATAAAACAAACCTTGATCTCATGATGTTTGGGATGTAAGAAAATGCATACTGAAATCAGTTGTATTAAATATCCTTTTGTCTTAAGACACAAATTGTGGACAATACGAATTATAAATGTTATTACAATCCTATCCTTTGGCTTAGTGTGTGAATTTATCACATTTAATCAGCCCAGTGACAGCAAATGAAAGTTATCAGTTTATATTACACCAGTGTTAATTAATGTGTACAGTCATTGACAAATAAATAAATACAGTTTTTTTTATTATTATTATTGATTATACAAACATTCACATAAATATTAAATAAATATTAAATATTTGAAATTACACAAAATGTTGTGAACATGCTACATAAATGGTCCATTTGCTCTAAGCTGCCTTGCTCTGACTGTTGGACCTTGACTTAGATTGCCATGCGCTGCTTTTTTTGTGGGGGTGACTGGTCCACACCTGCATTGTCCTGTTGAAGGAACAGACATAATCATGCAACGCTGACCAAATCTAATGAGTGATCCTTAAAGTAAATTTAAAGACAAATTTCTTCTATCATTTCAATATGAAGGGGTTGAATTGAAAAGGATATGATTGTCATCCCAGATTAAATTATGACAGTGTTTCATTTTTTAAATCCAATTAAAACTGAGAGATAGGAGGGTCTAACCAATGCTCTTTTCCGGCTCAGATGGGACCCGCGCCGAAGGCTGCTCTGAATTATCGGTTTCCTCTGAGGAGCTTGATGGTTGTGGCTCTCCAGATTAAAATTCAGATGCTGCATCTTTTCATTTAGGTTGTCAGTTTCCACACATAGTTTTTGTGGAGGTGCCTGACACAGACCTACATTGTCCTGTTGAGGGAACAGATATAGTATTGTAATGCTGCACATGTTTATTTAGTGCTTCGCTTCTTGGAATGCTCTATTACTCCCTTTCCACCAGCACGAACCGGGTGCTAGTTCAGAGCTAGTGCCAGTTCAGAGTTGGTTCAACTGACGAGCCTTCTAAGAACCGGTTTGCCTTTCCATGGGCTAGAGAGCCAGCACAGAGCCAGGTTTTACGTCACTGTATACGTCTCATATTTCACAGCAAACCTAGCGCTGCAGCGCCAAACACAAACACACCAAGCTTGTTCGAGATGCATTGGCTTCTCGCAGAGCAATCGGCGCATGACATGAAAGCACCGCGAGAACGATCCAAAAGTACAAGGAGTCGTATGCTCTACAAATGCTCCCGCGGACCTGCGGCACTCCGATGTCACCCGCTGATCGGTCCGCGCTGCTCTGAATGATCTCGAACAAGCCTTCCATCAACAATGGCGGACGTTTCGCTACTATTGATGCTCATGGCTTTGCCTACCTACATCGGCATCCAAACATGGCTCGCCGTAATTTGTATATCGATGGAGATTACAATCAAGCTGCTATTAGTTCGATTAGCTGCTATTTCAAAAATGGTGGCCACAAGTTTCTTGTTGGTCACGGTAACCCCGCCCCCAGCCCCTGACTTGTGAAGTGATATATATCTGTATTATATGGAAGCCCGTTTCCGCCACTAAATAAAAAAAAAGAGTAATTGCGACTTTTTATCTCAGAATTCTGACTTCACAATTGCGAGTTATAAAGTCACAATTCTGAGATATAAAGTCGCAATTGCGTGATATAAAGTCAGAATTCTGAGATATAAAGTCGCAATTGCGAGTTATAAAGTCAGAATTCTGAGATATAAAGTCGCAATTGCGTGATATAAAGTCGCAATTGCGTGATATAAAGTCAGAATTCTGAGATATAAACTCGCAATTGCGTGACATAAAGTCAGAATTCTGACTTTTTTTCTCGCAATTCTGACTTTTTTTCTCGCAATTGCGAGTTATAAAGTCCGAATTCTGAGATATAAAGTCGCAATTGCGAGTTATAAAGTCAGAATTCTGAGATATAAAGTCGCAATTGCGTGATATAAAGTCAGAATTCTGAGATATAAAGTCGCAATTGCGAGTTATAAAGTCAGAATTCTGAGATATAAAGTCGCAATTGCGTGATATAAAGTCGCAATTGCGTGATATAAAGTCAGAATTCTGAGATATAAACTCGCAATTGCGTGACATAAAGTCAGAATTCTGACTTTTTTTCTCGCAATTCTGACTTTTTTTCTCGCAATTGCGAGTTATAAAGTCCGAATTCTGAGATATAAAGTCGCAATTGCGTGATATAAAGTCAGAATTGCGAGATATAAAGTCAGAATTCTGAGTTATAAAGTCGCAATTGCGTGATATAAAGTCAGAATTCTGAGATATAAAGTCGCAATTGCGTGATATAAAGTCAGAATTCTGAGATATAAAGTCGCAATTGCGTGATATAAAGTCAGAATTCTGAGATATAAAGTCGCAATTGCGTGATATAAAGTCAGAATTCTGACTTTTTTTCTCACAATTGTGTGCAACTTTATTTCTCATAGTTCTTACTTTGCTTGCGTTTCCTTTCATTGCGGGTGACCATCAGGATTGCTGCTTCGTTATTATTATACATAAAATGGAAGACATCATAAAGGATTATTTTTAGCGCGGATTTACCAATAAAGAAATTTTGATTTTATTGGAGGAGGCACATAACATGAAGATTAGTCTCCGGACATTAGAGAGAACATTATGCAGGAATATGCATAGCATGTTTCCACGGTAACCTTGTACATGAGTACAGCATTTCCAGGAGAAAAAAAACAGCTTTTACTGCCATCTAGTGGGCTTAATACTAAAACGCATCATATTTCATATAATTTCAAATCATATTTCATCAACTTTTGTAACTGCAACTCAAGTCTGGTGGCTCCATAAAAGGGGGCATTCAAGGGTAGAATTACAATTACAAAATTACAGTGGAAGTATTTGGTGAATAAAAGTTGTTTTTAACAGAATTAGATACACTGATGAATTTGACAAGTTTTGAGCAAATGTGTTGTGATTACACAATAATACCAATATAATAGTAATAGTAATAATAATAAGAATCAACTGTGGCGGAGGCGCAATAAAACAGATGAAGCTGAAGTGGCACATTTTATACACCAACAGCTTCAGACATCAGGACGGCAGCACTGCTATCATTGGATGCACCAGATGTTGGATGTCCGTATTTGTTAGACAGAGAAACTGTCCGTCAGTTAATTACAAGAAAAAAAGTCATAATTCTGAGATATAAACTCGCAACTGCGTGATATAAAGTCAGAATTCTGAGATAAAAACTCGCAATTCTGACTTTTTTTCTCGCAATTGCTGAAGTTCATGAACATTTTTTATTAAGGCAACGTATAATACATAATACTATGGAAGCCCGTTTCCGCCACTAAATAAAAAGAGAGTATCTCAGAATTCTCAGAATTCTGACTTTATAACTCGCAATTGCGAGAAAAAAAGTCAGAATTCTGAGATAAAAACTCGCAATTCTGACTTTTTATCACACAATTGCGAGTTTATATCTCAGAATTCTGACTTTATATCACGCAATTGCGACTTTATATCTCAGAATTCTGACTTTATATCACGCAATTGCGAGTTTATATCTCAGAATTCTGACTTTATATCACGCAATTGCGAGAAAAAAAGTCAGAATTCTGAGATAAAAACTCGCAATTCTGACTTTTTATCACACAATTGCGAGTTTATATCTCAGAATTCTGACTTTATATCACGCAATTGCGACTTTATATCTCAGAATTCTGACTTTATATCACGCAATTGCGAGTTTATATCTCAGAATTCTGACTTTATATCACGCAATTGCGAGAAAAAAAGTCAGAATTCTGAGATAAAAACTCGCAATTCTGACTTTTTATCACACAATTGCGAGTTTATATCTCAGAATTCTGACTTTATATCACGCAATTGCGACTTTATATCTCAGAATTCTGACTTTATATCACGCAATTGCGAGTTTATATCTCAGAATTCTGACTTTATATCACGCAATTGCGAGAAACAAAGTCAGAATTCTGAGATAAAAACTCGCAATTCTGACTTTTTATCACGCAATTGCGAGTTTATATCTCAGAATTCTGACTTTATATCACGCAATTGCGACTTTATATCTCAGAATTCTGACTTTATATCACGCAATTGCGACTTTATATCTCAGAATTCTGACTTTATATCACGCAATTGTGACTTTATATCTCAGAATTCTGACTTTATAACTCGCAATTGTGAGATATAAACTCGCAATTGCGAGATAAAAAGTCAGAATTCTAAAATAAAAAGTCGCAATTACTCTCTTTTTATTTAGTGGCGGAAACGGGCTTCCATAGTATTATGTATTATACGTTGCCTTAATAAAAAATGTTCATGAACTTCAGCATTGCATGATACTATTTCAAAGTGATTTCCATCATTTTTACAGATAATAAATTGTATTTACCTGTGAAAACAAACCTGGAAAGAGACGCGAGGCTTTGAGGAGAAGAACGATATTCTTCGTGCATTCCAGTGAATTATTGATGGGGTATATCGTAAATTATATCAGGAGAACAGACCACAAATGTGCAGTATATGTTGTCCTTTTTCATTCCATTACAGCGGTATGCAAAGGGACAAAAGAAAATAATCACGAGGATAGAAAGCAGCGACTGAAAAAAGCTCTTGCCATAGATTTTCTTGTTACAACATTAAATGCCAAGCCAAAAGCATCTGCTTATGGAAATTTGATAATTTGATGGGCAATTTAGAAATATTGTAGTTACATACTAACAGAAAGGGGAGACCACCAACTTTAGAAAAAGTATAGTTAGGAATAGTGTTCCATATGGATTCAGAATCAGTCAGAAATTGCCTCAACCAATTGATCTTAAACGTATTGTTTAAAGAGGCAAGTCAAGAAAGTTAAGACCCCCCTGATCAAAGCTATTTATGACAACAGATTTTTTTATGTAATGTCTCTTGTGTTTCCATAAAAAGTCAAAAAGCATTCTATCAACCTTCACACAAATTGACTTATCTACATACAAGGAAAGAGCAGGGTAGGTCAATCGAGAAACACCTTCGGCTTTAGCGAGGAGAGCCCTTCCTCGTAAAGACAAGTCCCTTTGGAGCCAGGAGTTAAATTTTTTCTTAGCTTTAGTAATTGCTGGATCAAAGTTTAACTTTCCTCTCATATTAACATCTTTACAAATGATCACACCCAAATAACTCACTTCAGTCTTAACCGGAATACTATGCAGGAAAGAAGCAGAACAAGACTTTAAGGGAAGGAGTTCACATTTATCTAAATTCAAAAATAAACCGGAAGCTTTAGAGAATACTTTAACAAGATCAAGAGCGATAGGGATCTCCAAGTCATTTTTTAAAAAGAGTGTAGTATCATCGGCTAATTGGGTTATAAGAATCTGTTTATCAGCTATATTAATACCTTTTAGTTGACTACTCAACAGAGAAGTAGTAAGGAGTTGAGTTTGAGTGAATGGAGACCTACGCTGTTTCGTTAGATTAAAACTGAACATGCAATACAAATACAAAGAGTGACTAAGCATTTTTAATTAATAAGCGCAACACACAGACTACTTAAGACTGGCTATGACTCGGTGACAAATGCAAGACACTCTTCACTGCTCCTCAAACACATACAACATGAGTTTTTACATATAGTGTTTCTTGAGTAAATAAAGCGCTGTACTTATTCAAACAAACAGTTGTTTACTTACCCTAATATTGTAAACAAGCAGAGATCTCTCTTCAAACGACGTGTAGCTCTTCTTTTATGACAGAGGCGTGTGGAGTTGTGAGGTTTGACTGACAGTTTGAAGAGCCAATGAGTTACAAGGTTTAGTCACAAAAACCCACAGAGAGACGTAAAGGATGACCACTAAGATTTATGAAAATAAAATAAAAAAGAAATTACGAAATTCAAAAAAATGTGTTTATCTGGCCAAAATTTGAAATATAAGGTATATGTGGTAAAAATATGTGGTAAACAGTGAAGTTCGATGAAATATATTTTTGAAACTGAAAATATATTTTGTTTCAACCTTCATATATTTAAAATATATTTTAAAAATGTATTTAAGGGGCAAAAAAATACATTTAAAAATATATTTCAGGACACAAGAAAATACATTTCCAATCTTACAGTCGACAATGCAAATGTGGTTGGAAGAAAGCCTTGCGATCAAAACTACGTCCCATTAAATGTTAGAAGAATTTTAAACACATATGATCTTCCCAAAAAACACCCTGGAAACACCCTCACAGATGTGTATTTTAATCTATTATTTATTAATTTAATTACTTTATTTGTAATTTAATGTCAGTGTAACAGCGTTTAAATGCACATAAAAAATTTTTTTTATTAATTAATAAAATCGCTATATGTACGACGTTAATAACTGTGACGTAATTTCAACTGACTTTTGGAGGAGGCAGTGTTGCCAAGTCCGCGGTTTTCCCGCGGAGTTGGGCTACTTTTACACTATTGCTGTTTTTACACTATTGTTGTTTTTCATGTCCGCGGGTTAAATCGACCCAAAATAACGCGATAAAGTCCCTGGAACGCGAATTTTACCGTGGGGCCCCCTGAAATGAGATTGGGATAGTTTTGGGATAGTTTTGAGGAGCAATTGGGCGGGTTTTGTTATGAAAAACTGGCAACCCTGGAGCCACGCGACTACTGTACCACCTGACCGCTGCAGATTCATATTGGTCTTGTTAGTGTTGCAATAGAAACGCATAATTGAGTCACCTTATAATTACGGTAATTACAACATGGTGTGAACGCAGCCTTAGTTTGAAAGAGTGTGATTATAAAAGCAATGAGTCTGTAAAAGCGGACTATTGTGTAGATGAGTTTTCCTGTTTGGTGATAAGGTTTAATGTTCCCAACAACCTCTTTAGTCCCATTTAGCCACTTGTTAGCAACCGCCTTTTCCAAGACAAGTAAAGCTTTAAAAAAAAACAAAAAAAAAACATGGAGGTATTACTGGTGTATTTTATGTCGAGTAAAACATGAAATATCTTGAGCTTGTGTTAACTAGACCTTATTTCAGACATTTAACCAAAAACCCATTCAAAAAGCCCACTGACTTCAGGACGATGGAACCGCAAGTGCTAAAATGTTAACTCATTTCCTACAAAAATACATCATCCCTTCAGGGGAAACCAGATTGCGTACAGTAAAAGAAACACCTGCCCAACACATACCCAACAAACAATCAAACTCCACAAAGAAAAGCCTCCCAACTCAGCAAGGACTTGAACGGGGGAGGCAAAGGACTCTCCACTGATCCCCTATAAGTCCCTGTTTTCAAGAGACAGACACACAGAGGAGGAATATCAGTGACATGATTTTTACTCACACAAAGCGCTCTGCCAGCTTTAAAGTCTACTTTCTTTCTCTCCGTGTCATTCTCTGTTTCTCGTGGCCTGGAAGAAAAGGAAAAGGCAAGAATGTTTGCAGAGTAATTCAAGTGACATTTAAAACAACAACAGCTGATTACAACAGTTTCGAAAAATAAGATGCAATGCAATGACATTCATTACAATAGTCCTATTACTTAATCATATTTGGTTTCCATCAATTCTCCAGCAAGATCTCAACCTCATTCTTTTCTTCTTTCTTCAGAAGCTTACAGGATACCGACAGTTGTCACCTTCTTTAGGACAAAACTAAACTAGCCATTGCACGCAACACAAAACACAGACTGTCAATATTCGTTCAGTAGATTCACAACCTAGCTCCTTTATAGTTTGCACTCGAGTGCTATAATCAGTTACTGGAAGCAGGAAAACTCACCACAGTTGTGCACTTCAAAAACGAGACTTCAGTAAGATACGAATCAGTGCAAGAATTATTTGTTCACTTAAAAGATTTACTGAACACAGATATGTTCATGACCAACAAACACAGAGCAGTTCCAAGCAGTTCCTAATAATGCTGGCCTTGATTGACACCACTGTATACATACAGAAGAGGAATATATACCCTATTTAACTGTAAATGAATATGATAATGTTAATAGAGAAGCATATAGTACATGTAACATAGAGCTTATGCTACTCTAATTGACTTACTGCTGATATCAAGTGTTGTTTACATTTAAATGAGCCTCAACATTCTATGTCAGTACAGCAACATTTGAAATTTGAGTTGACATTTGAAATCAACACAACTGTCCCTGAAGCCTTGAAGTCTGATCAAACTTGCTACAAGCTCTTTACAACTCTTCAGATTATTAAGTTTCTTCAGTTTGTCTAATTTGGGAAGCTGTTTTTCAGTCATCAGCATGGAGAAGCGTCGCTCAAGAAGATCCAGGGCTCGTCCCACACACCTGAAGGGATTCTTGGTGGAGGGCATCTCTTCCATTCAAGACCTTTCACAGCTGGCGGCTGTAATCAGGTTAGATCACACTTACAGCTGCCCATATGTGAAAGATCGAAGACCCAACGGTTTGGAAGAGCGCTACCTAAAGAACGCTGCTCTTCTTCCCGACATCTGTCCAGCAGCCTCAGTCTCTTCAGTGGACGTGTGTCAGAAGGAAGAGCCTGTCTCCATCCACGGCTGCAGCATGCAGGACTACCAGGGCATTTACCGCTCTGTGGTGGAGCCCATGAGGGAGACACGCTCTGGTCGGCACCGTCCCTACAGTCTTGAGCTGGGACTGGAGATCAAGCAGCGGCTGTGGGAAACCCTCAACTGCCCTTCACTGGAGGAGACGGAGCAGCCTGACGGACGAGTCCTGATCGCTGAGAGCTTCTCCACACCCAGCAGAAGCTTTGCTCCACGAATCCATGTGGACATCAGTGAAGAGCCCCTGCCTGAGGAACCCCGAAGAAAGAAGCCCAGACACTGAGTCATCAAAGTGTCACATGGAGGCTGGAATATCACACAGCGAGGCCTACATATGTAAATATTGTATATAGTAACACAGTAAGTTTATATTTATAGAGTCATTTTTTATTTTGATGAATATGTTTTTAGTACACTGCTGAGATTGTTTGGATGCTTTTGGTGATTTTGTTGTCATGCGGCTCCTCCTAGGTTGTTCTAAGCATGCATTGCTACGTAGTTGGCAGGATGTTTTGGGTGGTTTCCTGTGTGTTGACATGCATTTGCCAAGGTTTTCTGAGTGGTTATTAGCATGTTGCTGTGCAGTTGCTGGTCTTTTTGGAGTGGTTTTTCGTGCACTGATATGCGGTTGTTAGGATATTTCAATTCATTGATTGATTTGCGGTGGCTTTTAACCAGTTAGGTTAGGGTAGGTTAGGGTCCCTCACATGGTTTGCAGCTTGACGTGCTGTGAGGGCTTGTGTGCATCAGTGATGCTGAGAGCTACATCACTGGTACTTCACAACTACTGGTAGGGTCACCCATAGTGGACAGGTCTCAGCTGAGATGCCAGACGAAGACAAACCACCTTCTGGACACGAGAGGATTGGCCTGATGTTCTTGACAGAAGATCACAGTCTTGTGACAACAGCAACAACACCAGAATTAGCTGTATGGAAGAAACTTCAAACTGATTATATATGTGGAAGTCATCGATGGATCAATGGAAGCAACTGTTCGAACAGAATAAGAAAACACAAATTATGTTTTATTAACAAAGTTCGGGAGGAGCAGGATCAGAAAATTAACCTAATTAGCACAAGTGGAGAGCATTCAGTTAATCAACTACCAACAACAAGAGGTATAATACAGCAAATTTACTTCTGTTCATTTGACAGTTTATCAGCATCCCTCCTCCACCCCATCTCCTCACTTCTATCTATTCTTACCACAACAGGGGTGACTACTCTGGGTTCGGGCCAAAATTCAGAGTCCGGAGCCCTCAGCCCGGACAACACGCCAAATATGCATAACTTTACACTATTTAATTATATGTAAATGTGAACTTTTGAAATGGTTTAATGTTAGTAAAGGTGTCCGACAAGGCTGCATTCTTTCTTCAGCACTCTTGTAACAGCATGCCAGCCAATCAATTTCGAGGGCCGGTAATTATATTATATTTTATTGTTTCTTAAATGCTTCTATGCGTGTGGTAAACATGAAATGAATAATTTCTGAAATCGTTTCTAAATTTAGGGATGATCACATAAATACCAGCTGGAGCAGTGAAAATGATAAAATTACAACAATTACTATTCATAACAGGAAACACAATCTTCTAAAATTCATAACTGTAACGTAATTATTATTATTATAATGTGCTGATTATTGTTAATAATTAAAATGTGCATGTTAAACAAAAAGTAGGGCTATCAGTCAAATAATAATAATATTTAGTCACAAATAATCAGATTTTGAAAGTGCTTAAATCAAATTCTATATTTTCCTGTCAAAATGCATTGTTTTCTTCTTAATGAAATAACTAATGTTTTACTAACTTTTTAGCTTTTGAGTCATTAATAATGTTTTATTAACATTTTAAACAAATAAAGACTGAAACTAAAAATAAAATCTACTGATAAACTATAAAACACTAAACAAAAACAACCACAGCATGAAAAAAAACAGCATCAGAAGCTCAAAACTATAACAGTGTTGTTACTAGAGCGTTGTTTCAGTATTATTTTGCATAGGTGAGAAAATTATAAATAAAATAAATTTTATTCAAGTTGTCCTTTCTCTGAGTTTCATTTCTAATGTCTGTTTGTATTTTTAAGCATCAAGACAAAAGGAAAGGTAGTATTTTTTTAAGTCAATGTGGTTTTGATACTTTCATTGTATGGACAAAAACAGTTGAAACATTCTTCAAAATATTTTCTTTTGTGTTCATCAGAAGAAATAAAGTCATATACAGTAGGTTTGAAACGACATGAGGGTGAGTAAATGATGACAGAATTTTCATTTTGGGGTGAACTAACTACAATATTTTTGATATTGAAGGATCTGACACTACAACAACCACGTCTGACCAGTCTTTTCTCATGGCCAGAATTCATCCTCTTCACATTCTAATAAGGATTTCCTTCAGATTAACAGGCGCAGACACTTTTTAACACATCTTTATTACCTTCACAAAATATGACAGTTATATTCTTCTGTATTTTTCTGCCATAAAACACACAACAGTGCGACATTCTCTGGAGAGATGAGAACACACACACCCAGAAAGTTTAATACATGCAGTTTTGATCAGCAATGTCTCAGGATGGCTGGCTCTTAGGGACAGTGCTGCAATGACAAATGAACACTGAAAAGTTTCAGCGATGTACGTACATTAAAGCTTCATCCATTGCAGTCACCAAAAATGTGTACACACAGTATTCAGCTTTTGAGTCAATCACTGTAACCCTGTACAAAATATACACAGATAAGCACACATTTACCCATACATAGATACACACACACACAGTATGTACTGTTCACAATGCATACACACATCATTTCAGACAGTGTTAACACTAAAAGATATGCAGAAATAAAAAAAATAAAAAAAGGTTTTCAGATGAAGACCGGCTTAGATCAAGGACAGTAGGCCTACAGCAATTTACAGTGTAATCTCATTTATAGGCCTAAATAACACCTTCAAGAAACTGCATAGCTTTGCTGAGACTGAGACAGCATTAAGCCACTTTGGTTAGTTGGAAGCCAAATCAAAAAAACATCAGTGATACTTTATGAAGTCTATTTTTTTAAGATTTTCTTATTATAGACCTCTCAAAACATATCAAAAGCTAGACAATAGTAACACTATTGTAATTGATGTATGTTATTCAGATAACTCTATATGGCACTGACTGCAAAAGCTAAACTGTAAAATGTGACATTAAAATGTGGCTTGACAAATATTTTACTGCTAAACATATTAAACTGCTGAGGCCTGTAAGTACTTTTCATTTTAGGGGCAAGTATATAGATATTATTATGAAGACATTATCTATTGGCTATAAAAGACACAACTGTATAACATGTTCCACTGCATTCAAAAGTTTGAGGTCTGTAAGATTTTAAAATGTTTTTTTATAAATACATCTCTTATTTGATCGTAAAACAGAAATATTACAATCTATTATTACTATTTAAAATGCCGGTTTTTAATTTAATATATTCTAAAATGTATTTTATTCCTGTGATGGAAAACTTGAAATTCAAAGTGTCACATGATTCTTGATCCACATGATCAGAAATCATTCTAATGCTAATGATTTGGTGCTCAAGAAACATTTCTTACTATTATCAGTGTTTAAAACAGTTGTGTTGCTAATATTTTTGTGGAAACAGTGGTACATTTTTGTTCAGGATTCTTTGATAAATAGAAAGAACAGCATTAATTTGAAACAGAAATTTACTGTATCATTATAAATGTCATTACTGTCACTTTTGATAAATTTAATGCATTCTTGCAGAATAAAAAAATGGTACTTTCTTTTTGGGAAAAAAAAAAAATATACTGACCACAAACTTTTGAATGGTGTATATACATACAGTATATATCGATAGTCATTATGTAAAAGCAACCTAATAACACAGAATTTTCTTCCCTTGGCTTGGAAATGATACTTGTAAATGAATCATGTGTCATGTGGTTATCAAACACATCTCTCTTCCCCTCTCTACAGATTGTAGACCCCATATGTTGAGGCGGAACCTCTAAACTCCCTCTGCACCTGTAAACCTGTCGTGTCAACAAGATGAGTCTTTGACATTGTACATAAAAGAGGCTTATTACCAGCCTGATTCTCATCAGTCCTTTCTGTCAGATTGTAAGATGGTTTGCATGAATGACCGTGGCAGAAACACACTCTGATATCAATTACAGCAGCTACCTCAAGTTCATACATGATAATGATCTTATGTAGGAGAGGCACAATTTCAAAAGGCCATTTGCTTTTAGACAAATCACAGAGTGGCAGAACAAGTCAGATAACACTTCTGTTGTATATGAAATCAAATCGACTTACAATATAAAGCTTATGAGCAAAATATACTCCACTTCATATGAACAAAAACATCTGAAGAGCACAAAATAGGATTTTTGTTTTTCATAAATCTGGCTGCAGGAACATTATTTGTACTTAAAGCATGAGTACAGTACAGTGCACATTTGTGGCCTTTTCATCAGAGGTTGGAGTACATATGCAAAAGGCTTGATTATAAAAAATACAGTGATAATACTGTTAAAAAAAGATGGGTTTTAACCTCCCAAAACATAATACTCAATGAAACTGATTTGATAACAAACCCTACTCCAATTATATTTTCAGTATATAGTCAAAATCTGAAACTAGGCACTGAATAAAGAGTTGTTTACCAGTAGACCAGTCTCAGTCTCTCATCTCTTCATTAACTCTCTGGGTTCAGTCAACCAGCTGTGATGCAGCTGTGCCAAGCTCTCGGCGTATCTGATCATCCTCTCTGCATATTTGCAGCAGGTTTGGACAGCTCATTAATAGCTTGTTTTGCTCAAGTCTTAATAAGGGGATATTAATATTTACACTCACGTCCATTCCTAGGCCGTTACAAACCCTTGAAAAGCCACAAGGAAACACAAGGGTTTTGGTCGAATCAACCGTATAGTATGAAGGTGCAAGTGTTATTATTGCAAAGGAAAGTCTAAAGATTGTCAAAATATTTACCCACTGTTTGATGACTAACTTTTGAACCACCAACCTTCACTTGGCTATATAGAAACACCAATGAAACAGTAAATGCATTTATGTAAGTAAGTAAGTACACAATGTACCATAATGATGAATGAGGGTTAAGTCAAGCCTTTTGAGTTTCTCCAGACCTCTGACACAAGGGTTACATGAGGACATTAGACCTGGTGTCAGGTAGTCGCAATCCCACCAGACCTCCGCCAACAAGCACAGAGGAGGCCAGGAGAATAGGGATAGCTTTGGTGATGCCTACTAAAGATCCAAAAATCAGATTTCCCATCACCGCGGCCAGCTTGCACAAGGCATTACAGAAGCCAAATCCTGTTCCTCTGAAATAGAGAGGTGGAGGGAGGGTGGAAGAGAAAAAAAGTTGGTGTCACATTGATATTTAATAAGCTTTGAGATTTGGGATTATTAAACAGCTTTGTTGTGTGACTGTTAGCATATTTTATTATGTATGAGAACAAGCCCACCTTCTATCTGTAGGGAACAGCTCTACTGTCACAACGTCCAGGGAGTTCCAGGCAGAGATACTCAGCCCATTGTACAAGCACAGCATCCCAATCATCATCGACTCACTGGTGCCAAACCACAGGAAGAAGCAGCTGATACCAGACAGGATCATGGAAAACCCTAACAAAACAAACAAAATACTTAAAGACTATTTTTTTCACACAATGACAAAAAATATAAATCTCATATACATTTATATATACATTTAATATTTAGTATACATTTCTGTCTCACCTAACATCGACAAGCGGCCAATTTTGTCCATGAGAAGTGCAGATACAATGTTGCCAGGCAGAACAGCTAGTGTTCCCAAGAAATTGACGAAGTAGACCCAGTATGCACTATAATCATCCTCAAACGTCATTTGACAGCCTGTTTTGTTGTGGTAAAATGTGCTGTTTATGACGTCTGTATTTATCAGTTTGGAATCGTCAATGTCTGTCAAATGAATAAATTAAATTAATGAGATTTAAACCACAGTATAAAGTAATCATTAAAGGATTAGTTCACTTCTGAATTAAAATAACCACTAAGCTACAGCTTTCCTGTAGCTCAGTGGTTAGAGCATGGCACTAACAATGCCAAGGTTGTGGGTTTGATCCCAGGGATTGCACATACTCAGATACAAATGTATAGTATAATGCAATGTAAGTCGCTTTGGATAAAAGTGTCTGCCAAATGCATAAATGTAAATGTAATATTTCCTGATAATTTATTCACTCCCATGTCATCCAAGATGTTTATGTATTTCTTTCTTCAGTCTTTTTTGAGGAAAACATTCCAGGATTTTTCTCCATATAGTGGACTTAAGTGGGGTTCACCGGGTGGAAGGTCCAAATTGCAGTTTCAGTGCAGCTTCAAAGGGATCTACACGATCCCAGGCAAGGAATAAGGGTCTTATCTAGCGAAATGATTGGTCATTTTCCAAAAAAATAAATGAATAAAAATGTATATACTTTTTAACCACAAATGCTTGTCTTGCACTGCTCTGCGATGCGCCACACATTACATTGAAAGGTCACGTGTGATGTGGGCAGAAGTATCGTGGTAGGGTGAAAAACTCCATCTAATATTCTCCTCCAACTTCAAAATCGTCCAATATCTTTGTTTTACCTTTTTTTTTTTGTAAAGGGTGTTTATCTTTGCACATTCGCTTTGTAGACACTGGATCGGTACTTCCGCGTACGTCATGCACGACCGCTGTAACGTGATTATGTAATGCGTGCGGATCGCAGAGCTAGTGCAAGACGAGCATTTGTGGTTAAAAAGTATATACATGTTTTTTTTTTAGAAAACGATCGATCATTTTCCTAGATAAGACCCTTTTTCCTCGTCTGGGATTGTGTAGAGCGCTTTGAAGCTGCACTGAAACCGCAATTTGGACCTTCAACCCGGTAAACCCCATTGAAGTCCACTATATGGAGAAGAATCCTGGAATGTTTTCCTCAAAAACCTTAATTTCTTTTCGACTGAAGAAAGAAAGACGAACATCTTGGATGACATGGGGGTGAGTAAATTATCTGGAAATTTTAATTCTGAACTGAACTAATCCTTTAAGTATGCTCAGACAGGTAGCAAAGTAGTAAAATGCAGAAAAGTGGTCTGCTTTGTATTCAAAAAGAAATGACCATTTTACCAGTGTTGTAGAAGACAGCCTCAATGAATATGCAGTTTCGAAAGAAAGATCCCACTGATGTCACATCCTCAAAAGAGCAGTCTTGAAAGGTGGAATTGATGAAAGTGACAGACTTGAATTTCATTCTTGTGAACCTGAGGAACAAATAAAGGAAATGATTTACAGTATGTGATAATATGCAGGCATACGCAGAATAAGAATTAGTACATTAATAAGAAGATTACTGTTACATAAGCATTTGAATAAGATAAGTCACCTGTCATTTATAAATATGCTATTAGTGTGTATCTGGTTCTCAAGGGTGAAATTGAAGGTGAAGTCTTCAATGCGTTCGCTGTTATGCCTTTGTACTTTGGAGGCGTAATCATCAGCCTGAAGGTGTTTGATGACATCAGGAAACCACACAGATAAACCATAATACCTGCAGAAGTATTGGAGTTCTTTAAAGACTGGATGGATGGATGGATGGATGGATGGGTGACACAAAAAGGAAGATCTTACCCAAATGACAGTGAGAGCCACACAATAGCAAGTTTCACTGTAATGTCTTTCAATGGATAATTAAAACACTTCAAGAAGTTCAACCAAATCTGGAAGGACAGAAAAAGGAGTTATTTTTATTTGTATCATAAAAAAATATCACAAGTATCCTGTAATTTATTTAAATGATCACATAGGTAATCTAATTTCTGAAAAGTTACACATCATCGATCTCACCCCATGAAGCTCAGTCTTTATTCTGAAGATCGCTTTTGATAAAACGTTGCCGGATTCATTCTGCATCTCGACAAACTCATCAATCTGCTTTGGGATCTTAATTCTGTTCACCTACAAAAAGAAACAAGACTAAGTCATATGGGCTTCATTCCACAGAATGTCTGCCAAAATGTGGATTTTGTTATGTAATGCAATGAAATGTAAATATTTTTTAGTTTGATTTAAGTATCTAAATACTTTTTAAGACAACTGTAACACAAAAGAGAAAGAATATGTTTAAGAAGGTATAAAAGTGTCAAATATTTGTGACAGTTTGATCTTCATCATTGGGCTGCTCACAAAGCCTTGATGTAGGCTGCAATCTGTCTAATTCCTGAAGCTCACTAAATGACACCCAAAACATCCATGAAGCCCACATACAGGGCAGGATGAGACCATCAATCATGAATTTAAGCAACTTTAAAGCATAGTTGGTGCTCTAAGCAGCTTAAAGTTAGTGCAGTGAGGGAATCAACTCACGGTAAAGACTTTCTCGGGCTGTCCACGGGCTCGCATGTTTGTGTCATGAATCTGCTTGAGGATCATCCAGGCCTCGTCGTGCTTCCCCACCTGAAAAGAATAAGAAAAATCCCTAAGAGATTAACTGGATTAAACCGCAGCGCTAGATGACAGCCGCCCACCTCTATTGCCACGGCAGGCCTGGAAGAGGGGCATAGGGAGTCACGACAAGCACGCGTCATTAGCTTCAAAGAGAGTCGTGTTCCCTTAAGTCAGGCTGTTTCCTCAGATTTTTAAGGCATTCGGGTCATATAAACTGAATTGATGTTCTTGTAAACATGCAGATAAAAATAAAAAAGCTGTTTAATTTACAACAAAATTCTGAGTTACTTTTCAAAACACTGTAAGTTATTTTGTTTTCACATTGACTGACAGCTCTCTTGTCCCCATGATGAGATACAATAAACATATAATAAACATAATGATTATATTAATTCTAGATGAGAAAAACTAATGAAAAAGTAATGTAACACATTACTTTTTATTAAAAAATAACTTTGTAGCGCAATTAGGTCCTTTTTTTGGGTAAAAGTAATTGTAATGCATTACTTTTAAAAGTAACTTCCCCAACACTGACGATAACAATAAAGATATAGTACTAAAATTCATTCTAAATGTAAAATAATAGTGAAATCTACACCACAACTATAATGATAACGTTCTGCTTACCTCCAAGTAGAACCTCGGGCTCTCCGGCATGAACATTAAGGCCACCACGGCACAGACGCAGGGAAGAGCGCACACCACCACAAACACCCTCCAGCTGTGGAACTGATAAGCTGAGCCCATACTGAAACTCCAGCCTGAAGAAAACAACAAACAATTTTTCATGTTATTGATCCAGCACAGACAAAGGGCTTGGCTGGTAGCACTTCAAGCCATAAGACTGTAGGATTTGGACTGGCAACATTTGTCACTGCTGGCAAGTCACAGTGATTATGGTCCGATTGAACACATCCATTTTATTTCCCCAACGCTGATTGATTACATAAGTACGGAGTCTAGTGTGTTTGTCCTTTGAACTGAAAACCATCAGGATTAATATTTGTAACAGTTTGGGTTTCCTTTTATAATGCAGTCCTGATTTTAGTTAGCAGCAGAGTATGGAATAACATAAAAAGAAAATAAAAAATCTGAATCTAAAACAGTGTTGTTTCTAAAAATAGTAAAATTTGTTTTTGCTTAGTTACAATAATATAAAATATAAATAAAGTCAATTTTATTTTGTGAAATAAAATAAAATATAAATATGACGAAAAACTTAAATGTAAAAAATTCAAATGAGAATGATGCATTTGCAATAAACTAAAATAAGCTCAAGTACTATTACTATTAAATATTATTAAAAATATTACACTGTTAAAAATAAATATTATAAAAAATTAAATACTAAATACAAATATTAAAAAACTTTTAAAAATAAAACCTACACCAGCATTGCCTTTATAAACAAATGTTTCTTTAAAGCCTCAAATATCCTAAAAACTTAAGAAACGAAAGCAAGATTACAAATAAAGGTAAAAGGGACTTATTCACAATACAGCACTAGCCTTGAGTACCTTATTGCTTTTATAAAATGGTTACCACACAATACAAATATTAAAGCCAAAATATGCATCAATGCAACTTTCATGAAGTAAACTTTCACTAAAAGCCTTCCTTCCGCTGGAAAAAACAGTCCCTGACCGTGAACAGCAACAGAAATTACATTACGCCATTAGATGGCGGCAAAGACTGTCTTTATGAGTGTGTTAGTCAGTAGCGAAGACTTTTACATTGAAAAGACTGAATTGTTGTGAACACGGAATAAGACGCAACTGACAAATGCTTTGACTAGCGCTGTCAGTCACGGAAAACCCCTTAACTGTTAAAAGGACAAGATAATACATCAGACATTTAAACAGATTTTTTATTATGAACATAGGACTGACCTTTAGGAAAATGTTAAATCTGAATGCAGGTAATAAACATGCTCACTCTATCACAATACTCTTCTACATAATACAGTAAGCTTCAATGAACAATATCAATTGAGAACATACAGTTTACGTTGCTAAGAGTGGTTGCTAAGGGTGTTGTGTAGTGATACACAGAACCATTGGGCGAAGCGGTCATAGACGTGTTTTATCGTGAATCTTGACCAATCAGAATCAAGGACAGGAACTAACCGTTTTATAAATCATGGCTAGAAGAGAGCTACAGGATGCACAATTCTGTTATAATATTCTTAAGTGCATGTATATAAAAGGACTAATCACACACACTATTGAAAAATACTCCACATTTCTAATTTAAGTGGTGTCAGGCAGGTTTCTGAAATCACGTAAAGCAGCTTTAAGACTGTCATAGACTCCCAGTGAGCAGTAAATGTATCCTAAGCTGAAAATGTGTTTGTCTCATTACTTTACATTTTAAGTGGTGCTTTTTCTACTTCTTTACAGTTATGTCTGATGCACTACGCTGTAAAACTGTGTAGGATGATAATGATGTCATTAAAATGAAAATTCAAAATGTCTCATTGAAAGGCAGAAAGCATCTTTCGTTGCTTCAAACGCAAAGTGGTCATTAAAGGAATTATTTTATGTATGTTTTATGCATGATTAAAATAAGATCTTACACTCCCCCTAACCCATCACAGGGCACAGGAGAATTTTTGTAGACATTAAACACCATATGTCTAAATAAACACTGAGGTATTTTAGATCAAATTAAGCAGTCATTTGGTAGATGCTAGGCAAACTAGACAGATGCCAACATGTCCACATCCTTAAAAATCACTAACATAACAGCACAAAGTAAAAGAAACACCCAAACTATATTAAATATGGGTAACATATAAAATCCTAAAGTCCAATAATACGCAAAATACATATAGTATATACAGTCCTGAGTTTACAGTGAGAAGATGGTGGTATAAATATGGTTTATGTCTGTACCGGAGTAAAAGAGGAAAATGGTGGTAAATAATGACCAAGCCGACGGTCGGCCAACGGGCAGTTTTTGTTTGTCGGCCGATTAAGTTTTCTCAGTGTGTTCCACACCGTCGGCTGAAGTTGATCGTCGGTCGGTCGGGCCATCTGATCATTCTGATTGGCTATTCAGCTACTACCACCTGCTGGTACGGAAAGGCAGTTCTTCTTACGCAGGCGCAGAATGGACGTGCTATTTGGCCGTTGGGTGTCGAGCGTCGGTTTGGTGTGTCAGGGCAACTTTGGACCCAGACGCTGCCGACATGAGCCAACCCCGCAGTCTGCTTTCATCACCACTAGTTCGTCGGTGTCGGCTTGGTGTGTTCTGGGCTAAATCAGAGTTATGAAGCTGTGATTGTGGCAGCAGGCAAGCCCAGAGGGTTAATGTTTCGCCCATGTCATTGGAAATCTCATTACACAGATTATGTGCATAACTGACTGAGGAAACGGGTGAATGAGTCAGCAGCTACCACACCTACCAGCTTGTACTTATGAAAAGTGGCTAGCCATTGGCTCTACTACCACGGCCGGCTTCAATGCTAATAAAACGACACACACTCACAATTCAAAAACACACAGAGTAAAAGTAAATCTTATAATGACTAGAAAAATTTCTAATTTTATGTACATTCACACTTTTGCTCTGTTACGAAACCTAGCATGCTGACTCCAGAGGCACCAACAGAAACCTCATGTTGGCATGTATCCTTTGTGAAGAAAGCAATCCCAGAATGCACTGTGACAAGCTCAGTAAAAAAAAAAATGCCACTATTAATTTATCAATTGTGTTTCAAATCTCCTGTCTGCTACTTATATGTTGTATGCAGTTGCTGCTGATGTAGAGAAAAAAAATCACTTATGAGGTTAATGCTGCCTTAGAAAAGAGCTGACTAATTTAAGGGAGCTTAGCCTACTAGAGTTTAGAACAGAGGGTTTTTTTTTTTATAGGAAAGACTTTATATTGACAATAAAAAATTGTTTATGTACACTTGCTTGAAGGTAATT
Source organism: Hypophthalmichthys molitrix (assembly GCA_037950675.1). Lineage (NCBI taxonomy): Eukaryota > Metazoa > Chordata > Actinopteri > Cypriniformes > Xenocyprididae > Hypophthalmichthys > Hypophthalmichthys molitrix. The sequence continues at coordinate 26,484,032 of CM075496.1, read as the reverse complement.
TGTTTGTGTGTGGATGTATGAAGCAAGTGACAAATGACAAAAGAGCTTTTAAAAGTGTCAGGCAACTGATGTATTACCCATATAGTACACACAGTGCATAGTATACAGCTTCATATCTCACATATTTGCATTTATATTCCATTTATTATTAGTAGTGCTTGCTAAGGCATACTATTACTATTACTCATAGGTAGAGTCAGAGATTTAAACAAAAGCCAAATCATATTATACTTGTAACTCCCATACTGACTGGACAACAAACATGAATGATATCTCAAATTGTGCGGCCTCTTTAGGAGAAGTACCATGTCTCAGACAGTAGCTATGTTTACATGCAACCAAATAATAATCTATTTAAATTTGGAGTGATGGCTCAATAGGGTATAAAAGCTTTTAAACTCCCTCCCACCAATCAGTGAGACTTAGCTCAATCTGAATGAAATTTTGATACGATTAAAAGAGGTGGTGTACATTTTAAATAATCAGTTTAATGGGAAATTTTAAGTGAACCCTTAAATCCAACTCAATCTGATTCAAAAATACCTTGCGCACATGAGCAGTGCAAGTTTATACATCTAATGAGCATGCATATGTTTATTTACGTCTTACAAACTGGTCCATGGAGAAGACTGAATATAGGTTCCAAAAGAGGGTTTTTGCAGTGATGCCATAGAAGAAATATTTTGGGTTTCCCAAAGAACCTTTCCATGAACAGTTCTTAAAAGAACCATTTTTTCTTAGTGTGAAGAACTCAGAAAAATCTAAAGAATCTTTTTTAAGCATAAAAAGCCTTTTGTGCATTGAAAAGTTTGGGTGGTAAAAGTTCTTGATGGAACCATAGATGCCAATAAAAGAACCTTTATTTTTAACACGGTAGGCTCATTGGAAAAAATGTGCCTCTACCTGCATTTTAGCAAAACTACAAAAATGTACTTGGGGCCCTATTTTAACAATCTAAGTGCATGGTCTGAAGCACATGGCACAGGTGCACTTAGGACATGTCTGAATCCACTTTTGCTAGTTTAACAATGTAAAAAATGGTCAGCGCATGGTCCAAAAGGGTTGAACCTAGTCTCTTAATGAGTCATGGGTGTAACGTGCAATAAACCAATCAGAGTCTCATCTCCCATTCCCTTTAAAAGCCAGGCACACCATGGCCAATTGCTATTTACATTGCAGAATACAGACACTCTAAACCTGATGAGTCAGTTTAAATACATTTTTAATATTTGGCATGTTTGTGTGTTGCTGTGCGTCCCTGTGTATGTAACAAGCAGAGTGTATGAGCGTTGTGCACCTGCCTGTAGGCGCATATTTCTAACGCACATTTTAAATAACAAAAAAAAAATACTGCGCAATTGACTTTAGACCAGGTATGTTGGTCAATGGTACAGTCGTTCTCAGTTGCCTCAAAATAGTAATGAGCCAACAATGCGGCTGAACACATCTCGTTTTCAGACCAGCACACCCATGGCCGAACAGCTGGGCGCGAATGCATTTGCTATTTAAACAATGTGGCACTGGACATGAAAATGATAACTGCGTCGGGCTGAAACTAGCAAAAACACTGCCTGGCATCGCATTGCGCCGGGTGTATGATAAGGCCCATAGATACAATTCACTGCAGTTTCCAGCTGAAATGAACACTGGTGGCAAGAAAACACCAACAAATTTTATTCCTTTTCACACAAATTATGATTACAGGTGCAGATTATCTGTCATGGTCATGTTCAGTTTGGTTTAGTTTTCATGGAATTTCTGTTTGTTGTCATTAGTCACATGTGTTCCTTTGTTCTAGTTTCCCGCCACTCATCAGTCACCATGGACACTAACACTAATCATCACAGCTGTTTTTCTTTTAGGTAATAATCACTGTGTATTTAAGTTCCTCCTTGTTCACGTTTCAGTCGTTCGCCATTGTTTGTGTTTCGTGTTTGCACACGTGTTGGCTGTCCTATCTGGATTTATCTAATAAACCTTGTGTTATACTATCATCATCTTTGTCTTCACTGCATTACATTATCAGTTAATCAGTTTTTTAAAGCAGTTCCTTGTATGATTAGGGCCTGAGCACCGATGGTAATTGCTTGGTCAATTATTCTTCTTCTCTGAAATGAATCGCATTTTTGAGGGCCTAAACATGCTCGAAAACTCATAAAACTGCACACACATGCGTCAGAAGTGGTGAAAATTTACGTCTCATATGGGTTTCAGAATTAGGTGTGGCAAAATGGCTCGATAGCGCCACCTAGTGAAAAAGTCCCTGGGTGCAAAATCTGAAAACCCAACAGAAAGTGAGATATTTTGAACTTTCTCTGCAAAATCTTTGCGGTTTTTGCCATTTCCAGATGTTGTACATTAACATACTCCTCCTAGAGCTTTAATCAGATTAACATCATATGTTGTCAGTCTAATCTTAAAACCTTAGCGATGATAAATATGAAAGATCTTGAGTTTTCGTTGAAGGGCGTGTCCGTGGCAGGCTGACAAAGTTTCGCCATGAAAGAGGAAGCTGTTGTAGGTCAGGCATACAGTGTCCGATCTGCCCCAAACTTCACATGTTTGATAAGACATCCATATGCCAATATTCAGTTAGTCATAGTGCCACCTGTTGGTAACAGGAAATGGCATGCTTTACACTGTAATTCACTCCCTGAAACACTTTTAAATATGCCATAAAGTACCAAACATACTAGAAACACATTAAATCATGCTACACTTGGCTAAGTGCTAGAGTATGCGATTAACTCCACGAAACAGGAAGTTGCTGTAACTCAGGCATACAATGTCCAATCTGCCCTAAGAGTCCTGCCCTGCACACATCTATGCCAAAGTTCAGTTATAGTAATAGCACCACTCACTGGCAACAGGAAGTGATGTGTTTAACACTGTGATGCACTACTAGCAACATAATAAAATATGCAATTGAGTGCTAAACATGCTACAAACATTCTAAAACACACACTTAACTTAGTGCTAAAGCATGCTAGTGTAATACACTAGTGTATTTTCATTTTAAAATGTCGTTTTAAAATAAAAATGATCCTCGTCTAGACTGCCATTTCTACTGCATTTCAGAAACGATCTCCGTCCATACTACAAGACCGAAAACGCATGTCACAAGACCATTCATACACAATGGGCATGCATGTACAAATGTAAACAGTTGCCACTGTCTCTTGCGCATGTAGGCATCTGCAGTATTATAAAATGCAGAGTATAACTGCACAATGGCTGCTAAAAAGGACCACAAAATCAGCAAAGCATGCAGTTTCATCTCTATGTTATTGTTTTTATGGTCGTTGAGACTGGTATGTTACAGAGCTGTTGAGAGAGAGACGGCTCTGGGCTGTATTTCTCAAAAGCATTGTAAGTTTAAGCTGTTCATATAGCCACCAACGGTCTCTATGATCAACTTAGGCTCACGATACTTTTGGGAAATGCAGCCCTGGTCTATTATTGTCGTGGTCCGGTAGCGTAATGTGGGCAGCCACACCTTCATTTTCAAAAGTCTCAGTTTTGGTCCGTTTACATCTTAAACACAAGCCCGGAGTTTTCAAACTAAAACAGGGTCTGCAGCGTTTTCGAAAGTCTCAGTTTTCGAGGGTTGAAAACATCGGAGTAGTGTAGACGACAGGCGTAATTATAGCAAAAGTTATGTGTTTTAAAACAAAAATTCACTACTGTAAACAGGGCCTTAGAAATCAAATTCATTTGGATTGACAAAAATCAGTGCATGTAAAAATACCTAGTTAGATACAGTAAATGATCACTGAACTGTATGTGAATGACCATCTACTTTGGGACAAAAATAAGAGACTGAATGTTCACTACAACACCCCTCAACACACACACTCAGGTTCCCAATTTACAGAGCCTGTGATTGTTTCCCATTGATTCCCGGCATACAGACTGTAATATAGACTCCCTAATACTCTCCTAGCTACTGTGTCTGACAGCATGTCCCCTGCCTGGGCTCCACCAAGGGCCATTCATAAATCAAGTACTCCTTTCGCTTTGTCTCGAAAGACAAGGAGAAAAACCTCGTTAAGATCTGTTCACAGAGAACAAAACAGACTGAACACTCCTTAAATAGGAGTGAAAATGGTCTGCTCTAGTCGTTGTTTTGGCCAAGAGACTCCTCTCCATATCCATTCAGCTCCTTTCCTCCTCCCTTCCCCTCTATTCCATCATTTCGCTACTGATGAGTGCAGCTTATTTCCAGAGTAGAGGTTCTCATAAATCATCAGGCTATGCCTTCCCCCACAGGAGCCGCGTCATCCTTTAAATATCCCTGCAATGCTCTGTTTCTATTAATCACTTAACCTAAAGCTCTGCTGTTGTCCGCTTCCTCATAGTCATCACTGTCTGTGAGAGGACAGCCCACATGTGCTGGAGGAAAAGCAGACACCTTGACCTGAGCTTGCGGAGTACCTTGTCGTAATCGGACTTTACCTGTGTCCTATGATACTTGATTTACAGTGTCTACACCGGACGCAAACGGCGTGAAGTGATGCGTCAAAAGACAATAGAACCCATTATAATCATTGATATTGTTCACACTGGATGCAGTGCGGTGCAACACAACAAATTCCCGGCAGTAAACGGATTCCCCGTTTTATTTCTGATGTAGTCCAAGTGCTTTGAAACGGTCAGTTTGTCGAGTTCAGTGTAGACAGCTTTTAGCTGTTGCGGCGCGATGCAACGGTAGACACGGTGTTATGCTTTTGAATCAGTCTCACGGTACTTTGATGTCATACGCTGATCGGTCTGCGCAGCACATGGGGAGCACATGGCAAGATCACATGTGAGACTGTGAGCATGAATACAAAATAAAATACATGAACGCAAACAAAACCCAAAAACAACCATGACAGTTCCTATGATTAATATAAAGTTCAAAAGAGCAGCATTTATTTCAAATAGAAATCTTTTTTAACAATGTAGAAATACCATCACCTTTTATTTAGTTTAATGCGTCCTTATAGAAAAAGATCATAATTTTTAATATTTGTTTTAATTAATAATATGTGTAATATTAATACATTTCACTAATAATTAAAAACTTTATTATTTATGATTATCAAAATAATAGTTTTTTTTTAATCAAAATATAAAGTGCATAATCTGGTTCTCTTACCATAGTGAGGTATGATGGCCCAGGCCATGGCAGAGGCATAAATCTCTCCAATCATCCAGAACATGCAAAGCCAGCTCAGATGTTCTCCACGCTTCTCTCTTGCCAACACCTCAGCAAAGTATGAGAAAACGATGGGCACCGCTCCACCAATCCTGAAGGACAAGAGAATGAAGAATAAATCAGAAAAGCACAACCTCAAGGCCAGTGCAGAGGGTCTAAGACAGGGGTGTCCAAGCTCGGTCCTGGAGGGCCACTGTCCCGCAGAGTTTAGCTCCAACTTGCCTCAACACACCTGCCTGAAAGTTTCTAGTATGCCTAATTAGACCTTGATTAGCTGGTTCAGGTGTGTTTAATTGGGGTTGGGGCTAAACTCTGCAGGACAGTGGCCCTCCAGGACCGAGTATGGACATCCCTGGTCTAAGAGCTCAGCAAAGTAAGACAGCTGTTTTCTTTTTTTTATGTAGTTTCATTTGGCATAATTCTGAAATGTATAATAAGTGTGTATCTGTGGAGCTTTTTAAATTGTTAACAGTTTCTCTGAATTGCTAACACAATTCATGAAACCAAATCACCATTTTCTCACAACTATAAATACAATCTCAAAACTGCACACCAATTTGCACAAACCTCAAATTTGCACATCAAAATTAATTATTTTATTCAAAAACATATTCTCTCTTGTCAGAATCAAACTTTGGCCTCGGATGACACACAAAAAAACCAGACACTTTCCTGCTGGGTGAACACTAATGAGATCAATTCCCTAGGCGGTCATATCTCATGCTACAGTTTACTGTACAAAGTGAAATTTCTCTCATCTAAAGTACTGTTATTGTGTACTGTAAATACACTGTATGTGTAAGTAATATAAAAACCCATAGATGATTCTTTCATCTCTCCCTCCAGTTTTAGGATGCATTTTCTAAAGCAAAATCAATTGTGGTCCTATTTATATTATCCCGAGATTCTAATTAGTGTGTCATCAGTTTTGCTACTTAATGTTTACACACAGATAAATGTGTTTTACTTGAGTTCACATTGTGATGCCTGAGTTAATTATATTGTGTTTGTGTTTTCTGAATGAAAACATGGTTAAACCTGTGTAAAATTAGGCATTTTGTGTCAAATTTTGCAGAAATCGTTAAGAAAACTGGAATGTGTGTGAAAACAGGTAAAATGTGTTAAACTTTTTTGATGTGTCTTTGTTTTGAGAACTGAATGAATGGTTTGGGAAACAGTGCCAACTGAATCAGTTATAGTGTTTTAACAATCAAGAAAAACTGCAAGTGTGTCATCTCTGTGTTGCTACTTGCTACGGTCATCAAAAGGAATTGCAAAAATGTCAATTTCCCAAACCATCTGTTTTTATAATGTTACACTTTTCAGAGGAATCAACATAAAAAATGGCTTGTACTGCACATTATGCTGGGATAGTAAAAAAAAAAAAAAAAAAAAAAAAAAAAAAAAAAATATATATATATATATATATATATATATATATATATATATATATATATATATTGAAAAACTACAAATGGAAAATGTGAAAACTCGTGCTGGGATAGTAAAAAAAATAAAATATATATATATATATTGAAAAACTACAAATGGAAAATGTGAAAACTCGTGCTAATTAGCTTTAACTGCTAAAAAAAGAAAAAAAAAGAAAGCATGTTTTTTCTGCTGAGGGCTATAAAGAGCACTCCTCTCTTAACAAGCCAATTGTAAATCATTATTATTTTAGATAGATATTTTCAGTAGTTTTAAATCTTGAGAAATGGTTTCATTTGATTTGACAGTCAGTCAGGAAAACACTACTGGTGTAAAGCAATAGACTTGATTTAATTAAACACTACTCTGTGTCCACACATAAAAACAAAATGAGTCTTGTCTGTGAGACAAGTGTGTTCATTTAATAGCTACTACTGAGTTAATTAGTCCCCGGTGTCTTCTTCAGATCAATATAAGACACTGAAACACAATGTAAACCAGAAACATCCAATTACTAAGTGTTAGCATTTAAAAGAATCAAGAATTATTTAAATCTGGACTTTACTGAACTTCTCTGATACTGCAGTTCAAAAGTCATTAAGATTTTTTTGTTGATGGGGGTTAATACTTTTATTCAGTAAGGAAGGATACAATAAATTGATCAATGTTAAAATTTCAAATAAATGCTGTTCTTCTGAACTATTCATCAAAGAATCCTGAAAAAAATTTTATCACTGTTTCCACAAGTATATTAACTGTTAATAAGATGTGTTATAAAGATAATAAGAAGAAATGTTACCAAATCCCATCACAGGAATAAGTTACATTTTAAAATATATTAAAATATATTTCACATTATTACTGTTTTTACAGTGTTTTTGATCAAATATATGCAGCCTTGGTGAGCATAAGAGACTTCTCAAAGTTTTCTTTATCAACAATACCTATATCTCTGTGTTGAAGGTTTGGGTGAACACTGCAAATTGTAAACCTGTATGACAGCGACCTTATCCTGTATTATTTTTTTAAAAATATGTAATTCAAACTCTCACATATATTTTATATATTTTATACAGACATGATACCACTTATCATTGTCCATACTGACATTTTAATTAGCAACAACATCCTGTGAAATGCTCATTAGGAGGCACAGGCTTCAGTGCAAGTCATTACAGGCTGAATGTGTTCAAAGAGTCACAAGAACTCCATCATCAGAGAGACTTAGTGCTTTAGTGCTTTAGCCATGAATCCACAGACAGTGTCCGCCAGCAATGGAGAATCAGAGTCAAGAAAGCAGCACTGCAGAGGCTATTGATTCAGCCAGTTGTAATGTATTGTCTGTCTGAAAAAGACTATTATCTAAAGAATAGGGGAGACATTCTCGTTTTAGAAAAGGGTTGATAAAAGATGCCCATTGTATAGTTTCTCATGATACCAACCAAGATTGCTTTCCAGAAACCCATGTCAAAGTGCAGGTGGAGATTATATCTAGGTAGTGTGTTAAATGGATAATTTCCATATGTTTGTTTACACATGGGAGTAGCAGAGATATTTTTACAGTGCTCTGTGAGGAAGTGTTCTTTACAATCACTATAGAATCACTATAGAATGTATGTTCTGAAAAATGTAGGCTATATTGAGGCATGATCATGGTATCAAAAATACAATCTACAATATTAAGCATGATTTTCTCACTTTATACATCTTTATAGTTCTTTAATTTAAAAAAAAAAAATACAGTAAAATGAGTAATATTTTTTAAATATTATTATAATTTAAAATAACTATATTTTAAAATGTAATTTATTCCTGTGATGGCAAAGCTGAATTTTCAGCATCATTATCAGTCTTCAGTGTCACAAAATCATTTTAATATGCTGATTTGCTGCTGAATAAAAATGTCTTATTTTTGTCAATGTTGAAAACAGTTGCACTGCTTAATATTTTTGTGGAAACCATAATACATATTTTGTCATGATTCTTTAATGAATAGAAAGTTCAAAATAACAACATTTATTTTAAATAGAAATCTTTTGTAACAATGCAAAAGTCACTTTTGATCAATTTAATGGATCCTTGATGAATAAAAGTATTACTTAAAAAAAAAAAAAAAAAATCGTACTCACTCCACACAATATTTTTATCAATATTTCTTTGTATTGTAGAGATGTACAAAATCTAAAGTCTCTATCAAGATCCACATTTCATTTAATGCTGAAGATGTGGGAAACATACTCACCCGAAGCCAGATATCATGCGACAAAGCAAGAAGACACCATAGCCCTGCACAAAAGATGACAGGAAGGCGAAGAAGCCATTTATGGACATACAAATGAGCAGACACTGCCGTCTGCCCACCTTGTCGGCCATGCCACCCCAGAAGAAGGCCCCTACCATCATTCCCACATACACAATGCTGCCTGTAGTGAAAAAGGGAAAAAAAAGAACAAAGTAAAACAGTAGGAAAACACATCTCAGGCAGAGAAACACACAGACTGAAGTTGTCATATTCCAGAGAGTTTGTTTTTGTTTTTAGTTTTGTTTGGCTGCTGATTTATATGAACAAAAAGGTTTATATGCTGCTTCTCGTAACAAGAACTCCATTAAACTTTCTGTTGACTGATGTTTTCACCTGAGGACTTTGTTTGTTGTTTTCCAGGCGACATGCCATCACTTTCAGTGATGATGCTATTAGCACAAGGGATGGTGAACGTTGTGATTACATAAGCAGTCCAAAGGAAAAACAAATAACCATCAAAAATGTATCAGATTTTAGTGATCTCAGAATTCTCTACAGAAGCCTTCTGAAATCACTGTAAAATACACTATACTATATTCTTTACTTCCAACATTTATTCCATCTGTGTAAAAATATTACTATCTTAAGGATTTAACTGAAAAGGATCTGCAGTGATTGTGTATTGTAATAAGCCTACATATCTAGAGCACAGAATTAGGATACTGCAGATGGTACGCAGATAAAAAGAAAAACCACCCTGAAAATGTTAAATACAGGGAAATGCACAACCCTGAGTCTGATATTTTCTTACATTATTATTTTGATGAAAAATTTGCAGCTTTACAGATACAACAAAATCAAATAAATGTCATTCCTCTGCAGCAGACTGAATTTTCTGCAAACAATCATCTGTTTGACACAGTATACTGGAAAAAAGGGAAGAGCTTGGTTAAATAAAAGTATATATACATACTCTTCACTTTTTTCCAAAATATTATTGTCATGTGGACTCAAGGCAAAGAAGAAGTGAGAGAGAAGGGTCCAACTGCAGCACTCTTAAACTTATATTAAACAAACATGGTTTCCAAAACATGGAAAGACTGAACCATAACCACTACGCAAACAGCAAACACAACACAGGAAAATGAACTGAAACAAACTGAGGGCTTAAATACACAGGTTAAATCAAACCAAACACCAAAGACCCAGGTGAACATAATCAAATAACCAATGTGTAACCATAACAAAGGGCCTAATCAGAAAACCAAGCAAACATGAACTAAAACCAGGAACCAAAGGAAACACAACATAAGAGTCTACAAAAAGAACTTTACAATTAATAGATGATTATTTGCAGAAAAATCCCTTTTTTTCTGATCCATGGAAAAAAAAGGAAGAGCTTAAATGGTAATAAAAAGTTTGATAATGGTTAAATAAAAAACAAAACAGTAAATAAAAAATATTTGTAGCAGACATACATTAATTCATAAAAAAGGGAGAAGATAAAAATATTAGATAACACTGATTATGTTGTAACCAAACACAGTTCTGGACCCAAAAGCAGAACACAGACTAAATATGATGTAAATAAAAGTTATTTATTGCCAGAAATTAGAAAGCACAGTCCATCTCTCATAACTGGTGAAGATCGCAGAGGTGGGCTAGAGACTAAACAGGCCAGAGGTGTGTTGGTAGAGCTGAGTGAGAGGTTTGTTGGCCGGACGTGGCAGGCTGAATGTAGAATGAATGCAGGTTGAGAGAAATAACATAAGCAGACTGAACAATCTGGCAATGAATAGCTGAAGAACCAGGGTTTATAAACTGCAGGCAGATGAGTTGATTTGAAGCAGGTGAGTCACATTCAGCAATCAGCCACAGAGAGAAATGCATGGCTACGCCCCAGAATACATCAACTCACAGACACACAAACACAGACACAAAAAAACATATCCCTGACAGTACCCCCCTCTCAGTGGGAGCCTCCAGGTGACCTGCCAGGCTTGTTGAGATGGGCTTGATGGAAGTCTCTAATGAGAGAGGGATCCAGAATGAAATACTGGGGCACCCAAGTCCTCTCCTCAGGTCTATATCCCTCTCAGTCCATAAGGTACTGGAGACCTTGTCCCCGACAGCGGACATCCAACAATTGCCTCACAGTGTAGACAGGATTATCATCAACAATCCAGGTGGTTGGAGGGGGATTGGTTGGCAGGGAAAGTGGACTGACCTGAGCTGGTTTTAACAGAGACATGAAATGAGGGATGCATTCTCATGTTTCTAAGCAGTTTGAGTCTGACAAGAGAGGGGTTGATGACTTTCTCAGTTTCAAAAGGGCCAAGGTAGCCAGGGGAGAGTTTCTTAAATTCTTTAAATTAAAGTCTTTAAAGGAATGTCTTTAGAAGATAGCCAAACTTTCTGACCTGGTTGGTAATTGGGTGCAGGGATTCGATGACGGTCAGCAAGGTGGTGATTATGATCAACTGAATGGAGCAGGGCAGACCGGGCTTCTTTCCAGATCTTACGGCAGTGACTAATGTGGACGTGAACTGATGGAACTGCAATATCATTCTCCTGGACTGGAAACAAAGGAGGCAGATATCGCAATGAACAATCAAATGTGGACATACCAGTGGCTGAGCTGGACAGGTAATTGTGAGCATATTCAATCCAGGTGAGATGGGTGCTCCAGGACGAAGTATTTTTTGCAGCCACACAACGTAATGCTGCTTCCAAATCCTGGTTAGCCCGCTCCGCTTGTGCATTAGACTGAGGGTGGAAACCAGAGGACAAACTCACACCAAGCTCATGGCAGAAAGCTTTCCAAACCTGAGATATGAACTGAGGCCCACGGTCTAATACAATGTCTAGGGGGATGCCATGAAGGCAGAAAAAAAGCTGGACAAGGAAGTTAGAGGTCTCACGAGCTGTGGGCAATTTAGGGAGAGTCAAAAAATGCACAGCTTTGGAAAAATGGTCCAAAATAGTAAGGATGATAGTTTTACCTTGTGAGGTAGGCAGTCCAGTAATAACAAGCAGTGTGTGACCAGGGGTGACTGGGAACAGGCAAAGGGTGAAGCAAACCAGCTTCAGGTGATGGGAAGTCTTCCCACATGCACACAGATCAAAACCCAAAAACGTTGCAACTGTTAAGGATGGTAAGTTTTGGCCATTCTGTCACTGCCCGGATCTTCTCCGGATACGTCTTCACCTACCCACCCTCGATATCCCAGAAAGCTGACAGAATTGACATTTGACATTCACACTTCTCTGCCTTTACAAAAAGTCTGTTTTCAAGAAGCCTTTGCATAACTAGACGAACATGGCTGATGTGTTCCAAGAGGGAACGAGAAATGATCATGATATCATCCAGATATACAAACATGAAGCGGTTGAGAAAATCCCTTAGGACATCATTGACCAAAGCCTGGAATACTGCTGGCGCATTGTTAAGTCCAAAGGTCATCACCAGATATTCAAAGTGACCAAGAGGCATGATAAAAGTTGTCTTCCATTCATCCCATCTCTTATTCTGACCATATGATAAGCATTTCGCAAGTCCAAAAAGGACTTACACTTTCCCAAGTCACCGGAGTATGGTTCAGGGTCTGGAACATGAGACTTACTTAAAGGATGGACTGCAGAAGCAGGCTGATTGGACTAAGCACTGGTAGACCACTGAGCAAGAAGAGAAAACATTTCATTTAATTTACTGCTAATTTGTGAAATCTGACCTGGCATGGCTTGGTTGCTTTCTGTAAGATTCTGAAGCTGAATTCTGAAGCCAGGAGTGCACCTTGACTTTGTGGCTTTGTGAACTGAATCTGTGTCTGCTGGGTTCATAATTTGTGGCCAGATCGTTCTGTTGTAACCAAACAGAGTTTTGGACCCAAAGTGGAACACAGACTGAATATGATGCAAATAAATGTCATTTATTGACAGAAATTAGAAAGCACAGTCCATCTCTCATAACTGGTGAAGATCGCAGAGGTGGGCTAGAGACTAAACAGGCCAGAGATGTGTTGGTAGAGCTGAATGAGAGGTTTGCTGGCCGGGCGTGGCAGGCTGAATGCAGGTTGAGAGTAATCACATAAGCAGACTGAACGATTTGGCCATGAATAGCTAAAGAACCAAGGTTTAAATACTCCAGCCAGATGAGTTGATTTGAAGCAGGTAAGTCACATTCAGCAATCAGCCACAGAGAGGAGTGCATGGCCACGCCCCAGGATACAAAAACACACAAACAAAGACACCAAAACCATATCCCTGACAGAATATTAGCTGTCTTGTCAGACATAGAGAGCATGATAGAGAGAAATTGGGAGAAGCAGGTGGATAGACAGTTGTATTTGAAAGAAGGGATAATAGATATTTAAAAAGACACAGTGACACTTTTTACACAGAACATGTGTTGCAGTGCACAAAACGTTTTGGAGATTTGCTGATTTCTCAGAGTATAAATTCTTATCTGATACAGCAGCTTTCTCTGTGACCAAGCACTTACAATTTGCTGCTGTAGAACCAGCACAGCAATTAACAGTGTGCAGTAAACTGCTTTGCTGGTACAGTAAAAAAAAAAATAGATTCACTTTGAAAGTGGATATTTAGGTTTCGAACAACATGTTCTCCAACCAATACGACCATATAGGTCATTTGTCACTTCCCTGAAATACGACCCATAGGAGCGTTTACTAAAGTTGCGCCCCTATCGACAACAGGACACTTTCATTTTAATTCATGAAATACGACCCATAGGAGCATTTGCTAAAGTTGTGCCCCTATCGACAACAGGACACTTTCATTTTAATGCATTGTTCCCTTTTATCTGCTTCATATTTCAGGTTTCGCGTAGCTCAATTGGCAGAGCACTGCAATAACAATGTGATCACGTGATACTGCAATCATGTGATCACGCAATCGTGGGTTCGATCCCAGGGAACGCATGTGCTCATAAAGTGTATATGCACTATAAATCACTAAGGTTGGGTTTAGGGATGGGGTGGGTGTAGTTGTTAATAAAAAAAATGAGTTTTGCTAAATGGAAATAGGAGAAATGGTGTAAAAACCCCACACATTGCATTTAAATGAACACGCATTTTGATTGGTAACGACAGTCATACGTCATTTCATGACGACAGACGTAACACGACACTGTCATTATTTTTACGCCAGCTAGAGGGTGCATGACTTTAAAATGTAAATATAGGTCGTAATAAGGTGCTTGAAAAACGACCTATAGGGTCGTTTTTTTTTTTTTTTGGAGGACAGTCTCATTTGGAAGTATATATTTAGGTCTGCATTATATGTAATTGTAGCACTGACAGAGTAGCAACTGTATTTTTTTTTAGGTGACTGGACAATGACAATAGACCTATTTTGTCTTTGCAAACAGCGATGACGTTTTTATGGGCAGACCCTACCTGGTGGCAGAAAATGACAGTTCTGTAGTGGCAGTCTGTGGAAGCTACGGAATAAAAGAATAATAAGAAAAGGTAATTTCAAGTTTATATTAACAATTCTTAGAAGGAAAAACATAATTGTGAGATATACTCATTATTCTGTCTTTTTTCCTCAGAACTGCGAGTTTATATCCCACAATTCAGACTTTTTTCCTCTCAGAATTGTAATATAAACTAATAATTGTGAGATATAAAGTCTGGGAGATATAAACATGCAAACGCAAGAAAAAAGTCAGAATTGTAAGATAAAAGTTGTGTAAAATGTTATAGATTTAAATATTATTTCATGCTGTAACTGTATAGCTATGTATGTCCCCTATGAACTGCATATGTGAATATTATGTAGACTTACTGTTTACATCAAATTCATGCTTTAATAGTAGACTAATCATTGCAGGTTTCATCAGTTCAGTCTGTGACTTGCAACATAACGTCTGCAATTAGCTTCAAAGGGCGTCTTGACAGCAAGTGATGTAACTGTGACGTCTGCTCCAAAATGGTCTATTACATCATTCAAAATGTTCCCCACAAAAAGAAAGTATTACAGGTCTGGGACAACATGAGGGTGATTAAATTATTTTTTGGGTGAACTATGTCTTTAAACATGCAGTGATATCAGCAACAAGTAATACAAAAAAGTCTGTATTTAACCAACTATCAATACTGCCTGCCTGTGTCTTAGTTTACTAAGGGTGTGTCTCAATCAACTCCCTAGTACAGTAGTCAGGGCACTGATCAGGGAGTCAGCCATTTTAAGGGCTGTCTCAATTGCAGAATCCTTCCAGGGCATTGAAACGTCCATTAAAAAGTCCCACAATGCACCGTGAAAACCAGGGAGCATCGATGTTCACTATGCTCGATTAACGGAAGTTCTGAAGAACGAAACTTAAATCACGTGAGCCAACTCACTACACATAACGACGCGCAATAGATGTTTTTAAATTACAAACCATTATTTTATTATAGTTCAGCATAAACATACATTGCTAGACAGGTAATGAACATAATCTAGCTAACATTTATAATTTATTTACTGCTGAAATGTTGCACGTATATGTAACAAGCAAAGAATTTATCATAATGTACTTTAAATAACATTACAAGTAATGTCAGAAAGATATCAGCTCTGCTGTTGTTCATAATACCAGTAGTGATGTTGTACAATGAGGACGTTGTCACATCACCGGAAATAGAGTCATAAGTGTCCCAATGTGTAGTGAACCTTTACTGTCCTTACCAGTGCCTGAATTCATGTACATGATATACTGATTCACAAGTTCGGGAGCTGATTGAGACACACCCTGAATTGGGTAACCCATGGGTAACCCCTAAATAACCCTTTTTGGGTTAGTTCACCAAAAAAAGAAAATTCTGTCATTAAGTACTCACCCTCATGTCATTCCAAACCCGCAAGACCTTCGTTCATTTTTAAATTAAGATATTTTTCAAGTGAACTGCGTCGGCCAATACTGAGCCAGCGTTCGGACTTAAACATGTAAGCTCTGCACTGTGTTCACTGCTTCAACTGTAACAACCATCCAACGATCAATTCCAATCAATCCCTACTGGAAAAAAAATCATGTCCTGCCCTATATTTTTTCTTATTTGAGAAGACGTTTTACTTAAATATACGTCACAATATTGAACAAAAGACTATCACAACTTCCGTTTTATGTCGACTTTAATGCAAAGACAGTCTGTATGAAAAGTGAAAACACATTCAGGCACAGGGATGCAAAAATAATGAGTTCATAATTTAAAATACCATAATGATTGCAGTTAGTGTTACCTCTCAAAAGCCATGAAAGATTTATATAGGCTACGTTTCAAACAGTGTATAAAGCTTCATGAGTCTTTTTTTCATTCCTTTTTAGTAATGGCTATAAAACAAAAGTTTTGTGTTACACTGAGAAACCTCGCTCGCAAAACTGATGATGGAAATGATATGAGGTGAGAGGAAAAAAGCAATGCAATATAGTTTTTTCTCCCATTTCATATTTTCCATCACCATGTCCTCTTATGGTCTCCATTAGTTACAATAGGCTTGTTCGATTTCATGCAAGGCTGCGCAGACCAATCGGCGTCTGACATGAAGCAGTGCAATGGCGGTTAGAAATGCGGCTTGAGACAGCGCCGATGCCATGTCACTGTGACGTATGTGTAAGTACCGCAAGAGTGATTCAAGAGCAGTTGGATGACAGTGACAGCGCAGCTTCTCCAGAGCGGCTGCACAAGCTCTGATGACGACACAGCTGTTTCATGATTGGCCAGATTCACCGCATGAAAATGATCAAGTGTGTTTTGTGCTTATTCTTTATAACATTAAAAGCTTTATTCATGTAATCATAATGTTACATTGTGTCATGTTTATCAAAATAACACTGATAAAAGTATATACACTCGCTTTATTGGTAGGCTATTTAAATAGTATTTGTATTAAAATGCATTAAAATCGTTTAATGCACAGCTAGCCGTGGATTATCCTTTACATAGTAACCATGGTATTTTGTCAGAAGCTATGTTTACCATGATACATTTTCCTAAGAGTTCACTAATATTGCTGTTAATAATAATGTTGCACCAGTGAACTCAATCCATATAACCTTACAGTGAAAACGTAACGATAACTGCAATTGAACACTGATGATTGTGGAAAAGGAAAGCACAAGCTCATTTATCCATGACTTTCAAAAAATGAATTACCCACATAAGGGCAATGACTCACCAATCTTTACTACCTGTACTTTTGTTATTTTTCCATTGTCAGCTTGTCTTTATGATCTGCCCTTTAAAAAACATATGGATGGATGGAGTGTCAAAGCTTAGAGTATTATAGCAATGTGGTTTATATTCTGTTGTTGATTATCTAGGCCACAGAATTTAAAAGAGAGCATTTAACAGAGAAATGAAAGAGAATAAAAGGTTTGGGAGAATATCAGAGTCAGGAAGCCAGGATTATTTTGAGCAAATGTTCTCTGCAAAATCGAGTGTATCTCTCTCTTTCTTTCTGTTGCGCACATTGAGAGTCTGCATGTGCAGGTCTTGTAATCTCTGCAGTGGGGTGATTTCACTGCAGTTTAGACAAGCTCAGCGTCTCCTAGTCACCAACACACAAAAAGAGAAAGATAAAGGGAATAATGAGAGAGGGAGAACAGAGAAAGAGAGAGAAAGGGGGTTATGATAAGATGTAGTAGATAAAACAGCCACAAATTAATAAATGAAGATGGACTCCTGGATCTAAGCCAAAAGTAATGGAAGACACTGCACACAAAATGTTCAAAACACCATCCATTACTGTAACTAGGTGATGCAGCAATTTTCCATTGCCTTATTTCTACAGAATACTAAATGCCCCTTTGGTATAATTAATAGATTTTTGTCAAGATGAATAGACTGATAGTAGTTGGGTAATAAGGAAAGCCAAGACTGAAACTACATTGAAGTATTCTGTACATACAGCAGCAGCCAGAAATGGATCAAATAATGTCTGCAAGCATAAACACAAAAATCAATTTCACTAATGCATGATATCCTTGAGTAATGCCTGGAACTATTATAACAGAAAAGAATAGTGAATATCAAAGCACACGTATGTCAGTAACGTGACAGACAACTAGTTCAGTCCATTGCAGTTCTGTTCATACACTACATATCAGCCAAACTTGCTCTCAAAATTGGGTTACAAATCTCAGAATTCACTACAGCAAAATATTGTAGTCAGCCATCTTAGTAAAAGCTCAAATATCAAATATTTAAACATTTATAAAACCACAACTGTACAACTTGAAAGAATATGACAGAATCACAGATCTCTGTTGTCTTAATATTCTTCCAAATATTTGCTTAAAAGGGAAATAGTGCAGGAGTTGTATGAATTACTGATGGTGCCTTTTGTATTTATTGAAGCTTGAAAGCATAAATCAACATCCACTGATTATTGTATGAAAAAGAGAAGTCTGGACATTCTGCTAAATTTCCCCATGTGGTTTTGAATGACTTGAGGATTAGTAAATCATGACAGAAACTGCATGTGTAAATTGCCTCTCAGTGATCAGGTTTAAAGATCAAATGTGGAATTTTGTAATGTGCAATTTCACTTGTTACACTATATGGTATATATAAAAAATACTAGAGCTGCAGAAAGTTTACATTCATACAGGCGACACTGCATCATCTCTGCTCTAAATTACCACTGCACCACTGTGCCTGCTGGAGAGCAGCCATCCCAGGTGAAAAAAAAGCACACTTCTATATTGTACTTAAAGTGCTCTATTTTCACACACAAATTTTGTACTTAATATACTACATAATTTTCTTTAGTACTTCTTAAGATAATCTTAAGAACATCTAAGTGTACTCAACTGTGCTATTTTGAGACATCATGAAATATGAACTAAAATGTGCTTTTCACATACTATCTCTGTATTTAAAAAAATGTATTTAGTTACCACTTGTAGTACACTTACTACAACCCATAGTGTACTACAAGTGGTAACTAAATACATTTTTTAAAAGCACAGTTGAGTACACTT
Source organism: Hypophthalmichthys molitrix (assembly GCA_037950675.1). NCBI lineage: Eukaryota > Metazoa > Chordata > Actinopteri > Cypriniformes > Xenocyprididae > Hypophthalmichthys > Hypophthalmichthys molitrix. Next base: position 26,465,171 of record CM075496.1, on the reverse strand, counting down.
AGATGTTCTTAAGATTATCTTTTAGTATATTAAGTACAAAATTAGTGCTCGAAAATAGAGCACTTTAAGTACATTATAGAAATGTACTTTTTTTTCACCTGGGATTAACTTACTCACCAAGAGATGTTTAGTGTTTAACATGACTGAATTAGACTGTTGTTAGTCAGCAGGCTCTGAATATCTAGAAATATTCAAATAAATAAATATAATTTTGGCAAGGATGCATTAAACTGATCAAAAGTGATCAAAAAGACTTTTACATTGTCACAAAAAAAAAACATTTTAAGCTTTCTATTCATCAAAGAATCCTGAAAAGAATATTGTGGTTTACACAACAACATTAAGCAGCACAACTGTTTTCAACATTGATAATAATATAATGTTTCTTGAGCACCAAACCAGCATATTAGAATGATTTCTGAAGGATCATGTAACACTGAAGACTGGCATATGAAATAGAATATAGTTAATATAATATTTCACAATATTATGATCGTATAAATGTAACCTCAGTGAGCATAAGAGACTTCTTTTAAAATCATTAAAAAATCTTACTGACCCCAAACTTTTATATATATTGGTTTTGATAATGTCTGAGCTTTTGAGCTTTTTTTTTTTTAAATAGGCCTATAAATTTCTTTTGGTCCCTACAATGTTTTAATCTTTCTGGCTAAGGAGCAGCAAGTTCTTCATCTGATGACCGTATCTGATCTCAAAGGCCAGTAGCTGTACTGACAGTCACGGCCAGCCACGTGCGATTATGTCTTAAAAGCCATTGACAGAGTATAAGGACAAAGAGAGAGGGTGAGCATGAAAGAGAGGGAAGCAGAGCATGCCACGCAATGCCTTCAGGGCTCTCCAGATGAGTGCATAAGTGAAGAAAAAGCAGGATAAAAAAGAAGGATAGAAAGAAAGAGAGATGCTCAGACTTGATTAAACTGATAAAACACATAAGAATGTCAATTGATATGAATATCAGTGACCCTCAACCAGGTCACAGAGAACTGGTAATTTGTTTAAATAGTATCACACACTTGCTTTTTCAAAAAATAACAATTATAAAATGAAGAAGAAAAAGAAGATAAAATATTTTGTATTGCCCTTTTGTTGCTTCCTTTTTGCACAACATAGTAAACTGGCAGGCCACACTAGATATATCAATCTCACATCTATAGATGTTGTTGTGACATTTTAACTAAAAGAAGAACATTAAATAAGAAAAAATAGAAAAAGAAGATACTATCTGTTACAATTCCTGTCTCTTTACCCCTATTTTGTTTTTAAAGTGTATTTTTGTTCCTATTGTTGTAGGTGTTCACTTTCTGTGTTTAGTTTTTTTTCCTCTTAGTTATCCTTGTTTGTATCCATAGTGACTGATTACCACCACCTGTTTTTAGTTTGCTTCTTGTCATCCTTTGTAATTATACCCCAGTGTTTTCCCTTGTTCAGGGTGTTTTTTTCAGTCTTGCTCTGTGTCTGGATTTACTCTGTTTTTTTTTTTTTGCCTACGTCTCCCTGCCTGGATTGTTTCTTTTTTTGTTTGTTAATAAACATTTATGTAGCAATTGGATCCTAATCTCCAGCTTTTGGAAACATCCCGCATTATACTATTGTTCAAAAGTTTGGGGTCGGCCATTTTTTTATATATATATGTACAGTATCTCACAGAAGTGAGTACACCACTCACATTTTTGTAAATATTTTATTATATCTTTTCATGTGACAACACTGAAGAAATGACAGTTTGCTACAGTGTAAAGTAGTGAGTGTACAGCTTGTATAACAGTGTAAATTTGCTGTCCCCTCAAAATAACTCAACACACTAAGTCTAAACCGCTGGCCACAAAAGTGAGCACACCCCTAAGTGAAAATGTCCAAATTGGGCCCAAAGTGTCAATATTTTGTGTGGCCAACATTATTTTCCAGCACTGCCTTAACCCTCTTGGGCATGGAGTTCACCAGAGCTTCACAGGTTGCCACTGGAGTCCTCTTCCACTCCTCCATGACGACATCACGGAGCTGGTGGATGTTAGAGACCTTGCACTCCTCCACCTTCCATTTGAGGATGCCCCACAGACGCTAAATAGGGTTTAGGTCTGGAGACATGCTTGGCCAGTCCATCACCTTTACCCTCAGCTTCTTTAGCAAGGCAGTGGTCATCTTGGAGGTGTGTTTGGGGTCGTTATCATGTTGGAATTCTGCCCTGCGGCCCAGTCTCCGAAGGGAGGGGATCATGCTCTGCTCATTCATGGTTCCCTCAATGAACTGTAGCTCCCCAGTGCCGGCAGCACTCATGCAGCCCCAGACCATGACACTCCCACCACCATGCTTGACTGTAAGACACACTTGTCTTTGTACTCCTCACCTGGTTGCCACCACACACGCTTGACACCATCTGAACCAAATAAGTTTATCTTGGTCTCATCAGACCACAGGAAATGATTCCAGTAATCCATATCCTTAGTCTGCTTGTCTTCAGCAAACTGTTTGCTGGCTTTCTTGTGCATCATCTTTAGAAGAGGCTTCCTTCTGGGATGCAGACCAATTTGATGCAGTGTGTGGCATATGGTCTGAGCACTGACAGGCTGACCCCCCACCCCTTCAACCTCTGCAGCAATGCTGGCAGCACTCATATGTCTATTTCCCAAACACAACCTCTGGATAAGACTTCTTTGGTCGACCATGGCGAGGCCTGTTCTGAGTGGGACCTGTCCTGTTAAACCGCTGTATGGTCTTGGCCATTGTGCTGCAGCTCAGTTTCAGGGTGTTGGCAATCTTCTTATAGCCTACGCCATCTTTATGTAGAGCAACAATTCTTTTTTTCAGATCCTCAGAGAGTTCTTTGCCATGAGGTGCCATGTTGAACTTCCAGTGACCAGTATGAGAGAGTGAGAGCGATAACACCAAATTTAACCCTTTCAAGCGTGAGTTTAAAATATTCTAACTGACCCCCCAGAGTGAGTTTTTTTAAGGCGACCGTTATTTTAGAACGTTTGCCCTTATTGTTTCCATGGCGACACGTCTTGCGTGTCACGAGCGCTGAACGCAGCCACAATAACACTGTATGACAGATGGATCGCTATTATTTTGTTTTCCCTTTTTTATTTAAAATATTCGCAAACTTGCTTACCATATCATCAACCATATGATATTCCGATTCTCAAATATGTGTAAGTGAGTGTGTTCTGTCGTTTAAAAACCTTTATAAACGATCTTTATCTTGATCTATAATGCGAGATGGGCGCCGCCATCTTAGTTTGCGCTGCAGTTCACAGAGTCCTGTCAGTCGGATTTACAGCATGTGAATTCATCAGTTTCTCCCGAAATATATGCAAGTAAGTGGCTGGTGAACTGGAAGAATAATAGAGTAAACTTTATAGTTACTTAGGCCCATTATATGTGTCTGATATGAATAAATGTCGGCAAATTATATTTGAATGGATTGTTATTACTGCTTCCACTGATGTCTGACATCAGTGTGTATTTTATAAACTCTAAATGTATTGTTTTAATGGTGCTTATGCGTATTTAAATGTCTGAAACCTTAAAAGAAGCATTATGTGGCTGAAAACACTGCATAGCTGTGATATATGACAAGAGCTGCGCGCGTCCGTCTCACAGCCAAAGCGCGAAAGCACAGTTTGAATCTGGCAGTTATGTGACGTCGCTGAACGTTCGAAATCCCATATGTGGGACCGTACGCCCAGGGGCACAGAAATAAAAATCCCATATGTGGGACCGTACCGCTCAAAGGGTTAACACACCTGCTCCCCATTCACACCTGAGACCTTGTAACACTAACGAGTCACATGACACCGGGGAGAGAAAATGGCTAATTGGGCCCAATTTGTACATTTTTACTTAGGGGTGTACTCACTTTTGTGGCCAGCGGTTTAGACATTAATGGCTGTGTTGAGTTATTTTTAGGGGAATTTACACTGTTATACAAGCTGTACACTCACTACTTTACATTGTAGCAAAGTGTCCTTTCTTCAGTGTTGTCACATGAAAAGATATAATAAAATATTTACAACAATGTGAGGGGTGTAGTCACTTATACTTATGTACAGTATCTCACAATACTGTGAGATACTGTACATTTGTATTGTTGTTCTTTTGTGTTTGTGTTATTTGTTTTTAGGTCATATAAATTCAAGAAAATAAGTAGATGAGAAAGAAAAAAAAATAGTACAAGAAGATAAGAAGCACTTATAACTGCTAACAGAATACAGAGATAGAAGAAATTCTACTTTTACCTGTTTTTAATTGTTTTACCTCTATAAAGGCCCAAACAGTTGTGTGTGGTGCGGCCAAAACCAAGGTCATGGGTTTGATTCCCAGGGAATGTATGAACTAATAAAATGTATAGGCTACACTGTATGCAAAGTACATCGCTTTGAATAAAAGCATCTGCCATGTGCATAATATTGTTTCAATGTGTATTTGTTGTCATTTCTGTTATTCTTACCTAGCCATCCGGAGCTCGAGTCAGGCACACACATATCCGTCTCTGCGCTAGGGAGAACGAAGCCCACCACGAAAACCTCCACACCATCGGACATGAGCGCCAGCCCCAGCGTGAAGAACAGCTGCCACTGAAACCTGCCATGTCCACATTCTTGTATGATGAGCTCATACTGCTGGGCCAATTCCTCCTCGTCCGCCTGCCTCTCATTCTCCAGCTCTCGCTGGTCCTTCAGGCCATCCGTCAGCGGCTGTCCCAAAGCCACCAGCCCATCTCTGGGCTTTGCATCCGAGGGGATCCCCTGGTACTCCCCTTCATATATCTCATCCTCGTCATCATGACCCTCAGTGGCGTCGCTGGATCCCTCTTCATCATTGGCGTTGGGGTCTGCGTAGTTCCCATCCGGCTGGCTGTCGCAGTCGTCGTCTTCATCCTGGAAGCGGTGGTAGGCGCGACTGTGGGAGTACTCGTTTGAGGCACGGTCCACAACTTTGTTGACTTTCTTAGCGGCTTGTCGTTTGGCCTCCTTAGCAATGTCTCTGGCCCCCTTCATGAGGGAAGATGTGTCTTGTTGAGCTGTATCATCCATGATTAGATGGTGGAGGGGAAGAGGTCTGCAGTCAGCACAGAAGAAGAGTTTTCACCTTTATGGCTCTCATGAGTCTGGGAGAAACACAGGTTCAAAGTAATACTGTGAGTATTAAAGTTTTGGGCTTCATATAGTTCATAAATAATCAATGTTTGGAAAAGCCACTACAATGTACAAATACTTATACTGCCCCGAAATCTATCTGGGCCTGATCATAGATGACATTTTATAAATATATCTTCATTTCGGAAGGATCATATGACACTCAAGCCTGAAGTAATGATGCTGAAAAATTACATTTTAAAATATATTAAATTAGAAAAAAAGTTATTTTAAATTGCAATAATATTTCACAATATTAGTGTCTTTTTAATCAAATAAACGCAGTCTTAAGCCCAAAGTATACTTTACTTTTTACTTGTACGCGAGGGTCAGCGTACAGTTTGCGTGATGTGAATTTCGTCATCAGAAGAGTATGCACGAACTATATACGCACCGCTGGATTTTTGTAACTGTGTACTTTGTACACACAGGTCGCGCATTTAATTTTTTCGCAGTAATTCTGTGCCCTGAGGGCGTTGATTCACAAGGCAGTCGAAGAAAACCTGCATAAACACAACAGACCGGAATGCATGCAAGCATACAGCGAAGATGGAGGCCTATATAGCCTATATAGCCTATACAGATGACAGATTGTGCGAAGAAGTTAGAAAGTACGCTCATTTGTACAACTCTAGCATGAAAGAATACAAATAAATTTATATGGGTTGTAATTCATGGCGAGAGATTGCTCAAAACTGCGCATGAGCCAAACGCCTGTGTAGGCGTCCGAGTCAAGTGAAGTATACTTTACATGCAAGGCTGTGCTTTCGACTGTGACGAAGTATACCCAGGGCTTTAGTGAGCATAAGAGACTTCTCTCAAAAAACTTACTTATATAAAATGCATCCATTTTTCCATCCCTTTGACTAATCAGTTTTGCCAAGCAAACATTAAAACAAGAGTACTTAACCCTGCTCCTTTAGTTCTGCTCTTACACACACCCCTGTAATTTTCCACTAGTCCTGAAGATCTTGATTAGCTGAGGTCAAGTTCTGCAGGAGCAGGTGTGAGTAGTGAGTGCTACAGAAATAAAATATATTACAAAGGGATATTTAATTATTTGAAACTTAAAAACACATTTATACCTCAATTATAGTTAATATTGTCTATGCTCCGGCTTATTTCGTCTTTAGCTGTAAGAAATTTTGTGCCACATTAAAAAATCCCAAATGGTAAAAAAAATCACAAAACCGTTATATAGCATATTTGGTGTGCCCCCTGGTGCTTTAATGACAGCTGCGCTCAAACAAAACCTGATGATCATGTTTTCCAACTTAAGACTGTTCCAGAGTCAAAGAGCATCTTGTGCTTCACTGGAAGCAAATCTGACCTTTTACTTTTGTTTACATTTGATTAGTGACCTAAAAACAGTGAGAAGCTGAAATATTTTGGTTTATTTCCAGATTTCAAATTCCAGATTTTCATTGTGGTCTCAGAATTTGGGGCAAAACATTTTATAGGCTGCAATATAATTTAATAATCGCAAATAAAATGTGAACAAAACTGAACAATTTTTTTTTTACATCTTATATTGTGTAAGACTTATAGTAATCAAAATCCCCATCGTATACTCAGAGCCATACACACTTCTGAGAATGAGTCTGTGAGACTTTACAACAGCTAATGGATCAAAAGAGAGAGCTTATTTCACTTTCATTGTGTTTACATGCTGTTGGGAAGCTGTGTGCTCAGGCTGCGGAGTAATCCATTATTGGCCGACTGAATGGATGTGGACCATGTGTCTGTCTGAGAGGTCTGGCAGCCCCGTTGAACTGCATGATTGGCCCCTCGGTGAAAAGACAGCACTTCCCCCAATCTATACCTGTGCAATGCTGGGGGAATCTGACAGAACTGCTGCTTACAAATGATGGATCACTTTTCCTGACGAATCTCAATACAAGTCTAAAATAATATCCTAATTGAAAAGCAGCATTCTCAACGTTTTACTGATCTTACTGGAAACAGCTTAACCTAAGCAGACAGTTTACAATCAGTCACAAGTGGACTGAAAATAGGCCCTGCACTCTTGATAGCCTCTGTCGAAATGATGTATGGTCTTTCTGTTCCCTATGCGTACTCTGGTGCATTGGGAGTCAGCAGGTCAAGTTATATGCAAGAACATTATAGCATATTTGGCAAGCTGGCATGAATAACAATGATTGTAAGGGGTGAGCTGTAAAATTGCGTGTCGATATGTTAAGATATGGTGAGGTGACAAAAGTGGATAAAATTAAACAGCCTCATTTCAGCCTCAGATCAATTTTAATTTTAAAATCAGTTTCAATTTTTTACACAGTTCATGCATTTAGTAATATTTCTTTCATTTTTGTAGTGTGATACTGGTTTCATTTCTATACAGATATGTGTTACTAAATGTTCTACATGGACAACATTTAATATTTGTTTATATTTGTATCATCTAAAAAGACTTACATATGAGTATAATACTCTCAGAAGTGATTAATATAAGGAAGAAAGCAACAAAAGAAATCTGAAAAATTCCCATTTCAATAACAAATTATATAAAATATCAAAAAGTTATCAGTATTTTTTTCTGTCAGGACTGACTTTGACAGACAGACATGAACTGAAATGCAGACAGGAGAAAAGTCAGGCAGTGTGAATAAGCCAGGTTTAATCTTCTAATGGTTTGGAGAGGTCATAATCACATTATAACAAAAAGCAAATGACCTTGTCTATAAGAAGGACACTAGGGCATCTTGTGTTAAGAGATTGCTTCAGATGATATTATGGAGGACGAGGAGGAAAAGAAGACAATTGTTGGGGGAGGGTGAATTAGCTGTCTGGAGAAAAGATTTTTGATGATGTTCTTTTAAAAGTAATGTCTAGTACTAAACATTTCAGTTGTATAGGCTATAAGACTCAAATTGCAGAGGAAGAAGCACAAATATCTCTGTTTTATATTTTGATGTTATGAATGAAGACTTTTTAAAACTTACCCTGAATGACAAAAACATTTAGTACAAACGCTTTTTTTCTAGGGACAAAAAAGTACAAAAGAAAGCATTTACTGTATGACATGCTGAGTTATTTTCCATATGTCTATGTTAATTATGTCATAATTCACTATTAAAATCACAGTCTTTGGTGACTGTAACCTTTATATGATTCTTAAGACATAGGACAAAACAGTTTACCTGCCATTAGTTTTGAAAAAGGGAACATTGAAATTAATCAGTGCTAGAAAGTGCTAGAATGTTCTTAACACAAATGCAATATTTCCTTTGATTGCACTTTATCAAAAGTATGGCATCCAATTATCATTCACTACCAGTTCTCAGACCACATGCTTCAAGTGTAACGTGTATATTCTGTTATGTTCTGGTTATGTTTTCACTCTGTTTACTTTGTTCCTGTTTGCCTGAGTTCCTAGTTAGCTTCTTTGTTTGTTAATTAGTTTCCATAGTTGCTATTTAAGCCCAGTGTTTCAATCTGTTTCTGTGTTGGTTCTCGTTAATGTGATGTCTGGTTTGTGTTGTCTCATTGCTATTCCTATGTTCTGTGTAATCTTGGAATAATAAAGACCGTTTGAATGAATCCCTTTTGTTGCTGACCAGCAAAACGCGACAGAAGAACCTAATTAGACAATATTTTTTTGCAGTGTAATTTATTATTATTATTATTTATTTATTTTTATTTTTTCAATATGGACTTGCCGGCCATCCAGCTGCTCTGCTTCGAGCAGGAGGAACATAACCTCAAGGACCAGACAAGGAAATTCTTAGACCTGGTGTGCCACACCAACTTCCCTGACCACTCGCTGAGTGTTTATTATTATTTCAGCCTCCAAGAGCGGTCCAAGCCACGTCTGCCCATTTTTAAATTGAGTTTTACTCTTATATTTTCTATCATTGTCACAAATTTGATTGGGAAAGTTCTGAAAAAACACATAAGAAGTAGGCATCTGCACTACAGTGTGAGTCAATCCCTTTGAACATGTTTAACAGATTAATCCAATAAAATTCCTCTGTACATAAACATTCATCTTGAGATTACATTTTAAACATCTCCAGAATCAGTGATACATCAGATCATTGTATTATGGCATACTGGCATGCATTGCAATGCACACTAAAGAGAAAAGTGGGCTCGGATTATATGAGGCTTGTCACTCTCAATCACGACATGGCCGGCTGCATCACTCTGCAGGTAATTCAATAAAGCCTTTTCTCAATGGGCAGAGCAATGGGCCAGCAGAACCTTCCCACCAGCTTGAACACTGCAACAGGAGCAGATTCTAATCTTAACATTGGACATGTTTTCAGTCATGCAAACTAACTGCAGCAGAGAAAAAAAGACAGATGCCAATCTTAAAAAGCCAATTACTGCATGTTTACACAATGCAATAACAAATAAATTATTTATCTTTGAATTTGCTCAGAGCATAAAATGCAGCCTAATGAGGCTAATGCAGCTGAACTTTATGAAAGCAAAGATAAAAGCCCGGTCAATGCAGCATCGCTGATGAAGTGCTGTACGGTCCTCAAGATACTGTATAGTTTAATGTGACTAAAATGAAAAGCTGGATTTGACTCCACTTTTATTGGATAGAAAACACTGGCCACAATTGTTTTAATTCATTTTCTTTTTAAAATTTTCAGCTAGTGGTCATCCATAAGAATTTTAGGGAATCTGTTTCAAGATTTCTCTGGAAAAGTTGGTCTATCAGATATATTTTTAATGTAGATTCTAGAAGATATAAAACTCAATAAAATTCAGCCATTAAATGACACTGCTCAATGTTTTAGTCTCAGAATCAGAAATGGATTTGGCTGTATACAAAAAAAGAAAGAAAGAAAGAAAAGAAATAGGCTAACTACATGACAAAAAGTGAAAATACCATCTGAGTTCTGTCAAAATACCACTTGCAACAAAATAACTTAAATAAATAAATAAACGTTGTAGTTATTGATAAACTCAGATTTCCCATAAAATACACCTAAAAATATTTGTTTAATGTTTTCATTACATTTTTATGACAATAGGGTAACAAGGATTGCAGGAAAACTTGATGAATGCAGTCAGTATGTTGTAGAAAGGATTCAAATTATCTTCTTGGTGGACATCGTCATACAATTTTGTATTTTTGTCTCTCAATATCTCTGTGTCTCTGCAGTGCTCGTATCGCCCGCGGCGGGAAACCCGCGCGCACTGAGCTCTATTCCAGCCACCGATCAGTCGCTTCCACTCATGTCAAAACTGACTCTAGAGCAGTGCTCAATCCCATTCCCTCAACACCGGACACCTCCTCCAATAGCTAATTCAATAAATGACTGAACATAATTTATTAGAAGTGAATGTTTCTATTACACCCTTCAATTAAAGCACTTTTAATCTGGGTTCCTGCAAGTCTGAGTAAATAATAAACTTTTGTTTCTTGGACAAACTGAGCTGTCCATCATAATTCTGATTTCATAGTCTATCCGTCTTCTATCAACTGACAAACTACAAAGTGCTGATAAGACGACGTCTAGGCCTAAAGCCTAAAGATTTGGATTTTTTTTTTTTTTAAATTTCGTACAGTAATAGAGCAAAATGGATTGTTATAAGGCAAAAGATTTGACTCACCCTTTAGGGAGCTGAGCAGATGAGATGTCGATGCTGGTTCTCCATTAGAGACTGCCGACGCTGCTAATGAATAAACATTTATATGTATCCTAAAGAGTAAAGACATCCGGACACTAAAGCAAGAGCTGACGGTGTTTAGTGCTGCAGCTCTGTCTCTGCAGTACTTCAAGAAAGAGAGAGAGAGAGAGAGAGAGAGAGAGAGTCGTTTGCTGTGTGTTGTAGTAATAATGCTATGCGGAGAGAACGAATCACCGCGGTGTGACGTAAAGAAAACCCCTAAAAGAGTCCTTGCTGGCTTAATGACGTAGCCTATATATGTCCTATTGAAAGTCAAAACAGCATCTCTTTGCCAGATTTGAGAAACTTGCATAATTTAGATGCGCTCTCAGCATATTTAGCTAATTAATAATTTTCTACACATCAAAAATTTTTTAAATTTTTTAAAAATTAAAATAAAGGGCATATGCCTATCAGTCTTCAAAAAAAAAGCTGTTTCTATTTATTCCTGTTTTATTTATCCCAAAAGAAAAATGTAGGCCTATAGGTTATTTCATGTGAGCTTTCCATTTAGTTTTCATTATAGCTCATTTAATCCATATTTCATGTTCACTAAACATGACTTGAACAACTGCCAAAACTGATTTTTGTTTCATATAGCCTATAAACACATTAACACTTTAAGGTCCCATTTGTTAGTTGACATGAAATTCTAAAGCACTTATTAAGTTGATGTTAATTTCAACATTTACAAATAGTGTTAACAAAGATTAATGAATCGTATTGCAAAGTGTTACCCATATTTCATTTATTAAACCTCAAGTTTATTATAAATGATTGATTCATGGTTGAAATTGTAATAAAGTGAATGTGTCTGCTGTGACATCTCAGGCTTTTTTATAAGTCACCCTTGTGTCACAATTGCTGTTTATAAATGCACAAAGATGAGGATGAAGGTTCCAAAAGTCTTTAATTCTTCACACAGGTAATTCCAACACTTTAGCAAAACACAGACGAGACCGAACTGAAAACACAGGAACTTAAATACACAGTCAAATGAGGTGACACAGCTGAACGTGATGGCAAATCAAATGACTAACACAGGCACAGAAATGGTGCAAAAGCAAACATAGTCCAAAGTGAACTAAAACTGTGACACCTTGTTCTTTAGTACTTTCTGGAAGAATTAAAATGTGATTTTGAGATTCTGTAGCTCTGATTGGTAGATATTCTAGAATTTCTGACACACATTTGAGTGCATCCAATGCATTTTACTTTTTTGTATGTGTTATACTAAGCCAGTGAAAATGTCCTCTGATTTCTTCTGTTGAGTAACCTTATGCTTCTCTTTCTTGTTTATGACTGAGCCAAAAAGGGATGATACACTCATTTATAGCATGAATGATTGAAAGCCAAGGAGCACTTACCTTAATGAGGCACTGCGCAATTTGGAGGTCCTGCATTAGACCAGTGTGTTCTCAGTTGTGATTCCATTTTTGGAATTTCAGCCTATTAAATCTTTAAGAGTAAAAAAAAATAAGTAAAAACGAAGAAATACAGCTTGACATATTATTTACAGACAATCAGATATCTATTTTGTGTCACTTATGATACAGGACCATATTGAATAGATTGTTTTCATGCATGTGAGTCAGCATACCAAATCTTCTCAAAATCTTTATAACTGTTCTAATCTGCCATTATGTCAATATTTACATTGGATTTTACAAAGAATAGCAAAATATTCAGATAATACACTTTCATATAATATCTTTTTCAAAAAAAGGTTTCAGACATTTCTATTTTGTCTTACTCCTGAAGAATTAAAGGGATAGTTCACCCAAAAATATAACTTCTGTCATCATTTACTCACTCACCCTCAAGTTGTTCCAAACCTGTATGAATTACCTTCTTCTGCTGAACACAAAAGAAGATATTTTAAAGAATATGGATAACCAAACATTTGATGGGAATTATAGTTTTTCAAAATATCTTCTTGAGGGTGAGTAAATAATGACAGAATTTTCATTTTTGGGTGAACTATCCATTTGAAAGGTATAGGGTAGGCATTTTTGGACAGGCAATAGCAAGCTAGCTTTAAAAGCATGAGATCTCACCCTCCCTTCAGAGCGCTCTCCAAAGCCACGCCTCCTCTGAAAGACATTGATCGTGCATAGCAGAGTCTGCAAAGTGTCAGGAGAGATGGCGTTAACCTCATGTCTCAAAGCACATAACATTACAATAACAATGAATGTAAACAACTTACAGAGCTCTTACTTGTACCACCTGACTGCTGCAGATTCACTTCGGTGATGATATATTGACATAGAAATGCAAAAATCTGAGTCTGAGGACATGAACAGCTCCGGGTAGAACGTCACGGGTTGCCATCTCATAATTACAGTTATGATATGGTGTGAACACAGCATAAGCTCATTGTTTTGGTTCAGGAGGAACTGTAAAATGTGGCTGCTGTTTGTTTACGGTACCCGGTGACTGTGTCCACAACTCTGTGGAACACACTGATGATGTGTGATGCCTGTGCGAGCAGGGTGCGTGGAGGTACATTGTTTGGTCCTAAGCCTTCCACAGAAGATGTACATTTTTTAATATTAATATACCACTTCTATTATTGATTGCTATCAGGATGTGAAGAGAGTTTCACCCATAACAAAAAATGTTTATAAAAGCCTACCCTACCTTAAAATAGATCAGCTTGCAATAATCCGTCACTTACATACACCAGATCCTATGCTTCCTGTTATAGCTAATGAATACAAATGATGCTGAATAAGAATCTGCTTTGCATACTGTATATATTGCTTCATACAAGAAATCATCCTTGAATTTAAAACAGAAATGAAGAACTTTGACATAAATCCTATAATTCACAACCTGCTTGTCTTAGTTTTGATCAATACCTCAAAGACATTTTACATTTTCTGTTGCTGAAGTGCTTCAGAGCAGAGCGGCTTTATGACAGCTGTTTCTGCCTATGAAGGATTCCCTGCATAATAATGGGGGAGTTCTGTATTTGCTCTGCATATCTGATCACATATTTCAAATATCCACTCTTCAAAGTGTAATCAGCTATAACGTGAAGGTCTATAAATATGTGTGTGTGTGTGTGTGTGTGTGTGTTCTTGTATATATAGTTTATGAGGGCACAAATGTGTATAATGACATGGGTATTACAACGTAAACATGTTTTACGAGGACACTTCCTGTGTCCTAGTAAACCAAATGGCTTAAAAAACATATACAAAACGGTGTTTTTTGAAATTCAAAAAATGCATACGTGATGGGTAGGTTGCAAAAAAAATATACCGTTTGTACAGTATAAGTCTAGAGAGTCTCCGTAAACCATATAGACAATTATGTGTGTGTGTGTGTGTGTGTTGTTCAGGTATACCCTGAGTTATCGGGACAAAATCCCCACAAAGATGGCAATCTCCGAAGTCCATGTCCTTGTGGGGACATTTTTTCAGTCCCCATGAGGAAAACAGCTTATATCAATAAGTGATGTTTTTTGAAAATGTAAAAATGCAGAATGTTTTCTGTGAAGGTTGTGTTCCGGGGTAGGGGATAAAATATACAGTTTGTACAGTATAAAAAAATCATTATGTCTATAGAAAGTCCCCATAAAACATGGAAACCCAACATAAGTGTGTGCGTGTGGTCCTGCTAAACCCTATATTGTGGTGTTCCCACAAAGATTGTAATACCAGTAATTTTTGACCTTGTGGGGACATTTTTTGGTCCCCATGAGGAAAGCAGCTTAAAAATCATACAGAAAAATGTAAAAATGGGTAGGTTTAGGGCATAGAATATGATTTGTACATTCTAAAAATCATTATTTCTATGCAAAGTCTCCATAAAACATGGAAACAATGTGTGTGTGTGTGTGTGTGTGTGTGTGTGTGTGTGTGTGTATACGTCCCAATTAGATGATTCACCGGAATTGTCAGGAAAAATATATAATGAGAAATATTAAGGTGTTTGGCAATTTTTAAAATGTCAACTGCAACAATTCCTTTTATTTTAAAGTGTCTAAAAGGAAAATGTCAAAAAACTGGAACTGAACTTATGACATTGCTCATATTAATTTCAGCTATACGTTTGATTCATTTCATGCTCATTCATGCAGGGAAAAGAGTCTGTCCATCTAAGAGCAAACTCTGCCGAGAAAGATAATGGACTTCTTTGTACAACACAATTACACGATATTGAGAACCAATAAATGTCTTTGAAACTGCTAACAGAAAAAGTTGATAGGCTACTCGATTAACCTCCTAACTCAACTCCTTTTCTTTATGTCCTTGGTCTACAGTTTCTGCATCCTGAAGCCCACAAATACCGCTACAGAAACACCACAGGGGAGAAAGTTAATTTAATGGTTTGAGACTATTGCCCTGGAACAAATTGAACCAAGTTGTTGGTAAAGAATGTGGGTTGACTTTCAAGTGAGGGCAAGTGCAAACATGATTGTGCTTTTCAGGCTGAGATTCAGAAGCTGTATTTGAAATCATGCTGAATATTTTAATAAGATGCTGCAATAATTTTCACACATTATAGGCCAAGCCATATTCTAAATAGCCTGTGTCTCGGTGTTATTCCAATGCTTTAGCGGTGTTATTCCAATGTATGCCTTAATGCTAATGTCAGAGCGGAGAGTCTTTGTTACGGACAGAGGGACTGGAGACACAGATATGATACAGATGAGTGTTTATTAACAACAGCAGGTGGTAAACAGAGATGCAGGTAAGTGAAAGAGGTGGTAATGATGTAGCAAAGAGGAGACTGGTAATAATACTGTCCTTTATCTTGCAGGTGCGATGATCTTGAGTGGATGGGTGATCGGCGATGGAGAGAACACACGTAGGAGGTAAGTTGACACACACGGGGACACAGGAGCACAGAGACTGAGGAAACACTGGAGTGGAACTGGTAGGAAGCTTTGGAGTATCAGAGATTAAACACAAGCAATCCTTACAGACAACTGAGGGAAGTGAGTGGCGTGCCTAAATAGTCTGGTGATTAGTGAGCTGATGGGAAGCAGGTGTGTGTGATTGGCTGATGGTGGAGTGAGTGCAGGTGAGGGCCAGGAAGGGATGATGGGAAATGGAGTTTGTGGAAACCAGGACAGACGGAGACTGTGACAGTCTTTTTATGGCAAAGAAATATTCTTTAAGTTAGCACCTCAGATCAGCAGTAATTCTATGGCTACATAGGCCTGTATTTTGATATTGTGTAGGCTAATGTAGTGTACTAGGCCTACATGTCTAAATGTAGGCTACCTTTTGAAATAAAAAAAAGCCTTTTGTTGTTCTCATCAGAGAGTAAATATCCACTCAGAAGGCTCTTCTGATAGCCGAATTTTGAAGCACTCCAACACAAAATACCTGCAGGGTTTATATAGAATGAAACAGAGCAGTGCTTTCATTCACGAAGGTCAGTGTGGGTCATTGTGTGATGAAGTCTGATTCATTCATTCAATGTGCTTCAGTTGTCTTTATGATTCTTGATGCTTTAATGTTATGATACACAAGCAGCTTGTCACAAGCTATCTGTTTGGCCTTAGAATGTCCTGCTTTGAATTTCTTCTCTGATTTCCTTTATAAATTGATTTTTAAGTTGATCACTAAATTATATGGGTACAATATGAAAGTTAATAGATTCAAACAAAATAATGTAAAGTTTAAATAAATAAATGATGAAGAAATATTTATGAATATACACTATTCTGGGTTACTATTTAAATAAGTGATAGATTTAAAATTGTGCAATTTTCCCCTCGAAAAGAAAAGAAAAGAAAAGAAAAGAAAAGAAAAAAAAAAAAGATGTTAATTTGCTAAGTCTCGCTGCATTGGGCAGTGTTTTTGCCGTTATGACAATAGGCACATGTCAACAGAAAGATACAACAGACGCTTCCGCGTATCTGTTACCACGGAAACATTCTGTCCAATCACAATAGCCAAGATAGACGTGCCAAATTTTCAACCAATCAAATAGACTTTTACTTTAGCGGCTAGCAGTTTGAAACAGTGTTTTTAACAGTAGAGTGGTCACTTGCAGATTGAAAGCATTCTTTGTGTTAACGGAGGAACAAATACCTTTAAAACTCTAGCTAAGAAGGTAATGATCGGACAGTTTTATCTCTTTACCCCGCCCGACACGATGCTTTGTAGATTTAGCCTAGGAACTCAGTAAGAGGCTAATAGTGTTATGAAGCTTTAGCAGGAACTTCGGTTGCACTTTTGTTTTAGCTCAGGGACTGGCTCAGCGTTTATGTCTACCTGCGTTTTTATTATTATTATTATTTTTACTGTAATAATATAATGTATGAACTTTATAATGAACATTAGCAAACTTAGCTAATTGAAATGTTGCTTTACTTAGTAGAGAAATCACTGCTGCACAAATAAACAAAAAATGTTGCCTTGTTTGTTAAACCTTCCATTTATGTATGTACTTTGAATCGTTTCTATAAATACATTATTATTAGTGTTTTGTATGTCAAATATGAATTATTAGCTGATTCTTAGCTTTTTTTTTAAAAACAATGATAGACTTAGCATTTTGAAGTAGACTGGAAATAGCTATAAAGTAATCATGTTTCCTCTCTTTTAGAGGAATCTGCTCTTTTGGTCTGTTTGAACTCAAATGTGTCATCTAAACATTGTTATATGTCACAAGTCCTCATTCATTCTGTATTTCAGATGTCATCGGATGAAGGGGAGCGCAATAGTCCAGATTTACCAAGAGATTCAGACAGAGGCAGCTCAGTTTCCTCTGCGCTTCAGGTGAGTTATTATATCCACCATCACAGATACATTTATATATAAGAGATAAGATGATTTTCTGTGATTTTTGACAGTTTAAAGGACTCTTTGGTGTTTGCTTCCCTCAAATTTTCAGGATGAATACGAAGAACTTCTTCGGTATGCTGTTGTGACTCCTAAATATGAACCGAGTTTCCCATCACAGCTGTTGAGGACAACTCAACTCTCCAGTTCACAGCATACTACTAAAAGAGACAAACCAGCTCAACCCCCTGCAGGTAGACTCCTTACTAACATGTAACACATATTTAGGAGATAGTAATGTTAGATAATTTCAAATTGCAGACACTAATGTTGTGAGTAAGTTTTTGGTTGAGAGGTTAGTAGGTGTAAAAGTGATTATCAACCGGGGGGCCAGGGCCACTAGGGGATCTTGGCACACTCCAAATGGGCCACAAGAAGCTCAAAATTATTTAAAATAATAAGCTAGACAGCTAAAAATCATGTATCTCAATTTAAGTTGCTTCATTAACAACTGCCATTTTATTTTAAAACAAGGGTTCTCATGATCTTGAACAGCCTGGATATACTGAATGTGAGAATTTTAAAAGTTGTGGAAAATTAATAAAAATATATATATATATATATTTTTTTTTTTTATTACAAATTATAATTTATAAATCAAATTTAAGCTCTTAAAATATTTTATTGGGTAGAAATTGCTATTAATGAGAAAAAAAAATACTATATAAATAGCAATTTCTAAAATACTAGAAATGTCATGTAAATTCATTGGTAAAAAAAAAAATGTAAACCATGAAGAACATTCAGTTATGGAATTATGGAATTTAATTGTTTGGAGTATTTTCATTATTTTTCTATATTGCTACTCCTAGTTTCTGTAAATAACAAGTTTGAAAATGAGCAGTTTTTTTCATAATAGCAAAAGTTTCAGAAATATTTTGGGGAGCCTTCAAATATTGTCTTTGGCAATGTGGGACTTAGAGTCAAAAAGGTTAAAAACCACTTATGGAAATTGTTGTTTCCTTTGTTTTATTTCAGATAATGAAGGACACCCAAACAACAGGGCTACGCCAACTCCTCCATTAGAAGAATCCAGACCGCCAAGTCGCACATCTGAGGGTAATATCATGAAGCCATTTAAAGAGGAATCTCTCAGCCCTCTTTCATTCAAATGTGTCTCATTCAATCAGAATTTAGGGTTCTTTCACACTTGGCTCCATTGCCTGGTCGGAACCTGAGTGAGATTGCCCCCTGCCCCCACTAGATTATGTTCACATAATAATTATTTGGATCTAAAACTTGTTGCATTTGCATCATCAAAGCAGCAGCTGTTTACCCCTGTTGCTTGGAAACGATGACGCAGGAGAAGGCGGAAAAATGTTTTTTGAACCTTTGGTTTTGTTTTCAAAGCGTCAGCACATAACGGCACTTGTGTCGATCTGCCGTGAATGTACTGCAAATGTTCTAAAGAACGTGGGAGTCCATTTCTGCTAAAGGCGAGCAGAAATTAGATATACATTCTTTCTGCATGTCAGTCACTTTTGTCAGGAAAGTACCCTTAGAGTCAGAACTATCTCATTTATAATATTGCTTTTACTTCAGGTGAGCACATGGCAGCCAGGTCTGTGTCACCTGAGGAAAGATCAGCAACGGCACAGACTGGGTCAGACAGATCAGGACAAAGCAGCCCTGATGCTCTGATCACCGTCATGACAGAGATGTTTATCTCAGAGGAGAATCTGAACAGGATGGAGAACATCTTAGATACCTGGAGCACAAACCTTAAGGTTTGTTTTGCAATTGAATGTTTTGTACCATTTTGCTGCATACCACAATACATTATAGGAACTGTTTCTTGGTCTACGTGCAGAGTAATGTGATGATGGAGCTGAGGAAGTGGAAACTGGCCTTTGTGGAGCAGCACAGGCTGGAGCTTAAGAAGGAGAGGGAGAAACATGCAGCACATATGGCTGCTGTAAATGCTGAGATGAACAGTCTCAAAGACCTACTTAACACCTACCAGATCTCTAACCAGAGGAAAGATGAGGTGTGCACAGATATTGAGACTAAAGGCACGTTCACACCAAGGACGATAACTATAATGATATAGTTCTAAAAATCATTAACAACTACAGAAACCACGGCACAGAGAAATGATAATGTTGGAATCACACTCAGAATAATTTTTTTTCCAGCTGATGAATGCTAAATATATTGACAGCCAATCAGAATTCATCTGGCTTTAAAGAGCTTGAGCATTTAAAGCGTCAGATGACAAAACTGCAGCACGTGCTTAGAATAAACAGAACAATATTGTCTGCTGGTGTAGATGCTAATATAGTTATCGTTATCATTCTTGGTGTGAACATGCTTTAAGTCAGAGATGTTATTTATTGAAATTAACTGGCTGGTACTGTCATATTAAGCTATTAAACATATAGACATATTGATAGTGACTATAATGACATAAGGTTGCAAAATTTTGGGAAATATGATATGCAACAGCAACACAAAATTTGTAATTCAAAACACAAATGTGGCTATGAATCACAATATTCAACTGTTTTCCAGTCTGTCATCAGTCTTGGCCTTTGCCTTCTGCAGGTGATAGCGAATCTGAGCAGGGCGGTTGACAGGCAGAGGGAGAAGCTGGAGCTGATGAGGAGTTTCACCCAGTGGAGACTGCAGCAGTGTGCTGCCAGAGAGGAGGTGAGACGGGGCAGCTCTGACTGACGGCACACACACACACACAGGCAAATGTTTTTCAGACGATGCTGTTTACTCATGTCAGATTGATAGTTCAGTCAGGCTTGTGCTTTGTATTCAATTTCTCTTCTTGGAGAAATTGCAGACTATCTGCATTTAAAGGGACACTTCACCCCAAAATGAAATTTCTGTCAGCATTTACTCACCCTCATGTCACTTTAAACCCATAAAACTTTGGTTAATCTTCAAAACACATATTAAAGGCACAGTATGTAAGATTTTTGGATTAAAATATCCAAAAAACACTAGAACAGTGTTATATATTTTGTTGACTTGTGTATTACATTATCTCAGATGTTTCCAAGAATGTTTAAATCCAGAGAAATAAGCCATTTTAACCAGGACACGGGGCGTGTCTGTGCGTCTCCTATCAATGAAATCATACCTGCGTTACCCTCGATTTCCGGTTTTATTTTGTAGTAACGATGGAAACACCAGAGACGCTTTTATAAATTATGTTTTATTAGACAAGGGAACAACTGTTCGGATACATTTATAGACAAAAAACTACTCATTGTTATATAGCTCAACACTTTTCAAGCTCACAATTTTCAACACACTTAAATGTATCTAATATGATAAAGAGCGCTGCTTTACGCCACATACGCTTGACCAGAAGAAGTGGTGCCGGCATAATAAAAGTTCTGCTGCTGTCGAGCCGTGTCACGCTTGTCTCTCTTTAGCAATCGCTCCAGCGGCCTCGTTTCTGCTCATACAGCATTCGGCCCTGCTCTGCTTCATACTACAGTAAAGTTAATAATCTCATCCATGAACATGATTTCTGCCCGAGTCCTGTCGGATTCTTTTCCACCGGCTGTGAGGTGAAGACGACATCTCCCATGAATCCGCGCTCAATCTCGGCATCATTAAGTTACGCCTTTGATTTGAATAGGTGACCTCTAGTGGCAAAAAACTACATATTGTGCCTTTAAGATAATTTTAATGTCCCTCCTTTGAAAGTCCAGGTAACCAAAAATTACAAGATCCAAACAGGTTATAAAGGCATCGTAAAATGAATCCATATGAATCAAGTGGTTTAATCCAAGTCTTGTGAAGAGATATAATCGTTTTATATGATGAACACTTAATTTAGGTTTAAGCCTTATGGGTCTGGAATAACATGAGGGTGAGTAAATGATGACAGAATTTTTAATTTTTTTTTTATTTTTGGGTGAACTGTCCCTTTAAAGATGTACTGAGGCCAAAACAACAGCGGTGACTTTATATTGACATTTTCGGCGTGAATGCAGCATCATGCAAAGTTTTCAGATAAATTGTAGAAATACCCTTATTTGTTCCCCATTGTTTGTTTTTTGTTATTGTTGCCCAAGAAAAAGTACTTAAGTAAATATTAAGCAGCACAACTATTTTTAACATTAATAATAATAAGAAATATATCTTGAGCACCAAAAACAAAGATTTAAATCTTTCAAATCTTATCAAATGTATTTCTCTGTGTTCCAGGCGCAGGGGGGCAAACTGGCTGAGCAGCACTATCATTTGCAGCTCAAGAGAAAGGTGTGGGCAGGCTGGCACTCGCTCATCCAGAACAGGTGGCGGGAGCGTGTAGAGAGAGCATGTTGTGCCAGAGCAGAGGACGTCTGCATGCAGCTCTCTACAGACTATGAGGCCAAGATGGCACAGGTGAGTGAAACCCATACCCAAATTTTAGTGAAAGTGTATTATTTTATTTTTTCTTTTAGGTGTTAGTGATTCCTTGTTTAGTAAGTTACTCGATGTAGACATAATTTGAACGTTTAACATTGTGTTTATCAGCATGTAGAGGAGCTCCAGAAAGCTCAAGCTGAGATCCACAGGCTGCACACGGAGCGAGAGCGCTATGAGGACTCCATGAAGAAAGCTTTCATGCGTGGGGTCTGTGCGCTCAACATCGAGGCCCTTAGTATGTTTAACACTGGAGAAGCGGGTAGACTGGACCGTGGTAAGACAACAGAGTGATTCAGCTCAATTAAAGTGGTAATGATCACATTTATGAAGGCATGATGTAGCAGTTTAAGATGATTGTTACATAATTGAAGTAAGTTATGACAGATACTCAGATATTTCCACTGTACAAAAAAAAAAAAAATACAGTTTTGAATGTAATAAATCCTCCTACAAAAATGACCGACTAAAGGTCATTTCTAAATAACTGAATACACCCCAAGGCATGTAATTACGGCAACTAAATCAAATTGATTTCAGTAGTCGGTTTTCTAGCCTCTGGCTTTACTAATCAAAAGTTTTAATATTCCTGCTTCATAATCAACATGTTTCCCTTCAGTTGTCCCACATGTAACTTATATATTATTGAATATATTACTTTTGTTCTGACCAACTGAGGAAAAAGCATTAGGCCTACAATAAATCGTGCTGCCAATGATGATTAAATCTAACGATCGCTTAGCTCGGATCACGCCAAACCGTACAAATTATTATTACTGTTATACTTTGTTCTCAAATTGTTAATGTTAACAACATCAGCATTGTGTGACTATGTGTATTTAGTGTGTATTATCGTTACCTGTAGATTTCAATTTCTGTAGCCACTCCACAGTCCAAAGTCTTTTGCTTTTTGACTACGGGTGAATCTCCAGTTGTCACTGATGATTGTCATTTGGACCTTTCTGGATTAGAAATCCATCATCAAAATGATAAGTTTAATTATTTCAGCTGCTGTGAGAACAGGCTATAAATGATCCGCTACAAGCAGCATCCTCCTCACATGATAAAGCCGACTAGCCTGGACTCCTTCCTTCTGTTTACAGACGTGACGTAATGACGCAAAGACGAACTGCTGCATGCTCGAATTTCCCGCGGAAATCCACCAGGTCGCTCTTATTATAAAACATTATTACAAGCTTACCGTTATGAATCAAGCTAAGATAAGGAGATAGTTTTGAACAGTGGCTGGATATGTACTTGCTCAAAAATTTATTTTGGATAATTTTTAACCAAAAAAAGTTATGGATTGCAGCTTTAAAATACTTTGTCATAATCTATGGTGTACAGGGCCATTCATAGGTTTGGCTAA
This sequence comes from Hypophthalmichthys molitrix, assembly GCA_037950675.1. NCBI lineage: Eukaryota > Metazoa > Chordata > Actinopteri > Cypriniformes > Xenocyprididae > Hypophthalmichthys > Hypophthalmichthys molitrix. Next base: position 26,441,823 of record CM075496.1, on the reverse strand, counting down.
ACCAAAGGTATGAGTTTGGGATGGGCAGAAGAGTAGTGTTTTGGAAGTTGATTGTAAAAAAACTTAATAAATAAAATAGAAAAAAATCATGTTTTTCGCAATACCATTCAGTGTGCCAAAATGACACACTTCACTTGTAAACTCCCTTGTAGATAAGTCTGTCAGCTTAAAGGATTAGTTCACTTTCAAATGAAAATTACCCCAAGATTTACTCACCCTTAAGCCATCCTATCTAGGTGTATATGACTTTCTTCTTTCTGATGAAAACAATTGGAGAAATATTAATAAATATCCTGACGCATCCAAGCTTTATAATGGCAGTGAACAGGGGTCACGAGTATGAGCTGAAGAAAGTACCTCCATCCACATCCGTCCATTATAAACGTACTCCACACGGCTCCGGGGGGGTTAAAGAAGGTCTTCTGAAGCGAAGCGATGCATTTGTGTAAAAAAAATCCATATTTAACAAGTAAAATATCTAGTTTCTGCCAGACCGCTTCCGTATTCAGGTTACGAAGAAAGTGTAAACTGCCGTTGCGTCAGTTACACTTTTTCTGTTAGTTGAAAAGGGAAGGCGTAGGACGTAGCATAAGTTTTTTTTTTTTTTGAACTGCAAGAGTTTTACACTTTCTTCATACGTTGAATACGCGGTGAGATGAGATTTTGAGGCAGTGAGAGTCAGAGAAAATTTGAGACTTTTGATATTAAAAGAATGAAAATTAATCTGAAAGAATAATTTTAAATTAAAGCAGGGCTTTAAATGTATCAAAGATCAAACCTAAAGCAGTATAATCAGTCCAGCCTTCATTTTCATGAATATGTGTAGATGCTCCACCTTCAGGGGACGAGCCAAGCAGCAGCTCAATGGCTAATCACCCTCCACGTACTGTCTCATCTGCACGGCTCAGTCCAATTGTCATGGAGAGTCCAATACAGCCTGGCCCCTCCCACAGCAATACAGAGGATGTAGAGGGGGTAAGACATGCAACACACAAAGTGTGAGATTGTATTGTTGTCTTTCAGGGTTTTTATGACATTTGTCATTTAATCAGACTAGTCAGCATATAAGATGAAACTTTACATGGACAATATTGCTGTTGATATTTATGTATAGATAAATGATTGAACTTAGTCACCTTGAAATCAGACTTTTTATATATATTTCTTTATAGAATATTGCAATATTTATTATAAATGGTCTATGCACAACATTATTTTTTAAATTCATGTGCCCTCATAAACTTTAATCTCTTCTCTGATGATGTGTTTACTGGCACAAAATCAAGCCCCGCTCTACATTTTTGCTCAAGAAGCCTTTTCACTCACATATATAGGGAATAGGGAAAAACTATCGTTAACTTCATGTCAACTTTAAGGACCAAAATTTTGAATTGGATTTTTTTTTTTATTTCATAACTTTAATATGACAATTTAATCTAAAAAATTTTTTAAAAACATATTTTTATTTATTGCTTTCTTTTCAGGAACAGTTTCTCTCTCAGCCAAGCTCAATCACAGGCCCAAGAGCAGAGACTCTTCTCTCAACCACAGTGGTAAACTCTACCGTTCCACCAGGGGGCAGTTCAAGCTCCTTCAGACAGGTACTGCCAATGCAAGCATATTTATGAATATTTTATATCAACCTGCTGAACCTGTTTCTAAGCTGCTTTTCAAAATGTTTGTGATAACATTTCATACATTTATACATTTACATATTGTGTGAATGTTTCGAAAACTACTTGCTATTGCTTGTTTCTAAAATGTTCTCTTCTTTAGATGAATGCACGGATAGTAACAGCTGGCAAGCAGAAAGCCTCTAAGACAGTAACTGCTCGTTTGACAGGACGGGCAGAGCATAACCGGACGGGGCGCCCCCCTACGGCCCTGCATGTCATGGGTGTGGCTCCTCCCATGAGTTCAGTTGTAGTAGAAAGACACCACCCTGTCACTCAGGTATAAAGGAACATCCCTACAAATGTCGAAGTACACGTGATGATATCAGAACATCAAATACAGTGGTGCTCATTCCATTTCCCCTTTTCCCCCCCATATACAGCTCACTGTTGGCCAGGCAACAGCAGCCAAGTTTCCTCGCTCCGCTCTTCAGAGTCAGACTGTCTCCAGCAGCAAGAGCTCCTCCAGTCAGCCTAGAGGCCCCTCCTCCTCCACCTTTCACATCCACTCCATCAAAGTTGTGGACTAACACACACACACACTTGCTAGATACTGTAACTCAAATTTGTCATCATAGTTTGTCAGGTTTAGAGGCTTTAAATTAGGTTAATTTTTAGTACATTATTTTATTTTCTATCATAACATGGTGGAAATGAAGGCAAGTTGTTTGTATACTAAATTTGCTAAATGAACACTTTTAATTGAAGAAACATTATTTATTACATGATGTGGTTTCTTTTATTTATTAAAATTGTTTGTATGAGTGTCACCATTTACTTTATAATGTTTTACAAAGCCATGATCAAAATCTGCAACAGTTTCCTGATTGTTTCAGATCAGTAAGCTTCTGTATTAATTTGTACTGTACCTTAATTCACAGGTTTTACTAAAGTTAACTGCTAGATCTCCATGCGTGTCAATTACGAAATAAAGCATGGTTTTTAGTTCATAGCATCTTTTATTTCTCTGTAGCAGCTTGGATTCATGAAACTGTGCATTTCCTGGTGTCAGCGTTTGTTCCCTCCATTCTTATTTTTTCTGGAGATGAGACAAAAATGTATATAATGAGATTTCCTTCCTGCTATTTTTATTGTAAGGGACATTATAAAGGAATGTGTAAAATGCATTCTCTAATAAATGTACTGTCTAAAAGATGTTGCAAAAACTATTATATTATTGCTGTGTCAAAGATAACGGCATATTGTAAAGAAGAGTGAAAGCATCTTGCCAGCAATCTTTGTAATCCCAACAGAAAGCAGCCCCTCATACAGGCCTTTGGCTGGGCTGTTCCCTTCTATCATGATTCCATGAAGCCAGATCAGAAGCATCCTGTTCCCATGCTCTTGAAAACTGTTAGAACCTAGATACAACATAAATGAAGTCTCTGATTCAGGTTTATCTGTATGTTTTATAGATTTATGTTTAATAAATCTGAGATTGGCTTTCTTCCAGTGGAATTAAGAATATAAAATAGTAAATGTATGCATTATAATCCATTTTTAATTTTAGTAAAAATAATATTTGTTTTGTTAATAATTACACTACTGTTCAGAAGTTTGGTACAATTTGTGAATGTTTTTAAAAGTTTCTTATGCCCACCAAGGCTGCATTTATTTGATTTGATTATTGTGAAATATTACAAAGAAAGTAAACTAAAGTAACTTTTCTATTTTAATATATTTTAAAATGTAATTTATCCTGTGATGGCAAAGCTGAATTTTCAGCAGCATTACTTCAGTCTTCTGTGTCACATGATCCTTCAGAAATCATTCTAATATGCCGATTCAACCTGATCTCATATCAATTTGTCTGTATTTTACGAAATGGCTAATTCGTATGAATTCGTACGACCTTGAACAAATTCAGATGACTTTTGCTAAATTGTACGTATTTTACGAGTTGTCAAGTTCATATGAATTCGTATGAATGACCTACCCCTAACCCCGCCCCTAAACCTACCCGTCATGAATTTGTACGAATTAGCCACCTCGTAAAATACGTATGAATTGGTCGTGAGATAGCGTTGGCTGATTTGCTGCTAATATACACTACCAGTCAAAAGTTTGGAATCGGTAAGATTTTTAATGTTTTAAAAAGAAGTTTCGTCTGCTCACCAAGGCTGCATTTATTTAATTAAAAATACAGTAAAAACAGTAATATTGTGAAACATTATTATAATTTAAAATAACTCTTTTCTGTTTGAATATATTTTATAAAGTAATTTATTCCTGCGATCAAAGCTGAATTTTCAGCATCATTACTCCAGTCTTCAGTGTCACATGATCCTTCAGAAATCATTCTAATATGATGATTTGATGCTCAAGAAAGATTTATTAGGATTCTTTGATGAATAGAAAATTCAAAAGAACAGCATTTATTTGAAATATAATCTTTTGTAACATTATAAATGTCTTTACTGTCACTTTTGATCGATTTAATGCATCCTTGCTGAAAAAAATCATTTCTTTTCAAAAACATAAAAATAAGAACTCTTACTGACCCCAAACGTTTGAATGGTAGTGTATAATTGTAAGGACTGGGTCAACGGAGTGAGGATCCATCAGCAGCTTTTATTAAAGTCAAGTTCACAGACACAATAATAGCGAGGATGAGCCAGTGGTAGAGACAGTGACAGGCAGTGATCAGAGTAGGCAGCAAACAATCAGAGTCCCAAGGCAGGCAGAGATCAGGGCAGGCAGCAAACATACACAATCCAGGAACAGGCAAGGATCAAGGCAGACAGAGGAGAATCAGAAACGGGTAACAGTCCAAGGTCAAACACAAGAATACGGAATCAGGGAAAACATTTAGAAATGTCAGACAGGCTAAACAAGACTTCACCTGGAAGTGTGGGTGCAAGTGTCTTTTATGTGTGAGTGAGTGATTGTATAATGGGTAGCAGGTGCAGGGTGATCAGTCCAAGGTATGAGGGTAGATGGGAAATGGAGTCCAAATGATGTGTGTAGTCCCGGGTGGAGTGCCCTCTGGTGGCAATGACAGGCACTCTCACTGGTGATAGTGACAATAATGTTACAAAAGCTTTGTATTTCAGATAAATGCTGTTCTTTTGAACTTTCTATTCATCAAAGAATCCTGAAAAAGAAATATTGTACACAAATATTTTGTACAACTGTACACAAATGTTTCTTGAGCAGCAGATCAGCATATTAGAATGATTTCTGAAGGATCATGTGACACTGAAGACTGGAGTAATGATGCTGAAAATTCAGCTTTGCCAACACAAGAATAAATTACATTTTAAAATATTTTCAAATAGAACACAGTTATTTTAAATTGTAAATAATATTTCACAATATTACTGTTTTTACTGTATTTTTAATTAAATAAATGCAGCCTTGGTGAGCAGACAAAATGTCTTTTTAAAACATTAAAAATCTTATCGTGTCCAAACTTTTGACTGGTAGTATATATATGTATATATATATATATATATATATATATATATATATATATATATATATATATATATATATATATAATTTCTCAATATCAATACTGAAAACAGTTGTGCAGCTTTTTCCCTCTGAAATCATGATTTTTTTTTTTTTTTTTCAGAAAGAGAAAGTTCAAGAAATTATTTATTTGAAACTGAAATATTTTGTAACATTATAAATAACCTTCCAGTCCCTTCTGATCATCCTTGCTGAATAAAAATATTAGTTTCTTTCAAAAATGAAAAAAAAAAAAAAAAAATCTTTTGAGTGGTTGTCAGTGTTGGGAAAAGTTACTTTTAAAAGTAATGCATTACAAAATTGTTACTCCCTAATAATTGCATTAGTTTTTTACGGAAAGTAATGCGTTACATTTACATTACTTTTTTTTTTAACCTGGGCTGGGCTTGCTTGTTTTTTTTTTTTTTTTGGTCAAATGTAAAGGCCCTTTAACACCAAAAGGTTGGTTGAACTGGATCATCAAAGGTCAGAAGCAAAGACATTGGTTAAAGTGTTAGTTCACCCAAAAAATAAAAATTGTCATTAATTACTCACCCTCATGTCGTTCCACACCAGTAAGAATTTCATTCATCATCGGAACACAAATGAAGATCTTTTGTAGAAAGATGACACAATGAAGAAATGAAATCTAACAGCATTCTGTCCCTCCACAGACAGCCTTCCCAAATAGAACTTTGACGCTTCAAAAAGTTCATAAAGAGATCGTAAAACTAATCCATATGAATTGAGTGGTTTAGTTCAAATTTTCCGAAGATACTCGATTGCATTATATGATAAACAGATTGAATTTAGGCTTTTACTCGCATTATAAACATCGATCAGCGAACATACACAGATCTCTATGAACTTTTTGAAGCATCAAAGTTCTAGTTGTGAAGGCTGTCTATGGAGGGACAGAATGCTGTTAGATTTCATCAAAAAGATATTCATTTGTGTTCCAAAGATGAACAAAGGTCTTACAGGTGTGGGGTGTGGAACGACATGAGGGTGACTAATTAATGACAAAATTTTCATTTTGGGTGAACTAACCCTTTAATAAAGTTAGATTAAATCCATAACATATGTTTGTATTATTTACCATATTTAATTATTGCAGGTTTGCATAATATTCTGAGTTTTCATTCATTTTGAGGAATACGGAATTTGTTTTTGTTTAAGTTGGATGAGTAAATACATGCTCGCATTTAGTATATAACTACAATAAATGGGAAAAAGTTTTTTTTTGTAAATTCAAAAGCAATGCAATACTTTACGTGTTACTTGAAAAAGTAATCTGATTAGGTAACCTGTGTTACTTGTAAAGCATTACCCCCAACACTGTAGTAATGTTCATTTTAGAGTAAAATTATTTGCCTCATCCATCAGTTGTTGATATAAGAAGTCCATTGGTGCTGCTGAACTCCCTGTTAGGGGTTTATTTTAAGGTTCTTCTGAACATAAAGATAAGATTATATAGAAGATATGATCGTAAAGCATCTCACTCTAACCTGTCCACTGCTCCTCGATGGCAGCCACCTGATCCTCTGTGAACTCCCAGTGCTCTGCCAACGTCTTCCAGTCATTGCGCTTGAGGTGTTTGTATGCGAGCTCCCATATTATATCACGCAGCGGCTTCATGTCAGGGGAGTGATCTAATTTAAACGTCAACGGTGATTCGGTGTGAAGGCTCTCAATAGCATCTGTATTAGTCTGAAAGGGTAATCAAATAACATCAAGCTCTGAGAAAGGCCAGATTCGCCAGAAGGCAAGTGCTGAAATTAGCACAGGTATATACAGCACACTGAATATTATTAGTCCATGTTAGCTGTTGTTCAGAATGATCACTTTTGACATGCAAACCTTGTGCAAATAAATGCGCTGTGGTGACCTTTCTGAATGGAATTATACATGTTTTAATATTGCATTACACTTCCTGCACTGGGTTTAATGGAGAGTGGCTGAGGTTATAGCAGCATGTGACATTTGGTGGGAGGAAAATGTTCTTCCCACTCTTTTACAACACACAATACCATTTATTTCATGCTTTGTTTTGACCAAATTGGAAATCTGAATACCCACCAACTGATAATTGCTCTTCCATCTGAAATATCTCTCAGCTTTGATGATCATGTCCACAATTATTACCATATTCCCCCTCGCTGCCACTCCAAGAGCTGTTTTATTTTGCTGTAAAGGAAAATATAAAGTACAAAAATAACTCCTAAATTTCTCTACCACATTTTTAAACCTTTATCAGGCACAGTAATATGTCAGACACGGTCTGTCACCCTGTCCTTAATCTCCAGATCCACCCCGGCTTTCAGAATCATCTCGACCACGTCCACCTTCCCCATCTCAGCGGCGATATGGAGTGCAGTTTGTCCCATCTGAGTGTGTTGAATGAATAAAAAAAAAAAACTACTGAAACACATGAATGCAATGACAAATATCTTTTCACAAATGAAGGATGAATAGAAACCGCACATGATCTTTTACGTTTGGATCACAGCCAGCCTCAAGCAAGGTGTGGATTACTGGAATATGACAGTTCTTCACTGCTAGATGGAATGGAGTGTGCATATGCTGAAACAATCAATCAATCAATCAATCAATCAATCAATCAATCAATCAATCTCGATGGTTTAATCTAGCATTAGTTTATTTATTCCTATGTAATATTAGATCGTCATGAAGGAAATATAAGGTGCATGTTAAAATTATATATACAGTCAAACCAAAAATTATTCAGACATTTTTTTATATTTTTGGTATATTTTTACTAGTGGGTGCAGGACACTATAGTTCATTTATGTAAGTGAGGATAGCAAAATAAAGTAAACTGTGACATATTATACCCAAAAATTCTTCATACAGTGTACTACCAGTAAAATTGATAAAAATTTGGAACCAAAAATTATTCAGACACTTTGACCTGACCATGTTTTGCTTAAGTGTTATCTGACATAATTAAGATTAATTTTTTTTCTGACACAGTTAAACTCTGAGATCTTGTCATATTTTATTACCATTTTTTTAAACTATAGTGAATAAACTGTACTAATGAATGAAATGTTCAAGGTGTCTGAATAATACATTATATATATATATATATATATATATATATATATATATATATATATATATATATATATATACACACACACATTCACACACTACCAGTCAAAAGTTTGGAAACGGTAAGATTTTTAATGTTTTTAAAAGAAGTTTCGTCTGCTCACCAAGGCTGCATTTATTTAATTAAAAATACAGTAAAAACAGTAATATTGTGAAATATTATTACAATTTAAAATAACTGTTTTCTGTTTGAATATATTTTATAAAGTAATTTATTCCTGCGATCAAAGCTGAATTTTCAGCATCATTACTCCAGTCTTCAGTGTCACATGATCCTTCAGAAATCATTCTAATATGCTGATTTGATGCTCAAGAAACATTTATTGTGTACAATTGTACAAAATATTTGTGTACAATATTTTTTTTCAGGATTCTTTGATGAATAGAAAGTTCAAAAGAACAGCATTTATTTGAAATATAATCTTTTGTAACATTATAAATGTCTTTACTGTCACTTTTGATCGATTTAATGCATCCTTGCTGGATAAAAGTATTAATTTCTTTTAAAAAAAATAAAAATAAAAAATCTTACTGACCCCAAACTTTTGAACTGTAGTGTATAATGTTACAAAAGCTTTGTATTTCGGATAAATGCTTTTCTTTTGAACTTTCTATTCATCAAGGAATCCTGAAAAAAAAGTACACAACTGTTTTCAACATTGATAATAATCATAAATGTTTCTTGAGCATCAAATCAGCATATTAGAATGATTTCTGAAGGATCATGTGACACTGAAGACTGGAGTAATGATGCTGAAAATTCAGCTTTGATCACAGGAATAAATTACTTTATAAAATATATTCAAACAGAAAACAGTTATTTTAAATTGTAATAATATTTCACAATATTACTGTTTTTACTGTATTTTTAATTAAATAAATGCAGCATTGGTGACCAGACGAAACTTTTTTTAAAAAACATTAAAAATCTTACCTTTTCTAAACTTTTGACTGGTAGTGTGTGTATATATATATATATATATATATATATATATATATATATATATATATATACACACACACTGCTACTATTAGTTATTGAATTAGCTAACATAAAACAAACAATACATTTACAGCATTCATTATTCTTGGTTAATGTTCATACACATTTTTAACATGTTAAGTTAAACATCAGTTTATAAATAAACATTAATTGACATGCTGAATTTTAAGCATCATCACTCCAGTCTTCAGTGTCACAAGATCCTTCAGAAATCATTCTAATATGCTGATTTGGCGTTCAAGAAACATTTCTTATTATTATCAATGCTAAAAACATTTTTTAAGGATTCTTTGATGAATAGAAAATTCAAATCTTTTGTAACATTATAAAATGTTATATACTATCACTTTTGATAAATCTGATGCATATAATTCTGATGCATCCTTGCTGAATATTAATATTAATTTCTTTAAAAAAATCTTTTTGACCCCCATTTTTTTTAACAATAGTGTACATTATAGCTGTCTGAATTAAATTAAATCCTTTTTACTAAAATGTACTGATCAATTGACGAAAGCAGATCTCTTCAGCTAGATACTTTAATGGCATAATGTTATTAAACATTTTAAAGATTCTCATGTAGCAATACAATTAATGCTGAATACATTACTGTGAATAGCATCAAAATTTCAGCAGAAAAACAAAAGTGAAATGATATTTCTCACCTGGTCCTGAGAGTTTATTTGGGCTCCACTATTAATGAGCAGTTTTACAATTGGAAAATGGCCCCTCTCACAGACTGGATGCAGAGGGCTGCTTCTGCTCTGAAAATCATCACAGGTAACCATTCTCTAAGAAACAATGCTGAACATTTAATAGTTAAACCATTCTTACTGATGGAAGAGACTGTCATTATTACCCAGTGGTAGCTATCAAAAGGAGCGTTTAAAATCATCACCCCAGTACATACTAAGGTTAAGATGTTTGGGTCACATTGTGCCTCCAGCAGGGCTTGAACACAGTCCTCATGAGCTTCATCTGCAGCCAGATACAGAGCGGTCTGTCCCGCCTAAACACAGCAAATGAATCAAATCAATGTGTGTGTCACTCTCATGCATTTTCTGTGTGATTCTGGAACAAGAGCTGATAAAGCCTAAATGCCTAAAATGGGTTTTACATTATAAAAGGACAGATTATTACCTGGTTGACCTCATCGCGAATATCAAAGTTGTCTAGAAGTAGCTGCAGTGCTTCATGTTGACCGTGCTTTGCTGCCAGATGCAGAGGTGTGTCTCCAACCTGTCAACCAGAAGGGAAAAGGAGGTGAGCATTACAGTCGAAATCAGGTCACCCTTCCCTTACCTCTTAACCCACCCTTACATCTAACCATACCATCAAACCTGTCCCTAACCCGTATCCCATCTCAAAAGCAGCAATAGTGCTTTGCAATAATACATGAACACAGATGTAAGTACATAGTAGTAAAAAACACCTTTTATAAAGTGTGACGAAAAATGATTACAGCTACAACATGCACTTTTTGCGTATTAAAAAAACATTTATAAACTGAAGGATTCAATAAATGAACCTTATTTTCCTCCATGGTGGCCATGTTGTAAGGTTCCTCCATCAGCATCTGTAGCATGCGAACACATCCGTGTGCTGCGGCCAGGGCAAAAGGCCTGTTACCATACTGACAGAAAAACACATGTACCTTTATGTTTGAGTGTTTTGAAAGTCTCTATTAATGTGGACATTATCTTTACATTATCTAACTTTTTAAATTCTGATTCTTGCTGTTTTTAATATAAGATGAGCTACTGTTTCCTTACTTGTTCTTCTTTGTCAAGTTGTCCCATTTGCAGGTCATCAACAATGTACTCTACAATATCAGTGTGATTGTTCATGGCAGCGCAGTGCATCATGTTCAGACCCTCCTGAACACACAATGATTTAGATTAAGCTCTAAAATGTCTTAAATGTTCACCATTATGAGTAAGCTATATTGCTGTGACAAATGTTGTCTCTCACTTTTAGAAGACATTTGCAAAGTACATAATTCCAATGGAAATCAAATATGGTTTAAAACACTTCATATTTACAGTATTTAAATCTTGCTGTGTAGAGACAATTTTCTAGCTAATAAAAAGTATATATAAAAATATAAAAGTGACAAAATAAAAAAAAACTGTTGTAAAATCTATTTGAAAATGAATATGAATTTATCTCAGAAATTAATTGTTAATTTAATTCACATAAATGCAATAGTTACTCGTTTTAATGTCAGTTGTGTTACAGCAATATTATTAGCAATATTATGTTACAGCAAAGTTATTTCTTAGGTTAAAGGTCAAGTGTGGGCATGAGTTTATAAATAAATTATTTTGAGAAAATCTAAAATAATTTAAATAATTTAAATGATCCAGATCAGAATATTTAATTGCTGTGTTATTGGTGTTGATTATGTAAGAATAATTTTTATGCTGTGGCCGCATTAACACCTTAGGTGTGCATTATTTTTCTTATAATTCAACGGTCTGTCATCAATTTTTCCTTACACACACATATATATGAGCAACATCACACAAGTAGCTGTGCAATATCGCTCCTTATACAGCAGTAACGTCTGGTCCTCGAATCTGATTGGCTGAGAGGTCTTTCCAGCCATGCGATTTACCAGATATTCTACCGTTTCACCGTTTGTGTTACTCCGTTTGCAGCATTTCTCACAGCGACTGTCATGGTAGACAAGCAAACCCATTAGAATTTTACAAATGCTACTGTTGCTTTGTCACAAAATGTAGTTTTAAAAATGTTTTAGGTGAGAATGTAGTTATTTAGACCTCAAATATGCCACTTATATATAAACATAGCGCTGAAAGTTCCTGAAGAACTGGCCGAGATAAAGCTGTTCTCGGCGGGTACATGAGCGCTGAATGGCCGCTGACGGCCTGGAGCTTACATCTCCAAAAACGTCTAAACAAATTGTCAAATAGGTGCTATGTTTAAATATGTCGCATATTTGAGGTCTAAATAACTACATTTTAAAAATTTCTTAAACTACATTCCGTGACACAACAGCAGTAGTACTTGTAGGTGATGATACACGGGGCAATATTGCAGAGCGATGCTGCTTAGGCACTTTCCCATTGAGAATGGGCAACAGATTTCTATCTGGATACTTTAAATCAAAATTTGTTGCCCATTCTCAATGGGAAAGTGCCCAAGCAACATTGACTGGCAACATTGCTCAAAATGTTCCCCCATATTTCATCACCTTTAAATTACGGTGGGTTTGCTCGTCCGCCATGACACTCTCTGTGAGAAATGCTGCAAGCGGAGTGATCCAAATGGTGAAATGGCTCCCGTGGTGATATTGGAAGAATATTGCATGGCTGGAAAAGGCTCTTAGCCAATCAGATTCAAGAACCAGAACGAACGGTTGTGTATATATATATATATATATATATATATATATATATATATATATAACAGTGCCCTCCACAATTATTGGCACCCTTAGTAAATATAAGCAAAGGCAGCTGTGAAAATAAATCTGCATTGTTTATCCTTTTGATCTTTCATTCAAAAAAATTTACAAAATTCTAACCTTTCATCGAAGTAAAACAATTGAAAGTGAGGGGAAACTCACATTATGAAATAAATGTTTTTCTCCAATACATGTTGGCCACAATTATTGGCACCCCTAGAAATTTTATTAGTAAAATATCTCTGAAGTATATTCCCATTCATATTTACATTTTTTAGCACACCAGGGTGACTAGGAGCATGAAATTGTCCAGCCATGACTTTTCTGTTCCACAGGAGTATAAACATGAGGAAACACAAAGGCCAAATTCCCTATTGTCCACTATCAGGACAATAATTAAGAAGTTCCAATCAACTAAAGATGTTACAAATCTGCCTGGAAGAGGACGTATGTCTAAATCGTCCTAATGCGCAGTGAGGAGGAAAGTTTGAGTGGACAAAGACTCTCCAAGGATCACAGCTGGAGAATTGCAGAGATTAGTTGAGTCTTGAGTCTCAGAAAGCCTAAAAAAAAAAAATTACCAAACAGTACCTACATCCCCACAAGTTGTTCGGGAGGGTTTCAAGAAAAATCCTCTGCTCTCATCCAGAAACAATCTCCAGCATATTCAGTTGTCAGACACGACTGGAACTTCAAAAGGGATCTAGTTCTATGGTCAAATGAAACTAAAAAAAGAGCTTTTTGGCAGCAAACCCACTAGATGGGTTTGGTGCACACATGGATAAAAAGTACCCCATGCCCACGGTTAAATATACTGTTGGATCTTTAATGTTGTGTGCCTATTTTTCTGCTGGAGGTCCTGGACATCTTGTTCAGATACATGGTATCATGGATTCTATCAAATACCAACAGATAAAAAATCAAAACCTGACCACTTCTGCTAGAAATCTTCTTCCATCAGGACAATGATCCTAAACAAACATCAAAACCAACACAAAAATGTGTCACTGAGCACAAAATTAAGCTTCTGACATGACCATCCCAGTCCCTTGACCTGAACCCTATAGAAAATGATTGAAGTGAACTGAAGAGTAGAAGCACCAACATGGAGTTGGGAATCTGAAGGATCTGGAGAGATTCTGAATGAAGGAATGGTCTCTGATCTCTTGTCAGGTGTTCTCCAAACTCATCAGGCATTATAGAAGAAGACTTAGAGCTGTTATCCTGGGAAAAGGACGTAGCAATAATTGGGTGCCAATAATTGTGGCCAATGTGAACTAGAGAAAAACATTTATGTCATAATGAGCTTTCTCCCCCATTTTCAGTTGTTTTACTTCAGTGATAGGTTAGAATTTTGTGAATTTTTTTTATAAAAGATCAAAAGGATAAACAATGCAGATTTATTTTCACAGCCACCTTTGCTCATATTTACTAAGGGTGCCAATAATTGTGGGGAGCACTGTATATACACACACACATACATACACACATGCATATTTAGATGAAAATGTCACAGCAACTGTAGAACAACGCATATAATGTAACTGATAAATCAGTGAAATTAATCATTCACAGTAAGCGAACACCTCACCGTATTTTCAATGCTTTGGTCAGCTCCACCTTGCACAAGTAACTTAAGGATTTCCAAACTTCCAAACCATGCTGCTAAGTGAACAGCAGTCAGTCCATGCTGCAGAAATGAGTATCAGTATGAGTGCCATACTGATCTTAAGAGAAACAGGGTAAATCATTAATGTTTGGGCAAACATACCTTATCTTGTAAATCTAGTTTGGCTCTCCTTCGAAGGAGCACATCAACAGCTTCCACATTTCTGAGGGCCACAGCATAATGAAGAGCAGTTCGACCATGCTAACAGGAGACACAAGATTCATAAGAACAGCTCAGAGATGGTGAACAAACATATCTGTACTTGCTACTGCAAAAAACTGTACTTGCTCATTGCACACATGCTTAAGTTAGCTAAGAGCAGTTTATTGACATACCACATTCTTGGCATTGACATTAACGGCTCTCTCTCGAAGTTTCATGCCCTCCACGTCATTTCTCTTTGCTGCTTCAATGAAGTCTTTCTCAACCTCCAGCACTGTATAGGTCGAATCACCAGTTCAATAGCATTGACTAGTATTTCACAAAAAGTATTGTGGCAGCACCATGGTAGAGCGATGTATTAGATGACATGATTATCATAATCATATTGGTTCAGCATGATATTTACATAGTATTTACATTGGAATACAATGGTTTTACATGGTACTTTTTTTTAGTGCAGTTTTGTATTAGGAGTGACTACAGGAACAACAAGTAAACTATTAAAGTATAAACTACTATTTTATTTGGTGTACACAGAGATGTGTAAATATCACTGAGTACAGTTTGTGTTTTAGGCGTTCACTTTAAGGACAACTGGAAGACAAGTTGCCAAGTGTGATAGATGAATGCTGTGTCAGACAGGCACATAGTTCAATTTGTGTGATGCTATGTACTGAATTTCTAATTCGATTCCAACATTCAAGAATATTCCAGGTTCAATACAAGTGAAGCTCAATTGACAGGAATTGTGGCTTAATATTGAGGTTATAGTGAGGCTCTTAAAAAGGAAGTGAACATGGTCAATTTTTGGAGTTTTAAAAGCAGAAATGTGAAGCTTATAATTTTACAAAAGCACTTATACTTTTTGTGTTGAACAATAGCGTAAAATTGTTTAAAACATCATTTTAAAGTAGTTTTATAGTTTGTGGTGTTGCATTGTCATGGCAAGAAAGTTGTAAAATTGGATATTTTTCATAATAAAATCATATTAACACATTCTGTTTATGTATTGTTATACTATTGAAACAGTGAGCATTACAGATCACTTCCATTGTAAGGCCCTCACTGTAACCTGGATTTAATTTAATTTAAAGAAATAGAAAGAAAAGTAGAAATTATAGTAATCAACATTATGCCACAAATGCTGTTGATAGTGTTGAACTTGTACTGAGCCCAATACATTTATTTAATTTGAAAATATGGCTGACTGACATCAATCTTTATGAATACACATCTAACTCGTAATTCAGAAAATTTAGGCCATATGGAGCAAATACAACTTGTTTCTCAATTTTCTTGATAATTATTAACATTTAAATGGGACATTTTATCAGCTAATAGTACAGAGGAATCAACACAACTGTAAAACAGAAGAAATATCATTAGCACAGTAAAGTCTATACTCACACATCTCCTTACTGTCATAACCACCATCTTCACCAATGTCCTTTGGCAGAATAAATTCAGTGAAACCTTTGACGTGGTCTGATTTTAACCATGTTTTGGGATTAAGGTTCTCCTTCTTCCAAACAGGCTGCTTCAGTATGTATTCTTTTAGTGCTTGAGTTCTCCTCTCCATAGTATTGTACTGGTTGCACAAGCTCTTTGCCTCTGAGACTTGTGTTCTGTAGAAATACATGAGCTGGATGGTTTTGTTTGCATTGAGAGCTCACGCCCAAAGACATACGCTCTCACCCAAAGTACATACAGTTAAATGGCTTCAAGCACTGATTGTGTTATGTGCAGCTATATGGAAATTAGTTTATAAGGTTATTATGCATCTACACTAATGTTTAAAAGTTTAGAGTCAGCAAGACTTTTTTTTTTTTTAAAGAAATCAATACTTTTATCAAAAGTGACAGTGAATACATTTACACAGTTACAAAAGATTTCTATTTCAAATAAATGCTGTTGCTTTGAACTTTATTCATCAAAGAATCCTGAAAAAATGTGGTTTCCACATTTTTCAAATGGTTTTCAACATTGAAAATAAGTAATATGTGACCCTGGACCACAAAACCAGTCATAATTCACATGGGTATATTCGTAGTAATAGCCAATAATATATTGTATTGATCAAAATTATTGATTTTTCTTTTATGCCAAAAATCATGAGGATATTAAGTGTTCCATGAAGATATTTTGTAAATTTCCTACCGTAAATATATCAAAAATGTATTTTTGTGAGTGGATGTGCATTGCTAAGGACTTCATTTAGACAACTTTAAAGGCGATTTAACTGTATTTTTAAACTTTTGAATTCTTTACAATTAATAAATTTTTTTTTTTCATTTGGGAAGAGAAATGTTGAATACACAATGAGGATAAAGCGGTTTAAATGGTTTCCAAACTAAGGAAAAAAAAAAAAAAAAAACACAAAACACCACTGTATGAGATTAAGAGGACAATTTTTAATTTTTTAAACATTAATTTTAGGTGCAAATTAGATGATACTTTTACAATTACAATTTTGCATGTATATAATTATGATACTTCTGTATATATTTGATATTTAAAAGGTAAATCGTATATCATGGTCTATAAAGTGCTTTGCATGCCCATACAAAATTAAATGCTAATTTGCATTTATGCAAACAATAAAATTATTTAAAAAAATAATTGAGCCATCTATCACTCATATATTAATGTAGAATTAACATCAATGATTTACATAAATATAGAAAGAGGAAAGTGCAAAAGTATAAATATGAAGCATTTTTCCACCACACAAATACACATTTCTATAAATACAAAAAATATCCAAATAGATCTTCAGCTTTGTGTCAGAGTATATGATGTTTCCAGCACCATCTCTTTTCAAGTGCCATCTTATTAAATACCTGCTTTTCTTCAGTTTGCATATTTCTTACTTGTTCCTTCAACATATTCCCTGAAGTGAATCCAGCAAAGTCCTCAAGGATTATCATGTCTTTTCTTCATAAATTAAAGGAAATGAACATTCTGGATTTGTAACAGAATTAGACGTTTTGTCTGGTGTTGCCTTTGAAGAACTTGTCGATTGTGTGTTTTGTGCTCAACACTTTGGTTTTCTTTGGGGGAGGAAGAGGAGATGATCCTTGCCTGTAGTTAAAATGGAGAATACATAAAAATCATGAAAAACAATAAATTAGCATTTAAGAGTTTGGGGTCGGTAAGATTTTTTTTAATGTTAATGAAAGAAGTCTCTTATGCTCAAAATTACAGTAAACAGTAATATTGTGAAATATTACAATTTAAGATAACGGTTTTCTATTTTTAAAGGTAATTTATTCCTGCAATGACAAAGATGAATTTTCAGGATCATTACTCCAGTTTTCAGTGTCACATGATCCTTCAGAAATCATTCTAATATGCTGATTTGGTGCTCAACAATCATTTCTTATCATCAATGTACCAAACAGTTTATACTGTTAATATTATATATTTACTTTTATGGAAACTGTTACAATTTTCAGGATCCTCTGATGAATAGAAAGATCAAGACACTTATTTGAAACAGAAATCTTTCAACATTATACAAATGTCTTTACTGTCACTTTTTATAAATTTAATGCATCCTTGCTGAATAAAAGTTATAATAATAATAATAATCATAAAAAAACCTTACTGACCCGAACCTTTAAACGGCATGTACATTCAAATGTCGTTCTTACAATACAGTATTAGTATTATCGCCTTTTACAGTTAAATACCTTTTGCTCTTTTCTCTTACTTTAGAAACTCTTCCCTGGTCCCCAAATTGGTCTGCAAAAGACAAAAACAGCAAGTGTATTATAATCATTTTCCTTGACTTGCCTTATACTTGTCATGGTATCATTGTTATTTCCAAATATGATTTCTTGCATTCTTTGTTTTTGACTAACCTCTTACGCTCTTGAGTGCAGGCGCATCTGAATGACCCACAGGAGGATGAGACCCTCTAAACTCCAGCAGAACTTCCTGGTTGAGACACATATCCACATGCCGGTTGAAGAGAGCGAGGTCACCGGTGCGCTGCAGCTGACTGCACACGGGACACGTCAAAGACGAGCCTCTGAAGTCAGATGACAACTCTGTGGCAGCCTCAGGATTGTGTGTTGTGTGTGAGGCTTTAGAACTAGATTCAGAAAGAGGCCTCTTCTTGTTAGGAACAACTGAACGCTTTCCATTTATTTTTGTCCTGTGGCTAAAAAATGGAGTCTTGAAATCATTTCCGTCATCAGTTTCCACCACTGGCAAAGAGATGCTAGTGGACGGCTTCTTTCCATTACATGACGGGTCATGGCTTGATGCTGGTGGTTCACCGTTTAGCTCTTTCTTTTGCTCAGCAGCATCCGAATCTGTGTGTTCATTATCCATTGCACTGCCCTTCAGACATTCATCAATATGGTGGTTGAAGGCTGTGAGGTTTACATCCTTCATCTCTCTGTTGCACACGGGGCAGGTGAGAAACTGCAGCACCTGGGTTGAGATTTTAAACGATGGCTTTAAAGTTGCATGTTTGTTTATGTATTCTGTTGCGTCTGTCCCTGAGTTTGTATTTGACAAACTTGTTTTGCTTGTTGATGTTGTGTCTGATTGAGGGTTTGTTGTTGGCAGATTTGTCTGAGTTGAAACAGCTGCGTCAGCACTACTGTTTGTTGTGTCTGTACCAGCGATGACAGACATCTGTTCCTGCTGCTGCTGAAGTCGTTTTGACTGTGCTCTTTGAAAAAAGGACTGTTGCTTAGGTTCTGTAGATTTGGGTATTTGCTCAGACACAGAAGGTACTTTCATCTCAGTGGACTGCGGCTTTATGAAACTGGCACTATCAGTGCCTTCTTCTGCTTTGAGCGCAGATCCAGGACACTGCATGAAACTGCCTGGATCAGATCCACCTTTCTGTAGGAAGCCCATTATACTCCTCTGAAGAGGCTTTTTATCTTCAACACTGATAAAGCCAGACACTCGAACGCCTGTTGAAAATCACACCTCTTCATTAGCATGAGCATTTCATAAACTGAATTTTACTATCTGAAACAAATACATATAGTAGCTTCAGATTTAAAAAAAATATATATATATCATTGTATTGTCAGATTTTTCATTTATGTCAAATAAAGCAATGATTTTTTTTTTTTCACAAGCTTTAAGAGAGAAATAAGCATATATTGGACATAATACAATAAACTTTAGACAAAACAGAAAACTTACACTATCATTCAAAAATTTGGGATTAGTAAGATATTTTTTCAATTTATTAATCACCAAGAATAAATTCAATTGATCAATAGTGACAGTAAAGACATTTATGATGTTACAAAATATTTTTTTATTTTATTTCAAATAAATTTACAAATTTCCATAAAAAATGGGTTAGAAATAATAAGAAATGTTTCTTGAGCACCAAATCAGCATATTAGAATGATTTCTGAAGGATCACTGAAGACTGGAGTAGTGATGTTGAAAATTCAAAACTGTTATTTTAAACTGTTATAGTTCACAATATTACTCTTTTACTGTATTTTTGATAAAATATATGCAGCCTTGGTGATCATAGGAGGTTTCTTTCAAAAACAAAAAACAAAAAAAATCTTACCGACCTCAAACTTTTGAACAGTCTTTAAACTTATTTGAACACACACACACACACACACACACACACACACACACGTAATATATACCCATGAGCCTCAGCTTTAGTGGCTGAGGGCTGACACTGTCAATCTCAACTTTGAGAAGGTCTTTGGCAGCCGCAAAGATGTCCTCCTCAGTGCAGACAGCATACTGCAGTGTAAACGCTCTGGTCTTCACTTCAAATTTGACATTCTTCAACTTTAAAGTAACAGTTTTCCCCTATAACACAAATAAATTCCATGTTAATGCATGTTAGACAAATATTTAAGCACTTACTAATTGTATATGGAGTCTATATGACATTTCCTGAACTATTTTAAATGTTTTTTTTTTTTTTACACATAATAAACTATTTTCTACTACATCCAGCAACAAAGGGAAGTAAAACAATTGAAAAGATGTTTCCCCAACTACACAAATATACAATAAATATATATCTGCACAAGTACATGGTAGTAATCATGGTAATGATGCTGATATTTACAACAAAACATCTTAGACGAAATGAATTAATTAAAATTAAATAAAATAAACCTCAAACCATCTTAATATTCACAGTGACATGCACGTTATCACTGGTTATATATGAGACTGTATAAAACTGAGAGAAGCTACTTTTAGCCTGACAAGGAGGCAAAACACAGGTACCTTGAGGCCCTCCCGCTGTAGGTCCTGTGCTAGGTCGTGACAGAGCTCCCTGCACAGGGAATATTGCTCTTCTGCATTACTCATCTCCCCAAATGTCCTAAAAGAAAGAGTGAATAGAAATGACACAAATTAAATAAGGGAAGGAGGGAAAATAATGTTGATTTCAAGTTTACAGAAATGTTTGGGTCTGATGCATTGTGCTGAAGACTGTAAAAAAAAAAAAAAAAAAACATTGAGCAGATTACCTCTCAGTGCTCATGCTTTTTCTTTCTGAGTCCCTGAAATAAAATACCAGATCGTCCATTAAACATTAGAATAGTAATCTTATTCTGTATCCAACAAAATCCCCCATGTAGTTTACTGATATTACTCAAATACGTTTGACACTGTAACATATAATAACACACCTCTCAATATGTGTGGAGCCCAAACCCAAAGAAATATAAAGGAAATGATGCCAAGAGGTTTCTGAAAAAAGCAGGGAAAGTAACGCCATCTGCTGGCCAAGTTGAGCACAGCTGACAATACCCAAAGCAGCCAGCATCTTCTCAGTAACCTTTCCCACACCAGACACCTGCAATAAACAAACAATAATTTTAAGCCACGTCAATGAGCAATGAACTATAAAACAGCCAGGGATAAAAGAGTCAAGCGAACCTTTCTGACTGGAAGATCCTTAATAAACTCCATCACAACTTGTCTCTCAGGAGAAATTCGGTACTGGCCATTGGGCTTGTTCTTGTCACTGCATACTTTTGCAAGCATCGTGTTTGGAGCAATACCTACAACAAAGAATAATCTGACATTACTTACATACAGTATAAATACTGGATATACTTATGTTTGCAAGTTAAAGGTACAGTATGTAAGTTTCACAGATAGAGGTCGCTTATTCAAAACAATAACAAAGACGTAGCTTGATGACGCAATGATGGGAGTGTGGAATTATAAAGCCGTTTTCACTGGTTAAAATTGCGGATTTCTCTGGATTTAAACGTTGTAAACATTTGGGATAATGCAAGTACACAAGTCAACAAAATATATAACGCCGTTCTAGTGGTTTTTGGATATTTGAATGCAAAAATCTTACATATTGTACCTTTAAGGGTAAAAAAACAAATACAAATTTTCGCTCCCTCACCTGCACTGGCAGTAAGGGATGTTTTCTGCTCAATACGGAAGCGCATCTCCCTCACAGCCTCCTCTGCAGTTGTCCCAAACACCTCTGCTTTCCCTTCAGCTCCTGACAGAGAGGGTGAGGAGCAGGGACTGTCCTCAAACAGCACGGGAGACAGTCCATCTGTCTCCGAATTACCCGCAAACCTTCCTACATCATTTTCTTTTCATCAACAAACATCATGTTAATATAATTGCTCATAATAAAAGACAGACTTTCATAATTAAAGCTTTCACAAAGTACAAAAGTGGACTCCCAAATATGATCATCCTTGTGATTAAGAGAATTTAAAATGGACCTAATGTATACTGTGAAAAAATATTTATATACAAATTAATTACATATTTGGTCACACTTTCTATTAGTAGTCTTTAACTACTACTTATTTACATAATAAATGTTAGATACAATGGACTTACTGTGTTCAAAACACATTTTCTGCTATTGAGTTGGGGTACGGGTAAGGTTTTGCTGGTATAGGTAGGTTTAATGGTGGGTTAAGGTGAAAGGGAAGGGTAAATTGTATTTATACTAGATGTAATTAAAGAAATGTATTACAACTGTAATTACATGCAGGTACTTTTTAAATACAAGTACCATGTAAAAAACATATACAATAAGTGCATTGAATCAAATGATTAATTTAAATGTTGATACATAGTAGTGCTTAATATAAAGTGGGACCAGATATTTATTTAAAGTATAAATGTTTGTAAAATATTATTAGGAAAATATTTATATTGTGTTTATTGACTTTTTTCTACTTCTTATAGTACTAAGAAGTATTTTTTAAATATATTTTTTAAAATTGTATTCAAATTATATAATTATATTTTAATTTATTAAATATCTGATACATTTTTATTAATTTAATTTGTTTAATTTTATTTTTATATGTTTTACATTGCTTATCTATAATCTTTTCCACAGTCCCCATATCACTTCCAGTTTGAAAACCGCTGCACTGGTCAGTAGACTTCAGTAACACACCTGTCTTGGCATCACACATGTGATGTGTTCGCATGGTCTCGGGCCAGTGCTTCCGCTGCTCCAGGTGCTCAGTGATGTCCAGATAAGCCTCGTCCAGACTCACAGGCATAAAATGAGGGTCATACTCTGAAAATATCTCCCGTACCTTTAAGACAGACCCAAGCATGAGGAATCGACAGCAGCCATGAGTACTGAATGTTGGACTAACGTATAACATACCTGGGCACTCACTGCTCTGTATTTGTCAAAGTTGGTGGGCATGATAACTAGGTTTGGACAGAGTTTCTTCGCAATGAACCCTGGCATTGCAGCACGGACACCAAACCTCCTGGCGTGGTAATTGGAGGTTGACTGGAAATGACAGAGACTTAAAATGTCAACACTGTGGATGTGTGATGATGTTCCATGAGTTTTGTTTCAGGTTCTCACCAGCATGCTCATGGATCCCACTGCCATCGGTTTGTCCTTCAGCTCCGGGCAGTCTCTCATTTCTACAGCAGCATAGAACGCGTCCATGTCTACGTGAACTATCACACGGCCAAGCTCTCGACCCCTCTCCAGTTCACTTGTTAGTTTGTCTACCTATGGTGCGAAAAATCTTAAATACTGAACAGGTGACAAAAAAGGGTCGTAAAAATGTCATTGTTTATCTTGGGTAAAGCTCAAAAAAATATGTCCAGTTCATGTTTCACTCCAGTTTATATTTTGCAGGCAATATAGTTTATTTTAGGACCATTAATATTCATTGCATTGTGACAATAAAACACAATGAAATAATGCGATGCACATAATTCACAATGTTCCTACAGCGAACTGTGTAAAACATTAATAAGATATAATACATTAATAATCATCCTGTCCAGAGACAATGATTTTAAATAATGACTTACTTAAATATGAATTACTTAAATAATACATCCTATTTTCAATATGATAGTGAGTCACATTTCAGTCACATAATAAAATTCAGGGTGAAATTGTCCACATAGTGGGGAATCCAACCATAACATTTATGACAATCATTACAGAGTTGATTACCTCTGCTTGTGCTTGCTTCATCTGTTCTTTAGTGATTCTTGCCTTTTGCTCCATCATCTTTTCAATGCGCTGATTCACATGCCGCTCCTTCTTGAGTTCATTCTCATAAAATTTAGATCCCTGTCATTCAAAAGAACAAATTCGTTTTTTTAAACTGCATTATAAATGTGTCAATGTTAACACTGTCCTGCACTGTGACTTGCTATATTTCATATAAAAGTATTCAAACATTTAATTAATAACATTTTATTTAAAATAATTTTAATTAATTTATAATGATTATACATACAGTGAACAATTAAAGGGACCCCTAGGGGGCCACAAGGCATTGGGAGGTTCGTGGAAAAGGAGAAAAGCAGTGGAAAAAAATCAATCAATCATGTAAATAAAAAAAGATTAAAATTGATTAATTAAAGTTTGATAAAAAAAATATTATTTGATTTTTTTTATTAAAATGAATACGTAAATAAATGAGTAAATTACTTAATTCTTACAGCACTATAATGAGTAGCTTAATGTAAATAGATAGAAATTTAATTTTTTTTAAATAATATTTTAGACATATTTATAGTATTAATTCTCACAGTATAAAAAAGACAAAATGTTAGGATGGGGACGGGGTCATTCGACAATGATTATGATGATCAAAACCCCTGATATAAGCCAAACATTACCCATACATATTCATAAACTTAAAGTCCCCCAGTGGTGAAAATCAAGTTTTTAATGTTGTTCATATATGGTGTTTTTAACATGCTTTAAGACAAACCATTTGCAAATTCATAAGTGAACACCTTTGATGAGTATTTTCTCTATAAAACTGCAGTGAACCAAAAACAGTCTAAAACCCACGGTTTGAAATCGCTGGTGTTTCTGACGTCACAAACTACCTTGTAACCAATCATGTCAACGTGCCGGTGGGCTTTAGCATATCATCAACAGTGAACTGGCAGGGGAGTCTTGAGAGAAGGTTATCCCGGTATTTTTTCTGTTGATTTAAAAATCGGGTTGATTTAGCAATATGGCGGGTGTATGATGAATAATACGATGTTATGATGAACTATACGTCTTTCTCCACTGATGTTCTGAGTTATTCAAAGCGTTTCTAAGCAGCTGTCTGACTCGTGAATGTGAACATGGTTTGTGTTAGCAACATTAGCAACACATTATCAGCTGTTTGATAACATAGTCAAGCAAAATGCTAATCATATTAAATACCGTTATGTGTCCGACGTTGTAAAGACCGATACCATTGTGCAGCGTTTACTTCAGTAAGTTGACCGAGTGGATCTCTGAGCTGGTGCGAGTGAGTGGAGGCGGGTCTAATTATCATATTCATAGATCCGTGTTATATTAAATGAGGCAAGGGTGTAGAGTTACATTCAAACTATTTTAAACCATTAAGAATTTTTTTTCGCAGGAAAAAACGTTTAAATATATAATTTTGGTGATCAAAGATGAGTTTTAAGGGATAAAATTATTGACTACAGGGGGACTTTAAATATTATTATTATTATTTTGTTTTGGTGTGCTTAAAAAAAGCTCAATGTCTATGTTATTTGTCAAGCACACATAATAAACTTAAGTAAATAAATAGTTGTGCAGACCTTGGAGGCTTCCAGAATGATCTTGTTGATCTTGTCTCTGTCCAGTCCCTCCATGCCAGCCTTGTTATCATTGAGAGCGATCCTGGAGAGAAGATCAGCTCCAGAGCTGCTGCTCACACTCGCAGAACCCTGATGATCCTCCATTCCTGCTACTTTCACTTTCACGCGATTTACTTCCTTGGATACTTTAATTCACCAAACTAAAACCTGCGACCCAGTAAGCGACCTGCCATGGATGCAAAACGTCTACAAATATTCTGATAGGAGGCAAAATAATGATTTCTTTTTTCTAATGACAACTTTTTCTGTGCTAGTTGTTTGGATGAATATTAATGCCTGTCTCACACATCTATAGCTGAAGAAACATACACTAGCCAATGATTTACGGATTTATTGTTGTCAAAATAAATTAAAAAAAAAATCAAGAACGATATAAAAGCGTTATTTGCCACAGCCCCCATTTGTGAAAGTCTTGTTCTCGAAGAAGAACACTCTAGCATGAACGTATTTATCGCCACCTGCTGTACTGGAATATGAACATAAATCGCCATTCGGGATTAGGGTCAATGCCAACTGTTTTTTCAAGTTGCATTAGTTAAATTATCACCAGGATCGCTTAAAACACGAAGATGTTGTTACAAGGTCTATATCTCACTAGCATACATGCTGACAAGAGTGATCATCTAAGGAAGGTTATGATGTCATATGTGTGTTTTAAATGCTATATATGTGTGACATTTTGTTTATTATGAGCGAATATCTAAACGACGTTTTTGCGCCGTTGAAGGCCACTACGGGAAGGAGGCGCCATTTGTTACGTTGTTTATTTCGAGTCCAAAATCGTATTTCATTAGCCGCAGCAAACGCACTCTCGCGATACTTTGCAACTATCGAGGCTTCCATTGTCACAAGTGGGCGGAAGCCAGACAGAAGTGAATTTGATTAAGCGGCGAATTGTAATATAACGCTTACAAGTGGGATTTATAAGTAAAGTAGTACCAACAAAATAGTTCTATCGCATTTATTATTGATTTAACCGATATTTTTGTGCTTTATTTTTATCGTGTAAGTCTGTTCTATTGAACTCCGTAGATCACGCAGCATTTACGTTGTTTACCGTAAGAGGAACCAAAGACTAGGAACTAGTGTAGCGTGTTTCTTCAAGAACCGTAATGGCGTTTTATCAAAACGCGCAGGCTTCACGGTGAATAATATGGATAAAAAACCGTCGAAATGATCCGCCACATTCACGTAACGGCTGTTTTTATACTGGTAATCGGTAAGTACTCAAATTATATGATTTGTGGAATTGCCGCAT
This sequence comes from Hypophthalmichthys molitrix, assembly GCA_037950675.1. Classification (NCBI taxonomy): domain Eukaryota; kingdom Metazoa; phylum Chordata; class Actinopteri; order Cypriniformes; family Xenocyprididae; genus Hypophthalmichthys; species Hypophthalmichthys molitrix. The sequence continues at coordinate 26,414,925 of CM075496.1, read as the reverse complement.
TTATGGTATTTAAAACAACGTGCTTTCGTGTCCTTAACACAGAACACCGTCTCTCTGTTTTATTTCAGAGAGTACATTCGGCTTAGAGCCGCCTCGGGATGTTAAGATAGTCGGATCAGATCTGCTGTGGAAGTCTCCCAACGATGACAACGTGCTGTATTCTTTGCAGTACAACTTTAACTCGTAAGAATATTATGTTAAAGAGATGGTTCATCCAAAATGAAAATGTCATCATTTACTCACTCTCATTTTAAACACTTTTTATGTTTTTTTTTTCTATGCTGAAGCACAAAAAGGGAAGTTAGACAGAATAACAGTCATCATTTACCGTATGGCTCTTTTTCCGTACAGTGAAAGTGAATGGTGACTGAGGCAGTCATATCTAACATCTCACTTGGCCCTGCATTATCATTATGCCTTTAACTTATTCTGTATTGTTATTTTGATTTTAGCACATCAGAGGATGAATGGCTCAATGTGTCGAGCCATATTGGAACAAAATTACTAAGTTTTAAAGTCACTCCTGAATTTTATGGAGCAGTGTTTCGAGTGCGCTCAGAGAAAGAAAACCACTTCTCAGAATGGCAGTATTCAAATCCGGTCCAGTGTCTAAATGGTAAGGATTGCTTTATGTGGTTATATATACCTTCCGTTTTAAATGTTTATCACCTTTTAATATCTAACACACATACCTTTTGTTCATTGTGTTTCACAGTGATGTCTTGTGTTCCTGAGATGAATCTGAATGTAAAACCTGGAATAGTTCATCTGACTATGACACACATGGACCAGAGCTTGGAGAAAGAATATGGAGTTAATGTTGAATTTAATATATCATACTGGAAAAAAGATAACACAGGATACCCTGAGGTCTCTTGCTTCCTTCACAAATAAAGAAATAAATCAAGTTATTCACTATTTCTGTAAGAGGACTACTGTAAAGCTGACAAGAGTTTTTGATCCTACAGGTACGTTCTGCTGTTATTAGCAAGAATAAAGACTTTGGTGATTTGGAACCAGGACAAAACTACTGTTTCCAGGCTGAAAATTTACTTTTTGGGAAGCCTTATGGAAATCCTAGCAAGGAAAAATGTGAAATCATCCCAGAAAGACGTAAGTCTTACTCACTTATTTATTACAGTCCCACAAGCTGCATCAGCTTCATTCAAAGTGTTTGTGATTAAACCCACCCAACCAGAAATTCATTAACTTTTAGATGATGAAATGAATCACATGATGCAATAAATTATTAATTGTGCTTAATTGTGCATTAATTGACCTTAGAATCATAACGCCATGTGTTCTTTCATTCCTTTCTTCCTGTGTAGCTGAAGCAGTAAAGAGACGTGTCTTTCTCTTTAGTATATTAGCTACACTTTTTGTTTCGGCCATGTGTGGTGTCTGCATTTTTGTACTTTTCAAACACCACAAAAAGGTTAAAGAGTACTTACAACCACTCCATCTGGAAATACCTGACCACTATCTAGAGGTACACTTCCATATTTTATCATTTTTAATCAATTGAGAAAGTAAAGTAACTGAATGGTAGCTCTAATATGACAACCTATTACAATAAACTACTTTTATGATAAATATTGTTTTGGTGGTTATCGAATTTGTTTGAGTTCAGAGGAGGCTTGTTATCAAGCAGCAAATTTTTCTTAAATGATCATTTATCAGTTAGAAGAGTTAGATGTGAAAAATGTGAAAAAGATATTTAGTTATTTTAAAATGAGTATTTATGTTGTTTTCCTTTTATGTAGGTTTTATATAATGGGTTTCCTCTGGAAGCATGTCCAAGTCCCAGCAGTCAGAGTTTACGGTCATATGACATGTTCACAGTAATGGAGAACAGCAATGTGGAACAGAATTGCCAAAAGGAGGAACAAGAGGAAAGATCTCTGACTTAAAGATTGTGATTGTCTTAGTTTATTTACATTTTTCTTTAATATTGTTATTTTCAATTAACATACTTTGCACATCACTAACAAGCTTACACATTCAGATCTGTCCTATATAAATACAACAGGAAACAGTTACATTAGTAACAGTTACAAGCATTAGTGTTCATTTTGTTTTAGTGTTAATTTGGGCTATTTGGTTTAGTTTAGATTAGATTGTAATGATTGACAGTTCTAGCACTTTTAACACTAAATCTGAAAATCACTGTTTGTTGCCACAGTTTTAGGAAACTATTAACTATCTGTATAATCTGCATAAATATCTATGATGGGGTATCTAGGGATTCAGCTTGAGAGAATAACTAAATTCTGACCATCAGCATTGAAATAACATAAGAAATCTTCAAATCACTGTAATATATTTTAGTAGTTTTTGTTTGGCCATAAGTGACTTGCTGCTCCATTTGATCTTATGATTTTCTTTCGCTGTTACAACTCAACTCCTGTTACAACACAAGTTTTGCATGAGAGTTTCTTTAATATATCAGAGTTCCCTTTAAATAACATTTGGTCTTCCCTCAGAACATAATTTCTTGTATATGGCCCCCATAATTTAAATATTTTAGTTTTATATTATATATTGTTTTTGATATGCATTTTGAATGTCTTTTTTTGTGAAATTCATTTGGTTGCCAACATTTCAAAAGTTTTGGAGCATTTCATGCAGCAAATTTCTACACTGATAATGGATACATTGTGAAAAAAAAAAAAAGACATTTTTATGAGTAGAGTTAATTTGGAAAAGTAGAGTTTGTGTTGGAGTTTATTTTAATTACATGTTCAATTGGGCTGCATTTGATAAAAGGTACTTGTTTGTATTTTATGTTCTTGTAGATGTGTATTGGTAAGTGCCTGCATTTGTGATAGTAGCCATTTAACATGGAATACCAAGTTTGTAACTGTGAGAGCTAAATTTTTTTGTTACTGTAAAATTGTGAAATAAATGTATATTGATATAATAATATAATCAATGAACATTGGAGATTTGAAACTACTGCTAAGCTCTCAATATGTACTTATTTGAGAAATTGGATGTCTTTGTTTTTGCACAACTGTGAAATTGTCCTTAGCTGTTTGTTTTTCTTTCTCGATTTATACTTTTTTTTTTTTTGTATGAAACTGCTTAAGACAATATGTGTATATATTCTGAAGTATGTGCTACAAAAGAAATAAAAAAAAAAAAGATAAATTATAAAAAGGACATAGAAGTGTTTCCTTTTCTTGAATAATTTTGAAGTATTTTCATGAGTTATGTATGCTAATGGATACAACATTCAGATTTTACCTGAAAATAAAAACTTTTTTTTCTGACCACAAGAGGGCACAAGCCTACTTGACAGTTGTCAAAAGGTGTTATTCTTTAGTACATTGATTTTCATTAGTACTCAATGAAAAGCCAACTAAAAACCCTTACTTCCTAAACCCTTCTGCTTTTCTCAGAAAACCTATCATATTTTGCATCATCGTACATGTTTTTCACCTGATGAAAAGACTCACGGTTATTCATTTTATAAAATCTGGGAGTGAAATGCCAGGACTGTTTTAGTCTGACCTGTGAACCTTTGCACCCTGTTGTCTCCACAGAACATCCCATCTTTGCATGAGGCTGAAGTGAAGAATGTGCCAGCGGCATACAATGTGTTGGATGGCTTTAGAGATGATAGGGAACAGTCTTACACCCCTTAACTGTTCCTACTGAAGCCTTTGTCTCAATATCTCCATCAAAGGAATGTTAAGCCACCATGCAGACCCACTGTGAGGAAAGAAGGGCTTCAAATACTTAATGGCAGACAGGTGTTTACACAAGTGATGCTTGCCTTGATCTGTGGATGTTCGTGTCCTGAGAAAAACAGCCACATTTGTCAAAAAGCTTGTTATTATTTAAACACTTTAAACCGCCATGAAAAAAGCATCTAAAACCAGCCTCAGAGGATTTACTGGTCTTGAATGGTTTAGCTGGTATAAGCTGGTCTTTGGTCCGTTGACTACCAGACTGGTCAAGCAGCTATTTAGTTGGTCTTCCAGCTTAAGCTGTTTTGGCAATTTTTGTTGTTTGTTTTTTCTTTAGAAAAGATGGGAAGGCTTTTACTATATGCTAAGGAAGCAAAAGCTGCATAGAACAACTCTGATATAATATAACCTTCGGTCTATGGGTCTAATAAAACCATTCTTGTGTGCAAAGGCTGATCTCTCAAAATGATTTAAAGAATGGAAAGAAGTAGGCCTACTTTTGATTCAAAAGAAGCTGAGGTGATCATCAGCTTGGAGTCACAACAAATCCTCAAATTAATTTAGAGTTGCACTATAGGGAGTCTTGTATTCATTCATTGTGTGCATTCTTTGGTCATTTTATCAGGACTGATTTCTTTATGAGCATTAATTCTATTTAAGCAAGCTAACAACAGTATCCTCATTACCACAACATGTTTATGCAACAAGGATGAATTAAACTGATCAAAAGTGACATTAAAGACATTTATAATGTTACAAAAGATTTCTATTCTAAATGCTGTTCTTTTAAAATTTTCATCAAAGAATCCTGAAAATAAGAAATGTTTCTTGAGCAGTAATTCAGCATAGATTGATTTCTGAAGGATCACGTGACACTGAAGATTGGAGTAATGATGCTCAGGAATAAATTACATTTTACAATATATTAAATAGAAAACAGTTATTTTAAATTGTAATAATATTTCACAATAGTACCATTTTGTACTGTATTTTCAATTAAATAAATGAACAGTAATATGCATGCATGTCTTTAACCCATGGTGAAATATTTGAGAATCAAAACATATTTTAAGCTGCAAACCACATAACTTGATATATTCTTATCTATTTATGACGAGCTTAGATATATTTGTTATCGGAATGGACTTTCAAACTAACATAAACAAGACCATGTAAGCCAAGGCCTGTCATGTCTGCGTGACATTGCTAAGATTGAAGAAGTGCATTCCCTTGATTACTAAGCTATTATAAACCCCAGAAGAACTGTAACAGCGACTAGTAGCGATTTTGTTCAATTCTGCTCGCCAAAAAGACTCGGATTCATTCACTGATTCATTCTGTGACTCTTTCTGTGGATTACAGCATTACACCAGTAGGTGGCGACAAGTGATTGTCTGAGTATTATGAGTAAATCTTTGAATTATTAATTCAACAGCTGCGTTCCAAACACACTTGGAACAAATCAACAGCATCATTTAAAATACACATTAGGACAATAATAATTATTTGACTGATCAACATTGTGTTTTTAAACAATAATAAGTATGTGAATTTTTTATGTCCGAATGCCGGCTCAGTATTCAACGCTGTTCATGTGAGCACCACGACGCATACGTGTGCGTTTTGACGTAGAACACGAAGCTCTGCAATGTGTCTTCGTAAACTGCGTAGGAGAATGACAGGGTAGGAAACTGTTGAATAAATTCATTATTTTTATTTTGTTTTTGTGCACAAAAAGTATTCTCGTCACATCATAACATTAAGGTTGAACCACTGTGTCACGTTGACTATTTTAATGATGTCTTTACTACTTCTCTGGACTTTGAATGTGGTAATTTCGTTGCTTTCTAGATAAAAAAAAAAAAAAAAAAAAACTCTCGGATTACATCAAAAATATTTTAATTTGTGTTCTGAAGATTAACAAAGGTCTTATTGGTTTGGAACGACATGAGTAATTAATGACAGAAATTTCATTTTTGGGTGAACTAACCCTTTAATCTAAGCCTTGTTTGTGAAACCTAGATGAGATTACAAAGGTTACTAATTTCATAAAAGGTCATATGCTTTATTACAAATGCTTCCACCTCAGATGGCAGACTGTGTGCTTGCATAGAATAGTCTTGTATTTATTTTTAATATTAGTGACAAGATTTTGTGATGTTTCCTATCAAACATAATGGTGTAAATGATACATTATATTGCCTAGCTCACTTCACATTTTTCTTAAGAATCAATAAAATCATTCTGGAATTTACTCCAACAATGTGAAGTCACATCAGATTGAGGGTGAAGAACTCTTTTATAGTCTAAAGCACCGTTTTCCACTATACAACCTTTTGTGCAATGGAAAGGTTCTATGGATGTTAAAGGCTCCTTTAAATGCCCTAAAATTGAGGCATTTAAATTTCTTGTATGTTTACACTGCTGTACTGTCTCATCTTCAACCTCAGATGGGCATTCTAGCCCTTTAGGTCCACTGCCCTGCAGAGTTTAGCTCCATGCTCTAATTTATGATATAACATATGATTTTCAAAGTAATCCTGAAGACTTTGGTTAGATTTTTTTAAGGTGTGTTTGATCAGGGTTGGAGCCACACTCTCCAACCCATACACTGCAGCATTTAGGTGACATGATCTCCCTGGAGTCAATGAAAAGATCCTCTCTTGATCTGAGTGTCGGTGTGTGTATTTTCCTCTTGCCTCAAGGTGAGACGGTGAGTGTACTTTTCTTGTAAGTATGATTATATATGAGAAGGAAAACAAGAGGGAGACTAACTGCATAGATTCCAGGAGTCTCCACTCAACATGAAACATCAAAACAATCTGTCTGGATAAACAAATGCCTTACCAGGCACTCCAAAGTCATAAAGCCAGTTGAAACTTCAAAACTGTTGCATGCCATCATACAGTAAATGCTTTAGAAAGCTCTCAGAGTGATGTTTTAGTTCAAGACAATGGATTAGAAGTGTGGTAAAAGATTGTCTGCCAAGAAAAAATGTCAATAGGGCAACAGAGGCCTTTAAAATCACTTCAGTGGTTTATTTTGCTCATTTAAAAACTGCAGATAACACCATACGCATATACATCTGTCCTTGTCTGTCCACAACAACCTATTACAGCCTGTCTGAAACAGTTTGAGGGCTACACATAATGTGTTCATTCTTTTCTGCATAAATATGGGCAACATTTAAAGAATATTTTATTTTACAATGAAGCTTTTTCACTCGGATATGCGTCACAATGTGGAAGAAAAGACTACCGCAACTTCTGTTCAGTGACAACTTCAAAAACATGTTGCCACCTTGGAATTATAAGGTTCTATCTGCATTCTGAGCAGTTCTGAGATATTGAGCTTCAAATTTTTTGCCTGTGTAGATATAACCTTTTTGTTTTCTAAATAAAAATTCCCAAAATGTACACAACATAAAAAAACATCACATAATGTAAATAAGTTGTCACAATATAAGAATATGTGAATAACTCAATTTTGACAAAAATGTCAAATAGAACCTTTATAATTCCAAGGTACGATTTGTTACATTGCATAAGAAAAACTGCAACAGTTGTTCGATTTATCAAGCATGTAATGTATTGTAGCTACATCATTGTGTTATTTGTAGTTATTATTTAACATAGTTAGTTTTTAATTAATTAATTAGTCTGTGTAATTTATGTTGTTGAACAAAACATGGAATCTTTTTTAAGTAATGTTAACAGACCTTATTTTAAAATGAAAAACCATAAGAAATGTCCTAAGGAATGCAAGGCTAGTAAATGCTAAACTCTTCTTCAGACTACAAATTGAGCATCTCTGGCAACATAAATTCTTCTAAATCAAAAACTTAAATGGTATAAATTGTAATGCTGACAATTCAAATATTTTTCCATAAGATAAAAGGTTTGCTCATTGGCCTACAAGCATTTAGAGGTTAACTGTAGTAGCTTTAAAAAATCAAATTAAAGGGTTAGTTCACCCAAAAATGAAAATAGAGTAATTTATTACTCACCCTCATGCCGTTCCACACCCGTAAGACCTTCGTTAATCTTTGGAACGCAAATTAAGATATTTTTGTTGAAATCCGATAGCTCAGTGAGGCCTGCATAGCCAGCAATGACATTTCTTCCATCAAGATCCATAAATGTACTAAAAACATATTTAAATCAGTTCATGTGAGTATAGTGATTCAATATTAATATTATAAAGCAACAAGAATAGCGACAAGACAAAAAAACAAAACAAAATAACGACTTATATAGTGATGGCCGATTTCAAAACACCGCTTCAGGAAGCTTCGGAGCGCTATGAATCTTTTGTGTCGAATCAGCGGTTCGGAGCCCCAAAGTGTGATTTCAGCAGTTTGGTGGTTTGAAATGTGATCCGAATCATGATTCGACACGCTGATTCATAACGCTCCGAAGCTTCCTGAAGCAGTGTTTTGAAGTCGGCCATCACTATATAAGTCGTTTTTTTTTTTTTTGGCGCACCAAAAATATTCTCATCACTTTATAATATTAATATTGAACCACTGTACTCACATGAACTGATTTAAATATGTTTTTAGTACATTAATGGATCTTGAGAGAGGAAATGTCATTGCTGGCTATGCAGGCCTCACTGAGCCATCGGATTTCAACAAAAATATCTTAATTTGTGTTCTGAAGATGAACGAAGGTCTTACGGGTGTGGAACGTCATAAGGGTGAGTAATAAATGACATTATTTTCATTTTTGGGTGAACTAACCGTTTAAGAAGAAATGTAAAAAAATTTAACTTTGTCAAATGAAGGCAAAATTAAGTTTTTCATTATGTCTCTGAAAATAAGATGTTTGAATCATCCATCTATTCTCCATACAGCTTATTCTATGGTAGGGGACCTTTGCATCATTCAAATAAATGTATTCTAAAAAAAAAAAAAAAAGAAGAAGAAAAAAGTATTTAATTGAAACTAATCAAAATTTCTGCTACAGTTCAAAACTCAAAACAAAAGTGCAAATATTAAAAAAAGAAAACACAGACACAGTATCAGCTATTATTAATAGTCATCAGTTATTTTCCACCACTTTGATTTCTCATAAAAGTTTCATCACCCAATAGCCACACAGTATTTAATGAAGTGTTTGCCAAATGTGATTCAGACACACTACAAAAAACAAGTGCATAATGTGCATAAATTTAAAAATGAAATCATTATTTTGTCTACCATCCTCTAACATATCTGAAGTCCACTCCCTTTGCACAAATGGCTTTTATCCCTACAGGGTAGAGCAAAAGAATGAAGGCTGACCTTCAGAGAGACAGCTCTCTGACTGAGCATTTAATAATGTATCATGTACTAGAGCATGTTTGTGTGTAAATGTGTGTGTCTAAGTAGCTACCATAAACTTGTGTTCTATGGTTTCTGTTTCGTCCAATTGAAATGCTTAAGAATGAAACACAACATAACATAACACGATGAAATGAATAACAAAATACAATCAATTTACCTTTCAATAAAACGTATTCAAATAAGTTAATTCAAATAAGCCTACACACATTCTAATTTCACACATGTTTTATCTAACGTGTATTTTGACTTACCAGTGAGTAAACATGTTGTTCTGTGTGAGATTTCTTCAGAAGGTGTCGCTGTGTCTCACGTGAATGTGAAGTAACCACAAGGTGCGCGCGGAGTACCTGCTTTCATCCATTCGCCAAACTTTGGTTCACTTTGGATCCGTTGATCACTTGAGCGCACATTAAAGTAGACACGCGGGTTACTTATGTTTACACGGTGTCGTGTACTATTTTCAGTCGTCTTCTCGAGGTGGTGAATTGCCGTCTCTCAGAGAAATATGTGTTAGTCTCATCTTACTCAAGGTAAATGCGAATTTTATCGCAACTTCTTGACCTCCCACTCGTGCTGTGACGTGACTAGCAGCGGCTAGTAATAAATGAAACGCGCAATTTGAAGCGTCCAGTTGTTCTGCTGCTTCAGCAGGCGCGCGTCTGTCACATGCGACGGAGCACATTCAGACAGGACGGGAGGTATTTTTTTCACTTACTTTTCTTTTTAACTTTTTTCCCTTCCCTATTAGAAAAAGTCACGTAGCTTTCTTATTTTATTCCAAGGAATTATTAAAACCAGTGTTGTCAGTGTTTTGAGAGCGCCAACTGAACAGTTGAAACATTTGGCGTTGCAGTGTTTCCATTGATCGCGCTGGACTGAAGCACCAAACCACTGGAATAAATTATCAGCGATTCAACTTCACAAAATGAGCGCCGGGAAGAGGTAAGAACCACCGAAAACTGATGCTATTATTATCGTTACTGTGTTTCGGGCTACAGTTCAGTTAGCAAGTCTTACCCAATTCTTAGCAGAATAGCATCTTAAAGTCCCTACAGTAACAAACATTGTAAACGGTTTAACTGACACTGAATTTGTCCATTAAAAGTGAACGAGTTTTCACACATGGGACAAAATATACCCCGCAACTTTACAATTATAAGTTTTTACGTCCCTACTTTTTGTCTGCACCGTCATATAGCCAAGGCAATTAATAAAAACCTTTATTAAGTAGGCTAATATATCAAAGTCATCCTGAAGATCCTCTTTCCATATTTAATCTGCTGCGAGTTCAGCTTCACAAGCTCATTGAGTTATATCTTATATATATATATACATACACACATATATATAAAGCGTCTGCCAAAATGTATAAATGTAAATATATATATATATATATATATATATATATATGTATATATATATTTTTAAATTAATTTCGCTAATGATTTCTGCCATAGTCACGATATGTCAACTCCATCATACAAATTATGAAGATATTCTGTTGGATTTTTTTTTTTTTTTGTGGTAGCCTAATGTTCCTCATTTTAAGTAATTAGTAATTAAAGCATCATTAAAGCAAGATGGCTACTGCATTTAATACCTGTTATGCAAAACGTGTCTAATTTATCAACACCTTCAGCTGTCAAAACCTTAAGATTGTCTTAATAACTGGTGACAGTTCAATAGGAAGTAAAATCGGCTGGGTTGATTGATTTATTCATGTGAATGGAGCATATAATAAACATGCAATATTTTTACACCCAAACTTATGCTTCTCATGTTCAGCAGATTCATCCAAAACAATTTAATACGTAAACATATTTATACATTTTCACCTTTGTAGCCTGTTATGTCCCAGTTCACAAAAATCAGCGATACAACATTTAAATATACAAGCTAAAAATATTGGAGAATTATTCTCTCAGTTGAGGCCCGATATGTAATTCAAACTGTTATGCACAAAACACCAAAGATATCAATAAAAGAGGAGAGCTAATTGATTTTATTTGCCTTCATGGGAATATGCCAGTGTAGATTTTATTATTTATTTTATTGTTGTTTATTATGCTAGTTTGTCATATTTCCCATCATGTATTTACCTTCAAAAACATTTAATATGCTTTTAATTTTGATCAGTAGTCCGTTGCTCAAGACAGCAGATGCTTAAATGACAGTTCACCCAATTGACACCAAAGTATTTGCAAGAAAGCGTGAAGTGAACTCATCTCATGTGAAGGAGCACTGTGTGCTTGCTGTGTCAATATCTGTTCCATAGGTGGCAATGAAGATTGGGGGAGGAAGAGGGATAATCTGATGGGACTGTTAGAGTGTGATGTTCAAAAAGCAGTTTTAATGCTGATCTTTCAGTTTTCATTTATTATTTATTAATTTATTTTGCCTACTATATAATGCTCGACAAAAGCTTTTTCCAAAAGGTTTTTACCTTTTAACAAACCCTTGATTAATTGAGAGCCTACATACGTTTGGCTCTAAGAGAAATGTTTTCCTTACAATTTGTACATTCCGTACAAATGAGATTACTATAAACAGCATTGTTTTGTAGAAGTCTGTGATTATAATGCGGGTTATAATTTTTGACATTGACTATAAAGCTGGTATTGTTGATGGTTGCTATTAACAGTCTTAAGCATGCTGTGTGTAAAGTCTATCTGTTAGAAACAGTCATGTCCACACACTCGGTGTTAGCCACTTCTGTTAAAGCTATTCATTAACCAGTCATCTAGTATTATATCACGTCATAGATAACCAAGTGCTATACAATAATTTACACCTTTTTGCGTCACAGTTAACCTACCGTATATAGTTATTGTTTAACAGCATGTATAAGTGTAAAACCCCCGCAGGCCTCGATAATATAGCTTTTTAAATGGTGGTTAGTGTATTACTAACTGTTAGCTTTTAACTTTCATAAAAGTTAAATGGCCCTTTGGGTGACATATAGCTTGATGTGCTGTAGAGCGTTACTTTGCCAGAATTGCAACCTAAGCTCATTGGAAAAATGTTAAATTTTTTGCAAAACTCCAAAAAAGTACCTAAACAATTCACTGCAGTTATCAGCTGAAATGAACACAAATGGCAGAAAAATATCAATAACTTTTATTCCTTTTAAAGTTGATATGAAATGTCTTATGTCGAAATGTTGTATATCCCAGTGAAACGGCTTCATGAATGAGAAAAAAAAAATGTAGGGCAGGACTTGATTTTGGGATTGTTGTGGTTTGCTATTGCTGTGATCTCATGCGAGTGACAGGTTGTCCCACCCTCAAGCCAGTAAACACGTAATCAGAGAAGAGATTTCACTGCAAAAAGGAGGGGAAGTTATTTTGATTAAAGATTAAGGCAGATAAATTTAATAAAAAATAATGATATGCATGGGTAAATCATTTATAATAAACACTTAATATTCCATAAAAAATAAGATCTGTCCATTTTGATTTTATGGTGACTTTAACACAAACCATGATTACAGAGGCAGATTATCGATTAATAAAGACATTTTCGTGTGGTTCCTTGCACAATACTTTATGATCTTAAAGGGTTAGTTCACCCAAAAATGAAAATTCTGTCATTAATTACTCACCCTCATGTCGTTCCACACCCGTAAGACCTTCGTTCATCTTCAGAACACAAATTAAGACATTTTTGATTAAATCCAAGAGGTATGACACCTCCATAGACAGCAATTTAACCACCACTTTCAAGGTACAGAAAGGTACTAAAGACATCATTAAAATAGTCCATGTGACTGCAGTGATTCAACCTTACTTTTATGAATACTTTTTGTGCGCAAAAACAAAACAAAAATAACAACTTTGTTAAACAATATCCTCTCTTCTGTGTCATTCTCTTATGCTGTTTACGTCCAGCGCGTCCAGGTTCTACGTCAGAACGATGGCTACTTTCTGCGCAAAAAAAGTATTCTTGTCGCTTCATAAAATAAGGGTTGAACCACTGCAGTCATGTGGACTATTTTAACAATGTCTTTAGTACCTTTCTGGACCTTGAAAGTGGTGGTTAAATTGCTGTCAATGGAGGTGTCATACCTCTCATCAAAAATATCTTAATTTGCGTCCCGAAGATGAACGAAGGTCTTACGTTTGTATCACATAATCCGCTCCATATGCACCATTTACTAGACATTTAATTTCTGAAGTGCCGCGATACGACAACCAACAAAATAAAACGTTAATCTTTTAGCGCCACTCATTAAACATTTCACTTTGAAATTGTCATGAAACATGCAAGAAGCAATGAAATATCATTTTGCAGAAATGTAAACACAGGCACGTTTTTTTTTTTTGGGTTACAGAATTGAGTGGTTAAACTTGGCATCTTTCCAGCATGCCTGATTGCATCTAGTCGAGATATGCTGTGACACTGGGCTCTCAGGGAGCTCTGTGCTCTTATCAGAGGAATAAGCTCTATCCTTCCTGTTTGTGTTTACATTTTGGTTTGTTTTTATGGTTTTGTAAACATTCATTGACAATTCATGTTGTAAGGAGCCCACAGAGGAAATCATTATCCTAGAGTGTGTTCTCCAGGCAAAAAGTCAAAAGCACTCTATTATCAAACCTGAAAAGATTATTGTGATCAGAACAAATAACATACCCATTTATTGCACAGCTTTAGTCTCACCTTTATCCCTGAAAGAGAGTGTCAGCGCCTGAATTGTTTCGGTCTGGTCTTTGGACTTCTTTCTAAAGTGACAAATAGCAGTCACACCTTGCTAGGAGTAATAATCTTTGTCCCTAGTGGACAAATGGCTACATGGTCCCCCAGATGCAATTAGAGTTTACCTTTTGCATGCAGAGTGTGATGAAGTCTCAAAAAAGACATTCCTTGGATGTGTTTAGTAGTGTTATTGTACATGGAAGCATTGTGAAACTAACATCATACTCTTTTGTAAACTTTAAGAGCCCAAAAAATCACTATGTAAATTGTGATATTTACTACATTTGGAGGGTGCTTCTCAATACACAAATTGATGCTTCCCCCGTTTCCTTGCTCCTCTGACCTCGAGCCTGTGACCCGGAAACCGATCAAAGAAGGCCATCTTGGAGGACATCTCAATTCTCTAATTGCACTGTGAGGAAAGTGGAGTGAGGAAACTTCCGGAGGTGTGAGGTGTGAGGATGCACAGGTGTATCCTATGCGGAAAAACCTGACCCACATGTAAATTCTCCTCCCCCTTCACATCTGTCATTTTTAATTTATGTTTTATCTTTGCAGTTTAAATACATCTTACATATTTCAACAGGGCATCTTGGTTTATTATTATTTATTATGAATTTCTTAAATAACCAAACTTTAACAAATTAAGGGCAGATCCCTTGAGCACAGCTGATGACGCTTTTAAATGTGATCAAGAATATTCCAATATATAAATAAGATTTCCTTCGATTCCTCTGTCCTCATTTTCTTACCTCGCATCCTTCGGGGGGTGCAAGGACAGGAAATAAGGATGCACAAATGAGAAATGAGAAGCACCCCTAGTCTTGGCCAGAACATGTGAGATAAGGATTTACTAACAACTGCTTCATGTCATACATCAGTCCACTCAGAACTGACTAACAAGAATCATCTTATCGAAATGTCAGTCTGGTTCTACATTTTGAACATATGTAGTTTTGTTGAAACTTTAAAGCTTATGCTCTGTGTATTTGTTGGTTTAATTGGGAAATTGTTTTGGCTCCAAGTAATGAAATTAACAATAACTTTTTTAGTGATATAACTGACTTCATTAAAAAATCTGTAAGGAATACCATACTCTTATTGAAAAATGTCAAACAGGAAATGAGTTCATTTCGGCCCTGTTATGGATATTCATCCTCCTCATTCCAAACATCCAGTATATTGGACAAATTTGTTTGCTATATATTTTTTGCTGTATGTTTTTATTTTATTTTTCATTTTATTTTTATTTTTTTTAATGTCATGTGCTTAAGTCCAAATGTCCTGTTAACATTAAAACACACTTAATTTATTATGATATTTAATATGCAGCAGTTAACAGATGTTTTTCAGAATATAACTCACATTTATTACGTTTTTTTCTAAATTAAATAAATAATATGTGACATACACAGATGCAGTTTGCCTGTGTTTTTTTTTTTTTCTCAGCAATGCAATTTTGACCTGGTGTGACTTAGAATCAGGTGTGATTTATTTTCTGGAAAAACACAGTAAACATTGTTTGTTTGTAAAGATTCCCATCTCAGGACTGATTAGGTTATGTTTCATTATTGATTTAATGCCACAAGGGCATATAATTCCCCATAACTACTCCAGCCTTTTGTTAATAATCACTTTTAAGTATAATAGACCAGATGGAGAACAGTGTTTAAGTTCATGCTCAGTGTTAGTGTTTATTCCACCCACATGTAACTTATTGTATTAGCATTAGTATCACTCGATAGCTGATCTGAAATCTGTGTGTGGCAGGCTGGCTCACACCTCCTGGACATCAGACTCAATTAACATCTTACTAGGCTGCCCAGCCCGCCCCATCCCCCATAGACCGGATTACCCTCCCAATGTCTACCTGACTGCTACTGCGTCCCCTCAAGGGCAGCAGCCTCAGAACAGGACCGTGTCCCATATGTTACACCACACATCTACTAACCAGGGCTGGATCCAGAACCAAAGACTTCCCCCCCTTGTTAGCGGTACCTGCTAACCTGGGAAAATGGCTAGTTCAAGCAGAAATACACTGCAAGTGAATGAACCACGCCGCTACGGCTCCACGTTGTCTTTAGAAGAGAAATGTGAGCAGTCTTTCTTCCTCTTTTACTACTATAGGGTGGAAGATGAGGCTGTGCTGGACAGAGGGGCCTCGTTACTCAAACACTTTTGTGATCAGGAAGAGGTTGAAGGTAAGTACCTCATTTTTAGTCCAAAGTCACTTATTAATTTGAATTGTCATTGTTTTAATTGGTTGTTTTCAAAGTTTGAAACCAAGAAAATGTTCTTATTGTGAAAGAGACATTTGGTTTTGTTTTGAAACAGTTAGATTTGCATGGAACGTTTAATGTTTACTTTAAGGTGATGAAGATGTAGGGCACAAGTACCAGGTGAATTTGTGTTTACCTTGCCAGTTTCCTTCCGGTCCAAATATAGATTTTAATGAGTGTTAGTGTGTGTTGTTTATCAGAGTGTAGTTTAGGAGCATGTTCACAAAAGTACACTAGATTTGTGAAAATAAGTCAGACAACTAGAATCAGAATGAGACTGATTATCAAGTATGCATACACAATTTGTCTTGGTAAAGCTTCTAGTACTCAACAACACCAATACAATATGTGATTAAATTAATAATCAAATACTCACACGCACGCACAAAACACACAACTAGACAAATAATGCAATTGCTAATTCAAGGCTTGATAAAAAAGCACAGTGGTTCTCAACAGGTACCTGAGCTATATATAGCAGAAAGCATTACATTTTTTTATTATAGCAGGGAGGAGAGATGGACCTGTGTTTCATCTTATGTTTTTTTTTTCAGTTTCCATTATTTTAAATGTTCATTATCCTTTCGGCCCTGATTAAACACTGTTCTTCCTCTTCCTGGTGAAAGTGTTTTCAGAATGAATAATAGCTTACTGCTTACTGAATTTTGCACAGTATATACTATTTACAGCATAGGCTACTATTCTTGAAAACAGGAATTGTCATCTTTGGGAAAAAATGTCACATTTTAATGTAATTTTGTTAACTTGTGGCAAAAAAGACAAAAAATATTTTTGATTTATTTCTCACAATGGAAATAGAAGGTCAAGTCAAGCACATTTTGTAGGATACAGCACTTCACACTATACGTTCTGTACGCTGTTCATTTTAAAATGTAGTAGGTCATCTGTGCATACTGAATATTTGCATACTAGTATATCAGTATGCTATTTTAAACATAACCAGAGAAACTTCGTATTGCAATTTTGTTTCTCATAGCTTTGAGGGAGACTACTACTATTTAAATGGAAGTACTATTACTGTGGTTTAAATGGAAATTGTAAATATCATGGCTGGACGATTCATCGAAAAGTAATTGACACCGAAATTCAGAATCTCTAACCAACATAATTTTCTCATGTCGGTTATT
Source organism: Hypophthalmichthys molitrix (assembly GCA_037950675.1). Classification (NCBI taxonomy): domain Eukaryota; kingdom Metazoa; phylum Chordata; class Actinopteri; order Cypriniformes; family Xenocyprididae; genus Hypophthalmichthys; species Hypophthalmichthys molitrix. The sequence continues at coordinate 26,397,788 of CM075496.1, read as the reverse complement.
TCGTTTTTTTTTAACCCTGTTAATACATTCCCCTTAAAAACAATCTACCGTGTGTGTAGTCATGTGACTCCGTCCCGTCCAGTCAGTGGCAGAGAGGCGAACTCAAACACTGAGTCAACACACACAGACAGTGCACAAGCGGCGAGCCCCAAAGTGAGATCACTTTCGCTTGCGTCCTCACAAAAGTTTGTCAGTTGTATGTGTTTTAAGGCATGCCATTTTGGACATTCAAGCGATTTTAGACCATTGGATGTGTATTATTATATTGAGCTACTGTGCAGCTGCATTGTGGCATGAACACTCATACAGAGTCTGACAGTAGCTGCACATCACGTGAAGATTGTGTGCACAGAGAGGAACGCAGAAACTCTTTGTCAGTGCTGTCCTGTGATTTATGACTAAAGTAGTTTAGAAACTCAAAAGTTATAGCATATATTTTTCTACTTTTGAAGTAACTACTTACAACCCACAACTTCACAATTAATAGAGAGACAGTATGACAAATTCACACACACAATCGCTTTCATTAACGTATTCAAATAAATGTACTGGTACTGTGCTAATTTATTTGTATTTGATATACAATGAGCAGAAATCTGTAAGAAATGTTAGGAACCTTAGATAAAATAGCTGCTGAAAGTGAGCTTTGTCATGTCAGAACACTCTTTCATTAGGAAAAAATATCCCACCTTTAATGGTCAAGCATATTTACAGTACAAACCTTGTCAGTGAACTATGAGGGCAAAAAAATCGTAATCAAGGTAAAATGTTCAATTAATCGAGATTTTGATTTTAGGTCACATCGTCCAGCCCTAGTAAATATGTAAATTTGATTTTGAGTTTAGTTTTGCTGTTGCTAGATTAACTAACTTAGCAACCTATGCTCAAATATCCAAATGACATTATACTAATATATTTTATGCTTACACTACCAGTCAAATGTTTGTGGTCAGTAAGTTGTTTTTAATTGTTTTTTTAAAATAAGTATTTTATGTTCACCAAGGCTGCATTTATTAGATTAAAAATACAGTAAAACATTAATATTGTCAAATATTATTACAATTAAAAATAAATGTTTTTTATTTTAATTTCAATTTATTAATTTCAAATGTAATTTATTCCTGTGATGGTAAAGCAGAATTTTCAGCATCATTACTCCAGTTTTCAGTGTCACACGATCCTTCAGAAATCATTTTTATATGGTGATTTTGTGCTTAAAAACATTTATTATTATTATTATTATCATATGTTGAAAACAGCTGTGCTGCTTAATATTTTTGTAGAAACTGTGATACTTTTTTTAGGATAGAAAAACTGCATTTATTTTGAATACAATTCTTTTGTAACATTATAAATCTTTACTGTCAATTTTGATCAATTAAATGCGTCCTTATCAAATAAAAGTATTCATTTTATTAAAATTTTATTTTAAAATCTTAATGAACCCAAACTTTACTGTTAAAAAAACATTAGTCTTAGAGAAAAAAAAACACAGTTGGCCTGCCCTCAAAGTAAATATAACAGAGCAACATGTGCCTGCTAGACAAAGAGTCCATATGTGGCAGTTCTTTTAGAACTTATAACTTATAGAGCTTTATTAGCAGCTATATTAGCATGCACAGTGGCACATCGCTATCTTACTTGTACCCTCCATCTCAACAGCTCTGTTACTGCGGTAACACAAGGTGCTCAGATGTTGAAGCCGTAATGTCCCAGCCAGAATCAGGGAATACGCTTTATCCAGTGACGAATTGCGTGCCACTCTAATTCAGCCTTCTTTCTATGGTCGCATAGAAAAGGGTCCCTCCAAAAGAACAGGAAGCTTGGCACAAAGCTGGCTCGACAATATGTGGTTCCTCCCTCCCTCTTACCTCTCCCTTTCCTTCTCTTAGTCCTTGCACTTACTCCCTTTTCCTCATTTGCTCTCGCCCATCCCAGCATAGGTGGGATCCCTTTTCATAAACTGTTCTTAACGATCTTTCTGCACCATTTGTTTGTTTGTTAAAAACAAGCAAAGAAAAAGGCTAAATGTCAACAATTTACAATCATTTTCCAGAATGTTTGCAGAAAAGATTCTGAATGTGCCCTGGAGTGGACCACTTTGACTGATTCTTAACTTAAGGCAAACAGGCACATAATTAAGTCACTTACTCAATCTACATGATTTATACCCATAATGCCCCCCACCACCCTAAATCAAATACTGTTAGTAATATTTAGTAATCAAAGGCTTTTAGTGTAATTGATTACCTTTTTTTTTGCAAAATAATTATGTAATTCATACTATTCATAAAATTATCCACAGTAATTCATACTATGACATTGTGATAAATTCTATTGTAACATCAATTATGATCTATTGTGAATGTACTAATGAAGTTAAACATATTGATAATGAGTTAAGATTAGAATAAGATGAAAAGATGAGATTAACACACTCAATGCTAACATGTCACTTTTGGAAAGACAATTTGGACTGCAGGGCTGTGAATCCAGTTTAAAATGCACTCTGCATAATTTATAAGAATGTGTGATGTTTTACAAAGACAAATAGATCTTTATGTTAAGGTTCAGTGGATAATCATTGTCATTTTTGTTTGTTATTTGTCAGGACCTTAGTTCAAAGTCCTGGAGACAGTTTTGACTTATATCAAATGCAAGTGCAAAAACAAGTGCAGGTTTAATGTAAGATTGGTCTCTGTTTCATAAGAAGCAGATTATGGTAATATTATAAAAACAGTAGCAGTCGTATATTCACAATTGAGTCAATTATAGTAAAGATCAGCTGTTTTAGAAGGAATCTCCACTTTAATTCAGGATGCACTGGATTGAAAATCAAGTGCTGGATTTTTTTTCTGTTCACTTTAGTCATTATGTAGCTTTCTTATTGCATAAAAATATATTCATTAATTACTCACCCTTATGTCATTCCACACCCGTAAGACATTCGTTCATCTTCGGAACACAAATGAAGATATTTTTATGAAATCCGTGAGGCCTCAGTGAGGCCTCCATTGCCAGCAAGATAATTAACACTTTCAGATGCCCAGAAAGCTACTAAAGACATATAGACAGTTCATGTGACTACAGTGGTTCAACTTTAATGTTATAAAGTGACGAGAATACTTTTTGTGCGCCAAAAAAACAAAATAACGACTTCATTTCAACAATATCTAGTGATGGGCAATTTCAAAACACTGCTTCATGAAACTTAGAAGCTTTACAAATCTTTTGTTTTGAATCAGTGGTTCAGAGCATGTGTATAAAACTGCCGGAGTCACATGATTTCAGTAAACAAGGCTTTGTCACGTCATAAGAGTTTTGAAATTTCAATGGTTTACCACTGGGGGGCGCGACTTTGGCAGTTTGATACACGTTCCGAACCACTAATTCGAAAGAAAAAATTCATAAAGCTTCGAAGCTTCATGAAGCAGTGTCACTAGATATTGTTGAATAAAGTCGTTATTTTGTTATTTTTGGTGCACAAAAAGTATTCTAGTCACTTGATAACATTAAGTTTGAACCACTGTACTCACATGAACTGTTTTAAATATGTTTTAAGTACCTTTCTGGGCATCTGAAAGTGTTAATTATCTTGCTGGCAATGGAGGCCTCAGTGAGCCATCGTATTTTATCAAAAATATCTTAATTTGTGTTCCAAAGATGAATGAAGATCTTATGGGTGTGGATCATATAGTCATCTGGATTTGTTCTATATCTTTAAAGCTGCGTTCACACTAGCAGCGACAAAGCGACACAATCCCATTCGTTTTAATGGAGAGCTGGCAATTTCCGGCAACACGAGTGACTGTTAGCGACAGAATGTATGCATGTCCAGCAACGCAACAAAGTTAAGATGTTTAACTTTATGCAAATGAAGAGTGACTTTCAGGAGCAACTAACAATAGGAGTAAAGTCAGTGGAGCATTGTCTACAATATGGAGTAAAATCTGTGAATGTCATTCACAAATGTTACTTGGGAACACCCACTAGTGACCTTACCGCCAGCTACTTGCAACATGCAAGTCGCTGGTAGTGCGAACCCAGCTTAGGATATGTTGCTGCTTCCAGTGGCTTCGTCTGTCACCTAATGGCGGGGATTGTCCTGCGTTTAACCTCGTCACACTTGGTTATGTCATGAGGCTCATGAATCACTGTGGTGGTCTATTAGACTCTCTGATGGGGTGAATCATGAACACTATGTGACCCGTGGCACCACAGCTGGGCTGAAGATGTAAAGACAGCCTTGTAATTGGCTGTAGATAAACAAGTGCAGATGCACCTGAATAAATCCTACATGACATGCATACAACTTTATTCGTTTTACTGTACTATTTTTTTTTTTTTTTTGATGTCATATATTTAATTGGTGTATAATACCTTGATTTGAGATATGATTTGGCACTGAAACCCCTAATACTGATTTCTAGAACAATCAGATAAAAATTTGGCTGACAGTAATAAACTGAACATTTTTGACACAGATTGACACACCCACCAAATGTTGCAGACCCGAATGTGTTATTTTTGACCTCAAAATTTTTAGTAGTCAAAATGTTGTGCATTAAAAGCTAATAAGTGTTTATCTTTAAATAAAGCGATTTATTTTTGAGTCATAGGTTGTAGGACATTGACTTTGTGAAAGACCTTTCTAACTAATATTGACATGCATTCAATTTTAGCTTAATTATAGATGCACAGCACGCTGTGTTAATATAAATTGCTTATTTGACAACTTATGCCATGTAAGATTATGGCCTGGTTAATTAAACTCAGTTCAGTTAAAGCACTAGCCTGAAAAAAGTTTATAATTCTTGGATAGATTGTATCAGGTCTGGTCTGCATATCTGCACTGATGTCACTGGTCCAGTTAGAGATGCATTACACAATATGAAACATTAAGTTTCAATAAGTTACACACAGTAACAGTGTGAGATGTGGCTTTAACAGATTGACTTCATGTGACTGGGGGAGAGACATGGAAAGTGTCTGTATGATATGGATCTAAACATTGGACGTTCCGCACTACCTGCTAGCTGTTCCAGCCAAAATATTTAGTTTGACAGTCTGCTGCAAACCCCTCCGGTGAAGTCCACCATTTCCTGGATAAATTGCGCTGAGGAAGTCACGCCATTTATTTACGTCTTTACTCAGGTTGCATCACATGTTGTAGCCAATGGGCCACAAGGAAGCAGTCGGCATCCAGCTCCTGACCTCAGTGATGCTACACATTATTTATCTTGCAGATGTTGAAGTGTGTAGATGTCGGATGGTCACGTGGCTATCTTGACTGTATGGAGCCGCTTATCTCATAACAACAATGTTAGGACTGACATTATTGTATTTACTTGACTTGGCTGAGTCAATTAATTCTGTAAGTGTTTACCTACTTCATCAAGAGCCTTTTAAATATACTGAGGGGAATTCACTCAGAATGAGCTGCAGCCACTGAAAGCGTTGTTATTGCACATGCTGTCTGGGATGTTTTAGCCCTCGATTCACTGGATGAATTGCACAGCATCATTCCATCATCCAGGCACTTGATTAGTCTCTTTTAACTACCAAAAGTGCTCTCAACTGCACGGTGTCTATATATATCCCCAGTTATGTTCTTCTCCCATGTTTAATCTTCATTTGATAAATAACTGCTGCCGTTTTGCATAGAAAATCTTTTAATAAATATAAAGACTTTTTTTTTTATAGAGAATAAATTTGAATAAAGAAGTTTTTACCACACTGAGGTTCTGAATTTTTATGTGACACGGAAGACTGGAGTAATGATGCTGAAAATTCAGCTTTACCATCACAGGAATAAATTACATCTTTAAATATATTCAAATAGAAAGCAGTTATTTAAAATTGTATTGTAAATATTTCACAATATCTCAATGTTTTTACTGTTTACTATTAATTATAAATGTTTTTACTGGAAAACAAGACAAAAATACTGTTTATGATTTTTTGCAGTGTGTTTACACTGAAGAGCCATTGTTTTCTGAAGTCTTTTTGTGTTTCTTATGTCATGTGATAGCCTGATAATAGCCTGACTTATCTTCTCAATTTTACTCTCTCAGGTCACCACACCATATACATCGGTGTGCATGTGCCGAAGAGCTACCGTCGAAGGAGACGTCATCGCCGACGCACCAGTCACAAGGACAGAAAGGAGAAAGTGACTGAGAACGCTTCGGACAGGTCAGACGCAGAGAACAATGAGGAGGCCAGCAACAGCATCCTCAAACCACTCAGTAAGCGCTTGCCAAAGAGCCGTCAGTTCACATTAATGCTGAGGACTCCTTCATAGAGCCAATCACAAACACACACACACTTACACACACAGCTACAAGCCAAGGCTGCTGCTGACTCTACTTTGTCAGAACAGATATCCAGAGCTGCCTAGCCAGGGTATGAGTGTGTTTGGACAGACAGGGCTAGGGCCCCTGCGTGTAAGTAATAACCATCCAAATGGGTCACGATTGCCTGACGTGAGCCGCTGAAGGAGGGAAGTATGTGTGTCTCTGAGATTTCTAATGGTGAAGTATTATACGCCCAAGGGAGGATCACTTAGAAGGCGTTTCTGTTGATTTGGATGCCAGGACTTTGAATGCTCTCTAATGATGTGATAGCTGAAAGGGAGAATGAGGAGGAAGAGAGGAGGTGAAAGGGATCGCATAAGCGAGGGAGAGGCAGACACGGTGAAGAACATGATGATTCCAAGGTCATATAAGGAAAATGTTGCCTTAAAATCATGCAGTGGCCATATAGACTTGTCCAAAGTAAATAAAAATATGGGTTCAAACTAATTTTTAACCAAATAATAAAAAAGGGTTATAATTTACTCACCATTATGACAATTTAAACCTTCATTTGGTTTTATTTATTTTGTTTTTTACAAAAAGGATCTTCAAAGGTGTCTTCACACTATAAGACACAGGCTTATAGTAAACACAGGCTTGTCAAGCTCATAAAAGTAGTACCTATGATTTGTGCTCTATATTTTCTATATTTATTTACCTTCACCTCCACTGCAGGTTTCAAATTAAATACGGCACCTGTTGTGTACAGGTTTGACGTCATTATTTCTGGTTACTAGACACTTGAGAACTAATGACGTTTGATGCTGTGTTTGATTTGAAAAACAGTTTGATTTTATTTTGTCTGTGTGCCACTAAAGACATAATAGCATAGGGGTTTTCAACGATGTGAGGGTGAGTAAATACTGATGCAGTTTTGGCTGAATTATTCTTATAAATTCTTAAATCTGCTGAGGTTTTAGTGCAGTTTACTGTGCTGACTCTGCACAAATTCGGTTATTGACCTTAATCTGAAACGTATTCAGCTCCTAATGGAAACTCAAGTGCAACCAAGCAGAATCAAGAACTTGACAGTGATGTGGACCCAGAGCTCACCTGACTTACCATCTCTGGGCTTTCAATTCATCCTCCAAATACCCTTTATCAAAAACATGTTACAATAAGGTCCCGTTAGTTATCATTAGTTAATGCATTATGCAATATTTATTAATCTTTGTTAATGTTAGCTAAAACATTTTTTTTTTTTTGTAATATCAGCAGACACAACTTTTGATTTTAATAATGTATTAGTAAATATTGAAATTAATATTAAAATTATTAAATGCTTCAGAAGTATTTTTCATTGTTCGTTCATGTTATCCAATGTAGTTAACTAATGTTAACAAATTGAACCTTATTGTTATGTTACTATTTTAGTACTACAGGAATTATAGTAACCCCCCAATTTTTTTTTTTTTTTTTTTTTTTTTTAAAGCTGCAGTCCGTAACTTTTTTAATCCAAAATCAATTTTTGAGCAAGTACATAACCACCCAGTGTTCAAAACGATCTCCTTACCTTAGCCTGATTCAAAGTGGTAAGCCTGTAATAATGATTTATAATTCAGGTGGTACTGGTGGGTTTCCGTGGGAAATTCGAGCGTGCAGCCATTCGTTTTTGCATCATTACGTCATGTCTGTTTACATAAAGAAGGAGTTCCAGATAGTAGCTATATGTGAGCATGTGAGGATGCTGCTGGTAGCGGATCATTTATAGCCTTTTCTCACAGCAGCTGGAATAATTAAACTTATAATTTTGATGGCGGATTTTTTGTATGAAAAATTAACGTTAGAGATTAGACTGTACAGAGATTGAAATCTACAGGTAATGCTAATACACACTAAATACACATAGTCACACAATGCTGATGTTGTTAACATTTAACAATTTGAGAACAAAGTATAACAATAATAATAATTTGCATGGTTTGATGTGATCTGAGCTAAGCGATCGTTAGATTTAATCACCATTGGCAGCATGATTTATTGTAATGCTTTTATTTTCTCAGTTGGTCAGAACAAAAGTGGCAGATTTGTTACTTACTTGTATCGTGTTCAGATGACATTTTCCGGTGAAAATACTTATTTTGGTCATACTTCCAAGATTACAATATGTGATTCCGAAGTACCTGTACAGTATCCACCGGTCCGATGACTGACAGCCACACATTCTCTTCAAAACATTAGATTCACCGGCTAAGGAGCCGTGCCGATGCGCAATCCACGTAAAGATTATAATTCCGCAAATACCTGCAATTGCAGGTTTCAGACTAAGAGGCAAAACTAATGGACTGCAGCTTTAATAATTTATTCTATAAATCAACTTTATCCTTAAAAGTGAAGCTTGTCATTTTTTGCAGTGTTAAAATGCTTTCTCCTATCCTACTTCAATATGCACACAACTATAAGTAAGCTATCTGTAGATCATTCATACAAGTTAACCTCTGGCTCAACTAATGGTGTGAATTTGGGGCGGGACTTCCTGTTTATGTCTTCTTGCATTTATGTAGAAGTTAACTGAAATGGAGAGTGAGCTCTCATACATTCTTACACAAAGTATCAAACCTCATTTTTATACGTGTATATGTTTTGTACATGGCAGAATTGTCCACATATATTGTTGTTAAGTGTGTCAGTGTCTGCTTTTCCCATGCAAGGGATTTTCTGATGGAAATTGATATAGTAATACAGAAGATTAGGGCAGGCCCACATGTAACAATGTTCTGGCTCCTTGCCTTTTGACCCTGAGCAGCGTGAGCACTGACCTTTGTCTGTAGATGGATTACTTCCTGATTGTTATCCCTTATCCGGATACATGTTTGTTAGTATCAATCTTCCTCTTTATAGGCTGCAACAAATAACACCGTAAATCCTCTTTAAATGTGAACAAAAATAATAAATTGCCAGGAGGAAATGTTCTGAATGTATTCATATTCCTGCTTCTTAAATGAATAGTTTGCACAAGAATGAAAATTATTTATGTGACTTTTTTTCTGTCTGTGGAATAGAAAGCTCCAGGCCTTCTTTCATTGTAATTTCATGTAAGAGAGTGACCAGCACATTCATTGCACTCAAAAAGCCATACAGGGTTGGAATGACATAAGAATGAGTAAACAAAGCCAGAATATTCCATCCCTTTAAACGGGCCTTGTTTTAGGATGAATTCTGCTGCAGTGCTCTGAAGTCAGAGTCTTTCGAGCTGCGTCACCCTTAAGTGTATTTATTTAGTTCTGAAGAAACCTCGATGTCTTATTCTGTTCCTTTTGCCTCCATCAAAAACATGCCTTAGTGCCTCCAATTCAGCACTATGGTTCATTTTCATGTGTACAAATATAGGCAGGAAACTCTCCTCTGTGTTGTGTGAGATCATTGCTACTGATCTGATGTGAGCTTTACAGTTAGAGGCAACTTCCCATTGTTTTCTGAGAATTTTATATATAAAGCTTTTCTCTTATCTGTTAGGAAGAATAATTTCTTTCGCATGTGGTGATTCCTTCCCATTTGCCTTCCAGTTTAGTCCATTTTATTAGAAGTCACAACACATTAGGAAACCAATGACATTAAGCAACAATAAACACCTTAAATAATATACATATACATTTTTACAGTAATTTTCTCCAGGTAAACTAAAGTTCAAATGTTTGGGGTCAGTAAGTTAAATGTTTTTGAAATCAGTCTCTTATGGTCACTGAGGCTGTATTAAATTTGATAAAAAAATAAATATATGTATAAAAAAATTATATTTGAATTTTTAAATGTTATTTCTTTCTGTGATGGCAAAGCTGAATTTTCAGTAGCTATTAGTCCAGTGTTCAGTGTCACATGATCAGAAATCATTCTAACATGCTGATTTGGTGCTCAAGAAACATTTATTATTACGCAAATAAGAAAAAAAGAAATATATTTAATATATAGATATATACACTACCAGTCAAAAGTTTGATTTTGTAAGATTTGATAATGTTTTTAAAAGAAGTTTCGTCTGCTCACCAAGGCTGCATTTATTTAATTAAACATACAGTAAAAACAGTAATATTGTGAAATATTATTACAAATTAAAAAGTACTGTTTTCTGTTTGAATATATTTTATAAGGTAATTTATTCTCGTGTTGGCAAAGCTGAATTTTCAGCATCATTACTCCAGTCTTCAGTGTCACATGATCCTTCAGAAATCATTCTAATATGATGATCTGCTGCTCAAGAAACATTTATGATTATTATCAATGTTGATAATATGTTTTTTTTTCAGGATTCCTTGATGAATAGAAAGTTCAAAAGAACAGCATTTATCTGAAATACAAAGCTTTTGTAACATTCAAAAGTTTGTACCGTTCAAAAGTTTGGGGTCAGTAAGAATTTTAATTTTTTTTTTTAAAGAAATTAAAGAAATTAATACTTTTATTCATCAAGGATGCATTAAATCGATCAAAAGTGACAGTAAAGACATTTATAATGTTACAAAAGATTATATTTCAAATAAATGCTGTTCTTTTGAACTTTCTACTCATCAAAGAATCCTTAAAAAAAATATTGTACAGAAATATTTTGTACAATTGTACACAATAAATGTTTCTTGAGCAGAAGATCAGCATATTAGAATGATTTCTGAAGGATCATGTGACACTGAAGACTGGAGTAATAATGCTGAAAATTCAGCTTTGGTCACAGGAATAAATTACTTTATAAAATATATTCAAACAGAAAACAGTTATTTTAAATTGTAATAATATTTCACAATATTACTGTTTTTACTGTATTTTTAGTTAAATTAATGCAGTCTTGTTGAGCAGACGAAACTTTTAAAAACATTAAAAATCTTTCCGTGTCCAAACTTTTGACTGGTAGTGTATAAGTCACGGCAATCAGCGTTTTTGGAATTGTACACATCCCTAATGAGTTGTTGAAAGAACAGTATCAATTTAATACATCCTTGCTGAATAAAAGTATTAATTTCTTTAAAAAAAAGCAATGCTTACTGAGCCCAATGTTTTGAATGGTAGTGTATGATCTAAATATATCTACCACCTATAATTTAAAAGTATAAGCGATTTAAATTTTTGTAATTTGTATATAGTGGTGTCTGTGTGCACATTTCTTATATGGACTCATAGTTTGAAGTTCTGTCTGGTGTTCGTTTCCTGTTTGATTGTTTCCCAGGTATGTCTTGTTACCGTGTGATACCTTTTATTCCGTTATTAGTCTGATTTTGTCTATTCATAGCTGGTTCACATAGTGAGTCTGTGCCTGTTCTTAACTTACATTTTTGCAATAGAAGAGGCCACTGAATTTTTTTTTACATCACACCTTTAAGATATTTTTAGTTTTGACTTGAGTATTTATAATGAATGCTCTGTCCCTTCTCTCTGTGTCTCTTGATAATTTTAAACTTCATCAATGGGAGCCAGTCAGACCCTCTGCTGAGTAGGATGTCCCACAGGAGATCTCTTAAACCCAGAGGCAGGAGGGCTGGTAATCCTCTCAACTACAGTTATTCTCTCCCTCCACTGCAGGTTATAATTAGTTAATCTAACCTTCTTCCTAAGTCAGACCCACATATGTGATTGCCAGTTATTACTTTCTATATAAAAAAATCTTTATTTTTTGACTAGATAGTTAATATCGGACATGGACAAAATAATGGTCTCCTTGCCATTATGATGGTGATATTGGATAATCCAGGTCTGCATGTGAATGTGGAAACACTGTTTAGTCTAATGTTATTTTGTCTGGATTACCACATTCTAGTGCGTACATGTTTGTCAGCTTTGTGTATGATAATAGGCAGCAGTTGAACATGTATTGAAGCATAGAGAGTGTATGGAAATGCTGCTTCCTCTGACTGTGCTTTGGGGGATGTTTGGGATTAAAGGTGCTTATAGCTGACCACATGTCCACCCACACACTATTCCCAATGACCAGGAACTGACCAGATCACACTCGGATATGTGTGAATACAAATAGACCAACACTGTGTATTATCAGTACTATGGTGCACCATGAACTCTGTCTTTATGTAGTCCAAAAATTGGATGTGATTTTATCTTCAACTGAAAGTTTTGGTTCTTGGCTTTATTGATCTGCTATGATTAATCTCAATCACTATATTTACAATACACCACCGTCTTGAGTGTTTTACATTGTTAAACACTACATAATAAAAAATATATTTTTTTTCATTGAAATTGAGAATGAGTTTTTATGTATTTTATTTATTATTCTGTTAAGCAAATTCATTTTTTTTCCCAGTAGATGTAGATCCTGACATGCGCACTACCATTTTTTTTGAGAAATTAATACTTGTATTCAGCAAAACCACATCAAATTGTTCAAGTGACAGTAAAGACTTTTAGAATGCTACAAAAATTGATATTTCAAACAGAGAACTCATCAGAGTATCCTGAAAAAAAATGTATCACAGTTTCCACAAAAATAATAAGCACAACTGTTTTCAACATTGATAATAATAAGAAATGTTTCTTAATCAGCACCAAATCAGCATATTAGAATGATTTCTGAAAGATCATGTGACACTGGTGAAAATTCAGCTTTGACATCACAGGGATAAATTGCATTTTAAAATATATTAAAAACTTTCACAATATTACTGTTTTACTGTATAATTTGATCAAATAAATACAAGCTTGACTTCATTTAAAAACATTAAAAAGCCTTACAGACCCCAAACTGTGGTTACTGGTCCTACCCAGCCCCAAGTCTCCTGTATCTCTGCTGGTTCCACCCAGCTCCTAGTCTTCTGTTTTTCCGATGGTCCCACCCAGCCTCCTTCTCCTGCCTCCTCTACCCAAGACAGCCAGTTCTTTGTCCTGCCTCTGCTGGCTCCCTTCAGTTCCTCTGCATCTCCTCAGTTTACTCCACTCTGCTGCATTTATGCACCTCGGGTCTTCCTGTCACTAGCTCCGCCTTGGCAAGTGGATCCCCTGTCTCAGCCGAGCTTGTCACTCCACCTCAGCCTATCGACCAGTCTGCTCCACACTGGCTTCCCTCTCCATGGCTCCACCTGGGACTGTTGTCCTTATGGCTCCACTGGGCTCCCTTGTCCCTCCAGCTTCGCCTTAGTCGTCACTCTGTCTGCGCCACAGACTTCCTGGCCTTCAGCTGCTTTTCATCCCTTCACTCCTTCGGCTCCGTTGGGCTCCACCTTCCTTTGGGCTCTGCCTTGATCCTCAGTCCCACTGGCTGCGCCTCAGTCCTCCAGTACTCTGGTTCTACCTCGGCCGCTCATCACCGTGTCTCCACCTTGGCCTTAAGGACCCAAGGTGTCGTCCGGTCTCGTCGTCTCCTCTGCTCCGCCTAGGTCTCCACCTTTCCCGTGCTGCTTACCACACCGACCGTAACAAACTGTTGCTATATTGTGAATTAACACACCTAAAATTTAGACTGTTGTATTTACCAATTAATATCCAGGGCCAGAACTATATGTTTTGTAAAGTCAATTACTTTTCTTTTTCCTCAAAGGAAGAAACATAAGGGCATGTTTATAATGGTCTTCAAAAAAGTTTTAAATTCAGTTATAAGTATCTTAAATATCTTGAATGGTGTAAATTGCGGACAGGAAAACAGGAATCTTGACACGGTTTTAATGTGATTATTACATTTCAAAAGGCAACTTAACTTTTTTAAGTTGCAATTAGTACCACATATTTTTTGCCAAGCAATTGTCAGAAAATAAACTGTATTTGGCATTTAATTCAATGTTTAGAAGATGCATAATTCAATAATTATTAAATACTGTTTGAAGCAGAAATATTTAAAAACCTAGTGTGCATTTTGCATTCAAATAAATAAAATAATTTTGCTTGTAAATTTTGTATTCTTAATTTCCTCGTAATAACCCTGGTTCCCTGAATAGGGAACGAGATGCTGCGTAGAACGCTTTGGGATCACCTCTGCGTGATTACGTCTTGAAGCTCTTGTGAAATCGAACCAATAGGGTGATGGGACGTCAGAGCGGGTGACGTCACGGACCAGGAAACTATAAAGCACTCCTAAGAACAAAGAATGCCAGCTTCTGATTGGCTGAAGCAAGACGCTCACAGGCGTGCAGGGAATATGGCTAGGCTACGCAGCGTCTCGTTCCCTTTTCAGGGAACCAGGGTTACAGACGTAACCCGAGACGTTCCCTTTCATGAGAACATTGACGCTGCGTAGAACGCTTTGGGAACCCTATCCCAACTATGCCATAGTACCAAGTGCCTGTCTGTTATCTTCGAGACGAGAGCACCGAGGACCCCGGAGTGGAGCCTAAATCAAGGTTATAAAACCTAATGAAGGTATGCTGAGAGGACCACCCAGCCGCATCACATATCTCATTGAGGGGGACCCCCGAGATCAAAGCCTTTGAGGCAGCCATACCCCTAGTAGAGTGTGCCCGGACAGCCAAAGGTGAAGGCTGCCCGGATGACTCATAAGCAAGAGAGATGGCCTCAACCACCCACCTGCTCATTCTTCCTGATCCGGATTAGTAAAAGGAGGAGGACAAAAGGCCTGCAGTACAATCGGTCCTGGGACGTTGGTGGGGACCTTGGGTATATAACCAGGTCTAGGATGAAGGAAAGCCCTGAACATACCAGGCACAATTTCCAAACATGAGGGAGCAACCGAAAGTGCTTGAAGATCTTCAATTCTTTTGAGAGATGAAATTGCCAACAGGAAGACCGTTTTAAGAGAGAGGAATCTCCCAGACACCTCCTCTAATTGTTCAAAGGGAGCCTCAGCTAACCCTTCCAACACAATAGCCAAGTCCCTGGCCGGAGTTTTGTACGCACAGAAGGCCTCAGCCACTGAGTACCACAGAGAAAACATATAAATAGGAGCATGATAAGCAGAAATAGCCGCTATATAAACCTTCAAGGTAGAAGGAGATAAAACATCCAAGATTTATACTTGGAGAAATTGCAGCACAAGACTGATAGAGGAGTGGAACAGGTCCAGCTGACGTTGTCTACAGCAAGTAGAAAACAACATCCATTTATATGCGTATAGCTTTCTCGTGGAAGAAGCTCTGGAGTGGAGTATGGTCTCGACAACCTCAGTTGGGAGACCGGATTCTATGAGCCTAGCCCCCTCAGTGGCAAGGCCCAGAGTTTCCACAACTCCAGGCGGGGGTGAATTATCTTGCTGCCCGCTTGAGACAGAAGGTCCTGTCTAATGGGGATCTCCATGGGGGAGCCGTCTAGAAGAGACACTACGTCTGCAAATCAAACTCGGGTCGGCTGGAACGGGGCTATCAGTATGAGATGGACCCTGTCCCGGTGAACCCTCTCCAGAATCAGAGAGCACCACAGTGGGCAAAGAGATGTTCTTTCGAAGCAAATAGGTCAATTTCTCCACCACCTCGAGGTAGAGACTCCATTCCCCAGGCCTCGGCCCCTGCCTCAACAGGATGTCTGCCCCCACATTTTGATGCCCCGGGATAAGAGCTGCTCTCAGGGAGAGGAGCTTTCCCTGGGCCCACAGGAGGATCCGATGGGCTAATTTGCACAACTGGTGAGGCCTCAGACCCCCCTGATGGTTGATATAAGAGACCACCGTCATGTTGTCTGTGCGAACCAACACATGGTGGCCCCTCAGGGAGGAAGTATTTGAGTGCTCGAAATACCGCCGATTTATGTGCCAGGAAGTAGATGGTCCTCCCAAAGACCCTGAGCCGAGTGACCACTCATGATCGCCCCCCAGCCTGTGAGGGAAGCATCTGTCGTTAGCATTACGCGACGACAAGGAGCCCCCAACACAGGTCCTTGGGACAGGAACCAAGGCTTCTTCCACATGACTAAGGCACGAAGGCATCACCGTGTGACCTTGATCATGCGAAAAGGATTTCCCCTCGGAGAAAACCCCTTGGTCCTGAGCCACCACTGTAAGGGTCTCATGTGGAGCAGGCCAAAAGGTATCACGTTGGACGCAGCTGCCATCAAACCCAACAGTCTCTGAAACTGTTTTACTAATTTCACCCCATTCACAGCCGAGAGAATGGAATTCACCAGAGCAGGAGACAGACCTGTCTGCATCGTGATGGAATCCCAGACTACCCCTAGATAGTTGGTAGTTTGAGCTGGAAGAAGCACACTCTTCTTGGCATTAAGTCTCAGCCCTAACCTTCTCATGTGAGACAGAATGACATCTCGATGTTGGACTGCCATGTGCTCAAATTGAGCTAAAATCAACTAATCGTTGATAAAATTCAACACACGAATGCCCTGGAATCTCAGAGGAGCCTGAGCTGCATCCACGCATTTTGTGAAGGTGCGGGGTGAAAGAGCTAGGCAGAAAGGAAGAACCCTGTATTGATAAGCTTCCCCCCTGAAAGCAAATCTGAGGAACCTCCTGTGCTGAGAATGGATGGATACATGAAAGTACCCTCCAACCCTCTTTGGAACAAAGTACAGGCTGTAAAACCCTGACAGCTTGCTGGTAGGAGAAACCCTTTCTATAGCTCCTTTTTGCAAGAGTGTCAGAACTTCCTGTTCCAATACCAGAGACTGCAAGGGGTCCACCACTATAGGGAAGACCCCGTTGAACTGGGGTGGGCGAGACCCGAATTCTGTAACCCTTTTCTATTGTGAGCAGTACCCATTGAGAAATATTTGGAAGAAGTTTCCATTCTACCAGAAATTCTACTAAGGGAACCAGTCTCTCGAGACTGGCCTCTGGTGTTTTTTGAGCATTGACTTGGCGCCCTGAAGCGGTGAACCGGCAGGGGACAACCGAATCAAATGTCGACCGGCCACAAGGTGGCAGGGTTGGCAAAACGGCCCCCTGAGGGCACTGAGGAGGGGCAGATACCACGTAATGTGGTAAAGAACCCTCTTCAGAGGGGGCTACCCTTGAATGTCCCACGCCACTGGCGTCAGGACCTCTTCGAAGCATTCTTTGTGATAATAAAGCTTTCTGCGGGGGAGCACGGGTGGTGACACCTTTTTTTTTTTTGGATGAACGGTCAGACCAGTGCCCTGAAATGGCGAACCGGCAGGGAACATCTGAACTGACCGCTCTACGACCCTCCTCTTCTTGGAGGATCACTGGAAACCGCTGCGCCCTGAAGCATACGAGGTGGCAGGGTTGGCAGACCGGCCTCCTTTCTTTTCTTTTAAATTCCTCGGAATTTAATGTATTCAATATTTCATTTAATTCTCAAATTAAATGCAGCCAGAAACAAACAGTCAAGAATGGCTGAATGACAGGCTGAATATATTAGAATACAAAAAGAATTATAGCTCGTAATAGTTTGCAAGGGATTTTAGGGAAAGAGAGAAAGGGAAACTCCCGTCTGCTCAGTTCCCTCCAAATATATATAAATACATTATATATATATATATATATATATATATATATATATATATATATATATATATATATTACGGGCACGTAATTTATGTGCAGCCTCGGCAAATGCGAGATCCGAGCCGTATATTCTTTATTGCAGAACTAATCCACGTGCTGCCTCGGCAAACGCGAGATCCGAGCTTTGCGTTAGACTTTTATTCCCTCGAGAATAAAGCCAACAGGAGTGGAGCTAAAAACTCCCGCTTGTGCACACTTATCTTTACACCTTGGGACATTTTTATGAATGACCGCTGTCAGCTGTGAGCTGACGTGCATGCTCCACTCCCAGCAAACAACACATAAATCGTGTGTATCCCCACTCGCTTTGTAGTGTAGCACAGGGAGGAACGCAATTCAAACTGCTGTTCACTATATCTTCAATATTTGTAAGTTTACAAAATCAGAAAGATATTTGATTTAATTTCTCAAAATTAAATCGAGCAAATAAACATAAGTATATCACGGTCTGAATATTTCAAATAAACAAAATAATCATGGTTTTCAAACATTTGATTGATGATTTGTTTTTGATGTTAGAATAATAAACGTGTGATTTTTAAACACGATATGTGTGTGAGGTGGCGAGTCCTCAGATCGATATCACAATATCCACCTACTCAGAGCTGGACATGTGAAGTACCGGTGCCTCAACCCGGGGGGAAGAAACCGCAGAGCGTGCTTCCACCTGGGAAATGGCACTGAACCTGGCAGGTAAGGGCAGAGAAAGGGCAGTGCCCATCTCTAACCCCTCTGCCAGATTCATTTGCGAACCCCATGATCTGAGCCGTCGCTCTGCCTCGGCAGAAGCGGGGCCCGACCAAGAGGAACGCGAGCCGCGGCGCCCTCCTCAAAGAGCGCCAGGCGGGAGTGGAGAAGTTTTATATTAAACTTATCATAATGCTCACAAACAACCCCCTCGAGGGCTGCCTGGGCATGCTCCACTCCCATACAAACAACACAGAGCTTGTGTGTATCCCCATGTAATGAGGGTAGGGAGAAGCACATGGTCTGAACTGCTGTTTTTTGCTCGCCATTATAGTGTCTTTTATATATATGTATGTGGTGTAACACTGATACTCTTGTTCTCAAACAAAAGAGATCGTTTCTGTATATGTTATTGACAGAGAACACCAAATAAGACACACGTTAACACAGAGCGCTTGCTGAAGACACAGAAGCTGGCGTTCTTTGTTGTCAGGAGTGCTTTATAGTTTCCTGGTCCTTGACGTCACCCGCTCTGACGTCCCGTCACCCTATTGGTTCGATTTCTCAAGTGCTTCAAGACGTAATCACGCAGAGGTGATCCCAAAGCGTTCTACGCAGCGTCGATGTTCCCATGAAAGGGAACATCAGTTATTAGTCTGACCCAAATGAATTCCTGGTCCTTTGTTGACTCTGATCTAATCCTGAGATCTGAGGAGGATCAAATGTTGAAATTAATTTTCAGATAACAAAAGAGTGATTTCACAAAATTTGAATTGTATCTATGGAGAGCAACAAATACTGTTTTGTGAATTCCAAGTGTTTTTTTTTTTGTTTTTTTTTGTGCTGAAATAATGAGGGACACATGAAAAACGTCATGGTAAAATTCTCCAGAGGTATGTGACTGGCACGTAGGGTAATCAGAGAGTGTTAAGTGGCTCAATCTAATCACTTCCTGATGAGAAAGAGAGAACAGACATAAGGGTCCTGCAGGTGATACTTCTTATCTAACTAGCAGCTTATCAACTATTCTGTTCCCTTGTTGTCACTGACAGGTGCATAATCACATATTGAATAACAAGATAAATGTTTATCTGACATAATGTGTGTTAGAAAATGTAACTAATTAGGTAAAAAAAAGTTAAATCTGAACTCAGGCAGATAGCTATCCCAAACAGCTATTTAAAGAATCATTAGGATGTGGATGTTCTCCATGATGTGGGAAATTCGGTGTGATCACAGTAGTAGTTGTGCTCTGGTGAAGTTGGGTATCAGTTACTGTCAGAAAGTCAGTAGGAGATGGCAGGGGAGGCAGTCAAGTGAAAGAACAATAGCTGTTCTGAATAAAAGTCTTTTGTGCCTCAAACAAAAGACAAGAGCCACTCATCACAGGCATGTGACGCCTCAGATGCGTTTAATCACTCTTGTGCTCATCACTGTTGGACTGATGTGAAACACACAGCAGTGATAGCCTGCATTTGATTTTGTTCTCACAGGCTTACAATTTCATCTGACATAGAAGCCTGAGGAAACATCACACTTGATATATCATTTTGTCAAAAAAGTTAATCTGAAAGCTCCTAATTAAATATTTATAAATTGTAAACCAAAGTGACTACAAGTTTTTATAGTAGCAATTAACTTGACAATGGGTAAGAACTTTGACTATTAGACCTGCTGTTTGCACAAATCCAATGTTTTTTTGTTTTGAGAACTATTAGATGAGCTATAATAAACTATATTAATGTTTTTTGTTGCTAAGTGTTACCCAGTGCTTTCCCCTATCAGAAAGTTTTCTGAACTTTTTATTTTATTTTTTGTTTTTATTAAGTTGCCTTGACTCTACTCATTGGACCAAAAGCTATGAGTGTGCATCCCAATCGGAAGTTGACTTGAAACCCTTATTGTGTCTTGATATGTGGCAAGTCGTGTGTTTCCGCCAAGCATTGTTGCTAGGAGAAAATACAAAAGACAGCCTTGTAACACACACTCTTATCATGCCTTTTTGTGCCAGTAAACTGGTGAGGTGTAAATCAGGTCACACTGTCTGTCAGGTTTACAGTTGAAATGTTTAAAAATGTATATGGACATTTCAAAATATTTTATAGATATTCTTTTATAAACATGTTGCATGCAATTATTCATTGCAACACACTCAGTCTAAAAACCATGTGAAAGTGATTGCTTGACATGGATTGCTAAAACAAAGATTACTATTGCTCAATGCTCATACATACAAACCCTCTACCCCAAGTCTTAAACTTTGGTGTGGAACTTGTCTCTTATATGGGTGCGTTAACATCCGTTGCATGTTGTTAATAGTCACTTTAAAAAATAATGTGTTGGCTCAACAACAACAACAAAAAAATTACTCAACAGTTTGCGCTTTTGAGTTATGACAACTTTGAATGAAATTGTGTTCAACCAACAAACTATATTGAGTTAGAGGAACTTAATTTTTAACATAAACAAATTTTTAAGTTGATTACTTGAGTTGTAGCCCTTGAACCATTTAATCTTCACTATTTCCGTTAAAATCCACAGCTATCATAGCATAGGCTAAATGTAACTTATTTAGCATGTATATTTAATGAAGTAAGATATTACTTGTCACTGGCATTAGCGCAGTCTTCGTTTATAGAGTCAATGTATTGTTTACCTTCATGCCATCTTCAGCACAATGGTAACCTCAAAAACTTCAACATACCAGAAACTATTTTTAATGGCAAACATAACAGCAATAAACACTAGCAGGTCTTTACCTTCACTAAAAATAAATAAATAAATAAAATACCACTTAATTTTAACATTTATTCTCCTTATCCAGTTCTATGCAAAGCATACCGGGAATTAGAAATTTCCAAAGTTATCAAAACAATTTCATTAAGTTACAACAACTTAATTTAAGTAAATAAATAAAGCAGAAATTTGAGTTTAAATTACACACAATATTAATGTTTGCAACTGAAAAGGTTTAATTAAATCATTGAAATAGATTTTTTTAACTTGCAACCATGCATTTATTTAAGTTATGTTAACAGGTCCCTTGAATTGTAGTGATGCATGAAGCAAAGCTCACACAGAAGTTAATTCTGCAAATTCATGTAGCAAACTTGAACCCACTGCAAAATGTGTGTGGGGAAATCTTTTGTAATTATTGTACTGTCAAATCTACTTCTGTTGGTTGTATTTAATTTCCTCGGAAAGCACCATCACCATCAGCAAAAAAAAAAAAAAAAAAAGAAGAGCAGGACTAATGACGTAAATATTGTGCATTCTGAATGATTCTCTTTGAAATGCCCACAAGCTGCCAAGCCTGCAGTTTAATTTATATCTGCAAGTATACAAGACTTGCAATGCTCCCGAAGGCCATTAATTCTACTATAGACAGACGTGGGAAGCTTGTAACTGCCTCAACACCACAATTCACAAACCCATGAGCATTGAGAATTATTGTTTTTCTGGTCTGTGCGTGGTGCAGGAATGTCATTGAATACTTGCTCTCAGATGAAGTGAGAGGAACGTGAGTTGGGATACTGCTGTTTGCATGTGGGATGTTGCACAGTGTTGCTAGTGAGACTGGGACTCTCCAGCACTCTCCAGCTCAGCTAAGTCCCTTTTTGGGTGCTGGGCATACTTCCCCCTCGCTTTTCCCATAAGCCTCTGGTGCACGGACAAAGTCCCCTTTGTGTGGGTCGTAGCTCTTGGCGAGAGAGCCCACAGCTTTGAAACTTTGTTTGAACGATGCGATTTTCATTTCTATCTGTCCTTTGCGCTCTCTCCCATACTGAACTCACCCATGCCTCTTTCTTTCTCTCCCTCGCTTGTTCCTTCTGTCCTGGCCCTGCTTAGCAACAGCATGAAGCAAGTGCCCACTGAGGCTTAGTGCTTGGTATCCATAGCAGAGTTGTCTGTATGCATCGCAGGGTCACTTTGTGTGTGGACTTTGTAGAACAGAGTTGGGACAACGAATTGGCCCAAATGAGTAAAACAGTACTGCCTAGTCACTTCCTGTAAACTGGACATAATGGACATAATGTATTACAATTTTTCAGTCTTGATACATCATTATATATACTACCGTTTAAAAGTTTTGGGTCGGTAAGATTTTTTAAAATGTTTTTGAAAGAAGTCTCTTAAGCTCACTGAAGCTGCATTTATTTGATCAAAAATACAGAAATATTATTAGAATTCAAAATAACTGTTTTCTATTTGAATATCTTGTAAAATGCAATTTATTCCTGTGATGAAAAGCTGAATTTTCAGCATCATTTCTCCATTCTTTAGTGTCACATGATCCTTCAGAAATCATTCTAATATGCTGATTTGGTGCTCAAGAAACATTTATTATTATTATCAATGTTGAAAACAGTTGTGCTGCCTAATATTTTTGTGGAAACTTTGATATTTTTAAGGATTATTTGACAAAATAACTGCATTTAATTGAAATAGAAATATTTTGTAACATAATAAATGTCTTCACTGACACATTTGATTAGCTTAATGCATCCTTGCTGAATAAAAGTATGCATTTCTTTAAAAGAAATGCTGACCCCAAACTTTTGAACGTGTGTGTGTGTGTGTGTGTGTATATATATATATATATATATATATATATATATATATATATATATATATATTATCTTTTATTAAAAGTATAAAGTGTGTATATTAAATTCTTAAAAGTCTGTCTTAGAAAGTCTTAAAATACACCAAAGCTGAGAGGAACTTGTGACAGACTATCAAATCTCTGTATATTATTTAGTCTCTGTTACAATGTTTTGAATGAGGTTTGATGGTGTTTGAATGATGATGATGATGATGATATGATGGTGTTCAGTATGAATGTATTATGTACATGTTGGAATTACTGATGTTTTGTGGCTAGTGTAGTTTTAAAGTTTCTTCTCATTCTTTTATCACTTTTCCAGGTATACTGATAACATCTCTGACCTGTCTTTCATCATATCAGCAGCAGTAAAAGTTTAGGAAAATACTGGCTTTAGAAAGCGAGAGTTATATCCTGGACTTCTATCTAATCAGATACTATAATTATCTTTTCAAAGAAACACAAGAGCTTTATGGATAGTAATTCAGTCTGGAGGTTTCGTCAGAAATCAGACTGGTTCACTGCACAACTGTACAATTAAATTACTCATTTACTCAAACAGCATTGTATCCATGATGTTAATGTTGATCTTATCAACATTAGAAGATGTCAACTCAAGCCAGTGACATCAGCAATGGACGTTGAATCAGAGGACAGTCTCTCTTTTTACAGTATACAAGATTGCGAGATGCCTATGTGACAGTTCATTTACGCCCGAGCTAGTGCTACATACGTCACTTATACCGATTTTTGCTGAACGTTTATTGAATATTAGGGAAAGGTATTGAAGAATAGTCACCATGACCTTTCACCTTACACAAATTTTTAAAATGTTTTGTTTTGGGTGATTATGCAAATTATATAAAAGTCAGTGTTTATTCACAAATTTTTAGTGTTTGTTAGCCTATAGCGAGCTTTTTCTTTCCATTGCTTTAAACACTAATGTTTTAAATGTTAAGATGCACTTCATGGGGTAACATCTACTGTGCATTTGTTTAAATCAATAAATAAATCTATAAATAAATGTTTTTCTTAAAAAATATTATGTAATATGACTGAATCAACTTGAATAAATTGGGCTACACCAATTAAAAGGTTTAGATCAGAAACAACTCACATTTTCACTTTCACAGTGAATTTCACTGCCAGATTTTGCTAGTTTTAATGATGAACCTTTAATGATGAACTCAAGTTAGAAAAATGGGCTTTATTTAGATTGAACATCACTGTTTACTCTCTTCCACAAGAACTAATAAATATTCAAATTAGAAAACAAGAGAGCTGGAAAGCGAGGTCCTCTTGTGAAGAATGAACAGTTTGTGAAACATTTCCTAATTGTTAATGAGGGGCTCAGGGCAAGGTGCCAAAGTCGGAGGGCCAATGGCGAGGGGGTACAGCCGGAGCAGCCGATGGGCGGGCTGTGGCTCTGGGGTGACAAGTGGGACCCCCTTTTTAACTACCTAGGTGTCACTGTGTTACAGTAGGGTGTTCAGGATAGCAGACAACACGGAGGGCTCTAATGACGTTCTAAGTGTTGCTTGTCTGCGTAGGGTCTCGTGTCTTTGACCTCCCTCCCTCTTTCGGCCATCCTCACCAGCTTTGATCGTGTTCTAGGGGACAAAAGTGTTTTTAAAGAGGGTTTTAGGATGGATGCATCAGATAATAACCCAGAGAACACGTCTGAGAACAATAATGTGGAGAAGAGTGAGGCTGTAGAGAAGGTGAAGATGGAATCCAATCAGGATGTGGACCCAGATTCAGACCTGTCTGCTGTCAAGATTCCTCCTCCACCTGAGCCAACTCCCTGTGGAGAAAAACTGGAGATCATACCTAATGGCATAAGTGATGATGGCAAGCCGGAAATATGCAGGACTTTACCTTCGCCTCTGACCCGCAGTATTTTTCCTGTTGCAGTTTCACCTGCTGCTGAGCGCATCCGATTCATCCTTGGAGAGGACGATGACAGTCCAGCGCCCCCTCAGCTCTTCACAGAGCTGGACGAGCTACTGTCTGTTGATGGCCAGGAGATGGAGTGGAAGGAAACTGCCAGGTAAGAGCCTCATGGTTGGGAACTAGGTGTTGAAATAAGCCTGAGTTCCCTGAATATTTATTTGTTTCTAATAGTATTATTTTATCTCATGTTTTGCCCAAATTGTATTTATTTGTATTTAAGAACTCCTAAAATGTACTAATTTTTTGGGAATTCTAAGTTAAGGGTTTTTTTTTTGTTTTGTTTTTTAATTGTATTTACATATTTCATTTGATCTACACTACTTTTCAAATGTTTGGGGTCATTAAGAGTTTTTTTTTTTTTTTTTTAGCTTTTTACTCGTCAAGAATGTATTAAATTGATCAAAAGTGGCAGTAAAGACATTTCTAATGTTACAAAAGATTTCTATTTTAAATTCTGTTCTTTTCATCTTTCTGTTCAGCATATTAGAATGATTTCTGAAGGATCATGTGACACTAAAGAGTGGAGTAATGGCTGCTGGCAATTCAGCTTTGCCATCACAGGAATAAATTGCAATATTTTACAAAATTACCTTTTTTATTGTATTTTTGATCAAATAAATGCAGCCTTGGTGAACATAAGAATCTTCTTTCAAAAACATAATTGTTCATATCCCAAACTTTTGAACGGTAGTGTATTTTCAGGGAAGATTGGAAAAAAGGTACACTTATGTTCTGTTTGCTAAAGACCATTTTAATTACTCGTGCAGACTTGTTTTACGGGCCCCATACAATTCATCAAAAGAACATTCGAGTGTACTGGCTCATTGCCAATGACTGCTTGGTGCCAGTATCTGAAGACATTTTAAACACTTGACAGTGTCTAAAGGGATGTTTCCCATCTGATTAATTTTTAGGGAGCGGTGTGAAACAGTTTAAAAATGTTACATTTATGCTTTCAGCTCAGGCATTTAACAGACACTGTTGCTTTAAATCCCTGTGATCATGAGTTCATTTGAGCAGACAACTTGGTCTCTGATGAAGGACGAGTCTTGCATGCAGCACACATCAATTATAGAGCTGTGCTGCTCTTGAATGGGTTTGATCATTCAATGAGAGGGGCAGTTTCATGTTAAACTGAGTGGCACTCCAGGTGGTCCCCAATCAGTGACCATTATCACATGCCGCAGACATTTAACAGATCACTACGAATGAGTACAGGAATTATTACTGCTGATCTTTTCATTTTCAATCAAGATTTTATTTGAGAGATTGTTTTAGAGATGAGATTGCAGCCTGTTTGTGTATTTTAGGATTAGAGATTACATATTTAAGCCTTTCAAGCAGGGTCATCAATTTGAATAAACAAAGTTTTACAGGGGGAAAGATTAAAGTTGAATATGAGGGCTGTTTTAGACTCTAGTCTGATGTCTGAGACTGGTATTTGTCTCTGATACAGTAGATTTAAGAATATGTATATAGTGGATTTACAAAGATAGACTAATGTTCAGAAGTTTGGGGTCAGGGTTTTTTTTTTGTAATTTATTTTTTTTATTAATACTATTACTCAGCAAGCATGTATTAAATTAGATGCTGTTCTTTTGAACTTTCTATTCATCAAAGAATCCTGAAAAATGTCTCTGTTTCTCAGTTTCCACAAAGTTTCCACAGTTTTCAGCTGTGATGATAATTACAATAAATGTTTCTTGGGCATCAAATCAATTTTCAATTAATTATCAATTAACTTGCACATTGCACTTTCATACAGAACTGTTCGCATGAGACTTGATTTGAGCTTAAGTACCTTCAAGTCTATGTTTCTTCTTCTAAGGTGGATCAAGTTTGAAGAGAAGGTGGAAAAAGGTGGGGAGCGATGGAGTAAACCACATGTGGCCACTCTGTCTCTACATAGTCTCTTTGAGCTTAGGACGTGTATAGAGAAGGGCACCATCATGCTGGACCTAGAGGCCTCCACTCTGCCAGGGGTCGTTGGTAAGATTTTCTTCTGCAGCCATTTTGGGCTTTGACTGCTTAGTCACGATGATCTATTAACTTCAGCTGTTTTGGATGCTCTGATTACAAACGTAAAGTCTCTATTACACTCAAATACCATTTTTCCACCAAAATGGTGCTGGTGCTCAGCAGAGGGATCTGTGAACTTCAACTGAGTGACCCACTGATTTAAGAGCTGAACAATGACGTAACTGACTAAAGGCTGGTTCACACTGTGCGATTTTGGCCACGATTTGGTCGTCTGAGACAAATTTTGCAAATCCTAAAAGATTCCTATAATCCTAGCCTAAAATCTGTAGTCTTTGATCGCTAGTTTGACATGTTCACAGACAGCCGGTTAATGACTGTTGCGATCAAATTTTACCTCCAACGAAATTCTGGCAGTGTCAGAAGATTTGGCGCACAGTCCTGCAGTGTGACTTCTCCTACAATGAACGTCAAATTGTCTTCATTTTTCAAGACAAGCCGTGATCAAAATTAACGATAGAGATGTCTTTGTTAGCCACCATTTCAGTCCAGTGTGTAATGCAGCTCACAGTCATCGAACGTGTTTGGGTTGATGATGTAAAACTCCGGACAAGTTTTCATGCGTGCTTCCGTTTTTAACGCGTCTTGACTGCCGTACAGTCTGACATAAATGACAGCTGAGATCCCACAGTGTGACATGAGGATCAAGTTCGCACAGTCTGACAAGTAACCATCGTAAAGGACTATTATAAATCGCACAGTGTGCACCTGGCTTAAATTATAACATAATTAATTAATCGTTTATGAAACAAGTTTTTAAAACAAATATTTTCTTTAACTTTTTATTACTTACAAAATAATTCAATTCAGTTTCTTTATCACAAACATCTGTTGATTCAACCTAAATTCAGTAAAGTAAAATGTATTGCAATCAGTTCATACATGATATTTATGCATAAAGGCCTGTTCACACCAAGAACAATAACTATAAAGATAACAATGAAGATATAGTTCTAAAAATCGTTCTAAATATAAAAGAATACCACTGTCCATACCACAACTATAACGATAACGATATAGAGAAATGATATTGTTGGGATCACTTTCAGAACTATTTTTTTTTCCAGCTGTTGAACGATAAAACACTGACAGCCAGTCAGAATCCATTATAATTTAAGGGCTCGCGCATTTAAAATGGCAGACAACATTGCAGAGAAGTTAATCGCTGAGGTTAAAAGCCACCACTTGTTGACAAGTGAAACCCCCTTTTTAAGGATACTTTAAAGAAAATGGATATACTGTATGGAAAACAATCGGTCATATCCTTGGAATAAAGGTGAGAAGTATTAAGGATGAGATAATTTTGCCAGGCTAGCAAACAGTGTAAAATTACCTCAGGTATCAAGTGCTAGTTTCGACAACATTGTCTTGCTTCCTTTGAAGTTGCAGTGAAAAAGACTAGGCGTTGTTTTTATTTGAATGTACTGACTTCGTCAGCTAAATTCACCGTAAGATTAGATCGATTACACTAGCTAGATGCACTCGAAACAGCATGCTGAGGACATCTGCTGGTTTACGCCATGCAAATGCAACAAGAACAGCAAAAACATGTACACCATTTGAAACCTCAGTGCGCAATCTTATAATAAACAGACTGTTATCATTTGTTGGTGTGGGAGCAAATATAGTTTTTGTTATAGTTAACTTTATAGTTATCATTCTTGGTGTGAATGGGCCTTAATCCTATAATTTTATTTTAGACAAACAAGGAAAATAAAGCTGAAAGTACACCTTTTTAGAAAATATTTTAAAGGTGTAGAATGTAATGTTGACAGCGAGCAGTTGAAATGGGTACTGCGGTCCAACTTCAAAATATTGGTGAGAGTTTTTTTGCGATTTCTGACCCAGTTTGTTTGTTGGCTTCTATGGCTGCAGTACACTGTGTTTTCTGCCAACTGGCAACCCAGGGTGTCGAAATACTTTTGGGTAAATTGGCAGTGGGCGGAATCATACAGACCAATAGAAAAACAGACATTCCAGGGAATGCACATTTCAAACTAAAATAACTGGATGTAGCATTATTTTTCAAAGAAACATGTATGTGAACCTTTAACGTGATTCTGTGTATTTATGACATAAAGCAAAACTGCTTTTGATGCAAAGGTCAGACATTATTGCAATAAATTAAATTTATAGCAATCAATGAACATGATATTTGTAAACATTTTTAGGTGGATGAGGAAAATAATGTCACTGTTCAGTGAGACATACTACACATATGAACATGATCATATAATTAACTGTCAACTGGACTAAACTGTTTAGTTTCATGCCATCAAAATTTTGCATTAGTTTTGTACCAGTAGGTTTTAAAACAAGCATTTTTTTTTTTTTTTTTCATCAAGCTGCCTTTTCTGTAGTGAAAGCATGCAGAATGGTTTCATGTAAGGCATCAGTTCTAGCACTAGCACTGGCACCCTGTTGGTGGACAAAGGGCAAAAGAAAGATCATAAAGATAACACTTGAGATCAGATCAGACTCAGAGAAAAAATCTTTTCCAAATGTACTGTACCCACTGAGATATAGCACGTGTGATATGCATGCATTGTCTCAGCCAGCACAACCCATCTATTTATTCGGTTTCGAAACACTCACATGTCAGGATGTATTCATAGCTCTGTTTAATACAGTCCTCTCTCAACCTCCGCTGTAACTCTGGGTTCAGATGCACGGGTGGTTGCATCCATTCAGGATGGCCATTTCTTTTATACTGAATTCAGAGCATGAGGAAGATCAGGTTGAAAATTGTGTGGCTGTTAAACAACTCTATTGCACTGTTAGCAAAGTATGTGTTTCTGGTGATTATTTCATAAGAGCTTTCACAGAGGACCGATTGAAAAAAATGAGTCATTTACTGTAGCTGTCTGGATTTAAAATGGCTGGTTAGAGATTGTAACCACTGCCACCAATCATGTGAGATTTATCAATTCTCATTCTTGAATCTCATACCCGTATCTCTTACTCAGAGCATGATGTGTCAAGTCCTGTTATCAATTTGCAGTAAATCAGTAGGTTTGGCTGCGTTAAGCTCAGTCAACCTCATAGAATGCCTTTTGAGCTGAAAATGAATTGAAGGATCAGCCATTAAGGGCCAAGCCATTCACAAAAAGGGCCCGAGGGCCCAGGCCTCGTGTCTTTGACCCTCTTTTATAAAAATAGATGCTTACAGGAACCACCAGACAATCTTATGCACAAGCCACTGCCTCATTAGATGTCCACTTCTGAAGGCTAAAAATAGAACGCAATGTGTCGCTTCACTGACACTGACTTCAAGTTCCTTCAGAGAGTTCAATTTCAAGTTCTAGTAAAAAGTTTTAAGAACAGTGTTATGTAAAATTGATAAATAAATAAAAAGATTTCTCAGTCGTGAAGGGGGTGTAATGAGCTCCTCAAAATCTGTAGTGAAATAACTATTAGGCAGGTCTCTTCTAACCCCCATTTTGCTTTCTCACGGTCTACCTGTCTCTGTTTGCTATTTGCTCTGTTTCTTTCAGAAATGATCACTGACAGTCAGATTGAGAATGGTCTCTTGAAAGCTGACCTGAAAGATAAGGTCATGTACACCTTGCTGAGGAAGCATCGCCACCAGACCAAGAAGTCCAATCTTCGCTCCTTAGCTGACATTGGCAAGACGGTCTCCAGTGCAAGTAGGCTGTTTTCCACCCCGGATAATGGTAATATGGGTGCCAGTTTGGTGCAGTTATTTTTAACCCTCCCTTTTCCTTTTAAGCTATTAAGATCTTTTATTTCATTTTTTTATTCTTCTTTTTGATGTCAAATTTTGTGGTGTTTTTCCCCACACTTTTAAAATTATAATTTTTTTAAAAATATTTTTACCTTTTTTGATTTTGTGTTTTGATTTTTCTTGTGTTATTCAAAAAGATAACTAAAGAACCATAAATCCAGATATTTTTTGTTTGTTTGTTTGTTTTATTCATTTTACTTTATTTGGAAGATATACATCACAACTTGTTACAGATTTGATTGCATCTGTCACATAGTTTTCCAGCATTAAAAATGTGTTTCTAATAAGTGATTTACTAATTTACTGATTCATTGCTGGCTCAGAATAGATTTTTCCATAGATCCATTTATTATGGAGTAGTTGTCTCCGTATATTTTAAAGACTCCATGACACCACTTGAAATTGTGATGACATATGCTACCATTCAAAGATTTTTTGTTTTGTTTTTAAAGAAATTAATATTTTTATTCAGCAAGGATGCATTTAACTGATCCAAAGTGACAATAAGGGCATTTAAGATGTTACAAAAGATTTATATTTTGAATAAATGCTGTTCTTTTGGAGTTATATTCATCAAAGAATCACGTGAAATGTATCACGGTTTCCACAAAAAAAAAAAAAAAAAAAAAGGTTTTGAATCTTCTAAAGGTTAATTTTGACATTTTTTAAGAGTATAAAAGTATATAGACAGAGCTAGTAGACATGGAAAGAGTTCATGGGGTCTTTAAATAGTAACTCGTTCCTTGTCAGTCCTTGATATTGTTTAGTCTGTCTCTGTCTGCGTGTGTTTTTCAGTGATGCACACAATATGCTGTTGCATTACGTTGTTGAGAATGTAAACCGCTATGAACTGGTGAACTATTGGGGTAATCTGAGAGCTAATCATCAAATAAGGCCATGGTCAAGAGAATCATTTGATTTATTGCAGTAATATTAATAGTAATAACTTCAGTTAATACAAATAGAGCATTGATACAAATTTACACTCACATCATGATTAGATTGATGGTCAAATGGACAGGTTTTATACCATGAATCCTGTGATTCATTGACCATTGGACTATTTGAATGTGACATAAATGTTATTCACTAGAACTTCTATATTCCTTACAGAAACTTTGCTGTAACTGCGCTTTTCTACCTTCTTAACAAATTTTTCTTTTTTACCGTCTCTTTTTCTAAGCAATGTGTGAGATTGTACTCCAGTCTCACACAATCTTTTACAAAACTAGCTAAACTTTATACCTATAACCTCTGACATCTGTCACCTTAACAATCTTTCTTTTCACCCTTCTTACCATCTTTATTTCTTTTGGATGCTCTGCTGCACTTGTCACTAAAAGCACGTAATCCACTTGAGAGTTCAGTGCCTTGTCTAATGACTCGCACCTCTGAGGAGATGTTGCGAGCCCCTGGAAGTCCAAGCATGGGATGGCCTAGTAAGTTCCAACTTACCAGGTGCCAATGTGTGTATATGTCCTCTTACCCCATAGTGTGTGCCCAAAGTATACTTAAGTTTTTATGTGTACACTAGGGTATGCATACAGTGCGCATGGTGTGAATTTCATCATCAGCATAGTAGAAAATTATTTTGTCCAAAAGGTAGCAACTCTACTCCTGGCCCATTGTTTCGGGGCTGAAAAAGAAATGGATGAGGCGGAACTACAACAAGCTACTCAAGATGGCAACAACAATAGATGGCCGTGTTGACAATTGCTTTGTATGAGGGGGTAACAGAAACCCACAACTCTAGTTTAAATGAGTACAAAGACATTTTATCGGTTAAAACTTCCAGAAAGAAATACACTAGAGACCAGACACCGGACAAGGATTAAACTTTTTAGTGCGGATGAGTTGACCGCATGTGTTCACTTGCACTATTAAATGGAGTATATTTTAAAAGGTAATGCATTTAACTGGAGTATACTTTGGGCTTAACATAGCTGTGATAGAATAGCATAGCATGGTAGCTTAAAGGATTAGTTCACTTTAAAATGAAAATTACCCCAAGAATGAAATTTTACTCAAGCCAAGGTGTATATGACTTTCTTCTTTCTGATAAACGCAATTGGAGTTACAGTGCTCAGTGTAAATGAGTACACCCCTTTTGAAAAGTAAAAAAAGTATTTTAAACAATATCTCAATGAACACAAAAACAATTTCCAAAATGTTGACAGGACTAAGTTTTATATAACATCTGTTTAACTTATAACATGAAAGTAAGGTTAATAATATAACTTAGAGAACAAAATTTTCAGTTTTACTCAAATTACTTTGCGGATTGCAAAGGCTGGTTCCAAATCATCAGTTCTCATTCTGCTCGATCTATCTGCTGCCTTTGACACGGTGAATCATCAGATCCTCCTGTCCACCCTCTCATCACTGGGCATCACAGGTACTCCGCTTCAATGGTTTGAATCCTATCTCACAGGAAGGTCTTTCAGGGTTGCCTGGAGAGGAGAGGTATCCGAAGCTCATCAACTGACCACGGGGGTTCCTCAGGGTTCAGTTCTTGGACCCCTCCTCTTCTCCATTTACACTACATCACTTGGTCCCATCATACAGGCACATGGTTTCTCCTACCATTGCTATGCTGATGACACACAACTCTTCCTTTCATTCCAACCAGATGATCCCACAGTACCTACACGAATCTCAAGTTGTCTGGTGGACATCTCGGCATGGATGAAAGAACATCATCTGCAGCTCAACCTGGCTAAGACTGAGCTTCTCGTCTTCCCTGCCAATTCGACTCTAAATCATGATTTCAGCATCCAGCTAGGTACATCCTCAATTACCCCATCAAATTCGGCCAGAAATCTTGGAGTAATCCTTGATGACCAACTGACCTTCAAAGACCACATTGCAAAGACAGCTCGGTCATGCAGATTTGCACTATACAACATCAGGAAAATCAGGCCCTTTCTAACAGAACATGCAACACAACTCCTTGTCCAGGCCCTGGTCATTTCTAGGCTTGATTACTGCAATGCTCTTCTGGCTGGACTGCCATCATGCACAATCAAGCCTCTTCAAATGATTCAGAACGCTGCAGCACGTCTCGTCTTTAACGAGCCCAAAAGAGCCCACGTCACGCCTCTCTTCATCTCTCTGCACTGGCTACCACTTGCTGCTCGCATCAAATTCAAGGCGTTGACGCTTGCTTACAGATCTACCACAGGCTCAGCACCCTCCTACTTCCACTCACTCTTACGAGTCTACACTCCGACCAGAAGCCTACGCTCACTAAAGGAGCGAAGGCTCGTGGTACCATCACAGAGAGGCACGAAATCACTCTCCAGGACATTCTCGTTCACTGTCCCTCGCTGGTGGAATGATCTTCCTGCCTTCATCCGCAATGCAGAATCCCTGGCAATATTCAAAAGACAGCTGAAAACTCATCTCTTTCGTGAGCACTTATCCTCATCTTAAAAAAAAAAAAAAAAAATCTATACCTTTCTATCCTACCTTCTTTGCTTCCTTCACTTCCTTTAATCTCTCTCTATTGTAGCTTATGATACTCTGAGCACTGCCTAAAACTTGTATTGTGAGCACTTCTTGTCCCTATTTGCCTCGTCATGATGACTCGCTTACTATATTCCTCACTTGTAAGTCGCTTTGGATAAAAGCGTCTGCCAAATGAATAAATGTAAATGTAAATGTAAATTAGGGTGGTGCAAAAATGAGTACACCCCACTGAAAGTCTCAGGTACAAAGCTAAATTTTAGACTACAGATGTCTAATTTAACAAGAATTCAACCACAGGTTAGTCTAATTATTCATTACACAGGTGTCCAGCAGACAGTTGACTATAAAAGGGTGTTAAAACCCCTTCCCATTTCATGCTGTCAGCAATGGCACCACATGGAAGAGAAATGTCTCACGACCTGAGAAAGGAAATAATTTCTTTACACCAGAAAGGTGAAGAATACTGTAGCAAAAGTGATACAAAAATTTAAAAAAGACTGAACTGGAAGTTAACACCTCGACAGGAGCGTCTTCTGATGAGAAGGGTTGAAGAAAATCGGCATGCAAGTTCACTGCAGTTATCTAAAGAAGTAGAAAGCCAAACTGGGGTGACTATTACCCGTGACACAATACGGCGTACACTGCAGAGGAATGGCATGCATGGGTGCCGTCCACGAAACAAGCCTCTCCTAAAGCCCAGGCACAAAAAAGCCCGCCTAGAGTTTGCCAGGGCCCATGCTGTCAAAAATGAAGACTACTGGGACTCTATACTCTAGAGTGATGAGACCAAAATAAATGTTTTTGGAACTGATGGCTTCAAAACTGTATGGCGTCACAAAGGTAAGTAATACAAAGGAAAATGCATGGTGCCTAGAGTGAAACATGGGGGTGGCAGTGTCCTTATGTGGGGCTGCATGAGTGCTGCTGGTGTTGGGGAGCTGCATTTCATTGATGGCATCATGAATTCACAGATGTACTGCTCTATACTGAAAGAGAAGATGCTACCATCACTCCGTGCCCTTGGTTGTCATGCACTTTTCCAACATGACAGTGATCCTAAACACATTTCTAAGGCCACTGTCGGATTTCTGAAGAAGAACAGGGTGAAAGTAATTCAGTGGCTCCTGATCTGAACCCAATTGAACACCTATGGGGAATTCTAAAAGAGGTCATTCTTGAAGAATGGAAAAAGATAGATGTTGCAAAATGTCGCCAACTTGTTCATTCCATGCCTAGAAGACTTGGTGCTGTCATTGAAAATCATGGAGGCCATACAAAGTACTAGATGTACTAGTTTTTGTAGTGGGGTGCACTCATTTTTGCATCACCCTAATTTAAGTAAAACTGAAAAATGTGTAATCTAAGTTATATTATTAACCTTACTTAGATGTTATATTAAACTTAATCTTGTCAACATTTTGGAAATTGTTTTTGTGTTCATTGAGATATTGTTTTAAATGTTACTTTTCAAAGGGGGTGTACTCATTTATGCTGAGCACTGTATATTAATATCCTGATGCATCTAAGCTTTATAATGGCAGTGAATGGGACCAATGAGTATGAAGCGTAAAATATAGAAAAGTGTAAAATATATAGCAAGATATCTATCTTCCCCCAGACCACCTTTCGTATTCAGCTTACGAAAAAAGCGTAATATACGACAATCTTTTTTAGTAATTTTAATAGGGAAGGTAAGTGTAAGCGTTTTGAACTGCGAGAGTTTTACACTTTTTTTTTTTTGTAAGTTTCGTACGGAAGGCGGTCTGGCGAAAGCTAGATATTTTTACTTTTTAAGTTGTTAAATATGGATATTTTTCTTACACAAATGCATCGCTTTGCTTCAGAAGGCCAATACACCTAGAATGGATTGAGGATGAGTAAAGCTTGGGGTAATTTTCATTTTAAAGTGAACTAATCATTAAAAGGGTCATATCATGAGGAATCAAATCTTCTTCAAGAGCATAGCAAATCTTATGAAAATTCATTGAACTCTTCATTCAACACTGAGTTTTCTCAGCGATGCCGTAGAAAATTAATTTTTGGTTCCTTAAAGAACCTTTCAGTCAACAGTTCTTAAAACAACCATTTTTTCTAAGTCTAAAGAATAATTTAACGTCTGAATAACCTTTTTTTTCCACTATACAGAACCTGTTGTGCAATAGAACGTTTTCATGGATGTTAAAGGGACCATTAATGCCAATAAAAAACATTTATTTTTTAACAGTTTATAAAATGACCCTTTTAACATTTTTACCATGTTGCCAAAACTTTGTTGTTGTGGCCTGTATTTAACTAGTCAGTCCTGTGATCATTGTTATGTACTGTATTGTCATATCTAGACTTTCCTATTATGGTAATCTTCACCCTTAATAGATTTAATAGACTCATTTATGTGGAATTTCCACTGCAGATCATCATATCACCATGACCTTTATTAATTAGCAGCTCTTATGTAAGATTTATGAAGGTGGATGTGAAATCTTTTTTTTTTTTTTTTTTTTTTTTTTTCTTCTTTTTTCTTTGTAAGTGCTTCATAAATAAAGCTTTTTTTTTTCATCTTTTGGCACCTCTTTTTCTTCTTTTGGCTGCATCAAACTGACATCTTAGTCATTATAGCACAAGAATCCTGGTCAGTAATAGTACTGGCAAGTTTTCAGTGACATTGGGAATACTTTGCTTCACTGTGCTTGTCCTGTTCTCCTGCAAATGCTTTTCACAGCATGATGACAATGACTTGGGCTCTGAAAGGTTAATAGTTAACCTTTCAGTAGATTCCTTTCTTTCCAGGCACATCACCTTTCCTAATTGTAGTTTTAAAAGCATGGACTCAAGCAATTCTGACAGAGCCTATAAAATATTCATTTTCTGTAAATTGTTGTCAGTCCGATTGGTTCCCCATTGGTTTCATCTGACATGCAAGATGCTCTTGCTTATTCTGCATTTGGGTTACTCTGTTGACCTCTTTTAAATTTTTTAAACTGTTTTTTAAAATAAAGGAACAGTGCCCTTTTAATTTGGGTCTTTTTCATTGAACCATTGTTTTCATAACTTTTTCTCAGGTAGCCCAACCACTACACATCGCAACTTGACATCAAGCAGCTTGAACGATATTTCAGACAAGCCAGAGAAAGACCAGGTGAGTCTAGTTTCAAGATATACCAGTGTGTGTGTGTGTGTGTGTGTATATATATATGTATATATATATATATATATATATATATATATATATATATATATATACACACACACACACCAGATGCTTTAAATAAATGCTGTTCTTCTGAACTTCATCAAAGAATCCTGAAAAAAAATTATCAAAGTTTTCACAAAAACATGAAACAGTACAACAGTTTTTAACAATATTAAGAAATGTTTAATGAGCAGAAAAAAAGCATATTAGAATGATTTCTGATCATCTTAAATTGTAACAGTATTTCTCAATATTACTGTTTTGACTGTATTTTTGATCAAATAAATGTCTTATTTAAGAGTCTTATTTTAAACATTAAACAAAATAAACATTAGGTGTGTCCCCGACTACGGATTTACATGGTCGAATCAGTACCCAGATATACGTCTGCAAGATGTCTGCTAAAGATCACTTCATCTGGAAAGCATCTGCTGTTTACAAACATCTGATAGACATCTTTAAGATGTCAGTTTTACAATCATTCTAAATCATAAACATCTTAAAGACATCTTCTAAACGTCTATTTGACATCTGACAGGAAACGTCCTATCGAAGTATTGCAGATGAGCAAACACTCTAAAAAAAAAAAAAACGTCTTTCAGACATAAACACGCACATCAAATAGTCTCTGAGATGTATGTGTGCTAAGCTTCTTTCTTTTCACATTTTTATTTACAGCATTATCATAATAGGCTGTATAGTAACCTATTGGGAGAGAACTGGTACGTCTATGTAAAATCAGATATTGAGCACCCCCATATCTTGTTTCATAACACCTCTGCGGAGATTCGACTGTGAGGTTGGTAGTCGAATCAGGCTCCTCCTATCGAAGCATCGAATCATCGACTAGTCAGGGTCACCCCTAATACATTTTTTTTTTCATAAATATAAAATAAAGACAGAGTGTTTGGTATCTGCAATTGACTGTAATTTGGATTGCCAAAAATCTGTGCACATAAACAGTCAATGTCAGTGTTTTTTTTTGTATTTATTTTTTTTATATTTTTTCCTAGTGATAAAATAGTACATTGCGGTTACATGCACAGCAGAACAGAAGCAGTGGAGCATGTAACACAAGGGCATAGCTGGGAATTAGACTTCTATTCCTAATGGGAAGTTCTTGGTTTCTCATTGAGGGAGCACCAAGAGGTCATAAGGGTGGTGTCAATCTGTGACAAACCGTAAAAATTAACTCACTTCACAGAAGTTCACCTTAGAGGAATTGTAGAATCTTTCCTTTTTACGTGGGAATCCATCCCTTCTTGCTGAACGCAGCATTATGTGAAATAGCTGGAAAACTTTTGACATTGTTTCTATGTGAATGTGATTACTGGAAGGCCTCAGCTGTTGACAGACTCTGAGGATATGCCCCTTGCCCCTTGTGGCAGAATGGGGATTGAGAGGCTGCTTCTGTGAGGTGACCCAGAGACATGGACAGATTGTATTTGTAAGCACAGATTGAGGGGTGGCTCGGCTTTGTGTCATGCTCTGTGAAAGCCTTGTGGCTTGTCACTTTTTTTTTTTTTTTTTTTTTTTGATGACGCCATTCCTGCTTTCTGAGATTAGACATTGACAGAATCTGTAGTAGAAAATGAAGTATTTTGAGTGATTTGTTATGGTGGTTTAGAGCAATGAATCATTTTTTTCCCTTTTGTATAATGAATTGTTTATATATATATATATAATTGTTGTTCTAAATTAAGCTAACTTAATATCCATCTTTCTGTAATGTAGGACAGGAGTACCTTGCCTCTTTCCTCAGAGAGAGCGCCCTCCCAAGGAAGTACTATGAATTTATTAGTCTTTTAAGCCTTGACAAAAATAGTTTTATTACATTTTATTAAGGGTGATGGGAATAAGACAAATACAGTATGAAAAAATAACAACACTATTTAAATTGTAAAGCATTTATTTAATCATATATTTGCAAAGATTTTGGTTGACAGCCATCCATTTACATTAGCTTCAACAGGATGTCATCAGTTCCATGGCTTGACTACACAAAATACAGGCTGTTAGACTGCGTTGATGGACTGATGTAATAAAGCATTGCTTGCTCTAGCTGTAGAGGTAATCCAGTGTCAGAGATGATGCTAAGCCTTTCCACGCTGCATATTACCTGCCAGAGAGCTGGACAGCTTCGGTAGAGATGTAATATTTGATTTGAATGGAAATTGATTGGGGTGTGTGATGTTTTGAAAGGTCAGAAGTTAGACTGTTTTACCACTTTGTATGATGTTGTATTCAGCATATTGAATCTGACCATCGTGACCATCTGCCGACCCTTCTTTGACTACATATTGCATTGTATGAAGCTCAGAAGTAAACATTCTTATAAGTCTGAGAAAAACACTATGGGTTGTTTAAGGTGTGTCCTTCTAATACCTTAATCATCCCTTTACGCTCCTCTGGTAATGCTCTCTACAATCTGGCCTCAAGTTAACATCAGTGACATCACTCATCTATGGCCATCGCTTCCTCACTTGTTTTTGTTTCATCCATGGTTAAGATCATTTTTTATTACTCCATGGTGGCTTTGCTTTCTAAATTCCCAGATGATTAAGCACGAGTTGAATTAAGTTTCTATAAAGGTTATTCCCACGAAGCAGGGATGATCATATTGGGCTGCCTTTTTCATCTCAGCCTGCTTTCTTTAATCAAGCAAACACTGTGTGTTAATAGTATAGTTCATCTAAAATGTCTTAATTTAGTCACCCTCATGTTTCAAACGCATATGACTATATTTCTTTAGTGTTACACAGGAAGGAGGCTTTAAAATCACTCAAAAGTATCATGAAGTAGTTCATGACTTGTGCACTATATTTATTATTCTGAAGCCTTATTATATCTTTGTTTAATCAACAGGCCACATTAATTCATTATGAACCAAAAAGTAAGTTAAGTCTTTATTTTTACCAAAAATGTGTCACTCTAGTGGACCAAATTCCAGAAAAAAGTTGAAAGAATTTACATTAATGGGTGAACTACACCTTCACAACTGGTGATATACACGTCTTTTTTTAAAGCAAGACACATGGTCATCCCATTCATCACATTAATACAGTTGTTAACAAATCAGGATATGCACTCATTTTATCTGATAGCTGTAATGCAGTTATAACTAGTGTTGGGGTCGTTTTGCTAGGGTGCAATGGAATAAAAGCAAATAAAAGACCTTCAAAACAGACGATCTGTGGTGCTGCTGATGAGTGAGAGGTCTGTCTTGTCATGTGCTCAGGTGCTTCAGGTTAAATGTTTTCCATTGTGCTTGCTAGAAGTGTTCTTCTGTCAATTGTTAACTAAACTGCTCACTCTGTCTGTTAAATAAGACTTTCAGGGGGGAATGTTGTTGTTTATGTATTGGCAGTATACTGGGGAACTGGTTTATGAATGACTGACACTGGAACCTCATCTTCGGGTTATCAGCAGAGCTGTCTAATCTGATTTATAAGCTTCCTAATTGACATGTCAATGGATTTTTGTCATGTGTGCTAGTCTTACTATTAAAGAATAGTGAGTGTTTACATTTTTGGAAGTAGTAAACATATAAAAGTACTTTATATATGCAATAAGCTTGAGTCATGTGAAATAGCACCTTTAGCTGTTAAAATGTGCAATAATGACCTTGGAGGCACCAGTTACAGTTGCTTAACAATTCATGGTTATGTGAGCAGGGTGTACTAATTATCTTTGGCTTGTAAATTTCACATTTGGCATGACCTCAAAGACTGAGCTGGCAGATGCCACTGCTTTGAAGTTGGCCTTCATTTTATCACTGGTAGGAACAACAACAGCCTATATAAATAAAATTAATTTAACAGTTCTTTATGCTGGTTACCAGTGGTTCCTTTGAGTTAAGAGCAAAAGAATGCAGGAGTCACAGTGGGCCTTTGCCAACCCCTGAATGAACCATCCTACGTACAACCACCAATCTTTGTAATTTCCATTAGTTGGACAGTTGGATTCATCACATCTCGCCTCAGGAAAGTCTTGGCACAAAATGTCAGCCGGACAATATGTTTAATGAGGTCATGTGTTAAGGCTTGATTTGTGCACTTTGATCATCGGTTTCTTCTTTCTTATCGAGCTTCATTAAAATACCATCCTGCATTTTTCCAGCTGAAGAACAAGTTTATGAAGAAGCTGCCCAGAGATGCTGAAGCTTCCAATGTTCTTGTTGGAGAAGTGGACTTCCTGGATAGTCCTTTTGTGGCCTTTGTGAGGCTGCAGCAGGCAGTCATGTTGGGGGCACTGACTGAAGTGCCTGTGCCCACCAGGTATGACCCGCTTTCATCCCACAAGGGCAAGGAGTGTTCAGTTCAAAAAGAAGCTTTCATTAAATGTGTATGTTTTACATCAAGTGCGCTAACATTTTTGTCTTGTTGTCCCCAGATTTCTGTTCATTCTGCTTGGACCCAAAGGCAAAGCCAAGTCATACCATGAAATTGGTAGAGCAATCGCTACCCTGATGTCTGATGAGGTACATAGAGAGTCTAATCTTAGCCAAAAACTGATGTCCTGTTTTAGAATGCTAAACATTGTTGCGTTCATTCTTGTTTGTTTATGAACAACTGCATTCTGTAAGAGATATTGTGCTAGTGTACTGATAAATATGTACTAATGTAGTATGTACTAATATTTTGAATTAGTTTCTGTTTCTATATTTAATTTTAGTTTAAGTTTTAGTAATTCTGTTATGTTTTTGTCATTTTTATTAGTTTTTTGTATTTCAATTTAGCTTTATTTCAGTTTTAGTTTTAATAATTTAGTATTTCAATTTAAACA
The DNA here is from genome assembly GCA_037950675.1 of Hypophthalmichthys molitrix. NCBI lineage: Eukaryota > Metazoa > Chordata > Actinopteri > Cypriniformes > Xenocyprididae > Hypophthalmichthys > Hypophthalmichthys molitrix. Next base: position 26,355,605 of record CM075496.1, on the reverse strand, counting down.
TTTAATTTCTCTCACATTTTGAGAGTTTGGTACACAGATTTTAGACGTTACTCAAGGCCATTGTTCATCTCAAACAACAGTATTTGAGCCACTCCAGTACAGTAAACTGCTGTATGAATAGGCCAACTCATTCATCACACATATTTGTAAATACATTTGTCAGTCCCAAACACTGACTGTCTGAACGTAGCCTGCATGGTCTGATGTGCCTGAAAAAAAAAAAAAAAAAAGGGTTTGTGCTTGGATTAGTTGAATTGGATTGTGTAGGGAGAGTTGGCCAGTAATCACTGTTCTCTTATCAAGGTCTTCCATGAAATTGCGTACAAAGCCAAGGACAGACAAGATCTCCTTGCTGGCATTGACGAGTTTTTGGATGAGGTCATCGTCCTCCCTCCTGGAGAATGGGACCCTGCCATCAGGATAGAGCCTCCAAAATCCCTGCCATCCTCAGATAAAAGGTAATTAAGTATATCAGCCTGTAACTCATTCTATTGCTTAAGCCCTATCAATATCTCACATCAAACTCTGTCAATGTTCCTATTTTGACTCATATGATTATGAGATTTAATTTCTGAGCCTGTCCCTTTAAATGTCAAATATATAGTTAGTTAGTCAGTTATTTAAGGATTAAAGTAATTTCAGTGTAAGTGGTATAAATAAAATCTTACTGTTACAAATGGCAAGTAGAAACTTTAAATGGGTGTATGTCCATTTTTATAAATAGCCAAACCCTTTAAGCTATATACAGTGTGTTATATATGTCACACATGGTCAGGAAGTAGTTTCAAAGGCCAGCCAGCCAGGTCTGTGCGAACAAAGGCTGTTCATTCTTTCATTCAGTGGGAAGGAGCAGAGCAGCGGTTAATTAGATGAAGTACGTCACCTCTCTTTGGCTTTAGGTGAAGTGACAGCAGGCTGCTGTTTTATCCTGCCACCTGAATCCATACCAGCCCACATCAGCCGTAAAGCAGAGCTGTGTGCCCGCAGCATGCAGTCACACCAGCATCACACACAGTGTACACAACACACCACACACAGCAGTCCTCGTACATGCATTCACTGGTTGTTGAATGTAAACAACAGTCTGAACTGCTTCAGTTACTCTCTATCTATCTATCTATCTATCTATCTATCTTTCTGTCTGTCTATCTATCTATCTATCTATCTATTTCTGTCTGCCAAACATTCGTTCATAAAACATCCATCCATAACTTCAGGTTGTTCTGTCTGTCATCTATCATTTTATCCATCCATCCATCCATCCATCCATCCATCCATCCATAACTTTCGCTTGTTCTGTCTGTCATCCATCCCTCCATCCATCCACTTGTTTTCACTTGTTCTGTCTGTCATCTATCATTTTATCTATTGCTCAGTCCTTTTATTGCTTTATCTAGTGTCATCATTTTCATATCGGTCTGTCTGTTTGTTGTAAATTGTTGTATTTTTTTTATAGTTTTTTCCTATCTGTCTATCTGTTTTGTTTTATCTGTTGATCAACCATTTTATCTATTGTTTAATCATTCTATCTGTATTTCTCTTTTTTATCTGTTGTTTTATCATTTTTGATAATTTTATCAGTTTATTGTCCTTTCGTTCTCTATCGTTTCTTGGTTTAAATGATTATCATATCATATAGATGATTGAATGAGTACCATATTCATATATCATGGCATTTAGAATGTAATTTGAAGAATACCATGGTTTTACTATGTGTATCTTCCATTTTATTTCATATTTCACATTTGTAGCCACCATTGTGCAAGCTTGCAGGATTTTTAGTTAAGGTAACTTCAGGCTGTGGGCCTTAAAATGACTTATAAAGAGCCCATGAGTGTGTCTTTTGTCATCTTTCTTTCTTCTCTGTTTTCTTTCCTCCTCTATAACAGTTATTTCAGGACATTAATGACATAAAGTGTCTTGTTCAATAATCTCCATTTGTTTGTTATGTTGTCCAGAAAGAACATGTATGCTGGAGGGGACAGCACACAGATGAATGGAGACACGCCTCACAGCGGTGGACACGGGGGCGGGGGGCACGCAGTAGGCGATGAGCTGAAGAGGACGGGGAAGTGAGTTAATGTTTGTATAAATTCTTCTGAAGGAACAGATTATGTTCTCTGAACATCATGGTTTACTTCAGATAAAGGTTTGTTTGCCTCCTTTCTATATGACTAGAATTATCTTAATATTAGTCAAACACTGGAGTCAGCATGTGCTCTGTTTACGGAGTACAGACCGTTAACATTAGATTTGATTTTCTAGTACAGTACATTCCTACTCTTGGTTTTAGAAACACCTTGACCTTTGGCAAAGAACTGCCTTGTACTGTTAGCACCGCTTTTGTGCTAAATAGACTTTTTGCTGTTAACAATTCATAATACCAATAAACATGCTACTATTTAAAATATTACTTTGTTCATATAGGATTTAAAAGTCCACTAGTGAAAATGTTTTCATTCTAATTTAATTGAGAATTTTTCTTTGCAAATTATATTGTCAGCAGTAGAATTAGTGTAAAAAGTAACATATATATTTTTAATAATAATTAATAAAATTAAAATGAATTTCAAAATGTTTTAGTATTTGGTGTATCCCCCTTTTGCTTTTAATTACTGACCTTGAAATAGTATATAATACAATTTTTTGTTCATTGCATGTTATTACATTTATTTTTCAAATTTTTTTGTGATTATTGCATAGATTATTTATTTTATATTTATATCCAGGTTTAAAATTGAAATTGGATCCCAGATTTAAAGATTTTTAAACCCCACTGTTCAAAGTGAAAAAACATCTTTGAATAGAGGAAGGCAGAATAAATATCACTACGAGTATAAGAATTAACGTGTATCATATTTTGTTCTTCAGGTTTTGTGGAGGCCTTATTCTTGATATCAAAAGAAAAGCCCCCTTTTTCTTCAGTGATTTCTACGATGGACTACACATCCAGTCTTTGTCTGCCATTCTTTTCATCTACCTGGGAACAGTAACCAATGCCATCACGTTTGGAGGATTGCTGGGCGACGCCACAGAGAACATGCAGGTGAAGATACAACTGCAAATCATAGGAAGCTTCATGAGTTTCTGGATGTGCCATGTGCTCTCTTTGCCCGAGCCTTTCTATATAAGAATCAGTCAAACCTTGTAAGAGATTACAGTGTAATTCAGTCTGGGTCAATCTTTAACTGACGCATACTGGGAGCACCTTCTTCTCTGCCCTCTTTTTGAAATGTTACTTCTAGTTCAAAGGTCATGTTGGTAAGTTAAAGTCTCACAGTTCATATATTTAGCTGTGATTGCTGAGATCTAATGCACACGTTGTTGGCTATTCAATATTTTAGCTTAGGAAAACCCCTCAGTATCTGTCAGCTGGTGCAATTTGGAGGGATCTATTTATTTATACACCGATCAGACATAACATTATGACCACTGACAGGTGAAGTGAATAACACTCTTCTTATCTCTTCATCACGGCACCTGTTACTGGGTGGGATATATTAGGCAGCAAGTGAACATTTTGTCCTCAAAGCTGATGTGTTAGAAGCAGTTCTGCTGGGAAACCTTGGGTCCTGCCATCCATGTGGATGTTACTTTGACACGTACCACCTACCTAAGCATTGTTGCAGACCATGCCCTGCCACAAAGCAAAAATGGTTCAGGAATGGTTTGAGGAGCACAACAACGAGTTTGAGGTGTTGACTTGTCCTCCAAATTCTCCAGATCTCAATCCAATCGAGCATCTGTGGGATGTGCTTAACAATCAAGTCCGATCCATGGAGGCACCACCTCGCAACTTACAGGTCTTAAAGGATCTGCTGCTAACATCTTGGTGCCAGATACTACAGCACACCTTCAGGGGTCTAGTGGAGTCCATGCCTCGACGGGTCAGGGCTGTTTTGGCAGCAAATGTGGGACCAACACAATATTAGGAAGGTGGTCATAATGTTATGCCAGATCGGTGTAAATACATTATAACATGTATAAAAATAAATTAAGGAATTAATTAAGATGAGGACTATATTGACTGTTCTGAGTAGTCTCTCCTTATTGATTCTATTTACGTCTAATGGGATGTCAGGACTATTTAAACCACAAACTGCTGTTTGTTATTTTACTCAACAAAAGGTCTAAATCCTTAATGAAGGTGTAGCAGGCTTTTGTTTGATAAAGGTCAAAATACAGATGAAGCGGTAAAAATATACCACTATCACAGATATTCTTATTTGGATGGGATTAGATTTCTCAGAGGGTGCCTGAGTTACCAGCCATGAACTAGTAATTTTTACTAAGACTGTGTGAGAAAAACACAAACATGACTGATTCTCATGGGATTTAAATTGCAGAGCAAATTGTAACATGAAGTAACATCTCTTCAATGGCAGTTCATCACAACAGTTCTCATAAGCATTATTACGGCAGGATTAGTCTTGATTTGTTTGGATTTCAGTTATTAACAGGACATATGTGATTTCATATTCTAATTAGGACAGGGCTAGTTATTACTGAGGTGGGAGTGTTTGTTGTCTGGAAATAGGCATTTCGGAAGGTCATACGATCTTACAAAGTGTGCATCACTTAATTAAATGGGTAATAATTTACAATAAGGTTCATTAGTTAAACATTAGTTAATGTATTAACTAACATGAACTAACCATGAGCAAAACATTTGTAACTGTATTTACTAATCTTTGTTAACGTTAGTTAATGAAAATACAGTTGTTCATTGTTTGTTCATGTTAGTTCACAGTGCATTAACTAATGTTAACAAGATTTTAATAATGTATTAGTAAATGTTGAAATTAACATGAACAAAGATTAATAAATGCTGTATAAGTGCAGTTCATTATTAGTTCATGTTAACTAATGTAGTTAACTAATGTTAACTAATGAACCTTATTGCAAAGTGTTACCATTAAATGCATGGGTAATAAAATCAATTTATTGAATTAAGGTAAATAAAAGTGTAATTAATCCATTGAAATAAGACTGTTGTTAACATTAGGTACATAATTAAGGGAAGTATTAAATAAGGGATTAATTAAGATTAGATTCTAAGTGAGGTTTTTAGATTTATTTTCTCAGAGTACCTTTGAGTTAGCTGAAAAACATTAGGTAATTTGCTTTGTGAAATTATCCTTGCAAATCTGTGCTTGTTTCTTCTCACACAGCCTCAAAGTATGTCTGTGAACGATGATGAATTTCCCTTAACCTCCTCAGGGAAAGCTTGTCCCGTCCAAATAGGGATTTGAACATGCTTAAACAGACTTTCTTTACAGGGAAGGTGATTGTGACTGAGCCTCAGTTGGGTTTTTCCATAACGCTTTGATTCTTGTTCATTGTGTCTTGGGTGAAGGGTGTGCTGGAGAGCTTTCTGGGTACAGCGGTCACTGGAGCCGTCTTCTGTCTTCTGGCTGGGCAGCCTCTAACCATTCTCAGCAGTACGGGGCCAGTGCTGGTGTTTGAAAGGCTGCTCTTCAACTTCAGCAGGTGCTTGATCATCTTTGTTCACAATGTAATATCACAAACTGTGTGTTTTAACTGCATACTAAACTGCATCCTGCAGTTCACTGTTCCTTAATCCTTCCCTGTTCTAACAGGCACTGTCTGAAACTTTGTATTACTAGCACTTCTTGTGTTTATTGCCTCCTTAAGATTAATTGCTTGTATTCCTCATTTGTAAGTCACTATGAATAAAAGCATCTGCTAAATACATAAATGTAAATATAAACTAATTACTGTAAATACTGAACAATTTGGAATGAACTGAAGATAAGATTCTGTAAATGAAGCTGAAGTGTTCAGTGCATAATGATGTTTTTGAAAGAAAGAAATACATACTTTTATTCATCAAGGATGCATTAAATTGATCATACGTCACAGTAAATACATTTACTATGTTCCAAATGTTTTTTTTTTTTTTTTTAACTCTTAAGAGTCCTGAAAAAAAAGTATCAGTTTGCACAGCAATATTAAGAAACAAAGCTATTTTCAACATTAATAATAAGAAATGATTCTCAAGCATCAAATCAGCACATTAGAATAATTTCTGAAGGATCATGTGACACTGAAGACTGGAGTAATGATGCTGACAATTCAGCTTTGCCACCAAAGGTATAAATTACATTTTAAAATATATTCAAGAATAAAAGTTATTTTTAATTGTAATTGTCTAGGTAAGAGACTTGAAAAAACTTACTGACCCTAAACTTTTGAATGGTAGTGTACTTGTCATTGCTGTATGATTTGAACGTGGGGGGACATGAGTTAATTTTCTATTCATACAATTTTCTGCAGGGATAATGACTTTGACTACCTAGAGTTCCGTCTTTGGATCGGCCTGTGGTCGGCCTTTTTCTGTCTAGTCCTGGTGGCCACTGATGCCAGCTTCCTGGTGCAGTATTTCACCCGATTTACAGAGGAGGGCTTCTCGTCACTTATCAGCTTCATCTTCATCTATGACGCTATCAAGAAGATGCTGAAGTTGGCCCATTATTACCCAATCAATCCAGACTATAAAATCGATTATGTCACGCAGTATGACTGCATGTGTATGGCGCCCACTGATGGTAAGACCTGGTACTTCTCTTCATCTAATGTTTTTTTTTTTCGATGTTTAGATCCAAATTAAACCTTTATTCATTTGCAAGTTTGAAATGTTTACTTTCATTTTAAATCACGCCTTCCTAAGCCTCCCACGTGTCCACACCAAATGCAAAAAATGATGAGTGCTGACCAAACAGGAAAAAAAAGACTACTGATGCATATGTAACATTATTTTGCTCAGTGAAGCAAATATGATGTAGCACAAAGTGACCTTTTTTCCCCTTGGTTGGAATCCAAAAGGTGCTACTCTGAGCTCAAGTGCGCTGACCATACATTCATTCCTCTGCTTGACTGCTACCCGGTAGTTTGATAGAAATTTTGCCTGAGTATGAATTGAAAGTTTATTGAGTTTGATGGGGATGGATGTGTATCTCTGGCTTATGAGCCGTGTACAGCTGTTTTTGAAAGGTGTCCAGGTCTACATCTGGCAAATGATTTATAAATATGGCTGGCATAAATATTTAACTCTTCCTTTCGTTGTACTATTTCTGGTCTTCAAGTGTTAATTCAAACCAACAGGATTGTTTTTGTACTTAAATCCAAAACTCAGTTCAAGGCCTGTAGCAATGAGCTACTAATATAAAGTCTAAGTCAAGTCTCAAGTCTTTTGTCAGAAATCCAAGTCAAGTCTTTTGGTAATAGTTTCTATACACTACAGGTTTGTTTCATATATCTTGTAGAGTTTGTCTCTAATTCAGAGTCTCAGAGACAAAGTCTAATTCAAGCTTCAAGTCAGTAGTTTACAAGTTTTAGTTTTCAGATTAACTGTTTACGAGTGTCAAGTTTCAAATTAGTTGTTTACAAGCCAAGTCTCATGCCTCGTGTTACTTGTTTTCAAGTCTCAAGTCCCAAATCTCAAATCTCAAGTCAGTTGTATATAAGTCTAAGTCAATTTTCAAGTCACTTTTTTTTACAAATCTTAGGGCCTGTTTACACCTGGTCACTTCATGTGTATTTACTGATCTGATTTATCATAATTATTCAATTTATACTTGGCCACATAAATGTGTCTCCGCAAAACAGATATAAATCTTCAATTCCCACGCTATATGCAGATTTAATGGAGTTCACGTCACCGAAAGCAACACATATGAGCTGCATTTTATTGACTATCAGCTAATTTCAAAATCAAAGACTGCAATAGGAGAGAGCGCGGCAACAGCACTGGTAAGATCGTTTAGTCTCATTACTTTTAATGAATATAATTGTGTGTTGAACATCTACGACTTACTTTGTTTCATTTGCGGCAATTTGCGCGTCGACTTGCTGAAGAGATACTCAGCTGCTCATCTGCAGCGATGGATGATGCAGTAGCGCTGTCATATCTGGCTGTAACATGATATTTAGCCTATAACACGCTCACACGTTTATTTTCTAGTATTTTTGGGAGGAGTAAAATTTACATATGTGGTTTCAACAAGACCGGTTAAGTTTTGACTGGAATGCGTCCCAGACCACCTCCTGATGTGGTTTGAGTGATTGGATTTAAATCTGTCTCGAGGCATTCAAGGTCTTTTCATGATCGGATAGCTATCCGATCAGAGAAAACGCATGAACTGACCAGGTGTACACAGGCCCTAAAGGTATAGTCACATTTATCATTGTTTGACGAATTTTTGCTGTTATTTTTAGTAGAAATCCACTAATTGGGAATTGGGGAAAGATTTCCTCATGCAGATTTCGCAAAGTTGGTCATGCAAATTTGCGGCATTGTCCAAAAGAAAGTGGCTTGGTTTGAAACTAAAGTGACTTCTGTGTGAGCTGTGCTTCATACATCACTACACTATTGACAATAGACAATGGACCTTTGTTGCTTGCGAAATTTCATGCGAATTCACTAATGTGACCACACCTTAAAGGGGTGTTCCAAAGTTCAAGTTTGATGAACTCTTGACCTGCGATTTTATATCACATGAAGATGTGTGACCAGTAGAAGATTGCCGTGACCTCTTAGCTGAATTAAAAGAACACAAACTTTAAATCTGCAGGACTGCAGTGTTGTCAAGTGGAGTAGATTGTGGCATCTTTTCTAAAAACATAATTCAACATAATACACACAAAATGTAAAAGTATTCAAAGTAAGACGTCATTACGACTGTTGCAGTGCCTGTAGGAATTTTGCTTGTTCAAAGTCTAGTGTTACCACAGCTTCAGTTAAGTCATTTTATTGTAACTTGAATGTCCATCTCTGACACTACTTGCTGTCTTCAGTCACTTTACATGTATTTGTTTTTGCATGCAGGTTTTATATTGGTGTGAAAGAATGTGTTAGTCAATTATCACACCGCTAAACAATGTCTCCACTGGTGTCGTTTGATATGCATGCCACTGAACAATTACAAAACTTTTTGAAGTTCTGAAGTAATAATTAATTCACTTCTTTGTATCGGTGTGATATTTTGTGGCCTTGATGTTGACATTCACTTGTGGTTCACAGATGATAGACTTGTTTATTGTGCAAGTGGCTCTGTATGTGTGTGTGGTGGTCTCAGTAGGAATGAAGGAGAAATCTAGGGGGCGGATGTGGACGTGATGTGGTTTTGGGTTAATTAAGAGCGCACAGAGACTGGCTGGCGGGTGGTTCTCTCATCCACTCACGCTGCTTTCCTCTAAACCGCTGTTTGCTCCTCTTCGCCCTCCCTTGACTTCTCTTCAATCTGATGCCGCAGAGGGAAACAACAGCTGTGTGGAAATTAGTTCCAGTTAGAGGAACCCAGCAAAGAGACTCTTTAAAGATTAATGCTGTGGAGAAGTGGTAAATGTTTACAGTGGGCATTGCGGGCTGGTCAGCACGTATGCTGTACTTAACCTCAACCGCGATAAAACGTTTATTTTTGTGTGAACGTTTGCTTGTTAAATCTGTCATGTGTGTTTAAGTGGCCATTAAACACATTTAATCATTATCTACTGATTCCCACAAATATGATTCATAGGTATTTAGTCACTGGTCTCAGAGGCTAAATGTGGCTGTAGGATAAAAATAAATAAATTAGATCATCTGAGTCTTGAGTCAAGAGTGCTAAATAATACAAATGAAAAATATTATTAATTTACAGTTAAATGCTACAGGTAAATTGAGTCCAAAAAATCAGACCACTAGCAGAAACCTTTTTTATTTTGCATTTTTTCAAATGTATTTTTATTTATTTATTTATTTTTAAATATATAACTTTCTGAATTTTTCTAAATTTTAAAACTTTGTTTATTTCAAGGTTTAAACAATGATTCTTTCTGAATGCCACTTTTGAAACCTTTGACCTTTTGTGTTTTTCAGTTAATTCTTCAGATGTGTACACTGATCCACTTGATTCAACACTTGTCTGGATTGTAAATTACAGCGATACAGTAAGTGTTTCCTAAAACATCACTGAAATATGTGTAAAGGCTGCAAATACACTACATGTAATAAACTACTCTGCATTATACACTTGCCGACTTTGTAGATGGTTACAGAGGAAAAACCGAGCATCATAAATGACTGAGAATCACACACACTACCAGACTTTTTAAGCCATTCCAAAAACAACAAACTTCTGCAGAAACATGCGCCTCCTGTTTTCCTGTGAAATCTGTTAACTGCCTAAAATCTGCAGACTGGCTCTGACTTTCGGCAACTAGCGTTGACTCTTCCAGATTGCAAAACTTCTGTATTCCAGCCTTAAGACTTGTTGGATTCATTGAGGTCACCCAACAGAACTTACACAACACATTAAAGAAACCTTGTCCTGGTTTAGCTGGTTATGTTCAGAAAATGCATAATGCTTTTTAATCCTTAAATTGTTGGCTGTTTCCTAAAACATTTTCTTCAGACCTAGCTGATGTTTTGTCCTCTTCTATAGCCAAACTTAGCTCCCAGCTGCGAATAATAGAGAAAGATCTCTGACAATGGTTTCATTCAGATGGAGTCCTCAGTTTGAGATCAATGAAACATAATGCCCAAATCCATGCCAAAATCTTTGTGACTGAATGAGCCATAGCTCATGTTTCACATCTTTTGTGCAAACTTGAACAGTAACAGAGTCATTGTACAACTTCAGAGAGGTTGAAGACAACAAAACTCTGCCTTCAAACAGAAACTTGAGAGCGTTTGATCATGTTCTGTAACAATCTTTGCTCATAACATAAATGTCTCTCAGTTTTAAATGAACTTTAAATGAAGTTAAGGGTTGACTGTTGACTGCATTTGTGGCATAATGCTGATTGCCACAGGACAACAATTTAATCTCATCCCTCAGTAATTAAAATTGTTTAAAAAAAACCTGGTTACATGAATTAATGCACTTCCGAAGGAAGTCACCGAAATCATTCAGACTTTTGTGAATTGAATCTACAAGATCTGACTTAAAAGGATGAATCATTGCTGCTACTCTCATGAATGTGCCAGAGGGCTTGGGTCGATGTCACGATTTTCTGTGAATGAACAACTGAAATTTTGTTTTAAAAGTTGACATCTGTAGATTTGATATTCTGATCATGTATTTTGTGTAATTTGTGTAGCGCTTGAATGCCAGCTGGTCCTCCCTGTCAAAGAAGGAATGCCTGAAATATGGAGGGGAGCTAGTGGGCAAAGCCTGCGACTTTGTGCCAGACATCACCCTCATGTCCTTCATCCTTTTCTTTGGCACCTACACCTGCTCCATGTGTCTGAAAAAATTTAAGACCAGCCCATTCTTTCCTACTACTGTAAGTAGCCACACTGTCAATCTGTAGCGTGTTTGTGATGGATTTGCTCTAATCATACTGAAGATCAATTGTTGTCTACCTGCCTACAGTATATGGATTAGAGGCTGGGTTTGGCTAAATATTGATTGCCTCTACACATTAGAGGCAATCAATATTTAGCCAAACCCAGCCTCTAATCCATATACTGTAGGCAGGTAGACAACAATTGTTTTGTCAATCCAGTTTCTGATCCTAATCAATACTGCAGTTGTTGAAGCAAGAGACTATTGATGTGATGCACACTACTTACTTCCTAAAAAATCTTTTCTTTTTCTTTTTTGTCTTAGGTGAGAAAGCTCATAAGTGACTTCGCTATTATCCTGGCCATTTTGATCTTCTGTGGTGTCGACGCTCTGGTTGGGGTAGATACGCCAAAGCTCATAGTGCCAAGTGAATTTAAGGTAAATGTTCTGTTCATATTCTGTTCATCTGTTACTGTAAAGTGATGTTCCTTCTGAGGTGCACTTCTAAAATTGCTACAGCATAGACCTACAGTACTGTTTAAATGTTTAGAGTTGCTCAATTTTTACCATTTTTTTTTTTTAAAGAAGTTGCATTTATTTTATTTATATCTAAAATATTGTAAAATATTATTTAAACTTAAAATTACTGCTTTCTGTTTGAATATCCTTTAATTTATTGCTGTGATGTCAAAGCTGAATTTTAAGCAGCCATTACTCCAGTCTTCAGTGTCACATGATTCTTCAGAAATCATTCTAATATGCTGATTTGGTGCTTAAGAAAAAATTCTTATCAATATTGAAAACAGTTGTTCTGCTTATTGCTTTTGTGGAAACCGTGATACATTTTTTCAGGATTCTTTGTGTAGCAAAAGAACAGCCTTTATTCAAAATTTAAATCTTTTGTAGCATTATAAATGTCTTTATACATTATAAATGTCTTTAATGCATTCTTGTTGAAAAAAAGTATTAATTTCTTTCAAAGCATTTCAACATGAGTCAGTTCACGTGAAATTATTTTCAGTATGGACCTGAAAAATCTTGTGCCGTAATACACAGCTCTGATTAATTCACATGACAAGAACTGCATCCTAGAAAAAGTCAAATGGAATTATGAACTGCTTCCAACATATGGAAGTCCACAGAAGCCATGCAGTATTATTGACATAATGACTTATCTTGACATTGACATTTTTTTTTTTTTTTTTGATTATCTAGAAGAAGAAAAAAACAAGCAGCATTTGCAGTATATGTCTAAAATAAGTTTTATCCAATGTATAAATAGAATAGTGTGAATAAATAGCCTAATCAAGAGATGAATTGTTCTGCATTAGATGTTATTTATTTGTATAAAATATCTTTGGGACAGTGGGGTGTTTCTACTCAGCTGGCCTGAGGGTCTGCTTAATAGCAATGGATTTTGCTCAGGAAGAACAAATATTAAAGTGTACATTGGCTGGCACATTACTTCTTATGTATAGACTCACAGTATCAGTCAATGCCCATCCACTCAGGACATTACCGTTTGTATCCTGTAAACATTTGCCAAGTGCTCTGACTGCAAACTTCCGTGATCCTCAAACTGCACTCCTCTCATGTCCTCAGCCAACAAGCCCAAACCGTGGCTGGTTTGTGCCACCATTCGGAGGGAACCCCTGGTGGGTGTACCTGGCAGCAGCTCTGCCTGCCCTGCTGGTCACCATCCTGCTCTTCATGGATCAGCAGATCACCGCTGTCATTGTCAATCGCAAGGAGCACAAGCTTAAGGTAGGCCTGCCGTGAGTTTGCTGTGTGACTCTCTCCCAAGCCAGATGGTTTATCACGCTCACTTTGAGGCACCCAGGACCACAGGAAATATTCACAGTGCCGGGGGCGACTATATTGAGATATTTATAGAAAGTCTCTTACAAATAGTGACTTTTAATCTTTTGTCTGGAGGATGTGAATCAGCACTTGGAGTTAAAAATAGAATTATTCAAACAGATGGTCTGAGACACTGATACAAGCCAAAGGGGAAAAAGGTGCTATAAATAATCCAGGAATTAATATTTGTTAAATTCTTAATTTGAATTGAAAACTGAAAGAAAAGCAGTTTGATCTTGTAATATACTGAGTTAGGTAGCCTGGCTTTGTTGATCATCAAGATTTATATATTATTATGAATTATAGGCAGGGGTTATTATATTTAACTGAAACTAAAACTAAAACCATAAAATGTAGACTTATTTTATTTCAGCTAGTTGCCAAGGGAACATTTCGTTTAGTTTAACTTGTACTAAAATGACTAAAACTGATATATATATATATATATATATATATATATATATATATATTAATCCCTTATTCAAACCTATTCAAAATATTTCACCACATGATCACACTTTTGGTCCACATAGGAACAGATTCTGAGTGGTGGAACAAAGAGGAATTGTGAATCAGACAAAAGCAAACCATTTATTCTCTTTTGGCCTGTAATGTGAGATTGGCCTCAAAACATTGTGTCCTCTCAATATAATGCCTCCCAATGGAAGAACTCCTATTGTCATCTCTGTGAGAATTACACTGCCCTGGTGACATACTGTACTGTACTTTTGTTGATGTAGTGTAGTTTTATTGTTGTTAAAATACACTACTCAAGAAACATAATGTGTTATTTAAAGGGATAGTTCACTCAAAAATGAAAATTCTGTCATTGTTTATTCACCATCATATCTTTTTTTTCTTTATAAAACAATTCATAGTGCCCTTAAAATGTATGAACTATTTTAGGCAGAGGCTATTTGGACTATAGATGTAAATGGTGTAAATAGCAAAAAAATTCTTTGCATGTGTAAGTAGACTTAGATTCTGTTTTTACTAGGTGCAAAATCGTGGCAGATACTATTTGCATCTCATTGTATTGTAGTATATAATAAAAAAGTATGCAATAACAACATATTCAGTGTCTACATATTTATAAAATAATAAATGGATGCTGCATATTGGGACCTTACTTGTCCCAATCCCTAAAACCCACCCTAATCACCTCTCTCCAAGCTGATATGCGATGGGAATAGGGAAAAGAATAGGATTGGGAAAAGAACGTGGGACCTGCACATCAAAAGCTGAATCTACCATTCTTATTCTCCATGGCACTGTCCCACTTACTAAATTGTAAATTCAAATTGTCTGTTTTAACCATACAACAGTGGTGGAGTTAGTGTAAATATCCTTTCCAACCAAAGTCTGGACTTGTACATGGAAATGGAAATTTATGATGCTTTGTTTGTTTTGGACCTTGACAAACATGATCAAGACATTGGAAAAATGGAAAAGAGCTCCTCAAATTATGTTCAGTTGGGAAAAAACAGCGTTTAGAACTACAAGAGGCTGCTAAAAATCATTACTGGGTGAACTATTCCTGTAAACTGTCACCGACCACTGTTATCATCAAATGTTTTTGATTCCTCTAATACCATTTTGTGACCATCCTTTATCTTTGTCTCAATCAGAAAGGTGCAGGCTATCATTTGGACCTGTTCTGGGTGGCTGTGCTGTTAGCGGTGTGCTCTTTCATGGGTCTGCCATGGTATGTAGCAGCTACAGTTATTTCCATCGCCCACATTGACAGCTTGAAGATGGAGACAGAGACATCCGCCCCTGGTGAACAGCCCAAATTTTTGGGTGTCAGGTATGTTGTAAAGCATATAAAAGATAGGATGATTTGGGTGATTCCTGTGTATTTGTACAGTGTCATAGCTCAAAACTGAAGAATCTGACTATAACAGTAGAGCTTTTGCATCACTCGTTGACTACAGATTTGGGCTCAGTGGGGCGCCTGTTAAAAACTGCATGTTGAACTGAACTTTAGGGGGCTTTATTGATGCAGCTGTAAGCTGAACAAACGTGTACAGGCCGAGTTCTGCTGAAAACACACCACCAGTATTAAGGTCGTATTTTTAACACTTCTCTGGTTTGGTTAACCAATCCAATATGTTTCCCAAACTATTTGAGATAATAATGATAATTAATATTTCCATTAGAAGTAATCATTCATAATTGGGGTCTAATGGTTAAGGATGTAAGCTGGTAACTGCAAGGTTGCAGGTTTAAACTCATAAACATTCGCCTTTATGCCCCTGACCAAGGAACTAAACTTCAAGTTGCTCCAAGGGGACTGTTACTATAATAAGTGTACTGCAAGTCACTGTTGATAAAAGCGTCTGCCAGTTGAATTCTTCCTATAATTAAAACAATGATACACTACATGTTTGTTTGTCTGAGAAGATAGTATGCTTTTATTGCTGTATACACCTGTTAGTAATGAGTGCAGCTGAAATAGTTAAACCTGCTAATTATAAGGGTATCCACATACACTACCATTCAAAAGTTTGGGGTCAGTAAGACTTTTATTCAGCAAGAATGCATCAAATTGATCAAAGATCACTAAGAACATGTTAACATTGAGAATAAATATTTCTTAAGCAGCGAATCAGCATATTAGAATGATTTCTGAAGGATCATGTGACACAAGAAGTAATGCTGAAAATTCAGCTTTGTCATCGCAAGAATAAATTACATTTTGAAATATATTAAAATACAAAAAAGTTATTTTTAATTGTAATAATATTTTACAATATTACAGATTTTACTATATTTTTTATTTAGAAACATTAAAATCTTACAAACCTTTCGAACAGTGTTGTACTTTTGGCCGTGTCATCAGCTGAAATTACCATAGACTGCAAAATATATATATATATGTTTGCTGTAATATTTATTTATTTAATTTTATTTTTTAATTTTTGTAATTCTCTCCTCTTCAGGGAACAGAGAGTCACTGGTGTCTTTGTCTTCCTTCTCACCGGTCTGTCTGTGTTCATGTCTCCTATCCTCAAGGTAACAATACAATGCAGTAGCGCCAAATGCACCGCTGTGTGCATGTGATGTTTTTTCTCAAACGCACAATGGCTTTGAATGATTGAATCATTATTTCTCATAGTTCATACCCATGCCAGTGCTGTATGGAGTCTTCCTCTACATGGGTGTTGCTTCACTCAATGGAGTGCAGGTGAGTTTATTCAAAATTGAATTGAGAAAGCCTTTTAAATTCAGTTTCTGGGATGCAGAATTATAATTCAAATTTAATTCTAACAAAGTGGAATTAAACCCATACACACTATCATATGAGGTATTTCCGAAAGCATTAAATCATTTTAATAATCACTATTTGAAATCGGTTGACAGTAACTGCCTTTTTTTGAAGAGTATTGCTCTTTTGTTCTCAGTTTATGGACCGGCTCAAGCTGCTCCTCATGCCTGCTAAACACCAGCCAGACCTGATCTACCTGCGGCATGTCCCACTGAGGAAAGTCCATCTCTTCACCTTTGTCCAGATACTCTGCCTGGCACTCCTCTGGATCCTCAAGTCCACTGTGGCTGCCATCATCTTTCCCGTCATGGTTAGTCACTTCTTTCACCTATTTGTGATTTAACAAACATAAATGCTAGAAGCAGGCTGCAAAACTGAGCTTAATGGCTATAAAGAGTGGATAAAAATTACTTGTCAGTTATTTCAGCCCTCTAGAAAAAGACACTCAAGTGCAATATTTGTGTAAAACACTTCTGTTTCATCATCTGTAGTATATGTGCTAACTGAAAAGACACCATTTACTGTATTCTCATTGGTCAGATCTTGGCTCTGGTTGCTGTGAGGAAGGCATTGGACTATGTCTTCTCCCAGCATGACCTCAGCTTCCTGGATGATGTCATACCCGAGAAGGACAAGAAAAAGAAGGAAGATGAGAAGAAAAAGAAAAAGAAGAAACAAGGGAGCATAGACAGTGACATGGAAGATGTGAGTGTCCTGAAAAATGCCACAAGCTTTTGTTTTTATATTACTATTATGAACACTTTAGACTTTGAGAAATAAGTTTAGCCTACTGAGTGGCCTTTTAATTGATTGCTTTTTTACCGGTGTATGATACGCATTATGTTCTAACAGTTAAAGGGTTAGTTCACCCAAAAAATAAAAAATTCTGTCATTAATTACTTAATTACTCACCCTCATGTCGTTCCACACCTGTAAGACCTTCGTTCATCTTCAGAACACAAATTAAGATATTTTTCATAAAATCCGCTGGCTCAGTGAGGCCTGCATTACCAGCAAGATAATTAACACTTTCAGATGCCCAGAAAATGACTAAAGACATATTTAAAACAGTTCATGTGACTACAGTGGTTCAACCTTAATGTTATGAAGCGACGAGAATATTTTTTGTACGCCAAAAAAACAAAATAACGACTTTATTCAACAATATCTAGTGATGGGCGATTTCAAAACACTGCTTCATGAAGCTTCGAAGCTTTATGAAGATTATGTTTCGAATCAGTGGTTCGGAGCGTGTATCAAACTACCAAAGTCACACCCCCCAGTGGTGAACCATTGAAATTTCGAAACTCTTATAATGTGACGAAGCCTCGTTTACTGAAATCACATGACTTTGTCAGTTTGATACACGCTCCGAACCACTGATTTGAAACAAAGATTCTTAAAGCTTTGAAGCTTCTTGAAGCAGTGTTTTTTTTTTCAAATCTCCCTTCACTAGATATTGTTGAATAAAGTCGTTATTTTTTATTTATTTTTTTTGACACATAAAAAGTATTCTCGTCGCTTTATAATATTAAGGTTGAACCACTGTAGTCACATGAACTGTTTTAAATATGTCTTTAGTAGCTTTTTGGGAGTTTGAAAGTGTTAATTATCTTGCTGTCAATGGAGGCCTCGCTGAGGCAGCGGATTTTATCAAAAATATCTTAATTTGTGTTCCGAAGATGAACAAAGATCTTACGGGTGTGGAACGACATGAGGGTGAGTAATTAATGACAGAATTTTCATTTTTAGGTGAACTAACCCTTTAAACGATTGATTGATGTTTATTTATTAATTTATTCTTTCTTTTTTGAAATAGCTCCAATAACAAAGCAGAAAGACCGTAAAATTAAAAAGTACTAAGCACCTCAGTGACGCTCCAAATTTGTCAGAAAGCTATCAATTTTCTTTGTATGGTTATTTTGTTTAGTTCAGTTTAATACTATGAAAATTCAGGTGGTCATGAAAGAGGAGGTGTGAACTACTCTGGTACATGTAGGTTCAGCTCCTAAAGCTCTTTTTGACCGTTTCTTCCTGTGCAGTCTGACTATCCTTACAATGAGAATGTCCCCAGCATTAAAATCCCAATGGACATGATGGAGCAGGAGCCTTTTTTAGGAGATAAGGCCTCTGACAGTGAGTAGACCGGACCTGGGGCCTCAACTCAACTTGTACCTCTTTAATGATTCAGCACGAGCATTTTGCTTTCTCTTCCTTTGCATGCGGTCCACGCTACCACTTGCTCCTCTGTCACATAATACCTTTGGAGTCTATGGCAAATGACAGCTTCATTACCTCTTCTTGCCTTTCGTAATCATTTTGCTTTATTTTTTTGCATTTGCACTCAAATATTTTTTCCTAATCTTGTTAATCGAGATTGAAGATACAGAAAATATCACTCCTTTTACATTCACTGAATCAGTCTTTGATTTACATCAGTGAAACTCAAGATAATTAAATTAGTCATTTTACCGTGTAACAACATTTCCTCTGTGCACTAAAACTTTTAACATCTTAATTTATAGTTGTAGCCTAATTAATAATTATCTAACGAAAATGCTAATCAAGAATAATCCCATGAAATCCCAGCACTCTCTCGATATAAATTCCTTTGACGCCTTCAGTGATTCTGGCTTTTTTTTTTTGCATGTATCCACTGTGAAAATTGTGCTGGTGCTGTTCATCCTGAATGGTGTGAATGCATGATGGAGGTGTACAGTGCTTGTGTTCAGCAGAACTTGAGGTCATGCATGTGCTAATAATGGACCATGTGTCCCTCTTGCAGGAGAAAAGTCCCCATCATTCCTTGACCGATATTCATCGTGCTGAAAAGCGGCACTACTTTCAGACCAGCCCAATGTCAAGGTATGTATCTGTTGTGCATCAGTAGTATATATTTATAGTATGGATGGATAACAACAGAAGATATGAGAAGTTGTGAAGAATGTGCCCTTAAGAACATCTAATTCAAATTATTAGATCCATGTTCAGATTTTGCATACTTAATACAAAAAAACAGGGTTTGGATTACTATTCAATAAGGATGCTGACAATGAAAGCCACTTTCTTTTTCTTTTTCTGGCAACATCATAATTTGTCAAGGCTTCATCATGCTTACATAATATCACCTCTATTAGTTGTTCAGTAATGCATTAGGTATTTGAACCGCAAATTAAATTGTTTCAAAGAAATTACTGGGAAATAATTTGAATACCTGTTAGGAAGTTGACTGATTACTCATGTGTATTTTTCAGTTCAGAGAGACTGCCATTAAATGTGCCTCAGATTAAAATAGACATGGACCCAGATGACAGCAATGGCTTCTACTGGAGGAGTCGTGGGTCTGAGACGTCCATATAACTCCTCCAGCCAATCTGCAGCATAGATTTTATTAAGCTTATCCAATTTGCAGAAAGCCATTTGCCAAGGGATATTTTGTAAAGACTGTTCCCCATCACGGATCCTTTCTGTGAAGACTGAAGAACGGCTTGAAGAACACTTGTCTTCCACTCACTTAATCATTATGGTTTGCAAGTTGTAATCCCTAAACTACTATGCAATTCAGTTCATTGTTTCATGTGCTGAGCTGTAGAGAAATGCTGTAGCTGTTTTCCCACAATTCCAGAACTACTTCCTCCATTATTCATTCAATACAATATGAATCTTTCTACCAGATTCACTTAACATGCCACTATTTTCCTTTTCCTTTATTTTTTGCTGCTCTACCTCTGTTTTGCATGGTAGGCGTTATGTAAAAAGAAAATAGAAAACAACTTCTTCCATTTTTTATTTTTATTTGCACAGCATGAGATTTTAATGTTGATCTATTTTAGTGTATATCTTGAGCAAACTATTCAGCAAATGACTTCTGTTATGATGAGAGAGAACAACTGTGACATAATATATTGTAATATTTAACTGCTGATTAACTTTTTAATGATGATTTAATGTTATTGATTGGCATCGAACCTGCTGTTTTTCATAGTTTTATTTAATATAATGTGGTATTACATTTAATTTGTTTCATTTAACAAACAATATTTATGCCTAATTATCCAAATGTGTTCTAATAAGCTTGATTAATTCATTTTGCATTTCAAGTCTTGTTAGGCATTTGCTTCCTCACCTGGTTATGGAAACCATAAAAAGTCTACATGTGTAAACCTACATGTACTCCATATTGTCCTGCAAATTATTTACCTAAGTGGCTTAAACCTGAATTGCAATAATACATGAAATTTCTTTAGGTTTAAGATTTTTTATTATTATTATTATTATTATTTGTGCACTATTTACATGTCTAGCCATTGAATGTCTTATTGTCATTTGTTAAAATAAGTCATAAAATGTCAACAAAGTGGTACATACATTTGAATGAAGATTTTCAGAGAACGTTTGTGCTGTGGACAGGGAACTATGTCATACACTGTATGTCTAAAACATGTTTTCCTTGAGACTTGATTCTTCAAGAACCCAAAATCCTATGTTGATTCCTGCTAATTTGTCATTATTCTCCCATCTTTCCATCATTTTTCTTTTTCTTTCAAAAAACAAAAAATCAATAGATCATACAGATAGTATACTGTATTTTCAAAATCTTCTTTTAACCTTGTAAGTATAAGATTTTTAACTTATATTTTTGGGGGTACATACAACATGAAATTATTGTGAAAGCATGTCTGGGGAAATTCTAAATATTAATTGTAGAGTGTGTAACACTGATACATTTTTAATCAAGTTTTGTGACTTTTTAGAACAAAACAGCTGAAATTATTTTAGAATTTATATTTTTCAAAGGAAATGAATATTAAAAATGAACAGAATTTATTAAATGGTCTCCTCAATTCTTTTTTGTGCATTGTGTTTTTATACTTTTGTTTTTCCCATCAGTATCATTTCATCTGCTACATAGGGTACATAAAAATATCAAGACCATATATTTAGATTGTACTAAAAAAAAGTATTTGCATATGTGAACAAGTTTGAAATATCACTTGCCCCTATTTCTACACTAGGCTATCAAACCATTTTGAATCAAACTTTTGCTGCTCTATCATTATCCAATAAAATGACATTTTATTGTATATCTATATTTGTAATAAATTTGGGGACCATAAAATCTTAATGGCCTGGATTCACAGACAGGTAAGCCAGGGTTAGGCCTTAGTTCAATTAGAACATTAAGTAGATTTTATAAATGTTCCTTAGAAAGTCAAACAAACAAACACATTACTTGAGACAAAACAGTGGCACTGACATATTTTTAGATATGTCTGTACAAATTGCTTTCAGTTAAAACAACTCAAACATGCATTTAAGTCTGGGACCAAGCTTAAGCCTTGAAACCAGGGGAATGTGGGTTTATCTAAACAAGTTGTGTTCCAAGTTTGAGGTTGATATCTCAAAAAATTAGCTTTCAGTAAGATTTTGTTTGGACGCAGTACCAAATTTTCCCCATTAGATGCCAACAAAACTCCACTGGAACACAGTGGTTGGATTTGTGATTTGCAGTAGAGTTTTTTCTCTCAAATATTACAAGCACACACTCACACACATACACATTTTTTTTTTTATTACAAACATACAAACCACACTCTGACATCCATACCAACACACCCACACAATTATAGCTGCATAATTTATCCAGTTGGCACTATAATATGCATAAGCAGAAAATGTACTCGGTTACGTACGTAACCTCAGTTCCCTGAGATACGGAACGAGTACTGCGTATGGGGGAAAAACTCCTTTTTCCTCGACACTGAAGTCTTTTTCAATACCGCAATGTAACTGCACGTCCATTGGTTCAAACTGGAAAACTTTTTGAACCAATGACAGCGCGGCGGAGCTGTGCGAGCCTATGACGATGCAGCGCGCCAAAGCCCACCAAAATGGGCGGGGCGTCTGGCTATATAAGAGATCATTTCGCCATAGGATTTCAGGTCAATCAACTGAAGCGATGACACTGAGTCGTACAGCTTCATGGCACGGCAGCAAACGCAGTACTCGTTCCGTATCTCAGGGAACCGAGGTTACGTACGTAACCGAGTACGTTCCCTTTCGATACTTCACTTACACTGCATATGGGGAACGTAATACAATCCCCGCCGTGCCATGGGAGGGAACGACTGAACCTATCTTGGGCACCAAAGGGGCCCAGGGGATAAGTAGGGAGGCAAAAGCCGTCGTACCCTCATGTTACACATGCTAAAAGGGAGCTGGTTCCCTTAAGTAATGAGCATGACCGACGAGCTACTAGGACAACCTTCGAGTCATTAGGCCCAAATTCGAGGCACACAGGGCTAACAGGGAGGGCCTGCAGGTCGCCTACATGCTTGACTGATGCTAAAGCCAATAGCAGAGCGGTTTTAAGCGACAGGGGCCGAAGGTCAGCTGACCGCAGCGGTTCAAAGGGAGGCCCTGAGGACCGTGGAGAGGTCCCAGGTGGGTACTGTGAGAGGGCAGGGGGGATTTAGCTTCCTAGAACCTTTCAAGAAACGCACTACCAGGCTGTTTCTTCCCACGGACTGGCCAGCAATGGGGGCATGAAATGCTGCTATGGCTGCCACGTACACTTTAAGCGTGGAAGGCGTAAGACCTTTGTCCAGACGCTCTTGGAGAAATGACAATATCAGAGATATGTCACATTCAACGGGATCTACATTTCGAGCTATATTTTCTGGGCATAGAGGCGTCTAGTAGACGGGGCTCTGACCTGAGAAATGGTATTTAGCACGTCCCCGGGGAGGTCTACAGGCTCCCATCGAGGGACCAAAGGTGCAGGGCCCAGATCTCTGGCTGGGGGTGCCAAATCATCCTGTTCGCCTATGAGAGGAGGTCCCATCTCAGGGGGATCGGCCACAGGGCTTTCGTTGAAAGCCTGAACAGCTCTGAGGACCAATGTTGTTTCCTCCAGAGTGGGGCCACCAGGAGAACTTTGTGTTTGTCCGCCCTGGTGATTTATGTAGGATACCACTGTCATGCTGTCTGATCGGACCAAGATGTAGTGTCCCCTCAGGACTGGTAGAAAGTAGTGAAGGGGCCGACACACTGCTAGCATCTCCAGGCAGTTTATGTGTAGATGGCTTTCCTTGATCGACCATGAGCCGAAGGCTGGTCTGCCCTCGCACAGAGCGCCCCAACCCAAGTTGGACGCATCTGTTGAGACCACCATCCTTCTGGATACCGCCCCTAGGGGAACACCACAGCTGAACCACTGAGGGTCCTTCCAGGGTTTCAGAGCTGTTAAACAGGCCTGATTCACCCTGACACAGAAGTGGCCGTGCCGCCAAGCGTGAGGTGGGACCCGAAGGTTCAGCCAGTACTGCAGAGGCCGCATTCATAAGAGGCCGAGCTGCAAGACTGGGGATGTGGAAGCCATCAGCCCTAGCATCCTCTGGAAACACTTCAGAGGAAGACGAGTTCTGATTCTGACTGAAGCCATGAGCTGCTGAATGGCCAGAGCGCGCTCTGGTAAGACTGTTGCCCTCATTTGGGCTGAGTCGAAAACAGCTCCCAGGAACGAAATTTGTTGGCTGGGGAGCAGTGAGCTCTTGGTGAAATTGACCCTGAGTCCCAGGCACTCCAAGTGGCTGAGGAGCACGGATCTGTGGTATGCTAGCTCGTCCTGAGACTGGGCCAATATGAGCCAGAGGTAGTTCAAAACACGGATTCCCATCTGTCTGAGGGGGAAGAGCCACGTCCATACACTTCGTAAAAGTGCGCGGAGCTAGGGACAGCCCGAAGGGAAGGACTGTATACTGGTAAGCCACTCCCTCGAATGCGAATCTCAAGAATTGTCTGTGATGGGGGCTATCTGGATGTGAAAGTACACGTCTTTCAGGTCCAGCGAGAAGAACCAGTCCTCCTGGATAAAGGATGGGTCTGAGACCACCATCCATTTTGGGGACGAGGAAATATCGGCTGTAAAAACCCAATTTGCTCTCGGAAGGAGGGACCACCTCTATGGCTCCCTTTTTCAACAGAGCCATCACTTCGGTGCGAAGGACATGTGCGTCGTCCGCTTTTACCAAAGTGGGAACCACTCCTCTGAAGCGCGGGGGTCTTCGGGCGAACTGCAGTGAGTAACCTCGATTTATTATCCCCAATACCCAGCTTGACATTCCGGGGATGGCCTGCCAGGCCTCGGCCCGTGTGGCAAGGGGCTGGATTAAATCGTTTGACAGGCCGCTGAGTTGGGGCCTGTGCACCGTGGAGGGTGGAAGAGAAAGGTTGCTCTCTTTTTGAAAATGTGTTTTTGTTCGCCATGAGAACGGCGATTGGCATGGGCGCAACAACTGTGGGCCCAGAGCGCACAACAAACATTTCGTCTCCTACACCCGAAAGTGAACGGGGTGGTGGAGGAACTAAACGAGGCAGCTTTGGGGGTGGTTCGGCCGCAGCGGGACATTTCCCCATCCTCTTCCTTCCTGATGGATCAGGAAGACTTTGGAGGCATTGGGTCCAGCATAATCCTAGGCCGGGGTCGCTTCAGCCGAGGGACGCAGGTCTGGGTGGGAGAACAGGACGGGAGACGGCTCTCTATGCGGAGAGAGTGAGGCACGCGAGGGCTGAGCCGGCGTGAGCTCACTCGTCTCCGAGCGCTGAACCCCTTTGCCCCGCTGTTTCTTCCTCGCAGGCTCGTGGGAGGAAGAGAACGGGAGGGCGCAAGGGGTGGGACCGCTTTCTGAGAAGAAAGCGATCTGCGAGCGTAGAGAGGCAAGACTCATGCTCTCACAGTGAGAACATGAAGTCCCGGTGAGCGGCGCCTCTGCATGGGACTTGCCCAGACAGAAAACGCACTCACCGTGACCGTCTTCCTGTTGCAGAGGTGCTCTGCAAGTGCCACAGCCGTGGCACGACATTTGCAACAACGTCGCAGACGCTGTGAAAACGGCGGAGAAAAGTGGTCTTTTATAAGCAGTGAAAACCACTGGAAATAGCTCTATAAATGCTCGCCAGACAGCGGCAGGGGAAACGCTGAGAAAACCGGAAGCGCGAAGCGGGCGTCTTGAGAGAGAGGTGCTCGAGGGCAGGCAGTCTGCGAGGGCGCCGACGTTGCAGGCAGTTGGCAAATCTCAGCTGGTCCGCTGTATTGCCTCTTCAACGGTGAGAAGCGAGCTGATCCGAGCAGGCGAGAGAAGGCGAAGGCGTTCAGTCTCGTTGTCCAGCAAAGAGAAGCGTCGTCGTCGCTGAAGGAGAGAGATCTGAAATCCTATGGTGAAATGCTCGCTGATATAGCCAGATGCCCCGCCCATTTTGGCGGGCTTTGGCGCGCTGCATCACTAGGCTCGCACAGCTCTGTTGCGCCGTAATTCTTTCAAAAAGTTTTTCAGTTTGAACCAATGGCCCTGCAGTTACACTGCGTTATTGAAAAAGGCTTCAGTGTCAAGGAAAAAGGAGTTTTTCCCCCATATGCAGTGTGAGTGAAGTATCGAAAGGGAACAAGAATAAAGCGAGTATTTACTTTATAGGCCAAACCTGAGAAAATGGCATCATCTGGTAAAAAATAGTAGGAAATTAATTTTTGAAGCCTTGCCAACAGAACGAAAGCGTATTAACAAAGATTTCATCATTTTATAGTTAAATGGCCCTGGGATTAAAAATTGCAGTTTTAATAGGTTTCAATGGGGACATTTTTGTCCAAAAGGTCCTGAGAGGAACTATTTTGTGTACCTAGTGCCAAATAGATTTTTTAAAGGAAATGGGGGTGAAATAGTAAAATTCCAATAAAAGTACACACCTGTGCCCAAAACTATGCAGTTGGCATTAACACAGGCAAAATGATCAAAAAAACAAAACTGAAAAAAAAAAAAAAAGACAAAAATGTCCATAAGGTCACATAAGGGTTAATATTTTTGTGACATTTACAAAGTGACTTATGACAGTTTATCCTAATTTATGTTCAAGGTTAAACATTTCATTTGGTCAGGCATAGGGTGGGTAAAAAGTGAGGGTCACAGGATTTACAGTCTTGCATAACAGTTATAACAATCTTTTATCTACTGACAAACTGATTATTACTTGGCTTTGCTGTTAACACTGAATATGACACAATGTCACCATCTAGTGTTCACAGTTAACATTGCAAAGAGTAGTGGGAGGTCCCATGGCATACACTTCTTAGTGAATGTTGAATTTTATGAAAGTGCTGTCTTTTTGGGATATTTTATATAAAAAGGTGCACGTTGTACAAGCTACAATTTCCAGCCAAAAATAAATTTGAGAAAAAAATTAAGAGTATAAGAATAAAAATGCCATTTTAAACTGTGTAGTCACAAAAAATATTTCCTAAAGGGTTAGCTCACCCAAAAATGAAAATTATGTCATTCCACACCGGTAAGACCTTCGTTCATCTTCGGAACACAAATTGAGATATTTTTGATGAAATCCGATGGCTCAGTGAGGCCTCCATTGCCAGCAAGATAATTAACACTTTCAGATGCCCAGAAAGGCACTAAAAACATATTTAAAACAGTTCATGTGACTACAGTGGTTTAACCTTAATATTATAAAGCAACGAGAATACTTTTTGTGCAACAAATAAACAAAATAACAACTTTTCAATAATATCTAGTGACGGGTGATTTCAAAACACTGCTTCGAAGCTTTACAAATCTTTTGTTTCGAATCAGTGGTTTGGAGCGTCAAAGTCATGTGATTTCAGTAAACGAGGCTTCGTTACGTCATAAGTGTTTCGAAATTTCAATAGTTCCTGTGACTTTGGCAGTTTGATACGCGATCCGAAACACTGATTCAGAACAAAAGATTTGTAAAGCCTCAAAGCAGTGTTTTGAAATCGGCCATCACTAGATATTGTTGAAAGGTCGTTATTTTGTTTGTTTTTTTGGCGCACAAAAAGTATTCTTGTCGCTTTATAATATTAAGGCTGAACCACTGTACTCGCATGAACTGTTTTAAATATATTTTTAGTATCTGAAAGTGTACAGCATCTGAAAGTGTTGATTATCTTGCTGGCAATGGAGGCCTCACTGAGCCATTGGATTATATAAAAAAATATCTTAATTTGTGTTCTGAAGATGAACAAAGGTCTTACGGGTGTAGAACGACAATAGGGAGAGTAATTAATGACAGAATTCCCTTTAATGCTCATTTCAACTAATATCACTTTCCAAGCCTTTCAAAATCATTAGCATTATTAGTGCATATTCTGCATAATGTGACATTAAACCTACGTCAGCACCTAATCATGACAACAGCATGCAGGATAATTAGATGTTTGCCAGTTATTTTTCAATTTAGTATAGGACAAAAGGTTATGTATGTAACCTGGTTCCCTGAGAAGGGGAACGAGACACTGCATCATGGTGTTGATACTATGGGAAGATGTGTGAATACTTGCCAATTTTGATTGGCTACGGCAGACAGATCATGTCACAGGCGTGCTGACAAGCACCTGAAGAACATGTCATCAGCTCCAGATTGTCTGAAGGAAGACAAGCAGACATGCCTGAAGTATGGCAACAAGACACAGCGTCTCGCTCCCCTTCTCAGAGAGCCGGGTTACATACTTAACCTATGACGTTCCCTTTTGAAGTAGAACTTCGATGCTGCATCATGGTGTTGAATGTTAATTCACTGTGGCATACTGAACAAATGCCTGCTCACTGTGGTGTGAAATTAAGTGTGAAATTAAAGTACTGCTAATCCTAGACCATACAGATCCCTTGGCTCTAATGGCCAACCTACCCTGAAGGGAACATATAATTAAGCATCCTGCCCTTAGAAGGACTGTCTGGTCTACCCTCAAGTCCCTCAAGCAGAAATATCAAACGTACCTTCAGGAGATCTGGCCACAAATAGTGATGATGTCTGCTTATGCAATGTCATTCCCTTACTCCTCACTCCTCAGAAACGTGTTAAAATAGTTCCATCATTATGTCCACATAATCACCTCCAGGTCCAAGCTGGAGGGGTGACGGATGAGGGAGTGAGACACGAGTGGCAGTAATGCCCATTCCCCTCTTTTGTACATCCAATTCATATGTGATCACATGGGAGAGCACATTAACACAATTTCTATATCCATTGTATCGGAGGGAGCAACTGATAAGAAAGTGGGACGCTACTAGCAGTCATGCACACTCTTCCAACTCTGTAAACAGCCCCTTCCCTCACATCATCATAAGGGAAGTGCAGTAATACTGTCTCCATACTCCATGTATTGGCCATGGAACATTGACGCTTTCTTTCCTCTTCTGTACAACCCATATGTGATTACAGAGGTAGCACATTGCTTCCACCTCCGTACTTCCAGTAACGGTAAAGGCGACCAATGAGGAAGTGGGACTTGGGACGTGGAAGTGGGAAGTGGGACACTCTCCTCTTCCTTATCAGCCCAAACATATGTGATTACAGAGCAAGCACATCGCTACCACCTCCGAACTGCCAGCACTGGAGGGGACGACTGATGAGGGAGTAAGAAACGAGTGTCTGTGTTGCCCACTCTCTTTCTCTGCATTTGCATCTGCAAAATTGGGAAGATACTGATACTACCTGCACACTTTGTGTACTTAGAGGGTGACAGATATAAGAGTGGGACGCAAGTGGCGGCATTGCCCAATCGCTTCATCTGTGTCTACCTATCCCTCTCTTAATATTGATCCCCTGATTTTTTTCTCGAGTTCAACCACAGATGTCTCTCAGTGGCAACCATGTCAGCAAGAGAGCGACCGATAGCACGGGCTGCCTGCTTGGTGGCACGAAGGGTGAGGTCTGCGGTACGGTGGAGTATCCAGACTAAGTCCGGGAACACTCCCTCGCCTTGGTCAAGGTCCTTCAATAAATTGGTCTGGTACACTTGTATCACTGCCATGGTTAGTAAAGCGCCACCGGCCTGGCCTGGCCTTTGACAAGGCTTAGAGGGCAAGGTGGGAGCCACACAAAGGGGATAGCCGGCGAGATAGCCGTCTCATGGGAGGGGAGCATTTATGATCCACGAAGAACATCTCCTTTACAGAGATCCAGGTGGGAATGGAGCTTCTTCACTGTGAAATGATCACAGTGAACACCGCCAGCCCCCTTGAGAGCTGACCGTGCATGCTCCGCTCCAAGACAGATGACACTTTTTGTTTGCATCAACGCTTGTAATGCAACACAGAACAGGGTGATACATTTTCTAAACCCACACTCTTTCCACACTGCTTGATTTCTTTACAAGCACAAAGAGAAAAACTCAGATTTCAGATTTCACATGCACAAACTTCAAACAATGTGGCTTTCTGAAGACAAAAGGGCTGATGACGTTCTTCAGGTGGACTTTTATAGTCTGTCGGTGCGTCTGTGACATCATCAGTTTGCTGTAGCCAATCAAAATTGGCATGTATTCACACATTCTTCAGACACTAGTTCACACAGAACCTTCCCATAGAGTCAATACCATGACGCAGCATCAAAGTTCCACTTTTAAAGGGAACTAATTAATGCCAATGTATTTTATAAATTTAGACATTCCAAAGCAAATAAAACTAAAACCTGCTCTGTTTTATATATATATTAAATTGAATGTACAGTATATATACATAAATATTTTTGCTACATAAATGTTTATAGAATTAATCTATAAAAATGTACTGTAGCTTACAGCCAGTAAATATATTTAGTTCTTTACATGTTAAGCAAATCTAACATTTAGATCTTCAGTATGTATTTATGAGTTATAGTGGTTTTGTCCAGCTGACCACAAGGCTTATATATTCTTATTTTTTCATCATTCTGTTATTCTTCTGCATTAGACGAGATCCAGATAGCTGCAGCAGAAGCAAGTCTGTTCTGATCAATACATTTTGCCATCTTAGTACAGGAAGAACATGTTTTAGTGCCTAAAAATATCTTGCATTCTAGAAAATTCATGTGGTGTTCACTCTCCTTACCCAGTGCATCACCATCAGAAACATTTTCAAGTGATGCATAACATCCTTGCATGAACTCAATTTGAAAACTACTTTTGAAACTACTTACAGAAGCTCAAAATCACCAGAACTCTGATGAACAGCGGTGGAAAGTGTTGAACACAGTTTGAATTGGGAAAAGGAAGCTGAAGTCCACTCCTGTACCAGTGGAGTAGCTTGATAAGAAAAAGTTCAAGGTTCAAACTAAACTTGGAGAAGCCTTCATCAGCAATGCAAGATTGTAATGCACTGTGGACAGCTTCTCTCTCAAGCTCAGTGTGGGCTCCATATTGCTCCAGGATCCTTATATAACCAATACAAATCATATGCATTTTGAATGAGTATTGTATGAGAATCCTATAGAGAAAAACTAATGTTAAAATGTCTCTCTGATGGTGATGGTGTGGGTGAAATCCAATATCCAAGCTCTCCATGGATGCAAAGTTTAAATGTGAGTGTTCAGAAGAACCTGTGTGATATTGATTTGGACTGTTAAACAAGTTGTATGGTTAATCAGTGTGAATTGTTCTTTGTATTGAAACAGGGTGCATTTTACCTTTACTGCCCATGTATGGAATGTTAGCCTAATGATGCATTGTGTTTTACTTTCACGGAGTGCTTTATTCTTTTTCTTCTAATTGCTAATAAAATGTATAAAGAGAAGCTAAAACCCATCTACAGAAATGATTTAATTTAAATTCTTATCTTCTTATCTTATCTTATCTGAAACCTGACAAGCAGATAAATTCTTCAGATAATTCTAGAAGGCAAATGTATTCTATTTCACAAACACAATTTTGTATTTTATCTAACAAAAACAAAGCAATAAAAATGTTTTGAAATGAAGTTGAAATTAAATCACAAGAATCATTTATTGTTAATCATTTTGCTAAAAGCATTTGTAAATGTTCATGAAAACAAATGCAAATGTGAAGAGTCTTCCAGCGTGTGATGAAACACCATGGCAACAACAGAAATCATCGTGGACGTTGTTATGCTCCCGGTAAAGGTTATTCATACAGAAGCCTAATACAATTATACTGCAAATGCCACAAGCCTCATGAGCTAAAAGAGCAAACTGAACAGGAGACAACAAACAAACACACTTTGAAGCAAGTGGAAAGTTTATTTAAAGAGAATAAAACATCTGAGATGACGAGAGATGTGACATTTCCTATTGGAGAGGGAATTTAGAAGATCTCTTTATCCAATATAATTGCTGGCGCTCTAGAGAATCTTTGAAGAGCGAGTCTTTAAACGCTAGTGTCATCGTCATACTTAATAACATCCTCTGTCTGAAAAAGAAAATGAGCTTTAATCAAACCTTTAATAACTGTATTAAATAATACAAACACCCTGAATCCTGATTTGATCTGCCTGTCCTGGTGATGAACTATTTAGTTAAGTTTATTTTTCTTTCCCACTGGTATATTTATCTTGTTTTAAGCATACATTTATCACAGTTTAGTTTGGTTTAAGCTACAGACAGAAAAAAATGCCAGTGTGGTAAGAAAGTTTAAATTAATTAATGTCAGGTTCTCTGAAAACGAGTCCAATTACTATTAAAGTAAATTTATTTAGTTTTAAAGTTTTTTGTTTTTTTTTTCTGTTGTTTTGCAGGAAAAAGCATCATTTAAACCAGATACATTTACTTTAAAGGAAATTGGACTTCTTTTTTTCCCTAACAAATTTACTTTAGAAGAAAATTATTATTATTCCATTAAATAATCTATTAAAGTTACAAATACATGCCTGGTTTCACAGACAGGGCTTAGATTAAGTTAGGAGTAGGCCTAAAAAAATCTTAAAGTGCCCCTATTATGGATTTTTGAAAATTACCTTTCATGTAGTGTTTAACATAACTTTAAGTGAATGAAAACATCCTGCAAAGTTTTAAATCCGAAAGTGCACTGTATATAAAGTTATTGTCTCTCAAAAGTAAGAGTCGACTCTGAGTCAATTAAACGAGTCGTTTGTAAAACAAATCCCAAGCTGTTTTGTTGTTACATCAAAACGAAACAGCATATAGCACTTACTGCATGTGCATACACCAGGGAAAATTCATTTTTTTCAACAATACCACAGCAGTACAATCTTTTGTTGTGTTCCCGTCATTTTACTGACGACTGCTTCTTAAACCTCTAGGAGTTTAACGAAGGATTCACAAAATGCTTAATCTTAAAATATGGATCAATGCCCAGTTTATTTGGACCAGCTTACTCCTCTGAATCTCAACCTGTAAGTATGATTAATAATTGATGTTTATATTTTTAGCGACTGTTCAAAATTCGTAGTTTTGTATATTATGTTGTGTAACATACGCCCTCTGTATGTCTCCTGCTAACCGGTTAACTACAATTTGAAACCTTATGAATAACATTTTTGTAATTGTTTAACCATTTTGTAATATTTAGTTGTGCGACACAGAG
Source organism: Hypophthalmichthys molitrix (assembly GCA_037950675.1). Classification (NCBI taxonomy): domain Eukaryota; kingdom Metazoa; phylum Chordata; class Actinopteri; order Cypriniformes; family Xenocyprididae; genus Hypophthalmichthys; species Hypophthalmichthys molitrix. The sequence goes on along the minus strand of CM075496.1, from coordinate 26,322,847 downwards.
GGCGTTTTCTCAGTAGCAGTAGACCAATCACAAAAGACTGGGCCATCTGACCAATCAGAGCAGTGTAGGCTCACGGAAAGGAGGGGTTTAGAGAGACTGATTCTTCAAACTGCTTCTAATGAATCGTTTACAAAACATTGAGATCTGAGGTGAAATTAAATGTATCTTATGAGATAACGAAAGTGTTTTTTGACCTTGCATGCATGTAAACCTGTTGTAGGAGACTCCCAAAACAACATTAGGAACCTTAAAAAAGGCATAACAGGGGCACTTTAAGAAAAAACAATGGCACTGACATATTTTAAGATACTTCAGTGCAAGTTGCTTTCAGTTAAGACAGCTCAAATATGCATTTTAGTCTGGGACTAGGCTTATGCCTTGTCTGTGAAACTAATGTTTACTAATGGAACCTTATTTTAAAATTTTTACCCTTTTCAATAAACAAATAAACAATAACAACTTTATTACACTGTAAAAATGTCTATGGTTGAAACTTATCAAAGAACAGTGGTTAGTCAGTGCTCTCACCAGCTTTTGACATAGCTGTGCCGGGGAACGCTGTGAACAGCAGGATGTGGCCAAGTGAACCCATGCTTGTGCCTGAGTCTCACCTCTCTCCCTCTGTATCCTGCAGAAAATAAAGCATTGATGATCAAGACTTTTGTACTGATCTGCAACCAGCTCCTTCCTTTCAAATCCCCTGTTGTTAAATAACATCTACTGATAAGTCTGACTTACAGAGTTTTGAACACAGGCAGATCCAGTTTGAAATACTGTGAGCAAGTGTCATCCAACTTAGACAGAAGTGCCGTAGTCTTTTTCAATTTACTCTCCTGTTCGATAAAAGTTGAGAGAGAAAAAAAATGAAAGAAAAGTTTAGGCAGTAACACAGCCCTTAAAATAAAAAATGACTATGTTTTTTTCCTTGTCAATGTTCAAAGTCAAGCAACGGAGGAGAAGATGAGAGAGTAACGTTTCGTTGTTTGAGAGTTCGGGCTTGGTTAATACCCAACGAGAACAAAGAGCACCATGGCACTCGAAATTAATTGAAATCTCACAAAACTCTCTCAGTTGGCGAGTGAACTTCGTTTGTGCATGTTAATGATGTGCGTTCATTCTTTGGTTACAGATGCATTTTAAACCCTTCAATTAAATGTTCACCCAGCAACTCTTCTCGTTTCACCATTTACTGTATGCAGAAAAGCAGCGAGCAAGCAGATAATTGGAGGATCTGCTAGAGAAAACTGAAAGGCTAAATTAACCAAACAGTGACATACTTTTGATCAGGTTACCTGTGAGATTTTGACAAGATCATGGGGCTCCAATTATAGCATTAAAATAGGAATTCATCAAGGTTATTTTACTCGAGCATCCTTATGAAATGGCGCCTGCCTCAACTCAGTTTTTCATGTGATTTCATCTTCTAGGCTATTATTGCCAAGAGAACCATGGAATCCATCATCATAACATCTTAGCCCTGATAAGAGCTCCAAACAATAGGATCCCAATCTCAAAAACGAGATGAGGCTTCACAGCAAAATTAAGTCACTCATTGTCAAGTCAGAGAGTGCCATTGTGCTGGCAAATCATCTAGACATGCATCAAAAAGATCGAAGTCTCTCACAATAGCTATCTACCCGGGGTTTTAGCAATCTTACAGTCCCATAAGCACAAAAAAAAAAAACCTTGAAGTCTGAAGAATGGCTTGGTTATGTAATTCAAAAAAACGAAAAAATGTTGCTAAGCACAAGACATGAAACAACGTAACAAAACAAAGATCTCCTGACATAAACCAGAGACAGGTAAATCATGTCAGTTTCAGGAGGAATATGCTAATGTCATCTCACCTTCTCCGTTAAACACGCTGTGGCGTCAGCAGATGAGCAGCAGGCTGTTATCGTGCTCTTGATTCGATCAAGGACGGTCGTCAGAACAGGCAGAGAAATGGAGGCATGTTTTACTCCAATCACAAACAAGTATCTGGAAACATGCACACATACACACACATGCTTTTGATCTAATTCATACTCTGGCGACTTTAGGAAACATGCTGTTTCGTAATTCCCCTGCTGTTGCAGACAACATGACATTTCTCCTTTTCCATGGCCACTACTATAAATGCATGTTCTGTGGGCAGAGCATGAGCAGAAATCTTCAGTCAACCAGCAGGAAGCTGCAAGACCTCAATGTGTTTTGAAAATAGTCTCCATAGGAGGTTCTGATCTCTTCACCATAGGTTTGTATTCAAACTGGGGTCCATAGGAGGGTTCTCTCCATGGACAACATATATATACATATTATATATATTTATACATATATATACATACATATATATATATATATATTTTATTACACACTTTATTTTATTATTTTTTATAGGGCTGTCAAGGGTCACTGTAAAATTACCCTGGAACCATATTGTGAAAAGCACTACACAGATAGTCCAATAACAAGTCATTCGCAGACAACATGCTGGCTTTGTTTCATTCTATTTCTCATACAGTTTAAATGGGTCTTTATAGGAAGATGGCATTTCCCAACCCCTACAGCTCCACTGGTAAGGCTCAGGTTCTTTTTAATCCACACATTTCACCAAATCAGATTTAAAAAACGAAAGAAAAAAAAGAAAAGAAAACTGCATTCATTCAATTATTATTAATTTTGGTATTATTTATTTGAATTAGCTTTTATTTTTCTTTTATTTTTATTTAGCTTGGAATTTTTTTTAACATTTAAGTTTATCTTCAAGTATTTTATTTTATTTCTGCTTATTTTATTTTCTGAAAATGACTTTAATAGTTTTAGTTAACAATAAGAACAATGTATATTATTAGTGTAGCTATAAAACTAAAAATACATAAAACACATGGAATCTATTGTGGAATTTAATTATCATAGAAGCTTAGCAAGTAAGAACTTTATTTCGATATTCCACTTAGATATTCCACTTCAGATATTCTTATTATATAAGAAACTGCATGTCAACTAACTCATTAATTTGCAACTACATGTCAATTAATTTAGAGTATTATTATCATTAGACTATTAGACTGTTAAGTTAGTAGAATAAATTTACGTAGTTGCAAAGTTACTTATACTGTAGTAAGCAGAATGTCTTTTGGGAGACTATCAAAATAAAGTGATATTAAGCAGACAGTCTACTAATAATGCAAAAATAAGTGGCAAAAACATCTATGCAAGAATCTGGTCTACTACCTATAAAACACTTTAAGTTTTAATTTTAGTTTTAAATGTTTAGCAAAACAAAATTGTTTGATAGTACACTCTGGTTGGGAATAGGGATACTGAAAGGTTTACAACACAGTTTGTGTTTATTTGTCTTTATACAAATTGAATTTTGGTGCCATGAGTCCATTTCACACATTGTGGAGGCCGATTTTCAGGTCATATAAAAATGAAGAATTCAAAGTTTTATGCTACACCACTAGGGGGTACAGTTGGACAGTGTAATGGCTGAAGAAGGAGAGTCTATTAGTATGATTTTAATTATTATAAGTTTTAAATTAATATTAATGAAACCTTACATACTTCTCTCATTTCTGACGGAACAACCTGTCTCACATCAATTTCACTTGCATACACTCAGAAGTCACAATAAATGACCGAAGCACTGTGAAAATGTCCCTTTTAATGACACCAGGCCCTGAGGTAAACTCAGCAGAACTTGCTAGCACACATTCAGATTCAATGCTGAATGGCTCATCTAATTACAGTCCAAGATAAATTAAACATAGGCTTCTGTGCACGGTTGTCTGCCCCTCAGCAAGGGTTCATTCTTTCTTGTCCACCCAGGCACACAAGTGACTTCACAAGCTTCATTCAGCACAGCATGCAGTGCATACCGGCTACATTTTCACTAAACGAGAAAGGCATAAGGTGCTGATCAGAGAACAGTCATAATGCACTCCACCAAATGAAGCAGACCATCATGGGAGAGAAAAGGTCAAACATTTCAGATCTTTGTTTGAAGGCAACCTGTTCTAATGTTTGGTGCTCCAGGCATGCATCATTTGCAGGACAATGATTGTTAGTCTGCAAAGGAAAAATTGAAGTACGATCTGAAATGTTACACAGAAGAGAATGGGTCTATTCTGTGTGATGCATCAGTTTTTAAAAGAATATACAGGAATAGACTCCATCACCTCTCCAAATATCAGTCAAATGTAACGTGACTGTCGTAATATACAGTCTCATGACGAACTTGCTCGATAAGAAGGAGTTAAAGGCACAGGCTACTTTGGGCTTTCGGGTGTGTGCTTAAACAGAAAAATACACAAAAATATTTCAGAATGTCCTTCTTGGGGAGTTTTCACTATGTCTTAAGTGAACATAAACAGTTGGGAAAGTTTATGCTTGTCAGTATATTAGATCTGTGCATTCGGTCTTAAAGTGATAGCAGCCTAATAAATTTGCTGCTGTCTATCATTTAAAATCTGTTTTCCCTATTGTGACATATATCCAAGTAAAATGGCTTCTCGAACAAGAAAAAATGTTGGGCGGGACTTGATTTTGTCCATCGGGAATTGATTGTATTGTTGGATGGTTGTGGTTTGCTATTGCTGTGATCTCGCCAAAAATCTCGTGCCAATGTGATCTTGCGCCAAAGAGATAAAGAGATGTCGTTGCAAGAGGGAGGGGAAGCTATTTTGATTAAAGATTATGAGAGCATGTTTGTTTTTTTTGTGTTTTTTTTAAATGATGTGCATGGATAAATCATTTAAATTAAATACTGCAATATTCCATAAAAAGAACATATTGTTTCTGGAATTTTCTTTCTTTCTTTTTTTTTTTTTTTTTGAAGAATTGTCCATATCAATTTCATGGTGACTTTAAGCAAAAGTCTGAAGAGAGTTCTTTTGATCCTATGATTATATTCAGAGCCACACTATGAATAATTCATCACTAGTTGCACTTCTGCCCTTTAATAGACTAGCTAAAGATCAAAATCAAGAGGAACGCTCTCCATTATGTTTGGGAAAATGGGACCTGGTGACTTTTCCCAGAAAACCTGTATTAAATCTGAGTGGGTCACAGTGAACGTGTAATATGCCAGTTATATTATTCAATATTGCATTAGCATTTACATCACATTTGGCAAGACAGATCAAAATATAGTGTAGTGATGTCAAAGTATTCCTTCAACAAAATAGCTACAGACTTTGGCACGTCATAATGAAATAAGCATGGCTAACATTGGAAATATCTTCTCCAGTTGACCTTTTCTTTAAGACACGCATGGTTTCCTTACCACAGAATATTGGATGTATATTAAATAAGCACCTGTCAATCCCATGGGGTTGAACTTCCTCACAGAGCTGGGATGAAACAGGATTGGGTACATGTGGATACTGATGGGGTTGTCTTTTTAAGTCATCCACGCAAGAAAGCGTATCCAGGGCAGGTTTCCTGCAGCACTTTCGGAAATCCTCAGAAATGGCATCCAGTTTGGATTCACTGCAGAGAACTTTCTGAAAGCTTGTTAACTATTATGAAGAGGAAAAGAACAATAAATCAGGCTCTTCTGCTGATTTTCATGACAAAATAAATGATATCAGAAAGTTATGTCGAATTTCTCTAGTCTGTTCCACATACTCTTTCTCTTGAAAAGGAAGTATAATCTCTTGTCATTATTTCCCTTTCTTGCTATTTTGATATAACCGCTGCACTTATATATCATTTACTCTAATATTGAATGACACATGATAATGATAAAATTAAACTGACAAGGAGCAGCAGCTTTTGGTAAACAACATTATTTAACAGTATGCTGGTATTGTTGTGAAGTACAGATAGAAAGGCTGTTTTTTCAACTGCTTCCACTCAAGGAACTCAAAGAAATTTGTATAATAACTACCAAGTATGGCCATTAAAATAAATTCAGAGCCACTGAGTAAAAGAAAAAAAAAAGTCAGAAAGTCAGAAAAAGAAAATGAACTCCCAGAAGGAACGCTGGTCAAAAGAATTGTCCCAAGAGAGATTTGAACCTTTGTGCTCCTCATTTTGGTTTGTTGAAAATAGCATCGAGTAGAATCAGAGCGGTCTGACCGTTCTCCTCACCTCTTCAATTATACATTCAGGTTGGGGCTGTAAACAGCATTTTTCTAGCCCAGACTGGAAACGACTGGATATGGCTGATACCTCTTCAAAGGACAGTCCTAGGAGATTTCCATAATATGCAGACAACCTATAAAAGAGGTCATTTAAATACATAAGGCGATGTAAGTCCATGGTATGTAAAAAGCATGACACACTTCATTTACACTTTAGACCGCAGACAAACAAAACAGTTAACAGACATCTTTGCATCATTATGATTAAATAGCTGAGACAACTGAAGTTTAGGAGGGAGTTTAGCTTTTTCATCCTCATGTCGTTCCAAACCCATATTCTGTGGTTTCTTACATAACAATATGACTTTTAAAAAACATACAAACAAAGTAAAATAATAATAATAATAAAACTCCTCATGGATCTTTCCCATTCAGTGACAGTTAATGTTAATGACTAGAGTAAAAAAATTCAATACAAGCATTTCAATCAAATATAATTTATGCAATATGTCAAACCTTTAACCCAAAGGGGGAAAAAAACAAAACAATCTGTGATTCAACTAGTTTGAAACAACAAGAGGATGTGCAGGGGCCCCGGATTGGCCAGACTATTTTTTTTATTATTATTATTTTAAATTTACTTCAGTGTGAACAAAAAAAGACCCTCATTGGCCCATAAGAAAATAAATAACAGGCGATTGGATAGATGTGACATTTGGGTCAAATCTGTCCAATCAGCTGCTGATCAAATCATGTCAATCATTTTCATTTACGTCACTGCTATTGCTAGACGGCATTGCGGCAAAATGTCCGAAAGAAAGTACGATAATGGAGCACAAAAAACGGAAAATACAAAGGTTAAAAGAACAACGTCAACAAGATATACTGAAAAAAATCCCAAAATTGGCTTGATACTTCAAGGCATTGGATACATCAAGACAGAAGTGGCGAAATCACGCAGTTCGTGAGGGAGAGATCGTTAACGCCAGGAAATCCAAACATTCGTCTAGCATTCGTCGACCTCAAATATGGCTTATCACTTGAAACATGTAAGTAGTAGCAGCTTCACAAGTCCGCTAATGTTAGCCTAGTCCTTGATAAATGTGCGCTATTATTAGGCGCATATCTAAGTGTTTGTGTGGAGAGCGCGCTCGCTGCATGACATGAAGGCGCCGGTGCGATCACTTAAAATACTCCGTCATTTTGGTCATACAGATAAGAGTAATACAAACTGTAAAGGGTCTACTTTTATTTCTGTAAACTCACAATAACAGAAAACGTTGTGCTTTTGTAAAATGAAAACAACCAGGACGCGCGTTCTGTCATCTCTATGAACTTGAGCACATAACAAACATGAACCGTACTTCCCTCACAGACAAGACGAGAAATGTATCTATAGAAAGATTGAAATGTCGAACCAATTCAACTGGAAAATACATATTCTCAGATTATGTAACCAGTATGAAACCTGCATTTAGGCGCGTCCACTACTGCGGATATGACGGATCAGCATCATAGTCTTCATCTTTGCAGCCGAAAACAGAAAACATCAATAAATTATTAAAATGTTTAGAAAGTCTCCTTGCTGTTTTTTCACTACACATCCATAATAATTACGTTTGCCGGTGCCTGTGGCAAGTTTTATGCGTGCGCTGATTATGTATTATATATTGGTTTATTATATGATTTATTATGATTTTCAATTTCCCATTTTACCTATGTGGTGTGTTGGTAATTTTCTTACTGTGGTGGTCCACCAGTTGAAGGAATGTAGAAGAAAAATTGTAGTATTGGCTGTCTCAATGTGTGTGTGTATGCCAGTTAACCTTATTTGCGTGTGGACCATGTATGGCATTAAATACATTTTTCCAGTAAAGCATAATGATTAAGGGGGGGCCTCACACAAAGAGCAGCCTAGGGGCCCCTGACCACCTTAATCCGCCCCTGGATGTGGTGCAAGCCATGGTATATTTACCCAAATTTGTAGGATTTCAAATTCACTTGGTTGTTGCAAACATTGGATAGAAACCTCAGAAAAATATTGGAGCTTTCCATTTGGAGTCTCTGTAAACAGACAGGATTTATAATGAGGTATTTTACTAATAATAATTCCACATCAACCACCACCATTCATCATAATCATTATCATCATAATTTTGATAATTATTGGGGTTTTGACCTACATAAATTAAACTGATTTAAACTGAATGATATTATATTAATCATCCTTATCCTCATAATCATTTTATTTCATTCTGTATTTCTGCTCCCCCTAGACCTGCCCACACTGCTTTAAACAGCTGCTAATTAAATGTCTTTATTTTATTTGCTGTATTGGGTGAAACTTTATTTGCTATTTGTCGAGTTTTGTCAAGCAATTTGTCTAGGGCAGGTGTCCATTCCTGCTCCTCGAGGGCCACTGTCCTGCAGAGTTCAGCTCCATCCCCAATTAAACACACCTGGAACAGCTAATTAAGGTCTTAGTAGGCATACTAGAAACTTCCAGGAAGATGTGTTGAAGCAAGTTGGAACTAAACTCTGCAGGACAGTGGCCCTCCAGGAGCAGGATTTGACACCTCCACCCTACACAAATTGCTAGACAAAACTAGACAAATAGCATGTTTCCTCCCTACACAGCAAGTAAAATAAAGACATTTAATTAGTAGTTGTTTAAAGCAGTGTGGGCAGCAGAAAGCAGATTTTAGCTCCATGAACAGCAGATGCGAGTCTGCCGGCACAGGTTTTGTTTTGACAATAATATCTTGGAATCCTGTTTGTTCCTCACAATAGACCGTGCAAAAGCCTTCAGGCCATTTGATTCCAAAAGCAGACACACAATGCACAATGATGATTATTAGTCTCATTATAGTCTGGCATAGCACTCTTTAGCTTCTGTATGGTGGCATATGGTACTTACTGTGTGTTTGATTGTCTTCCGACAATACATGTAACAACAGCAACAAAGAGGGAACAATTATGCTCCTGTGGGAAATAAGTGTGGCATCCTATCCAAAAATACAAGCAAACTGTCTGTCTCTTCCTACCTATTAATGACCATTTTGACTAGGAACTGGACATTATATATATATATATATATATATATATATATATATATATATATATATATATATATATATATATATATAATCAAAAATTAAAAACATAAATTACATTTCCAACTATGTAGAAAATTAGAAAAGTTGTTTTTAAGCCAACAGAGCAATCAGAACCAATTGTTTTCTCTATTTATTTTTTGAAGTACATTATTGTACATTTTTCATCAGCTTCTAATTAGAAAGCTTATTATGTAAAATACATGCACTATGAGTTAATGAATACATTCCTGCAGAAAACAAAAAATAATAATAATAGGCCTAATTTGTCTGCGTGCTGGTGCTAGTCCAATTTGTGTACCATCATAACCATTCAATTCTGTAACTTTTGTAATTTTTGTATGTTTGTGTATATGCTGAAAAATACAAAATGGATGTATTGACAGCACAAAAACAAAAAAATATTATGTATGCACAGCTTTAGTATATTATTTGAAGATTTTTATTTCACTGTTACTGTCTAAATATTTTGGACATGGCTGGTAAAATTGCCAGCCACCACCAGCATTTGATAATTTTCACAACATTTTTCATGGCCCCCAAAATATTTTGTTGTATGAATATATGAACATGCAATACATCGAAATAAAGAGCAGAACCTCTACTTTAGAAAAAAAAAAAAAAAAAAAACATGCATTCAAGCATTCTTTTTTTATTAACACTTGAATGTAGGTAAGGTTAATAAAAAAGCAACATTTTGAGAAAAAAGCTGAAAAAATCGTGTTTTTATCATACACTACATCTGGATCATATTCAGTACTATCAGAGCACAGATGCAGTAGACCGCTTCCATCAACACCCCCAAAGCTTCACAGTCCTATACCACTTCCTGTATTAGCATTTCCCTCTGTAACATCAGGCAGTTTCATTTATATGCAGTTTTTTGTTGATGATCGCATTATTTTTCATATGAAACTACTTACATCACTCGTTAGATCACTCGTTTATGTGTCTCATCCAAACTGGCCCACCGCAGGCTGCAGCAAGCCCTACTTGGAGAATTACGTGTTTGGCAGGGAAGCGTTTTCTCATAAATTCTGTGTTTGGCTGGGAAAGTGTTAATATATACATTAATAATATAATTCCTATGCATGTAAGAGAAGAGAAACAATTAATTCTACATTGAGACGTTAGATCCAGTATTAACTTGTCTGAACCAATTACATTTATTGTTGATGCCCCCAGACATCATATTAAATGTGTTCTCTCTGCACTTACAGTGAGAGGAAGTTGTTAAACTTGTCTTGGGTAAGAAACTCCAATACGTTTTCTCGGGCATAGCATGGCAGATCCATTTAAATTGTTATAAAAATGGGCTGATTCTGGGATTTAAGGCTCCCGGTCTGAGCATGAGCTGATGTGTTGTATTTTGTATTTATTTAGAGGTGTATTTCTTGAGAGGTATACAAGTTTAATTAAGTAAGATTAAGTATGAGAGGTCACAAGTTTAAATCTTGCACATTTTTTTTTTTTTTTTTTTTTTTTAAATAAAAAAATTTACATTAATATTTTTAGTAACAGTGACACACGACTTAATCACAAACTTAACAGAACCAGACATTTCTGGACAATGCAACTAAGTATCTATAATTTGCTTTTTTCGTAACCTTTTGACCACCGTTCCCTGTCATTTCAGTGCCAGTTACTTCAGTCCTGATGTCTAATAATAATATAGTCCTACAAGATGTCTAAGCTGAATAACATCTAATTTGTTTGGAATGATATACAGCATCTTACTGTGTGTGTGCATGTGATTGCAAATTACAACATGATAAAGTATAACTAATTTGCTGTAGGCCATAATCAGCATTATATACATTCACCCAACACGACACCTCTCACAGTGGTTATGCCACCCCAGGGTTTCCAATGAATGTAATCAGAAATGTGAGGTTCACACTACCTCTTGGAGAAAACAAGGGATTTTGACAGCAGGGCGGCAACATCTCTCGGCCATTCTCACATGGTGCTGAGTAGCATTAAGAACAAAGCCTGCTGGGATGTTTCTGTGCCTCCGGGCAAACTCATACGCATACCTAAGGAAGAGAAAATATTGACTTATGACGTCAATATGATAAATCAAAGCCCTCCAAGTTCTGAGTCATAAAGGGTACAGGATATTCTGCTCCCTATTAGTAACTTCTAACCAGAAATCAAAGCCACTAAAAGTGTTTCTTTGATTTAATCCTATCAAAACATAACATAATCCTCATGTTTACTCATGGATGGTAGTGTGCTGTCACCAAAAAAAAAAAAAAATCTTATTATGAGAAATTGTTATCATTATGCTCCCAAGGCTTATTTTAGAACAAGATGATTCATATGACTAAACCATTTCAGCTTCATTATGTAGATCTCTGTTGAAAAGAGGTAAAAAAAAAAAAGAAGTGAGAATTGTATGAACTAAAAGGATTTCAGTCATGTGGTCTGTTTTTTTTTTTCTTCTTCTTGTAAGCAAAAATATAATGACATGACATTGAATATAAAAGTAATTGAGATTTTAGGCTAAACAGAAAAAAGATTTATGTATTTCTGTGTTAAACTTAAAACGCAAATTATGATTTTATAGCTGTGAAAGATTAAGATACAAATAAACAACTGATTAATCTTTAATGAGTAACTGGCTTTCAACACATTCAGTTACAGTTTATAAAGAAAGAAAACATAATGATGTAACAATTAACAGTTATATTTCTAATTTCATATAAACTACTTAGTGAGTTTGATTTAAAAGGAACATATTGATCTTGTGCCGATGAAAGGGTACTTGAGCCCGACTAATGGGACTGTAGGTACAAAAGACTGAAAAAAAACAACAACAAAAAAAAACTGACGTATAACACTATTCTATAGCATCTTTATGCCATAACAAAACAGAGATCAGGTTAAGTCTGATCTACTAAAGAACCTTTTGATGTATAGAATCATTTACTATAAATCTGCTTCAGTGCATCAACAACAGGCACTTATCTTCCCTCACTATTAATGCAACCAATCAGAGGAGAATATAACAGCTAAAAAGCACTCTTATTTATTTATATATTTCAGGACTGAGGCTTTCTAAGGGCCATTAAAGACAAAATAATTCAGTATTGTTACTAAACTTTGAATAGAAGTTCTGACTGACAGGCCTCCCCTGCAGGGAAACCAGCACAACAAGCAATTATCACTTCTATCTGTCTATTAAGCCTAAACGTCTTTCCTGAGAAAAAAAAAAGGAGATTAGATTTGCCAAAGCATGTTCAACAAATAAGGTAATATTGTCTCTAGTTTCACAGATAAATTGCTTTCATGGATAAATTGCACATAGTCAAATATGAAGGTAATCTTTTTCAAATTAACTCCCAGTAGAAAAAGAAGACGCTTGACATCCTGAAAATGTATAAAAGTAGGCTATCACAGCTCACAAAAATATCAAAATCTCACTAAAAGCCCCACTAGGATTTGCAAGTTTAAGAACTGCTCTTGCTGGATCAGGATTAGGAATTCATGCAGGACATTTGGTACCACTACATGGAAACTTCATTGTGTAAACTTATAGTTTGCAAACATCCAACATTTTCTTTATGTTCTGTCCGAATGCTTTTCACACCCATTCATACCCATTAAAACCATTCCTCACATGGAACATCCCATTGTATATTTATGCATCAGTGCACTGCAAAACTTGATCTAAGTCCATTGATCCTCATAAGTATTTAATATCCAAAATTTGGCACTGAAGAGTAAAATGATAAAGAAAAACATCTATAAAAGACATTGAGAATATTAGATCAGAAATGATAATAGGTATGTAATACATAAATAATTTGTAGATATTTGTATTTACACTATGATAAAAGATGAGAAAGTTGTCTCAGAACCTTCCATGACTAAGAAAGGGAACATGAATATTCAATAAGAAAGCTTGGGTTTCATGAAGCAGTCTTTTTTTCAGTATCAGTATTTCACAATAACAAAGAGATGTTATCATAATTCATTAGACTGACATGGAAATTAGTTTCTTTTTCTAATGCTAGACCAGTGAGAACAGGCAATTCAGAGAGACGAGTCAGTGATTTTTCTAAGGTAATGTAATTGCGAATACTTCGTACTAATGAATGTATTCAGAAGGAAATGCTGAATTTGCAGATATAAAAAGTTTTGGATTCTTTTCTACCACTGTGACGTATAAGAACAGCCATATTGTGCATTTACTCTGGGGATATATTCTGACATACCATTTAAAATCAGTGTTAAATTGTGATTTTAGTCAGAATAATTAGTACTTTTAAAAACAAAGTTTTTTCAAAAGGGCTGTAAGTGTTACTATATCTGGATAGCGCCTTTCAAGGATTTCTGAAGACTTAATGATTTGGGTACTAGCATTGTGTATATGCTAAAAAGAAAGCAAGATGAAAGAGACCAGTGGTTAAGCAAGAAAGTTACATGGATCTCTTCTGTTTTTATTTCCACAAATGAGCCCAAAGCATTGTGGCCTTTATAAGGACTCTAAGGAGACAAATCTCACCTGACAGAATAGTCCTTCTCATCTTTAGTGTACTCAGTGCAGATCTCCTCATTCGAGGGTTCAAGTAGTGAGGGTAGCTCATCTGCAGAGTACCGTAGTGAGGCCAGACAAAGTTTCCTCTCATGACCCTGAAGTGTGCAGCACTGCTCAATGCCTGGATGTTTGGGGAATGGAGAGTCCTTTCCGCATGACTTCTCAGAGATCTCTGTAGCCTTGGAAAGAGATTACCATATAACTAAAAAGCAAGCAACACAACACAAAAGCAAAGGCACATAAAACAGCACTGCAGTAAAGTACTGACAAAATTAGCAGTTTTGTTCAATGATTTCTTCTAGTATGAGTGACGTCTATCATGATGTGTTTCATTACAAATCCACTTATCATCATTTCTGTGGTGGAGGCATGATTTTAATTGGTATGGAGACAGTCGGATACATCATAAAAGGTTATTGTATGTGCTGTGAAGTCTGTAATGTTGGAAGCCCATTGAAACGGTCCTTGAATCTTGCAAATGCAATGTAAGCAATCAGCAAGTTCGGATGAGGACATTTTGCTCAAGTAATTATTTTTTAATGACATGAATGTAAGCTGTCCCTAGGGAAAGACGCTGATACAATGAATGGAGCAGCGAGTAACTGCTCGCCCACACCAACTAACACGCACTGTAATTAATTTGCATTAAAGTGTGCAGAGGATTGGGCCTGGAACTGACAACAGGATTGCTGGAATGTTTCTAGAGTTGAGCTGGAGTTGCCTCTAGTCAGGATACATGTTATTATCTCCATGCACAATTTGGAGAACAGTTTTATTTGCATGTATAATGTAAGAGTACCACACACGCATACATACACACACATATACAGTACTGTGCAAAAGTCTTAGGCACGTCAGTATTTTCACCCCCCAAAAAAGGTTTTCAGCCAGTTATTTTTATATCTTTTGCTGTGGTGTCAGTAGGAAATATCAGTTCACATTTCCAAACTTTCATTTTGCCATTAATTGTAATAATCCAGTGAGATTTTTGAATACACTAGCAGTCTGACAACAGCCGGTGCTCCACACTGAGATCTGGGCCCGTATGTATAAAGCTGCTCAGAGTAAAATTTTAGTTTTACTAAAGACTTAGGAACCTTTATGAATCATACTTATTCTCAAGTGTCAAGACTAGGTCTGAGCTCCTAAATTATTTAGGAGAGCTGGAGAGGTCTCCTAACCTAGTTAGGAGTAACAAGATGGCAGCAAAGAAGAGGAGACACGCTTTGTGTATTGGAGTTATATGATGACATGGAGTTGATAAAACAATATAAACTTGTTTGTCAATTCTTTTTGTAACTGACCAAATAAGAAATGTAATAACTTTAAATAAATTTAATATACTTTATAATAATTTAATATTACTTAAACAATAATTAATGTTTAATGCATTTTAATACATTTAATGACTATGAATAGACTAGTAACTAAATAGTAATTTCCTTCTTTGGTAACTGGAAAAATGCAGCAGTGCACCGGTAATGACTTGGACCCATTACCCACAGTAAACAGACTCTTAAATAGTACTATTGCTAAACTTACCACACCAAACATAGTGGCATAGTGGCAAAATTAATGAGCAAATGTTGTTTTTGTTTTTTTTGTTATGACCCTACAATTTTGCTTAAACCAAAATATTAGTAAAATATTTTAATTTTTATGTTTATATTATTTAAATGTTTTAAAATATGAGGGAAGAATAAAACACTAAACTAAGCAAAGGTATTTATCTGACAAACCTTTTGGCAAAAAAAAAAAAAGAAAGAAAAAAGGAAAACTACAGCTACAGGTTTCAGAAAAACAAAAAAGCTCAGAAAAAAGGACACATTGACTACAACATAATCAGTTTTTAATATTTCATTGGCTCTCTCTTCTTTTTGCATGTATTCATAATGTCTTTGTATGACAGCCTGGCCAAAAATAATTTGAATTATTTTGAAATTTCATTTCATTATCACACATGAAACAATTGACTCCAAGCACAGCTATGTGATATGCTTACATATTTTAACACATTTTTAAAAATATTTGAATTAATTTTCATATGGCTGGACATCACATTTGGCCACTACTCTGTGGCAGTTCATTGACTTTCCAACTGACCATCAAACCATGCGGCAAAAGCAAGCCACTTTTATGTTGATAGTGGGCTTCCCTAGAGTTGTTGGAGCCATTGATGGAACTCGTGTTCACATCATCGCTCCAATTGTAAATGAGGAGACCTATGTCAATAGAAAAAGATTCCACACCATCAATAATTTGTGATAATTTTTCACAATGCAAAGCTATTTTTAAAAATAAATGTAAACATTAAAACGTTTCAGTGTCTTTTTAAATGTTTTTTTATATATATATATATAATAACATTATTGGTGTTGTGCTGCTGTGACTTCACCCTTGCAGACTCGCTATTGGCTGATTCAGAGGTTGAGCGTGGCCATTTTGAGTTGATATCATTGTAGTCCTTTGTTCAGCACACTTAAGTCAGCACTTAAGAATCAGTCCTAGACTTTACTAAAAGTTGCTTTTAGCTTCTTTATAAAAGTCTTCTACTCTTAGAAAAGTCCTACTTTTTACAAAAAAAAAATGTTGACACTTAAGTCAAAGCTTAAGACTTTTAAGAACATTTCTGAGAAGATTTATACATATGGGCCCTGATCTCAACATTATCAAATCCATCAATGGCTCCAACAACTCCAGGGAAGCCCACTATCAACATAAAAGTGGCTTTGCCACATGCTGGTCAGTTGGAAAGTCAATGAACTGCCATAGAGTAGTGGCCAAATGTGATGTCCAGCCATATGAAAATTAATTCAAATATTTTTAAAAATGTGTTAAAATATGTAAGCATATCGTGTAGCTGTGCTTGGAGTCAATTGTTTCATGTGTGATAATGAAATGAAATTTCAAATTATTTCAAATTCTTTTTGGCCAGGCTGTCATGCAAAGAAATTATGAACACATGCAAAAACAAGAGAGAACCAATAAAATATTAAAAACTGATTATGTTGTAGTCAGTGTGTGCTTTTTTCTGAGCTGCTTTGTTTTTTTGAAACCTGTAGCTGTAGTTTTTCCTTTTTTTGCAAAAAAAAAAAAAAAAATGTGTCCGATAAATACCTTTGCTTAGTTTAGTGTTTTATTCTTCCGTCATATTTTAAAACATTTAAATAATATAAACAAAACAAATATTTTCCTCATATTTTGATGGTTTAAGCAAAATTGTAGGGTCATTTTAAAAAAAAAAAAAAAAAAAAAAAAAAAAAAAAACCTTTGCACATCAATTTTGGCCACTATGTTTGGTGTGGTAAGTTTAGCAATAGTACTATTTAAAAGCCTGTTTACTGTGGACTGATGGGCTCAAGTCATCACCGGTGCACTGCTGCATTTTATACGGTTACCAAAAAAGCTAATTACTATTAAATTTCTACAGTCAGAGCATTGATTTGTAGAGTGGGAGAAGTTGTTACATTTAAAGTTATAAAAAGTTTGTTCAAAGTCATTAAATGTATTAAAATGCATTAAACATATTAATTATTGTTTAAGTAATATGTATTACATTTATTAAATTTATTTAAAGTTATAACATTTCTTATTAGGTCAGTTACAAAAAAGTTTATATCATTTTATCAACTCCATGTCCAATTTAGGAGCCAAGACCTAGTCTTGACACTTAGGAACCTTTATGAATCATACTTATTCTTAAGTGTAGGAATAAGAGTAAAATTACAGTTTTACAGTAATTTTATGGACATTTCTGTTATAGGGCACAATGTACTGTATTAATTTAACGTAATTTTCCATATTTATATTTTACAGGTGTTTTAGAATTTTGCACTTCATTGAGTTGTGTTTTAGGGTTAACGGAAATCTCAGTAAAATTACTGGATAATGTCCAGGTAATGAGCTGCCAGTACTTTTTTCGTTATTTAACGGATTTATTTTTTATAGTGTACATAATTAAAGATTGTGTACACACATGTATGCTTTGATTTACAGCATTACAGCATATACACGTAACATTTTACATATATTTTCTTTTAAAGAAGCAATATGTGTAAATTTTTGTATTTTGTCACCTTTGTTGATTATGGTTTCCAGGTTAACCAATTCAAGTAAGTGGCCTTTTGTCACTTCTTATTTTATTGGATATTGGAGATAAAGGACAAGAATCAATAGGGACAAGCGGGGGGAATTAGATTGGGAAATGTCATGGGGCAGATTTCATGTCATCTGCAAAAGTACCACAATCATGTCAGAGCATGTGTGATAGCAGCCATATGCCACCGCTCAGATTCAAACATACTTTTATACCAGCTATAAGTTTATTTTTCTCCAAAAATAGAATTTTTTATAAATAAAAACAGAATGCGCTAAATCACAGACTCCAAATAATGGCTAAAATGTCTCTCTCCCATTGCTAGTAAAATCATTCTTATCAGAGTTGACAGCCACTGCAGTGGTCTGGCTAACATATCACTGATGTACTTACAGAATTAAAAGAAGCTTGATGACAGGAACACATGAAAATGTAATGTAATGAGCTTATGATGAAGACCGAGCCAGAGAGATTTAACAAGATGAGCTTTATATAGTCAGGCATAAAAAAAAGCACAACATGTCAATGTGAAAACCATCAAGGGTGAAAGACTTCTGACAAGATGGCCTGTGTTAGCTAGAGAAGTAATTATGTACACTATACCTCTAGAACTTCCACAGTAATTAATGTAGTCACGAGTCTGATAAAGATAGACTTGAGATATGTTGTGCTACATCTAGCATGTGATTCTGCTCCAGTTTTAGTTTAATGTTCATGCCTTCGAAAGCACAGTCTAGAAGTAATTGATACAGAGTATATAAAATTAGCATATCCTACATTTAGCTATGGTAGCTTTTGGTATCTTAATGGGCACAGCTATCATTAGCTCTGCCCTTTTAGAAATAAAAGTGTTTGTATGCATTTAACTTACTATATTTTGGGCTTCTCACACTTAAAAAGAATATATAGGGCCATTTTAAATCCAGGGTTCTCTTGTTTCATTTGACACCTGTGTTAACAATTAATCCTGGATATTTAAGTTTCAAGATGTCACACTGTTAACATCCTTATTTGCATATTCACGAGGTCAATAAAATTGATCGGACTAATAGATCTTGCAACAGGCACCTGTTGCAAGTGCGTGTCCAAAGTCATTGCATTTTTTTGCATTTTAGTCTTAGTCATTACTTTTAGTCAAACTACAGTTACCAACATTAATTTTGATAGCTATTTTATATGTAGTCTTTAGACAAAATAGTCATTATAATTTTTCTCTTTAGACCAATTAATTTAAGCTTATGAAAAATGTGAATCAAGGTAACAGGCTGTATTGACATTGCACTCTTAGCAGTAGCACTTGTGCAGTTCTACATATCCCTTTTCAGTGGTTTTCAAACTTTCTAGATTGTCGTACCCCCTGAGGGATTTAACATCCTTCTGAGTACCCTCTCTTTTCCACTTAGACTGCAGTTACACCTTTTCCATTAAGGGACAATATTTGCCCTCTTAAATTGATTTAATTGATATATATATAAAAATAAATAATATATTCCTTTATAAATACCTTCATAAAATAATTGCTTTAAATAAAATTTTAAAAAATTCAATAAATACAATGATAATAAAAACGAAATGATAATTTTAAATATTTGATTAAAACCACCAGTAGGTGGCGGTAAGTCACTGTTTTATGAGTGAATCATCGAGTCATTCATTCATTCAGTATCAAAGCAAGCGGCTGTATTTATGAATGAATCATTGAATCATTGACGATTCGTTCAAAGCCGCAGATTCGTTCACAAAACAGCTTGTGTGATGCAGTTCTGTTGTGGCTTTAGTTGCAAAATAGAGCAAAAATACTGACAATACTGTTTAAAATGTACATCACTTAATATGACCCTTTTGTTTGTTGAACTGTTGTATAAAATCAATATTCTGGATATTATATTATATTCGGTCAATATTCTTGATGGAATAATATGATCAACATTAAAAACTAACTCACAGAAGGGTATGTTTTTGTATCGAAGAGAGTTTTAATCTTAAATCTCTGCAGTCTGTGTCTATTTGTTCTTCATGCTAGTAAGTGCTAAATCCCCACTTTTACAAAGGTAACGTATATTGTCGAGAACAGCTACACTAACGTAGTGCGATTCGCTGGCTTGTGTGGGTGCAGTAAGTTTTGACCGCGAAAGATGGGGTAATTTGATTGAATGTCTTGTATTCACAACATTTTACCTGCTAGAAATACATACCCAGTTTTAATGTTATTTTAAGGTGGAGTAGAATTAAATGAATGGCAAAACTCAGCATTTTGAGAACTTCTGCTGGATCAGCCCACACTTTGGTTGCAGATTTAGTCAGCAAACAAGCAGCGCAATATAGACCGACTGAATGACACTTTAATTTAAGTAGAAAATCTCAAATGAAGATCGCTGAACTCCAGCTTACTTGTTTGTGTTTTCAGTGTAGAGAGGGCACATGTGCGTGGTTGCCAGATTGCAAAGATTAAGCAAAAAGTGTTCTTTTAACAGAAAAGCTCTGATTGGGAGTTTACATTCTGGAAATCTGACAACCGTAAGCATGAACGCTGGTAAAACAGTCTGTAATGTTTTGTCTCCTTTATTCGACAAAAACAAAAAGTGATTTCAAAAGAGTGATTTTGGTAAAGTTTTTAGTCTTTTAGCCACATTTCAGTCTCGTCTTTTTTCGTCAACAATACTGCATGTGTAGTTTTAGTCACGTTATCATTAAATGACATTGGTGTTGTCTCTCATCGTCTCGTCTTAGTCATGGAAAAAAAGGTCGTCAACGAACATTTTTCGTCATTTTTCGTTAATGAAATCAACACTGCCCCCGGGGAAGAGTGCTTTGGGACTAAAATGCCAGGAAAGTGTTCCCAGTCCAACGGAGGGGAAAGCTACGGAGACCACAACCTGCTCGAGGGGAAGGTGGCATGTGGAAGACACATATGTACTGACCCGTGGGGTAGTAACGCATATGGAAATCTCTGAGGTAGGACCTACCTGACCAGGGAGGAACACTACGGAACAGAGATAGGGCAGAGCCGACCAGGGAAAGAAACGGGTTTACCATCAGGGAAACCATTCCGTGGACAAACACATATGGGATTACCGCAGGGAATTACATCATATGGGCATCTAGCCCAGTACAAGGGCTGACCACCTGGGCATGCACACGGGTACAGGACCTGGTGTCGGACGCCTCTGCCGCGTCTGACTGGCGCAGGAGGAACTCCACAGGGTTCACCATCTGGGGAACTGAACTGAGGAGCAGAAAAGTGCTCGTATTCCCTCGTCCGAGGGAAATGGCACAGGAAGCGAGAACCCGTGGCTATCTATTTGTAGACAGCACACGGGAGGACACTGGGTCCACTCTGAGATTTTAAAACCTCACAAATGTGTCCAGTGTCGCCCAGCCCGCAGCTCTGCAAATGTCCGCCATAGAGGCGTCGTGCGCCAATGCCCAGGAGCAAGCAACACCCCGAGTGGAGTGAGCTCTCACCCCGAGGGGCTGCTCAGAGCTTCTGAAGCTCTGTGTGCGGTCCACATAAACGCGCAGGGCGCGAATGGGACACAGCAATGCGAGGGCTGGGTCTGCCTCCTCCAGGGGCAGCACTTGCAAGTTCACCACCTGGTTCCGGAAGGGAATGGTGGTTCTGTGTGTCGATGTGATTATGTTCCTTCGAGAACATGAATCACCCACAAACGCTGTATCAACATGCTGGTTATGTGACACAGTGACCATGGCCGTCGGATGAAAACAGGAAACGATCGCATCCAGGAATGCATGGACAGAGAGGCGTCTTTAAAAAGACACTCGCTGCCGTGCTTGCTCTTTTAGGTAAATACTCTTAGCTGAAGTGCCCAGGGGCGAATGCTGCCCTGTGTGCACAGCAAACTGGATACACACACCGCTGGAATGCACCATCACACCTGCACAGAGATCCCACGACGAGCTGCAAGCAAAATAGGGCTGCACAACGATCAATCGTGATTAATCATTTGCAAAATAAGTCTGTGTTTACGTAATATATGTGTGTGTTCTGTGTATAATAATTATGTATATATAAATACATGCATATGCATGTGTAAATAAAAATATATTTATATATATTTTATATTACACAAATATAAATATTTTATATATAAATATAAATTTTTTATTAAATATATACATATATGTGTGTCTATTTATATATACATAATTATTATACAGCGAACACACACATATTACGTAAACACAGACTTTTATTTTGCAAACGATTAATCGTTGTGCAACCCTAAAGCAAAATAGCAATTAAAATAGCTGTTTTCAGAGTGTTCTCCTGATAGCAATCAAAATTGCTGTTATTTGCTCAGAAATTTACTCTTAATAGAGGTGAATTGGAAAGAACGATCGCTGTACAACTGCTCAAAAGTATGAATGGAAGTGAGTATGCCGGTCCTATTTATACCCGGATGCCGGGGGTGTGGCCTGGCATGTACATCTCATTGGCCAATTCCCATTGGCTCGTTGTGTACCACTTGGAGGTGATTGCGCTCCCAGGCGAGACCCCATTACGGCAGTTTTGACATAACGTCGAATGTGACTGACTGAATGGGAACCAATTCTTTACCATCTGGTTAACACTGCTTTCTCTCTCCAGCAGGTTTTCATGAACAGTGGTGGTAACCCTCTTTCAAAATGACAAATGTAAAAACTTTCAATTTAAATGTGACCTTAGCCCAGGGTTAATAAAATGATAATAACCCACAGTCAAGTTGAGAACAGTGTCACCTGGGATCCATCTGAATGGAATTTGGTCTGTCGCTAAATTGTGTTTAGCCACAGTGCATGTCTTTATTATAAAGGACAGCCACTTACTCCTTTATCATAGCAGTCAGGACTGGCATCATCTTTGCAGCATTTTTCTGCAAGCTTGGTCATTTCATCTGCCACACATTTTACCTCCTCGAATGTGCCATTCGGGAACTTTTGACTGTAGAGGACAGTGACCCTGCAGGAGGATCAAAGGTAAAAATAAGTTATGCAAGCATGTTCAAAGAATCTCTGCTTATTACATCAAACAGAAATGCAGGAATATTCTGTGGACAAATATCAAAAAACTCTGGAATTAAGCTTTTAATAAATAATTTTTTAACTAATTTTTAATAACCCTTATACTTGAGAGCCAAATATTTTGTGCATATAAAGAAGCAGTGAATTTATATATCTGTGAATTGTGGTTGAGACTTGTAAGAATTGTGTAAATCCTCAGAGAAAAGAAACTACACTTTATACTTGCATTTCTTTGAATTTTTCAATTCCAGTGGCTTTGAGCTCTTGGCAAACATTTTCTTTGGTATAGTTTTTGCCTGTAGAGATTCAAAAACACAAAAATAAAAAACACAAAATAAATGCATTCATCAACCTAGCTGTCATTAACTGTAATTTACTATTGATTTTCCTTATATAGAGCAGTTATTCATCGGCTCTAGCTCCCCACCTGTCACACAACAGATATTACATCACTTCAATAGTTATGCATATGCTGACTTATTCTGTTAAGCTTTACTGTAACATTATTAACACACATTCGTAAGTGCCTATATTAAACACTCAAACTGAGATATATAAAACCGAATTCTTCCTTTTTCCACTGTGGAAATACAGCATAAATTGAAATAAAGTCTGATCTTCCTACCTTTGTCAGCCAGCAAAGCTGGGACTATTAAAGCAGAAATTAAAATGAGAGCTGTGTTCCTCATATTTTACCACAGGTTTTGATGTGACAATTTCAAGATGAGTTCAAATTCGGAACTGCCTCTGTATTGCAGTTTTACAAGAGACAAAAGGGTGCATGGTCAAAAATTAACTTCAGTAAAAACAGACAGTTATGTAAACGTTTAAATGCAAACAAGACTCTGTCTTTTCCTTAGACCCCATGACACGGCTTGACCACTAAAACTAAAACTTTTTGACAGCAGTGACTCAAACTTAAAATGACCTATGAACAGCTTTTGTGAACATTTTATAGGTTATACTCAGAAACTCACTTTAGAATATTAAAGTTTATCTAAAAATAGTCAAGATCTGACTTCAGATTTGAGCTTGGCATTAAGAAGTAGGCTAAAAAGCCCTTGGAAAGGGATATATTAGCTTTCACTTTGATTTTACAGTTTTTTTCAACTGCTTGTACACATTTTCAAAACTTTGCCTTTTTTTTTTTTTTTTTTTTAAATTTTACACAAAAATCCAAGAATTGCACACGCAAAATGCCTCACATCTCTTGCAAAATTAAGCAATGCATTCAAAATATCACAAACACATCTCAAAAGCAAACTTTTGTCTAACGTTGCAAACACCTTTGCCATAATATTCTATTTTTGGATATATCATATACACACAGTTATTCAAAACCTAAAACTCTTATTTTATGAGCTCCTATGTACATTTCTGTACAAGACTGAAAGTAATTGGCAGAGAGATGTTGAAAAATTCACGGTAAACACGAAAGCAAGATTGAAACCAAACTATTTATTTTTTAGCATTTGTGGGTGGGAATACAGTATTACACAGTACGAAATAAAAGAACTACATCAACCATGTTTAGTTGGACAGAAACAATGGTTGTGTTTGAAAAAGGAAATCAATATACTTCCTGTTAGATTTTTGTGTGTTACAAGAGAATTGTGTGTTGTTTTGCAAAAAGCGTTTTATGAAGTTGAAAACAAAATCCTTACTATTAGTGTATGGTTTTCAGATTTGGTGTGTGGTTCTACTATTTGAGTGTCAGGTTTCAGAAATTGTGTGACAAGTAAGGATTTTGTGTGTAATCATTTTTTTTTTTTTTTTTTGCAGGAAAGATAAGCAGGTATCAAAAGATGCTCTGATATCCTACAGCTGCAGTGCACTTCAAAGTTTTAGGGAACTGCAAGTGAGTGGACTCTAGGTATTATACTGCAATTTATGTTGACCTTTACTTACACAGAAATTCAAAACGTTTAATTTAGTAGTACATTAAAAATATGCTATGAAATAGACTAAAGATAATAGACTAAGATAAAAAATTCTTAATGAATCTAATGTCTTAATGAATGAATATAGATCTTACAAGACAGCAGGGAACGGTCTCAGAACTTTGGTTAATAATCTGGCAATTTTACCTGTATGAAAACAGTCCATTACACTGCTTTTTATTGCAAACTTTTAATTGTTATAATATTATTTTAATTTCATTATCATAATCATAAACACAGGTTTGTAGCACAAATAGTTTTGCCAACTTACCACACTTTGTAATTCTTCTAGTTTTTTACCTATTCTCACTAATGAATCGGAAGTCTCACACATTTGAAGAAAATGCGGCACTAACCTTTGATAATGTTCTCAAAATATATATAAAAAAAAAACAGTATTTACAAATTATGGAATTTTTTTCCTGATTTGGACATTCATCTAACATTGACTTCATACTACTACTTGTTTTCAGGATGTTCAGAGAACATTCAAAATTAACGCTCCCATAATGTTTGCAGAATGATAAAATGGAATGTTTCCTTAATAGTTGCATAACCAAGAAAGTTTTTAAACATTTTAAAAGCATTTAAAAAAACTGGGCATTTTGAACAATCAGAGAGCATTTAGAAATAACATTTTCATGTGAACATTAGTGTCAGGTTTATGTTCTGTTTTATGGACTTTTAGTTTTTTTAATGACTGTGTTCTGTTCCTGAATTGGGCTAATTTTACTCTTTTTCCACAGGTTGTTTTTTTAATCCGTGGGTTGGAGTGGCACAAAATGAAGCAGGTAAAAGTTTGTGGAAGAAGCTCTGTCAGATGACGGACACATAGTTTTAATTTTATGTGCACAAATAAAAGCCTAACGTGACTCCCTCTGATAAATTAATTTACCCATTAAAGTGTGGCAGTAAATGCCAGTATGAAATAATGTAATTTAATATGATGTAATAGAAGAATAATGTACACATACATAACTAACAGAGTTGCATATGTGCTGCATGCTCAATACATGCCTCGAAGCTTCAGTGTCTTATGTAACATCTCTTTCATAAAGACTGCTGCAATTGGCATCCTGCCTCAACTCTCCTTTGCTGCAACCTGACAATTAGCAAAATGTTCTTAACATATTTTTGTTAGCTAGGTGCTGGCTCAGTACTAATACTGCTGGCCACTCTTGAACTCAGCAGAGAATTTTTTGACATAAAAATGACACAAAATTATACTTAAGTACATCAGAGACCATGCCAACATATAGTACAACAGCAACTGGAAGCTAAAAAGTGCAAACAAACCTTGAATAAGTGCAATGGCCTTTGAATATATCTGCTCTATATTTTCCACAAAGAGTTGTAAAAAAAATAAAAAAATAAAAAATAAAAAATAAAGACCTGTTTGGGTACATAACCTTACAGTTCACTGTCATGAGGGTGATAGACTAGTAAAGGGAAAAACTCATGCCCTGAACACACATTTTAAGACAAAACGGGCAAAAGACTACATAGTGGTACTGCACTGCATTTGCCAATTATTGTATGATATCAGCTTATTTTGTGAACAAATGCAAAACTAGAATATTATGTAAACCTCAATTAAAGTCTAATTTAAAATAAAATGCATTGTTTAAGGATATGACTCTTTATATCAATTATGTTTATTTTAATTGCTTTGCAATCAAAGCATATATATTTCAATATGTAACAGGGGCTCGATCTCTATATCCAACAAGGGGTCCTCAAAAATGGTTTAAGATATAATGAGATCAAATGCATGCTAGGTTGAAGTGTAAATGCTTGCTGGTGCCTGAGGGAACAATGGATAAAGGTAACTGTATATAATATAAAAAACTGTAATATATAAAAATATATATAACTGTATATAAAACAGATTCCATTTGATATATATACAGTGGTGGTCAGAATTATTGGCACCCTTGGAAAATATGATCAAAGATGACTGTAAAAATAAATTTGCATTGCTTATTCTTTTAAACTTTAATTCATAAAATTAGCAAAAATCTAACTTTTCATTGAAGGAAAATAATTGAAAGTGGGGGGAAATCACATTATGAAATAAATGTTTTTCTCCAAAACACCTTGGCCACAATTATTGGCACCTTTTTATTCAATACTTTTTGCAACCTCATTTTGCGAAGATAACAGCTTCATAAAAGAGTTTTCTACTATAATGCCTGATGAGTTTGGAGAACACCTGACAAGAGATCAGAGACCATTCCTTCATGCAGAATCTCTCCAGATCCTTCAGATTCCCAGCTCCATGTTGGTGCTGCTTCTCTTCAGTTCACTCCACTCATTTTCTATAGGGTTCAGGTCAGGGGACTGGGATGGTCACGGCAGAAGCTTCATTTTGTGCTCAGTGATACATTTTTGTGTTGGTTTTGATGTTTGAATCCAATCACGGCCCATTATTGGATTTCTAGCAGAAGCAGTCAGGTTTTGATTTATCATCTGTTGGTATTTGATAGAATCCATGATACCATGTATCTGAACAAGATGTCCAGGACCTCCAGCAGAAAAATAGACCCACAACATTTAAGATCCAGCAGTATATTTAACCGTGGGCATGGGGTACTTTTTATCCATGTGTGCACCAAACCCATCTGGTGGGTTTGCTGCCAATAGAAGCCAGTCCTGTTTGAAGTTCCAGTCTTGTCTGACAACTGAATTGCTGGAGATTGTTTCTGGATGAGAGCAGAGGATTTTTCTTGAAACCCTACTCTACAACTTGTGGGGCTTTAGATGCTGTTTGATGATATTTTTTTTAGGCTTTCTGAGACTCAAGATTCAACTGATCTCTGCAATTCTCTAGCTGTGATCCTTGGAGAGTCTTTTGCCACTCAAACTTTCCTCCTCACTGTACATTAGGACGATTTAGACATATGTCCTCTTCCAGGCAGATTTGTAACATCTTTAGTTGATTGGAACTTCTTAATTATTGCCCTGATAGTGGAAATGGGGATTTTCAATGCTTCAGCTATTTTCTTACAGCCACTTTCTATTTTGTGAAGCTCAACAATCTTTTGCTGCACATCAGAACTATCATCATCATACAATCATATTTACCAAGGGTGCCAATAATTCTGACCACCACTGTATATATAATTTTCCTATCTATCAGTCACTTTGACGTGGTGTTGATGACTGACACTAGGGGTCGTACTTGGTAGCACCAAACACCTCTGATAATTTGAGAAAAGGCAAGTGGAATTTGCATGCCACACCCCTGGACATATGGTTATAAAAGGGAAATGATGTGCATCGCTTATTCAGATTTGTTCTTCGGAGCCAAGTGAGTCATCTCATCTCACGCATTGCAGTGGTCTTTCTTGTGGAAAGGGCATGGATAAATGCAGAAAGTTCCCCTGGGCGCTTCTGCAAGTCTGAAAGAGCAGTTTCGTCTAAAAGAGCAAGCACAGACAGAGAGCATCGTTTTAAAAATGCCTTTCCTCTTGTGTGTTTCTGGGTGCAGTCGATATCTCTCGTCCTTGGATGGCCACGATCTCTGTCTCGCATGTCTCACGCTGAGACAGCTTTCGTGGATGCCTCATGTCCTCATTGCAAGATGCACAAGGCTGCAGCAGCTAGTGCTGTGGCTGATGCAAGGGCAATGGGAGGGTTTCCACCTGGTCAATCCCCATGGCCCTCCCGTTCCTCGTCTTGCGCATTGTGCTCAGTGGAGGTCCCGGATGACTTTGAAAGTGCGTCACATGGCACACCGGACTTCTCATTCTCAGGCAGGGTTAGGATAAACTTTCTATAGCAGCATTGGATGGCAGGCCTATGCCTTCCGAGGCTGAGGACTTGGCTGGACTTCCACTCTTAGGTGCGGTAGATCAGTGTGAGTCTGATGTAGAGTTGGCAGTCATACTTCCCAGGGCTGCTGTGAACATTGGGCTGGAGTGGAATCCTTGTCCTGAGCACTCATGGCTAAATGATTGGTATCTGGGTTCGGAGAACAACTTATAGCCATGTCCCACCCCAGTGCCTTTCTTTGCGGAAGTGCATAAAGAGCTGACGAAGTCGTGAAGGGCACCTTTCACTGCCTGGTCCTGCTTCACAAGCTCTTCCACCCTCACTACCCTCAACGGTGGGACAGCCAGGGGGTATACGGATGTTCCACAGGTGGAGCGTGCACAGGTCATAGAGCGGGATATTGGCCAGGCTATGTCCAACATGGTGGTCAAGGAGCTCCATCTCTGGCTTAACCTTGCTGAGATGAGGGGATAGACAAAGTCCGCTTTCTTGATGCCTCCCATCTCGCAAGGTGGCCTCTTCGGCAACACTGTCAAGGTGGTAGACGGTGATAGACGGCATCACTCAGACTAGAGTCTGTTCGCTAACTGGTGTGCTTCCCAGGGGGAAGACCCACAGAAATGTGCAGTTGGGTCAGTGCTTTCCTTCCTGCAAGAGGGGCTGGAGGGCCCCCTTCCACTTTGAAAGTGTATGTGGCCGCCATAGCGTGGTAAATTTTAGGGAAGCATGACCAGATAAACAGGTTCCTCAGAGATGCCAGGTTAATTCCTCCTAAGCCACACCTTATTCCCTCATGGGATCTCTCTGTAGTCTTGCTGGGCCTACGGAAAGCTCCTTTTAAACCCTTGGAGTCAGTAGAGGTAAGTGCTCTCTCTTTGAAGATGGCCCTTCTGACCGTGCTTCCTTTCATAAAGAAGGTTGGGGACTTGCAGGCGTTCTTTGCCAGCAAATTGTGCCTTGAGTTTGAGTGATCCTGAGACCCTGGCTGGGCTACGTGCCCAAAGTTCCCATAACACTTTTAAGGACCAAGTGGTCAGCTTGCAAGCGCTGCCTCGTGATGAGGCAGACCCTGCCTTGCCATTGCTGTGACCAGTACACAGAGTTTTAGAAGTTCTGAGCAGCTCTTAGCCTTCCCCTTCTGTCCCCCAAAACAGACAGTCTCCAAACAGAGGATGGCCCATTTGATTGAGGTGTTGCATCCTCCTGGGCTCTAGTAAACGGCTTACAGGTAAACCTGTGTCTTCCTTTTACGTACCGGTAAACCTATGTCTTCCCCTAGGCACAACTCCATCTCTGCAGCCTGTCACTGTATTTATAATAATTCCTCCCTTTTCAGGTAGGACCTACCACAGGGACCTCTTTCCAAGTGTGGTACTTACCGTTTGGTTAGGGTAGCTCTGTAGTGTTCTTTCTTTACTTTCTTTTCATGGCTTACGTGGGCCTTGGGTAGGTTACGCTATTGTGAGTGTGCTTGTTACCTGACATTTGGGGCTTGCTGAAATCTGCACCAGAAAAAACTTGTAATACTATTGTAACCTCTGTTCCCTGATGAAGGGAATGAGACGTGGTGTCCCTCCTTCCACAATGCTGAATTGCCTGCTGAATGGCCGGAATACCATCTCGGCTTCTCACCACAAACCTGAATTAGTGATGCGCACCATCTCCCTTTTATACTTGTGTGCCCAGGGGAGTGTCATGCAAGTTGTGGTCAGAACTATTGGCACCCTTGGTAAATGTAAGCAAAGAAGGCTGTGAAAATAAATCTGCATTGTTTATCCTTTTGTTCTGTCAGTCAAAAAAATCATAAAGATCTAAACTTTCTGTTGTGAATTCTTTACATTATGTTTTTTTTTTTTTTTTTTTTCAGTATTATCTGCTGCTGTGTTCTGTTTGTATTATGTAAAATAATACATATGGAAAGTTTGTACTACACAATTTCTAGTGGATGCAGTGTGTGTATGTGTATATATATATATATATATATATATATATATATATATATAATTGTTATACGTTAATACCATAATGAGGACTTTGTATAATGTACCTTAAGTTGTTTATATGCTCTTTTATATTCTGCTTGCTTACTTGTTTCTTATTCTGCTAATCACACTTTAAGATGGTTGTTTATTGTTTAATTTATAGTTTTCTGTTTTATACCACAGTATGTTGATATTTAGTTATTTACTGCTATTTATTTATTTTTTGCAGAAACTATCTCCAATGCATAAACAGTATGTGTATATGGTGAAACCCTGCACACATAAAAGGAGAAAAAGATATGATGACTCCTACTCCATGATTAGAGTGCTGAAGTGGTTAAGACCATTAAAGACCTGGCATTCAGTGGGGTAATCCCCAACACTTTCATTGAAGTAAAACTAATGAATGTGGGTGGAAAAACACATTATAAAAAATATTTTTCTCTAATACACATTGGCCACAATTATTGGTACCCCTAGAAATTCTTATGAATAAAATATACCTGAAGTATATTCCCATTCATATTTACAATTTTTAGCACTAGGATGACTAGGAACATAAAATTATCCAGTCATGACTCCCTGTTTCACAGGAGTATAAATATGAGGTAACACAAAGGCCTAATTCCCTTACTTATCCATCACAATAGGTAAAACCAAAGAATAGTTTTGATGTGCAGCACAAGGTTGTGGAGCTTCACAAAATAGTGTCGAGAAGAAAATAGCTAAAGCATTGAAACTTCCCATTTCCACCATCAGGGCAATAATAAAGAAGTTCCAATCAACAGGATATATTACTAATCTGCATGGAAGAGGACATGAGTCTATATTGCACAGGGAAAATGAAAGTGGCAAAAGACTCTCCAAGGATCACAGCTGGAGAATTGCAGAAATTAGTTGAGTCTTGGGGTCAGAAAGCCTCAAAAAAAAAAAAAAAAAAAAAAAAAAAAAATGACCTAAATCACCACAAGTTGTTTGGGAGGATTTCAAGAAAAATCCTCTGCTTTCATCCAAAAACAAACTCCAGCATATTCAGTTGTCAGACACTACTGGAACTTCAAACATGACCGGGTTCTATGGTCAGATAAAACTAAAAAATAAGCTTTTTGAGCAGCAAAATGGACAGCAAACACATATACCCCATGTATACGATTAAATATACTGCTGGTTCTTTAATGTAATATTTAATGTAATTTAATTTAGGCCTATTTTTCTACTGCAGGTCTTGGACATCTTTTTTTAGATATATGTGGCATCATGGATTCTATCAAATACCAAATTAAAAATCAAAACTTGACAGTCTCCGCTAGAAATCTTATAGTTTGCCATTGTTGGATCTTTCACCAGGACAATTATCCAAAACAAGCATCAAAATCAACACAAAAATGGGTCACTGAGCACAAAATTAAGGTTCTGCCATGGCGATTCCAGTCCCCTGACCTGAATCCTATAGAAAAGTTAGATTTTTTTAATAAAAGGTCAAAAGGATTAACAATGCAGATTTATTTTCACAGGTTTATTTGTTCATATTTACCAAGGGTGCCAGTAAGTTTGACCAGGACTGTATAACCCAATTTAGGTTGTTTTTGTAGCAGTATGAATAGGAAATGCATTTCCTTCAGTTGTTGAGATAAAACAAAAAGACACAAAAACAGGACTGGTTTAAAAATAACACAATCACTACAGGACAATCTTTCCAGCTTTCTTACTAAGAATTATTTTGTTGCCCAATGCTCAATGGAAGCATAACAACTGCTAAGAAATGATCAGTAAGTTCAATACTAAAGCCAAAATTGTACATTAAATCATACATACATATATGACTCTGAGAAACAGAGCGCTTTCAAAAAAGAAAGTTTCTTTCAACTGACAAGATGCAACTTTATTTTTAGGGTTATTTGGATAGGTTGTTTCTAACGCCTTCTGCAGATGTTTCATCTTCATGATTCTTCACACTTATCCATGATATTTTTAAATCCCCTCTCCATCTTTCTCAAATAGAATTATCCTTTTGGCAGACCATTTCAGTTTTACTCAAATGACCCCAACTATCTACGTGCTGCTTACTGCTGAAGATCCATTTCTTGGTAACTATGGCTGCAGAAATTCTAAGCCGCACCATGGAAAGGATTTAATCAATAGTATAGATCAACAGTTCCCATCCCAGACCTGTAATGGTCCAATAATCCAAAAGGTAGAGGTACATTATTAGTTCATATTGTTTTCAACTATGTGTTATGAAATCAGTGTCTTCTGTCATACACCTTTCACATTCTCAAAATAAAATGAAATAATATTTCAGTCAAGGTAATCAATGAAATCTGCTTCGGCTGAGAGTCTGTTCTTTTCAATCATCTGGCATTACTACGCTATAGTTGCCATCATTTTCCTGACTTTAATAGGCTGATGGTGTTTTAGAGCTTTACAGGTTCACAGTACAGGTACACATTGATTTTCAGTATATTGTACAGCAAGGCCAGTTCTTTTAATGACTCTTTCAGAGTGCCTCAGATCTGAGCGCAATTGACTGATACAGCACCCACAAGTATTTGTGTTAAGGTCTTCGGCATATGGAGGTTAGTGCAAGATGCCATGATTTGAAATAAGCTTTTGAAATTAGGCTTTGTTCAGACAGCAAGCATATATATAACAAAGCCTATTATTCACCAAATCAAAATCTTTGTGTGTGTACACAGACACACACACACACACAATTTCACAATTCCACAATGACAAAGATTTCTGATATTGCCATCTTTGTGGGGACATTTTGTTCCCATAATGTATGGTATACCTGAACCACACACACAGTGTGTGTGTATATAGCCCTGGTGAATGCGATTTCACCAAGTAGAACATGTTCCTGAGGGTGAAGGTGTGGGGCCCGATGATATTAAAGAGCTGTGTTGGGCCATTGACCTATCTCTCCACACCACCAAGGAGACCGCCCACGCCATCTGCTGCTATATGACAGCCCTGGTGGCGACAGAGAGACACTTAAGGCTAAATCTCTCGGGCATCAAGCAGAAGAACAAAGACTTCCTCCTTGATGCCCTGCTGATGCTGTTGCGACAGTCGTCGAGAGATTTCAAGAGGCAAGGAAACAAGCTGCAGCATTTTAAAGGTTTATCCCTCACCCAACCATCTAAGTCTGGTTCTTCTAGTAAATTACCTAATATATCTCATTGGATGGTGCGCACAATCCGCAAAGGATACTGACTCCAGTTTGGGTTTCGTCCACCAAAGTTCAATGGTTTTCTTACTACAATGGTGGGCCCGAGCATACGCAGGTTATGGAGCAGGAAGTTCAGTCTCTTCTGGCGAAGGAGGCCATATATATTATTCCTCTCCCAGAGAGAAACACCAGGTTCTACAGCCGGTATTTTATAGTTCCGAAAAAGGACAGAGGGTTACATCCCATTATAGATCTTCGTCAACTCAACCGTTCTCTGAGGAGATTCAGGTTCAAGATGCTGACGATACTTCTTATCATGAGTCAAATCAAGTCAGAGGACTTGTTTGTCACGATCGATCTAAAGGATGCCTATTTTCATATCTACATCCTTCCGGAACACAGGAAGTTCCTGAGGTTCGCTTTCAGGGAAGTGTACCAATATCGGGTTCTTCCATTTGGCCTGGCACTGTCCCCGCGCACTTTCACAAAATGCATGGATGCAGCCACTCAGATTTCAATTATATAGACAACTGGCTGGTGTTAGCTCAGTCTCAGGAGATGGCAGCACGGCACTGAGATGTCATGCTCGACCACATGAAGTGCTTGGGGTTGAGACTCAACGCAAAGAAGAGCATGCTCACTCCTGTCCAGAGGACAACATATTTGGGAGTCAAATGGGACTTGGTCACGATGTGAGCACAACTGTCTCCCGCACGTATCAAGTTGATTCTGGCAATGGTGACTAGAATCAAGCTAGGCCAGAGACTGTTAGGGCTCATGGCAGCTGCATCCAGCATGATACCTTTTGGTCTGCTGTACATGAGACCTTTGCAGTGGTGGCTCAGGACAACCTGCTTCACATGACCAAGGTTACGTGCAGGTGCACTCATTCCTTGATCATGTGGAAGAAACCTTGGTTCCTGTGGAGCAAACATAATCTCTCTTGACACGTAACCTGTCTAGAGATGTTAGCGGTACTGTTAGCCCTGAGGCATTTTCCACCAGACCTCAGAGGCCACCATGTTCTAGTTCGAACAGACAATACGTCGGTGGTTTTACATAAATCATCAGGGAGGTCTGAGGTTGTGCCATCTGTGCAGACTAGTGCATCAAATCCTCCTTTGGTCCCAGGGGAAGCTGCTCTCTCTGAGAGCACTTTACATCCCTGGGCTCTTAAATTTGGGGGCAGATGTCCTGTCGAGGCAGGGGCTGAGGCCCGGGGAATGAAGGCTGCACCCCGAGGCGGTGCAGCTAATTTGGAGGAAGTTTGGCCATGCGGCCAGACATAGATCTGAGCCATGGCCAATGCTTCGGCTGTATGCATTTCCTCCGATCGCTCTGCTCCCGGGAGTTCTAGAAAGAGTTCACTAGGATGGGGTCTATCTTCTACTTGTAGCCTCCTTCTGTCAGGCCTGAGTCTAGTTTTTGGACTTGGTATCCCTCCTAGACGGCCTCCCGTGGGAGATTCCCATCAGGAGGGACCTCCTAACACAGGTCGGGGCTCGATATTTCACCCTCGGCCGGAGATGTGGAAAGTGTGGGCCTGGCCCTTGAGGGGATCAGATCGTAGAAACCATACTTAATTATAGCGCTCCCTCCATAAGGAAACTTTATGCTCTGAAATGGAGAGTATTCACTTTATGGTGTAGGAGGCATCTACTGGACCCAGTTAACTGCCCAGTGGTTTTAGTGCCAGAGTTAGAGTTCCTCCAAGACCATTTCTCTGACTGTTTCTCTTTCACCATCCACACTTAAAGTGTACATCTTTAAAGTGTACATGCACCATTAGATGGTGGATCTCTGGGGAGGCACCATCTTGTGACTCGTTTCCTCCGTGGTACCCTGAGGATGAGGCCTACGGCTCAAGTCAGAGTTCCAGTCTGGGATCTGACTGTAGTTTTGGAAAAGTTATCCTTGGCAACCTTCGTTGGACACAGCATCTGACTAATGTATCATGCTAAAGATGGCATGTGTTAGAGATCATGTCCCTTTAGAAAGTTGGGGACTTACAAGCCCTTTCAGTTGCCCCCTCCTCTCTGGAGTTTGCTCCGGGTGGCATCAAAGCTATCTTGCACCTGAGGCCGAGTTATGTACCTAAAGTACCAACTAATGTGGCCCAGTCTGTAGTCCTTCAGGCCTTTCATCCTCCCCATGTGTCGACTGATTGTAAGAAGCTACAGTTACTCTGCCCTTTTAGGGCTCTAGAGGTGTATGTGAGAAAGACCTCTCAATGGAGAAAGACTGATCAGTTGCTGGAATGCTTCAGGCCCCCTAAGAAGAGCTGCCTGGCTACCAAACCAACCATAAGCATGTGGATTGTCGAAGCTATTTCTATGGTTTATGAGGTGCACAGGCTGCCTTCACCTCTGTCTCTCAGAGCACATTCCACACAAATTACTCACCCTCATGTCATTCCAAACCCACAAGACCTTTGTTCATCTTTGGAACACACATTAAGATATTTTTTGATATTTTTGATACTGAGTCAGCATTCTGACTAGAGATGCAACAATACAGTTAGCCCACGGTTCAATACATACCACGATTTTTGGTTCTGTTCGGTTCTGATGGCATGAAAAACGTATTGTATAATATAAAATAAATTTATAAAGATTAACACTGGCAGCTCACAGCTGTACAGTAGCATTTAAGTATAACACTACATAGAATTTACTGTATAAATTATAAATTGATTCTATTAACACTACTATATTATTATTTTTTTTTCAGACAAGAACAGTGAGTGGTTTTCTCTTTGTCTTTTGTTTTATTAACATTAAAGGGATAGTTCACCCAAAAATGATTTGATCATTTACTCATGCTCAAGTTGTTTTAATCCTGCGAATTATGATATATAAACATTCTTTTAATTATTACACAGACAGGTATATAGGCAGCTCTACCCAAATCAAACCAGTAATCATGCACTGTTTGACTGGCTTTTAGTGTGCTCACCCCTCGAGTGCGTGCTCGGCAAAGCACGTGAGAACAGCAAGCAAATTAAATGTTTAACTGGCAAGGCTTTTGTCACGAGATGAATGCAGATGAAGGCTGAATCACAATAAACCAAGTTTAATGATATAAGCAGGTGGAAGTGTAACAGCGTGTAACACACAAACGTAAGCATACACAAACAATAACCGACAGGGACTGAACTGAACAGAGAGAATATATACACAGGAGTAAATGAGGGAACTAAACGGGAACAGCTGGGCAAGCATTAACATAATCAGACATCATGGCAACTGATGAGAACATGACAGACAACAGAACACACATGACATTAGCTCCCCCTCCAGAAGGCGCGACCTTGCGCCGTAACAGCAAAAGGTTCACAAGGAAAGAGAGCGGAGGCTTTGGTGGAGGGCGTGGAGCTAAAGACAGACTGAATCCTGGAGACGTTGGCCACAGGCACCAAGGTGGCACTGAAGGAGGGAGGATCCAGGGTGGAGCCTTGACTGACAGGCTGGGCGGCAACCTGGAGCTGATCGACAGCAGCGGAACATTGGTGAGTGGTGGAGGAACTGGCGGAACAGAGTGGTTGACGGACCGTGGCGCAGACATGGAAGACGGAAGCAGAACCACTGACTCGCAGGACTGAGGTGATGACGTGGTGACGGATGACCGGGATGACGATGTGGTGAGGGAGGCCGACGGGGAGGTCAGAGGAAATGAGGAGTCCAGTGATGCCAAAGGGGTGCAGGGTGAGGACGCAGCCTGAATCCCGGAAGTCCGTGGCTGCAGCTGAAGCATGGCTGCAGCATCGACCGCCGAAGGCCGACCTGGAGTGTTGAGCGATCCCAGCGGAGCTTCCGGGCAGACA
This sequence comes from Hypophthalmichthys molitrix, assembly GCA_037950675.1. Lineage (NCBI taxonomy): Eukaryota > Metazoa > Chordata > Actinopteri > Cypriniformes > Xenocyprididae > Hypophthalmichthys > Hypophthalmichthys molitrix. The sequence continues at coordinate 26,285,308 of CM075496.1, read as the reverse complement.
GACCGCGGAGGCGATGAAGGATTTTTGGGTTGAGGTGAAGGCGACGGGCTGACAGGTCGAGGTGGAGGTGTGGGCCTGGAGGCCCGAGGTGCAGCCAGGGATTCAGCCTCTAGCCGAGCTGGTGGTAGGGAAGCCTGAGGCGTGGAATATGAGCCGCACAGAGTGAGCAGCGGTGGCAGAACAGAACACACGTGACAGCTTTGGAGTTGATTTACAGATATAAAGTGAGAAAGTGAAAACAGATGCTTCTTATTTTGTGTGAAGTACAATAAACATAAAACTCATCTGTGAAGTTTTGGCCATCATTCGGACGGTACAACAGGCTTGTACTAATATAGTGGATAACAACAAAAAGACAATATAAGTTATAACCGTAATTAAACTAAACTATACCTGTTCTATCTCCATGTAGCATATATTCACAGTTTCAGACATTATAGTGACAGGACTGAATCCTATTACCGGAGAATCAGCTCATGAGTGCAGCAGCTCATTTGCATTTAAAGGGCACACACTGAAACGGCGCGTTTTTTGTCAAGCACAAAAAGTGGCAATTTTAACATGCTATAAAAATTATCTGTTGGGTATTTTGAGCTAAAACTCATGAGCTAACACATACACTCTGGGGACAACAGAGACTTATTTTACATCTTGTAAAATGGGGCGTAATAGGTCACCTTTAATGCTGTGCTTGATTAGCGCTATGGGAAAGAGAATACCCACGCCGTCGCACTGGAGGTGTCCCCGAACGGTTGTGTAGTGTATGTTCACAAGAACGCAAAAGGTGTCAGACATGAGCTTGTAATATTGACACAAGGATGTGAGAGCCTGGAGTGGCATGAACATCCAAACTGTAAAATCTTATGAATGTGTGCGGAGAGGACCAGCCTGCCGCATCAAAAACATGCTGCGGGGGGCACCTCCCACCAAAACTCTAGAAGAGGCAACCCCCCTGGTAGAATGAGCCCTGATGCCTACTGGCAAAACTTGACTGCACGCCTCATAGGCAAGGGTAATAGCATCCCTCTCCCAATGTTACATTGTCTATATTGTGTTGGCTGACCCCATGACAAACAAATAGTTGCTCTGACTTACGCCACTGGCTAGTGTGGTGGACATAGGTCTGAAGAGCAAGGACTGGACACAGTCTGTGAAGTCTCTCCTGATCCAGTATTTTTCAGAGTCAGAAGCCTGTCAGGCACTGACTCTAGAGGTTGAAAGGTGTCTCCACCAAACCCTGAAGGACCATGGCCAAGTCCCATGAAGGAATGTGGGTTTTAACGGGAGGCCTCCGTCGTCTGGCCCCACGAATGAAGTGAGCGAGCATAGGATGCTTCCCCAGTGGTACCCTGTCAATCAAGTCATGGTAAGCTGATAAAGCGGCCACATAACCCTGATGTGTCTGCTGATAATTTGTCCTGCAGAAAGTCTAGAACTGAAGCAATCTGGCAGTTGACTGGATCTGCATCACGTGCAGTACACCACCTGTCAAAGACACCCCATTTTTTTGGCATAAATTCTTCTAGTGGAAGGAGCCCTAGCACTGAGAATGGTCTCAATAACTTCAGGTGAAAGCCCAGTGTCCCTCAGTTGGTACCTCTCAGGGGCCAAACATAAAAAAGTTCCTCAGGTTGAGCTGGGGATAAAATGTTGTCCGCTGTGCTTGAGACAGAAGGTCCCTCCTTTCCGGTATCGCCCAGGGCGAGACGTCGAGCAGAGATATTATCTCTGGCTAGAACTCCAGAGAAACTGGAGGAAACGCATACAGGCGCATTCTGCCATGTATGAGCCATCGCATCCAGATCGGGGGGTTGGGTGGCTTGGTGGCTCAGAGAGACATTGCGCTGTCTGTTGGGAGGCGAAAAGGTCCATCTCTGTTTCATAAAATCTTAACCAGAGTTGTTTCACTACCTCGGGGTGGAGTTTCTACTCCCCCGCCGGTATGCTCTGTCTGGACTGTAGAACTGCTCCCACATTGAGATATCTGGGAATATAAATCGCCCTGAGGGACAGGAACTTGTCCTGAACCCAAAGCAGAATGCGCTGCACTAGCCTGTTCAGACAGCGCAAACGCAGATCACCATTGCGATTTGTATTAGAGGCAGCCGCAGTGATGTCCACCCGCACTAGGACATGGTAACCCATGGAAGTACTTGAAGTACATGAGATGATGACCTCACCATATCCCTTGAGCTGGGCAGCCACCTAAGACCGCTCCCCAGCCCGTACGGGAAGCGTCTGTTGTTAGCATCTTGCAACGTCAACGTACCTAGAGTGGGACCCAAGGTGAGGAACCTGAGTCTGAGCCACATAGAAAGGGAATGAAGCTGTGCGTAACCCTTACCATAAACATGGATTTCTGAAAGTGCATGAAGTGTTCAGCACATGACTTACCTTTTCCTGTTTTAATGCTTAAATCCAGCAATAGAACGGTAGAAGACTCTGAGGTTAAGACGACACTGTGTGTCTGCTAAATTGAGTGAGCTGAATCATGACGGCTAATGAGTCAATCATCAGAATCAGAATCAGAAAGAAGCTTTATTGCCAAGTATGTTTACACATACTAGGAATTTGTTTTAGTGACAGAAGCTCCACAGTGCAATAGAGTGACAGCGACAAGACAGATAATAAAAAGAATAAGAATAATATACAAATATACAACATAGACATAGTGCAAAAAAAGCAAAAAACGATATATAATATAGACAATTTGTATGTACAGTTATGATGAGTGCAAATTTGAAATATAAATAAGTATGTGTTTTAAGTAAATAATGTATAATAGTGTTGTGTGTTCCATGTTTGTCAAGTGTTCATGAGATGGATTACCTGAGGGAAGAAACTGTTCCTGTGTCTGGTTGTTCTGGTGCTCAGAGCTCTGTAGCGTCGACCAGATGGCAATAGTTCAAAGAGGGAGTGTGCTGGATGTGAGGGGTCCAGAGTGATTTTCTTTGCCCTTTTTCTCACTCTGGATAAGTACAGTTCTTGGAGAGTGGGGAGGGTTGTACCAATGATTCGCTCAGCAGACCGGACTACCCTCTGTAGTCATCTGAGGTCAGATTTGGTAGCTGAGCTGAACTAGACAGATATAGAAGTGCAGAGGATGGATTCAATAGTGGCAGAGTAAAACTGTTTCAGCAGCTCCTGTGGTAGGTTGAACTTCCTCAGCTGGCGAAGGAAGTACAACCATTGCTGGGCCTTTTTCACAATGGACTCAATGTGGTTGTCCCACTGCAGGTCCTGGGAGATTGTGGTGCCCAGGAACCTGAATGACTCCACTGCAGTCACAGTGCTGTTAATGCAATGTGAACATTATCATTATTTAAAATGCAAGCAATGTATTAACCTTATTTAAATACGAAGTACGTGAGCAGAATTCGGCAGAATTATATTGGGCATATACTTTTCAAACTACAAGCCCAACTTCCAACAACACTTTTTTTCCAAGGATGATGTTTTTAATAACTGTGTGCGTTCGGGCTGGCCAGTTGAACGTTGTTAGAGTCATAGCAAATGACTTCCACATTTACAAATATGAGAATAGAGGATTTTGGAATATGACTATTATCAAATGACACTAAATCATAATATTGCTCGGGTGGTTTGTGGGGGGTTTACATTATGTTATTTAGGAGCAAGTGGTCAATTGTATGTAATTGCTGTGAGGATATGCCTTCTTAAGTTACGGATATGAGAAAGGTTAAGTGAAATAGCATTTGCACCTTAACAGATTTCGTTATATTTATTTCATAACTACTGAAATGACTTAAATTATGATACTGCTGAGGTGGTTGCTGGATTTTCCTATCTCTATCAGCTTGCAATGTGATATCTATTGTTAATAATAACAGTGTGCGTTTCTAGAGCTAAGCCATTCGGTGTGGCTCTAGAACACATAGCCCTATAGATCACTACAGTTAAGCCATTCGGCAAAGCAGGCTCAGGCACACATAATCCTATAGGTCACTAGAGCTAAGCCATTCAACAATGCAGGCCCAGGCACACATAGTCATAAGCCACTAGAGTTAAGCCATTTGGCAAAGCAGGCCCCGGCACACATAGATATTGAAACATGCTGTCTCATGGCTCTTTGGAGCAGCAGCAGTACACATGTCTTGGCGGTAGATCTGCTTGTTTGGGGGGTGTTTCATCCTATCCCGTCCTGTCTATGTTCATCTATATGCAGATATATGCATGTCTGCCTATATAGCAGCTCATTTTCTTCACTCAGCAGCATGCATACATTGGCTTGTATTGTCTATTTCTTGTGTTTCCTGCTTTGTTGGGGGTTTATTTTATGTATGTTACAGTATAACATACATGTCTTACATGCTCACAGCAATGTCTTTGAATGTATTGGCAGTAGCAAGTCTCTGTATTTGCTCTGCAGCAGCATATCAGATCTATTTTCGCCAAGACCAAATACATTACATTGCCATATCCTTTACCATGCCAATCTCTCTGATAGTTGCCATAAAATAAATACAAAGTTCTGGCATGAAACTCTAAATGATAGGTCTGATGATAGGCTGATAGGTCCTTAACTTATTTGGTAGTGATCACACAGTGTTTCCCGTACATTAACTAGACTGTGGTGGCCCACTACATTCTAATTTGTCCCGCCACAGTCTCAAAATTAAACGGAAATTCGACGAAAAACGGTCGCGATATTTAAATAACCGATTGATAACTGCGCTCTTTTATACGGCAAAAATGGGAGTCATAGAGCAAAAGAAATAGACTAGCACCAATTAAGTTTTCGTGTACTATATTCAAAGTCATCTGAAGCCATTCCATAGCTTCATGTGAGGGACAGAAGAAAATGTATATCGTTAAATTTAACTTCAAGGAAACTCGTCTTCCCTCCGCTGCTGCTGTCAATCTTTCTCTGATTAGCACAGCGCGTCGCGTTCGGTAACGACAGTCTGCACGGTAAAACTCTCCAATATGATATACAGGTGCTGGTCATATAATTAGAATATCATCAAAAAGTTGATTTATTTCACTAATTCCATTCAAAAAGTGAAACTTGTATATTATATTCATTAATTACACACAGACTGATATATTTCAAATGTTTATTTCTTTTAATTTTGATGATTATAACTGACAACTAAGGAAAATCCCAAATTCAGTATCTCAGAAAATTAGAATACTGTGAAAAGGTTTAATATTGAAGACACCTGGTGCCACACTCTAATCAGCTAATTAAATAAAAACACCTGCAAAGGCCTTTAAATGGTCTCTCAGTCTAGTTCTGTAGGCTACACAATCATGGGGAAGACTGCTGACTTGACAGTTATCCAAAAGACGACCATTGACACCTTGCACAAGGAGGGCAAGACACACAAAAGGTCATTGCAAAAGAGGCTGACTGTTCACAGAGCTCTGTGTCCAAGCACATTAATAGAGAGGCGAAGGGAAGGAAAAGATGTGATAGAAAAAAGTGTACAAGCAATAGGGATAACCGCACCCTGGAGAGGATTGTGAAACAAAACCCATTCAAAAATGTGAGGGAGATTCACAAAGAGTGGACTGCAGCTGGAGTCAGTGCTTCAAGAACCACTACGCACAGACGGATGCAAGACATGGGTTCGCATTCCTTGTGTCAAGCCACTCTTGAACAACATACAGCGTCAGAAGCGTCTCGCCTGGGCTAAAGACAAAAAGGACTGGACTGCTGCTGAGTGGTCCAAAGTTATGTTCTCTGATGAAAGTAAATTTTGCATTTCCTTTGGAAATCAGGGTCCCAGAGTCTGGAGGAAGAGAGGAGAGGCACACAATCCACATTGCTTGAGGTCCAGTGTAAAGTTTCCACAGTCAGTGATGGTTTGGGGTGCCATGTCATCTACTGGTGTTGGTCCACTGTCTTTTCTGAGGTCCAAGGTCAACGCAGCCGTATACCAGGAAGTTTTAGAGCACTTCATGCTTCCTGCTACTTTCCAACTTTATGGAGATGCAGATTTCATGTTCCAACAAGACTTGGCACCTGCACACAGTGCCAAAGCTACCAGTGACTGGTTTAAGGACCATGGTATCCCTGTTCTTAATTGGCCAGCAAACTCGCCTGACCTTAACCCCATAGAAAATCTGTGGGGTATTGTGAAGAGGAAGATGCGATATGCCAGACCCAACAATGCAGAAGAGCTGAAGGCCACTATCAGAGCAACCTGGGCTCTTATAACACCTGAGCAGTGCCACAGACTGATCGACTCCATGCCACGCCGCATTGCTGCAGTAATTCAGGCAAAAGGAGCCCCAACTAAGTATTGAGTGCTGTACATGCTCATACTTTTCATGTTCATACTTTTCAGTTGGCCAAGATTTCTAAAAATCCTTTCTTTGTATTGGTCTTAAGTAATATTCTAATTTTCTGAGATACTGAATTTGGAATTTTCCTTAGTTGTCAGTTATAATCATCAAAATTAAAAGACATAAACATTTGAAATGTATCAGTCTGTGTGTAATGAATGGATACAATATACCAGTTTCACTTTTTGAATGGAATTAGTGAAATAAATCAACTTTTTGATGATATTCTAATTATATGACCAGCACCTGTATTCCCATTATAATACTTGATATGTAGATCAAAGGCTGTGGATTTGCATACTGTAAAATGACTTTATTTTGCTGGAGTTTATTGCTGTTTCTGAACGATGCCCTCATACTGGCTACAGGGTGTCTGTTATATCGCACAACACAAGGACTATGAATTGGTGTCACACGCACAATAATTGGAATTTAAAAGTGAGAAGAAACATATGATTAATAAACTGTTAGATGCAGATATACACAGGGATTCTCTTTGTGCCGTGAACGTTTCAACGCGCAGCGCAACTGCGCGCTGTGACTCCATATTGCTTTAAGCATATCATTCTGCACCCGGGATGCGCATAAGCGGTTTGTGCTGCTGTGTTTTGAAGCGTTTCATATTATCATGGTTTTGCACACTGAAAGAATATTAATAGCCTATTTTGTTCTGTCGTATCTATCATATCTTGCTGCCCCATTAAAAAGCTGCTCAATACTTAAACGTCTTTTAATCTTAGATTATTATAAATAATACATATAATTCTTTACATTCATATATAAATATAAATCAAATATAGTTTTTTTCATTTCATAAGAATATAAAATTACAAAATATAAAATTACTGTGCATTACTAGTTTTTTTCAAGAATTAGGCTAGCATACTTTTTTGCTGCTGAATTATATAGTCGCCTAGATTTTATTTATTTATTTATTTATTTATTTATTTATTTTTAGTTTTTTTTTGGTCAGCTTATGATTATATATTTTTATTCATTTGTTATTTTTCTCTATAATGAAGTAGTGTGTTTAGTGCATTCTGGATTGTGTTTAAAAAATCAAAGAGTGCCCATTAGTTCCACAAATACAGATGTATTAATACAGGTACCCACTAATTATTCTAGAAATAAATTGATTCAACAAAGGTAACCTCTTTTGCTACATATTTTTAATGGTTTAAATGTATACTCTACATGTTTGACCACTTATGAACTATCATTTAGCCTACTGTAAGTTGTGCACGTGACTGTGCCAATAAATAAATTACTATTATCAGATTAGCTCAAGAACAGTGTGTAGAGAGCCTCATGGAATGGGTTTCCATAACTGAGCAGCTGCATCCAAGCCTTACATCACCAAGTGCAATGCAAAGCGCCGGATGCAGTGGTGTACAGCACGCCGCCACTGGACTCTAGTGGTGTGGGGTTGTTTTTCAGGGGTTGGGCTTGGCCTTTTAGTTCCAGTGAAAGGAACTCTTAATGCTTCAGCATACCAAGACATTTTGGACAATTTCATGCTCCCAGCTTTGTGGAAACAGTTTGGGGATGGCCCCTTCCTGTTCCAACATGACTGCGCACCAGTGCACAAAGCAAGGTCCATAAAGACATGGATGAGAGAGTTTGATTATACACTACCAGTCAAAAGTTTGGAAATGGTAAGATTTTTAATGTTTTAAAAGAAGTATAATATTAAAAACAGTATTTTTTTTTTCAGGATTCTTAGATGAATAGAAAGTTCAAAAGAACACCATTTATTTGAAATATAATCTTTCGTAACATTATAAATGCCTTTACTGTCACTTTTGATCGTTTTAATGCATCCTTGCTGAATAAAAGTATTAATTTCTTTAATTTCTTTTCAAAAAAATAAAAATAAAAATTCTTACTGACCCCAAACTTTTGAACGGTACTGTATAATGTTACAAAAGCTTTGTATTTCAGATAAATGCTGTTCTTTTGAACTTTCTATTCATCAAGGAATCCTGAGAAAAAGAAAAAAAAAGTACACAACTGTTTTCAACATTGATAATAATCATAAATGTTTCTTGAGCAGCAGATCAGCATATTAGAATGATTTCTGAAGGATCATGTGACACTAAAGACTGGAGTAATGATGCTGAAAATTCAGCTTTGCCATCACAGGAATAAATTACTTTATAAAATATATTCAAACAGAAAACAGTTTTTTTAAATTCTAATAATATTTCACAATATTACTGCTTTTACAGCCTTGGTGAGCAGATGAAACTTCTTTTAAAAACATTCAAAATCTTACCGTTTCCAAACTTTTGACTGGTAGTGTATATATTATTAATATATGTATTAGGAGTGTGAAGAGATCTCGTGAGATTAAAATGTGACGAGGTGAAAAGCTGTCTTGTGAGTGATATTGCCATGACGGAGTGTGAGGGTGAAATTAGGATAGAATATGCCACCGCTACATTTACAATACTCCTCCACTGTCGTTTTGTGTTTTATATGAATAAAAAACATTTAATTCAGCTGGATAACAGTTGCCGCCGCTCCCTATTTACAGACTACACATGATCGCGTTTGTGAGAGGACTTTGATTATGGTTGCACGACTAAGAAAAAACTGTTATTCATTTTTATGGTAACACTTTAAAATAAGGTTTTATTAGTTAACATTAATTAACTACTTTCACTAAGAAAGAACAATACTTCTACAGCATTTATTAATTTTAATGTTAATTTCAACATTTAGTAATATATTATTAAAAAATATATATATATTATTAAAATCAACAGTTGTACTTGTTAACATTAGTTAATGCACTGTGAACTAACATGAACTAACAATGAATGACTATTTTTATAACAAAGATTAATAAATAAGGTAGCAAATGTATTGCTCATTGTTAGTTCATGTTACATTAATGTTAACAAATGAACCTTATTGTAAAGTGTTCTATATTTTTATTTCTATGATCAATTTGTGGAAAGTTCAGTTAGGAGGTCAAAAGTTGTAGAAGCTTATAAATCATGTACAGTTCTAAGGTCTGAAGAGACTCATATGAAATCATACAGGAGAGAAGCCAGTCAGTTGCAAAACCTTTTACAGTGCTCGAGTATTGTTGTCTTTTACTGCATATGATAATTCATACTCAGAAAGCAGAACTGAAATGACATTCATTACAAGATGATTAGTTAAAACATTTCAAATGTACCTGCAGACTATTTCTAGTCATGTATTTCGTCATTGAGGATTTCTTAAAAATACTGTGTAAAAATCTTGTCTCGTTCTCGTGAACTCAATCTTGTGTCTCGTCTTGTCTCGTGAGCTACCTGTCTTGTCACACCCCTAATATATATATATATATATATATATATATATATATATATATATATATATATATATATATATATATATATATATATATATATATATATACACTGTCTCACGTATCATGGAGGCAGACAGTCCAATAAAGGATTACTGATGGTGTTCCAGTCTCCACCTAAAACCAAATTAGCATTAGAAAATATTAACAACATTCCTGAAATCTCCTCTTATCTCCTCTTCAACAACTCTGCAAAATGCTTGATTATCAGCTTTATTATTATAACCATAAATGTTTCCTAAAATAACAATATTATCTTATATATTAACTACCAAATTTACCCATCTTCCAGATGAGTGTACATTACTTTTCAGCATTTTCCCCTTAAACATTCCTCTTATAACACCTGCAGAGTCGCTGCTTCCATAGGACAGCCAAAGATCATCTAAGGGAATTACCAACATTTAAAATAAATTTAGCCACACCAAAGCCATCATCAGACGTCATGCATGTGGAGGGCAGTAGAATTCTGATAGGCTGTTGAAATTCGGCACAACACAGGCCCCATTGCTCTTATAGACTGAATCTGTCAATTTACAGTATTTACAGTAGACCTTTACACCACCAATATGGTGGACAAGCAAATGGTTGTTCAGGTGTGTCTGTGTTTGGATGCCAATGAGTGCAGTTGTTGGGGGGTGCACATTTTGAATGATCTTATAATATAAAATTTATCTGATTCAACATATCAGTTCTTTAGTAGAGCTCATAAACTGAATTGTTTGGGTCAAATAACTGCTTTGATGCCAAACTTGTGCCATGAAACAGCCAAAAAAGTGAGTAACCACAACAAAAATTCATTAAATGTAATGCAATGTGACATCATATGTACTCGTTGTTGCTTATGAAGCTCTGCAGGGGTTGCTGGGATGTGAAACACTAATAGTATTTGTGTTGAAAAGGTTTGTGTTCTGCAGATGTTGCAATGGGGTGTATATTGTAGTTAAATATACTTGCCACAAGGACAAAGATAGTCTATAATTACTCAGTAAATGAATGTTTAAGACATTTCAGGACAGGGCTCATGATGCAATTAGTGCATCATGACGCATATGGCATCCTGTTCAGATGTTTATTTCTTTATTTATTTTTGTAATGATTTAGACAGCCACACTGATTTCAGTATCAATGATTTAATTACAAAATTACATTTTTATTCTTTAGATTTGTACATAGTCACTTCAGTTAGGTGTTTCCACAAGCACAAACTGGTTTTATGAGTTATCTTTCATTTTCTATCCCAGTAGAAGAGGTTTTTACTGTTTTACATGTGTATTTGCTCTTTTTAAAATTTTTATTTATTTATTATTTTAGACAGAAACTCCTTTGTTTGACCAGTTGTGACCACATGTGGCAAACACGCCAAAGAATTTGGCTTAAATAACATCTGATAATGATGAAATTGGAATGCGCATGTCAGAGACTATAAATAGATGCGTGACATGTGCGCTCATCAGATTTCTTTATCTTCATAACCGCACTGTGTCCGTGTGTGCAACACAAACCTTTCTCTTCAAACTATCACTTTGTTAGGAGTTAGTTTTTGCAGGCAGAAAAAAAGCTTTTTTTCTCACTCTCTTCCTTTTTCTCTCTAATGAAAAGAAAGGAGTATAAAAAAAGAGAATCATGTCAAGAGAGTCAAAGAAATGCGTGCCGTTATGCTCATGGCCATTTCGGATGATGATCCGTATGAGTTCTGTATTGAATGTCTGTGGGAAAGACACGCTTTATCAGCCCTCCTATCAAAGTGCTCCACTCCAGGCTCGCATATGTCAGAGATCAAGAGCGTGCCTGCACATCCTTGACATTACATTCTTGGGGGTTCGGTGTCGATTTAGGTGAAGGGCAAGAGATGGGTCTTCCCCGTCCCTTCCCTGTCCTTTTTTCCAGATCTCCATAACGAACTGCAAAAGTCATGGAATAAACCATATTCCTCTTGTGTCTTTGTGCCCTCGACGTCGATTTATTCGACTATCGTTGGTGCAAAGGCACAGGGGGAGAGGATGATGCCTCAGGTGGAAGAAACGCTTACGGGCTATCTCTCCCCTGGTAGCGCATCATCATTAAAAAGCCTGTATTTCCCTCCAGACCATGCAGAACAACATCCTCTATGGTAGATAAGGCTTTTCAGGCAGCGGGTCAGGCTGGTGCTGCCCAGCACACCATGGCGGTGTTGCAGGTGTACCAGGCTGACCTGCTTAACCTGTTAACTGTCACCCCCCCCCCCCCCCCCCCTTTTGAAAATATACATGAAAATGCACTATCCAAACTTAAATGGTTGTAATTCAAGAATGCTTTGGAATCACTTAAAAAAAAAATGGAAGTTTAAATTTACTGTAAATCAAATGTACTGTACTAAATATTTTATGTTTTATATAAAATATATATGTTACAAAATAATTTTTACTCTAAAATTACTATCAAATCAAAGCCATATGTCTAACCAATTTGTGTTCCAAATTTGAAGTTCCCTTGAGATTTTGTTTAGGTGCTGTACCAAAAATAGCCACCGGGTGGCAAATGGACCCACCGGTGGGCCAGTGACAGTTAACAGGTTAGAGATCTGAGTATGTGTGAGGGTAACATCAGTGAGGAGGTTTTTGCTGAGCGGCGTGAGCCACCGATTTGTCTCTTTGCGAAACCAAGCAAACAGCCCACGCCATCTGCCATTTCATGGGTGCAATGGTCGCTATGGGGAGTCTGTGGCGCAACCTCACTGGTATCAAGGAGAAAGATAGAAAGAGTGCGTGGCGAGTCATGCTCCGCCTTGCAAAAATTGAGGACCTGCTCGCCACACTCAGCCACCTAAGAAAAAGATGGACCTGAGAACGTTAATCTCCTAGGACCGAGGGGGTGTGTCCCTCCAGGACGGGGCGCATAAAAATACAACTAAATCGAGCTCCTTCCCGACATCCCCACACCGCTGTTCCATCCTCGTCACCTCCTGTGTTTTGGGGGACAGCGGTTTCCAGCAAAATATAAAATAATCAAATATTTGGTTGATTTTTTTGCCATTCCACAGGACACTCATTTTTTTAATAACCCTTCATTAACAAGACGCTGCATCACAAGACACTGTGTCACTCGACGTTGCATCAAAACTAGTACCCGCTTTCGGAGAGGTTGGCAGCGTGGAAGGTACTGCCAAATCTGTCTCCTTGGGTGTTGAGAACTGTAGAAAAAGGCTACAGAATTTAGTTTCACTCACTCACAAGATTCAAGTTCAAAATGTCGATGGTCAAAATGATTGTGTCTCAAATTCAATACAAAGATTGGTTTGTCATGATCGACTTCAAGGACTCATATTTTCACACAGAAATTCTGCCACAACACAGGAAGTTCCTGAGGTTCACTTTCAGGGGCAAAGCCAACTAATATCAGGTTCTTTCATTCGGCCTAGCCTTGTTACCCCACACATATACAAAATGCATGGATGCAGCACTGCCTCCGTTGTGACTCTAGTGCATCCGCATTTTGAATTACATAGACCGATTTGATGATAGTGGCCCAGTCTCGAGAGCTTGCACTATGACATTGAGATATCGTCCTAGCTCATCTTCAAACTCTAGGGTTGAGACTCAACACCAAGAAAAGCATTCTCTCTCCGGCCCAGAGAACAATGTGATTTTAACTTTCTGGAATACAAAATTCTGATTGGTCAGTCTCTGCATTCTATAGTAAAATATTTTTGTATAATGGCTGCTAAACTATATTTCACCATTGTAAACAACAATGGCAACCAATCTCTTATGGTGTGCAAGTTTCATGTCCCTCGTAGCACTGTATTCTTTTCATATAAATAATTTTAAACCAAATCAATATTTCATGTCCATTTATTTAATTATTTGGTATACTGGTCATGTAATGAGCAGAATAATGTACAGTCAGCTAGTCATTATTGCAAAATACACCCCTGGCTTTCAGCATTATGCAAGACTGATCACGCTGTCATGTTTATTTCACAATAATGACTGGATTGCTGTATAATTTTGATTTTTTTTAAAAGTCATTTAAACCTAAAGCAGACATAAATATTGTTCATAAGAAGGTGGACAGATTATGAGCTTTAATACAGGATAAAACTGTCATAATTGACAAACAAAAAAGTTTCCTTGTTTATACAGTAATAGAATATAATGGATACCAAGGAGTTTTGAGCTCTGGAATTTTAATGTGAAAATTAAGCCTAATCCTCTTAATGTTTCAGACTGATGGAGCACCATGCAAAAACAGACATGCTGTGTCAGATATTATCAGAAATTCAGCCAACCTAATGCTTTAGATGTGTTCTGTCTGCATATATATCACTGCTCGTCATGTTTAATATGGAGAAATATTACATAATACACATGCTGTGTATATAGGCTATATAAAACTATGAAAATCATGCTCAAATTTCATATTTATGTCATATTTATGCAGATTTTTAAGATTTCTTTCATCATTGTATTGTCGCTTTGCCAAAAGATGCTTTTATCTTTCACTGAGGGCCTGATGGGTTGAAAAATGTGTCTTTGTATCAACTTCCTGAGTATTCTAGGTGAAGTAAAGCGTAATGTTTTGACAAGGCATGATCCTTGTATAATGTGATGCAGTGATGTGTTGATCTTTGCATAGGTTGAACGCAAGTGGGACTAGTAAAGTAGAACATTTAAAATAAACTACCTGTCATTATGTGTAAAATGGCAATTTCTCAGATTATTTTGTTTATAACAGCAGTTTCAAAGACAAGCAACTGTTAAATCTAACTCAGGTTGCTGCGATTAAGGCCAGATGGCAGGTCGACACCTTGGCATAGTACATCACCCACCCTCGTGCGAGATCATCTGGCTGTTTGTACCCCTTTTTTATTCTCATTTACAATTTCATTGCTGTCTGACAGAGATGAAACAGCTCTGTTTCTTTTTAACTATATACAATTTTTTTTCACATCTGTATTATATATATTTTCTCCTATTTTTCTATTAATTATATTATCATAATGGCATGCTGCTCTGATCAGTTTTGGAACAAAACTTTTGAAACAAATCTCAAAAACACTGTGCAGAAAGCCATTGTCTCCATCTCAACCTTTGTACATATACAGTAGGCACAATAAACATGGCCATTGAGACCCAATAATGCGATTATTTCTCATAATCAGAGTCCCAGCAAACACAGTACGTTGTAACAACGTCGTCAGTTAGTCGTCATTTGGTCAGCATGACATTAATTTATGACAACGTTATGAGGATGTCGTAAAGTTCCATTTTTTAGAATCTTGGCTAACATTCCAGAAACGTCATGGGTACGTCCTCAAAAGACGTCGCTGGTTAATCCCACGAAGAACGTTGTAGTGACGTGGTCCATTGGATTCCAGATAACTTTCCAGATATGCAACTTTTTTTGTGTTCAAAATTTACAAAAATTATATAATGAGAATGTACAACATGAATCCATTTTCCAAACCGTGTTTTTGTCATACCCTGAATCATTATGGTGCACCTATAATAAGTGTATATATTCTGACTATTTTAGACCGGTCTAGTATGAACCGCTGCGGAGTAGCACAGTACCTGTGTGACTTGTCATAGACATAAACAGAGAGAAGTAGCTCGGGCTACAATGTTCTGCAAGACGCATGCCGTTCTGTTTATTAACCGCTAGAGCGCCAAAAGTTACTGACTTGTTACATATATATATATATATATATATATATATATATATATATATATATATATATATATATATATATAAACAAACAAGGGCACGCGCGAGACAAATTCGAACTTTTAAACAAGCAAGGCAAACAGACTTTAGGAGAAACTGAGTACTGCGCATGCGCATCATTTTGTTATGTATCGGTTGAATTCAGTGTTGCCAGACGTACGATAATTTTGACCTCTGTACGATGTACGATCAATAATGAAAAAAATCCCATGATGTACGATAATTTCTGTATTTTGTGACACTTCAAATGATGGTCGTTATAAATCGGCTCATTGATCTAGCTGTGTGGATCCTCTACTACGTCATGATTGTAAGGAGAACGTGAACTTTGTTAGGAATGTCTTCCATCTCATTTCATGTTATCTCGGCCAATCTTTGTGGAGAATGAATCTCTCTCACGAGCTCAAGTTAACGTTCCTGCTGCGGCGCTTAGGTCAGTTGTTTCCCACTAAGGTACACCTTATTATTTATGTATTGTGGTAATTTGCAGTTCATGTCAAAAAGTTGTTGGTCTAATAGATAAATAGCTGTATTCTGTACGTTTGACTTGTCATGTCACCTTTATTTATACAGCTCTTTTTACAATGCAGATTGTGTCAAAGTATACTTTACAGAGATAGAGGGAACATAATTGTGGCTGTACAGCAGCTAAAATAGTGTGATTGTTCAGCTTAAGTTAGTTCAATATTGATTATTTCCATTGTAAAAATCAATAGTTATTAATTTAGTTAATTTACCTATACTAAAAAGTCGTGTACGATAGTTTTGTTCCAAATACGATAATTTTGAGCTTCTGGTACGATAATTGGAGATTTACAATCTGGCAACACTGGTCGAATTCCAGCGGACGAACACAGAGTAAAAGGTCAGCCCTACAAATCTGCTTTTATTCGTCGTTTTTGCCCATGTGACACTAAATATCACTTGTGATTAGTAATTTTAGTGTAGTGTTTTTGGTTTTATTCCATTTGGTTAATGTGCGCACGAACGCTGTCTTCCGTGAGGGGGTCTGAGGTAGAGGGCTGCATTGGGTTTGGGCTCCCGCGGGACCCAACGCAAATCTCGCAGGAGCGGGCGGTTTTACCTTCGCGGCCGGCGGGAGTGGGCGGTCAGAAAATTTTGCGGGAGACCCGCGGGGAACAGTAGGATTTGGCGTGTAGTAGAAATGGAGTCAACACAAGAAGTTGAGAAGAAAAATAAAACGGCTGTTTACTTGACAAAAGCAAAGCAAGGCAAGTCAGACATCTCAAAACAATTCTCAATTGTCACTGAAAAAAATGGGAAAGAGTTAAACTTCGTAAGTTGCGATAAATGTGCAAAAGTGTTCGTTTACAACGGACATAAATCTGGCACCTCTGCCCTGAGGCGACATACCTGCACAGTTCTCTGTGGTCAAAGCAAGCTTTCGTTCCCCCATAAAGCATTTCCAGCCCACGATAAGCAAGAAACTACAGAAAAATGTGTCGCACTTTGCTGTAAAGACATTAGACCGTATGACTTCGTTGCCGGGAAAGGCTTTGTTGACATAGTTCAGCACTTTGTTAACGTTGCCGCTAAATATGGTACATTTGATCTGAGAGATGCTCTGCCACATCCAACCACTGTGTCTCGACATATTGAGGGAAAAGCACAGGCCCTGCAGTCTTCTGTGGCAATGGAGATAAAGCCCATCATTGAAACGTATGGGTGTGTCATTACAATGGATATATGGACTAAGGATTACCAAAAAACTTAATTCTTATCCAGCACCATTCATTACAAAAACGATGATTTTGTTCTTGTTTCCAGAATATTATTTGCGGCTCCATTCGAAAACGGCATGTCCAAAACAGAAGAGAACATTTTAAACTTGCTGTTCCAGAAACTCCGTGCATTTGGAATAGACACGTCACTGCTTGTTGGCCGTGTTGTGTTGTTTGTGACTGATCGCGGAGCCAACGTAGTTGCTGCTCTGCGTGGGTACACCAGGCTGAACTGCAGTGCGCATATCCTGAACGTCATCCTGTCCAGCGCATTTGCCCCAGACGTGTTGGCCAAGACACCCGAGCTGTCTAAACTGTTGACCAGTGCCAATTTCAAACTGCAGAACAGCTTGAAGACATCCCTCAAACAATCCATTGAGACCAGGTGGAATTCAAATCACGATATGCTAGAATGCAACAGCATGGGGAGATCTTCACATTGTTGATGGCCAATAACCAGTATGACAGAATTGCGCAGATAAATGAAAACAGTTTGAAAACAGTCGTTGCGTTTCTTAAGTTAAGCTACTAACGACCTCGAGTCCGAAAACTCCTCTTCAAGCGTATCACTTGCGCTGCCATGGTCCGTCAGACTCCTTGAACACTGCCAAGCAGCATCCCTCGAGCCTGTGCTATCCGAAGTTGCCAGTTTGTGTGCCTCAAGTCTGGAAGAACTGATGAGCATTAGTGACACATAAGCAAATCTCCTCCACATGATCTACAGAATTGCAACGTTCTTGACTCCCAAAATGCGATATATGTTGTGCCCTGATGCAAGAGATGATGTGATCATAGGTGTGTAATATGAATGAACAGTTAAAATAGACTATATTGTTTTGAATATTATGTTATTTAATTTGTTTATAGACATTCTAAAGCGAAATTATAGTACAACAGGCCTTGTATACGAATAGGCTAATAGATTATTCGACTTATTAAGAAAACAAGCAACGTGCTTTGAAAATAAACGAAATACACGCAGTGCATTTACACATTAGAATAGGCCCAAGTTTAATAAAGTCAAGAAATATAAAGAAATTAAAGACAATGAACAAAAATCTTTAAAAAGTAATTGAATAAGGGTTTAGGACAAACAAACTAATTTTAATAGCCTACTATTTTTTTTTTTTTTTTTTTTTTTTACAATCTAATTCAAAGGTGCAAAAGAAATTATCCAAAAGATGAAGTTTGACCAGGCCCCCCTGGCCACAGCACAGGATGAACCACCACCAGCCAAAAAGCAAAGCTACGCTGACCGATTCACAGACTAGGAAGACGTATCCTGCATTTCAGCACCAAAGCCCATCGACGCTGAAATAGCAGAATATCTTGGCAGCCAACTTGTGGACAAACCAGATCCAGACAATGTGCTTCAGTGGTGGAAGTTCCGCAAAGAGCGCTTTCCTGTCCTCTCAAAATGTGCGCGTTATATTTTGAGCATTCCCGCATCTAGTGCCCTCAGTGTGTGCGGATCTTGTAAGAAAGACGCACAAGTCTGGCCCGCAGTCAGCCAGCAATATACTTCCTTCATAGTAATATGGAGTAAGCAAAGCAAGGCCCAGTGATCAAATTCATTTGTTTGTTAGTCTACGTTATTTTTATTTATTTTTTTAGTATTATTTATTTTCTTTTTTGCTATAGCCTGTTAAGCAAGCTATTGTTAATGTGAAATCTGTGAGATTTTTTTTTGAAGCATTCTATTTATTTTATTTATTTCGTTTTGTATTTAATTTGTTAAAATTATAGGCTATAGCCTATTTTCAGGGTTAGGGTTAGTTATTTCCTGGTTAATCGTTTGGTGCGTGTGTATGCAAGCCTGCATTTAAAAACTGAGGTGCCGCTAGTTGCGGTTTTGTTTTACCGGTTAATGTTTTATAACACTAATAAAAAAATAAAAAAAAATAGGCTACCCAATGTTTTTGTCATGTGTGGTGCTTTGGTTTAGCATTGGTTACTTCATCTTATTTAAACGCAGTCATGTTTAAAGTCTGTTATTCTGGATGTTAACCATAGACTCTAAAAAAATATGGAAGTAGTGTCCGTGAAGATATAGATGCTCCAACACCAGTTAATTTGTGACGGGTGTACAAATAACAACACGCAAAATTAAACGGGACTCCATATCTTTATAATGAAATAGTGATCGCGAGATTCGTATGTATCCAATCCGTGGCACTTAATAGGGTAAAATGTCCATGAGTGTCCATTGCAAACCAAAAAACAGTACTTTTTTTGTCCACAAAAGTGTTAAATCCATGAAATATTGATATATTATGTTTGCAACACATTTCTTCTGAATGATCTGCTCTACATCATCGTTCTTAAAGAAATTATGCAACCTGAGCAGCGTTTATGTTGTAAAACTGTATGACCGTATACAAACAAATGAGTCCAAAGTATAATTTTTCAAAATGCAGCAGTTTTAGTTATAATATCCAAGCAGTGCTGTCGGAGTTTTATATCCTCCCGCCATTGTCACTGTAGTAAATCTCACAAACAAAACTTTTAGCCAATACCACGATCCAACAACATGTGTTCTGTTTATCTTCCGCATGCGTGCACATGTACACAGACGTACATCTGTCTCGAGTCTCGACCATTAACGCAGCAAGCCATATTATTTTGTAATTGTATAAAATAATCCAGAAAAAAAAGCACAAATATGGCTGAGATGCCAAATTCAGCGGCTGGAATTAGCTGAAGTAAAGTGACGGCTCACAGACAGCAGTGGCAATCTACCTGTCACTCAAGTGACCACACCCTTAATTATGCAGAACTTTAAGGCTTAATCACCCCCCTCAGAGTCCTCATGAAGGGCAAAATTAGTAGTATAGACCAAAACCACAATTTGTACCAAGCTGTGAATATGTTTTTTTTTTTTTTTTTTTTTTTTTGCTGTAAATTTGGCCGTTTTAACATGGGGCTCAATGAGATTCTGCTCTCTTTTGGAGCTTGTCCCTAGGGACTAGTTGATGAACTGCAGTTTAAGTCTCTTCCGTATTGGCTTCACAAGAAACTGGGGGAGGTTGCCGCTTGATGTTTACTTGAACGAATATTTAGTATATGTGTACATTTTTCACAAGCAGTGAGATAAAGTCCACGGGAGCGGGTGGGTGGACACAAATATTGCGGGCGTAGGCGGGAGTGGAACACATAGGTTGCGGGCGGTCCTGGTCATACATTCAGCGGGAGCCGGCAGGTCCGGGTTTAAGAAAACAGTCCTGCGCAGGGCTCTAGTCTGAGGTAAAATCTGAGACAGTTTTACATTTTTCTTTTAGTTATTTTAAATGTAACTGCTTAATGCTATAAACTGCAGAATAATCACTTATATTCGTTAAACGGCAACTGTAGTAGAATGTTTGTTAATTTTAGACCCTGCCTGGCCTCCATGAAGCACGTGAACCATATGAGAACTCAATAAAATCTGTAGGCTATAAAACAGTTAATCAGACACGGTTAATTAATTCACGATTTGTTTACTTAAATTCTTTGTAATGACTGCCAATGAACCAGCCAATCAAGTCAATGATTTAGAGTTGTTTATAACAAAATTTTCTCGTTTGTCGTCACTGGTTTAACGTTAACGTTATGTGTTAGCCTGTTCATTCCTATAAATCTAACATGCTTTTCATTTTTAGCAGCTGGAGGAGAGATAGCCTGTGCAGCAACAACAAGACAATGATGATTATAAGCAGGGGTGGGTATTAAATTGGATTCTTACTTCATAGATACTTCATACCAATAGATATAAAGTCCTGGATTAATGGTGCTGCTATCGGTATGTATGTAATGTTCAGTCATTACCCTTTAGATACAACCACATATCATTCAAATAATCTCCAAGTGGACTGCATGGATCCAGGATCAAGAGATCATGAAGATCATGTTCCAGGAGAAGCAGCGTATCCTGGGTGAAAAACTATGCCTCATTTTTCCACAATCGCTTAGGTAAGATTAAATTGATTTAAACTGATTTCAATCATGGGTTATGTGTTTCAGGTCTGCTTGATCATTTTGTTGTCCTGGATGTGAGGACATGGTCAAAAGGTTTGTCAATCAGCATCCAGCCATAAAAGCAGCCTTCTCGTTAACCCTTCTAAGTCCACTAAAGGAGGGAGAGCGGTTTCACATTTGGCTCCTAAACTCTGGAATAGCCTTACTGATAATGTTCTGGGCTCAGACTCACTCACCCAGTTTAAATCTAGATTAAAGACACATCTCTTTTGCCAAGCATTCACATAATGCATCTCATATCCTTGTACTCCAGTTATATCAGATCAATTGATTATCTTTGCTTAATGCTTAATGTTTTGAACAGAAGCTACGCTAATTATTCTTTTTATTTGATTTTCTGTTTTATCTCGGGATGCCTGTCCCGAGGTGCCTAGAGAGTACATCAGCTTCAGCTTGGATCCAGCCTCTTATGAAGACTTCAGATGCCTCATCACCTGCGAAGAGACAGCGTCAACCCCTGCGAGGACTTCAAATTATGCGAACTCTAGATCAGCATGCACCATTCCAAATTTTGCTATATATCCTAATCATTGTTAACATGTATTCATTACTTCCATGAGCACATTGTTTCAATCTTAAATTAATACATGGCTTAAATTTATACATTGTTAGCTAACTACGTAATTTGTATATGTACATTTCTGAAATTACATAATTTAATAACACAGTCAACTCTGACAACAGATTACTCTAAATTGTAATGTTGACATGCATTTTCTGTAAAGTTGCTTTGAACCGACATTTATTAATCCTAATTGCGCAGGTGGGGCATGTTGTAACTGTTGGTGCAGCCATTTGCGTGGTAGATAACCGGTAAATTTAATTCAGTTGTACAGAGGGAAAACACACACACCACTTGGTATTCTGTTGAACCGGAACCTGTTTTTATTTTTTCCCCACATATATCCATTTATGAAAGACAGGTTCGTACATATGTGATGTGATTAGTATGAGGGCACACCTATTACAAACGTTAACACCCCCACTTGCTCTCATACTTCACAATACTGTTTACATCACCATAACACATGAATACAGTCTTATTTCCCTTGTGTTGCATTTACATGCCAAACACAGAACTCTTGACTTAAACTTTGTCACTGGTTTAGTCATAACATCAGCCACCATTTCTTCTGTGGGGCAATACTCAATTGTCACTTTGCCATCATTGAGTGCTGATCGAATGAAATGATGCCTTATATCAACATGTTTACATCTTTGATGACACGCTGGGTTCTTTGATAGAGCTTTTTTACACAGTGTTCAGCTGAACACGGTGTACACAGTGATCAGCTGAATTCTGCACAAAATCATTCTCACTGAGGTAGTCACATAACATTTTGTTCCAGTTTCTGCCTGACTGTTTTAAACCATACAGTGACTTGTTCAGCTTACAGACCAGTTTTTCTCCTACGTCTTACTTCACTTAAATTCCTTCTGGTTGTTCTATGTAAATCTCACAGTCAAATGGAGTATGCAAATAAGCAGTTTTTACATCCATCTGAAGGAGGTCAGGATCATATTGTGCTGCCATTTGTATCAAGGCTCGTACTGAAGTGATAATTTCTGTTGGGGATAAAGTCTCTTTGTAATCTCCACCCATCACTTGACTATAGCCTTTAGCGACATATCTGGCTTTGAGTCTCATCTGTATTATTTTTGATGCATGTTTACCTTCTGATAGTGTTGTTAAGGTAAATGTGTTATTTTTGGCCCACATCTGTGACTCACTTGAACTCATAGCTTCCTTGAATGTTTGTGGTACATCACACATTCTGTAACAGTAGTCAACATGGGTTAGAATCTGGTCATCACACTTGACATCAGAAACAAAATAAGTTAAATACTGGGAAGCTCCTATTTCTCTCAGGGTAACATGTACTGTGATCAACTCCCTCTGTCTGAGCACTACCCTGATTTTTATTCTCATTTTGAGGTTCGTGACATATCAGACATATCTTTCCCCATGAAAATCATCATCTAATATTGAAATGTCAGTCTGTGTCTGGTGCTCGGTAATACACTTTGTTACAAATCCCACAAGCCTGTGCTTGATTACTTTTCCTGTTTCTGGGTAGTAAACCAGGTATGCAAGGCTGTTGTTGTCATACCCTACAAAGATTCCTTTTCCACATCGTGCACTCAATTTCTTTTTTTGTTTGTATGCATAACATACTGAACCAAATGCCTGCTTTTTTTTTAGAAAGATCGGGTTTTCTCCCTGTCAGTGCATAGTATGGGGTTTGTTGTATTCTGCCATTGTAGCACCTGTGTGTAGATCACTCTCTAGGACCATACATTTTGCCATCTCATACAGGGTTCTCCAATTTCTCTGAGCAATCCCATTTTAATGGGGTAAATATGGTGCTGAAGTCTCATGTCTAATACTATATGATGTTTTATTAACAAAGTTCGGGAGGAACACATTCAAATCATCTGACTAATCATCACATCATTCCAACCAGCAGTCAGCAATCAACATATCCATCCAATCAGCAGGAGTAGAGACCTATATATATATATATATATATATACAGTGCCTTGCAAAAGTATTCATACCCACTGAACTTTTCCACATTTTGACACGTTACAACCACAAACAAAAATGTATTTTATTGGGATTTTATATGGTAGACAATTAGTGGCACATAATTGTGAAGTGGAAGGAAAATGATAAATGGTGTCCAAAATTTTTTACAAATATCTAAAAAGTATGGCGTGCATTTGTATTCAGCCCCCCTGAGTCAATACTTTGTAGAACCATCTTTCGCTGCAATTACAGCTGCAAGTCTTTTGGGGTATGTCTCTACCAGCTTTGCACATCTAGAGAGTGAAATTTTTGACCATTCTTCTTTGCAAAATAGCTCAAGCTCAGTCAGATTGGATGGAGAGCATCTTTGAAGAGCAATTTTCAAGTCTCGCCACAGATTCTCAATTAGATTTAGGTCTGGACTTTGACTGGGCCATTCTAACACATGAATATGCTTTGATCTAAACCATTCCATTGTAGCTCTGGCTGTATGTTTAGGGTTGTTGTCTTGCTGGAAGGTGAACCTCTGCCCCAGTCTCAAGTCTTTTGCAGACTCTAACAGGTTTTCATCTAAGATTGTCCTGTATTTGGCTCCATCCATCTTCCCATCAACTCTGACCAGCTTCCCTGTCCCTGCTGAAGAAAAGCATCCCTACAACATGATGCTGCCACCACCATGTTTCACAGTGGGGATGGTGTGTTCAGGGTGATGTGCAGTGTTAGGTTTCCGCCACACATAGCATTTTGCATTTAGCCCAAAATGTTAAATTTTGGTCTCATCTGACCAGAGCACCTTCTTCCACATGCTTGCTGTGTCCCCCACATGGCTTGTCGCAAACTGCAAACGGGACTTCTTATGGCTTTCTTTCAACAATGGCTTTCTTCTTGCCACTCTTCCATAAAGGCAAGATTTGTGGAGTGCACGACTAATAGTTGTCCTGTGGACAGATTCTCCCACCTGAGCTGTGGATCTCTGCAGCTTCTCC
This sequence comes from Hypophthalmichthys molitrix, assembly GCA_037950675.1. Taxonomy (NCBI): domain Eukaryota; kingdom Metazoa; phylum Chordata; class Actinopteri; order Cypriniformes; family Xenocyprididae; genus Hypophthalmichthys; species Hypophthalmichthys molitrix. The sequence continues at coordinate 26,260,654 of CM075496.1, read as the reverse complement.
AGAGTTACCATGGGCCTCTTGGCTGCTTCTCTGATTAATGCTCTTCTTGCATGGCCTGTTAGTTTAGGTGGACGGCCATGTCTTGGTAGGTTTGCAGTTGTGCCATACTCTTTCCATTTCTGGATGATGGATTGTACAGTGTTCCGTGAGATGTTCAAGGCTTGGGATATTGATTTATAACCTAACCCTGCTTTAAACTTCTCCACAACTTTATCCCTGACCTGTCTGGTGTGTCCTTTGGTCTTCATGATGCTGTTTGTTCACTAATGTTCTCTAACAAACTTCTGAGGGCTTCACAGAACAGCTGTATTTATACTGAGATTAAATTACAAATGGGTGGACTCTATTTACTAATTAGTTTACTTCTGAAGGCAATTGGTTCCACTGGATTTTAGTTAGGGGTATCAGAGTAAAGGGGGCTGAATACAAATGCACGCCACACTTTTGTAATTTACACTTTTGATATTTAAAAACATTTGGACACCATTTATCATTTTCATTCCACTTCACAATTATGTGCCACTTTGTGTTGGTCTATCACATAAAATTCCAATAAAATAATTTTTCGTTTGTGGTTGTAACGTGTCAAAATGTAAAAAAGTTCAGTGGGTATGGATACTTTTGCAAGGCACTGTATATATATATAATATATAGTTTTCAGCATCCCTCCACCACCCTGTCCCCACACACTCGCCTGGTTACTTTCTTAACCAGAAATACGGGGCCAAATACCGAGCTCGGAGCCCTCTCAGATAGCAAGCCAAATACGCATATCATTTTCTGTCTCACTCATTTGAAAGTGTGAACTTGTGAATTCTGTGTCATTGTCTGACAGCTATCATTGTCTTCACTGACAGTGTTCAGAAAGTATAATATTGTTCTCTTTTATGTGAAACTTTGTACTGTTCTTGTGAATGAGTTAGTCATGTCCTTGTTGAAAGTTGATCGAAGCTCCATTCATCATTGCTGCAGAGATGTCGTCCTGTGGGTACAGTGGGATGTACAATGCATTCCTCAGCGTTGCCTTCACCTGTTGTCCCTCGCTGTCAATAAGACACACCTCCACATCATCTTTTCTCAGTGCCACTCCGCTATCTATGGTCCTATCTGTTAACACGATGTAGTGTTTCTCCGGCTTTCTCTGAATTTGTCGTCAAACATTTTTATTTCCCAATGTCCATAATAATGTGCAATGTCACACCCGTGTCAACCATCAGTCCCTTTCGTTGCACTCTGTAGAACTGGCAGTCATTTGCTCTAAAGACAAATGTGTGTTAGTCATTGTCCTCTTTATCAGTGGCATGTTTAACATTGTCTCTCTTTTAGCGTCTGCAGTTTTTATCTTTGTGCGTCAAGCTTTTGCAGTTATTACACTGTCTTTTGGAATGTTTGTTCGGGCAAGCACAGGCTTTATGCCCCTTTTAGCATGTAATGTCTGAGTCTGCGAGCCGTTCTCTCCCCCTCCATTCCGGGGCTGAGGCACTCATCACGTTATCATCACTCGCGCTGATGTGAAACTTTTCTGTACTTTCAAAACTTCTCAACTTGGTTTTGAACTCTACAAACATTATGTTTATATCACTTTGTGTGATATGGATGACGAACAGTTTAAATGAGTCTGGCAAACCTTTCCAAATCATCTAACTCATCTTACTCATCTTTCAATTACTAGTCCATCACTTATAGTCTCTTCGGCATTTCTCAGCAAATTCTTCCTATTTTTTATCAGCAGCATCTTCATCTTCTTCCGCACCACGTGCCGAAGGCTCTGATAAAATTGTGTCCTTTAGGTCTAGCAAACATAGGTGGCCTGAAAATTTTGTCTCCCAAAGTTCATAGTTCTTTTCATCTCCATCGAAATACAATCTACTCCATCAGTTACCTGCTTCTCTCCTGAGCCCATAACCTGTTGGCACAGCCATTTGCGTGCACAATAACTGCTAAATTTAACTGTAACTATACACACACATACTGTACATACAACACACACACACACACACACACACACCACTCGGCATTCTGTCGAACCAGAACCCTTCTTCCAAATATATGGAAGACAGGTTTGTATACTCAAAAAAATGAAACGTTGGATTTACTTAATTTTTTTATTTCAACAGGTTCCACGTAACTTGGTTATGTTGCATTTAATTAACATTATTTATTTCAGTTAACTTAAATTTATTACATAAGGTTAACTCAGTGCCATTTAGTTGAATCAGGTTAACATTCTCAATTTTGTTCATAACCTTTACATTTAGTTATCCTAAAAATCCAGTTTAATTGATTTGTTTATATAGTGGATGCGTTCAAGAACCATTTTCACAACTTTTACAAAATCTTTACTCTGTAAAGACTCTTATTGTTAGGTGTTAACCAGAAGATGGTTTTATTCCATCTATGGCATGCCCAAAATAGTTATTTTTATTATTGAAACAACTTTAATTGTTGTTAGCAGGTCCTCAACCCAAGCACATGTTCTAGACTTCACCACAATGGTAACCCCAAAACCATTAACATAACAAACTTTTAAATACCAACATAATAGAACAGTAAACATTAAAAAGTCTCTCCATTTTCTCATGTTACTAAAAACTGCTTAAAATAACACTTTATTTCAACATTTACTCTCCCAGATCAGCCCCTTTGAAAAGCATGATGGGTAGTGAAAGTCCTGTTTGATTGAGTCCTGGTTGAGTTTACTTGATTGAAACATGTTATTTTAATATGAAAACATCGTCAAAAAGTAATCGTTTCAAGTCAATTTAACATGAAGCAATTACATTTGAACCAGAAACCTAATACAATGGTGTTGAATCAAAATAAGTTGTTTAAATAAAGTGAACAGCATCAAAAAATCATTTTTTTGAGTGTATACACGTGATGTCATAATTAGCCTATTTGGGCACACCTATTACAAACGTTAACGGTCACACTGCCTTACTGTTAATGTTTGTAATGTGCCCCACTATTAGAGCTATGCTATTCTATGCAGAGGTGTAAAGTACTTGAGTAAATGTAACTAGTTACTGTACTTAAGTATCTTTTTGGCTACTTTGTAGTTGTACTGAGTATCAAAGATATTGGCAACTTTTACTCTCTACTTGACTACATTTTAGAGCAAGTAAAGGTACTTTTTACTCCACTACATTTGTGATGAGTTATGCAATTACAAATTACATTTTTCATGGCACCTAACTTTTTCTGCAGCAGTTTGTTTCTGATATAAAGAAGCAATATCGCCATCTAAGGGCACTGAAGGTACTATATCTTGTGCATTTTGCCTTTACTCACCCAAAACTTGTCAACAAGGATACTTTACGTGAATGTGAGTGCATTAGCAGGTAGTTGCTGATCGCAGATGTTTTATTTATTAGATGAGGAAATGACTGCAGCTGGTGATGAGACTCAAACCAGCACATACAGTAGACTATTTAATTTTACTTAACATTGTTTTATTTATCCGCTATATTGACAAGATCGTTTTGAAGGATATTGGTTTACTTATGGCCTTCTGTGCACTTGAGCTGTAGACGTTTAAAAGGTTGTTGTGTCGACCTTGATTTATTGCAACATTGAGGTGTTCAGTTTTATTTTGATTTTAGAAAATAAACTTGATTTCTCATCTTACAAATCAATTGTTTCCTATTTTCACTGGCATAGTGCATTTTCAGGACTAGTGCATCTCTGAGCCTACATTCAGCATGAGTAAAATACTTAAGTACTGTTAAAATCAGATACTTTAAGACTTTTACTCAAGTCGTATTGGAATTGGTTACTTGAAACTTGTAGTGGAGTCATTTTCGATGTAAGGTATCAGTACTTTTACTCAAGTATGGTTTTCAGGTACTCTTTACACCTCTGATTCTATGATGTTATAGGTGTAATTCACATATATAACTTTTATGAATTATATTGAAAAACCATGAGAAACTGGTGAATTAAATCTAAGAGCCAATGTTCAGAAATTATTATTTTAAGAAATTTAAAGCATTCTGACCCGTCTATTTGTATCCTGTTAAGTGAAAGCAGTGCATGGGGAGGAAATGTCTATTAATCTATTAATCTATTTGCCCACATTGCTTTGAACTATGCTGTATAGCTGTGTGTGTGTGTTTATACACTACCAGTCAAAAGTTTGGAAACATTACTATTTTTAATGTTTTTGAATGAAGTCTCTGATGCTCATTAAGGTTGCAATTACTTCATAATAAATACAGAAAAAACAATAATATTGTGAAATATTATTACAATTTAAAATTATGGTTTTCTATTTTAATATATTTTAAAATATAATTTATTTCTGTGATGCAAAGCTGAATTTTCAGCATCATTACTCCAGTCTTAATATAATAATAATAATAAATCAGCATAATTCAATGATTTCTGAAGGATCATGTGACACTGAAGACTGGAGTAATGATGCTGACAGTTCAGCTTTGCATCTCTAAAACTGCAGCTCTTGTGGGGTGTTCCCAGTCTGCAGTGGTCAGCATCTATCAAAAGTGGTCCAAGGAACAGTGGTGAACCGGCGACGGGGTCATGGGCGGCCAAGGTTCATTGATGCACGTGGGTAGCGAAGGCTGGCCCACATGTGGTCCGATCCAACAGACGAGCTACTGTAGCTCAAATTGCTCACAACGTTAATGCTGGTTCTGATAGAAATGTGTCAGAATACACAGTGCATCACAGCTTGTTGCGTATGGGGCTGAAACCAGTCAGGGTGCCCGTGCTGACCCCTGTCCACCACCGAAAGCGCCAACAGTGGGCATGTGAGCATCAGAACTGGACCACAGAGCAATGGTCTGATGAATCACGTTTTCTTTTACATCACGTGGTTGGCCAGGTGCGTGTGGAACACGTGACACCAGGATGCACTATGGGAAGAAGGCAAGCCAGCGGAGACAGTTTGATGCTTTGGGCAATGTCCTGTTGGGAAACCTTGGGTCCTATCATCCATGTGGATGTTACTTTGACATGTACCACCAACCTAAGCATTGTTGCAGATCATGTACACCCTTTCATGGAAACGGTATTGCCTTGTGGCTGTGGCTTCTTTTAGCAGGATAATGCACCCTGACACAATGCAAAAAATGATTCAGGAATGGTTTGAGGAGCACAACAATGTGTTTGAGGTGTTGACTTGGCCTCCAAATTCCCCAGATCTCAATCCAATCGAGCATCTGTGTGATGTGCTGAAACAAGTCTGATCCATGGAGGCCCCACCTCGCAACTTCCAGGACTTAAAGGATCTGCTGCTAACATCTTGGTGCCAGATACCACAGCACACCTTCAGGGGTCTAGTGGACTCCATGCCTCGACATTTGCTCTAGACTCAAAAACGTTGTTTTATGTTCCTAAGTCATTCTACAGAAGTTTAAAAGTCCACTTTTGTATTTCAGAGCATACACTCAGGTAAACATTTGTCTTGTTAGCAGACACTTCCTTATCAAATCCAAGGACCGGTAGCTGTGAATAAGGAAACAAAATCTATTAGCAATTACAAACACACTGCACTTCAAAATTATTACTACTAAATTATTGTTGCTACAGTTATAATGCTGTTGTTGTGTTAATGACTATCTGATTGGATATTATCTCTATTATTACAAGACCACTTGCCAAATAAATATATACATGGACATGAAATACTCTTTGAATAATTTTAGCTTTCTTGTAGACTGTTATGTGTGACTGTTATGTGCCCCTTTCAACTCTATCTCTGTAGAAACCAATGTATGCTAAATAAAGCAACAAATCTTTAAAACTCATTTCAAAACCATTCTTAACTCCTGTCTTTCATTTACAAGTCAAGATTAGTTTTCAAGTTCATGTTCTTATGTTACAGTTCTGTCTATTTTAAATAAAACTGCATTTGGGTTCACTATGCTTGCCTCCAGTTGACTCCATTACAGTCTTGTATAATCTGTGTACTACTCTCAGTCTCTGAATCCAATGTCTTGTTCTGACTGATAGATTGGAAGGAGATGAGCCTGAATCCTTCTAATCAGTCCATTTTCTGTTCCAATCAGATGAGATCATGGGGCTGAATACTGAGACACCACAAATCCCTGTATTATCTCCAATGGGAAACAAACATTTTACCCTGGCAGAAAAGTTAAGAAAGTTAAGGGACGGTAACAGCTGTTGTAGTACTGCTGCTGCTTTTTGTTTCCTTTTGTTTCACCACATCAGAACTCTCTCACCCCAGGTCAGAATGGAGACTTTTTCAGGAGCTGGGGTTTCCTTCCCATGAGCAGCTGTGCTGGTGAATATTAATTCCCCAGTGGTGTGGAACGATATGTCAGGAGTGTTCTTTCCTTATCTCCCCCTCCTTTCCACAGACTTTAACAGTACCCACCGCACGCTCTGCTTCTCCATTTGCTTGTGGAAACACGACTACTTGCCACTTGATCAAATCTATACTCAGTTGAAAAGTCCTTGAAGAGTCTACTGTCTCTGGAATGCCATGTCGACTGAACACCTCCTTCAGTGCAGATATGACTGTGGTCAAGGTAGATACTTTAAGTCGAGCTACCTCAATGTACAGAGAAAAATAGTCAGCAACAAGCAGGTAGTTCTTTTTCTCCCAGAAGAAAAGATCAGTGCTGATGCATTGCCATGGTCTTTCTGGTATGGGTGTCGACAACAAGGGCTCACTCCATGCATTCCTGAGTTGAGCACAGACACTACATCTTTCTACCAGCTGGCTAATGTGTACTGACATGCCCGGACACCAGACAAACTGACCAGCTCTTGCCCTGCATTTAACAATCCCTTGCTTGCCCTCGTGAAGAATCTTCAGCATCTCTTGCCTCATAGAACTGGGTTTGACAATCCTTTGCTTCCAGCTATGGAAAAATTCTTTTGCTCCTGCCAGTATGGCCACAGCTCTTTTGACAGGTGACTTTTCTTTGGCCACCCTGACCCTGACAAAGAAAAGTCACCTGTCAAAAGAGCTGTGGATATACTGGCAGGAGCAAGAGAACTTACTGTTCACCAATTATTTGTTTTAGCCTTGTTTCTGTAGCTGGCAAGCACTGCACAACAGAATGAAGAAACACCTTCAGATCTGCATCATGCTCTGTTTTCTTCTTCAGAGAGTGTGCGCTTAACAGGTGCTTTTTGACAGTACATCTGCTGTCATCAGCTGCTTTCCGGGAACATGGATTATATCATTATCAAAACGCATCAGTCTTAGATGAAATCTTAAGACCTAAGGAGGGAGTTGGTCTAATGCTTTGGTACTCATCAAAGAGACTAGAGGCTTGTGATATGTTTCAAGTGTGAACTTTGGAAGACCAGCAGATACCAGCCACGTAGCTGCTAAAGCTAGTAACATTTTACAGTACTGGTGCACTAATATGCATTAATTCATGCTTAACTAATGCACAGATAATCATGTTTTAATGTATGACTCATGAAGAACTAAACCATTAATTAATGATTACTGCATCAGCAACTAATAAAGAGTCTATATGATTAATAGATTAAGTAATATATGAATTGTTATTAATTAAATGTGTTATAATGTATTAATTCCTTAATAACATTTTATTAACTGAAAGTGTAAATTAACATGTTAATTATCACAATGGGTTGAAGCCATATACTTCAACGTTCAGTTGTCTGCTTTAATTAATCATTAACTAATGATTTGAAAATGTATCATTATGTTATGACTTTACTTGTTGAGGCACCTGACTATTAACTAATTGTTAAGTCATATGTCATTAATGGGTTTTAAAAGTTGCACATGCAGTAAGTGTAACATCAGAGAATGTGTTTGAAGGATGGGTAAGTTGGGCTGCACACAAATATCAGCACACCAGAATCTGAACTACAGATTGATGTTGCATTGTGTTTAAACTGGATGCGACCATTATCGAGTCATGCTGCAACAGCTGTCTACACTGGGTATGACAGACCATTGCAAGTCCATTTGTCCTTCATAACAAAAGTGACGTTTTGATCCAGCAGTTCATCTGGTACAGTGGAATCACGGTTGTAGATGGTTGGAAATTGAAATCCATGGCTTAGTGTAGATGTCAAAACCATAATGACATATTACTTAACAAGTTAATAGTCCTGTGCCTCAACAAGTAAAGTCATAACATAATGATACATTTGCAAATCATTAGCCAATGATTAATTAAAGCAGACTATTTGAAGTTGAAATACATGGCTCCAAACCATTGTGGTAATTAATTAACACTATTAGTTAATAAAATATGTTATTAAGGAATTAATACATCATGAAATTGAATTAATAGCAATTCATATATTACTTAATCTATTAATCATATATACTCTTTATTAGTTGCTGATGCAGTATTTATTAATTAATGGTTTAGTTCTTCATGAGTCATACATTAAAACATGATTATCTGTGCATTAGTTAAGCATGATTTAATGCATATTAGTGCACCAGTATTGTAAAGTGTTACCCTAAAGCTTCCTTCTCAATCTGGGCATAGTGTTTTTCTGCTTCTGAAAACCCTCAGTAAATGTACACCACTGGCTTCCATAGTCCATTCTCTGTTTGTTTTTGGGTCAGCACTCCTTCTAACCCAAACAATGAATCATCTGCTGATAGTCTAGTCTCATGTGTGAGTATTGGGCTAACACTGGCTTTGAACTGGCTTTCAGTTTCTGAAAGGCCTCTTGCTGTGGTGTATTCCAACACCATTCATTGCCAACAGATCTTTTTGGGCATGTGTATGAAGCCAGGTGTGGCATAACTTTGGCCAGGTAGATTGCACCCATGACCCTCCTTAAATCTGCAGCTAGGCTGAGGCATGCCTAGTATAGCCCCCAACTTGCTAGGGTCAGGTGCGATTCGATCTGAGGTATAACTGTGTCCCATAGACATTATCTTGACCTTTGCGAAAACACATTTCTCATTCAGTATTATTCCTTTCTCTTTAAGTCTGCTCAGAACCTAATGCAGTTTTTCATTGTTGCTGTAGGCTTTTCCCATACACCTGTAACCCCTTTTTTGACGTTATAGGTAGATTTTCTTAACCAAAGCCTGGATTCCTGGCAGTTGAATGGTGAATTGGTGATTTTTTTTTTTCTTTTGGTTCCCAAAATGTACTATTAATAATTAATTAAGTATTAAAAAGTGCATGGTGCCTTTAATTTGTCACCAATATGACACCCTTTTTAGAAGGGTTTCTAGAATAACTTCTTATGACCTCGATAATGCAGCTGTTGTCCTTGATGCGAATTTCCCTGACACAATATCTGACAGCTAAACTCACACTTTAAACAAACAAAACCAAGGATGCCTTATTACTTTGGGCCCTGTACTACAACATGTAGCAATGTTTCCAAGAATGGCGGTCAATTTCAGCAGAACGGAAACGTGCTACACACACTTTTCGCCACGTGCGATCTCCTTCCTGTCGTCTCTATATTGTAACATAATGTAACTTGTGTTCGTCAGCTTTAAACAAACTCAGTGCTGTTTGGTCAGCATTAATACAATTTAGTTCAAATGAACATCTCATTTGTGTAGAGGAAACAGTATAAATAATAAAGAAATAAAGAATGCTGGTACATGTAGTTACATCACATATTGAAATAAACAAAAAGATGAAAAGCATACCATTTAAATCTCTGCATTATTTAAAAAAACAAGGCATATTTTAGGGTCTCTACACACCAAAAATATAATCTGCATAACATACTACCCCACTACACTGGAAGTGTTCTGGGGCTGAAGAGATTGCAAAAGGTAAACGGTTAAAGGTGTAGTGGCCAAATGGTGTGCTAAAAGTGGTCAGAAGAGAACTTTCCTCTGTCAAGGGAATTTGCCAAAACCCTGACGTGGCCTCAGACTTTAGTCCCTGCCAACATGGCTAGCGTATGGTCGGTCAACTGTCAACTGTTAGTGGTATCATAATAAAGTGGAAGCAATTGGGAACAACAGCAACTCAGCCACAAAGTGGTAGGCCACGTAAAATCACAGAGCGGGGTCAATGCATGCTGAGGCACACAGTGCGCAGAAGTCGCCAACTTTCTGCAGAGTCAATAGCTACAGACCTCCAAATTTCATGTGGCCTTCAGATTAGCTCAAGAACATCTTAGAGAGCTTCATGGATTGGGTTTCCATGGCCGAGCAGCTGCATCCAAGCCTTACATCACCAAGTGCAATGCAAAGCGTCGGATGCAGTGGTGTAAAGCACACCGCCACTGGACTCTAGAGCAGTGGAGACGTGTTCTCTGGAGTGACGAATCACGCTTCTCTGTCTGGCAATTCGATGGACGAGTCTGGGTTTGGCGGTTGCCAGGACAGCGGTACTTGCCTGACTGCATTGTGCCAAGTGTAAAGTTTGGTGGAGGGGGGTGATGAATGATGGACACATAATCAGTTATAAATGACGTTAATACTTTACTGGAGAACTGTATATAGTTTCAGACAGTCTACTATCGTACACATTCGGGGCTGATACTGACGTCATAACTAAGGATACCTGTTAGGTACAAATGCGATTAAGGTATAGCTAAGAACATATAATCAATGTTCTCTATCCCCTTTCTTTAGTAATCTCTCATCAGTCTATAACAACAGATATCCACATCAACTCAAAATCAAAGCATGTATAACCAAATATGCAATTGGCACTTAAAGTGTCACATTTTATGAACAAATAAAACTCAGAACATTTCACTCCTAATGATTTAACAGTCTCTCAAAAATGCTTAACCATCTCTTAGCAGCTCACTCATATACTTTGGGTTTGGTCTTGGGATTCTGCCTGATTGAGTCACATAAAGTTTTTTTTCAGATTCTTTGGCAGGTACAGTGACCTCTGATGTTAATTTGGAGTCAGTAGATGTCATCTGTGCATTTGTGTGGTCTGAAAGGAAACTTTGGTCTTGTCTTGGTGTATAAACTCTTGGATGATCTGCAGGGTTGTGTTCATCATTTTGTGGTGGCAAAGTTTCCAGGACAGGCAAGATGTGTCTACGATTCCTTCTATAATCCCTCCCCTCTGATTCCACCACATACGATCTTGGTTCCTTGCCGATGTCTTCGATGGTTCCCACTTTGTTGTACCCCTGGGGCATTTGTAACCTGACTACTTCACCTTTCAACAGGGGATGGAGAGGCTTGCTGCTTTTGTCATAATACAGCTTCTGTCGATGATGCTTGTGTGCCAGTTGTTTTCTGACCATTACATGGCTTTTAGTAGAAGAGACTAGCAACTTTTTGTCAGTTGCGAGTGTTGTCCGTGTTTGCCTTGAAAGAAGTCTTTCTGCTGGTGATCCGAGAATTCCATCACGAGGTATGTTTCTCAAGTTGAGTAGATCAAGGAAGAAATCTGTCTCATCTCGCTTTGATCAACAACTTTGATCACACTTTTTGGGGACTACCATGTACTGAAAAGTGTCTCTTTAATTTTGTAATCACAGCGGTTGATGTCAGATTGCGAAGAAGATCTATTTTAAATGAACCTGAATACGAGTCCACCAGAACAAGATAATGTTGGCCATTCCATTCAAATAGATCAGTTGCAACAATTGACCAGAGAAATTCTGGAGTATCATGTAGCTTCAGTGGTTCCTTTTATTTGTGGTGTTTCATACCATTGCATATAGAGCATGAAGCACATTCCATTTCGATGTCCTTGTTCATTGAAGGCCAAAACACTACACCTTGTGCTCTGCATTTTGTTGATTCTACTCCAGGATGCCCTCTTGGGGATCACAGCTTTTGGGCCTTTCATTACAATCCCAGCCTTTGTTGTCACCTAATCTCAGTATGGGTAGTACTGGCGGAGTTCTTGTGGAAGTTTTACCTGTCGGTCTGGCCAGCCCTGGTGTATTGTCCTGTGAAGTTGTCACAATGTTGGATCTGTGTCTGTGTTCTTCCAACTGAACGAGTCTTGATGACGAGATGTGTTCCACAGACATTACCTCAAAATCAGCTTTTTCACTGCCTTGCGCTTCTATGTTCTTCATGGGGGCACATGAAAGAGTGTTGGCCAGATACATTTGTTTTCCTTTTTTGTAGGTTATCACAAAGTCATACTTCTGGAGCCTCAACATCATGCATAGTAATCACACTGGTGCCATGTGCAGTGGCTTATGGAGTATCGTCACTAATGGCTGATGGTCTGTTTCAATGTGGATTTTCTTCCTGTAAATGTAGTCGTGAAACTTGACGCATGCAAATACCACTGCAAGAAGCTCTTTCTCAATTTGAGCATGTTGTCTCTCAGTTTGTGTCAGGGTGCGTAAGGAATATGCTATGGGAGCATTTTACTGAAGGCATGCCGCACCAAGTCCAAATTGTGAAGCGTCACATGTCAGTGTAACAGTTTTTTTGACGTCATAATATCTCAGTGTTGGTGGGCTTGTGATGACCTCTTTAAACTTGTTGAATGCATCTTGATGTTGTTTAAGCCAGCACCATTCGACGTCTTTGTGAATCAACTCTCGTAAGGGTGCTGAGAGGTCGCTAAGACCTGGAATGAATTTTCCAAGATAGTTAACAATCCCTAGAAAGCGTTGTAGGGCTGTGACATTTTCTGGGGCTTCCATCTCTGTAATGGCTTTAATCTTTGAAGGGTCTGGTTTCAGTCCTTCACTTGTGAACACATGTCCTACATAGCATACTTCTGACAGCCGAAACTTATATTTGAGAGGATTGAGTCTAAGGTTGAACTTTTGTGCACGATCCAGCACTTTTTTAAGATTTCCGTCATGTTCTTTCACATCCTTTCCTCCCACAAGGATGTCATCCACTATAATAGCACATGGAACACCTCACTCGCTGTGCTGATTCTGAATGGCATCCGTAGAAATCGGTATCTCCCAGATGGGGAGTTGAACGTTGTCAACATTGATGATTTTTCATCAAGAGAAATTTGCCAGAAGGAACTTTTCACATCCAATACGGAAAAGACAGAAGAATTCGGCATTTGTGATGCGACTTCTTCTACAGTACACATGGGGTGGTGCGAATGTAGTAGGGCCTTATTAAGGTCTCTTGGGTCGATGCAAATTCTTATCTCCTCTGAATTCTTCTTGTGGGTTGCCACCATTGATGATACCCATTCAGTGGGCTCCAAGACTGGGGTAAGAACACCCATATGGACCATTCTTTGTAATTCTGCTTCAACCCTACCCTGCATGGCTGCTGGGATTTTGTGTGCGGGTTTTACAACAGGGTGCACTGTTGGATCCAGTTTCATTGAATATGTTACTGGAAGCTTTCCAATCTCATCCTTGAAAAGGGCTGGATATTCAGAATGAATCTGGCTTGTAAAGCTTGAAACTTCATCTGTTGTCACATGATGAATTTCTTTATTGAACGAGATCAGTTTCATTTGTAAACAGTCTGGTAGACCTATCAATGGTTGTACATTTCTTTTTACCATGTAGAATGAGAGGTTATATGCTCTCTCTGATGAGTGGCAGGTGAAAGTAGCAAAGCCTGCTGTGGGTATCTCCTCACCTCCATCTCTTAATTCCTCTCCATTTTTTATTTTTGTGAACAAAGCTTCAGAAATGACATTACATTTGGCCCCTGTGTCTACTTTAAGATCAACTGAGTGTCCATTGATGTACACTGTGCAAACTAGCTCAGTCTTTTGTGGAGTTTTCTTTTCCACTGTTTGTACATCAGCCTTTTCAATTGACACTCCATCCACATAGTAGGATTCATCCGAGCTTTCTGTGGAAGTTTCTTTTGGTTTGAGCTGGTCTACTGCTTTTCTGTCTATTTGGCATGTGCTTTGGTGTAGTTTTACAGCACTTTTTGAAATGATTCCATTTTTTACATTTGTGGCATTGCTGACCATAAGCTAAGCATTTTTCCTTTTTTGCTTCATGCTTGCCTGCACAACTACTACAGTTTACTATGATCTGAAAGCCTGTGCGATCAGAGTTGGATCTTTGAGTCCTTGTGTCATTTTAGTCTTTGTCTTATGGTACACACTGTCCACATTAGTGTTGCTTTTAGGTGCTGCAAGAGTCTTTGCGTGTAGATCAGTCAGCTTGTGGATTTGACACAATTCTATTGCTTTGGCTAGTGTTAACTCACTGTCTCTCAGTAGAATTTTTCTCATGCCATCACTGGTCACGCCACACACGAGTCTGTCTCTTATGAGTTCATCTGTTAGATCACCAAATCTGCACGTCTTTGCTTTGTTCCTTAAATCACTCACATATGCTTCTATGGTTTCACTGGGTTTTTGGTTTCTCATATTAAACTTGTGGCGTTCCATAGTTACATTTCTTTGTGGGTTACATAACTCACGGAATTTCCGTTTTAAACATTCCGGGTATACACGGCTGGTGCGAACACAAACGCACGCTCCCGCTCGATTGCTTCTGAGCTGGCCAATTTAAGGAGAATAAATGCCTGCGTTCTGGCATCTTTGTCTGAGTGAGCAGCAGCTATAAATATATCATATTATTGCTCAAATACTCGCCAGTTCTCACTAATGTTGCCATCAAACACTAATGGTTCGGGTCTTCGGAAGCCTTCCACCATTTCTAACAAGGTAAGCGAAACTTTCTCGTTTCAAGTGTTTTTGATGAAGCTTGACTTCCTTTAAAGGCATTCTCCTTTTCACGAACCATCTTCTGACACCATGATGAATGATGGACACATAATCAGTTATAAATAACGTTAATACTTTACTGGAGAACTGTATATAGTTTCAGACAATCTACTATCGTACACATTCGGGGCTGATACTGACGTCATAACTAAGGATACCTGTTAGGTACCAATGCGATTAAGGTATAGCTAAGAACATATAATCAATGTTCTACAGGGGGATTATGGTGTGGAGTTGTTTTTCAGGGGTTGGGCTTGGCCTCTTAGTTCCAGTGAAAGGAACACCTAATGCTTCAACATACCAAGACATTTTGGACAATTTCATGCTCCCAAATTTGTGGGAACAGTCTGGGGATGGCCTCTTCCTGTTCCAACATGACTGCGCACCAGTGAGTTTGGTGTGGAGGAATTTGACTGGCCTGACCTCAACCCGATAGAACACCTTTGGGATGAATTAGAGTGGAGACTGTGAGCCAGGCCTTCTCATCACATCACTGCCTGACCTCACAAATGCGCTTTTAGAAGAATGGTCAAAAATTCCCATAAACACAATCCTAAACCTTGTGGAAAGCCTTCCCAGAAGAGTTGAGGCTGTTATAGCTGCAAAGGGTGGGTCCATATTAAACCTTACGGATTAAGAATGGGATGTCATTAAAGTTCATGTGCACGCAAATGTCCGGGTAACACCCTAACTTCACCAATTATTTCCTTTACAGAACAGAGACCACAGAGACAGAACACAAATAATGGTGAGTTATATAGCGTTACCATGGGTAACAGTTATTACTCAGAAATAATCTAAAAGTTTAGAGTTGTAGCAGCATTATCTCAGAATCTTTGTGGCACATTGCTGCCAACCTGATAGGACCACTTGTATTTTGTTTTTGTACAGCACTCTAGCAAACTAACAGCTCATAATCTCCCTAGCTAATTCATAAGAAGTGGCATTTGCTGTAGAGATTGAAGTCAGTGTTGTTAAATACACACATAACTATTGACCTTTTAATATGCTCTACTGCTGCAATTAAATTTATCTTATGGTTCATGGCAATCTATTTAATAGTTTTCAGGCATCTAATCAACAGATGTGAGTCAAGCCTTCAGGTTATACACAATATTTTCTTTTATCTACACACCTGAAATTGACTTTTTAAAAAGGATTAGGATAAAGCTTATACAGGGTTAGCTGTGAAAAAGCTTATCTTGTTGAACCTATTTACAGAAATATTCTGTGAAATTCATCAAAACTCAGTATTCAAGAGATGGGCAACTTTGGTACATTAAAGTAAATAAGTAAATGATGATGACATAGAGTTGATGACATAAGGCTTATTCGAGATGCATCAACGCTGCGCACACTGATCGGCATATGACATCAAAGTACTGCAAGAGCGATTCAAAACCACAAAGAGTCGTCTGCTCTCCAATCTCTCTCGCAGTACTTTGATGTCAAATACTGATCGATCTATGCAGAACCTATGCATCTCGAACAAGCCTATTGATTTCCATTAGACAGTGTATGCAAGATAGTTATTATTATTAATTAATATGGCTTAATTCCAGCCATGTGCATGTTATGTTTGAGGAACAGACAAGACTGTTAAGTCCATAAGGCTTGAATAATTATTGTGAGTCATGTAAACAATTACACTGCCCTGACAAATCAGCCTGTTCTGTTTTTGTTGATCACAAAGTACAAAGCAGATAAGGAAAACTAGGATGCTGGGTGTATTCAGAGTGCTGCCATTACTGTTTACAGTGCGTGGAATGGTGCGCTGTGATTGGTTGAGTGGATATATCGCATTCTGCAGAGAAGGGAGAGTGGCGTTTGTCGCGGTTTGGAAAAATGGGGAGAAAACATGACAGAATAACACGGCGGATATCGCATTTTGCGTAAAATTAACGAATGAGTTTTCAACTTCAACTCAATTTTTTTTTAAATGGTGTTTATCATGTTTTGGAACCAAACTCTTCATATATATATATATATATATATATATATATATATATAAAACATATACATGTACACACATAAATATATATATATATATATATATATACACTGATCAGGAATAACATTATGACCACCTTCCTAATATTGTGTTGGTCCCCCTTTTGCTGCCAAAACAGCCCTGAGCCGTCGAGGCAAGGACTCCACTAGTCCCCTGAAGGTGGTATCTGGCACCAAGATGTTATCAGCAGATCCTTTTAAGTCCTGTAAGTGTCAAGGTGGGGCCTTCATGGATCGGACTTGTTTGTTCAGCACATCCCACAGATGCTTGATTGGAATGAGATCTGGGGAATTGGGAGGCCAAGTCAACACCTCAAACTCGTTGTTGTGTTCCTCAAACCATTCCTGAACCATTTTTGCTTTGTGGCTGGGCGCATTATCCTGCTGAAAGAGGCCATAACCACCAGGGAATACCGTTTCCATGAAAGGGTGTACATGGTCTGCATTAATGCTTAGGTAGGTGGTACGTGTCCAAGTAACATCCACATGGATGGCAGGACCCAAGGTTTCCCAGCAGAACTTGCCCAAAGCATCACACTGCCTCCGCCGGCTTGCCTTCTTCCCATAGTGCATCCTGGTGTCATGTGTTCTCCAGCTAAGCGACGCACACGCACCCGGCCATCCACGTGATGTAAAAGAAAACGTGATTCATCAGACCAGGGCACCTTCTTCCATTGCTCTGTGTTCCGGTTCTGATGCTCACATGCCCACTGTTAGTGCTTTTGGCGGTGGACAGGGGTCAGCATGGGACACCTTTCTATCAGAACCAGCATTAACTTTTTGAGCAATTTGAGCTACAGTAGCTCGTCTGTTGGATCGGACCACACGGGTGTATATATACATATATATATATATATATACACACACACTATACTGCCAAAAGTTTTGGGACACCTGCCTTTACAAGCACATGAACTTTAATGACATCCCTTTCTTAATTCGTAGGGTTTAATATGGAGTTGGCCCACCCTTTGCAGCTATAACAGTCTCAACTCTCCTGGAAAGGCTTTCCACAAGGTTTAGGAGTGTGTTTATGGGAATTTTTGACCATTCTTCTAGAATCGCATTTCTGTGGTCAGGCAGTGATGTTGGCGAGAAGCCTCACAGTCTCCGCTCTAATTCATTCCAAAGGTGTTCTGTCGGGTTGAGGTCAGGACTCTGTGCAGGCCAGTGAAGTTCCTCCACACCAAACTCTCTCATCCACGTCTTTATGGACCTTGCTTTGTGCACTGGTGCATAGTCATGTTGGAACAGGAAGGGGCCATCCCCAAACTGTTCCCACAAAGTTAGGAGCATGAAATTGTCCAAAATGTCTTGGTATGCTGAAGCATTACGAGTTCCTTTCACTGGAACTAAGGGGCCAAGGCCAAACCCATGAAAAGCAACCCCACACCATAATCCCCCCTCCACCAAACTTTACACTTGGCACAATGCAGTCAGGCAAGTACCATTCTCCTGGCAACTGCAAAACCCAGACTCGTCCACCAGATTGCCAGACATAGCGAAGGGGCGGAGCGTGTACACACCTCATGCACCGGATGCCATGTATGCGCTCAAGGCAGTTAGACATAGTGGTGTATTAGAGGTAAAAAATGATATAAATACTGCTCGGTTTCTTGCACAAACTGATTGTTTTGTGTCCTAGGACATCAATGTGTCGTCACGAGCCGCAGGGTTTAATTTGGATTTGTCTGTGCATGTTTTTTTTTTACTCTTATAGATTTTGTTACCATTGACATACATTATATGACTGACAGACTGGAGTTGGAGTTAAAAATCATCATTTGTGTTCTACTGAAGAAAAAAAGTCACCTACATCTTACCCTGGGGGTAAGCAGATAAACATCAAATTTTCATTTTTGGGTGAACTATCCCTTTAAATGCTGCTTGTGTGATGAGGTGATGATGATCAGGTGCGGGTGATTGCTGAGCGTGAGCAGGTGAGCAGATGGAGGGATGATGGGAAATGGAGTTCGGGGAAGGTGAGAGAGATGGTGACCATGACAGTACTCCCCCCTCCCGGTAGGTGCGTCCTCATGCCGTGGATAGAACAACTGGGGAGGGAGGGCGCCCTGGAGTCTTGACAGGAGGGTGAGAGTAGTGGAGCAGGTAGGTATGAAGCATCCAGGCCGGAGCCGGCAACTCAGGCAACCAGGGTGGAGCCGGCAACTCAGGCGACCAGGGCAGAGCTAGCCGTTCAGGGCGCCATGGCGGAGTCGGCCGTTCAGGGCACCATGGCGGAGCTGGCCGTTCAGGGTGCCATGCCGGTGTGGCCACGGGTATATCCCCCCCCAAAAAAAATTTCCTTGGGAGGAACTATGGGTTTCTGGAATGTGGCCATCTTAGAACGAGGCTCTGGAATGGCGGCCATCTTGGGACGGGAGTTCTGACTGGCGGCCATCTTAGGATAAGGATTTTGAATGGCGGCCATCTCATTAATTGGAGAAGATTCGGAAATTTCAAACACCGGAATGGACTTGGAGAATTCAAACACAGGAACAGCCAGAATAGACTCTGGAATGGATTCTGGACTTGCAGACTCTGGACACGAGGACTGAGGAATGAAAAAATTCCTTAGAGCCGCTCTGGTAGAAGTGATGGTGGGGACCGCTGACTTTGCCATCAGGTCCGCACTGTTGGACACAGATTTTCAGCCCCGGGGAAAGGCTGGAGATGTTAAATATGCGGTCTTGATGATCACTGGAGCAGAGTCGGTGGAAGGTTTGAGATGAGCTGGGGTGCCCAAGTGTTCACATGGGTCTTGTTTGAGGAGTGATGATGACAAGGGACTTGGAAGGAGTTCTGTGGTGTGTGGTGGCTCAATGGAAACAACCTTGCCAACTGTGAAGGATGAACCAGCAAGCCATAGTACATGATCGAGATATTGTGCCAGGGTACCTGGGGTTGTGGCTGCTGATGCTTAGAGGAAGAGCTGGCCATCATCCAAACCACTCCAGAATAGGTACCTGGGGAGCGAGCTGGAGGAACTCCTCAACATAGAACTCGATTGGGCGACCCTCTTGGGTCATGGAGAGATGCAGGTTAGCAGGACCAAATGAAATGGTGCTCATATTCAGTCGGTAAGTTGGTCTGGTCTTCTGTTATGGAACACAGACTCACAACAATGTAGAAATGAACATGTGGCAGGTAAAGCAAACAGGCAGATAAGTATATCAGTTGAAGCAGCAATGCAATAATGAATGGTAATACTGACAGTTCTTTGTATTGTAGGTGATTTGAGGAGGTTGTGGATTTGAACAGCTGAGCACACACTTCAGTGATGATG
This sequence comes from Hypophthalmichthys molitrix, assembly GCA_037950675.1. Lineage (NCBI taxonomy): Eukaryota > Metazoa > Chordata > Actinopteri > Cypriniformes > Xenocyprididae > Hypophthalmichthys > Hypophthalmichthys molitrix. Next base: position 26,240,782 of record CM075496.1, on the reverse strand, counting down.
GTGGAGCATGGAAGGAGTCCGGGGAAAGATGCCAGATGCTCAGATACGTGATGTCATGAGCAAAAACAGCCATTTTTATGGTAAGGGTAGGATATTAAAATGGGATATAATTGCTCCACAAGGGTGAAAAAAATAAGCACAGAATTGTTTTTATTAGATTTTAGGTGATTTGACATTTGTACTGATTGTTTTAAAGAGTTTTAAGTGTTGTGAATTAAGAGTGGGACTAATATATTAGATTTAAATCTACATCTCTCACATAGAGGATGTTAGAGTGTGTTGTAACAACTAGGCCACAGGCCTGCCAGAAATGTTTTGATGCAACAGTCCTAAAAACGTGCTTTGTGACACACTGCATAATACTCTAAATTAATTCAACAATAACACATAAAAACATGATTATGTGCTAGTAATAACAATGTAACCTTGCATCATCTCAATATACCGTACTATTACTTAGCTTGATTTGGTTGACCTTGACTTCCACTAGGTAATGTGACCTCATCCCCTACTTGATGAATTGGTGGTTGGAGGTTAGTGACATTTATAAGATAAAATTGAATAGACAAAATCCAGACTGTTTTATTTTCCATTTGTAACCACCACACTGGGATTCCTACATGTTTATTCACTCAGTTATAGGTTCAGACACCAGGGAAATGCAACAGGGTTGTGAGCACACAGGCTTTTGGAAAACTTTTAGGGGAATAATGAATATGTTAAATAGCTCAGTAATGATGTACAAATGGTGTGTGTGTGAGGTTTGGCAGTGTGATGTAGAATGGTGATTCATACAGTGCAACAAAATGCAATAGAAAAAATGCAAGTGTAATTTTTGGTGGTGTTGTATAACCATTGTGTAGGGGTCTTTAACAGGGGGGCCGTCATTTATTTGTTTTGTTATTCAGCTTGAGTCAGTTTAATGTTGATTTAGTTCAGTCGAATAACAGTGTTGATATTTCTTAGATTGGGATTCATAACAGAGTGATGCTCTCTCCCTGTTTTTCTAAACTCTGACAGACATATAAAGCAATTAAACATGTTTTGCAGAACAATGGAAACACAAAAGATAACTTTGAAATATAGTCTATAAGACCAAATGCAGATGCTGCCACTTTAGGTTGACTTAGAACTATTTCAGCTATAGAAGAGGTCTGATAATTAGCATGATAACACATGATTTTAAAAAAGCAACAAATGGCAAGAACATAATTCCAAAGAGACTAGGTGCATCTAGTCAGTGCAGGTGCATCAGTATTGAATGCATCTGCACACAACATATGCTTTTTAGTGAGACAGTGGTCTTTCTGGAAAAGCTATGGTGTCCAAACACACACTGGTGACCAGCCATCCTTAATGTCTCAGCATTTTTCATGTTCTCTTTTCAGACTTTTGTCATTCCTGTTTGAGTGAAAATCTGCATTTGTGTGCATTCTACATTCAGGACATTCATCTGCTCCAAAATCCAGCATTCCCTGTAGCCCTAGTTTAACATCACCATTTCACATCAGCATACTGTACATTGGTGAATGACTGACAGTGTTTCTTCTCAATTAGCCTGTGATGATCAAATTTAATTTGAAGTTCAATAAATTAATTATGACTTTTTCTAGAGAGTGTAAATATCAAGTCCTGTAGAGATGGCCTTTAGAACATTTTAAAATATAATAAGCCAATTAATCTAATTTTTCACACAGGGTTACTCATAATAGGATTTCCAGTATCATGCCAATATCATGTTCAAAAACTGGTGAACATCATATTGAGTCAAGTAAGTTTGATTGTATTTTTCATTATTTATTTTATTTTTTTATCTTTTCAATTTTTTATAATAGTAGGTATATCGAATGCAGGATGAATCAGGTAGTATCAGCCTATCTGAAGGGCATATTATCCATGTACACAAGATTACTGATCTCCACCACCCTAGTTTGCTGGCAGGCAGAATGATGTTCTCATTTCATGCTACTGTTACTGAACTGTGCTTTTAATTCATCTTATACCACCTGCCTGAAAGTGGCTTCCAAGCTCTTCGATTCTCAATTTAATCCCTGTCTGTCTCACGAGGAACTAGAAAATGAATAATTTATGATACACACAACTGTTCAATGCACAGCGTATTTTCTATATAAAGAACATTAATGCACTTAAACAGCTGATCATACACACCCACAAATATAGAACATCAGTGGACATATGCCTCATTACAAAAGACTGGCACTAGCAGAATTCAAAGCACTGTTGGGGAAACTCACTAAGCAGTTGTCAGTCATGTATTGATGCATATCCTATTGAACATAGCAAAACAGATAATACATTTCTGTACACATTATGGGTATAGAATCCTCTAGAGAGTTATCCTTTGAAGGTAGAACAGTTATCCTACTGTGCACTCAAAGAACTTCGGTATGCATTTGTGATTCAAACCTTTGCTTTTATGGGGTTACTAGATGAATCCTTACTTTCTCAGACAAAAGGAATGCCTAAAGGTTCTCCACGTTTAGGCTCTCCACAGGGTTCTGAAGAACCCCAGTGGTGCCTCAAGTATCTTTTCATGTGTGCATTGTTCATAGCTGCAATTTTTGCATAATTTTGTAACACTGTGACAAACCATATCGAACAATCAGCAGCCTCAGCTTTTCAGAAAACATGAAGTCCATCACGGTTACATGAAGGTTTTTAAATCTCCAATCATGGCTTCATTTCACACTCAGTTAAATTGTTACTCTAACCTCTTTGAGATGTATGACCATACACACCACTTCATCAGAAAAGATTAGCTGACTCTTTGCAGAACCTAAACTATGCTTATCTCTCCTATTTCACCACAAAATGGTCCAGTTTTAATTCTACACCGTGTGCAGAATTATTAGGCAAGTTGATTTTCTGATCATATTTTTTTCCCAAGCATATTTTACCAATTCCAAACCACATCAATCTTAATTACTTCTATTAATTTTGTATTTTATTGTGTATAAGTGATATATAATTGTTCATGAAGGCTGGAAATAATAAAAAAAAAGCCTTATATTCAGGTGTGCATAATTATTAGGCAGGTTTTCTTTTACAGGCAAAATGTGCTTGGAAAAAAATATGATCATAAAATCAACTTGCCTAATAATTCTGCACATGGTGTATGTTCTTTTATTTCAACACACCTGCATGTAATATAAGCCTTTATTTGGCCACAGAAGAAAATGTCACTAAAAATGAGCCCCACGTCTTCAATTTAGGTATTACTGCACACACAGGCCTTTAAATGACTCACCATCCCACTGACACTGTTCCACTGGTACAGAGAACATAAAACCAAACAGAATCTTTATAAACAATATATGAACTTTACCTGAAGTCCTGAATAAAACACTGGTTTTTATCACATTATCATATTAGTGCAGTGAGGCAAACATTGGTACAGTATATCCTTTAGGATTGACTTTGAACATGCGCCTCCCGAACTTTCATTTGCAACCAGATAAATCATAAATCTTACTTAGAAGAAATATAGAGAATGAGACAATGAGAGAATGAGATATGTTGTATATACAGGATATTGGAAGTGTATTTACTCACTCACTCACTGACACACTTTTAGAATATTTGGTATGAATCTGCATTTTGCGAAGTGGACATGTTAACATGGCTAAACCATTTATTTATTTGGACAAATGAACAATTAAAGGCTATGACACATAAGGCTATGATGGTAGGCTAAATGAGAATAAGAGTTAATACCAGTTCCCTTTCATAGGTTCACTCAACACTGCGAAACGTTGCTATGGGGACACCTTCGGTGTGACGAATGTCTGAAGCCCTTATACCATCACGCCAATTGATTGGCCAAAAGCGTCCAGCCCCGCCCTAAGAATATGTCACGTATGCTTCATATCAGTGTGCTAGGCGCCATTTCATCAGATTTCATTCCTTCAGGAAGCGGATTTTCTGTTGCCCGTTAGAAAGTGTTTTTCACGTATTCACAGCTAACTTTTCAGAGCAGTTTCACTCCTCTCAAGCGGACACGATGAGTTACAGGAGATGTATCGATCCAAGTTCATCACAGGAGGAGACACTCATGACAGGTGCGTGCAATGTTTGGGCCTTCAGCATGCTCAAGCCGCGCTTAATGGCCTATCTGAATGTTGTCATTGCGATAGCCTGCGATTGAAAGTTTTGCGCTCGAGGCTCGCCTCCCTTCTGAGAAGGAAGGCCGCTCATCCAACCCATTTCTGCGGTTGCCGAGGCGCCGCACAAGATGGATGCTTGGGGTGACGATTATGAGACTGAGCTTTTAGAGAATGAGGGACGGATTTCACCCCTTTCGCTCTCTTTCCCTGTCTCATGTGCGTGCGTTAAAGAATCGCAACGCGGATCCTGTTGTTTTTGTTCATGACAAAATGCGGCCTACCCCAGAAGCTTGCGATGCGATTTCTTTTGGCTGTGGCTCCTATGACGATGATGTGTTGTCTACAGCGGCCTCTGATTCTGAAGAGCTTGTGGGTGATTGTTCTGGTTCTCTCTCTCTGAGCGGACAGGAGAAGCGCGCATCCCCGTTGTATAACGAGCAGTTAGAAGTGGTCACTCGCGCTGTAGATAAGCTGGGGTTGGAATGGGACAGCAAGCCCAAGCAAAATCAGGCGCAGTCGAAGCTGGACGATTGATTTCTCACGAGTCGCGCCCCAACCCAGCCCCGTAGGCCTCTTCCCTTCTTCCAAGACCTCCACCAAGAGGTTTCGGCGCGCATCCTAACCCCGCGGCTGCGGATTTCGTTACTATTTCTAAAATGGCGGATCACGGTTATGCGGCGATGCCGATCATCAAAGAGACTCTCGCGGCTCATCTCGCACCATCTTCAGCTCCGTTGTGGAAGTCATGCCCCCTGCTGTCCTCCAAACCGTGTAGGATTACCTCCTCCTTGGTTGGTAAATCTTACATGGCCGCTGGACAGGCAGCATCCACTCTTCATTCTATGGCTGTACTTCAGGCTTATAAAGCTAATTTGTTAAAAGAGCTAGATGAGGGAGAAGGCCTGACTCCTGAGGCAGTTAAGGAGCTCAGATGGACTACTGACTTGGCGCTGAGAGCTACCAAGCATATTGCTCGTGCAATAGTCAGGTCTATGGCGGGTATGGTGTCGGTAGAGCGCCACCTTTGGCTTACTCTTACTGACATCGAAGAAAAGGATAAGTCTTTCCTATTAGACGCCCCCACATCCAATGACGGTCTATTTGGTGAGTCTGTGACCACTGTGGTAGAGAAATTTCGAACAGCAAAACAACAATCTGCCATTTTTCGCCAGCTCATTCCCCGCAGGTTTAGGGAGAATGAACGTCAACCACTGTCAGTTAGTTTGCGTTCGTCTCCTCTACAGCGCCCCTGTGAGGTACAGTCAAGTGAACCATCGCCTATGGAGCCCCCTCGCAGAGAAAGAGAAAGCAAATTCAAGATGCTGACACTAAAATCCATTCTGTCTCAGGTTCAAACCGGAGACTGCTTTGTGACCATCGATCTGGGCCTCCTCTATATGAGATCATTCCAATGGTGGATCAAGAGTCTAGGGATCTCGCCTCATTGCCACCCTTTCTGCAAAGTCCTAGTCACACGCAGAGGCTTTCATGCTCTACGTCCATGGACGAGGCTCCCGATGCTCTGCAGAGGAGTTCAGTTAGGTGCGTCTTGTCGTCACAAAACGATCACAACGGACACATCCCTTATGGGCTGGGGGGAGGTTTTTCAAGGACACCCGACCTTTGGAGTCTGGAGCGAAGTGCAACGTGGTTGGCACATAAATCGTTTGGAGTTGCTAGCAGTGCTTCTGGCACTCAAACGTTTCCTGCCCTACCTGAAGGGATATCACGTATTGATCAGGACAGACAACATGACTGTTGTCTCATACCTGAATTGTCAAGGAGGGCTACATTCTCGCCCCCTGTAGAGGCTGGTGGAGCGTGTGCTTCTTTGGGCGCAGACCAGGTTTCTGTCCATCAGAGCGGTTCATATTCTGGGTCATTTGAACCTAGGAGTGGACCTACTCTCGAGACGGGGCTTAGATCCCGGAAGATGGAGGCTCATCCTTAAGTAGTGAGCCTCATATGGCAGAGGTTCGGCCGGGAGGAAGTGGATTTGTTTGCATCGAGCATGACTACTCATTGTCCGCTCTGGTTCTCCATGTCACCTCTGTCGCCTCTGGGGATAGACGCCCTGGCCAATGTATGGCCAAAGACCAGTCTTTTTGCCTTTCCAACGATTCGTTTGCTCCCAGTGGTGCTGCTCAGGGTACGAATGGACAAAGTGAGACATCTGTTGTTGGTGGCCCCCCTTTGGCCCACTCAGATTTGGTTCTCAAACCTGGTCAGTCTGTTAGTTGGCCCTCCGTGGGAGGTTCCCCTGAGACCAGACCTATTGTCTTAAGCTCAAGGTACGATTTGGCATCCCCGTCCGGACTTATGGAAGTTGTGGGTGTGGCCCCTTTGCGGAGCGTGTTAAAGTTTTCTGGTCTCTCAGCTGAGATTACAGATACTATCATTAATGCGAGAGCCCCCTCCACAAGACGCTTGTATGCTTTTAAGTGGAGGTTATTTGCTTCTTGGTGCATGCAACGTGACCTGGACCCAGTTCATTGCCCTATCGGTTCGACACTGAAGTTTTTGCAGAGTCGTTTTTCAGCAGGGGCAGCTCCAGCCACTCTTAAGGTTTATGTGGCAGCTATATCTTCCGAGCATGTTCAGATAGGGGGTGTTTCAATTGGACGTCACCCTCTGTTTTCTCGTTTTCTGCAAGGGACGAGACGGCTTCTGCCTTTCCGGCCTGCACCAATTCCCTCATTGGATCTTTCTGTCGTCCTAGAGGGACTAACAGGTGACCCATTTGAGCCATTGGAGCTGGTATCAGTAAAAGTTTTTAACTCTCAAGATGGTTCTTCTGATGGCTCTTTCCTCTCTTAAGAAAATAGGAGATCTACAGGCTCTTTCTGTCAGCCCTTCTTGTATAGACTTTGCCCCTGGACTGGTTAAAGTCTTGTTGCGACTTAGGCCAGGATATGTTCCTAAGGTTGCTTCGACACCTTTTTGTTCCCAGCAAGTGGTCTTGGAGGCTTTTTCTTCCCCTGACTCGGAGACTGGGAGTGATGTGCGGCTTCTTGGTCTCTGTCCAGTGAGGGCATTGAAGATCTATGTTGACCGTACATCCCAGTGGCGTAGATCGGAACAATTGTTTGTGTGTTTTGGTAAAAACAAAGAAGCTGCCGTCACCAAACAGAGAATGTCTTATTGGGTGATCGAGGCTATCTCTGCGGCCTATGAGGTGCGTGGTTTGGCTTCACCTCTAGGTGTGCATGCTCATACCACAAGAGGAATGGTTTCCTCTCAGGCTCTTTTTAAAGGCTCTTCTTTGGAGGATATTTGTGTTGCGGCAGGATGGTCCTCTCCGAACACCTTCATCAAATTCTGTGGTCTGGACGTGAAGATGGCTCCTGGCTCCCAGGTCTTATCTGCTTGAGCAGACACTTTCCACGGTCCTCCAGCTACTCTCAGGTATGTGAAGGTGTTTTGGTATATCGTTCTCATAGCGACATTTAGGGAATAGGGAACGAGATGCTGCGACACCAGCCATTCCCCTCCTTCGAGTAGTAGCTTCCTTCGTTTTGGAAATCTGATGAAATGGCGCCTAGCACGCTGATATGAAGCATACGTGACGTATTCTTAAGGCGGGGCTAGACGCTTTTGGCCAATCAATTGGCATGATGGTATAACGGCTTCAGACATTCGTCTCATTCCTTATTCAGGGAACCATGGTTACATACGTAACCGAACCGTTTTTCATTTAGTATGAATCTCAGACTCTCACAACTCTCCAGATCAATTCCTTACAGACTGTGAATGATGTAGAACTTTTTTGTCCAGTATTTATATCTTTAACATTCTATCCCTCCATTCACTAAGAAATATTATTGCAAATATTATTAAAGTTGTTTATTCATTTTCCCTTAAAGTCACCAAGAAATCAAAATTGTTCAATCTTTTTTTTTTTTTTTAGAATATTTTAGTATTTATTTTAATTATATATTCCTGCACATTATTATTATTATTTTACTTCATGTGCTCTTGTAATATTTAATCAAAATAACTTCCCCTCCCTCTTAGAGCAACATTTCTTATCTTCTCAGATGACATTTTTCAGTGAGAGGGAGGGACAACCTGTCACTTACATGAGATCACAGCAAAGCAAACCACAACAATCCAATGATCCAGCCAATGATCCAGTCCAATTTTGTTATTATTATTATGTATTTTATTTCTTTATTTGCCTTTTCACTCAGATATAGGTCAGGGAAAAAAAGATTATCGCAACTTCTGTTTCATGTAGACTTTAAAACAATTAATTCACTCAAAAGTGAAAATTCTCCTTCACATTGTTCCAAACCTACAACCTGCACCCCAAACAGAACACAAAATCAGATGTTAGGCAGTTAGTCACCATTCACTTTCATTATATCGAAACAGAAAGTGAATGGAGACTGTCAGTCACTAACATTTTAAGCCTTTTTTTTTTTTTTTTTTGTGACCCACGGAATAATGGAATTCATACAGGTTTGGGACAACATAAGGGTGAGTAAATAATGACATTTTTGTGTCAACTATCCCTTTAATTGAGGGAACCTGGAACAGGTGCCCTGTTCACAAACACTAGTGAATGGTGCCCCCTATTGCTACACATAACTATGCCAATATAAATACGATTCCAGAATGGAGATAGTGTGATTATATAGAACCCTGATAAGCATGACAAAATGAATAATTAAATAATTAAATTAAATTAAAATCGATTGCGCCAAACACCGCGGCTTGATTCAATATATAGCAAATCAGAGCTTAAATGCAAAAGGTCACAGTGCAAAATAAATAATAAAAACAATGTGTTCTTAACTGTTTACCTTTTGGTGGTGATGTTTTGAGTGTGCTGTAGTCCGGAGCTGAAACTATCATCACACTGGACGCAAGAAGCGCCCAAAACACAATTCAGCGCTGTGTCCATCCCCATGCGCGCTGTGACGTTTAAAAGCGCATCATCACTCCGCCAGTCTCAATTCTCTCTCCCCCACTCTCTCTCTCGTGCCTGCACATTGTTCACTGACAGTCCGCTGAAGAGTGTGGAACTGACACCGGCAGCTTCGCTTCGTTTGGGAAACTTGTTGAAACTTCAAATTATGGCACGTAATATGTCGGAGTTCACTTTAAGAGGAAATGAAATTCATTTGTAAACAATAATTTGGTTGCTACTCATTTGAAAAGCTTTCCAAAGGCTCCTTATGTCTCTCCGTGAAGCACCAGGCGAACAAGGAGGTGTTCGTTTTTACCTGGGAACAGGTAGTACTTTGGGGAAACTGGGTATATACAAAAAGGTAAGAAATACTGATATTTTAAGGTCGGCTAAAAGAAGCACTCTGTGTTTGTATGTGTGTATTTTGTTAATATATTAACAAACAAGTGTTAATGACACAATGTGCAATGTTGTTGTGGTCAAAATGAAATGCATAATATCACTGTAGATATTAATAGACTAGCTCTTTTCGCTGCTGTGCATTTTAGTAGACTATTTACAAGTACTTTACTGTGAAACCCATACTGTATCAGTATAAGTACTCCCATTGTAATTTTTTGGTAGATTTAATGAAGAATGGTTTTCTTATAAAACTGCCTGTTATTAGCACTTTAAATGTATGTTTACCTGTATTCAATTTTATATTATTTATTTTAGTATTCTGTAAGATTTATGATTTTTTTTCCTTCTAATTAATAAGGAAAAGAAAAAGAAACTTTACTTTAGTTACATGCCACATAAAACTGTGAGTGGCAGGCAGCATTGATCGATGATGACTTGATCCAGACTGTATCTCACAACTAGATGATCTCTGACTCAGTTAATTGTGTGCAACACAAATTAACTCCCAATACAAATTAAGTAGCTGATAAAATAATTCAGATTACATTGACCCAGGCTCAAAGTCATCTCATTTAGTTGATGTGTCTACAATTTTATAGTTTTTGAGTGATTACAGAGACAGACGTGATTGCAGAGTGTAGATAACTGTAAACCACTTTATAAAAAGTAGGCTAATGGTAGGGCGTTATTTGTCATTAATCAGTCGCTTACAATATGCATAGTTAATTGCACATCTGGAAGTCAGAGAGATAAGTAGATAAACAGATTTGTTCAGTAGCAGCCACATGCAAGAGAGGTTGAAAGTGAAAAAGGGAAAGACAATACCAGAAAGACAAAGTCTTGATATTGATTGAGGAGAACAGAGGGAATAAAGCCCGTCTCTCAACTCTATTCTATTATCCTTAGATCTAAAATGAATGAAACACTGGACCTGAACATTACCCTTGTGGATGATGGTAACCGGACTTTTCTCAACGGCTCCAGTGAATTATTCTTACCTCAGAACAACATTACATATGTTGGATATTACCTGCATCAGCCATCAGTAGCAGCAGTCTTTATAGTGTCTTACCTGCTCATATTCCTGGTCTGCATGGTTGGAAATGGAGTGGTGTGCTTCATTGTGTTACGGAGCAAAAACATGCGCACTGTCACCAACCTTTTCATCCTCAACCTCGCCATCAGTGACCTTCTTGTTGGGATTTTCTGCATGCCCACAACTCTTCTTGACAACATTATTACAGGTCAGTGCAATGCCAGGAACAATATAATTATTTGCATATTTTCTTAAAGTCCCTTGTTCTAGCTAAGCTTTATTGCATGCTTAAATGAATTTTCAACTGACATTTATGAATCTTCTTAGGGCTGTTGTGACCAGAAAAATGACCATCTATTCTAGTAGCCTGAAGGCTGAGTTCATGTTGTGTTTGGCAGTAGAGGATGCTGTTCACCTTTAAAATGAGAAATTTTCATATTTAAGATAGGACCAGTATGAACAGCTATTCCTGACAAGCCAGACCAGAATTTTTACCAGAGGTTTATTTCAAACAGACTGTGCCATTGCTTGAACTGCATTTACATTTATATCTTGCAGATGTGTTTATGAGCTATTCTGAAACAGCTTAAGAAGCTCTCCTGCTAGCTCTGAATCTAAAACAAAATGGCATTTGATTATGAGATTGTTGCTAGTTATGCAGATATTTTTTTTTTTTGTCCAGCCAAATTGCTAATTTCTCTGGCGAGTATAAAAGTAAGTAACCATAACACGTTACTTAATTAGAAGCAAATGGATAATACCAAATTATAATTGACAACCTATACTCCTGTCATTACGTCTGACACTATATTTATGTGAACATTACTTTTATGTAAAGTATGCAGGAATTTGAGAGTATATGAATTAAGCTGAGGTGGTAATTTACCTTCAATTCAAAATGAAATGACCTCAGGTGTCACACACTTGATGTTATGTGTAACACAGCTGCTATATTCACTCACTGCCAAGAGTGTTGCCTACAAGAACTATAAACATGTCTCACACATTTTTATTCAGTATGCAATTGTGGCTACATGTTTATTTATTTATTTTTTAATATCATGTTTTCTTACTGATCTAATCCTTTCGATTCATACAAATAGTTTTTTTTTTTCTTTTCTTTTTTTCTCTCGATGAGACAAGGCTGACAAATTCATGCAAATCCTTTTAGTGCTATTTTAGTGTTATAGGTAGAACTATACATTGAAAGAGAAACAAATGGGATTCTAAGAAAGCACAGTTTTTCTTTGGAACTCTGCTGAGTGGCAGAGGAAGTGTGTGTTTCCATAGAGACAAAATCATTTGCAAAATTAGAGTTCACTATACTTCAAGACAGATTGGCACTCATTTGGGAGTAGTGTACATTGGTGGCTACCAGGTGTGTGAAGTAATGAATTACAAATACTCATGTTACTCTAATTAAATAGTTTTTGTGGTCATTACATGCATGTTTTAAATGTTATTTTTATGCATCAACAGGATTGGATAGGCAGAGAGTAATCGGTTTTGTGACTCTAGTCAAATCAAATCACTCGTAGAAACCTCTAAACACATCAGTACTGTAGATGGCGCCAACTGCTGTTAATCATGGCTGCCTTGGAGGCATATCCTTAGAGCATCAATTCAGTCAAGAACTCATTTAATATAAAGGGAAAAAAGGGAAAAAAGAAACGAATGCAGTGACTGAAAAGAGCTTATGCTATAAATATTCTTGTTATAGCATGTCACCTTGAAATACCAAGAGTTATGTTACTCTCCTGACGTTTGAAAATAGAACATGAAGGAAATTTTACAGCTCATTCAGTCAAACAGACAGTTAAAGATAATTTGTGGTGCAACCTTATGATTTGAAATGATTTGTTTCAGTCTTTTTGAGTGGAACTTCCCCAAACCAGTAGTGCCTCCCATAATCTAAAATGCAGAAGACTTGTTAGGAAAAAGGTGGAAAGAGAGCATCCTCGATCTGCACTGCCATATCTCTCACTTATGTGCATCCTACAGCAGTCAGCAGCCCGTTTACTATTGATGAGGTTATGAGTGTGTGATGCGTTCTTTGACAATATCTAGGTTACGACTGTAACCATGGTTCCATGAGAAGGGAACGAGACGCCTCGTCAGTTGACACTATATGGACGTGTCCCACAGAAACTGGTGTCTGAGGCACATATGCTAAGACACCATTCGTGGCCGACGCAGTGTGATGACGTTGCAAGGTGCGCCCCACCGTATAAGAAGGGCACCTGAAAACACGTCATCAGCTTCAAATTGTCTGAAGGAAGATGCGCAGGCATGTCCGAAGCATAGCAACGTGACAAGGCTTCTTGTTCACTTCTCAGGGAACCATGGTTACAGTCGTAACCTAGAAGTTCTCTTTCGAGGGAACTCAATACCGCATCAGCTGATGCTGATACACACCTTGCACACATTGCACCACATTGCTTGCATAAGTGACATTAGAAAAAGCCCTGAAGTGCTATGCTCAAATTGGAGTTCCAACTAGTCCAAGCCATGCTCCAGAAGAGTCAAAACACCTTAGAGCAGAACTACCAGACCACATCTAACATTCTCACCATAATCGGGGCAATGGGAAGGAGCATAACCTTACTTAAAGTCACCATGAAATTAAAATTGAAGTTTTTTTTTTTTTTTTTTGTATGAGTATGTTAGCCTTACTGTTATCTATATCCTAATGTGCTCCAAAACAATAACATAATTCACATTTAGAAGATATAAGCATTCAAAACTTACATTTTTTCATTTCTGAAAATATGCATCAATGATTTTGATGATATCACGCTGCACTTCAGCTTCTTATCAGATTTTCTGTCCAATCAAATTCTCTTGAATCTAAGGCATCCCGCCACCCACATTATAAATAGACACTGAAGTTGCGTGGCTAAAAACGGTCATTTGTTCACACATTTCCTGTTGTCTTCATGGTGAATGGCACATGGTGTGCAATAGTGGATAGGGAACGATTCAGACAGTGTAAATATGTATTCCACTGGGGCGAATAAAGTCTTGTTTCACGTTAGTGTCACACGAACTGTTTCAGTGGAAATTACGTCAACAAGACAAGGCACTTAAGTGGGCCGTTAATACCCAGTTACTTGAAGGTGAGAGAGAAGAGAGTATGACATATACATAGATGGTTATCTCAAATATCTGTCCCTTAATATCTCAAATGTCTCCCCTTAATATATTTATATATCTTCAGAAGCTCTACTTCCAATATATATACACTACCAGTCAAAAGTTTGGAATTTTTAAAAGAAGTTTCGTCTGCTCACCAAGGCTGCATTTTTTTAATTAAAAAATACAGTAAAAACAGTAATATTGTGAAATGTTATTACAATTTAAAATAACTGTTTTCTGTTTGAATATATTTTATAAAGTAATTTATTCCTGTGATCAAAGCTGAATTTTCAGCATCATTACTCCAGTCTTCAGTGTCACATGATCCTTCAGAAATCATTCTAATATGCTGATCTGCTGCTCAAGAAACATTTATTGTGTACAATTGTACAAAATATTTGTGTACAATATATTTTTCAGGATTCTTTGATGAATAGAAAGTTCAAAAGAACAGCATTTATTTGAAATATAATCTTTTGTAACATTATAAATGTATTTACTGTCACTTTTGATCGATTTAATGCATCCTTGCTGAATAAAAGTATTAATTTCTTTAATTTCTTTTAAAAAAAAAATCCCAAACTTTTGAACGGTAGTGTATAATGTTACAAAAGCTTTGTATTTCAGATAAATGCTGTTCTTTTGAACTTTCTATTCATCAAGGAATCCTGAAAAAAAAGTACACAACTGTTTTCAACATTGATAATAATCATAAAATCATCATTTTAAATTGTAATAATATTTCACAATATTGCTGTTTTTACTGTATTTTTAATTAAATAAATGCAGCCTTGGTGAGCAGGCGAAACTTCTTTTAAAAACATTAAAAATCTTACTGATTCCAAACTTTTGACGGGTAGTGTATATTTATATATACAGTATCTCACAGAAGTGAGTACACCCCTCACATTTTTGTAAATATTTTATTATATATTTTCATGTGACAACACTGAAGAAATGACACTTTGCTACAATGTAAAGTAGTGAGTGTACAGCTTGTATAACAGTGTAAATTTGCTGTCCCCTCAAAATAACTCAACACACAGCCATTAATGTCTAAACCGCTGGCCACAAAAGTGAGTACACCCCTAAGTGAAAATGTCCAAATTGGGCCCAAAGTGTCAATATTTTGTGTGGCCAACGTTATTTTCCAGCACTGCCTTAACCCTCTTGGGCATGAAGTTCACCAGAACTTCACAGGTTGCCACTGGAGTCCTCTTCCACTCCTCCATGACGACATCACGGAGACTGGTCCGACAGAGACCTTGCGCTCCTCCACCTTCCGTTTGAGGATGCCCCACAGATGCTCAGTAGGGCTTAGGTCTGGAGACATGCTTGGCCAGTCCATCACCTTTACTCTCAGCTTCTTTAGCAAGGCAGTGGTTGTCTTGGAGGTGTGTTTGGGGTCGTTATCATATTGGAATACTGCCCTGTGGCCCATTCTCCAAAGGGAGGGGATCATTCTCTGCTAATTCATAGTTCCCTCAATGAACTGTAGCTCCCCAGTGCCAGCAGCACTCATGCAGCCCCAGACCATGACACCATGCTTGACTGTAAGACACACTTGTCTTTGTACTCCTCACCTGGTTGCCGCCACACATGCTTGACACCATCTGAACCAAATAGGTTTATCTTGGTCTCATCAGACCACAGGACATGGTTCCAGTCTTCAGCAAACTGTTTGCAGGCTTTCTTGTGCATCATCTTTAGAAGAGGCTTCCTTCTGGGACAACAGTAATGCAGACCAATTTGATGCAGTGTGCGGCGTATGGTCTGAGCACTGACAGGCTGACCCCCCCACCCCTTCAACCTCTGCAGCAATGCTGGCAGCACTCATACATCTATTTCCCAAACACAACCTCTGGATATGACGCTGAGCACGTGCACTCAACTTCTTTGGTCGACCATGGCGAGGCCTGTTCTGAGTGGAACCTGTCCTGTTAAACCGCTGTATGGTCTTGGCCACCGTGCTGCAGCTCAGTTTCAGGGTGTTGGCAATCTTCTTATAGCCTACGCCATCCTTATGTAGAGCAACAATTATTTTTTTCAGATCCTCAGAGAGTTCTTTGCCATGAGGTGCCATGTTGAACTTCCAGTGACCAGTATGAGAGAGTGAGAGCGATAACATGACACTGGGGAGAGAAAATGGCTAATAGGATCCAGTTTGGACATTTTTACTTAGGGGTGTACTCACTTTTGTGGCCAGCGGTTTAGACATTAATGGCTGTGTGTTGAGTTATTTTGAGGGGACAGCAAATTTACACTGTTATACAAGCTGTACACTCACTACTTTACATTGTAGCAAAGTGTCATTTCTTCAGTGTTGTCACATGAAAAGACATAATAAAATATTTACAAAAATGTGAGGGGTGTGCTCACTTCTGTGAGATACTGTATATTAAGGGGAGCCAAACACCACAGTGCCGACTCGACCTAAAGCCAGCTAACCCCTAGTTTATTCTCCTTTTGTAACAACCTTCTATACCCCAGCACCCTCCTTGGAGGGGGAGGGAGGAGATTTATTTTCCTCTAAAATTGGGTCTAAGTAAAAATCTAAGGGGAAAGGTAATTCGCTAAATTCCTCTCTACTCGAGGCATCCTCCCATAACCCCACTGACTCAGTCCCTCTACATTCTAATAATTCGAATCTGAATGAGCCATACAAGTACAGTATGGATTTCTCCACAAACCTGACACCTCAGTGTGCAGGTATGGAAGAAATGGAAGGCTCACCAGAGCTGTGCACTTATGACTCTGCAGATATTGCTCATCTAAACGACTGTCTGAAGTCTTGTGTTTTAAGCCATTCCAAACTCAGTTGGGCTGTGGTACGATTCATAAGGCTGATTTATACTTCTGCATCAGACCCACGCTGAGCCACGTCTGTTTTCATTTATACTTCTGTGTTGTTGTCCAAGTCAGCGTGCATGCAGACCGCTAGTAGGCAGTGTCCATGGTCATATTGAGTATCAAGGTAAAATAAAAAACAGAATCAGATTGTCATGTACGTTGTCAGAGAAGCTTCAGCAGTGATGGCGGCAAATAGGCAACGACTTTTGTTGCAGTTTGATGGCGTGTCCCCTGAAACAGAGCGTTTTTTTTTTTTTTTTTTCATTCCTGTGGAAGTTGAAAATGCTCGCTCTTCCAATCACAGCGCTTGTGGCCGCGTAGAATTGATGTGTTGTTACATTTTTGAAGAGGTGCACGTCAGGCTACGCCATAGGCTATGCATGCTACACACAGCCTATGCTGTAGCTACAGCGTACATTGGACGCAGAAGTATTAATCAGCCTATAAGCTCCACTAACTCATCATATTCAGGGTTCTATACTAACACCACAGTTTCCATATTGTCAGAATAATAAGTGAGCAATGAGTCCTCTTTTTCCGCAGAAGAAGTCGCAGAGCGGGCTTCCGCTTCTGGCATAAGGACAGCAGAGCTAGCAGGAGAAGTGAGGGGAACTCCCTCATGCTCCTCAAACAGCTCCCTCTGAAATCCCCATGGCTGCTTCTGTAAGCGTGAGGCTTGAGTCACGAGGCTCAGTGGCCTGACTGTCTTCACACATGAAGAGCACCAGCTGGGAGCGGTGCTTTCTCAGTGAGAAATCATTGGAGGGACAAACTGTTTGAACTGTCTGCTCATCATAATTCTGTTCTCTTAAGGCCCGGGTACACTTTATTTTCTGTGTTCCGCTCTGTCGTATGCACAGTTGAGCATGCAAGCCTTTCAAAGTATAACTTCTTTGGCTGTGAGCACAGTGGACTTTGTTTTCAAGCGCACAAATCACTCGCACATGTGCTGTTGTGCGTGGACGTCCACTGACCCTCTTGATTATGAAAATTACGTCACACAGACGGTGGCGTTGAGATCCCTTGAAAGGGAAAGTGTTTTGGGGACATTCTAAAATGCTTAGGGCCAAATTTACTAAACGGGGCAAATTAGCATGAGAGCGCAATTCCACAAATGTGGTGTTGGGAGTAGCGAGTTTTGCGCGTGATCTGCTGACGCACAAATTAAAGAACACAGACCCAGATATAATGACCAATGCAATGTACCAAGAGCAGTGCAAATTAGCATTGCATCGCAAATAAGCAGATCAACATGTAACAAGTTGCGCCTGTTCTGACCCGCACCTTGTTACATGTAATCGGACAAACGCGTACACACATATATATACATATATAGGCCAACATGGTTTGGCAAATTATATGTTCGGATAACGTCTTCCTCTGGGATTCCAAAGAAATGAATGCGAGTGGAAAATATTTTCTCCCTTCTACCACACGCTCTCTGTTCTAGCAGAAACAATTGCAGCCATGTCACAAGATGGTGTTTTTTTTTTTGTACACAAATACCAGTAAATTTTTTTAGTGCGAACATTAGTAAATTGCGTTGTACGATTCATTTAAATACTCTCCTCCCATAAACTTTGCATCTGAAAGGGAAACTCCTACAAATGCATATGCAATAAGCTCAGCCACAAAAAGAACTCAGTCCATGCCTTTTCAGCACTAATTTTGCACTGCGTGTCTGTAGTAATTCCTGACAGTAGTTTTTTAACATCGAAAGAAGGTTTGCGCTGGCGCAAGCTGTTAGTAAATCTGGCCCTTAATGTGGAAAAAAGCCTTTTTGATGACCCATGGCATTATACTGCATCTCTGACAGCTCATGATAGATGTGATAAAACTACGGCTCATTTATAATCAACATTTTATACAATCCGCTTTCATTTAGTGAGAGGACTTGTGCAAAAAACATATTTCAAGATTTTTTTCCAGTCATTTGTGGACACTGCCAATAGCTGCAGCTTATTCGCTGAGACTTCCACGGCCCCCCCCAAAAAAATCTCTGTAATAATCCTGTTGTTTTGGAAGGAGATAAGATAGATGTTATCACTAAGTGATGTATTTTTAAAAAGTTGGAAGTCAAAATTAAATCGGTTGGAGGATACTTTTGACTCCTCACTATTGTCTGGTTCCTATCCCAGCCAAGGATACAGGGGAAGTACTCTGGGTTCGGGCCAAATTCCTCTCCTCGGAGAGTACGTCAAATACACTATTTTACTCTAATTTTGAACTCGTGAAGTTAGTAACAAGCAAATAGTTTAGGAGCGATCTTTGTATGAAATGTCCCGACGTGTACATATGTTCACTATCGGGAGTTTCAGATGAAGCTCTTTCAGTTTAAGAAAATCAAGTTGATATGGGGCTATTCTCTCCTGATGGTTGTTTTGCTAACCCCGCCTCTTCAGTGTTTCGGGGAGCAGCAGTCTCCAGCTGGCTTTTTCACCCTTTGTCTGCTTAGCACTGCTGCCGGAGTGTGGCGCCCACCTCTTACAGAGGGTATTGGGACATTATAGGTTGTTTGGGTTTTCGGCCCCCCTGGACAGTGTTGGGCACTCCCCTTGCAACTAGTTCGGAATTTGGCGGGATTGATTTGGGGGCAAAGCCCTCAAGTATGGAATCATCAGCCTGACCCTTATCACCTCGCACCTTCAATAAGTTTGTGATTCAACATTGTTTAGGTATAACATTGAACTTTCAAAAAAAATGCTTTCTCCAATTAAAAGAACAACTTTTCTGGGGGTATTATGGGAATCCAATCACAATGCAGGCGTGTTGCTTCCTGCATGTATGAATCAGTCCTTGCCTTTATGGCAACACCAGGTTAGGCCAGGATATGCAGCCATAAATTTTTTCTTCCTTTTGGGCAACTCTCTGCTAGTCATAAGGGTTATGTGCAAATGCATTCGTGCCCTTTATCTGTGGAAGACCCTGGTGTTGCCTAACGTCCCACATTTGGGGCATGTCACTGTCGCAAGACCACCATGGCTTATATCCCCCTCACGGGTTGGGGTGCGGCCTTGAAGGGCAACCATGTGTTGGTCTGGCGGACAACACTGGGATAGTCTCCTATATATTCTGGATTCCAGATATGAGACCCTCTGCAAGCCGTAAGGGTTATGCACAGATGATCCATACCCTTTATTTGTGGGAGTCACATGATTATCACAATGGACACCTCCTTCACAAGCTGAGGTGTGGTTTTGGATGGCTATCCAGCCCACAGTCTCTGGGAGGGTGTCATCTATATGGCATAATGGAAATACTTTCTCTTGTATCTGAGGAGCTACCAGGGCTAGTCCCAGGTTGGGCTGCGTTTCAGCCCTTTATTCAGGGAAGCATCCCATAGTATCTCATTTTCTGTGTGGTGACAGATGGCTGACACCTATCTGCAGACCGTGAGTTCCTTCTTGGAATCTTGATGTAGTCCTGGAAGGTTTATTGGAAGCTCCATTTGAGCCCTTGGGCTCTCAGTTTGGCTCTGTCACTGGTGTTAACTTTGCTTAAAAGAGAAAGAGATTTGCAGGCCTTCTCACTTGCGGTGTGGCTTTACCTCTAGGCACTAAAGCCCACTCCACTAGGAGTGTGGCCTCTAAGGTGCTAGCTAAGCACTTTTACAAGATGTTTGTGCTGTGGCAGGCTGGTCCTTTCCACTCACATTCATAAGGTTCTACAGTTTTGGATATGGATTCAACCCCAGGATCTCAGGTCCTTCTGAGGTTAATCCTTCCATAAGACCATAAGGTACATGCAAAATCACCTTACCCTTTTTTCACTTTGCTTAGGAGGTGCACAGCATGCTTTGCCTCTAGGCATCAAGCACACCACACTAGAAGTGTGCTTCTTCTTAGGTGCTAGCTAAGGTGCGACTTCACGAGATGTTTTGTGCTGCGGCAGGCTGGTCCTCTCTGTACACAATCATGTAGATTCAACTCCAGGATCTCAGGTCCTTCTGGGATAATCCTACTTCAGCATTTTTCACTTTTCCCATGAGGCATGTGGAATGGCTTTGCCTTAAGGCACCAAGGCACCTGTTCAAAGACGCTCAGATAAGAGGTCTGTGTTGCGGCAGGCTGGTCCTTACCAGACATTCATAAGGCTTACAGTTTGAACATGGATTCGACCCCAGAAGGGAACGAGACGTTGTGTCGGTTTGCCATACTTCAAGCATGCCTGCACTGCTTCTTCAGACAGTTAGAATCTGGGGACTCTGTGACGTAGGTACCCTTTTATTGTCTATATGATGCACTATGCTTTATCACCTGACATCCTTCGGCCAATAGCATTGGCATGATTTAACATGTGCTTCAGACACCAGCACACACTGAAGGCATTCCCATAGCATCAGTATAGACTGACAGTAATTCATTGTAAGGGACATTTCATGAGCTTCATACTTTCCCATATAATAAATTATACACTGAATACAATTTGCATGCGATTGTGACTATTTCTGTGAGTAAACTAACATACCAAAGCACATGTAAATATCTTCATTTTAGTTTTAACTGCAATGTGCTATTTGATAATACATTGAAAGTTAATATATGAAGAGTTTGGTTCCAAAACGCGATAAACGGCATTTAAAAAAAAAAAAAAATTGAGTTCTTGCCAAAATCAGTATTGTATCTGGTTGGTATTGAAAAGTAAATTTTTAATTTTACTTAAAATGCGATATCTGCCGTGTTATTCTTTCATGTTTTCTCCCTTTCTTTCCAAACCGCGACAAACGCCAGTCTCCCTTCTCTGCAGAATGCGATACATCCGCTCAACCAATCACAGCACACTAATCCACGCATTGTAAACAGTAATGGCAGAGCTTTGAATACACCCGGCATCCTAGTTTTCCTTATCTACTTTTTACTTTGTGATCAACGAAAACAGAAAAATTAATAATTTTGACGGCATTGATGAACATGTGGTGGTTTCTGCAGTGGGGAAGAAACGTAAGCCATCGAAATCTAATCATTTACGTGAGGAAATTAAGAAGACGAGGCAATCAGGAGGAGAAAAAATGCCGCTGTTGCTTGTTCCACCACAGCATCAAACTTCTGTCACGGTCCCCAAAACTGAATCATGAACAGTTTTTAAAAGCTGTTTGACCAAGAATGATTAATTCTCGAATCTGGCATTGCTTTTGATTCTAAACATCTGATAGAAAAAAAAAACAAAACATAACATGATTGCTATTTGAATGTTTGCAGTATAGCGACACCCCTGGGTAGTTGCAGTCAATTCCAATGTATTCGGCAAAAGTGTTGTTTTTATTTTAACCGTGCGGTGGCGCCAGATACTCTTTAATCGGTAATGACAAATTTATAATCAGTAAAGACAATTTATAGCCTTAACAAGATGACCCCGTTGAATTCATTTTGGAGCAATGACTGAATGTATTTTTAGTCCAGTGCCTGTATATAAAATTAGTATTTACCAAGTTCAGAGGCTGTCATATATGTGGATCAGCTTACTTTGTTGTGTATTTTCAACAGTTTCAATATGAAAAATAACTTTTATATTGATTCAATGGATTAATTGCATTTTGTAGGGCTGGGTAAAAAATATTGATTTCTCGATTTTAATTGATTCTCATTTTTACGAACCGATATTGATTCTTAAATCCCAAGAATCGATTAGTCTAGTCTGTTTTCAGTTGATGAATGAACAGAACACGTAGCGCAATAATCTTTGTGCTTTGTTACCTTTGATATGAAGCAAAGTCTCAGATTTCAAATGACGTCCATCTTATTATGAGATTCAAAAAATAAATGCTGTTTTGGCGCTGTTTAATGTGACTTGACAGACCGCTGTAGCGCCTCAGCTAAAGAGAAGCGACAGCACTGAGCGCATGTGAACATCCTCTCCTCCGCTTTAATACCAGTTACAGCGCGAAATAAACATGACTAAACATCTGAAGGTATATTAAAATATACAGTACAACTTACTGAAGTCTCGTGTAATAGCTCAATCAGTGTTTCAGCCTCGGAAAGACATCAATAAAACAGCTTGTAAACAATGTCACGTAACGTCACATTTACCTCAGAAAAACATATTCAGTGACCATAAACTCATTAGTCAGCTAGAAAAATAAACTCTAGCAGCATTCGGATAAATATAGCTATGCACCGTTACATATTCATTATAATGTTCTTCAATATTTAATGCATGTTTGAATAAATCAATTATGACAACCACGATTTAAATGTTTATATTTTTTAAAAAACGAATTGGAGTAGAAATAATTCTAAACTTTATTTATTATAAAAAAAAACATAATTGAGTGTAATTTAAGTGTTTGTATTTAAATAAGTTAATTTTAACCTTCAATATTATAGTAAAGTAGTACCAACTAACTCCAATGTGTAGTTTACAGCATTAGTTGAGAGATTTTTTTCCATGTATTGTATCTGATATACTACATCCAAAATAATCAATATCGAACCAAATCGAAATCGAATCGAATTGAATCTCAAGCAATCGTAAAGATTGTGTCAATACCCAGCCCTAGCATTTTGTCATGGATTGTCACGTGTCATGGATTTATTGCATTTTGGGGAAAAATAATAATTTTTTATAATAAATCTTTGAAAATCAAAATGTGGATTTGAATTTTTTATGTTATTATAACATAAAGATGCTATGTGAAAGTTTGAAACAGAAAATAGTAGTTCCCTTGCGATACTACATGAGTACTGTGTCATTCATCTTATTAATTAATATTTGATTATTAATAAGACGACGCAATGGAGAAAACTCCTTTTTCTCCGATTCTGAAGCCTTTATACAATCACGAAGTGTAAACTGCACGGCCATTGGTTCGCAAAGTTAAAGTAAACGAACCAATGACAGTGCGGAACGCGCAAGCCAATGGTGAGCGAGCCCGCCCGCTCGAGCCAATGGTGAGTGAGCCCGCCTTGAGCCCGCCAAAAGGGCAAATCGTCTCACCATGGCAAATCGATTCATTCTCTTTCATCGACGTAGATATCTTATCTTCTCTTCGCTTGATCTACGAGACTTGAAGCCACCTTCACCTGCAAGCAGCTGGATTCGCCGCTGATCAACTACCCGCTCTGCAGCAGTTGATCAGCTCGCCTCCCTGCTTGCCGCTCTCTATTCTGCTTGCCGCTCTCAAGCAGCTCGCCGCTCTCTAGCAGCTGCCTCCTCGAGCCTGCAACTCTCTCTCAGCTCGCCACTTAGATTGCTGCACTCGTGCAGCGCTGATCGCCCGCCCCTTCGCAGCAGCCAGATCAGCTCAACGCTCTCAAGCAGCTCTGTTCCCATGCCGCTTCCTAGCAGCCTGGTCAGTGCTTCGCCCCCGAGCCGCCTGCAGTTCGAGCAAATGCACTTCGGTGTATCTTTTTGCAACACAGTTGCTTTCTAAAGAGCTATTTCTAAAGAGCAAATTTCCGCGACGTTGTTGCAAATGTTGTGCAACGGCTGTGGCATGTGCAGAGCCCCTCTGCACGCTGATGACGGGCACAGTGAGTGCGTTTTATGTCTGGGGAAATCCCACGCAGAAGCCGCGCTCACAGAAACAACCTGCTCTCACTGCGAGAGTATGAATCTGGCCTCTTTGCGCTCGCGGATAGCATTCTTTTCAGAACGCGACTCCACCCCTAGTGCCCTCACTTTTTCTTCCTCCCAGGCTTCCCCCGTCCATTTCTCCCGCCCAGACCAACACCCCTCTGTCATCACGAGCGACTTGATCTCGTTCGGGGATCTGTATAGCTATAGCAATAGACAAGAGGAAGGTTGTCTTTACAGATGCCTCCAAGATGGGTTGGGGAGCTCTGTGCGACAGCCTTTGTTGCTTGGAATGGCCCAGAAAGCGAGCTACATATCAACCGCCTGGAAATGATGGCGGTATATCGAGCTCTCCAGGCTTGTCTTCCTCTCCTGGTGGGTCACCACGTCTTAGTCAGGTCAAACAGCATGACGGTGGTGTCCTTCATAAATCGCCAGGGTGGTCTCTCTTCAAAGCCCCTCTTCACTCTAGCGAAAACCATCCTAGAGTGGGCCCAGTGCAACCTGCTCTCGTTGAGAGCAGTACACATACAGGGCGTACTGAACATAAGGGCGGACATGTTGGCCTGGAGCAACCTTCCCTCAGAGGAATGGTCACTACATCCCCGCTCAGTCCAGAGAATTTGGGGCGTCTTCAGGAAGGCAGAGGTCGACCTCTTTGCCTCAGAAGACAATAATCACTGCCCAATATATTTCTTGAAAGCCAGGGATGCGCCGGCCCACGACTGGCCCAGCCTCCTCCTTTATGCTTTTCCCCCGATCGCGCTGATTACCCAAGTAATCAGACGAGTCAAAGGTGCTCACAAAGTCCTCCTGGTTGCTCCTCTGTGGAGGACCCAACCATGGTTCTCGGAGCTATCTCGGCTATCGCCCATGGAGCCATGGCCAATCCCTCTGAGACGGGACCTCCTCTCTTAAGCGAGAGGGACAATATGGCACCCCAGACCCGAGCTGTGGGACCTTCATGTGTGGTTTCTCAATGGGAGCCTGCAAGCCTCCCCGAGAATGTCTTAAACACTATCTCTCAGGCTAGAGCTCCGTCTACAAGACGTCTCTACTCTCTCAAATGGGCCATCTTTGCCGCCTGGTGTACAGCCCGGGGCGAGGACCCATTGGCTTGTGACATATCCCAGATATTGTCCTTCCTTCGAGACTTAATGGATAGAGGCCGTACTCCCTCTACCCTTAAAGTCTATGTCGCAGCTATAGCAGCTTCTCATGCTCCTATAGCGGGGCAGTCGATAGGAAGAAATTACCTTGTTGTTTGCTTCGATCCAGGAAGTTGAATCCCCCTTGTCCCCTCACGGTTCCTACCTGGGACCTTTCTGTGGTTCTTAGAGGCCTTAAAGGTCCTCCCTTTGAACCAATCAAGATTGCCGACTTACGGCCCCTGTCGCTGAAAACTGCCTTACTGCTAGCTTTAGCTTCGATTAAGCGTGTGGGAGATTTACAGGCGCTCTCTGTGAGCCCCTCGTGTCTTGAATTCGGGCCTAACGACTCCAAATTTGTCCTGAAACTGAGACATGGATATGTTCCGAAAGTCCTATCTACCCCCTTCAGGGCGCAGATGTTCGTTCTCTCTGCTCTTCCTCCTTCTCAGGATGAACAGGAGTTGAAGCTACTCTGTCCTGTCAGGGCCCTGAGGTCTTACATTGACCTTTCGTCAGGAGGAACAGCTTTTTGTCTGCTTCGGTGGCCGCACAAAAGGTCTTCCGGTCATGGAGCCCAGGCTTTCCAGATGGATAGTCGACGCTATAGCACTCGCTTACTCCTCCTTAGGCCTTCAATGCCCTTTGGGTGTAAGAGCGCATTCAACAAGAGGCATGGCCTCTTCGTGGGCGTGGTCCTGTTGCGTTTCCATTGCTGACATCTGTGCGGCGGCCGGCTGGGCCATCCACATTTGTCATGTTTTATAATCTAGATGTCCCTGCACTTCAGACGCAGGTCCTTTCTGCATGAGCCTCCTTGCTGTGTCCAGCTTATGGCTTTCAGTTACAACCCCGACCATGTCTGAGCGTAACCATGTTCTGTGCCCTCTATATATACCCTAGGCCCCTCTGGTGCCCTAGTTTTGGGCTTGGGAGGATGACTACAGTGTTTCAGTCCCCGTTGTCTGGGCTATCCTGTCTTATGAGTGTCTGTCACGAGCCCTTTTTCAAGTGCTCTGCCCCAATGCTTGGTCGTCCTGAGTTTGGTACCAAACTCTTCATATTTTTAATGTATTAAATTGCAGCTTCATCATTACCCAGGTATACTAAAAATTCTTCTTTAGTAAGAGTACTAAATACTAAAAATGTATTTAGTTACCACTTGTAGTACACTTGAACCCATAGTGTACTACAAGTGGTAATTCATGTTACAGTTGAGCAAGATTATCTTAAAGGATTAGTTCACTTTCAAATAAAATTTTCCTGATAATTTACTCACCCCTATGTCATCCAAGATGTCCATGTCCTTCTTTCTTCAGTCGAAAAGAAAATAAGATTTTTGATGAAAACATTCCAGGATTATTCTCCTTATAATGGACTTCAGTGGCCTCTAAACGGTTGAAGGTCAAAATTGCAGTTTCAGTTTAACCTTAATTTCTTTTCGACTGAAGAAAAAAAGACATGAATGTCTTGGATGACATGGGGGTGAGTAAATTATCAGGAAAATTTTATTTGAAAGTGAACTAATCCTTTAAGAAGTACTAAAGTAGTATATTAAGTACAAAATTAGTGTGCGGAAATAGAACACTTTAAGTACATTTTAGAAGTGTACTTTTTTTCACCTGGGTACAAATGTGCAATTACAAATATATTTAAATACATGACATACAAGTTTCAATAAAAATTACATTAAAGTATAGTTTGCAAAAATGCTTGTCAGTACATTCAGCAGTACTTTAAATCGTATTTTAAATACAATAGAAGTAATTATGAAATCATCATATTCGTAATGTTCTAAAGTACTAATTAACAGGGTCAAAAAACACTCTTAAGCCCAACTAACTGCATTTAATATAAATTTAAATTATAATACCTGTTAATTTCGTTGTAAATAACATGCAATTAAGTATTCAGTTTGCACTTAGGTATATTATTTTAAAGTATTATTTCCTTAATAAGTACTCTTTTTAAAGCATGATAAAGTGTACTTCTTTTTCACAAGGGGTATGACTCATATACAGTAGATGATCTCAAAGATAGATAAATGACACATGGACTAAAAGCTACAAAACTCAAATTCTGAATTCTGTGTTTTTATAAACATTTTAGAAGCAAATTATCCTACACATACACCCCCACCCCCACAGCGAATTATTTTTAAGCCTTTCCCTAAGCCAATTCACCTCCTCCAATCATACACAAAATACATCAAATCCCACCAGATGGTAAGTGTGATAGCAACTGACCCACATGCTGTATACCAAGGCAAATTCGAAGGCATCTTGTTGTTCTGGCCCACAGCAGTGCGTTGATTATAATTCAGCTCATTTCTGACTGGGGTTTAAAGTCAAATCTGGCCTGAACTACACTGAACTGATATTCAGTATAGTTAACCATGACTTTGATTTTTTTTTATAAGGTTTTTTTCAATCAGTCAAAGTCTCCAGGCAAATGTTAATTATAATCTCAGTAAAAAAGGAATTTCTAATATCTCTATTTTTCAAAGGTGGTCCTACATAGTGCCATTTTGTCAATATGCAACATACCATCCACTGTACATGAAATTTATTGCACCAGCTGCTTGCGTGACTCAATGTGTGCAAGATGCATGTCAAATGACACACAACATGATGAACTACATCATTGTAAATGCTATGAAAGTTCAGCAGTGCATACATAATGGGACACCATTTACAAATGTAACAGACATTAATGTCATCCAATTAGTGTGTATCTGCCTGTACAATTTAGCCAGGATCATCTCTTAGTATGTGATCTCACTTTTCTCCCCAGGTTGGCCGTTTGGAAGCATGGTCTGCAAAATGAGCGGTATGGTCCAGGGCATATCAGTCTCAGCCTCTGTTTTCACCTTGGTTGCCATAGCAGTTGACAGGTAATGTCATGGTAATATCACCTTCTTCCTCAGCTCAGGCATTAATGATGCAATGTCAAAAGATCATATGACATAGAATGACAGTTGCTATTTCAAAAATATTTAAATAGCATTTGAGCTTGAATATTTAAAGCAATGGTTTCTTAACCTTTGTAACTCAAAGGCGCCTTGTTATCCAACACAATAAGGCGCCCATATAAAGGCTAAGATATTTCTGGTATTTCTACTGTAATTATGACAAAGCTGCTTGTTTTCAAACTTTTTTGTGTTTTGATGTATTAAATAAAAAAATAAAAAATAAAAAAAAAGAATCATTTTGTAATTTTTTTATTTTTTTATTTAGCATTTTATAGCACCACAAGAATAGTGTTAAATTCTTTGGATATATTAATATTGTCTTCATTTAGATACTTTTAAGATATCCTGCTGCCCTCTTGGAAGTTTGCTAAAACCCTCTGTTTGAATTACTGATTTAAAGGCATATGTTAACATTTGGCCTCATTTTTAAAACATGATCAAAAAAAGGTTATGCCGTTCATAAAATCATTTTTACTTAAATTTTTAAAAGATTTACACAGAAATTCAGCTCAAGTGTTTCATGAATGATGCCTGTTGATTTTAAAATTAATTGGACCGTAGGTAAGATACAGTTGAGTGCGGAAGTTTACATACCTCTTGCAGGATCTACAAAAATGTTAATCGTTTTAACAAAATAGGAAGGATCATAAAAATTGCATGTTATTTTCTATTTAGTACTGTCTTGAATAAGCTATTTCACACAACAGATGTTTACATTAAGACAAAAAAAAGCTGAATTTATAAAAATGACCCAGTTCAAAAGTTTACATACCCTTGATTCTTAATACTGTGTGTCGTTACCTAGATGATCCACGACTGTTTGTTTGTTTGTTTTTGTGGTGGTTGTTCTTGAGTCCTTTGTTTGTCCTGAGCAGTTAAACCGAGCTCTGTTCTTCAGAAAAATCCTCCAGGTCCTGCAAATTCTTTGGTTTTCCAGCATCTTCTGCATATTTGAACCCTTTTCAACAATGACTGTATGATTTTGAGATTCATCTTTTCACACTGAGGACAACTGAGGGACTCAAACACAACTATCAAAAAAGGTTCAAACATTCACTGATGCTCCAGAAGGAAATGCGATGCATTAAGAGTCAAGAAGATGATGTGCAAGTTTTTCTTATTTTGTTTAAAGATCATATTTTTTTCATTTAGTACTGCTACAGAAGATGCTTACATGTTTCCCAGAAGACAAAAAAGTACTATTTATCCTGTTTATCCAATTCAAAAGTTTACATCCCCGGCTCTTAATGCATCGTGTTTCCTTCTGGAGCATTAGTGAATGTTTGAACCTTTTTTAATAGTTGTGTTTGAGTCCCTCAGTTGTCCTCAGTGTGAAAAAATGGACCTCAAAATCATACAGTCACTGCTGGAAAGGGTTCAAATATGCAGAAGATGCTGTAAAATCTGCAGGACCTGATGGATTTTTTTCTGAAGAACAGAGCTCAGTTTAACTGCTCAGGACAAACAAGGGACTCATGAGCAACCATCACAAAACGAACAAACAGTCATGGATCATCCAGGTAACTACACACAGTATTAAGAAACACTGAAATGTAAACTTTTGAACTGGGTCATTTTTATAAATTCAGCTATTTTTTGTCTTGTGGACTATATGTAAACATCTGTTATGTGAAATAGCTTATTCAGGACAATACTAAATAAAAAATAACATGCAATTTTTTATGGTCCTTCTTATTTTGTTAAAATGATTTGACATTTTATGTAAATGGGGTATGTAAACATTCAAGCTCAACTGTATTACCTCTTTGTTGATCATGAAAGTCTCACTGAATGAACCTGCACATAATGAGTCGCACATAATGGTATAGCTTGATATTTAGTGAATCTGATAAGGACAAGCACCATGGCATTCTGTGTTGTGTCTTAGTCCACTGGAAGGTCCAGACTGTTCTTGGATTGGTTCTGTTCCTTTAGATTGGACAGCTGAGATTCCATGCCCACCTGATGTCATTGTTATATCATCACGACATGGGGCCTTTGGGGGAAGCAGTGAAATGAAAACAATCACTGTTGGATTGAGTGTCTGTTTATGTGTGTGTGTGTGTTATTGCTATAGTGC
Organism: Hypophthalmichthys molitrix; assembly: GCA_037950675.1. Lineage (NCBI taxonomy): Eukaryota > Metazoa > Chordata > Actinopteri > Cypriniformes > Xenocyprididae > Hypophthalmichthys > Hypophthalmichthys molitrix. The sequence continues at coordinate 26,210,609 of CM075496.1, read as the reverse complement.
ATCTGTTCCTGCATAATACTACCAGACGGTGAATCAAAGTGTTATATTAACCCTGATCTCTTCTTACATTTTCACACATGGAATCACATTTGATTACGTGTTAAGTAGTCATCTGAGGTCATGTTTTACACTTTCGGTGTATGTTTCCTGTCTACATGATTACTTCACTGCAGCATAGTGAGTAGCATAGTTTGAAATTGAGTCTTCTGGCTGTCTGTATAGTGTAGATAACATACTTCATAATACACCACAGACTTGTATTGGCTGTAAATTGGCTGCATGTAGAACTGCTTCAAATACATCCATTACTAAGTAGTGCATAAAATCAATTATAACGCCATTAAAGCAAACTCTAGTCTAGTCTGACCTCAGTTTTCATGTTTTTATTCTGACCATTACTATGAAATGTAAACGTAAAGATGTATTGAATAAATCACTGGCCCTATCAAAATAAATTGATTTCAATGCCAATGTGCCTCATGTAAATATGAAACTACTCAGAACTGATTTCTTTGAAGGTTAAAAAGTCAGTTATTCAAAACCAATCTGCATAATTATTGTTTGTCTTTTTTTTTTTTTTTTTTAAATCAACTAGCACTGTAGCACAAAATAATGGTATTACAATATGGGTAATACTGCACTGAAGCATATGCATGTGCACCATAAACAGAGTGCACTGCGTAAATATAATAATATAACAAAACTAACAGTAGGGTGTGCTTTCTGGCACAGCATGCAAAAGTACATTTGGTATGGCATAGAAAATATATGTAAATGTTCCAGGTCTGCAGAGGAGGATGTGTTATATGCTGTATATAAGGTATTCATGGAAAGTACTCCCACATATTACTAGAAGAGCCTGGAAGGCAGGCATTTAGGCACTTAATACTGTGTACTTACTTTTTGTAGTACTTTTGTAGTGTAGATTGATTTGTATCCTACCCAGTATTTATTTAGATAGTTTGGGGGGAAAAACAAGGGTACACAGAGGGCATCAGACTTATTTCAAATTGCTTTTTATATTTGTTGTCTATTCTGCAGATAATAGTAGATTACAATGACAGTCACTAGGTGCATAAAGCTTGGGTGCACCAAGAAGATTGCTGTAAATTATCAGTTTCTTAAATGCTGTCACATTCAAGAATTGTTTTAAGCTTTTGTACAAAGTTTCCACATCAGTTACTTTTTCACATTAGAGATATTATCTCATTTTGTTTTGTTTTGTTTCTTTTAAGTAAGTGTCTTTTTAAAGAGTGGTCTTCACATAAGTGCATCTCTAAAGCATCAAATTAGTATTTATCCTTTGTATTTTTTATGCTATTTAACACTATTAGGCTGACCTCTGTTGCGGGTCAGCAGACTTGATTTAGAGGGGCAATGCAGGACCTGAGGGAGAGTAATGACTTATTTTTATTAGACTATGTAAATGTTGATTTATGTTAGATGGAAATGCTAGTTGTAGTGAGGTTGGATGAAAATATGCTTCAAATCGTCAATAAGCTTTATAAAATGCTTATTTTACCTATTCAGTCTACTAAATGTAATAAACTGAATATAAATTTCCTGAATATAAATTTCCATGCATTTAACCCGAATTCAGCACTGCCTTCTCGCCCAGTGTGTGTCTGTAGAAGTCCTGGAAAGTGTATGACTATAAAATGCAGACTTGCATTTTCCCAGTATCAGCACTGGTACCATTTCACTGCTTGTATCACTCCACTTGCGGTGACTGTCACGGCAATCAAGTGAATCTACCATATTTTTTATAAATACTACTGTTATCTGATGAAATGTAGTTTAGAGTTTTTTAGGTGAGAATGTAGTAACCTTTCCAGAAAAAAAATCAAACAAACTCAAATTTCCAAGAAAAAAGTCAGAATTGCTAGATGTTAACTCCATATTTGGAGAACTTGGAATGTGATATGCAGTAATCAAGTGTATAGCGTTAGTTCTGGCAGGTCACGTTAGTCAAGCTCACATCAGCTGACACTCAGCTGATTTACATTGACCTATAGGAATAAGACGCCTATCGCCACATTCGTATATATATGGTCCATTCAGTATTATCAGCAGCTTTAGTGCATTGCTCAGGAGCCAGTTACCCTCCTCCATCCCCAGCTCCTCCTTTGTCAGGACTTGCCTTTCTGATATTTCTTTTGATCAAACTCTTTCTTCAATTATGTTGTTACATTAATTATTGTCATTAAGTAATTAATGATATTGCAATACTTGGTTCTGTTCTGTTTATCCTAAAGGGGGGTTATCGCTGCTCTCCCTGCTCTTATCCATGCTAGGCTGCATCGATGGGCAGGGAGTTTTTGCCCAGAACAGAACCATACCGCCAATACAAACTGTATGCTAACTGCCAGTTATCTTTGACAATAGTGATCCTAACAGAAATAATTCGCAATTATCATTTGTATATTTTTTATTCCATGGTGGAAATGGGCTTTTGTTAGTTAAATAGTGGAGCAGAGATAAATAGGTTATTGTATTCAATCATACTAAAAATCTATAGTGAAACAAAAATTCTGGGCTGTAGAAACCTTTTTCAGATCAAAATGATTCAGAAAGTATGATTAACCAAGATGTATTAAGTTGAGAGAACAGGAAATGAGAGCAAAACATATTTTGAAATTCTGTCATCCTGTTCATCCCCAAATATACTGGATAGAAGAAACTATAGCCTGAGTCAAATAAAACATTTATTAAACACCTTTGCTTAAAACAGCTGTTTCTTCATAGAGCAGTTAAATGCTTAACTTGCTGCCTGTTGTTGTCTTTTGCAGATTCAGATGTATTGTGTATCCCTTCAAGCAAAAACTGACAATATCAACAGCCACCCTCATTATTGTGATAATCTGGGTCCTGGCAGTCTCCATCATGTGCCCCTCTGGCGTCATGCTTCAGGTGACTAAAGAACAAACCATTCGTGTGTTTCTGGGAGATGGTAACCAAACGAGCCCTTTCTACTGGTGCAGGGAAAACTGGCCCAACCAGGAGATGAGGAAGATCTACACAACTGTCCTGTTTGCCAACATTTACCTAGCTCCTCTGTCCCTCATAGTGATTATGTATGCAAGGATTGGGATCACTCTGTTTAAAACGGCTATGCCGGCAGGGGCCAAATCTGGCCACGATAACCGTCACTCTGTGTCAAAGAAAAAACAAAGAGTGATCAAAATGCTCCTCGTTGTGGCCTTGCTCTTCATCTTGTCCTGGTTGCCTCTGTGGACGCTGATGATGCTAACAGACTATGTTAAACTTACCGAACACCAGTACAGGATTATTAACATCTACATCTACCCTTTTGCCCACTGGCTAGCCTTTTTCAACAGCAGTGTCAACCCGATAATTTACGGGTTCTTCAACGAGAACTTCCGCCGTGGATTTCAGGCCATCTTTAAGTTCGGCCTGTGTCCTGTCGGTGGTCAACATCGGACCTATTCTCACAGGTTGCAGGGTAATTCTGTGCAGCCGGTAAACCTGCAGCCCTCCACAGAGCCCATCTCTCTTAATAGTCTGGAGAACAACAGCTCGAGGAGGATGAACCACGTCAATGAGCAAGACTTAGTGATGGAAGATTTAGAGAAAGTGTCTGAATGCAGTATGGAAGGAGCTTCTCTTTAAGGGTTTCATAGAGATGAATAATAATGTGGTGGTGTTTTTTAGATGACAATGATGTAGGCTACCTAATAGGCTCATTACATCTCAAATTAAAGACTATTATTTAATAAAACATTTTTAAAATAACATTGTTAACATTATATAATTGTGTATAAAATGGATTTTATTTAAATTTTTTTTGAACGGTCATTTGCTGCTAACATGAATGTACTTTCTGGCACATCTGGCAGTTTATCAACTGTAGTCTTCTAAACATTGCAATTTGTAAAGATAAATTCAGTTTTAAAAAAATAAGATTATTGTAAAATTATGTGTATATATATATATATATATAATCATTTTGTATATTCACGACTGTATACTGATGTAAACATCTGGGATTTTACAGTAAATCATTTTATTTATTTATTTATTTAATTTTATATGCAATCTGAAAGTATCAGAACTGCCATACTCCAGAATCATTAATTGTTTCTGGATTACAATATGGGATTTAAGGCACAGCACTTGCATCGTAATACTAAAATTAAACATACCTCATTTGTGACAAATCCCTCTAAATGCTGGAATGAATTTCAGTGGGAGTATTTTTTATTTATTTTTTTTCTTGAGATAATGGACCATAATTTTTTTAACTCGTGCCAAAACAGGATAAAATGAGCCTTGATGGAGATTTATCTGATTGCTTACCGTACAGAACATGTAGTAACCCTGCTGTTTATTAAATTGTTTTACATAGACAGAAGTAGGCTTTGTATGGGCATCAAGAATATTTGATGCTCATGAGTCTGGATGTACGTAGCACTGTGATTCACTGGCCTAAAGCTAATTTATTCTTCAAGCATACTTTCTCCCCATGTTTGTCATCTGTGCCAAAACCAGACATCATTTAGTTATTCATTAGTATTTTCCACTCTCTCTTTTTGTATGTTGAATAACACCACCTACTTGTGGGTTTCCTGTCAGGGTTTTCAAGTTTAGTTTTTAACTACCCCATCCTTCGGCCTACATTATCTTGTGACAGCTTCACAAAACAATCTGTAGTGAGACTGTTAAAGTCGGACTGAAATCTCTTTAAAGATAAACCTCAGCTCTCTGTTAAGATCATTCAGAAGGATATACAGAGCAAAAGCCAGGACAAGCACAAGGTTTAGGAATAATTGTTTCTGTCTGTCCTACTTTGTACTAGTTATTCACCATGATTTAGAAGGACAGAACAGGCTGTTTGTGCAGATTAATTTCAATAAATCTTTTTATCAAGTAAGTATTATTAAATATATCTATTTTTCAAAGTGGGAAGGATGTTCTGAAAGTTTTAGTAAGACTTTTTACTTATTTTGTATCTCTGTCATATTTGCATACCCACTCCAGTTTGCTTTGGTGAAGTTCCAGAATATATGCCAGTGTTTGTTTATTCCAGTTTTATTTCTTTTTTTCTTTTTTTACCTTCACCCTGAATGAATGAATGAATGTCCTACATTCAATGTGAATGTCAGCAGAAATATCTTTTCTCACCCTCAAACAGAGCAAAACATGTCCTTTTCCTAGACTATTTTCATTCAAATATTGTGACAGGAGTTTGTTGGATTACTTATTTGAACCATTAAAGACATCCAAAAATACCTACATACAGAGGATTTGTCCTCAAGTAATTCTACAGTCTGTTGTCGGCAGTAGATTAAATCTATCGGCAGTCAGAGCTGTGTTTTTGTGATTATCACAGCAGATGGGAGATGAGTATGGTAATTCTGCCCTCTTCTTGACAGCAGACACTACATAAACCAATGCAATCTCAACATGATTAAGGCAGCAACACCGCTGTAAAGTGAGATTGGAAATTAGCCGAGGGAATGTGTGATAGAAACACAGAATACATAAAGAAAAAGATCTCTGTGATTACAAGGTGACTCTGACTTTATGGACTCTCCAGGTCTGTCACACGTTATTGCAAGATTTGACATGGACACATTTCTTGAAGAAACATTTATTTTTCTTTTACTGTTTACTGAACATGAACATGCTGTTTATGAAGAACAGAGTACTTACTGTGAAACTTAATTTGTGTATTTCTAATGATGTATTTGCAAAAGCAATGCTGTAAACTGTTGATATTTAAGGCTTCGTGAATCTTGTTATATTAGTGTTGGCTACATGCTAATAGTGAGTGCAATTGTTTCAAAAGTGATTGTGACTGACTCATTTTGATTTTATAAATGCACTTTGCAACAAGGAGTAAAGCAATCTGTGTTCAGGGTTACCTTTTGGATTTAGACTTAAAGCAGTTTGTCCATCAGAGTGCTGTTTTTATTGTGGAGATGCCATCATGCTTTGGTGTAGATTAATAAAGCAGTGTAACTCAATTGCTTTTTTTGATTTGATTTGATTTTTCTTTTCTTTTTACACTGCAAAATAAATAAATAAATAAATAAAAATAAAAAAAGGTCTTGTTTTCCAGTACAAATATCTAAACATTCTTAAATCAAGATACATTTACTTGAGAAGCAAAATTACATAAGATATTAAGCCTTGTTTTCTGCAAAATGTATCAAAATTAAGTGAGTTTATGCTTAAAACAAGAAAACTGACCCCACTAGCAGAATTGGTTGATTTTTTTCTTGTTTTAAGCATAAACTCCCTTAATTTATTGATTTTTTTTAATGTCATTTTGCTTCTTAAGTAAATGTGTTTTGATTTAAGAATGTTTAGATATTTGTACTGGAAAATAAGCAAAATACTAAGAGAGAAAATTTTTGCAGTGTACATCATTCCATCAAACATGGCTTTAAACGTCCTTTACTGGTGCATCATGTAAAAATATCGCAATGTCTTTATGCTTTTTGGGTTTAATTTTGAGTTGTTCTCTTGACACACCAGAATCATCATTGGTTCTGTCACCGTTTCCTTTTCCTGAATGGCTGAATGGAATAAAATGGTGCAGATTATTCTTTATAGGTGCAAGATACCTGCCATAAGCCTCCAGACTTTTGTGTCTTGAAGTATACAGCGTTTCAATGAAAAGCAAGACGTGTCTGATCAAACTGCCATTTGATTCATCACGGATCTATTCACACTGAACTTTCTGCTGTGTTTTCTGCTGTAACCAATGAGGGAGCAGAGATCTGCTCTTGGTAATGTAATCAGGCATTGCCTGGCCCAGGGCCTTGTTCCAGCAGTGCCTCTGACGTCGCTGGAGACAGAACAATTCTGGCAATGATTCAACCTGCTGTGCTTTCAGTTCCCAATGAATGCATAGCACTGGTGCAAATCTAGTGATGTGAGAATACGATGTTCCAAGTAGCGAGACAAAAACTGTCACATAGAGTCAAATCAGAATATGAATAGGAGGTGGATGATGAATTCATTTAGGTCACCAATGAGGAACTTCAGAAATGACTCATCATACTTACGATTTTAATGTAATGTGTTAGTGATGTAGACGTGATGTGGTCACAACTCTGAGTGCCATTGAGGCAAGACATTTGTCATGATCCAGTCACTGACCTTAACTGCATGTGTAACATATTCATCATGTGCAAAACGATGTTGGCCAAAACGATGACTGTTGAAAAGGACATCAATCTTACGGACCTGTTATTGTGGCAACATTTTAAAATTGAAGAAAGTGAATAAAACAAAATGACTGTACTTATATTGTTACGTTTGTTTTCAGTGATCGTTGTTATTTGTCAGAATGGAGTCCAAGGCTTGTGAGTTTCAGAACCATGTAAAACAAACGTCATGTGCTCAGGGTAATAAATCAATGTGAAAGGGCTTGAATACAAGTCTATTCTTCATTTGCATCTGTGTGCTGAGTGTCACTAATGTGATGCTCATTTTTGTCTGGATCCAATTGTTAATACATTAAAAATGCCATTTATGACTTGAATTCACATCATCTATTATGAGCATGTTTTTAATTTCTGAAATAAAATTCTGAATTTTGGGGGCATAAAGTAAAAAAAAAAAAATGTCAAGATACAACTTCTAAAATCACGTTGGAAAAAAATCTTATTAAAAGGATGAAATTCTTGACAAGAAAAAGTAAGTTGTTTGGCACAATCTTTAATTTCACGGCTTAGAAGAAAAAAAAACAGTGAAAAGTTTATCTAAAAAATAAATATTTGAAAAAGTCATGTGGTGAGACCAACATCAGGGCATTGAACAGCATTAAAAAGATAATGATAGCCAGGATCAAGTCAATCAAATAATTTGACCTATTTATGACAAGGTAAGGTTAGTTGTCATGTCATGTGATCCATCCATCCATCCATCCATCTATCCATTCTCTAAACCAATTTTTCAACAGCACTTTAAATAACTTTCAAAACTTTTTCCTTTTCTTTATCTTAAGCACATAATTGTCACTGACTCTTGTAAAAAGATGAATTTTGGTATTAAATGGTTAGCTCACCCTCATGTTGTCCCAAACCCGTAAGACCTTTGTTTGTCCTCAAAACACAAATTAAGATATTTTTAAGCAGCAATGATACTGCATCTTTTGAGGTCCAGAAGGGTATTAAAAGACATAAAAAAAAAAAAAAGATCAACATGACTACAGTGGTTCAACTTTGATATTATAAAGCAACAAGAATACTTTTTGTGTGCAAAAACAAAACAAAATAATGACTTTTTCAACAATATCTTGAGATTCAATTTCAAAGCACTGCTTCATGAAGCTTCGAAGCTTTATGAATCTTTTGTTTCGATTCAGTAGTTCAGTAGCGTGTATCAAACTGCCAAAGTCACGTGAACCACTAAAATTTCAAGACTGCCTCGTTTACTGAAATCACGTGACTTTGGGGCTCCGAACCACTGATTCTAAACAAAAGATTCGTAAAGCTTTGAAACTTCATGAAGCAGTGTTTTGAAATCGCCTATCACTAGATATTGTTGAATAAAGTCGCTATTTTGTTATTTTTAGCGCACAAAAAGTATTATTGTCGCTTTATAATATTAAGGTTGAACCACTGTAGTCACATGAACTGTTTTAAATATGTCTTTTAATACCCTTCTGGACCTCAAAAGATGCAGTATCATTGCTGCTTATGTGTAGATCAGATAACCTCGGATTTCATCAAAAATCTTAATTTGTGTTCTGAGGACAAATGAAGGTCTTACGGGTTTGGGACAACATGAGGTTGAGTAATTAACGACAGAAATTTCATTTTTGGGTGAACTAACCCTTTAAATAAGATAACTGAATAGGCAAACACTGAAAGATGAATCAACATAAAAGCCCAGTTCTAGGTTTTTGAGTGTTTGCAGGAAGGATGTCAAAAGCAGATGAATGAATTGAATGAATGAATGAATTGCATGAATTTGTCTTAATGAGCTAAGATCTTTGCACCCGTATGACACTGCAAAACATTCTCAGACATGTCTAAGATGGAGTTGTTGTTCTCTTAAAGCCATGTTAACCAGATCATCATCTTTTGTCACTGTACAAAAACTATAGAGCTGAAATCAAAAGAGATCACAAAAGAATGAAAGAGACACGCTTACTCATTGTAAAATGTTGTCAGTGATGTTATGTGACCCCAGCATTTATATCAGAGTCCAGATTGTTGTTTTTTTTCTTGTTTTTTTGTGCTCATTCACCTTTGAAATCCACTGTTAAAGTCTTTGTATGCCGAAAGTTGCATTCAAATGATAACAATCTAGTACACTTCCAAGAATGAAGAAACACTCCAGGTATTATGGAACAAAAGTTTTATTCATTCAGAACTGATTGCATCTTTTCTTTTAAACAGCAGTCTGAATATGTTTTGGGCACATGAAGCCTGAAGTGTGTACCATATTTTACCTCTGAAATTCCCTTTCTATAGTCTAAATCCAGCATGAACAGGCTTATCTCCTGCTTTAGTCCCACTTGGTTGCAGAGTGTCAAAGCCTGTTAGGGTTCTGGATGTGGTCATTTAGACAACAAAGAAGCCAGCACTCTGAAATCTTGGCCTTGGACTTGGACCGTTTGTTCTGCCGAATAGCTGCAGGAGTAAGCGGCCATGACATCCATCAAACGTTTTCTCTGCAGGCTGCTCCACTGATCTCTCATGAGATTATTAAAACCTTGACAGAGTAATTGGTTGTGGAATTAGAAGAAAGAAGAATTTAGTGCATAACAAATCAAATTCTCTCTTGTATGCACAAAATAGTAAAAACAAGAGTAATAAGACATTGTGTCTTTCACTAAATGCTTTTAATGTAATATTCTTCGTGCCCCAATTAAGACGCAGGATAGATGACCATAAGCACAGTTATTGTTCAGTTCTGAAAAAAGACATTACCATCTGATTCTCATTCTATTCTGCTATCTCATCTTTGAAGCCTCAAGAGCTTTATTCAGGCTACGACAGCAATGGAGTTAGCATATTTAGTATAATCACCAGGAGGAGCATCATTCTTGTTGAAAAAAGAAATCAGAGACAAGTTAAAGGTGTAGTTCTGTCATTATTTACTCCCCCTTATGTCTTCTGAAACCTTAATGATCTTCTTTCTTCCATTAAAAGGGGTTATTTATAGCAGAATGTCTATGACGCTCTTTTCAATACACTGAAAGTGAATGGTGACCACGGCTGTCAGAAATGAATAACTTACATTTAGATCTGTTCCTCACACAAAGCTACTGTATCATTTGTCATGAGATATAGCACACGAGTTTGGACTATGATGCTTTTATGGTTCTTTTTTGTCTGTTTGGAGCTTGATAGACCCTAGACCCAATCCATTTTCAGTTTTCAATTTGTTTGTGTAGCAATTTTTTTATAATACGCATTGTTCCAAACAGCATTACAGAAAATAGAAACTACAAAAATAAATAAAAAAAAGGTGCTTTACAACCCCAGCACAGTGACCAATCAAAGGAAACCATGGCAGGAAAGAAATCCATATGAGGTTTAAGCAGAAGAAAAAGAAACCTTGCTAGGATGCAAGACTCATCTAGGGAAGCACATCTCCTCAGGCCAACACCAGACATTGTTAACTTTTAATGAAATTTTAAAGGGGACCTATTATGCAAAATTCATTTTTACATGGTGTTTGAACATAAATGTGTTTTGGCAGTGTGTGTACACAACCACCCTATAATGAAAAATACACCCACTCCTTTTTTAATCCCCATAAATCATAAGCAGTGTCTCAGAACAAGCCGTTTGAAGATTCTGTACAAAGGGACGTCACTTTGTACAGGCCACGACTGCTGACCGTCACTGCAGTATTGGCATAGACCCTGTCCTGAGCGAGTCGTACACAGACCGCCACTGTCTCGACGCCGGAGCAGCTGTAGCGACAAGATTGTCTTATAAGCCCCAGGTGAAAAAAAAGTACGTTTCTATAATGTACTTAATGTCAGGTACTGCTGCAGGAAAACAGGTGAGGAATACGAAGATTCTCAGAAGACGTAGTTTAATATATAAGCAGACAGGACACAGACATACATAAAGACGATACCGGACAAAGAACTGAACTCAGGCAGGAACTTAAATACACAAAGGTAAATGACAAACAGCTGTGGAGATGATTAGTGTCCATGGTGACTGATGAGTGATTTTCACGCACTAATTTTGTATTTGAAAAATCTTTAGTACTTCTTAATATAATCTTAAGAACATCTAAGTGTACTTAATTGTGCGATTTTAAGACATCATGAAATATGAACTAAAATGTGCTTTTAATATACTATCTCTGTATTTAAAAAATTTATTTAGATACTTATGGTACATTTGAACCCATAGTGTACTATGAGTGGTAACTAAATATATTTTTTATATATATACTAAATATATAATCTCCATAGGTGTAATGGTTTTTATACTGTACAAATTGTACATTCTATCCCCCTACACTACCCCTACCCCTAAACCTACCCATCACAGAAAACCGTGTGCATTTTTGCCTCGATCTTTTAACATATAAAAGGTTTTTGTAACATTAAAACATCCTGCAAGTTTCAAAGCTTAAAATATCCTTCTCATTATATATATATATACATGTCATTATCTCTTTGTGGCATTGCAAACAGTTCCCTTTATTTGACATGCATCTAACACAAAGGTTTATGCATTAAAGAACTAAAATGTTCAGTATAAAAAAAAGTCCAGTATATGATTCAGAGTAAATTAATTATCTCGGTTTATCTTAGGAGCTTGCATAATGTGAAGAGCAGCAGAGGACAAGGTCAAGTTCTCTTTTATCATCCCACACACCTGATAAAGATGTGGCACTAGAAACTGCTCAGTGTGGAAACCTTTTAATTGATGAGGGTTAAAAGCTATTATACAAATGCAGGGTCTTTAAAAGCATTATATAAAGCAACTGATACTACAAAACATAGACTTAAAGAGATGGTTCACCCAAAAATGACCACTCTTTCATTATTTACTCACCCTCATGTCTTTCCAAACCTAAATGACTTATTTCTTTCGCTGAACACACACACAGGTTTGTTTTGCCATCTTAGTGAGGACATTCCATAGGCGTAATGGTTTTTATACTGTACAAACTGTACATTCTATCCCCCTACACCTAAACCTACCCATCATTTCAGCATTTTTACATTTTTAATAGAACATTGTTCAGTATGTTTTTAAAGCTATTTTAAATATGAGGACTCATGAAATGTACACAAACACACACACACACAAAAGATATTTCGAAAATGGTCTCAGTGTTGTTGTTTTTTCCCCTCTTTTTCCATTCAGTTAAAGTCAGTGTGGTCCAGTGTTGTTTTAGACCTTTTGACTTTCATTGTATACAGCTGAAACATTCTAAAATATATTTTATATTTATGTTCCACAGAAGATTTTTCTGAATGAAATATTATTAAAATTCTCATAAACACTCAGAATAAATGACCAAAAGTGGATAGATATATATAGAGAGAAAGAGAGAGAGAGAGAGAGAGAGAGAGAGAGAGAGAGAGAGAGAGAGAGAGAGAGAGAGAGAAATATATGGATAAATTATAGTCTGCCAGAGTTTCTCTTATAGGTGTCTGAAAAGCAATTATTTCACATGAAGCTGATCCATGTTTAAAAAAAACAAACAAGCAGCTTTAGTGTTCCAATTCAGTGGCCTTAGAGTGTACAACTGAAGCAAAAAAACCAAACAAACAAAAAAACCTTGGTTTGTACGCTTCATTTGGAAAATGGGTGATCCATAGGATTGTTACAGTAAACTACACTTACTGGTTTCAAATTAGCCTACCACTGAATTATTCAGTATATGCAACAACAATAAGCAAGGACAAACTTGTATTGAGTGATCTGTTTTTCTATGTCCTGACAGGTTGTTTACAATCAGTGAAAAGATCAAGTGTAAAGGCCAGTGTTTCAGAGTCTCTGAAACTTTGAGAACAATAGATCACATTGGCTGCAACTGACAAAACTTGGCTGCTTATAGAAAGGTGGAAAGAATAGGTGGAAACAGACTTTTTGCCAAGTAGGCAGGAAAACTTCAACACCCATAATTCACTGGGCATATTGCCATCCAAGGCCACTCCCACCAGTCTGCTGTGTATACACCCACCAGAGTCAAATACCACCTTGCTTTAGTAGGAAATACTTCTGAGTTACTTTCGGTTTCCTGTGAAGGATTCAGTGTGTTGTAGGCAGTGACTAAAGGCTGCAAAGAATCCCCAACCCTCCAAACATGTACAGGTAAGAAAGCTGTATCTATACTGTTAAATTTTTACCATAATGCTGTTTAAAGAGTAGACAAAGTATACAATACAATTTTCAGTGATAAGCTTACCCTTACAATAACTGTTCTCTTAATAAATCTTTGTTGATTCAACTGTTCGCGGGCAGGGATACAAAAATGCAGAAGTGAGTTCTCGCCATGTTGTAATTATCTTAATTATGAGATTTCAACTTGTAAAAAGCATTTCAAAAGCATTCATATCTCCATAGAGCTCATAATTACAGCTTGTAATGCCTACTACATACGATGCGATTTGTGCGATGTGAACCTCTCTCACTGTACGACGTAGGACCACCGTTTAGGAGCCACAACTACAGAAATCGCCAAGATTGGTCATCTTTAGTCTGGGACAGCCCAAAACCAATCAATGTGTACCGGGCAAAAGATGGCAATTTTCTGAGAGCTACTACCTGTACCACGTGACCGCTGAACCACCTGACCGCTACAGATTCATTTAGGCATTGATAGTGTTGCCTCACTGCAAGAACATGTTCACAAGTGCTTACAACATCATGTTATAAGCACTTAAGTACACAAAAGCCCCAATGTAATATTCATTGTTTCGCTAAATTCAGAGCAAACATTTCATATGCTCTGTTGAATCTTTTTTTTTTTCAACAAAAATTAATTCCATTTGCTATAGCTAATGCTTTATTTGAATTCTGTTAACCTCTCAACTAATGATGATCTTAAAAAAAAATGATCTTGTTATCATAACTAGCTACATTCTTTTGCGTTCTATTCATTTGTAGAGCAATACCAACAGAGGTTTAATTAACAACGATCTGAGACTTACTGAAGTTTTTTCCTTCATTAATAGGTCTTTATCACATTTCACACTTCAAAAAGCAGATCTTCAAATAGGAGCATAAAAAAACTTAAGCTGCAGCTTGTTTCAATCTGTGCCCATATTGTTGTGATTTAGCCTATTTATGTCAAATTTAGAACAGATACTTCTAATAAAGACACCAACTTCAGTTTACCATCATCAATTAAGTATTGTGAAACAAAGAATATAATACGCATATTTCGTGATTTAAAGGGGAGCGCGCAAGCCATATGTGTAGCCTGTGCGCAACACTTCAAAGTCTGATCACCTTATTTGATTACAGAACTGCAAGAATACAATACAAACAGCATATCACAATGAAGAGCATTAGAATTAGACAAAGCTTAAAATATTAATTACGACTAAAGTCTATTTTGGGAAGGTTTGGGGGAAAACTTATTGTATAACAATAATGTTTTTTTTTGTTTTGTTTAGTTTTTTTTACTTTACAATGCAATCACCAATTAGATCAAACTGAAGTTGTTTAAATAAATGAATATTACCGCCCATAGGCGATTATTTAAAATTAACATCTAAACGAGTCATCCTCCATGTTTGAGTGCAATAATTGGATAGCATTACACTGTAGAAAAAAAAAAAAAAAAAAGGGTGGTTAATAAAAAGAAATATAATGCAAAAATAAATAAATTGATATTAAAAATAAAATTAAAGCAGTCCGATGAGCTGCGTGCTGCTCGTCAATCTTATGACTGGCAGCGATGACAATCGTGCATCTCAGATAATGTTACACATTAAAATGAAAGATGACATACATTGTACGATATCAAGCAAGTCTAAATAAACAGTTTTAAATATTTACGTTTATTGTTAAGTTCAACAATAAAACAACAGACAGTGACAATAGCCTAATTAGTTTATGCTACTAATTAGAGCCAGATGTGACGACACGTAGACTGTGATAAAGGCCTATTAGATTTTTTTTTTTTCATGAATGAATACATTGGCTATTTTGTACGGTATACTGCAGGAGTGAAACAACAAGGCATATTTGTGGAGGTATTTTTCTCCTCTTTTCCAGATGAGTATTGCAAA
Source organism: Hypophthalmichthys molitrix (assembly GCA_037950675.1). Classification (NCBI taxonomy): domain Eukaryota; kingdom Metazoa; phylum Chordata; class Actinopteri; order Cypriniformes; family Xenocyprididae; genus Hypophthalmichthys; species Hypophthalmichthys molitrix. The sequence continues at coordinate 26,195,407 of CM075496.1, read as the reverse complement.
GTTTTAACTGTGAATCTGACTCAAGAATATAACAATGTTGTTCTGACCATTTAAGTAGTTACTTTGTTAGTTTTGTTTTGTTAGTTATTTCATTGGCTAAGATACATCATGTGATTTAGGTTAGAGGTCACAGCAGCCATCTTAGTTTTTGCTTCAAAATAGCAGTGATGCAGCAGTAGATGTCTCCCTGATAAACGCTATATTCTTGTCATTTCATGCCAAAGAGGCCATCGTCTGCAAGTTTAATTGTTCATTTATTTTCATAAATGTTAAAAAAGAATTTCATGCCATTCAAAATAATTTGTTGAACATTTAACAAAAAAGACTGTTGTTATCTCTCTTTCATATATTAACACTGGATTCTGTTTTTTTCTTAAAAGTTACATTTCTTCATACTTGATACTTAATATATGCTTTATGTTTGCATTTTTGTTTCACAAAAAAACAATGCTGGCAACTTAAGATTTCAAGTAAAACACTGAAAGAGAACTCCTATGGTTTCGACTTTTTCTTCAGCCCTCGTCCTGTTTAATTATCTGTCGAGGTGCAACTTACTTGCAGCAGGGACAGAATAAATGTAAATGGGTATAACTGAATTATGAACCAGCCTTGTGAATTTAAACAGAATCCAAGCTGTCAGTATAACATGTCAGTGATGGGGGAGGGGGGTCTGTGAGGAGGAAACGAAACCTTGGACAAGTGTCTGTCCCAGAGGCAATGTCTGTTCAAAGCTTAAAGAGCCATATAGGAGAATGCAAACAAACCACGAGAGTAGCTCAGGCAAACCATGCAGCTCACTTATCATAGGAAATTCCCAGACAATTTCCCAATGAACATGAATTTTGCACTGGCTTGAAATAGCTAAAGTGCACACCATCATTAGTGGAGCTTACGAACCACTGCTCATTTGATTTAAACCATAAACCTAAATATAATTTTTTGATGTGGAATTCATCCCGCACTATTTGTGCAATGCACATAAACAATAGCTGAAATCAGGCAGCTTGTTCATAAGAGTAGTGATATTACTCAAGCAATCAAAATAAAGATTTCAGGTGGTCTAGCAACCAGGCACCAAAACACCACTCATCAGAAAACCTAAAATCAAATTGTTCTATTTAAAAATAAATAAATAAAATAAAAAATGTAATTTGACTTAATTCTGCTATGGTTTTGCTTGGAACTACTTTTGTTGGTGGAACAAAAGCATTCAAGTAACCAGCAATATTCTGCCTACAATGCAAGTTATTCTATTTTTTTTAATTTACATTTATTATATATTTTTGGCCCTATTCATTGTTTCACATGTATTTAATTCTTACTCTCTGACAACTATTACCTTACAGTAACAACAGAATCAGCAGATCTAGAGCTCCAGGCTTAGAGCTCCATTATATCTCCAGAGATGTTCTGATAGCACCAGCATTTCAACCAGTTGCATTGAACAGCAGGAGATCAGTCTCCTGAGGAGCAAAAAAAGTGATCTCTCACTTACAGGGTCACCAGTGTACTAAAAAACAAAAAACAAAAACATAAGAGTCTACCTCCACTTCAGTTATAGAGGAAGTTAAAATTGTACAGATAAGCAACTCGCTGGAATGAGTTAGACATTCAGCAGCCTCCTGCTGCTTTTAATCTGAAGATTTAAGGAACACAGCAAGGGTTGTGGATCTGATACAATGTCTTCTTGATGGTGACATGGTACAGGAAAGACATATAGGGACAAAACCTATAGTTGACCAGATTCAATAGCGTCCTGATCACTTGCCCTTGACAGAGATGCCAGACATTTCCGCTGAGTATGAGAGGTTACAAATGATGGCTCAAAATACCATTTCTGTGAGGTGTAGCATAATCTCAGTACTCAAATGCTAAAATAAACAGGAAAAGATGGGAATTATTTCACTAGTGACTGCAGTCGTGCATTCAGATAGCCTGAAAGCAATAATGTGGGAATTATTAATCAAATCAACTGTAAGCTTTTTGAGACAATTACAACATTCTCTTTCAGAATTTTCTTTTCAGAAACAAGAAACCTGATTTCCCTTTCAGAAAACTACCCGAGGTTTTCAGAACCTTAAAAAGTCTAGACTTCTCTGTCGGCGTCATTGTTGTCTTTGTTTTGGATCTCCATCATTTCTTTGAAATTGCATCATCATGAAGAAGAATAAGCAGCATGCTGTCCTTACATGTAACCATGAACTTCAGTGACCATGCAAGAGGGACTGCAGGATGTCCGCTGTCGATCAGGCAAACCTCAAAGGATTGGATAGATGCAATCTCAGAACTGTAGTCATGGTTACAGGGACCAAAATCAGACTGTATCCTATACTTCTCTGGTTCACAATGGTCATTATGACATCACAATACAAGTAGGCTCTCAACATAAAGTAACAAGTCTAAATGTATAGAAAAAAAATACAGATATAAGACAATCAAAATCGCAAAACTATTGTGGACAAAATCAGCGTCACAATTCAGTTTCAAGTGGTTGTAGGTCAAAAGCATGCTCTTTACGGGTAACCATGACAACAAATATCATCCAGCTATGACCACAGGGTAAATTTTTAGCAAACTATAAACCCACTGCAATGGTTTTCATAAGAATAAGAAGCCTTCGGCAAATCAGTCCTCTTTAGCTCTGGGCATCCTCTAAAGCAGGGGTTCTCAACCTTTTGCAAGCTGGGCCCCCCCAAAGCTGGTTCATTGCAGTTGGGGCCCCAGTAATTGAGAGCCACCAAATGACGAATATGAAAAAAACGAATACGACAGTTTCGGACTGGGTGCAAGGACCTTAAACTTTTGAGGCTTGCGCAGCTTCTCGAGGAGAAATCAAACAAATGAGTGCCGTTTTCTAAAGTCTTTGAGCACAACTAAATTGACATACTGCAGTTAAATTTCAAAATGTGGTGTTTTTATATTTATAACATTTGAATACAGTTCAGCAACATACATCACACGACCTGACGACCAAGAGAGCTGACAATTGACCATCACTTAATTTACCATCACCTCGCGATTGAAAATGTGACACTGATATGACAGTTCAACAAAAAAGCTAATAATATTAAGTCACTTACATTTTAGACGAAATAATGACTGTTTTGGTCTATTTTAGCAGCGAAAATAGATCCGATGAATCCAAACAAAGATCACAACATTGCGCATCTCACAGCAACACTCAATCGTGTTTTGAATGATTCAGTGTTTTGAACAAATCGTTTGAGTCAAAGATTTAATGACCCATTCACAAACTTCTGTCTCATTCTTAATGAATCGGCCATTTGAACGAATCGTGAATGAACGACTCAGTGACTCGCTTAATAAAACCGCTTATCACCTGCATTTACGCTCACTATCGACAAACCAATCAAATTTGTTCAAAACTATTTTTTTTTAAATCAGTCCAAACACATTTTAATTTTATTCAGGAGTTATGTAGATACAAAACTATAACTCTTTATGACAGTAGTTTAGTGATAAAAAAATGTGCAATTTTTTTTTTTTTTCAGGTTTTTTTTCCTCCCATTCTGTAGCCTACTCGCGCGTTACGTTATGAGCACAGTGAGATACAAATGAACAGCTTTTTTATCTCTACATGTGTCTTCTAAATCTTTAAAACTTTTGAGAATCACTCTGTGCTACAATTAATGCATCAGGCTACATCGATCAATCTAAAGGCAGGAACACACCAAGCCGACGCCGACGAACTAGTGGCGATGAAAGCAGACTGCGGGGTTGGCTCACGTCGGCAGGGTCTGAGTCCAAAGTTGCCCTGACACACCAAACTGACGCTCGACAGCCGACGGCCAAGTAGCACGTCCGTTCTCCGCCTGCGTAAGATGAAATGCCTTTCCGTATCAGCAGGTGGAAGTAGCTGAACAGCCAATCGGAATGATCAGATGGCCTGACAGACGACGTGCTCCGACGCCGATTCAACGTGTCAAATCAGCCGAAAAAAAGCAGACGACAGACCAACTTCAGCCGACAGTGCGGAACACACTGAGAAAACTTAGTCGGCCGACAAACAAAAACTGCCCGACGGCTGACCGTCGGCTTGGTGTTTTCCTGCCTTAATACTGAAATGGGAATTTCTTCACAATCACACTGAGGCTGGAAGGGTGCCATATAGCATCTACATCCAGTACTATGGACTGGTCAGCTTGTTTTTCCTTGACAAAATGCATGACTTCTATTTGCTATTTGCAGTCAAAACAGGTATAAAACCACAGAATATACCAGAAAAAGAAGTATATCAAGGTGCAGAAAGGTTTAATGTGGGCAATGATAAATGAGACCTAAGCTTTCAATTTCAGTGGTGGCAATTGATTAAACCTTGTTTATTTATTTGGAATCTGTTTTTGGTCATTCATCCGTGCCTGTGAAGTGCTGCCTCACAAATTAAACAGAGCTGAATAAGGATCTAGGCATGGTAAAAAAAAAAAAAAAAAAGTGCTGTTGTTATCCTTATCCTATTTCTACCTGATATTTCTTGGTTTAATAATTGCTTTCTTCGTGTAATCCAACATTCTGTAGCCTATACTGTTAATTCAATCATATTATATAATATTTGTGTCTTTAAAAAATGTCAATGAAGCACATTTTCCGCTTACCTGAGAAAACATTTCAGTGTGCACTCTGGTGTAGCCTCTTAATGATGTTTTATTAACAAAATTCAGGAGGAACAGGTTCAGATAATTAACCTAATTAGCACAAGTGGAGAGCATCCTGGTAATCAATTCAACCAACAACAAGAGGTATATATACTGCAGACTTACCTCTGTTCGTTTGACAGTTTATCAGCATCCCTTCACCACCCCATCCCCTCACTTCTTTTTCTATTATTACCACATCCGGGGGGTGTACTCTGGGTTCGGGTTCACACATTTCTATTGTATTTTATTTATGATTTTTATTTATTTATTTATTTTTACCTATTTTAAATTGTTTTGTTAACAAAGTTCAGGAGAAACACGTTAAATTGATCTACCCAGTCACCACGAGAGGAGGCCTATATACAGGAGTTGGACAATGAAACTGAAAATTGCAGCACAAATCATCACTGATCCACCCGTGCTTCACTCTGGGCACTCAACAGTCCAGGTTTTAAGCCTCTTTGGGGCTTCTCCACACCGTAACTCCCACGGATGTGGGAAAGACAGTGAAGGTGAACTCATCAGAGAGCAATACACATTTCACATTGTGCACTGCCCAAGATTAGCACTGTTGGCACCAATGAAACCAACAGTTGGCACTGGCACGAGTGACCAAAGGTTTGGCTATAGCAGCCCGAGCATGTATATGTATACAATATTGACTCTCTGGAGCTCCCGATGAACAGATTTGGTGGAAACAGGAGAGTCGAGGTGCGCATTTATACAATCTGGATTAGTACCTGGACAACCCTTTACCAGGTCCCTTTAAGACAGCTTCCTCTTGCTTTGACAGTTACTCCTGTTGAATGTGGTTTGTCCTACATAGTGGTATGCCGGCATTACCCTGGATACTCATCCTCGTGTCATTCCAAATTTGTAAGACCTTCATTCATCTTCAATCCAAGTGATCACGCAGGTGCTTTATTAAATCCAAGTGATCGCGCAGGCGCTTCGCGCGGACACACAACATCAGTTCTAGCATTTATAACTTGACATTTCAAACATTCATCATCAAACTAAAATGCAGTCAACCAAATATAAAAGTTACACTGCTCAAATGGTCCTCCTGTAAATTAGTGTGCCCAGCGCCTAAGCATACACATTTTTGTGCATGTGAAGGATGCTGTTTTATGTGGACATTGGAACACGAGTGAAAAAGACTTAATTGTTTACATAATGAACAATAATTTAGCAACCAAAATGTTACAAGCAAATATAGAAACTTATTTGGATTTCTGTCAAATGAAAGAGGTGAGCCCATCAGTTTTGCTTTAGCATAAAAAAAAAAAAACAAGATCATTTTGGCTTGTCTTATGTTGTTTATAATGAAACCACTATGACTTTCTAATTTATGTTGTATTTTATAGTTTAATATATAATTTTATAACTTCTTTTTCATTCTTGTTCTGTTCTGAATACCGTTAAACTTAAAGGATTTGTTGTGGAGAGAACTAGGCCTATGAATGTTTCGTTTCATTTACCGGTATTACATATAAATTAATGTAATTGTTTGCAATTACGAGGTTAAGGGAATTTTTCTTTCAGAAGATTACTTCCTCTTCTTGGCCAGGTTACGTTTCTCTGTGTCGTAAACTCTAGGGGCAAGGCTTCTAAACCGTGAATTTTTAGGGGCGTGATATTTAAATGACGATTGTTTTCAGCCGTCACATTTATCAATGTACGATCATTATACAATAGGATTACATTCTGGAGAGTTTTGTGCATATTCAGCCCATGCAATGAACTGGTTCCAGGAGTTTTGGTGGCCGTGACAGAATGTTCAGAGGTAACAGCCAATCTCTTGTATCTTTCCTTCTGCCCACTGGTTTGTGGATGATGACCAGACGACAAGCTTACGGTCACATCTAGGAGATTAAAAAAGACTTGGAAAACCGATCCACAATCACAAAGATGCAGGTATTGCCATCTGATGGAGGGAGGTCTGTGATGAAATCAACCCCTAGATGTGACCATGGTCAGTTGGGAAAGGGCAATAGAAGAAGTTTGCCAGTAGGGAGATGTTGGGGAGATTTGGACATGGTGCAACTGGTACATCCTCTAATGAACCTTCTGATGTTGCTGGCCCTGTTGGGCCACCAGTAACGATCTTGTAGAAACAAGAGGGTTCGATTGGCCCCTGGGTGACCAGTGCCCACTGAAGTATGTGCAATAATGGATGATTTAGTTCTGTTGGAGTCTGGGTACATACTGCCGGTCTGGAGGATCAGAGGTCCATTCAATTGGACTTACAATCAATCTGGGATCCAAAATGGGTTCCGAAGAATCTGGGGAATCATCAGGAGCGTGGAGTCGGGAGACTGCATCAGCATGGCCATTTTTGCTTCCAGGGCGATAGGAAATGAGAAAGTCAAAACAATTAAAGAAAAGGGCCCATCTTGCCTGTCGAGGATTAAGCCATTTCGTTTCTCAGATAATGAAGGTTCTTGTGGTCCATAAGAACAGAAAACGGAGTGAAGGGCTCCTTTAAGCCAGTACCTCCATTCTTCCAAGGCTAACTTGATAGCGAGTAGCTCTCTTTTACCAGTGTTGGAGAAGCCACTCTGAAACTGTAGCTTGACAAGCTACAAGCTACTTGTAAGTTAAAGTAGTTAAGTTACATTCAAGCTACCCTTCGGAAAAAGTAATTAGCTACACAACAAGTTACTATCAAAAAGTAGCTAGCTACATTGAAACTACTTTTTGCTTTTACAATGACATTACAAATAACTGAATAATTGTTCATGAAGAATGTCATAAGTAAAATATTTGGGGTTTAAAACAACAAAATGCAATGCAAATATGATTTAAAAAAATAGGATGAATACATATTGATTGGAACATTTTCCACGTAATTAAATTTATCCTGCTTTTCAAAGCGCTTGGGAACTTGTGTCTGCTGTTGTAAGCAACCATGAGCTGCGCTCTCCATGACGCAACCCAGTATACTGGGTTGCATGACAACAAGGAAGTTTCAGCAAAGGATAAATGGATTTTCAGTACTGAAAAGTGGAGCACTGGATCAGAGCACTGTCAATCACTGCCTTATTCGATGCCAATCATTGCCTGTAAATTTGACAATGCTCAATACAATTGGATCAGAGCCCTGTCAACGCTTTGGTAATGTAAAGCCTTTTTACCATGCCATTAAAGCTACTTAAATCTGAATTTGTGATTTGGTGAGTTTTTCAAACAGGAGGAGAGACCACATACCAGATCTCGCACTGTGTCAATATTCTGATTACTTTCTTGTGACTGACCAAGCTATTAGCTAGTATGAGTAACAAAATGCTTTCCCTGTGTCCAGATTTGACTGTAGTAATGCAAAAACTGCCCCAGGGCACGTTTGGCACCTTGTGGATAAACTATTTACTTCAAAAAATTAAATGTGCATGTGCGACCCAAAAATCCAGCGAAGAATCCGCATACTCTTCTGATGACGAAATTCATGTCATGTGCACTGTATGCTGACCCCTGTATACGCATAAAAATGAAGTATACTTTGGGCTTTAGCGATAAATATTAGTACTGTAAAATCCCCTTATATAGCCAGGACTTATTTGTCTTTACCTCTATTAGTAACCAAAGATTAAATCACCTCACTCGAAAAGCCATTAGCCTATTAGTGATATTTATTTTATCACTAATATTTATGATGATTATTAGTGATACAACATTCGAGTCATGCGCATGTGATTGTATTGGGTGTGCGTGTGCAGACATCCCACCCTGCAAAAACACATTCCAGGAGATGGCACAACACCCTTCTTAATAAAGAAATTATATTATAGGTCACTATTATATTCATTCGCCTGAGTGTGGCGAAAAAAATCACATTCTTTTCTCCTTTTATCGTTAGTAAAGCAGTAAAGACTTATACGCTTCTCTTGTGGCTCATCGACTGAAAAAGCTGCACAATGTGGCATCGTATTTTATATTCCGAGTTATGTTGCGGTATAAATAGCAATATGAGAGTGTCAGTAGCTCGGTGAGTGCAACCATTTGACGTCATCGACATAGAGCGCAAACAAAATGGCGCTGCCCATTGTCCAAATATGTCATGGATTTTTTAAATAACGTAAATCCTTAATGGGTTTTCTACTACATATTTCAGTAAGAGACATCATTTACGTTATATTAAGCCATACAAATCTTAACACCAGGGATTCCCTTTAATACCAGGTGTAACGGTAATGTGTCTTGGTTGACCACTTGTGATCGGTTCACCAAAAACGCATCTTAATACCAGGGGGAAACAGGCTTTCTCTGTTGATCGCTTGGTTTCCGGGATATTGAATATAATTTAGCGGGTGGGGGGGGGGGGCTCTAGAAATCCCTGAGCATAGGGGCCTGTGTAGACCTAAATCCTCCCCTGACAACAGGACACTCTTCAATCTGAAAGAAGTCCTGCATAGAACACCAACACACAACTGAGCTTCACAGACAAAGTGCAGTTCTTCTGTGGTGTACCAGAGGTATAACTAATTAATAATGCACTTACAAAGCTTACTGTATATACTGTAAGCAGCATGTCTGCCATAGTGCTACTTGTGTATAATGGCTTTCTGTCCTCTTTTTGTCCTTGCAGGAGGCTGAACGGGTCTTCTCTGGGCCAGATTATCATTGCAGGTCAGAGTAGAAAATGTATTGTTTTAACACAATACCCAATGTAGACTTTTGAAAATGTTGCCAGTATTTCTGTTAACCAAGCAGTGATTGTTCTCAGTTTACTCTTTCAGTGAAGTGGAAGAATTTAATTGAGGGATAGACAAACAATTTAGGAACGAAGGGAGATCATTCAATTAGTAGGTAGTGAAAATTTAAGGCTCAGGAAAAGTCAGATGTCAATAACATTGTCTTTCGATTTTAATTTCTCTCTATTATTTGTTTTTCAGTTTGTTTGTTTTTTCTTGAACCAGTGTTGCCAAAGCATCAAAATACATTTTGTCCAAATCTTTGGACAGTACACAATAACAGTAATATGAACTTTAACAAAGATTCATAAATGCATAGTACAGGGGTGTGACAATGAAACTGAAACACTGGCTAGTATTGTGTTGGAGGTTTCACACCTACATTATATATGTGCAGCCTGGTGGCCAATCTTTTATGTTTTTCTCTTTTATGTTCATATTCATATCTTTTGTAGTGAAGAAATGTAAGGCTGTTCATTTACACGACAACAGCATCTTGGGGGCCTGAAAATGCAAACTTTTGAAAAATGCGCAAGTTTTTAAAAATTATACCATTATCGTCTCCGTGTAAATTACAAAATGGTGCATCAAGTGTATTACGTGTTTAGTAGTACATTGTTGTGAAGTACTTCAGTTCGGTGGCCTGTTGCATGAAGCTAGTTGAACAAAGTCTGAGTTTCAGAGTAGGTTTGGAGTTGACAAATCCAGATAAATCCAAACTGGTTTAGATTAGGCTCAACAAGCTCACAAAGCTTCCGGAGCAGGTTAGCCGTGTAGCTTAAGTTACCATAGCAATGAAACCCGCTAAAAACCAATCCACCTTCATGACCCCAAAAAAACAGAGTTTGCTCAAACTAATCTTGAACTTCCCTGGGTAGAAACTGAAACCGGCTTTGTGCAACAGGCCACAGGAGTACTTGACAACCAAAACAACAGACATTGCTAACTACCCGCCTGGCATGCATCTTACAGAGTTTTTAAGTCATTTTTGTGGATCCGTGTATCCGGATCCAGATTTTTGATAACGCTGTCACTACAACATTCAGATTCAGAAAACCAGTCAGTCATAAGAACTTAGAGCACACAGAGGAATTCTGTTCTAATTAAGAGGCCATCAATAAAGCACACAGAAAACTGCTATTTAGATCTAAGTCAAGCGATCTTGAGTGACCTTACCTGACCACAAAAATTAAACTTTTCCTCAAGCAAGTACAAAATTTTGCTTGTTGGCCACACAGTTTGTAAAAAGAAATTGTCAGCTTTTTGTATTACAGCACCAGTTAAAGGGTTTCTGTACATTTCATTACATCATGCTCTTATTTGTATTCCTTAACTGTATATTTCACTTTGTTTCACATTTATCTTCTTCTGTCATTTCAGAATTGCATTGGCTTTGTTAGAGATTTGTCAAGTGTGGGGTTTGATCACTTGTTACGTGATCAAACCCGTAACAAGTGATCAAACGCTAAGCATTTTCCCATAGAAAACCATTTTAAAGAAAACACTTGCAATGCAATTTAATGAGTTGCATTCATATTCTGTGGCCGGCTACATAAACTGCTTAGACTAGTCTTCAAGTGTTACGCAATGGCAGAGAAGGGGCAAGGATCCAATTGCAGTAAATTTTAGAAAACACATACAGACTCAATCCAAGCAGGGGTGCAGATACAGAAAGTCCAAAAAAGAAACATAACATAGATCAAAACAAGGGTGAAGAAAATCAGAGCAAAACATTAATCCAAAGGAGGCAGAGACAAATGCAACAGTAGTACAAGGGGGATGTAAAGACATCAACCAACAAACAAAAACTGAAACACAGGGGTATACAGTTTATACACAAGATAACAAGGGGCTAACAAGGGACAAGTGAAGGTGATTAATCATCATGGTAACAAACAAGGGTAACTATGGGAACAAACAAGGTAGCAATTGAAACAAAGTAAATGGGAACAAATTACAGGGGGTGAAACACTGAAACAAGTGGGGCAGAAAATACACTTCAAAATAAATGTCCTACAACACAAAACTGGGAAAACAAGACAGGAATGTAACATCAAGACTGGTCATAACTTTTTAAAGTCAGTTACATATAAAGGTAGATTTGTTTAATTTGAATCCGAAAAGTATGACCAAAGACTATAGATATAGAAAGACGGTTCACTCCTATTAGTTATGAATGGGAGAAAGTGCAACGCGCAATATGGCGGAATACGTCCCACCTTCAATCGCTGATTAATAAAGTCATTGCGTCACTGCAGCTGCCATTAGAAGCTCCTGCTCGCGCTTAGGACTGCATATGCACATTGAAATTTGTTATTTAATTATGAGTTCGCCAAGCAGTTTTTGAGATTTCAGGATTTTGGATGGCAAAAATAGCTGCCCGGAGGCATTGCAAATATGGCCATCGAGTGAACAGACTTTTCTTGAAAGGGACTTTGGTATGACTGATGAGCCCTAAGTACAGTAACTGCTTGTTGGTTAGTTCTTAAAACACTTAGTGGCTATGTTTATGAAACTGGTTTCATCTGCTTGCCTATATAGTCCTATAGTATGCATCATCATTAAGGTGTATATTGAATTTGATCTTTGTCTTTAGTACAGTAGGGAACGTTTTTCACGTTATGCATTTCCAGAATGTCCCACTGATTGTAGTACTGTGGCAGGTGCTGTATATGGATCACAAGTGCCTAAAACTTGCGGTTTGTTCACGTTTTTGTTTTTCTTCTTTTGAGAGATGATCTAAATTTTCATGGTTTGAAACAAAAAGAAAATTGACAGGGCAGTGCTGCAGTTCAATTGAGTTTTTGCCTTCCATGACTGTGCCAGTCATGTGACTGAAAACTAGGAATAGCACACAAATTATATGGACTATATTTATCTGCTGTCTGGAGCTTGACAGTTACAATCACCATCCATTAGTTTCACGAAGAAGACATTGGTGCAACATATGAGGGTGAGTAAATGATAGGACTTTCCTATATTGCTTCTGTAAAGCAGTATCACTTTTTATTTAGATTGTACAAAATCACAAAACTGTTTTCAACTTTAAAAAGGGAGCATCAGCAAAAACAACTGAGAACCTGGCCTAAGTAAACAAAAAAGGTCAAGAGGCAGTGCTGAACTTGGACTGCTCCTTACGCATTTAACATTTAGACTACTTTGGGCACATTACGCACACTACTGTATCTCTATTGGTGGCTGTGGCATTTTCCTGCTTGTCAGTTGCTTGCCAAGCATGATTGGTGTCTCATATCATTTTCATCAATGTGTGAATCAGTTGCACAGTTCTACTCAAGTTCTCTGTGATAGCTGCAGCTGGTGTTAAAACCATTCTTTCATTTAGCTCCAACACTCTGTGAGCCGTCCCCTACAGCATCAACACTGTGTCGCTGTTGAGAATCAACTTCTCATGTGGTTAATCTTGTCACTGCTCACCGTCAAAAAGTACCTGTTTTTTATCTCATACTTTTAAATGATACTAATTTCACATAGTATACATTTGGGAAAAAATCTGATTTTGGGCTGGCAAGTTTTCAATGATTTTTATTGACATTATTAGCAAAGTGTTCCATGACATTATGTAAGTTTAGAATTGAAACTGTTGATGAAAGCTCAGCTAGATTAATTAACACCTAATCTGATGCTCTTTCTTTTTTTTGGAGCTGGAGTCTGAGAGAGATCCGAACTAGCATGTTCTGATGCTAAATTGCCTGAAGGGGAGTTGCAGCCTTGCTTGTCTTTAAAAGACTTCAAGCTAAGCTCACTGAATGGTGGTTTTTTTTTTTAAGTCACTGTGCTGTTGTTCCAGGAGGAAAATAGCGGCTGTCTACCCCCTGTGCTTGCTGCAATTATCGCTTTGAGGCCAGCCAATGCTATTTCTTCGCCCCCAATCTAAGAAACTGACGGGGCACTGAAAGATGAACAAAATTGCATGTCATATATAAAGCTCTGTTTTCCATGACATTTTATAAATGAGAAAAAGACCCGATGAAGCAAAAGTTTAGTCTATACTCTCTCTTTTCTTAGAAACCTCCGGAAGAATTGAATGATTTGAGCTGAATTTCTGTGCCATTTTTATTCATACAATATATCTGGCATCCCTTCCACTCCTGAAGGAATATATGGGAGCAGGTGTTTTTCACAGCCATTCATTTGAGAACTTCAAGGTCAGTTAAAGAAAAAGGAAACTAGATTTGATTTAAATAATGTTATTTGTTTGGACTCAGTAAGACATAACATCATTTGGTGAATGATATTTTCAATTATTTTTCAATATTTTTAATAAATTTAAACATGCTAGAAAGAGCAACACTTCAGCACTGGGCCTCATTCCAACGCACGCATTAAAGGGATAGTTCACCCAAAAATGAATATTATCCCATGATTTACTCACCCTCAAGCCATCCTAGGTGTATCTTCTTTTAGACGAACACAATCAGAGATATATTTTAAAATATCCTTAGTCTTCCAAGGTTTATAATGGTTGTGAATGGGGGGCCACGTTTTGAAGTCAAAAATAATGCATCCATCCATTAAAAAAAAGTAATCCATATGACTCCAGTGGGTTAATAAAGGCCTTCTGAAGCGAAGCGATGCATTTTTGTAAGAAAAATATCCATATTTAAAACTTTATAAATTCAAATAACTAGCTTCCGGCGGATGAACATACGCAGAATGCGCAAGTCGACCAAATGAATAATCCTCTAAGGCGATGTTTGACGCAGGATGTAGGGGTATTGTAAGCTTAGATGCCTCGCTCGGTTCAAACAAATAGGGCTGTGCAACAAATTTAAGCTCCTCTTCTCTTATATCGAAATCCTACAAAATTTCTATTTAGAAATGATTATTTTAGACTTATAATCCGTGACCGGTGATTTGTTTTGCTCTATCTATTTGTTTTGTGTCTCAGCGTTCATCATTACATTCTGCGTCAGGTCAAAGGATACTCTTTCGCCGCAAATCGACTTGCGCATTCTGCGTACGGTTGTCCACCGGAAGCAAGATATTTGAATTTATAAAGTTTTAAATATGGACATTTTTCTTGCAAAAACGCATTGCTTTGCTTCAGAAGGCCTTTATTAACCCACTGGAGTCGTATGGATTACTTTTTTTTATGGATGGATGCATTATTTTTTACTTCAAAACGCGGAGGACTAAGGATGTTTTTAAATATATCTCTGATTGTGTTCATCTGAAAGAAGATAGTCATATACACCTGGATGGCTTGAGGGTGAGTGAATCATGGGATAATTTTCATTTTTTGGTGAACTATCCCTTTAAAACTTCGCAAGTACACTTTCGCCATCTCATATGAACAAATAACTACTAATGACATTGTGTTGCTTCATTCACAATGCTCCAACAATCCAATCAATTCACAATAGACAAAATCTAAGAAAGATGATAACTTCTGTTTTATGCCTACTTTAAAACACAATAGTTAGACAATAAATAGTTAGACGTGACCGTGTTTCAGACCTCTCATTTGCCATTTGTGCATTTTGTTTGGTTTATTATTACTATTGTATTGTAAATTAGTGTACAAATTATGAATTTATAGTTGCTTAGTTCAATTTTTATAATATTAATAATATAAAAAATATATTTTAAAATTACAAATTAAAATTATAATATATTTTAGTGCAGACTTATTGATTTTTTGTTGTTGTTTTTTTGTTACTCAAGATACTTGCATATGCATGTCAGTGAGATTGTTTTTAAAGGTGATGATGTGATAATACTCCAATATCAATAAAACTCATTTTGAAAGACATGTTCTTGTCCAAGTCCATCTTGGGTTCTAACGTACATGTACTCAACAACAATTCACATCACCCTTTTATAAAAACAGGGTACTATAACCCTGCAGCCTCTATAGCCAAGGTGGTAACAGCATGTCCTTGTCCTGAAGGACTAGATTACCTCGCACGGGTAAAGGATTGACAATCTTTGATTTTGTAAGAAGGATTCTTGGGTGCACAGTGGAAACACACACAGGGACTTAACATTCAAGACCAGCCTTCAGGTGTCATTTCCACACAAATAATTGAACAGAATAACCTGCTTTTGATGACAATAGTAACCCTCTTAGAGTGATGGGGCACTTACAGTGCGCTGATTTTGTAATAGACGTCAAGAGTCTCCATAAAACATCCTTCATATAACGTAAATGGTCTCTAACTGAATGTGTGGTGGAAAACCCATGAAAGATTTACATTATTTAAAAAAATCCACATAGTTTCATACATATTTTGGACAATGGGGGGCGCGCAATTTTAAGTGCACAGTGCATTTTACATCGATGACATAAAATGGTTGCACTCGGTGAGCTACTGACACTACCCTGTTGCTATTTTTACCGCAACGCAACTCGGAATATGATGCTACATTGTGCGGCTTTTGATTGTAATTTTCAGTCGAAGACAACAAGAGAAGCCATGTAAGTCTTCACTGCTTTCCTAGCAATAAGAAAAGGAGAAAAGAATGGGAGGTTGTGAAGATAAAACAAACCTCCTTTGTTCTCTCCAATTTAGCCCTGATGCCTTTGATGCTTTTTCATCTGTATACTTTGGGGTAGGGATGCACCGATACCAAGCTCATGTAGTACTTGTACTCGTACTCGTAAAAATACCCCCGATATCAAAGACCGATACCTCACATGATGTAAATGACAGAATTTTCCGTGTACAGAGACACCGGCGGCTGCAGCAGAAACAATGTCAACCTCAGGGGTGTGGAAATACTTTAAAATTAATGATGACAACCCACACATTGCGAACTGCGTGCAAATCGCGTTGAATGAGACCAGAAGCGCTCTCTCGCACGCGCGCGCTACCTCTCCTTCTTGCGCGCGATCCCCGTTCTCTCAGACAGCGCACAATCAGTTCTCCTTGCGCCTGAATGGTCAAATGCACAAATAGATGTCAAAATGTCCATTGTGTGGAGTATCTCACGTAAATACAGTCGGTTATGGCTTAAGTGGACGCAAACAGGTGGGCGAAAACAGGATGTGTGTCAGGATATTACATGGATTCGGTCTTAAAGGGAGAGTAGCCTAATTAAATATTTGTCTGTCATGTTAATAAAACAACAAAAGATGTTAAATGAATGTATATATGTATATATCATGAAATAAAATTTCTCATATCATGGTCACTTGTCCCATATTCCACCATGATTAGGTTGTGTTTACATTGGTTCACAGTGTTGTTATAAACATTTGTTCTGTAATATTTGTTTAGCACTTTTTGAAAGGCTTGTTAAAAAAGACTTGACTTTTTAAAAAAAAAAAAAAAATTAATTATGACTAATAATTATGCCCTTTGAAGGTTATTGGACATTGTGAAATTTGTGCTTTAAGTTTGTGACAAGAATATAAAAATTATTACTTTTTTCATTGGAGTAATAATAAAGAAGCTGTCCTGCATTCATTAGTCTCACTGTGTTGTACTTGGAAAACTGCCACATTACCAAAAAAAATAAAAAATAAAAAATTAATAAATGTATAGGCATCGGTAACGGTATCGGCGAGTACCAGAAAAAAGTATCGGTACTCATACTTGGTCCTTGGTATCGGTGCATCCCTACTTTGGGGCAATGGTAATAAGCCATACAAGTCTTAATACCCAGCGTTCACTTTAAAGTAAATAGACAAAATGACAGTATCAAACAATAGACAATTTGGATTCACTTTATGAGTAAAACAATAGCCCAATTAATGCTCTCAGCCAAGAATCCTGTCACTGCATTATAATAAGTCAGTCTGTAAAACAAATGAAAAGAGGAAAGACCTTTCTAGAGAAGGGACTCTGCTTGCAATGGCGCAGGCACACCATGCATGTGAAACAGGACAATTATTGGATTGTCAGATATGAAATATTGCAGTGTAAAAATCACACATTTTTGTACATTTCACATCATACAAATTCATACAAAATTGACAAAATAGTTGTTTTCCCAAAATAAATAATGTTTTCCCATAAGATCAGGTCATCACATCCCAGTATATTCAATTCTTACACGTCAGCAACTTGGTCCATCTGGTCATGATGACGATCAATGAAGTATAATTTCTAAACACAGACAAATATGCTATTATTCCAACTACTTTGTAAATAGTGATACAATTAAGATATGAGGTATTTATAGTCATACAACAATCCTGCTGTTTCACAATCAGAAAAAGGAGCAAGAGAGGTCCCTAATCCTGTCTGTCTGATTTTAACAGATGTGCTGGACATTCACATAAATCTGATTTAAGTTTGGGCAAAAAAGCTTTTTTCATGAAAGATTGAGCAGAACCAACTATATTAGAACTGACAGTGTCTCAGTGTCTCAACTGACAGTTACTCATTACACATGCAGAGAAGTTAGCTAATCAAAATAGTGCATTTACATAGAAGTCTTAAAGGTACAGTAACACAAAATGTTTACTTTTAAGGATGAGAGAAAGGGTAACAAAGTTGTGAAATCATGAATAATTTCACAATTTACTCCCCCCCTCTCTCTGCTGAATAAAACTTAGGTAAACTGGAACAATGACAGGGAGGCTGGAATTGATTTAAGAGATTTGTCTCAGATGTCAGTAGGAGTGCATTTGCTGTCAGAGAGAAGAGACAGAACAGTCATAAATGCTACATGCAACAGAAATGCCTGGCATCCTTTCCCTTTCACTCTTTCCGTGGCTGTCTGTCACCCCCATTCCCCCATCCCCCTCTCTCGCTCGCTCTCGCTCTGTTTCTCCATCTTTGATCTGTGATTGCTTCTCTTCCTTTGTGTGTGTGTGTGTGTCTGTGTGTGTGTGTGTGTGTGTGTGTGTGTGTCTGTGTGAAATTGTGAGGCTGTGTCTGTCAAAGAGAAAAAATGCTTTTCCATAGTTGTGTTTATGGCAGAAAAAGAAATGCAAGTCTGAAAGAGAGAGAGAAAAAAAGTGAAAAACTCTCTTGCAAATCTTAATTGCGAGGCAAGTGCTTATGCAGCAGCTGCTGCCACCAAGATGTCACATCCTGTATATGTTTTGCTCACAACTGCTGCTGCCAAAGCTGATGTCTACACACTTTAATATGGCATTTTGACACTCAGCTCAAGAGATGGTGTGAATCCCTTAACATGGATTAGATGGTGTTTTGCTGAGGTATTGGAAGTCAACAGTGAGAGGCACTGCGCTACATATACTGGAAATAATCTACCGTCAGAATGTAGCACAACACTGGCTTCACCTCACTTGAAATATCCTCACTATATAAAATCAGTATTGTTTAGACTCTTCACTGTTATATCTTGAGATAGACAAGTGTATGTGTTAGTAGTAGCTTATTTATTTAGCAAGCTTACTAATTTATATAATGATGATTTAAATAATGATTAACAGATCATTATTTAAAGGGGACCTATTATGCAAAATTCACTTTTGCATGGTGTTGGCTATAAATGTGTGTTGGCAGCGTGTGTACACAACCACCCTTTAATGATAAAAATCCAACGACTCCTTACAGGAATACAAAATAAAACAAACCAAACAAATCCATGCCATGAACTAGAGCACTTGCATTTGAACATAGACCTGACATAACTCACCAAAGGTAGTTACTTGAAAAAGGCTAGACAAAGGAATGATGAAACATGAGGATTATTTATACACAGAGATTGATGACTAACAAGGAACACCTGAAAAACAATCAGACAATGAACCACTGACAAACATAGCAGAGTATCACATGACTACAGCAACCAATGAAAACATGACACTTGTTTGAGACACATCGGCGCTGCGTGGACCGATCGGCATATGACATCAAAGTATAGCAAGAGCGATTCAAAAGCATAAGGAGTCGTATGCTCTCCAAACGCTCTTGTGGTACTTTGATGTCATACGCCGATCGGTCCACACAGCGCCGATGTGTCTCAAACAAGCCTTGTTGAAAAACATACAGTACATTGTATTTTGAAATTGATTGGTACTGATTGGTAAACGCCCATTTTGGTTTTGCATGTGCACTTCTCAGTAGTCTAATCAATTCCCCCTTATTAGAGAGAATACACAGGTGCATTTTATACAGTATTGTTGTTTGTTGAACCACCTGACTTCTCTGGGTTTCAAACAATGGTGCATCTTTCTTATTATTTCTATGTTCTTTTGTTTGTTTTGTTTTGTTGTTGTTTTTTTTTTGTGCTTGTTATTTGCATTTGATTTATTGTTACTGAATCTAATAAGATATATTTATTTTAAAAAGTTATTAAAGTGTTTGAATGAGCCATCCATTTTCTAAATTCTTAAAAAGTGCATGCATCTTGCTTTAGTAATATTTATTAGGATATTTATTTATTTATTAGTGCGAGTGACATGAACGTGAGCAAGAATATCATGCTTTACACATAGCCCATGTATTGCATCTATTACTCAATGCTTGCAGAGAACCTTACCTTTGTTTCTTTAATAGGAATGAAGGCAGATGAGGATGGGGAAGAAGAAAAAAATAAATAAAAAAAGAAAGCACCCTCTTGATAAATGTGACATTGATAATACATTGAGTTGTAGTCGTTAGGATTATCACCTGGGACTTGATGCTATCCTGTGCCTTATCCCCTACTCCCTGATTACAGGTAATCATACATATGCCTGAATCTGTATGAAATTTGAGGACTGTAACTAATATCCATTGTAAACCACTGTAGACACATGGATTACTTTAACGATGTCTTTCCTACCTTTCTGGACCTTGAAAGTGCTAGTTGTGTTGGATCTTTATGGAGGGACAGAAACCTCTCAGATTTCATTAAAAATAACTGTGAAAAATAACAGAGCAAACTGAGAGCTCATAGGCGATCCCTGTGGTCGAGTTAAGGCAGGCAGAGTGTTCATTGACAACCTCAGAGGTCGTGTCAGGCAGACAGGAAGTTCGTTGACAACCTTCGTGGTCTATTTCATAGCGTACAAAGAAGAGTGGACACCACCACCTCAGGATGAGCTGGAGCGGACGCTGCCACCTCAGGAGGAGCTGGAGATGCGTGTGTGGCCCAAACACATAAGATGGTGACTGCCATTACAGGAAGTGCAGATGGCGGTAGAGGCCCCAGGACCACCGGACTCGGGTGTGCTGGGACCACCAGGATGCCGGCCGCTCGCACCGACAGCATAGGTGGGTCCACCAAACTCGAAGCCACTCTCAAACGCCTAGGGACCACCTTAGTAGCTTCAGGTGCAGCGTCCATGATAGTTGGAGACTCTTGCATGGCAACCATGACAGCTGGAGACTCTGGTGTGGCGGCCATGATGGCTGGCCATCAGATCTACCGGCTCTGTCGGTATTCAACATCCAGAAAAGTAGTAAAGACATTGTTAGAGTAGTCAATATGACTACAGTGGTTCAACCACAGTGTTATGAAGCAATGAGAATACTTAAATAACAAAAATAACGACTTTATTCAACAATTTCGTCTCTTACTGTGTCTGCGTTCTGACGTAGAACCTGTAAGCCTGCACTGTCTATACAACATAAACAGTGTAGGAGAACATCAAAAATATCTTAATTTGCAACACAGATAATTTCCAAACATCAGGGCCTGTATGTATAAAGCCGCTCAGAGTAAAATTTTAGTCTTAAGTGTGTCAAAATTCTAAGAATAATGTAATTTTACTCTTATTCCTAGACTTAAGAATAAGTATGATTCATAAAGGTTCCTAAGTGTCAAGACTAGGTCTTAGCTCCTAAATTATTTAGGAGAGCTGCAGAGGTCTCCTAACTTAGTTAGGAATAACAAGATGGCGATTAAGAAGAGGAGACACACGCTCTCCAATGAAGATATGAAGTATTAGAGTTATATGATGACATGGAGCTGATAAAATGATATAAACTTGATTGTCAATTCTTACTTTAAATAAATTTAATAAATTTATTAAATATCACTTAAACAATAATTAATATGTTTAATGCATTTTAATACATTTAATGACTTTGAATAAACTTTTTATAACTTTAAATGTAATGACTTCTCCCACTCTACAAATCAATGCTCTGACTGTAGAAATGAAATAGTATTTAGCTTTTTTGGTAACCGTATAAAATGCAGCAGTGCACCGGTGATGACTTGAGCCCATCAGTCCACAGTAAACAGGCTCTTAAATAGTACTATTGCTAAACTTACCACACCAAACATAGTGGCCAGAATTGATGTGCAAATTGTTTTTTTTGTTTGTTTGTTTTTTTTAAATGACCCTACAATTTTTCTTAAACCATCAAAATATGAGGAAAATATTTTTATTTTTATGTTTATATTATTTAAATGTTTTAAAATATGAAGGAAGAATAAAACACTAAACTAAGCAAAGGTATTTATTGGACACAATTTTTGGCAAAAAAAAGGGAAAACTACAGCTACAGGTTTCAGAAAAACAAAAAAGCTCAGAAAAAGCACACATTGACTACAACATAATCAGTTTTTAATTATAATTTAATTATTGTTTTTGCATGTGTTCATAATTTCTTTGCATGACAGCTTGGCCAAAAATAATTAGAAATAATTTGAAAGTTCATTTCATTATCAAACATGAAACAATTGACTCCAAGCATAGCTATGCGATATGCTTACATCTTTTAACACATTTTTAAAAATATTTGAATTAAGGTTGAAGATTTCAATTTTCATATGGCTGGACATCACATTTGGCCACTACTCTATGGCAGCTCATTGACTTTCCAACTGACCATCAAACCATGCGGCAAAAGCAAGCCACTTTTATGTTGATAGTGGGCTTTCCTAGAGTTGTTGGAGCCATTGATGGAACTCGTGTCGAGGAGACATATAGTAAAAGATTCCACACCATCAGTACTAATTTGTGATAATTTTGCACAATGCAAAACATTAAATTATTGGTTGTACTGCTGTGACTTCACCCTTGCAGGCTTGCTATTGGCTGATTCAGAGGTTGAGGGCGGCCATTTTGAGTTGACATCATTGTAGTCCTTTGTTCAGCACACTTAAGTCAGCACTTAAGAATCAGTCCTAGACTTTACTAAAAGTTGCTTTTAGCTTCTTTATAAAAGTCTCCTATGCATAGAAAAGTCCTACTTTTTACTAAGAATTTTTTGACACTTAAGACTCTTAAGAGCATTTCTGAGAAGATTTACATATGGGCCCAGTTTTATTGAACAGGGCCCGTATTCTTAAAGCTTCAAAGAATTCTCTCAGAAAGCTCCTCATTTAGCTTAAAAACTTCTATGTTGGAGTCTTAGCTGAAGAGCGATTCGGGACCAATCTGAGAGTAACTCTGAACGAGGAAAAGACAAAAACTTTTATCTTAGTGAGGTGGCGGGGCTGACCCTGTTGCTATGTATGACACAGTCTTTTGAAGTTTGTGTTTGGTTGGTTGTCCAAGAAGGAAAAAAAAAAGAAAAAAAGATCGCTTTTAAGTAAAGTGTGTATTACAAGCCTTCACTATGAATTAGGCATAATTTTTCCTGTTTCTCTGTACTCACACTCGCACACACACACACATTATATACAGTATGTGTATATATATATATATTTATTTTATTTTTCATTTACCATGCTGTTTATATTGTACTTAACGTATCTGATAGAAAAAGAACAGCGACATAATAAGGTTCTGAAAGTGCTGTAATTATGTAAACTTTGATTATAGAAGATTGTGACCCAAATCTTTACTGCAGCATAGTTGCATTTTTCCATTTGCCAAATATGTTAATGTAGTGTTTACTTCTATTTCTGGCACTATGGCATTTCTGCACTGTGTTGGAGATATTAGCGTGTTTGTAATAAGATTGGTCACAAACATGATCTCTGCACTATTTATTGTGTAGTGTCTTATTACCTCACTGTCATGCATTGTGTGGAACACATTTCTTCTCCCTCTTCACATTTCATCCATTTTCTCCGCTGCTAAAGAAGCTCTTAAAAATCCTCATCTGTACTCCTAACAATTTTGCTAGGATTTTTAGTTAAAGGGACAGTTCACCCAAAAATGAAAATTTGATGTTTATCTGCTTACCCCCAGGGCATTCAAGATGTAGGTGAGGTGATCGTTTCGTGTCTTAGGACATCAATGTGTCATCACGAGCCGCAGGGTTTAATTTGGATTTGTCTGTGCATGTTTTTTTTACTCTCATAGATTTTGTTACCATTGACATGCAATATACGACTGACAGACTGCAACGGTTGGAGTTAAAAATCATCATTTGTGTTCTACTGAAGAAACAAAGTCACCTACATCTTGGATGCCCTGGAGGTAAGCAGATAAACATTAAATTTTCATTTTTGGGTGAACTATCCCATTAATTTTAAGAGGAAATGCCCACATTTCTAAGAATTTTCTTAGAATTTTCTCACTAGGAGCTACTCTTTGCAGTAAGATTTTGTATGAATACAGGCCCGGATTTGTGAAGACAAGTGACGTTAGCAGGTAGATAACTGATACTTGGATAATTGTAGTTGAATTGGCAGAGAATTGCAGTCTTATCTGTTGCAGATAAGATTGTGGACCGGATAACTGAAGCAGAAGACTGAAGAGGATCACACAGGTAAGTTTCATATAGGAAAATAGTCAGGTAAGTGGTTCAGG
This sequence comes from Hypophthalmichthys molitrix, assembly GCA_037950675.1. Classification (NCBI taxonomy): domain Eukaryota; kingdom Metazoa; phylum Chordata; class Actinopteri; order Cypriniformes; family Xenocyprididae; genus Hypophthalmichthys; species Hypophthalmichthys molitrix. The sequence continues at coordinate 26,171,483 of CM075496.1, read as the reverse complement.
CATGAACAACGAGACCAGACAATGGTGAACTGAAAGTGACTACTTATATGTGTGTCTGATAAGGTGATAATCAGTAGTAGGCGTGATGATGGCTGACTGAGAGCAGGTAGGGACCAGAAGGGATGCTGGGAAATGTAGTTCTGTGGTGACTGGGTGAGTGACTGAGGATTGTGACAACATTAGCTCAGGGTATAGAGCAATGCAAACAAAGTCACACTCAACCACAAGAACACACAATTTGGATGAGCACTCTGGGAAAGTTTCTAACGTTCTGGGTGAGTTTCTCCTCTGCCTCACTCCTGGTTGGTAAGCAAGCACAGCTGGGGGCAATCAGCTACTTGCCAGAGAGAATGAATGAGAGAAGAAACAGAAGAAAAAGAAAAACACAGGGAAAAGACCACAGTACACCACACAAATATAATGTCTCTGGACCTAACACTGAGTCACTAAGTTTTAACGTGGTAAATAAGATTACGTTTATATGACAATGATGATAACATTTTCAAAACAATCACTGTTCACACAGAGTTTTAAGGCCCCCATAAGGCTTATGTTGTGTACTGTAGGTGAATGGCCAAAACACATAAGACGTAAATGGGCCCTAAGTGAGTCAGTGTGCACAGTGACTGGGGAAGTGCTATAGTGGAGAAGAGCAGAAAACAAAAAAGCAAAATCAGTATGAACATGTGTCATCTAATGTAGTCTACATATGTGGCATGAGAGCCTGAGAAAGCACAAAAACAACTGTCACATCACAACTTTATATTACAGTTGGATGTTTTAAAGAGACCCCTATGTTAATCTTTGGTTCATCGATCCTCTCAGAAAATGTTATTTTTTATTTTATTTTTATTATTATTTATTTATTTTTTGGTTTCATATTCAGATTACTTATGACTGACAATACGGAAGCAAATGTAATCCCACTGGGAAAATATGTCTGGCAACGAGAAATGGTTGATTACTCACAATCATCAGTAATTACGATGTTTTGAAGGATGTTTGAGGCTCTTTTCGTGGTTCAAAGGTAAATAGGAGCACGCAATCCAGCAGAGCCTTTCATCTCGTTTTCTTCAAGCATCTTACAACACCATTAAAGGTATCACTGCGTAGTCTTTTTACCACCAGAGGATAGTCTGTTTGATACCCAGGGTCTTTGGAGCACCAATAAGATCTTTCTTAAAGTTGAAGTGTGCACATACAGTATACATCACAAAGAAGCAAGCACACACAATTCAACAGGCTTTTAGGTCTTGTATAGTCTTTTGTATGTTTTAGTATAATTTTCAGTGCTGTAAAATGCACTCAAAAAAAAATTTTTGTTTCTTGACACTTTTTTGTTTTTGTTTTTTTCCCCCCTACTTTCAGTCTGCTGATGAGCCTGGATAATGGTCACTATATGCCATCCAATAAATGCACTAAAATCCAAGAAATGCTGGGCAGAACATCAGCAGTCCTTGCCTGATAGCTTTGTTGTATTGCATTTCATTAATTCAGCAGACTGTGGGTGTTGAAGCAGAAGACACTTGAGACACAGTCAGCAGGAGTCTGATGTGTTGAATGGGACAGACGCAACAGAGCAGAGCCTTCTGAATTTAACTGTCTGTCTGAGGATGTTTAATGGATGGCCATTCAGATCTAAAAAGACTTTTTCAAAAGAGCTAAATTAATTAAGAAAACATTGCAGGAAATGTTTTAAAATGGATGATATATTCAGGGTCTAACAAGGATCTCTGCCTCATTGTGTGCAATTCACTTTTACTCCCGTGGTACTTCTTATACATTACTCCCTGAATCAAGGGACTGGGAGTGAAATGTTACTGAGAGTTATTCTCATAACTTTTGAGTGCATTAGTTACACTAATATATTGGACCTGATTATCACCGTGGGAGATTTAGTGTCACATCATGTCTTTTTGCATCTTATGTTTCTCATTTAAAGATTTATTAAGATTTAAAGATTTATTCATTTTTTTCTGTTTGCCTATAGCACTGGGATTCCACAATATTTCAAAATAATAAAAAGAAGCGGTTTAAAATTCAAGATTAAAATTAGATTAAAAGAGATCGATGTGCAAGTTATTCACGGCAATATTGACAACGTGGGCCAACAAGGAAAATGATTGGGGTAATAAGTGAATTTCACATTTGTTTCCAAGTTTCTAATGATTATAAGATTATATATTACTGTCATACTGATTTCGTGCTGTCAGAGTTGGAGTTGTAGGCCTGTGCAGTTTGTCTTCTAGGACTTTGTGTGTTAACATTAATTTTCAAAGCATAAATTATGGAAAGGAGAAATTAGTGATATTCTGTTGGTTAATTAATATTTCCAGTTTTACATGTATATGTAATACAAAGGCCTTTGGTGAATGGGATTAGAAAATTCTTGTTTCTTTTATCTCAGTAGTAGTTATGGAAGCAGCATCAAGTTTAACAAGTTGGACTTGAGTAGTTCCAGAAGAGTGTGTATTCTGCATGGACTCTCGTCCCATAAGGTGACATTTAGTGAAATCCAGCCTGCGACATAAAAATGAGCTTGACACCCCTGATTTAAATAAGAAAAAAAGGATTCTTCTGTGCAATAATACAAAGGTGTGTAGTAGGAAAAAGTTGCACAAGTATCCAGGCTTATCTCTCAACCGCAGGCACTCCACTCAGCATTCTCTCGCCCTTGCCGAGGAACTGGCATTGAATGTACAGCAGAGAGCACAACAGTGTTCAATACAGGCCTCAGTCAGTGAAGAAACTAGGATGCACTAAAAATGCACATCAGTACATGGACAGAAGATGTGCATATACGTCTGCAGAGCTATGGAATGTTTGAAACACATTTACACATGTTTAACCTTGTTGAGAGGTGTAATCATTTTGTCATCTCCTTTGTTACAATTAACAAAAGAGATGACAAAATTATTATGGACAGACTTGTGTTTACCAGTTTATTGTGTCAGTCCTCTCTACATACTTGATTACTGTAGAACAGAGAGACGAAAGGTGGTTAGAAAAAACAGAAACCCATGCAATATTCCAGTTAAACTTAAATTTCTTCAATTTTAAATCACCCAAACCTGTATTATATAGACAAGGAGACAAATGACCAGATTTGACAACAAAAATGTACTGGACCTTGCAGAGGTATAGAGAAGCTGAGTGTTTGTCAGCTCTAACTTTGGCCACAAATTCAAATGTTGAACATTTTAAACAAATATTAGTAGCTCTAATCAGTCATGTTCAGACTGTAAACGGCCATCATTATGGACATAATACAAACGTTGATGTGGTTCCCTGAGATGAGGCTTTGCAGAAATCAGTCCAATACAACAGGTGTTTATAGACAGTAATTTCACTGATAGTGATTGTTTTGAATCAGCAGCCTTTGTACAGGACGTTGTGGTGAATAATAGAAAATCAATGAAAAGTATGTCTCACGGCTAGGCTAAAACATTTCTAGCAAGATATCATGTAACCATATTTGTCACTTTTTCAGTTGATAAAACATCAGTATGTGTTCTCAGAGCTCAGCAGGATATTGGATATAGGGCTAAAGATAAAACAGGGTGCTGTTAGGTTTTCATTTTGGGTGAGACAAATCTCGCCTAGCCAATTTTCTCCTATCTGAGCTCAGCTATATTTGCAGGTAACAAGGTTAATAATGTCTTGCTGCAGTAAACAGGTTAATAAATAAATTCATATAGACTTATATAGAGTGTGTGTTTGTGTATACAACCAGACTCATAGATAGAACCCCTACTATAAAGCTAATATGTACAACGGACATTATTCAGCAGAGATATTAGGTCACTAAATGCTGTGATTGTTAAAGGGTTAGTTCACCCAAAAATGAAAATTCTATCATTAAATACTTACCCTCATGTCGTTCCACTCCCGTAAGACCTTTGTTCATCCTCAGAACACAAATTAAGATATTTTTGATGAAATCCAAGAGGTATTTTTAAGGACATTCGTAGGTATGTCTGAGGTCCATGGCTGGATTTCCAGAAACTGTCTTAACTCTATGGCATTCTTAAATTATATCTTAAAGTCCCCCTGAAATCAAAATGTAAGTTTTTTAGCTTTTAGTATGAATATGTTAGCCTTATGGTGCGTTCACACCAGACGCGAATGAAGCGTTAAGCGCGAGTGATTTACATGTTAAGTCAATGCAAAGATGAGAATAGACATCCGACGACGCGAATGAGGCGGTGTGAATGACACAACGCGAATTGAGCGTTTTGGGCGTTTGACGCACGTGTTGAAAAATCTGAACTTTGGCGAATATTCACGCCGCATTAACCAATCAGGAGCTTGCTCTAGTAGTGACGTGATTACGACGTAGCAAGCGGAGGCAGAAATCCGAAACAACAATGGAGGACAAAATCGTCTTCGCTGTATGTGGATACCCAGAGCTGTACGATACAGCTTTGTACTTTTATAGAAACAGGAATAAAAAGGATCTTGCTTGGAAGAAAGTGAGTGAGGAGGTCGGACAATCTGGTAAGTTGTAAAAAAAATGCTCTTTACTTAATTTGAGCTATATATATATATATATATATATATATATATATATACATACATACATACATACATATTGAGACTGCCGAAGCCCCTCACATGACGCAAAGTATGTCGTGAAGTGAATTTCACATGCGAAACTCAAAATATTCGGTTAGAGATTAGAAGAAAACAGAAGTTTTACAGAGTCTAACGGCTCTGGCCGAGCTGTAACAAACGAAACGCTATTGGCTATTTAAAAAAAGGAGTGGGGCTGTTTGATATATCGCCCTGTCTTCCTTTTTCAGTTGAAATTACGTCAACACACTGAGTAATGCTGCGCATTCCAACACTCTTCAGTGGACTTTTAAGCTGTACCTTAACGTTAATACGTGTTTCCCGAAACGTTCTTAGTTAAATACACCTTCTGTAAGTCATTCGTTCATAAGGTTGGTCTGGACCAATCTTAGCTATACCTTATCGCTGTTGACAGTCTATACGAATATAATTCTGAAGTTGTAATATACGCAGTGTTCAATTAGGATAATGACAAAGAATTCAAATGTGCATTGGCGCTGAGCCAGAGACAGACGCACGCTCAGCGCTGAGGTCTATGCCAATTTAGCATAAAATTCATGACAGTTAACAAGTTTGTGAATATTTTGAATAAAAAAGAAAAACTAAATAAACACGATACATACATTTCAGCTGCATGGCATGTCAAAGAATTAATATGTTCTAAAATGATGTTCTAAAATAACAGTCACCTTAAACTCACACTCATGGGGGCTCAGCTAGAATATAGAGCCCCCAGAATATAAATTAAGTACAACATAGAATTAGTTTGCAATTTGGATTATTTTTATAAGATCACATGAGTCCTGATAAATGCAATTTCTACTTCTAAAGTGCTTCTTTCATAAAGACCACCGCTTTCTCACATAACGCAGTGAAGCAGCCCCTGCATAGAATGCATAGAGCAATCGATATCAAACAATTCAGCACCAGCGCCATGGACATCACCTGGTAATGTTGCACTTATACTTTAAGCAACCTTCTAAGGTATAGTTTGGGGAACAAGCCTAGAAAAGGTATATCTTCAGTTAAGGTATACCTTTAGAGTCTTCGTAGAGCTCTAAGAGCCAACTTTATCAGGAAATCCAGCCCAGAAAGGTACTAAAGACATCATTAAAACCGTCGACGTGACTGCAGTGGTTCAACCTTAATTTTATGAAGTGGCGAGAATACTTTATGTGCGCAAAAACAAAACAAAAATAACGACTTTGTTCAACAATCTCTTCTGCATAAGGATAATGACAGGAAGAGAAGAGATTGTTGAATAAAGTCATAATTTTTGTTTTGTTTGAGTCAAAATTAACCACTCTTTTAACGATGTCTTTAGTACCTTTCTGGACCTTGAAAGTGTTGATTATATTGCTGTCTATGGAAGAGTCATATACTTCTTGGATTTCATCAAAAATATCTTAATTTGTGTTCTGAAGAAAGGTCTTACGGGTGTGGAATGATATGAGGGTGAGTAATTAATGACAGAATTTTCATTTTTGGGTGAACTGCGACAGCGCCAGACTAACAGTCTGAGGGCGGAAGTGGGCGGAGCAAATTTATCTTCGTAGACATTGCTCCATTTGGTGCGTTTTAAAGTTTAAAACCATGTTAATGTCAAATATTTTAATAAAACGGACTAACTGAAATTATAGATAGATACTCGCTTTTTGTTAATAGCTTAACCATATAAATATATATGTACACACAAAAGTTACAAGGATATTATATTTCCTTTATATTTATAAATTATATTTATTAAACCCCCTTGTAACCTTTTGAATATTTTTTAAAGTTAAAAGTTCAGCAACTTGTTTTGTCACAAATAATTAACTGAATATAAATTGAACACAAAGCCTAAACACTAAAAATGACAAACATTTATTTATTTGACATAAAATGTATATTTTACTCAAGCACTTCATGATGAATGAACCATTTTTTATAGTACATAATACACATTACACAGTTATACACTAGATTACATGAATTAAGCAAATTCAGATCCATCAAACCCAAAAACAAAACACAAAAGTAATTTAATTTTAATAAAATTTACTTTTACCCCCTAAGTAGCAAACACATCATATACTAGCTGTGCTTTGCTCTAAAAAAAAAAAGTACAAAATCAAACCAAAGAGAGTAAATTGAACAAATTATTGCACAGCAGGTACATGATGACAAATTAAATCTTAAAAGAAAAAAAAAAAAAAATCTCCATGAACATTTTTGTCCAGACACTCATTAAGAAAAATGTCCATATCATCCTTAATTTGGAAGCGAAACATTAAAGGCTCTTTGGCCAGTTGTCTGTCATCATCCGTTTCAGCCTGTGAAAGTTGAAGAAGGGCTTTTTCCTTGTCATCCTCTTTCAATATCAGAAAGCACGGCTCTTCCACTAAACCTTTGAAGACTTTTGGTTGTTGTACAGCCATTCAAGTGCAGGTCTTCTGTGATCCGTGGCTCCTTCATGAGAGAAGGGTACAAACAAATGGGATAAAATGTTGGAAGTGTATTTAACAATACTTTGTGTTGTAGTCAGGATGTAGCACAGCATGTATAAAAGTTTTGACATTCTGTTTTTCTCATGTTTATATATTGGAGACATAAATCATACCCTGTAACTAATGAAATTAATCAATCATGTTCAGTTTAAATTTTTTTAAAAAGGCAAGCAATTCATATGGCTTTTCACACTGCACTTAACCCCGGGTTATCATCGTCCCAAACACCACATTTAACCGTGGATAAAGTAACGCTCCATGCTTGTATATTTATGCGCTTTTGACAGTCACAGAAACACTGTGCATTGTATATAAACCGAAAATTCAGCGTTGGAAAGAAAAAAACCACAAATACTGACAGAAAATGCAACAAATGCAGTGCAGAAAATACTGTTTAATTCTTTTATAGTCTGAAATGTCCATTCAGGATAAACTTGATAGCGAAGTTGGCTATATGTAATATGAGGATGTGCAATGCCTGAGCATTAATGTAAACATATTGTGTGCTTTGTTCATCCAATCAGTGACACTGACACTGCAAATATGCAAATAAGGATGTTAACCCAGGGTTTAGTAATGTACAGTGTGAAACGCTGCGTATGGATTAACTGTTAACCTCAGGTAAATGATGATCAGTGTGAAAACGTGAAGATAACCCAGGATTCTGCTTACCTGGGGTTTACAATCACCCAGGGTTAACTATTTAAAGTATGAAAAGCCCTCATATTTGTTTTTCATTCTAATGTAAAGAGAAGTTCATGCATTTTTAAAAACTTTTTCTTACCATTAACATGAAGATCCCACAGTCAATAGAGCTGGCCAACTGTTGTGGAACCTTCTAAAACAATAGAATATTATTAAGTAATTTCTGAAAAGATGTGACAGATATAACAACACACCATTTGTATAAGTAGCTTATGTCTTTATGAAAGCCTTATAAAACTAACCTTGTTTTTGATCAGCTTTCATTGTTCTGGGGTGATTCAGCTTGTCAATTTACTGCATTGCAAAATCAAACAGAAAAACAAAAATATATAACCATAAAAACTGCATAAGAGAGACAACTTTCGTTGTTCTAAAGTCAAAATGACTACTTACTACATTGTAAAAACAACATTTTAAATTCAGAATATAAAAGAAACGTTCATACCTCCATGGACAACAGCAAATAAAGTAAAGCTGAGCCTCTCTGAATCCTAATATGCCTCTAAAAATCCACATAAACATTGGTCAGTATTGGAAAATGTAACCAATAAATAAACGTGATCGATTAAAAACATAACACAAAGAAACTCTTTACCGTGTTCTCGTCTTCCGCCATTGTTTTTGTCGCTAACTCTGCCCACATACGACGCGAGACTGTTACTCCGCCCACATCCGGCCTCAGGCTGTCGGTCTGGCGCTGTTGTCCTCAGACTGTCATGACGTATGGTTCTGCGGTTCTGCAGTTGGTTGTTATTGGGGCTCATCCGGGTTACTGAAGTCTGCAGCGCTATATGCTTGCTAGGAACGTTTTTTCCTTGTGGAAGTTTTGCCTTTGGTGAGCTAATAAAATATTAAAAAGCACTCAAATTTTGTGTAGTTATTTAATTATGTCATCCAGTATCTCGGACTCGCTCTCTCGTTGCACACAAACGCAGCTGCTGCCATTTTGCGACTATTGTTTTGTTCACTGTAATGGATTAAGATAACAAACAGGTACGATTTTAAATCATTTTAATCTCAGATCAATATCTTATCCCCTTAATTATTTATGTGGCAAAATGCCGTGTAATATGTGGTATGACTGTACCGTATCTCTTAAATGTGTTTCTGTCTAGTTTGAACTTGCTGTGCGAGCAACTGCTCTCTCCGCGGAAGTGGACTCAGATCAATATTTCGTGTAATTATTTACTTATGTGGCAAGTAGCCGTGTAATAAGCGGGATAAATGTACATCCATCCGGTTGTTATCTCAGAATAAACCCCTTCAGGCTGATACAAGACCCCTCCGCTTCGCGGATTCAGGATAAAAACAGCACTCGTGATATTGAGCTTGTTACTCATGTGATATAACAAGTAAATATACAAACAATATGTGAAGAGTTTGGTTCCAAAACGCTATAACTCCATTTTGATTAATTTGAGTAAAAAGGTGCTTTCTTTACCAAGAAAGTGGCAAGATGAAAACCACTATTTTCTGTTTCAAACTTTCACATATCATCTTTTGGTTATAAAAACATTAAAAATTCAAATCTACATTTTGATTTTAAAAGGTTTATTATAAAAACTGATTATATTTTTCCCAAAATGCAATAAATCCATGACACGTTTTTTTTTTTTTTTTCAAAATGCAATTAATCCATCAATATAAAAGTTATTTTTCATATTGAAAATACACAACAAAGTAAGCTGATTCTCATATATGACAGCCTCTGAACTTTGCCAATACTAATCTTATATACAGGCATTTGACTAAAAATACATTAAGTCGTCGCTCCCAAAATGAATTCAACGAGTCATCTTGTTAATGTTATAAATGAATTATGTCTCTGTTTGTCATTACCAATTGAAGAGTATCTGGTGCCACCGCACGGTTAAAATAAACACATTTACAGAGTACACTGGTTGAAAACAGCTTTTAAAAACTGTCCATGATTCAGTTTTGGGGACCGTGACAGAATTTGATGCTGTCGTGGAACAAGCAACAGTCTGCATTTTTCCTCATCCCAACTCAAGTGCCTCATCTTCTTAATCTCCTCACGTAAATGATTACATTTTTGTTGATCACAAAGTACAAAGCAGATAAGGAAAACTGGGATGCCGGGTGTATTCAGAATGCCGCCATTACTGTTTACAGTGAGTGGAATGGTGCGCTGTGATTGGTTGAGCGGATATATCGCATTCTGCAGAGAAGGGAGACTGGCGTTTGCTGGGTTTTGGAAAGAAAGGGAGAAAACATGGCAGAATAACACGACGGATATCGCATTTTGGGCAAAATCAATAAATGACTTTTCAATACCGACCAGATACAATACTGATTTTGGCGGAAACTCAATTTTTTTGAAAATGGTGTTTATCGCGTTTTGGAACCAAATTCTTCATATATTGTTTATTGTATATTTACTTGTTTTATCACATGAGTAACAAGCTCAATATCACGAGTGCTGATTTTATTCTGAATAGCACAAGTGCAAATGTGATATTCATTTCATACGACAGTTAAATAAATAAGATTATTTTCAAAGAAAATATTACTTATAAAGCCAGAGCAGAACTGTTGTGCATCTCCAAGCAACACACAGCAGTGTTTTATTACTGAATGAATCCGCATTTTGAGCAAATCAATCAAGTGAACCAATGGCCCATTCATTAAGAGAGCCATTAGGTATGACGTCAAATAGCAATTTGGACGCATACAGAGCCATCTACACTATAATCACTCATGTGGTACTTTGATGTCATACACCGATCAGTCTACGCAGCGCCACTGCAAGTCGAACACACCTATTTATCCATTCCTGAATGAATCAGCTGTTTGAACTAATCAAATGAATGACTGACTCATTCTCAATGACATTTACTGCACCTAATGGCAGTTTTAGGCCTGGTTTCACAGACAGGGCTTATACTAAGATAGGATTAGGCCTTTGTTCATTTGGGACATTGAACCCTTGTGCTGTGTTGAAAACCCTTTAATACTTGTGATGTTCCTGGTCAAAAATGACCGGCCATCAAAAAATTGTTTATAAATCTCTCGTTATGCTACCTTATCACCAGATATTGGATTCAATCTTTTTGTCAGCTTGATTTCTTTCAATTAGGACGTTTTGTGTTTATTTTTGGAACTGATCGATCATAGGCCTTATTTATCTGAGCTTATGTACCTCAGTTTTTGAGTGAAAAAAGTGTTATTTGTGGATTTTTAAAAAAAAAAAAATTAATATAAAATATGAAAAAAAAAAAAAAAAAAATTGCACTGGTGATCACACTAGTGTGTTTTAATGTATAACCAGGAATTCTGGCAAAAAGTCACACTTGTGGTGTTCAATCAAAAATGACTGGCCTATATTCTATATTGAATCAAATAAAATATTTAAAGCTACTTTTTGTCTATTTGATGCTTTTCTCATTTAACACAATAATGACTTTATTTTTTGGGAGTAATTTCTCAGCAAGATTCAGTGTGCGATTAATTTACCATTATTTCAATTAATTAATTGGCACATCATGTAATTAGAGTAAAATGAATAATTGCTTGACAGCCCTATAAAAAGTTTGAAAACATTACAGTTTTTTAACGTTTTTGAGCATTAAAATGCTCACCACGGCTGCATTTATTTCATCAAAAGTACAGTAAAAACAGTAGTATTGCCAAATATTATTACAATTTAAAATAACTGTTTTCTATTTGAATATATTTTCAAATGTAACTTTTTCCTGAGTTTTCAGCGTCATTCCTCCAGTCTTCAGCGTCATATGATCCTTCAGAAATCATACTAATATGCTGATTTGCTGCTCAGGTAACATTTATTATTATTATTGTCAATGTTGAAAACAGTTGTGCTGCTTCACATTTTTGTGGAAATGGATCATCTGTGTCATCTGTCATTTGTGTCATCTGTCAATGGATTCTTCCTCCAATATTATTCCAAATTCCTTGTCTGTATCTTTATGGTGGACTTGCTTTATGGTGGAGTTGCTTTCCTTAGTGGTTTTTTCTTGAGTGGACAGATGACATCCATTCCATACTTGTATAATTTTTCTGGATGGACTTTGAGGTACATTCAATGCACTTACATTATTACATATGAGCAATGTAGCAAAAAGTGCATCAGTTTTTCATGTGCGAGATTTAAAACAACAACAAACAACTTTTGACTATAAAGCAGCTCTGCAGAAAAAAGTGTCATCTTCCAGCTCAGTTCAGTTCTCATCAAATAGTGTCAGTGCAGTCAGATCAATAAAATTGTTAAATATTAAGTGTCCCCAACTAGGCAAGAGTATTTAGCAGTATCTTCTAAAAATGGTGTTCTAGTTATTGATATTTACAACAGACTAACAAGGCATCCATATTCAGTCACGTCTGCTTCGGTTTATTTGCGTTCACATGACTTTGCTGAATGACATTCATAGGGCATTTACACCAAAAGTGGAGAAATATTGCCATTTTCACACATTTACTTCATATTTCTTTAGACAGAATCATATTATCTATTCATTTCCAAGTCTTATTCTGGCATGATATTAAATATAATTTTGGCTCATTAATCTGAATGGATCTTAGAAATGAAAGCCTGCCACAATATAGCAATTTTGAGCCTGAAGGTATATGGAGAGCTGGAAAATGAATGGGCAGCCCAGGTTATACTTTTATATAAACACCATGTGCAACACGAGGGTAGTGCTCTCAAGCAATTTAATGTTGCAATAAAATGTGTGCCTCAGTGAAATAATTGACTTCCACAGAGAAGTCTGTATAGACATCCATTGTGACAGAAAAAAAGGAAATTTCAATAAAGAGCATTTTCAGTCCATTTAATTCTGTTTTGTAATAAGAACAAGGGGGCAAACTAAAAATAGACAGACCAAAGCCTCAGTGCTCTAGCACACATATACCAACATACATTTGGTATCAGGATTTACATAATAAATTTAGTAAGATTCATTAAATGTTGAATTAGCTGTTGCTATTTTTTTTTAGTCCTTTTAGTAGTATTATCTTAGGATTATAATCGTAAATTTTCACTGTAAAGAGTCTTGCAAGAGCTTAGTAAAGGAAAGGGGAAAATGTGAGTTCACATTTAATCAAACAACAGGGCAAACCTAAAAAGTACTCTTAAGAGACAGTGTGGTGTTTATTACTTTCTTTATTGCTATGTGCTCCCCATTACAAAAAAAACAGCCTCAGTAGTGTACACTCCCATTACAACTAACAAAAGTACAAATTAAAACAAAAAGAAATGACTGCAAGCAACTGAAAGTGTCTTTGTAAGCCAGAACAACAATTAATACTTAAATGGACATGGAATTGTGAGGATATGCTTTATCCTTTTGTATTGGGTGTCTGTCTGTGGCTTAGGGATTGTCAATTTAACATCTACTATTCACATTCTTTTGTGTTTCTGAAAGCTAGTTGATTTAATTAGTAACAAATTCTTTGTTAGCAGAAAGTAAACAAGTTTTTTGTGATGCACACAATGTTCACCTCAGCTTTCATCAGTTGAATGAAGTTATCTATTCTAGAGGATCAAGTCTTGTTTTAGGTAAAGCTACGAATTAACTGTAAATACAGTTTCGTGTAGGATTGGGGGATTTGTGGGTGAAGGACAATGAATCACTGTAAATGACAGCTTTGTTTAGGATATTCTCTACAATATTTCTATTCTAAAATGGCTGAGAAACAGCTTTCCCTTATAACATCTCAAAAGCTGAGAATGTCATATTGTATCTAGAACGGCAGTTAAAACAACAACAACATGGCTATTCATATGTCTACTTTTGTTTCTGTGTTTACTTTTGTGAGCGACTCTTACTACTCAATGGGAGCTTGTGTTTTTGTTCTGAAGTAACAGATAATGAAGTAACACTTAAGAAATGATGTTGAACTTTGAATCGCAATAAATACTCTAAAGTTCTCAATGGTATATACAATAGCTTTACAGTAGCACACAGGTGAGTGTGTGTACGGTTATGAATAGCTGAACTCCACTGATAGATTAACTGGTCCCCTTGGTATTGCAGTCAGATGCATTGTGGTTGAGATATTACCCTTGATTATAAAAAATAAATAGCTTTCCTCTCCCTCAGACAAGAGATATCTTGTGCAGTATAAGATCTCCAGAAAGTCCAGCTTTACTCCTTCAAAATCCCACCTGAAACATCCAGTTCACAATATATATGATGGGTCTCCTAGATTATGATGAAGCTAGCTGCTTAATGATTTTGTCACTCAACTTTTCTGGCTGAAGGTGAATTCATAAGACAAAATAGGAGAAGTGTCAAAGAGAAGCCTCAACATCACAGGTAAACATTTTACGGGAAAAATTATTTTGGAGGAAAACAAAGTCTAATTTAATCGATGACTTGCTGAGAGGCGGATTCATGAGTGACGGAAATGCTTTTGTGACCAAAAGTTAGATATTTGATTGCACTTTTGATGGTATTTCACTGATGTTTTTCCTTTGGCTCACACTAATTCTTCAGTGCTTAACTCGTGGCTGAAAGCACATTTCCTAACATATTATTAATGTGTTAATATAAAAAAGCACCAATAATGGTCCTGAATCTCTTATTTTAAAAATCCTCAGCTTGTATGTTTGAAAAAAATAATACTGACATTTTCCATATACAGTATTTACAGGAATGTTCATAAATATTAATTGGTCAAACACGTTTGGAGCTGTTAAAAATAAAATTGTAAAGATCGTGAAGTTTGATACAACTACAAGCGTTTCCTCACGAGTACCACCGGAGTCTCTTCACGTATGCGAACCAAACCTCCATAGACCAGGATGCTGAAAGGATCATCATAAGAACGTCTTTGGAACATTCCCCTTCACAACAGTGTGTGATTGACAAGTGTGTTCTAAAAACAAATACTGCCGGTGGGGGAATTGAGAACATTTGAAAGTGAACCAGCACTTTTCCCTCTCTTGTTTTTAAATATCTTGAGGACGATCTGAAGGGAACGATGAATGTTAAAGATCTATATCTACAACAAACAAATTAGAGAGAGACTCCAGAGGAAAAAAGACACAACTAGCCTTCATCTCTCCACCTCTGATAATGCCGTTGGCCACTGAGTCTCTTGGGAACTTTCCAGCTGCCACGGTGCATCTTTAGCGGCGTCCTCGTTCCATGAGCTATGGATCGTCATTGCAGGCAGATTTCTCACGCCAGGTCTGAGGAGCTTTTGAGTCTTGCTGTTCTCAGTATTGGGTTTGCGAGGTGGGGGAGTGGCAGTCTGCTTGACAAATTGGCCTTGTGACGAGGATCCTCGCTGATGCTGCTGAGGGCCTTTCAGTGTTCCATTAACGGCTGAGGCTGAGAGTGTCTCCAGAAGTTGAGAGGCTGAACCGAAGCGAAGTTCCTCCTCCGTCTCAGCAGCTTCGTGCAGAAGAGGAGCAAAAGTGCCACTTCGCTTACTGCAGGATTCACAGCAGAGCTTGTTGTAACCTGGTATCGAGCAATAACGAGCCAGAACCTCCATCTGACAGAATATGGACTTGTCTCCTCCGCATGGCTCATCTGTCAGGGAAGCAGAAGGCTTTTATTCGGTGCCGAATAAAACTCACAGAAGATTTTCACATTTCAGCTTTTTTAAAAAGTCAGTGTCAGTGTACACCCAACAGTTCACCCAAAAATGAACATTTTGTCATGATTTACTCACCTTCAAGCTATTCTAAATCAGTATGACTTTCTACCTTTTGTGTTTCACATCAGTATGACAAATCAGTATGACTTTATGCCTTTTGTTTTGTGTTCCCATTCAGCTGACCAGTTTCTGGTTATAATTTTTGTCAAGTCTGACACTGCACATCTCAGTTTACGTGTCCAAACATGAATATACAATCCCAGTATGCTGTTTTACAACCGAAAAATCACGATCCTAACCTTTATCTCCACCAAAATCTCAGTTGGCCAGACAGTGATTCATCTTTTCTCAATTGTTAAAATACTGGTGTCTGGGATGTCATGAGTCTAGAGAAAAGTGTAATATTGAATGAATAATACTCATAAACAGCTGCTGAGATTGTATTCTCACTTGAAATGAAGTTGACCCAGAAACAGTATATTCAACATGTCGCAATTAATAAGAGGATACTGGGGCTGTCAAGGTCTAAAATGAAAAAGTGAAAAATAAAACTATCCATTTAGTCTTGATAATTAGTGATGTAAATATAGATAATGTAATTCTGAAGCCAATATTAAACTCAGAGGTCTGTTGGTGATGTGGCCTAGCAAGTCTGATGCATTGTATAGTGACGCTTATGTGTGATTTGTGTTTTTTCTGATCCTCTCAGCTTTACCTTATTGTTCCTCTCTCCTTTCACTGTCCTATTCAATACAAAAGTAAAAGCGCACAAAAAAAAAAAGGCAGAGGTCCTCAGTAAAAAAGCCATGAGGTCTTTCAATTATTATAAGTCATAAAAGAGCCATTCCAGTTTTTGAAGTTGGATTACGGACTGTTTGTCACTAGGTAAACCACCAACTGGCTATGTTTTACAGATGAAAAGAAGCAAAATGCCTCCAGCTCCCTAAGGAGTCCTGCTTTATACACAGATGAAAAGTTAAGCAGCGTGCCGCAAGTGTCAGTTGTAAAGGGTAAGTGTTTTGTTAACCTTCCACTGAGATGGATGTTATACAGGTGCGGCTTAAGCCATTAAACAGGAATTAGGGGGTGCTGTCATGCAAGCATACACAAAAAGAAAGTGCTATTCACAGTGATATCTGCTGAGATTCATTTTAGATTTCACACTCTTATCACTGTACTCAAGGCACACTGTGTTCTAACAAAAAATGCTGACCAGCTGAGTGTTACTCATAAAAGATTGGAAGAAACTTCTCGAGAGCAGCGATAGAGTTCTCTTGAGCAAAGTCAGGCCTTTATGTTTAAGAAACTGTTTTTGTACTGTAGGCAGTGCACATCACCACAGTCAAACACGATGAATAAAGCACAGATAAATGTGCAATTTCAAACTCATGGGGTGTAAAAAAGGTATAGAGAGAAATGCAAAAACAGTACATTATAAAAAAAAAAAAAAAAATTAAACAATAAAAAATGTTGCCAAAAGCTCATGTTTGGTTCAAGTTTGTAGGCATTATGTGACCTAATTAATAGCTTTCTCACGCGTAATTTGCGTTTCTAAATAAAAGCTCTCAACAGACAACGGAGATGGGGTAAACAAGCTTCTCCAGAGAGCAGTTGAGAAGTTCATAGACCACAAAAGCATTCTGGGAAATTCACTTTGGTTAAGGGCACAATGAATAATGTCATCAATGCAGATGAATTTGTGCACTGTGCAACACTTTCCGTTCTCTTTCAATAGGCATTCTTTTGTTGAAAGAACAACATGAACAGTTTAGCCATTCAAGATCCCATAAAATCGCTTGATGAGTGAATTTTTTTGTCCTGTGCTGACGTGTTTCCTGTTGAAACCAATTCCCTGCTTTGGGATGCAGAATTTGTATTGGTGTGTCTATGTCATCTTACCATGACAGGGTCCTGGCCTGCAGACTTTGTGCGACTCAGGCTTCTCGCCAGTGCATTGATCTCCAATGCGACATGTGACCAGGCGTCGTGCCACACCCTCCCCGCAGGACACTGAGCACTGGAGATAAGAAAGAGGGTGATGGGAACCACAGAGAAATGCACATAGTTTCAAACATCTAACACTGTGTCTTAAACATGCACAATGCAATTTGTCTGTCCACATTAGGGCTTTTCACACTTTAAATAGTTAACCCTGGGTCATTCTAAACACTGGGAAAATGGAATCCTATGTTATCTTTCTTCTCGTTTCACACTGCTCATAATTTTCCAGGGGTTAACAAATAATCCTGGGCATTCATAAGATGATGTTTCACACTGTACATTCCTAAACCATGGGTTAACGTTCTTATTTCCATATTCGTGGTGTCAGTGTTACTGATTGGATGAATGTGCAAGCAATATGTTTACATAAAGGCTCTAACATTGCACATCCTCATGTTACATATTGCAGACTGTACTATCCTGAATGTACTTTTCAGACTTTATAGGTGAAAATGAAATGGTTTCTTCTTTACTCCAATTGTTGCATTTTCTATCCCCATTTGACATTTTTCCCCTCAAACACTCTAACTACTATGTAAATCCTATTTAAATACAGCACACAGTGTTTCTGGCCAAAGCACCTGAAAATGAGGCAGGCAATTGTCTGTCGGTTGCTAAGCATCTAGTCATAACATTTTAACAACGCAACATTTTACACCGCAAACGTGGTGCCAAACCTGCTTCTAAGTTACAAGTGTGAAACGTTCCCTTGCTCTGGGTTAAAAGCAGCGTTTAGAACAACAATAACCCAAGGCTAAGCGCAGTGTGAAAAATGAAGTTGAATCACAGCCAAACTGAAAATATTTGATGTTAACATACTGTATGTTAACATCAAATATTTTCAGTTTGGCTATGATGAGCAAAACTTTAGACCCATGAGATTTCAAAGTAGGCAGGGATACGAAGAGTGACTATGCAGAAATAGAAGAGGGTTCATGTCCTGATGCTTGTTGCAGTCACAGCTGGTTAGTATAAAAAAAGTAAGCTTTACATGAAAAGATTGCCTTTATCACACCGCATGTTGCCTTTATGTCCAGTTTTTATTGACAGAGCTTGGTGTTAATCCTTTTGCTTGGGGTCAAAATCAATACCACATAGGCTAGTTCACTAGAGGATTACAGCTATTGACAGTGTATTAGCTCAAGCTCAATATGTCTGTATAAAATTTTAAATCATCTAAAGACTACTTGGCAATTTAAACACTCAAAGTCTTGATTTTAGCTTTCTGACACAGCTGGGTAATAAGGTCACTGTCATGAAAAAAAAAAAAATCTCTGGTTGACTTTCAAAATCATTATTGATAAAATTTACGGAAATGTCAGGCCTCACTTGGACACTATCAGTGCAGGAAAACAATTCTGACCTCAAGGTAAAAATTTCAAACTAAAAGGAAATACCTTGTAAGTCTTAATTTGTTTTGTTTTCCTCCAGAAGTTTCTTGACTTTCCAAAAAAACAAAAACACATTCTTCAAATGAGACTGATATCACAGTGATTTCAAGCCCAATTACACCGAAAACTGCTTACAGAAAGTATTTCTTTCTGCCAAGCTTTGCAAAATATAATTCAACCAATCTTCTCACCTACCCAAAATGCTACTTTCAAAAACCTTGACAACTATAGCACCTTTGTAATGATAGCAACAAAACATTATGTGACCTGAGAAAAACATACCTCTGACCAGGCCCCAGTCCTCCATTGGGCAGGGCAGGGTATTCTGTTACATGGCCTTCTGATCTCAGGGTTTTCTCCACTGCAGTACTTGCTGTGGATGGAGCGGTTTGTGCCTTCATGAAGGAACTGGACACAGCGCACAGTGCGGATTTGGTATCCCAAGCTCCCACAGGTTTTAGTACAATGTTCCCACTCCTCTGTGATCCATCTGTCAGAAGACAAATGAAAAGTGGTTCAATCCACTTGTGACATACTGAATGCTGTTTCCGGATCCAGGCCTCCATTCACAGTAAGAATACTCAACAGCTATTTATCAGCACTGTTCATTCATAGCACACCTCTGAGCTAAGCTTTTAAAAACTCAGTGTACACTACAGTCTAGGCTCACGGTTGAATCACTGTTTGGCCTACTGAGATTTCGGTATGGTGATAAAGGTTAGATTCATGATTTTTCAGATATACTATAGTACACCACAAGCATATTTTAGCAGTGTTTGTTATTTGCTTTTGGGATCTGATAGATGGTCACCTGAGATGGTGATGTGTGACATCAAACTAAACATGTGGATAAATGGACAGATATGAGATTTGGTCTGGACATTCATGTGCATATGTCCACAGACCAACAATTGAGCAGACAATACCGGACAAAGAACTAAGGAAACTAAGGGCTTAAATACACAGGAAAAGTTAATTAACCAGAACAGAAACAGGGGTGCGTTTCCCGAAAGCATCGTTAGTCAACTATGGCCGTAAGTCCCATTGAACTGTATTGGTAACGACAGAACTTGCGACCACAGTTCGCTTTGGGAAACGCACCCCGGGTCGGGATTAATCAGAAACTAATGACCAAAGAACACAGGCAACACAGGAGCAGGGAAAAATAAACCCATGATGAAACATAATGAAACTAAACAGACATTGACATAACCCTGACATTACCTTTACAGCGATCGTCAATAATCAGTTTAATGTCTATACTTTTTTTTTTTTAATTAAATTTATAAACCAACTATAAATCAACACACTTTCAGGCCAATTCGTAACTATTTTTTATGTTTTGGTGAATTGGTGGCTATAATTCGTATGAATTTGTATGATCTCACTGATACATTTATGCCCACTGATGGTTATGATCAGGGTTAGGTTTAGGGGTGGCCCTTCAAGCTCAAATACTGACTACATTAAAATGTTAATCATTCTGACTGAGAAATCTCTCAACCGTTTTCAATTATCCTTATCTGCCTATTATCATTCACAAGTCTGTCCCATTATTTCAGGACTATAAAACTGCACAGCACATTTCCTATTTAAACAGAAGGAGCTTCCACTCAGTACTCCTTGTCCCAAGACAGACCAGCTGCTAATAAATCTGTGTTGGATAAAATGAATCAGATGGACTATTTAGCAATCAGAATGTGATCAGAGAATGTAAATGCTCGGTCTGATGAGCTAAAAGTTGGATGTATCTGAAGATACTTTATAAAGCTCAAAACCAATCATACAGTCATTGAGAATATATCCAGGGCAGAACACAAGTAAAATGACACACGGTCAACTCTTGACTATATATTAAAGACTGGTTAACAACAAATAACTACATCAGAACATTTAAAGGGAGAGTTCACCCAAAAATGACAATTCTGTCATCATTTACTCACCCTCATGTTGTTCTAAATCTCTTACTTTCTTTCTTCTGTGGAATAAATAAGCAGATATACTGTACTTTTTTTTTTTTTTTCACATAATGGAAGTCAATGATCACCAAAACTGTTTGGTTTCCAACATTCTTCAAAATATTTTCTTTCACAGAAGAAAGTCATACAGGTTTGGAATGATATGAGGGTGTAAATAATGAAAATGATGCCAGAATTTTCTTTTTTGGGTGAACTATCCCTTTGATTCAGTTTTTTAATGAATGATAGATTTATTATCAGTAAATGACTACTTTAGATCCACTCAGTGGTGGATAGTAATGAAGTATTTTTTATTTCGTTACTGTACTTAAGTACATTTTTCAAGTAGGCCAATCTGTACTTTACTGGAGTATTTTTTATTTTGAGAAACTTTTACTTTTACTTGACTACATTCCAAAGCATAGGCCTAATTTGGTATTTTTTTACTGAACTGAAGAAATTGACATGTGCTCCGAGACGCAATAGCAGTGTCCGATTCATGGCTTCGCAAATTGTACAGAATGATTCTTTTATGAATTGGACTGATCTGATTGCAGTTGTTCTCGAGTCAACAACTCTTTGATTCAATGATCTGTTCAAAGCGAGTCTCTAGTTAACTGAATTTACAAGTCTGGCTCAAAATGAGCCAAGAACCGGGATCCTCGGAGCTTGAGTGTGTGCGCGACTGATGGCGCGAAAAGTTACAAATGCCAAATTTTAGGATTGATTATTGTAAATAAAACTCATCTTTATGTCACAACTGTCAGTTGTTTTGTGAACTAAATCTGCTGTAATAGGGTGAGCTGTAATGCTTGAATGCCAATGTCCATTTCACCATTTTAACAGTGTAGATTTTAAGTAAAAAACATCACAACATAACATTAAAATAATGCACTTGCATTCCCCGCTGACGTAGTAGTTTCAAATGATATAAAAGCAGTACGTTTGCATAGCATTTATACAAATGTTATGCATGATTTAGCCCTGTGACATCTGTTTTTATTGTTTGTCAACACACATCACATAGCCTATTATGTATCTGCATCCACTAATCTTCCTTACTGACTAGTGCTGGCTACTTGACAATTCATAATAATTCATAATGATTTCAGACCCAGCAATTCTCCCTCCACCAGGTATTTTGAGCAGTAGGATTATAGAAAATATCTAAAATAAAATTAAGGTAAAAGTATATATGTATATAAAAATCACAAAACAAACATTTATCTGTACTTTTTGTACTTAAGTACAATAAAAATCAAGTACTTTTGTACTTTAACTCAAGTACAATTGGAAAGGAGTGCTTAAAACTCTTACTGAAGTAATGTAATATTATATAAGGGTATCTGTAATTTTACTCAAGTGCTTGAATTCGTCCACCACTGACTGGACCCACTGGAGTCTGCATCAGAGAGCTGAGTGATATCAAAACTACAGAATATAACTGACTTGCTACCACCTCCGCAACATGCTTTTGGTAGTCAGGAGCATGTTCTGCGGTTGAACCAGCCTATATACCACCATACATATTGTTGAGGAAGTCAACGGGTCATCCTTTAGTACACAAAATAGTTTTCTTTTTTTTCTTTTTTTATAGCAGAAGGTCCAAGCTGCTTTTCAGAATAATCGAAGAGAATGGTGACTACGGATGTCACAGATGGAGCATGAGCCACTGATTCCCATCCATTCAGGTTTGGAATTACATTATGGTGAGCAAATGAAGAAGGATTTGTTTTTGAGTGGACTATCCTTTTAATGGATGGGAAGATTCAAATTTTTGACCAGTACTGTATATTCCCCACACCGTGCATGTTTATTAAATATTTCAGTTATTTTAATTAACACTTTTAGCAATACAAGATTGGTATTCTTAGTTGCCTTTCACACATTTTACCATATTTAATTATATTACACAGATTTTATGGCAAAAATAGCCTAGTAGTAGGTCAGCAAAGGAAGCAGAAGAAACCGAAATGGCCACCACCTACAGAGACAGCTTTGAGAATGAGGAAGATAAAAAAAAAGAAAGAAAGAAAGAAAATTAGGACAACGAATGCAGGGGGAATGGGAAAAAGGAAATGCGAGAAGAACTGCAGGCGCAATCTCATCCTCCGCAGATGTGAGGGAGGAGGAGCCCTGGTGATTGATGGGCACACAGAAGAAATATCAGAATCGAAATAGGGAGGCGTTACAGCAGCTGAATCTCCAGCAACAGTTCAGCTTGTGGAAAATGAAATGATTCTGCAGTAGCTCCAGTAGTTTAACATTCACACATTAACATTTCAACATTTATAATTTTTACCATTTTTACCCCCCAAAAAATTGTCTTTAGTGCATATTTAAGGACCTCATTCATGCTAACTGCATTCAATTTCAAATGTATTAAGAGATATAAAAGAATCATCATGCCTCAATGTGCAATTAGTTTTCTTTCCTGTGCCACATTAGGAGGATAATCTTTGGGAAAGTCTAAGGCTGAACTACAATTATGTGGCTTTCCTCTCAGCATGAAATGTACAAAGTGACATGGGAGAGTGAACAATTATCATACGTAAGGGGCTCAAATTATAATCTCATTAAAAATGTCTCTTTACTCTGTGGAGCTCTACAGTACTATTCACTCTGTTGCTAGTTTATCAAAGGAACTGATGATTAAAAGAAAAGGTACGTTATAGCTTCCTCTGCATGAAGAAGCAGACATGCATATGTACAACTGGCTAATTAGAGGTCTGTTATCTGGGTCTGTATAAAAGGTGTTTACTGCATTTGTCTTTAGACGGCGTCATGTTTACGGATAATGACAAAAGGAAAGGACATGTGGAAGGCCCATACGTATGGACATGGTTTGGGTATTTTGTAATGCAAATCACTTTAGTTTAGGGTCTAATTCTCATTATTAACTATCTTATTATCATACATATTACTAGGATATTGGCCGTTTATTAGTTATAAAGCACATATTGCATTACATGTGTATTTTGGCATGGCCAAATTCTACATTCCTAATCCTACCCAATACCTAAACTTAACAATTACCTTACTAACTATTAATAAGCAGCATAATTAGGATTTTACTGAAGCAAAAGTTGTAGTTAATAATTAATAGTGAGAATTGGACCCTAATTTAAAGTGTGACCCAAATGACTTAACTCTGGCATGCAGTCGCTCATTTAGAATACTCCAAATTCATGAACCTTTCAAAACAAATTCATGTGCATTCATGTTAAGCAGATTTTTTTTTTTTTTTTTTTTTTTTTTTTTTGTGAGTTCTCCTGTGTATATAAATATGAATAATCCACACAATTATTAGTGAATGAGTTCTTTCATTTAGAGTATCTTGCAGTCTTACAATATAAGAGTTGATTTATAACGCTCTGTCATCGGTTAGCAGGTGGCTACATCCATTTTATTCCATCACTACAAGTGGATTTTGAAGTGATTTTCCCAAAACACTTCAGATAATAGCTCATGACAGACGTACTGTACATACATTAAAGGGCGCATCTCTGATTATTGAGCAGTTTTCCTTTGATTGTATATGTAATAATTAGTGATATAATGTTGTATCAATATCACTATTTATTAAATCAGTAAAAAAAAAAAAAAAAAAATCATATTTAATAATTTGTTTATAAGCTAAATTATGTACTATTCATGAGTCATGCATTCACCATTCTGTGACATCAAAACCAACACAAAACATTAAGTTTCCCCATCTTTTTTTAAAACAAAGTGATTTAACCAAAACAACTTACAGGGATGAGATATCAGTCAGTCAGCATTGGTCATTTCACATGACATATACGCCTTTTGTCTGGCATAAAATAAACTGATTTTATTCGTAATAATACTGAATCTAATTACTTTGATGTTAAATGTTATCAGAACTCTGCACTGTTTGTTTATGTACAGATTATAAGAAGCCAGTCACGCCCTCTTTCGGCTATCGGAAACACATAGCAGTAGTTTGAGGTTCGCAGTTCCCCTGCCGAACATCAGCCCACCTCTCGATCAGATTTCGGCAACACACCGGCAGGAGAACCAGGACCATTTTGGTGAAAAAGGAATAACAGAATATGGTGGATTACACTATAAATGTCTTCTAAATGTTGGTTAAAGGATTAGTTCACTTTCAAATGAAAATTACCCCAAGCTTTACTCACCCTCAAGCCATCCTAGGTGTATATGACTTTCTTCTTTCTCATCAACACAATCTGAGAAATATTAATAAATATCCTGATGCATCCGAGCTTTATAATGGCAGTAAGCATTACCAAACGAGTATGAGCTGAAGAAAGTGTCTCCATCCACATCCATCCATCATAATCAGAAAGAAGAAAGTCATATACACCTAGGATGGCTTGAGGGTGAGTAAAGCATTGGGTAATTTTCATGTGAAAGTGAACTAATCCTTAAACATGTTTAAATATAGGTATACATGAAGAAAAACTGTAAAATATGCTGTTTTCAGAACTGTATTCATCCAAAATAAAGGACGTATACACATGGGTTGTGTAGTGTCACAACATTTAAGTTAACCTGATTTAAATATTAACCAATGTATAGGTTTAAAAATCTAGTATTCCTGTATAAATGAACTAGCATAAATCAACCAATTATGCTGAATTAAAGTGAACAACTCAACATACAAGCTTAAAATAACCCATGGTTGGGTTTGTCCATATTTGATCCATCAATGGGTTGCAAAACAACCCAAATTGGATTACATTCAACCGCAGCGTTTTTTCAAAGTGTAATACAATTGTAATGGTTTAAATGTAATTTCCATTTACAGTCTATTAAGCCTCATAAAAACATTTTCATGTAGTGAAATTAATAATAAAGTGCTGGGTCAGTCGTGAAAAGGATATTAACAGAAGAAAGTGCAGAGCATTTGCTGTCATTGCTGCTTTTATATGGACACTGATTTACTCTCATGTCTGGTATTTCAATTAAGTGAGCCTATGACAAATGCACAGCTATGGCTAATAAAAGCATAATAACTGCTTGAAGGAACACTAACAACTCGAGAGATTTCAATGTTTTTTCTTTAAGAACACTTCAAACCAGAGCCCTCAAAAAATGTCATTGCTAATAGGTGAAGAGGAAGTGGGATTGTGATGCTCAGAAATGCCCTCTAATACTGTGATAAATATACTCTGTGTATGTAAATGAAAAAGATATTCTCTGTGTGGATATGATATACACTCAGTGGCATGTGTAGGTTGATTCAATACTGAAGGGTCTAAATAATTTATAAACTCCTTATGTTAATCATTAAAGCAGGTCATGGACACACGCTTGATAAAAACAACACAAAAGCTGCTAGATTTATTTGTGGTTTTCCATGGAACAGGAAAGAAAGATCTTCATCTATCAGTTGAAAATTAGTCAAGGCTATACATTGAAGTAGAAATGATAGGCTGAGGCAATCTATTCACAGACATGAAACATACATGCACAATCACACTCTGAGATTTCTTCTTAGCCTCTGACAAGAGAAATGAATGAAGCAAGACCTCCCTATAGTATAAAGCAATCAAAACCCAGCTCTGAGCTCCCCAAGCTAGACTGGTGAAGCATGAGTGCTTATACATTATTTTGTGATGTTTAGGTTGAGTTATAAAAGATAAAAATCACATACTGTACCTTGACAAGCCATTCTATTTGTTACTGGAGAAAAAAGTACAACAGTTATTGTGAGTGGGGTTACAAAAATTTAAATTCAACTTACTGTGGTTGCGTACAGTCCTGTAAGTTACACATTCTGCGAATAGGTTTGGGTTTCTTGTTGATGTCGCAGTAACCCCTGTGCACCATTTTGTTGTCACCTTTTTTACGACACCCATATTTGGTGTATTGGAATCCTGAAGAGTAAATAAAATGAAAGAATGGAGAGAAACATGATGTGTAATGAAGTGAACAAGTCTTCAGTAACAAAATATCTCATACACCTCAATAGACCAAGAAACCATGATATTGTTTCCTGGGTGTCACAATTATTAGTTAATTAAAAATGAATAAACTAATGATTAATAGTATTTTTTAATGAATTATAAACTCATAGGCTGTCAAAATTATGATGGTGTATGACACTAGTTTTAATTATTGGATACAGTCGAGAGGGTTAAGCCTTCTGATCAAAATCCCCACTTTAAAGAGGATCTCATATATCAGACATTTGATGTGATTAAAAGCTACTTTTTTATTTATTATTTTAATTTTATGTTTGATAATAGTTTAACATTTCTAATGGTGCTGACATCAAAACAACCATAGGATTTGTGTCTCTAATGCTTAAAAAAAAAAAAAAATCCAAAGTGCAAATTACCAAATATCAAAATGATTGTCGAAAGAGACAGAATAGCACCAGGAAATATATTTGAGTAATGTAAATAAATTGAGAGATCATACTAAGTGCACGTTACCTCCAGCACAAGGTTTCGAACATTGGGACCAGCTTTTAAGTGCCCACTCATACGTGTCCTCTTGAATGACATTATTGTTGTTAGGGGGCACTGAATCTTCATGGATGATGTATTTGTACATCAGCGTGGACCTCGTCTCATTGTCTTTAGGTATAATCTAATGGAGAATGAAAAACAATAGGACAAAAGTTTCAGAAATGGCAAAGTGATATTTACAGCCATTTGGTTATGTATGCAGGGATTTAGCATTTGTTCATGCATATGCAAGAGTATGCAGATTTATGAGCTGGCCTCTGTGTGAGATGACTCAGACGAGGATCTGTTTAATTACATTTGAAAACGAAACGAGCATGACCAGCCTAACTCCACATGCTTGTGGAGTCGTTTCAAGGACGACTAATTTTGCATTTGTTTTATTCCTGTTGTAACTGCAATTTCATGCGTACTTCAGAAATTCTGATTCTAATAGTGATTCTTATTTTCTTAATATGCCTGCAACCTGATATAAAATCAGTGTGCAAGTCAGAAATTGCACATGCAATTTTAAACGTATTCGAAGTAATTTTGGCATTTTGTGATGGTGAGAAAAAGGTGGTGAGCTCATTAAAATGATATCCCTTCCTGAATTAATTTTGAAACATTGGATTTTTTACTGAATACATTCCCATTTGTCACTCTAAATTGAAAAAGTACCTGTTAATTGAAACATCATTCGTATGAATCGTGCACTGATCAGAAACAAGTCTCTGTGTGTAAAGGTCACAGTGCCATTACTAAAATTCATTACTCTGGCCTGTTTAAATCCACAGACAATGTTCAAATGGAGGACATTCTGTTGTTGCTCTGCCTAGGTTGTTCATATGCAAGAAAGGCTTAAAACACATCTAAAGATCTCCATGCAACTTTTAAACTGGCTGATGTTCATGAATTCACTTGTGAAGAATAGTGAATATGGGTGTAAATGAGAGGATATCAAAGAGAAAAACCACAGCATTCAAGTTAAATCATTTTTAGAAGAACCATACACTTCATTTGAACAAATTTCTACCACATTTTGTGGTAGAAATATCAGTTGTTGTTTTGTTTTTGTTTTTTTTCAACCTGAGGACCCAGATGACTTATGGTCATTAAAGAACTGATGAGTTACAGACTGTAGTAATACATTTTACAGGAAAATATCAATGTGTCCATCCATGAGTTTATGCTTTACAGAAAGTAGGTCATACCACACAAAAAGATCCTCAGAAATATTCAAATGGGATTGTAAAGCTGAAGTAGAAGAACTGTTGTGCTTTGACAAGTCAAAGCCTTCAACTTAATCTAGCTGAATTGTCGTGGCATGACCTGAAATAAGTTAATGTGAGACAGCTAAATTATAAGATCGGCCTGAAGTAAAACCGCAAAGAGAAATATGCCAACATAACATCCTATTCTTAAATAAACCTATTATAGTATACAGTGCCCTCCATAAGTATTGGGACAATAAAGACAAAATTGCTCTGTGGTGTCAAGACATCTATAAATATGATTAAAAGATTGATTTGAGGCAGAAGTACAGAATGTCACATTTTATTATTTGGCTGTTTCAACACAAAATGTTTTACCAACTAAGAAGAACAGCACTTTTAGAGTTTCATCCCTCTTCCTAATGTCAGCACACTGTAAGTATTGGGATGGTTTAACTAAAAGTAAATCTAAAGCTCATATTTAATTGTAAATCCCTTGCAAGCAATCACAGGAGCGAGTCTGTGACCCATAGACATCACCAGTCTCTTGGTTTCACACTTTGAAATGCTTTTCCAGGCCTTTAATGCAGCCATTTTCAGTGGTTGCTTGTTTTGGGGAATTTCTGCCTTTAGTTTCCTCTTCAGCTGGTGAAAGTCTTGTTCAACAGGATTTAAATCTGGAGACTGACTTGGAATATCCAGTTTGGAATGTCCTGAAAAAGATAGATACCACTGGCAAGCTTCAGCAACCGACAACAACCAGGTCAGCTGATCAACAGCAGTAGATGATAGACAAAAGGGCTGTGAAAAAAAAAAAAACCCTCTAAAATAACTGTCAGTAAAATCACCAGCAACCTCCAGAAAGCTGGGGTGATGGTCTCACAATCTGCTGTTCGCAGGAGACTTCACCAACAGAATTAGAGAGGCTACACAGCAAGATCAAACATCTGATCAGTACCAAAAATAGGAAAGGCAATTTGAATTTGCAAAAACACACAGAGATGAGCCAGTAGAGTTTTAGAACAGAGTTTTATGGACAGATGAGACAAAGATTAACCTTTATAAAAGTGGGAAAGCAAAAGTGTGGAGAAAAAAAAGAAACTGCAAGTGATCCAAAGAATACAACCTCATCTAGAAAGCATGGTGGAGGTAGTGTCATGTCTGCCTTTGGAACAGGCTCTCTCATCTTTATTGATGACTTATTCAATGATGGCAGCAGAAGAATGCATTCAGAAGTGTACAAAAGAATCTTGCCTACCAGTGTTCAAGAAAATGCCATCAGACTCACTGGGAAGTGCTTCATATGGCAACAGGACAATGACCCAAGACACTAGTACTGCCATCTCAATCAAGATTATCATGGTAAAGACATTTTTGGTCTTAAATTGGCCAAGTCAGTCTCCAGATTTAAATCCTATTGGACAAGCATTTCACCAGCTGAAGAGGAGACTAAGGCTGTGTGTCCACCAAAGCATTTTTTTCCAGCGGCTAGTGTGCTTTTCCATTTTTTTCAATGGGAGCGCCACTTCCATTTTTTAAACGGCAAGAGTGTAATGAGGCGCTGAGCGTCTTTTTCACGCTCAAGCGCTGAGAGCTCGGCGCTTTTTACTGGTCGCCTCGAATTGAAGAATGTTCAACTTTAAATAAAACACTGTGCCAACTGTCCAATCAGAGTGGAGGAGGGGTGGGATAAATACAACACCGGCCAACTGTCACAACATTCTTGCTGTACAACGACATGATCATTCGTCAAGCGCCAAGCTTGCGATTTGTGAGCTGGTGATGGTAAGTTTTTCCATTTTACCCGATCTTGTACAGTAGTCTCCATTTTTTTCCTCAATCTTTGTGACTTCTTACCCTTGATTTCCATTGTCTGGGCAGCGTATGACTGTACCGCCAACTGTATTTATCAGCAACACTTATCATACACTGATTATGTGTTCTAAAATCAGCTCAAAATATCAAACATGTTTTAAATCCTCTGAATGGATGGAATCAAAGACTGAAGCTTAAAGTCTGAGTCTGTGGCTATCATATACTACGCGATTTTCCATGGAATCTGTCGGCTCAAATCTGCAGACTGGTTCTGACTTTTGGCAACTAGCGTCAACTTGTACAGACTGTAAATCGAGGGGAAAATCGGGGGAAAAGTCGTGTAGTGTATTCTAGCCTTAAGTTAAACCATCCCAATACTTATGCTCATCACATTAGGCAGAGGGATGAAACTCTAAAAGTGCTGTACTTCTTAGTTGGTAAAACATTTTGTGTTGAAACAGCCAATAATAAAATGTGACATCCTGTACTTCTGCCTCATATTAATCTTTTAACCATATTTATAGATGTCTTGACACCACAGCTAACAGAGCAATTTTGTCTTTACTGTTCCAATAATTATGGAGGGCACTGCAAGTATAAACATTTTAAACTAAATGTCTCTCTGTTGAGCTCTTATGAACACATATCATCAACTGCTGAGATCTTACTGCAGAACTGGTCAGACAAGGTCAATGACAATGTGATCCATGTTATCTAGGACTGGCAGATGTGTCATATGACAAAAGAAATCTTTTATTATCCCTGAAATTAGTCTCAGACACCAAGAAAAACTAATTGTGGCAAAAGCACATCAGGCTTTAGCAAGCAGACATCTGTCAGGAATTTAAATTTAATGCAAATCTAATCTTCAATATCCATTGCAACAGCTTAGATGAAGGTCAAATTGTATAATAAACTATGGCTAATGATAATTCCAGAAGGCTCACAACTCAACTCTCTAAAATGTTACCAAGAGCAAAACATGAATATTTATTACCTGAGCATTCAGATACCATATATGCAGTACACAGCATGCAACAAATAATTTATGCAAAAAGGAGGAAAAAGCACTTAGACACTTCTTCCCAATCATCTACAATGTAAATGTGGTTAAACTACAAAGGAATAATCCATATAGATACAATCACGTATTCTGTCTTAACACGAATGTGTCATTCACATGCAAAGTGCCAGTGACTGAACAATTCTATTTTGCAAAGGCTTAATAAATATGTTATGTTAATTTTTACAAGATCGCCTTCATTTATTTTTACTGAATAACCTGCAGTAACACGGTTTTCTCTTCACATTAATAAGTAAAAGATATTCTCTTAATTCAAAGTAAGTGTCAGTGCAAATCTCTCACTGTCTCTCCTCAAAAACATTTAACACACAACAATACCTCACACCTCTGCTTCTTTTGAAACCACTACTACTTCACTCGAAACCCTGATGTCACTTGCATTGTGTTTAAGATGTCAGTGTATCTAGAGCAATTTCTCTTTCTTTCCTAGTCACCTTCCACATTCACACTGAGCTCTGATCTCCAGCTAAAGTTCAGAGAGAAGGCTTGAGCTTTGACTTACACATTCAAAGATGGGTAATCTTCACTCATATTCCTTTAACTCGAGGACCTTCAGTTCACACATACCACAGCTTCAACACCTTTAAGTGGGTGTTGGTGGAAAGTATTTCAAACAATAGAAAGTTAAACAACGGGGCATATCTCAAGCTAAAATGTTTAAAGTGTCTCTTCTAATGTCGTTGTATCTGCTACAAGCAATGAATTTGATCCAGTCTTTACTGAAAATAGAACAACAACAAAAATCTGCTTATGTTAAAATTGGCATCTTAAAGGGGAAATCACAACATTGACAAAAAGTCACTAAGTTTTGAGCGAAAAATAAATAAATACATTTGAATGGGTCATTAGTGCATCTTATTAAATGGCCTTCTGGTATACATGATTTTAATCAATTACAGCAATCTTCAGCCAAAAATAAATAAATAAATTGTATAGTAACTGCTAAACTCACCCCTGTCTCCAAAAAACTCCTAAACTGTGCTAATAAATCTCTTACATGCGTGGAACAACATTATCAGTTTCATAAACACCTTTTAAAGATGTCAAAGACTGCAAATGTCAGCTTTACACTTCTATCAGAAATGCCAATGAAGGAAAAAAAGTGTGCTGCTTTGAGGCTGCATTTCTGGTGAACGAGGGGGAAAATCAACAGACATGAGCAGTATATGGTGAGGCACGCTGAGAAACAGCATATAGTGTGTGTGGGGGAGGTGTTAGGCTCTGTATGTATCGCACACAAGCACACACTCATCTACAACGACTATGCTTACACTCAGCAGTGTTGTTGTTGTTGTTTTTTACCATCAATCTATTTTAATCTCACCTTGGCAAGTCATGATTAGTGAGCTGTGCATTTTCACTAACATACTTATTCAAATGATGAGCTGTTTGGCATAATCCATAATTATATTATAATTCCTTCTTACCAATTAAAGAATCAAAACTGAAAGTTTTAATACCAAAAAAAGAAGGGAAAGCCTTTCGCCTTTTTGTCTTTGAACATTTGTGAATGAAGAGAGAGGCATTCATTCTTCATGTGCAACAAGAGAAAATTAAACAACACAATGGTTGCTATGGCCAACCAACAAATTTCCATTTCACTGAGTTCAAAACTCAATTAAGGAAATCAGGGGGAAAATGTTGCCACGCAACTGGCCTTTGACAAAGGGGGAAATCTGCTCTAAATTTGAATCATGTTGCACCCTCTTAGAAGCATGATACACTGTATGTGTCATATATGTATGTACATTTAAATAAATTTGTCATTTTATTTACATAAAATTACATACAGATACAACTACAGTCACAATTTATTATAAAAATATTCCAAATCCTATGAGGACTAAAGATTGCTTTGTGTGAGGAACAGAACCAAAAGCGTCTCCATCCCCCATAATGCTCAAACCAAAAAAAATCATTCAAAAATTGACACCTGAAGAAGTATGTCAGATTTGATTGTGAAATGTCATTGGCTCTCATGTGTCTCACTCTCATGAAAGACTGCATCATGCTAGAGTTCAGATTGAATGAGATATGACTGTGTTAAGAAAGTGGGATCATTTTCAGAAATGAAAACCTTAAGTTCCACACACTATGTTCTTCATATATATCATATGGCTTCAGAAGAGTTGGAATGCAAAACGAGTCATTTGTAATAATTTTATACTGTTTGTTCAGTTTTTGCAACAAATATAACAAATATACTTTTATTTGGCTGCTACACATTTTATATTATTTAGAAATGGTTTAGGGTATGTGCTCAAAAAATATCTCTGAAAGTATAAAAATATATAATAAATAATAAATAATAAATAATTTTTTTTTTTTTTTAAATATTATAAATGTACACAAAGAATTAAATACGTCTTGATCTGACACATAAGGCAATCAATTATTGTAAAAGCAATGGAGTTCCTAGCTTTTAAAGGGTTAGTTCACCCAAAAATGAAAATTCTGTCATTAATTAATCACCCTCATGTCGTTCCACACCGGTAAGACCTTTGTTCATCTTCAGAACACAAATTAAGGTATTTTTGATAAAATAAAGACATATTTAAAACAGTTCATGTGAAAGTGGTTCAATCTTAATGTTATGAAGCGATGAGAATAGTTTTTGTGCGCCAAAAAAAAAAAAAAAAAAAAAAAAAACGACTTTATTCGACAATATCTAGTGATGGGCGATTTCAAAACACTGCTTTGTGAAGCTTCGAAGCTTTACGAATCTTTTGTTTCGAATCAGTGGTTTGGAGTGTGTATCAAACTGCCAAATCCATGTGATTTCAGTAAACAAGGCTTCGTTACGTCATAAGTGTTTCGAAACGTCTCGAAATTTCAGTGGTTCACATGACTTTGGCAGTTTGATACACACTCCGAACCACTGATTCGAAACAAAAGATTTATAAAGCTTCGAAGAACATGAACTGTTTTAAATATTTCTTTAGTACCTTTCTGGGAATTTGAAAGTGTTAATTATCTTGCTGTCAATGGAGGCCTCAGTGAGCCATCGGATTTTATCAAAAATATCTTCATTTGTGTTCCGAAGATGAACAAAGGTCTTACAGGTGTGGAACGACATGAGGGTGAGTAATTAATGACAGATATATATATTTTAAATAATACAAAAACTAAAATCAATTATTAAATAAATTTAAGGCATCACAACATATAATGTACAGTATTAAAATGAATATTCATTTTGAGATTTGATAAATAATAACTATTTATAATCATATCACATTTTTAAGCTTCAAATTAGATTACAGAAAGCTTATTTACCAGAACAACAATTGCATCATGTAGTGGACCATCAGTGTGGAGAGTCTCGACATCATCCTCAATAAGGTAGTCCCACTCCACTCCCATTTCAATGAAGCGCCGAGATCCTGCATCCTCTCCTTTGCCGTTGAGAATGTAATGCCCTGTTGCTTGGTTCTTGATAGCTGCAATCAGAGATTAATTACAACTCTTCAGCAGTTCAGGGATAAGAGGTTAACAAAAAGATCGGAATCAAACTGAAAGATCTGTTCAATTAAGCTATTGTATCAGCCATCAAAACAGACGTTTTGATGTGTGCACGCCAGGACAATCACCATTGCTACCAGTCATCAAATGTCACTTGTAATGTGAAAAATGAGATTAGGTTCCAGAACATTAATTATGGGTTGCATTGTCTGGAATGTTTTAAAATAATAATGAATGTACAGCATGAAGCAGAAGTGTGCAAAAGGTTTGATGGAATGAAATCAAAGTTGACTTTTGATTTCCTACATGTTTAGTGTGATGTTTTGTGTTTATTTTTTTCACCCAAGAATGAAAATGTCTTCCATGGAATGAAAAAAAGGTTTTGCTCCCTATATAACAAAAGTGAATGGTGACCAGGAGCTGTAAGCTCAGAATAAATAAATAAATAAAATAAAAGCTTCATAAAGGTAGTCCATACAAGCCACATCAGAGTTTTGTGTGAAGAACAAATTGAAATTTAAGTTGAAAAATCATGGTCACAATTTAGCTTGGAAATTATGCTTTCCACTTGTGATCTTCACAAAGAATGTCACATTTGTTTTTTGTTTGTTTGTTTTATCGGTTTTTAGTTTTGTGTGCTGAAAATAAAAATGGTTTATTTTCCCTGGTATTTCCCCATTTAATGACTGACAAATAGATTGACCTGGTCAGAATAAATGCTGAAGGTGTTAATCATAAAACTAATCAGAGCAAGCAAGGATGCTACTGATGGGAACTCACATGTAATATACATTACTTAATTCATCGTTCATGTATATATTCAGTTATCATGCAAATAAATGCTTTTTATCTTAAGAACAAAATATCTGGGAAAAAAAAAAAATCTAATGGAGACAGAAACTGGTCATGTAAGGCACCATATAAAATATTCGAATTTCAATTTCACATTATTGTTGAAATTTCTTCCAACAAATTGTCTCGCCTCCCACAGCGTTTACTGTCTCACATTAATCCACATCAATACCGCATCAATTAATATATCACAATACACTAAACACCACTTAATACAAAACAAAACAATACATAAATACATAATGACTGGCTGCAGTGCATCAATTTGGTAATTTCTATTTTTTCAGAACCCTGAGGCCTACTGAGAAAACCAACTCGGATTCATTAATTTAACAGACTGGTGAACAAAAGATTTCCTTAATCTGTTCTTTCTAGCATATGCTACTCTTAAGTCTTCTGTTTGATGGAAATTGCTAAGCTTTAGTGTTTTGACATGCAAAAGAATCCAATTACTGCAATCAGTTAAGTTAAATATATAGATATCTGATATTAGTGTTAATTAGCTATTAAGCACCCCAAAAAGGAAAGTATTATTGAAACAGAAGCATTACCTTTGGAAGACCTCTTGGAAGGTTAACTGGGGCAATAAATTGAAGCACTGAACAACTTACTGTATCTAGCTAATTAAAATAAGGTTAGGCTTAATTAAAAGTTCAACTACCATGGAGTAATATTCAAAATCCTACAGTACATTCATGGAAAAGTATCAAAGTATTCTTAGAATAAAAACAACTTCAGTTCAATTCGTTCAATTATGTGCATTACAAAGTGATAATTGCTGTCTGTATGGACTTTTCAAAATGAATAGAATAAATTAAATGGGCCAATAAATAATTTTGTCTTTCCCTCTTTTAACTGTGTACAGTTAAAAGAGACTGTGAAGCTCAGGATGATTTTCCCCCTACAGTACGTTACAGTTCAGAGACTAAAAAAATGAAAGAAAGGGCCTTGAAGAAAACAAGTGATTTTAGAAAAAAAAAAAGAACTAGCATTAAAAACTAGCTTTTATTCACATGGCATAGAAATGAAATGCTTACGTTTTTATGGCAAACAGAACTGTTCAGCCACAATGTAAATTAGCAGGTCATGTCAGAAAGCTAATTCTCCATGGGTGGCTCAGGATTTCTAATGTGTTTTTAGAATAGCAGTTTTGATTTATGAATTTAATAAAGTCTATGGATAACATTACTTGAAGAAACTTTCCCTTACATTAAAGGAATAATTCACGATTATTTACTCACCCCCAGGCCATCAAAGATGTATATGACTTTCTTTCTTCAGTTGAAGAAAAATTAAGGTTTTTGAGGAAAACATTCTAGGATCATTAGTTGAAATGTTATTTTTGCATAAATGCATAAATGGTCTGTTCGTGTTGTGCCCTGGAGGCCTCAGTCTTGTGAAAGCTAAAAGGTTACTTCTGCTGGGAAAAACATACTCCTCCAACTTCAAAATTCTGTTTTTACAGTGTGAAGGGTGCTTGACATGTAGTCTTTGCACGTTCCTCTTGTAAACAATGGTGCAGTTCTTGCTGCCTACATCAAGCGTGATCTTCCCAATCGCTCGAGATGTTGTGAACTAAACCATCTCATGGAAGCACATCGCAGGGCTGGACCAAGGTGAATATTTGTGTAGAAATTTGTACATATTTTATTTTTTTTAAATATATACAAATTTTCAGTGATGAAAATTTCACAGAAAGTGACTGATCATTTTGCTAGAGAAGACCCTTATTCGTCATCTAGGGTCATGTGGATTACTTTGAAGCTGCCTAAATATGGAGTTTGGATCATCAGAATGGACTACGGTGAGCCCGTTTCTCTCTGGCTGAAGAAAGAATTTTATATACATCTTGGATGGCCTGTAGGTGAGTAAATAATCAGGACATTTTAATTTTGTGATGAACTACTCCTTTAACATTTGTGAATTTGGCAGA
Source organism: Hypophthalmichthys molitrix (assembly GCA_037950675.1). Classification (NCBI taxonomy): domain Eukaryota; kingdom Metazoa; phylum Chordata; class Actinopteri; order Cypriniformes; family Xenocyprididae; genus Hypophthalmichthys; species Hypophthalmichthys molitrix. The sequence continues at coordinate 26,133,977 of CM075496.1, read as the reverse complement.
TGCTTTTATCCAAAGCGACTTACATGGCTTTCAAGGTACACATTCCCTGGCCATTCAAGGTACACTTTCCTTTCCCTGGCCGTTGCTAGTGCCATTCTCTACTGTTTAAGCTACAGGAAGGTTCATGTTTTGTTCTACAACATTAATTTAATTAGATACATTCATACCTCAAATGCATTAAAAACTTTTGCTAACACTGTGGGTAGTCGTAGTACAACATGTTAGCAACTTCTGCATTAAAACAGTTTGAGCTTCTTTATGCTGTGGAACAAAATGTGAAACATGATTTTACTCGTAACTTAAAAACTGCTATTCTAAAAAGCCATTGTAAATTCCAGAAGGATCCGAAAATGCTCATTCCCTTTTAGGTTTTAGGACTATGGTCCACAATAAACAATGCCACAGAAAAATGGTGGTGGACAGTGATTGTCTCTAAAATCTGTGAGTATAATTCTGTTTAATGCACTTCCAGGCAAATGCACAAGCTGCTTCATATGGATACATTGGTGCGATGGATTTGTGTTAGAGTGACATGGATCCATTAGGCACAGCTACCTGTACTGTGCACAGAATACATGAGCATGCATTTGATCTTCTTGCTGTTTAGCCTGGGAAACATGAGGACAGATTTCACTTACCAAGAATTTGAGGAGAAGCCTCATGTTCTTGTATGATCACATGTCTAGCCCCAGGAGGAATGAGAAACATCTTTAGGTAACCTTTGCAATGGTGAAAAAAAGGCAAAGGGAGAGATGGCAGAAGCAATTAGTTAGCTAAGAAGTTCTACTACGGTTTGATCTTTGCAGAGGTGGGCATCTCATCACTAGAAGGCATTTCTACAGTAGTACATCACTAAAGCTTTCGGATTTGAACAGTATGACTAATGCAACTGTCCATCTAGCAGGGTCATGACAAGCCTATAAGGAAAAAACATCAAGACATGACAGAAGGTTCCACATCCATTCATTTCACACATTCACCCATGTGAATAGATGACATCCTTCAGAAGCTCAAATAACAATGTCAGGCGAAACAAGACTGAAAAACCATGAACGATTGTTATGTAAGGCTAATTAAGAAGGACGCTGAATGGCAGAGCCTTGAGTCAGTTTGCAATACATCACACGAGAACACAAAAACACTAATGTTGCCTTCTCTACGAATGCCCATTCCTCTGCAAAGCATGATACCACTCACCCATCACATTTCTAGAATCCTCCGTTTCATTCAGATATACATTCCGAGCTCCTTTCGGCAGCAAGAAGGCTCCTCTTGTTTTCCCTTTAGAATCAGAAGGATTTGTTACGTCATTTTGTCCTACACTCTTTGTCACTGACATGCCTCTAAACCAAAGCTAGACTTTGAACTAGTCTCTAGCAGCATGATGCCTGTCTGAGACATCAGTGTGATGTAAAACGGTGGCCAGGAGTCTAATCATTGCAATGGAGGATTGAGTCACTTAAGGCAGTGTCTGTTGTGAGGTTTTATCATCAATTAATGTGGACAGGAAGACATCTGCAGGGTAAGAGGGGGATGCTGGGTAATCCTAGTTCAGATGAGGTTAGTGTGCAGACCTAAAAGGAGCAGGAATAAAATATGGTTGAGGAAAGAGAAAGAGAGATTAAAGAAGATGGACAGAAATCCAGTGTTAGCGTCAGTTCTGGCAGGTCACGTCAGTCAAGCTCACATCAGTTGACTCCCAGGTGATTCACGTCTACCTATAGGAATAAGACGCTATCACAGCATCCATATATAAGCTCCTCAGTATTATCAGCAGCTATTGCATATCTCAGGAACTAATTAAATGGCAAATTCGACAGGCAAAACAGCATTATCTCATTAGGAATTGTGCAATCAGGAATTTAGCGAGAGGGATTCGTTCCGCACTGGATTTCACCTTTTGAACACACAAATTCACCGCATCGATCGTAAGCCGCCTGATTTGGAAATGACTTAGTTAGCATTGCTTCTCGTATCGCTGCAATTAAACATGGACTCGATGAAGTTATACTAATATGACTGACTCAGGAACAAGTTCAGGTGGATCTGCACTGCCCGCATGAAGAGGGTTTCAAGAGAAGATCAAGCACCCACGTTACAGCCTGCTATTTCACTCTCCTTGTTTTGTCTCTGAATATTCTCAGCTAAGCTAAGTTCCTTTTAATGCTCATTGTTTTAAACTATCAGGTATTGGCAACATGCTGTTGTTCAGACTATCCAGTGTTGCTTAGGCATCTAGTCATTCTCAGTAAATGTTTTTGCAAGCTTTTGCGATCATATTTGGCAATGTGCGTTATTTATCTGTTGTCAGTGGCAACCGGTTCAATCGCTGTGCATGCTGGTCGGGTCGCTTTCTTTTCAATGGCAACATATATTTCGGTTGGGTCGCCTTGTGTTTAGCACTATACACTGCAGATTCAAGCAGCTTTGCGGTAGAGACAGGAAAACAACGATTCATGGTGCAAACGGATTTTCTGCTATAGTGCCATTGGAAAAACGCTTTTTGGAACACACTGTTCTTAAAGCTATAGTTGCTATTGGGAACATGATGTTCTTAAAGCTATGGTTGCTATTGGGAACACGATGTTCTTAAAGCTATGGTTGCTATTGGGAACATGCTATTCTTAAGGCTATCTAGTTGCTATGGAAGGCAATATAAAAAAAATGCCTTGTTACCTAAGCTTCTAGTGTCATTGCCGCATACTATAAGCACATACTGTGGTAAGTTTATTCAGGTACATGCTATCTTAAGCTGTTGTCTTAGACTTTGTTTTATGCTCTTTATGATATCCGATCATACTGCAACATTGTGTTAAGTTAGCAACTTTTCTGAGGCTTAAAACTTATCAGAGTATTGTAACATGCTTGTCCTTAAATACACAGAGGTCTCTTTTTTAACACTAACAGCGTCGTAGCTTGATGATCCTGTAAAAGAGTGTGAAATCATGGGAGTCGTCATCTTCACTTCCACAGCCGAAGGAATCAGCCCGACGGGAGCAGAAATCATGTTCATGAATGATGAAGCACACTGTATTTCATTGCTTAGCTGCACCTAACTCAGAGCTTATTGCTGCGGGTGTATGCTTCCCCGACCAGACTGCCACTAGTTAATACTAGTCTGTGATTTACAACGTGCTTGTCGTATCAGATTTGATGCCGCTAGGGGTGTAAGCTTCCCCCAATAGAAAAAAATAAAATAAAATGAATAGGCAATGGATGTATGCTTCCCCGACTAGACTGCCGCGAGGGGTGTAAGCTTCCCCCAGTAGGATAAAATAAATAAATAAATAGTTTATGTATTTGGCAACGGGTCTATGCTTCCCCAACCAGACTGCTGTTAGTTTAATACTAGTTTCATACTAGTCTGTGATTTACAATATGCTTATTGTATCAGTTTTGCTGCCGCTAGGGGTGTAAGCTTCCCCCATTAAAAAAAATAAATAAAAAAATTCTGGGTAAACCGACAACCAAGTATAGCAAGGATATGACATATTGACAGGAATGCAATGATACGGACCACTTCACCAGTTAAATGGTGGATTTCTCTTGACTAAACTGTAGAAACATTTGGGATTTATGCAAGTACACGTCAACAATACATAACTTGTTCTAGTGATTTGGGAATTTTAATCAATTCTAATATTTGTGGCTAAGTAAATCTAGGTATCAGCATCACACTTGTTGCATGAAACCATCAAGCTGTTATTGATTGTTGTTGCTAAATCTGCATTAACTGGAGGTTATCACCGACATTACTTCAGTATAGTGACGTATTTCCAAGTAAAGAGGAAATCTCCATCTCTCATCTCTAGCTCACAGCAGTTTGTCTGTTGCAGGGAAGCTGTAAGGATGTTTTGCCCAAGTGACCAACTGACACAGCAGAGAAGGACACCATTCTAGAAGAGAATCCATCTTCACATTCTGAGTAAAGATTAAGACAACTCACACGGATAAAGGTTTACCACAAGACTACAGCCAACAAGCATGTACATCTGCACCTGCATGAGAAGATTAACTGTCAATACCAGCAGGTTGTAGTAACATTCATCAAAGAACTGGAACTTGGACTGCAGATACAAATGTTAAAGAAGGAATGTTGATTCATTTTGATAACTAATCTGTACTTCTTCATTTCAGATGGCATGTCATTCATGGGATATGCTCGTTGTGCCAGTATTTTGGCATCATGCTTGTTGCTATACGTTATGCGGGTATTGGCAACATACTCTTTTAGGTCATCCGGGTAAGGGCAACGTGCTCATTGCTTAAGTCTTCCGGTATTGTTGGCAATATGATGTTGCTTAAGCTTTCAGGTACTGGTTACATGCTTGTGGCCCGGGCTCGTTCAGGTAACTGCATTTTAAGGAAACATGGCATTCAATTTTTCGCAGTCAGTTTATGTTGGGGGATATCAGCATATGGTTTTGTTTTGGGGGGTTATGGCTGCTCTCCCTGCTCTTATCCATGCTAGGCTGCATGGATGCGCAGGGAATTCTTGCCCAGAACAGAACCATACCGCCAATACAAACTCTATGCAATTATCAATCATATTGACTATAGTGGTCCTGACAGAAATCCAGCGTTAGCGTCAGTTCTAGCAGGTCACGTCAGTCAAGCTCGCATCAGCTGACTCCCAGGTGATTCACGTCTACCTATAGGAATACGACGCTATCGCAGCATCCATATATAAGCTCCTCAGTATTATCAGCAGCTATTGCATATCTCAGGAGCTAATTACCCTCCTCCATCCCCAGCTCCTCCTCTCTTCAGGCAAGATTGGCCTTATGATTCCCCTGAATCAAACTATTCTTGAAATTTGTTAAATTATTGATATTAATTATATCTGCATATTGGTTCTGTTCTGTTACCCTAGGGGGGTTATTGCTGCTCTCCCTGCTCTTATCCATGCTAGGCTGCATGGATGCGCAGGGAGTTCTTGCCCAGAACAGAACCATACAGCCAATACAAACTCTATGCAATTATCAATCATACTGACGATAGTGGTCCGGACAGAAATAGTGGTTTGTGTGTGATGTTGGTTGGGGGGGGGATGCTGTAGAATATGTGTGAGTAAGGGAGAGAAAGAGAGTATATTTATATACTAATCTTATTAGATTTACTCCGTTTCATGTTATTTCCATGTTATATTTATCCTATTTTGATATTAGAAATATGGACATTTTTTTAAAGAGAAAGTTCACCTAAAATGAAAATACTGTCATTCTAAACCTGTATGAAACACAAAAGAAGATATTTTGAAGAATGTTGGGGTCCAAACAGCATTGGAGCCCACTTACTTATATTGTATGGGAAAGAGTTGTCTTCTAAGTCAGAGGTCATTTAAGTCAAGCTGAGTTTGCACTACAAAACAATTTTATGTCAATCCTTTAAGGAAGATTCTGAGTTAAATTCAACTCAAGCTTATCTGTGGCATGCTGTCTACTAGAGAAATTAATATCCATCATTTTGTAAATACAAAGAAAAACACTTCTACAGTAATGCATTTATAATGGAAACACAACAACAAATTGTTTAAAATATGCAGTCACAGTATATATGTTATGACTGGTGTCATAGAATTGCTTACCAACTGTTTTTGTGTTTCAAAAAGCTGGTAAATCCAAGATTAAATGGTCAAATGTAAAATTTCACATGATATTTATACAAGAATATCAGCAAATGATGTATTTGTCCAGAAATGTTCTTTACATGAAACAAAAATCACTCACAGGAATTTTGTTAAAAATGAAAAACAAAAGATTTAGACATCCAGGGGATGATTTACACTTCAATTTTACTGAATAATTCAAGTGCTTCAAAAAAGTACGACCTTCACATTTCTGCTTCTAAACTAATCAATGCATTTGCCCCAGGCACACCCATTGTAAGTGCATTACTGAAAACAGGTTTTTCTTTGGATTTTATAAACAAAGCCATGGAATCAAAGTTATTTTTTTTGTGGTAATCGACAGCATTACCCAGATGCAGTTGATAGAGTTTAATTTATATCAACCTCTGAATATTCCTTTAAAGCTACAAGCTACGGTCAATGGACAGCAGTACAGCAGGAAAGAGAAGTGTAGGATTAGACAATAAAGATACTTGCAGGTTGTGTTTTCCAACACAGGGATTTCTTTTTGGGATCTCTTGCTTAACTTTTTTCCTGTTAAAAAAAGGTGATCAGTTGAAAATAAAACAAGATTGAGTTAGAGAAAGGTCAAAAATGCTGATTTAGTTAATGCAGACAATGTGTTAAATGTAGTAATGATAATAAGTACAACATAAGGAATTTGTGACATAAAGTGTCAAATTGTGTACAATCACCCATTATGACATATTTTATGACAACATCATGATGTAATATAATGACAACATCATGATGCAAATTTTGGTTAGAGCCAGAATGAAACATTAATTCATTGTCTGAAGTAAATACAACACTTGTGACACCATGCAAATTAAAGTTAAAGAAATTGCACATTCTGCATTCATAACAAAAACAGAGACACATCTGAAAGACTGAAGCTAGAAATCATGCCGAAAACAAAATGGACCTATAATAATGTACATCGTCTCAATAACGCCACATGCCACATCTTTCAGATGCAACAAAGGCAACACAAAGACAGACATGAATCCATATTCTTAGACACATTTGTTCTGCCATCTGTGTGAGGACTGTTTAATTATGCATTAGCATGAGTGTGTTTTACCGCCATTGTATAGAACTTTATGCCACATGCCAAAATGACATTTGAAAGGATCTGTTGTAATTGTATGTGGCTATGTAATAGTAAAATTAGGAAGCTCGGGAGAATTACTGCAATGAAACATTATGCCAGACTCAGAGCCACATTGTACATGCCAATGCCTGTTTCCGAAGAAGATTTATACTTATCCTAAGAACCTGATTTGCATATTTAAGCTAAAATTAATTTAACATAAGTAATCATCACGTCAGTTTTGGTTCAGAGCAGACACAGCTCTGAAATACTGTACGCAGTAAAGTCCACCACATTGCATTCAAATTAGCTAATGTATATTCAGGGCTATAGAAAGATGTCAGCCCCTTGCCCTTTGTGCATTCAAATTCCTCTCTAATCACAAGTATTATACACCGTGAAGTTAAACGAATAGGATTAATAGAGGAAAATAGGTCTTTTAATACGTTCTCCATTTGCTTCTTTTCTTATGTGCTATTAATTTAACTACAGCATCAGCTAATTTAAAAAGGGAAAAAAAAAAAAAAAGTAATAGCAAAAGGATTGTTTGGATATAAAAACAATCTAATAATAAAAGCCACCAGTGGCCCAAAACATGGATTTTGAACAACTGGAGAGATGTTTCATATCCTCATTAATTGCTTTGTAACTGGACAGGCAACTATACAATCATTGCTTTCAGACAAGGAATCATTATCAACATGCATGCGGGTTGGTTGAACAAGCAATAACATGATATGATATGCATTGTGAAAATATTGTGACAGGCTTTGCACACAGTCACAGTTTCATGCAGGTGTAAACAACAAGCTTCAGTAGTATGAGAATTGTGTTGTGGGGATTGGCAGTGAAGCCATTACTTCTGATACACAATTGTTCCAAAGTCTGGGGTCGGTACGATTTTTTTTAATGAAGTCTCTTATGCTTACCAATACTGCATTTATTTGATCAAACTAATACAGTAAAACTATATTTTTGCAATTTAAAATAATGGTTATCTAATAATAATTTATTCCTGTGAAGGAAAATTCAAAAGAACAGCATTTATTTGAACTAGAATCTTTTCAAATATAAATTTATATACTGTACTTTTTTGATCAATTTATTGAATCCTTACTAAATAAAAAGCATTCAATTCTTTAAAAAAAGGAGGAAAATCACACTCATACCAAATCTTTGAAAGCTAGTCTGTATCTGCTGCAATGACAAAAATCTGTTACTGAGATGCAGATGTGGGCAGTTCTCAAACCAGAAAAGCTTCAAAGCTATATGAAAAGCCCATTATTAGATGTTAATCTATTCCTTTTATATTTTCCATATATCATTTATATTTTCCATATAGCAAATAAAATGTTATTCTTTGTATTACAATATTTACGTATAATATAGCTCAGAAAAGGTCTTGAAAAGTGTAAAGTAGGATAGACATCAAAGTGAGTATCGCAATTGTGCCTTTATATTTACTTATTTATTTATTTATTGGTTATTTAAACACAAAGTCATCTTATTATGACTCTTTGGACCCTTGCTGGGAAGGAAATTTCAAGGCTGGACTCTTTTAGAACTTTAATTGAATACCCCTGCACTACAGTACTGTTACCAGCCATAGTGACAATGTGCTAAAACATCATATAATTAAAATTTTCTTTGAAAATGCAATCACTGTGGGGGAATCTATTTATAAATGAATTCCGGTTTGAGCCTCAAGCTCCCACTAGGCTGCACAACTGGAAAACACCATTAAAAAGTAAAGTGATGGTTGCTTAAGGAAACCAATTAGATCACTACCATGCTTTCTTCCCTGACTGCAGTTGGCTAAATAATCATGACACCCCTCCCCCCAAAACTGATGGCTTTTCTGTGATGGGCAGCTAAAATAAAAGCTTCCTCTGCCTTTGCCCATAGCAGAGCATCTATTGTGATCCCCTGGGTGCAAAATGTTCTGGTTTTTAATATGTTGTTCAGTTCATATTGAATTCACTGCCAATAGTACTTGGCTTTCTCTGTCACATAATCTCAATAGAGATTGGCTAATCGCCATATTGTGTGATCGGATGAACGCATGAATAATAAAAGCCAGATAATTTGAAAGGAGTGAGACTTGCAACAAAACCAGGATCCTCTCCTGCGTGTCTTGGGAAAATCAGAGATAGAATTTAAAAAGAAACCATATGCAGTTTGTATGCAAAGTGTCGAGATGAAGTAGTAATTTAAGTCCTGAGGGAATCTCTGTGAGTTCATATAAATGCAATAAATATTGTTTATTTGTATCTCTGTGTTTACAGGTGAGCCGAGCATCTCGTGTGTCAAGCAGCCCAGTGGTCCTGAATGTTAATGTTCTTGGCTTGCTATTTGACATGTATTTACTAAGCACCGATGGTGTGAAAACCCTATTGGAATTGCTCCATTTCTTATTATTCTTCTTCAAAATGAATCGCATTTTGAGGGCCCAAACATGCTCGAAAACTCACGACACTTTGCACACGTGTCAGAAGTGGTGAAAATTTTATATGGGTTTCAGAATTAGGTGTGGCAAAATGGCTTGATAGCGCCACCTAAAAAAATTCAACTGAAATTCGGTACACACATGTAACAGCCCAATACCTACAAAAGAGTCTCTTGAAGTAAAATCTGAAAACCAACAGGAAGTCAGATATTTTGAACTTTGCAATTTTTTGCAGTTTTTGCCATTTCCAGACATTGTACTTTAACAAAATCCTACTAGAGATTTAATCAGATCAACATCATATTTGGTCAGTCTAATCTAAAGGCCTTTGCGATGTTAAATTGCAAAGATCTTGAGTTTTTGTAGAAGGGAGTGTCCGTGGCGGCCTGACAAAATCATCAACTCATTGTCCAATCTGCCCCAAACTTCACATGTTTGATAAAAGTCTTAGCCTAAAGACATCTACATGGCAATGTTCAGTTACAGTCATAGCGCCACCTGCGGGCAACAGGAAATGTCATGTTTTACACTGTGAATAACTATAACATCTGGTCAGTCTAATCTTAAGTCTAATATTCAGTTATTGTCAAAGCGCCACCTGTTGGCAGCAGGAAGTGTGGAACATCAAAATGACTTTGCTATTTTTCTCCTATATTTAGTTGCTTAAATGCATATCACCCACTGTTCACTGTTTTCCTGGCAATGCCCCCGGGTGCGAGGGCCCTTTCAACACCGCTTGCAGCTTTAATTCATGTTGCATTTATTCCTGCTGTATATCATTCACCTTCCCCTTTTGATTCACATGAGAGTGATGTTGTTTTTCACTGAGATAACAGTGTGAGATTAATAGGAGGTGTCGCTGTAATTTACTGCACATCCCTCCAATGAAAAACAGCATTTCATATCATGTATTTAATTTGCTTTGAGAATATTGATTTTAAACAGACAGTTATCCCCTGATACCTAGGAAACATAATGAAAACTCAGACAGCACACACTTAGAATATGTTTACACCTGGCAGTAACATCTGCCTCTGGTAATCTGATCACCAGTGGTCAGAAGAGACAGATTGATGTTTACTCTTGGTAGTAACGTCTCAAATGTGTCTTACTTGTGACTGAATTTCATGGAGGGTGATAAGGCAAAAACCTACAATATATACATTTTAATATAAATCTCAAGTTTTAACAGGTTAGTAAGTGACCCTTTACTCTTAAACTACAAATGCATTTTCATCTCGAATGTGGTTTGACCGATCTGATCATTACATTTGTATTTAGCGCTGACCATAAACGGATGTTATAACAGGCATAAACCGAGACCGAGATTTTATTGGATTAATTAGGACCAATGAAAAGACATTTTCCAACAAATGTCCCTTCTATTTTTAACCCACGGACGTGCAGTCAGTGCTTTATTTACATATTTAGACATTTACTTTCATATTCATAACATTCAGGTTGTCAATGAATGTATACTGTAACTCAGGGCTTGACATTAACTTTTTTTACTCACCAGCCACTGTGGCTAGTGCTTTTCCAAAGTTAGTAGCCACTCAGCATTTTCACTGGCCACAATTTTGACATTCATACCATGGGGGAAAACTGCCATATAGATATTTTAATATTATCTCATATTTTGACAGCAGGTATATTTGCTGTCACTTTAAAGACCTGACGTATGGATCCATTATACTATTACACGTGTGCACACTTTGGGTGAGAGCACAAAATCTGCAGAAATTAGTAAACTTATGTGCAATACGTGCAATCCCACACCAAAATTCAAGTGCTGTAACACCAACAATTTCCATCCAGGGCAAATGAAAAGAGTGAATAAGGGGAGGGTTTGTGTGTCAGCTCGTTGCCGAAGGAGATGAGAGAGTGAGAAAGGTATTGTGTATCTATTCAACAGGAAAATGAGTATTATATATTATATACACACATTTAGAAAAAAAAGTCTAGCTATAAAAAAAAGCTGGACTAAAGTAAAGCTATGACATCGGCTGTTCCATTTAACTACAACTAAAGTACTATGACAAATTAATGAGAATGAGAAATATGAATGAACGTTCTCCAGTTCTCCAGATATAGGCAAAACCTCTAATTTGTCTGATAAAGAATGAATGTATTTTGAGTGGGTCTAATGGACATTTGAGTATGCTCATTTATGTATATATGCAAAGAACAAGGAAAGTTCAGATGCCCTTTACTTTTGAATGTGTTCGTCAAATAAATTTCTCAAACAGCTCGTTCATTCTGTGGTGTCAGAGGATGAGTGTCAAGAGTAAAAATGAAGATGTGAATACAGAAACAGTATTTTAGCTGGTGAGATTGTGGAGTGACAGACCTAATAAATGGGGTCAAGGAGGGGTTGTGAGAGTCACATGCAAATGACACCTCCCAGTGTGAAAAAGTAGTTCGTACTACATGTTCAAAACTCGCTGAATGAACTACAGCAGATTCAGACAGAGGAATAATAAATATGTCTAAACTAATATCTCAAAACATTTCAGCATTATCATTTTGCTCATTTTTCCCCAAAAGTAAAGTGAACTCCAGAAGTGTCCTGAAACTAGAGGAATGGAAATATAAACTTAATGACAGGGCTGAAGTCCAGAATAAAGAAGTGCCCGATTTAAGTAAAATACTGTAAGTCAACGGACCAGGAAAGAGGAAAGCATCTTACCAGCTTTCTTGGGCACACGGGTGAAGGTTCCTTTCACAGTTCGGCAGTGGGAGTTGTCACCCCCACACACACCACACTTATCCTCCACCTTATTGGAGCCGATTTCCCTGTCACAGCCCACTTTCTGAAGGAGAAGGAGAGAGAGGAGGAGATGCGAGACACTAAGAAGATAGACGAGATGTGCCATCAGAAACACTTTCAAGCTTTCATCTTTGGATATGTCTGCAACTAATATCAACTATAGTACTATAGATAGAACTTTGATGGTTTTGAACTATTTCCCATGTTGCTATTTTGTCCACAGAAGCATAATCCTTAAAAGTGTCACCAAGGAATGGGTCTTTTTCTTTTGAAAGTACAAATGACATTGACAAATATGAGACACATTTCAGCAGTTTGTTGAACAAAACTTTTAAAAAGGTTCTAGATGTCTGCAAATAAATCCTAAAGCCTCTGTATACTAGCTGACACACTATCAATCACTTCCTCCCGAAAGCTTATCACTATTCATTGTCCATTCCATCTACAAAAATCAATGTACTTCTATCAACCCCATTCGGAGAGAACTATTCTTTGTGAAGTGGCACTCATCCTGTACACACTGCACTGTGAGCCGACGTTGCTCAGAGACCTATCACAGAGCCAACCCACAAATTTACAGCAAAAAAAAAAAAAAAAAAAAAAATTACAGGACTGTACAGACCTATTCAGAAGTGTGCTATAACTTTCTAATTGGCCTCACTCACATGTCTCTGTGTACAGTGAGTTAGATTTCTACTTTAATGTCAGATTCACACTGCATGCTGGTGGTGTACGGCATAATTAGGCACAAACCTAAGGCAATCAATAAAAGGGCAAGATACCACAGACATTGGCATTGATATCTTAAAAATTTTATTTTCTTACTTCCAGCTTTTACCTTTTTTATTTATTTATTTATTGTGTTGGTGGGAGAAAATGACCAGCCAATGTACTATATACAATACATTTTTAACTCTTTCCCCACCAGTTGCCAGCCAGCACCAGCATTTTTGATGATTTTCACAAAAATTTCAATGACCCCCCAGAACATTTTGTTGTACAAATATCTGAACATGCAATATATCAAAAGGAAGAACAGAGCATCTGCTTTTAAACAACAACATTTTATTCTAGCTTCATGCAATTTTTTTTTAAGCAAGTGAAAAATTTGTCAAAGACTGTCTAGATTGGATTCAGAATGATGATCAAAGCATAGATGCCACCCCCAAAACTTGCACAGTCCTGTAGCTCTTCCTGCGTCAACATTTCATTCCTTAACATTCATAGCAGTTTTCATTTGCTGTTTAACTGTTCGATGATCGCGTTATTTTACATGTGCATAAGTAAAGCTTCTATCACTTGTTTCTGCTTCTTCACCTGTGTTTTGATCCGGATATTCTGTACTATTTCAGAAGATGCTTAATAGCGCCCCCTACCGTATAACAGTAAAAACATGGATTGCCGGAAAATTCCATCAATGGCAGGGAAAGAGTTAAAGAGAATAATACTGATTTTAAAGGTGAGCCTAAAGCCCGGGATACACTGCACGATTATAAGATCATTACAAATTCACACTGTGCGACATGGATCTATTAAACTTGGGTATTACAAACATGTAGACTGTACGATGACACCTGTTGACTCGTAGGCTATGATGCAAGTTTCTATAGAAGAATAAAACGTCATCAGCATGTGCTAGTGGTAAACAAAAAGATCATGCTGAATCACACTTTGGCAGATGTAGTTTTTATGTGTGCTGAAAAAAAAAGGAAGCGGCGAAAGAAGAAGGGAAAAGAGCTTGAGGTAAACAGTTTTCCGTTTTAGCGCCATGTCGCATTTTTATTGGCTGGTCAGTAGACGTGGGTCGTAGCAGCAAACATACTGTGCGTTGATCATGCTGAATTTTTTACACTGTCAGAAAATGATCATAGGCTATCTTTGTTCGCAAGACCGGGAAAACGGCCGTCTTTGAACCTCTCTCACTGTACGACATAGGACCACCAATTAAGAGCCACGATCACAGAAATCGCCACGATTGTTTCACGATGGCAATCTTTCGTCTGGGACAGCCAAAAATTGTGCAGTGTATCCCAGGCTTAAGCCTAAGGTAGCATGGCCATTTAAAAATCTGCAGGTTCATTCTTGGCTGGCAGCTACACAACCTCTGGGAGTCAGAGTGCACAGGATTTGATCAATCAATCAATCAATCAATCAATCAATCAGTCAACTAACCAACCAACCAATCAGACTGGTCTATTATAAGTGATTCTAAAGATAATCTAGTGGCTGGATTTTCCAAAGTTTGCAAAGTTCTTCTAGGGGTTGCAGACTAATCGACTAGTCGACTTTAATGTACTGCCATGACGCTTTAAGCTTTTTAAGCTTGTCGATTAGTCGCTGATCATGTCCTATAGAGGGCGCTACAGGATAAGAAATCTTTGAAGTTCGCATTTACTCTCTGTATCCAACAGTTAATGACAAATAAATGCGCATCACGTGCAGATCGCACACGCACACAGAAACATTCAGTAGCACAGAAATGTATTGTCAACACTGTTCTGTTATTTATCAATAAAATAGCTTAGAAACTGAAAAGTTCTGGCATATATTTCTTAGTAACTAAAACCCACATCTTCACCATTAGAAGAGAGATGCTGCCAGGTAGAATAATTCACACACGCAATCGCTCTCTCACTAATGCATTCATTTAAATGTAATCTTTACTGTGCTACTTTATCTGTATCTGATTTAGAACGAGCAGAAATCTGTGACAAATATAATGACCCATAGACAAAAGAATTGATAAAAATAAGCTATTATAAGATATAACCTTGTGGGCAGCGCTGTGTCATATGCCATAGAGGTGCACAAGGCGACCCGCATTCGAGTCTCAGCTCGAGGTTCAGACTTATTCATTCATTAATGACGTCATCAGGGACTAGTTGACGTTGACTCAACTTTAATCACATAAATGTCGACTTTAAAACATCTGAAGTCGTTTTACCCCCTTATTGCACACCATTACATTATTGAGATCTTACTGAGAATAACAATTAATTAATTTGTATTTGTATTGTATTTGTGCTAATTAAGTTTTACCACACTAGCACCTGTTCTAATATCTGCAAAAGTAAGTATACAACAGTGAAATAAGTTAATGCATTATGAAATTCAAACACTTACCACACACTCTCCACGCACACAGATGCTGTATGGGTCTTTATAAGAACACCTTGTGCCATCATGCACCAGCTGCTTCATGTAAGCCACGTCACCTGTTTCTTTTGACTGGCAATAAAGGTGACACCTTTTGTTGGCTGACAATATAGAAAGACATGAAGAAATATTATTTAATAAGAAAGGCCACAAATTACATTCCATACATTGTTGTCTGCTATAAGTCTATTACGTTATAACTAAATAAATAAAATTAATACAATAAAATTATAAATAAAAATAAATAAATAAATAAAATGAAGTTATGAGAAATCAATAATAATATTCAACCAGTAAAACTGGTAATCATGCTTAATGAATAGTGTAATAAAATATTCAAGCAAAATGAAAATGAATGTCCTCTTTCATGTCATGATCTCCACAAGCTTTGAACTGATTAATTATTCACATGCATTAAAAATTACTTGTGCTATTGTGAAAAGTTAATTGGCAGCACAGGTCAGACATTTTACAACCGATCAAACTCTTGAACTTATATAAAATACCTTTAACTCCCTAAAACATTAAACATATGTAAATTAGGTTTCACATTGTAACTGGCTGCTGGGTTCCATCCAAGTCAACAGAAAAAGAGCACAGAAGTTTACTTTGTAAAGGGATAGTTCACCCAAAATTCTGTCATTATTTACTCACCCTCATGCCATCATGTCAAGTCAAACTGTACAGGTTTGGAACAAGGGTGAGTAAATGATGACAGAATTCAGCACATAGTCATGGAATGCAATGAAATTAATATAATGTCATATAGTGTCTGAATATTAACATGGTAATGTAGACAACATTAATTCAGGAAATCGTGAGCATCTGATCAAGTAACTTAATAAATAATCATGAAGCATGCATTCACAATAGTGGGATTCTGTGGGATTAATTCTACCACTTAATAATGCAGACAAAACTTAATTAATATGCACGAGCAAAATCCTACTTCACCTTTCTATCAGGATTTGTAAACTCCAGCATACAGACCACAATAAAAATGTGAGGCAACTAATGTCCGTCTCAGAAAACATATTTCATACTTTAAAATAAATGATTATTAAAAGTCATGGAAGTTTTATTCATATATTTTTTCATACATTCATATTTATTAATTCAATTTAATGAAAGTTCATGGACTACTAATTTGTTAAGTGTTACATAAGGTTTGTATAATAAAAATATAATGAATGTATAATGAAAAACAATAAAAGTGTTTATATATATATATATATATATATATATATATATATATATATATATATATATATATATATGTGTGTGTGTGTGTGTGTGTGTGTGTGTGTGTGTGTGTGTGTGTTACTCAGATGTTCATAAAGTGATAAAGCGTTAAGGTTGCTGTTGTTTAGTTTGACAATATAGAACCTTAAAAGTCTACAGTATCTGTGAAGGTGTCTTTTGTCAAACATAAAGTGCATCAAATGTTTCTATACAGTAACTCTTAATTTTTTTTTTTTTTTTTTTTTTTTTTTTTTTTGACTGCTTGTGCAAATATATTGTATATACAACAATTCGTTCTGGTCATCAAATTTGATAGGCTGAGAGGCCTTCTAGGAGTCCTATATATCACCAGTATCAGCACTGGGACTGTTCACCACTTGTGGCAGAATTTCTCTCAGCGAGCGGCAAATGAGAAAACCCGCTATAATTTTCGGAATTCTATTGTTACTAAATGTAGTTTTAAAGGTCAATTCACACTGCACCGACAGATGCCAACCAATGCGGACAATCGCAAATTACAGTACGTCATTTCTCAGACATTCCACAACCCGACAAGCGGCGTTTCAGCATGTTCAGTCATCGAAAACAAGTTCCGACTGATGCCCACAGAGGGGTAACACACTCATCTGACAAAACACGACTCTGTCTGTTGCCATCTGTCAGTGCAATGTGAATTGGCCTTAAGAGCTTTTCAGGCGAGATTGTAGTAATTTAAACCTCAAATCGGCAGTTTATTTAAAAAGATCTGAAATTGAGTTGTGAAGCCCGGCAAGATCTTCTGACATTTGCCCCTGTATAGTGGTTAAAGATGAATTATAAAGTGTCTTGGGTACAGTATATCTAACAGGTAATCTTTGGTCACATTGGTCTCAATCTATTATTTGTTCTTGGCCAAATCATTTTGACTGAGGACAAAGTCAAGTTTCATAACCTGATATTTTTATTTAACTCCAGAGCAGGTTATGTTCAAGGATTAGTTCACTACAGGTACACGCCTCTCAGACTCAAAGGTATTTGGCGCATGGCTCTACAGAGCTTGCACTCTTGCTCATGTGATATTGCATACGTATTAGGGCTGGGTATTGACACACATTTCATGATTCGATTCGATTTGTATTCACATGCTTGCGATTCGATTCGATTCGATTCGATTTGTATTCACATGCTTGTGATTTGATTCCGATTTCTATTCGATTCAATTCGATATCGATTATTTTGGATGTATCAGATACAGTACATGGCAAATTTTGCCATGGAAAAAATCTCTCAACTAATGCTGTAAACTACACATGGGAGTCAGTTGGTACTACATTACTATAAAATTGAAGGTTAAAATAAACTTATTTATATACAAACACTTAAATTACACTCAATTATGTTTATTATAATAAATAAAGTTTAGAATTACATAATCATATTTCTACTCCAATTCATTTTTTAAATATAAACATTTAAATTGTGGCTGTCATAACTGATTTATTCAAACATGCATTAAATATTGAGGAACATTAAAAATTATAGTGAATATGTAACGGTGCATATATTTATCAGAATGCTGCTCTAGAGTTCATTTTTCTAGCTGACTAAGGAGTTTATGGTCACTGAATATAGTTTTTCTGAGGTAAATGTGACGTTACTTGACGTTGTTTACAAGCTGTTTTATTGACGTCTTTCCGAGGTTGAAACACTGATTAAGCAATTACACAAGACATGACACGGATTTCGGTAAGTTGTACTGTATCTTTTAACATACCTTCAGATATTTATTCATGTTTATTTCGCACTGTAACTGGTATTAAAGCAGAGAAGAGGATGTTCACATGCGCTCCATGCTGCTGCTTCTCTTTAACCGAGGCGTTACAGCGATCTGTCACGTCACATTAAAGAGCGCCAAAACAGTATTTATTTTTTGAATCTCATAATAAGATGGACGTCATTTGAAATCTGAGATTTGCTTTCATATCAAAAGTAACAAAGCACAAAGATTATTGTGATTTATTGGTAAGAGGCACGCTACATGTTCTGTTCATTCATCAACTTAAAACAGACTAGACTAATCGATTCTTGGGATTTAGGAATCAATATCGGTTTGTAAAAATGAGAATCAATTAAAATCGAGAAATCAATATTTTTTACCCAGCCCTAATATGCATGTTGTATTGTGATACAGCAACATTGCAGTCTTAAAGGGGACATTGAATGCCAATTTTCCACAAGTTAGTATTGTTACGTTCAGAGATGCAGTCTTTATTGATTTATCAGAAAAGTTGTTTTCTTTAATGTGTTTGTGTGTGCTTTTTCTGTTTCTTTCTCTGTATCCTCTTTGGCTCCTCCTACTCAATCTGCCTTGCAGGTAGCTGATTGGCCCCAGCTGTACCTGCTTACCAGTTAAGAGTGAGCCAGCATAAAAGCAGAGCAGCAGCTACCAGACTTTGAGAAAACGTTCCCCCAAGAGCTTTCTCCGGAGTGTTGTCCTTGTCCTGCCTAGCTGTTGCTGCAGTTTACAATTTTGGTTGTTGAGCTGCTTAATATTCTACTCTGGTATTGTAATATTTTTGATTTGTTTGTTGTGAGTTTCTCCAAAACTTATTTTTGCAGTTTAAGTGTGGAGCTTCATACTACCCCTCATCTTTATCAGTTTTGTGTATCTTTTTTGGTTTATTGCTGCTGTTAACATCAAGTTTAGCAGTTACTTTAATATTTGCTTATTTGTGTGTGTGTGTGTGTGTGTGTGTGTGTGTGTGTGTGTGTGTGTGTGTGTGTGTTTTTTTTTTAACCCTGTTTTCTCCTGTTTTGGGGCCAGGAAGGGAGTTAGGGTATAATTCAGTTATTTTGTTTGTTTAGTTAGAGGTTTAAACTACTCAATTAGATTGCTTTTTTTGTTTATTATTTTGGCCTTGCCCTCTCCTGAAGCTATTGCTTCCTTTTTTTTTTTTTTTTATATAATACCTTTTTGTATTTGTTCCACGAGCTATGAAATAAAAATCTTTATGGTAACTTGTTGTTTGTGGTGCTGTGGCAGGACTCAGACTAAAGCTCTTTAAAATGCTTGTTGTTTTGTTGCTTTCGCCTAAACCCCTAGACTCATGTGGGACATAACAGTATTATTCTTTAGGATTTTCATGAAAAGTCTATAAAATACTTTGATTAATTTCTGAATGGTCATGTTTTTAAAAAAAAAAAAAAAAATTTACCTTGTCAAAAACAGCTCTGTTCACAGCGAGCGTTTCGGTGCATGTCCCTTTAAATGATAATGAGCTACTGTTCACCCCACCCCTATCTTCCGCGGGCTGTAAACACTATTTGGCAGGTATTGCATTGAACTCACCATTCTTATTTATGCAGTTATAAATGCTCATACTGTTAAAATACATTTGAAAATTACTTGTTAGTCATTAATTAACACCTTTATAAACCTTGCTGTAGTGTTACCATGTTAACTTTACATAATATGTACACCGTTTGTCATAAGACAATCACCTTAATGCATTGTTCATTATAAACGTGCAGTTATGAATTACAGTGAGAAGGTTCTAAATAGAAATGATGACATGTATGTTTCTTTGACTGTATTATTTGATAATGAACAAGCTGCGATGTCACGTTTGCAGTGCTTTGTTGTGTGTGCGTGAGGCGCCGGCGCGGTCAAACAGCAGTCTTTGCAAGGGACTTGCCTCATCATCATGGCAACGGTTCGTGTCGGGTGAAAACAAACTCCTTCCAACAGCAACAGACGCCGACAGGGGTATCGCACTAGCTGCGTCTCATTTCGGAGGCTGCATCCTGATCAACAAACTCCAACAGACGTGTTTGTTGCCGTTTATCTGTGCGGTGTGAACTGGCCTTTAACTTTAACCACATTCGTCGTGGAACTTGCTAACTAGCAAAGTATTAGGAAAGGCGATTTGCAAAGATTCATAAAAAAAATCTATAGCATTTAAACTTTTTGGAGCAGACATAAACGCATATAGGTAGATCCAATAACAAAACGCCTCAGTTGCTTAGGAGACATTCTTGTCTACACCTGTGCGGCGTCGAAACAATGGTGGTCTGTTTACAGCTCACTCAGGGCGGGTCTATGCTAAAACGGCAGTGTTTGTCAAGAATCGTGGGAGGGACCTGTGCAAATTTACGTCACTTTGCCAAGAATCTGTGAACGGCTTGATCTGACAAAGTGCTTATGATTTGTGAGGATTAAAAAAAAAATACTGGGTGGATTTTTATCATTATAGGGTGGTTGTGTAGACACACTGCCAACACACATTTATGTCCAAACACCATGCAAAAGTGAATTTTGTATCCGATGTCCCCTAAAAAAAACAAAACAAAAAAACTCACCTTTCCCTAAATTTTTTACTTACCCTAAAAATGTATTTGAACCAAATGTGCTGCTGAAATAAAGGTAAGCATAGATGGCATATAGACCAAATCCCCCAAACACAGTATCTACATTATAATACAAGCTCAAAGATATGTTTTTTAAGTTGAATGGCTAACAGTGACATTTCTCACTGGCTTTAGTGTTGAACAATATGAGTCTTTCATTTTGTGGGTTACAGAGATAAATGGCAATGGGCACAAATGAAGTGATTGCAGTAAGTGCAAAGTTTGACAAAAGGCTTTGAAAAGACACTTTGTCACCTCATGTGTTTGGGCACTCTAAAGGCCTTGCCTTAACAAAGACATTTTAAAAATTCCTATGGAAAAAAATACTTTTTTTTACAAGGGTGCTGAAAAAGTTGGCATGCATTTTTGTAGATTACAGTGCTCTTGGAATGTAATCCAAGATCAAATCAAACTCGAGAACCCAGAACTAACTATTATATAGACATATTTCCCCAAGTTACACTGCCCTAAAATCTGACGAACTCACCGTCTGGATGTTCGTAGGGAAGCCAGTGGTGTTTAGTGTTCTGGTATTCAAAGTGGGAGTTGCGATGTTGACATTGTTGAGCTCTGAAGTCCTCGAAGTGTTTGGGGCAATCATCAATGTTACACAGCTGGTACTCATAGTTCACCCCTGGACAGTCCTGTCCTCCATTAGATGGACTAACAGATAAAAGATAATAATCAAAGTCAACAAAGCACTTTAAACATATAAATATGTGGTTTAAAAAGCAGTCCAAAGTTAATCTAAACAAAGTTCAAATGAAGTTGGCACAAACTGATATCAGAAAAACATCTATCCCTTCTTTCACCAAATAAAATATTTAGATCCAGATACAAAAAAAGCTAAGCAATGTTTGGATGGAATGGCAACTGATGCAAAAGACAGATTACATTTTAAGAACAGTTTAAAACTCTGTAGTTTTCATCACAAGCCTCACTTTGAATTTTCATTCATGCATATTTTCTATAAGTGCGAGCATCTGCTCAACTCAAATGTTGTTTAACAGGTCCTTAACAAACACTCCATAAAACTAGCACACTAATGTGCTGGCATTAAAAAAAAAAGCTAAATTCCTAGTTCTCTTGCTTCTTTCATTCTCAAAGCATGTGTGCTAATTGAGAAGCATCCACTAGTTTTCCTGATGCAAAAGACGACAGCAAAGACGGCAGCCCCATCTGATTAAAAACACCCTGCGCAGATGTTTCTCAATAAAAGAGATTTGGGGATGTAAACAGGTAATCAGATCATTTCATGCTTTAATAAAATCTCTATCACTATGAGAAAAATTAGCAGGCCCAATGCAGTTATATTTGATGTGGCTTCAAATCTTAGTTATTGAGATAAAGGGCAAACTAACTTTACTGAAGAATGCAAAGGATGTGATTGACCTTTCATCTCATTGGATAGAATCAATCATGTTAACCCCTGCTGCCTGTATGATTTAGTTCTAGACAGATAATTCTTTTCATTTCTAAGAAATTGCAGCCATCCATATAAGTGAATCTGATTATGGAAAGTACACTAGGGTACCAGTGATTTTCATTAGCAATCCTGACTGAGTACAGTAGATAACATACACAGGGTTGTTGCACTGGCGAGTTCTGAAGCGGACGCCCGTCCCGCAGGAGCGAGAGCATGAGCCATACTTGCTCCAGACACCCCAGGCTCCATCTTGCTTCACTTGGTTGGCATTCTTCCACATGCAGTGACCTTTGTAGCACCACTATGAGGGGAAGGAGTGAGACAGATTCACAAAACTGGACAAAATAGGCACAGCAAAACATGGACATATGAAATTACCTTCCCAGGTGCACATTCAGTCCCGTCCAATGGTGGCCCTTTTTTGGTCTTGCAGAAGTAAGGGTTATCTGGATGACTGCACCACAGCTGCTTGCATGGATCAAATGTGCGAAACTGACGAGAGAGAAAAGTGGCCATGGTTGGATGCTTGGCATTTTAAGAGAGAGAATTAAATGGCAAGACATATTTAAAAGAATTTTGAACTTTTTTGGCTAAGCTACAATTCCACCAGAGATAAGCCCTGACAATCTTTTTCCTCTTTGGAACGTGCTCAAGCTCAGATTCAATTTTTTTTTTTTTTTAAGGGAGTGAGAGACTGAATTAATTTTCCCTCTTGAGGCTGCCAGTGCCACTCTGGAGCTAGTGTTACTGCTAGACACCAAGGAAATGAATCTTAGAACATAAAAGAGAATAAAGACTTTTTTTTTTACTTGAGTTTTCTGTTTATTGCAAAAGACACAATCTGAGTCTAGTGAGATTACAAAAAAAAGAGTGCATATTTTCAGTCCGAAGGAAGGAATAAGTATACATCTATATTTCACCTAATGAGAAGTTGGGAGCGAAATGTACCCATCAGTTATTGGGCACCATTTTAGACACAATACATAAAAAGGATTTGAGTTTATGAGTATTTTATTTATCTTTAAAGGATTAGTTCACCCAAAAATGAAAATTTTGTCATTAATTACTCACCCGCATATTGTTCCAGACCTGTAAGACCTTCGTTTATCTTCGGAACACAAATTAAGATATTTTTGATAAAATCCGATGGCTCAGTAAGGCCTGCATTGCCAGCAAGACAATTAACACTTTCAGATGCCCAGAAAGCTAGTAAAGACATATTTATAAACAGTGCATGTGACTATAGTGGTTCAACCTTAATGTTATGAAGCGACGAGAATACTTTTTGTGCACCAAAAAAAAAAACAAATAATGACTTTATCCAACAATATCTAGTGATGGTGATTTCAAAACACTGCTTCATGAAGCTTCGAACCTTTACGAATCTTTTGTTTCAAATCAGTGGTTCAGAGCGTGAATCAAACTGCAAAAATCACGCCCCCAGTGGTGAACCATTGAAATTTCGAAACACTTATGATGTGACGAAGCCTCGTTTACTAAAATCATGTGACTTTAATGCTCCGAACCACTGATTCGAAACAAAAGATTTGTAAAGCTTCGAAGCTTCATGAAGCAGTGTTTTTGAAATCGCCCATCACAAGATATTGTTGAATAAAGTCATTATTTTGTTAATAATAAAGTAATAAAGTAAATAAAGTAATAAAGTTTTCTCGTCGCTTCATAACATTAAGGTTGAACCACTGTAGTCACATGAACTGTTTTAAATATGTCTTTAGTAGCTTTCTGGGCATTGAAAGTGTTGATTGTCTTGCTGGCAATTCAGGCCTTACTAAGCCATCGGATTTTATGAAAAATATCTTGATGAACAAAGGTCTTACGGGTGTGGAATGACATGAGGGTGAGTAATTAATGACAGAATTTTCATTTTTGGGTGAACTAACCCTTTAAGGGATATTCCTCCCAAAAATGAAAATTCTGTCATAATTAACTCACCCTCATGTGCCAAACCTGTATAAGTTTCTTTCTTCAGTGGAACACAAAAGAATATATTTTGAAGAATTTTGGTAAGAATTTTTGGTAAGATTTTTGGTAAGTTTCAGTTCCCTTGAATTTCTATTGTATTTTATGTCCATACAATAGAAGTCAATGGGAACCAAAACAGTTTACTGTAACAACATTCTTTTAAATATCGCAGAAGAAAAAGTTGCACAGGTTTGGAATGACATGAGTGAATTTTCATTTTTTGGTTCCACTATCCCTTTAATTCACCTCAGCTGTGGTTTCTTACACATTTGTTTGTGGATTTAAAGCACATGAGATGAAAACTTAACAATGCGACTATTGGTCACAATCACTTTTATCACAAATTACATTTATTTTCAAATGAAACAGGGTAACAGTCATTTATCACTAAATTTAGGAGGTTTGATTATGACAAATGTGAATATGAACACAACTAAAGTAAAGATAATTTTAGGAATGACAACATTGTCCACTGGAGGCTGATGCACAGCTGGATTTCTGTTCACTACTTTTTCTTTTGATTAAACAGCAGGAGAAAGTGGCATATGCATTACAATGTGAAGGATTCCAAGATATTTGCAAGATATTTTTTCTTGAAAGAAAAAAAATACACAGAAATGTAAACAAATAATTAAAATGGCAGTCTGGAACACAAGACTGGGAGAGGAAACTAATGGATGACAGTTGAAATACAAGGTTAATCTCTAAGCTCTGTCCTTTACCAAAACAGCGCTGCATATTTGCAATGCCGTGTGGAGTAGGAAGGCTCCGAGATGCGGAAGGACTGTTTCTGTAAAGTGAACTTCCATTTAAAGCCTCTAACAAGTCCCTTGGCAAGCAGCTGGACTAAAGGATATCAGTTGTCTGCTGTCAGTGCTTTATTTTACAATAGGTGAAACCAATTTGGATTACTATGTATTCTTTTTTTTTCATGTTATTAAAATTGGCATGAAATGGTTTCTTATAACAGACGCCAGCTCGTATTCAGATCTGTCAGATAAAAGGATCTGTCTGTACTTCTTTTTCATCATGATTTCAATACATATAAATTAAAGGAATAGTTCACACAAAAATGAAAATTCTAATTCTAATTATTCACCTTCATGTTGATCCAAACCCATACTGTATGTCTTTCTTTCTTCTATGGCTATCATATGTTTTTAAAAGACTTGTAACATAGCTTTTATGATTTTATAGCTTTTCCTGATAAAATTAGGGTTATTTTTTTACACCCTTTCAAGCTTCAAGGCCTCAGTCAGCGTCGGTGTTGCGGGTTACGTAATCAGATTACTTTTTCAAGTAACTAGTAAAGTAACGCATTTTTTTTTTTTCAATTTACAACAAATTATCTAAGTTACTTTTTCAAATAAATAACACAAGTTACTTTTTCACATTTATTGATTGACAGCTCTCCTGTCCACATGTTGAAAGAAATAAAGTGCAGAGGTGTTGTGTGCACTATGTAAACATGATGGTTATTGTAGCTCTAGACTAAATGTGAACATGCATTTACTCATCTCACTTGTACGAAAACATTGAAAAACAGTGAAGTGAAATCTCAGAATTTTACGCAAACCTGTAATAATGAACCATATTAAATTACACAAATATGCTTTATGTATTTAATCTCACTTTATTAGCCTAACCAATGTCTTGGCTGCTGACCTTCAATGATCTAATTCAACCATACTAATAAGCAAAAATTACTTTATATTAGATTTAGAAATAAGAGTGTTTAACTTTCTTCTCCTGTATCCTATTCTTCTTTAATGCAGAATTGTTGCACAGATGAAAGGTTTGTTTGAGCTGCGCCCTCTACTGTACAGGCGTAAATATGCATTTCCTTCAGCCTGAGGCTTATTCATTTCACTTTTGGTGTGAAAGGGCCTTAACATTTGCCAAAAATAGAACTTATTTTGTTGTTATTAAAAAACAAACAAGCAAGCCCAGCCCAGGTGAGAAAAAGTAACAGAAAAGTAATGTAACGCATTACTTTTTTTTTTATAAAAAATAACTAAGTAACGCAATTAGTCACATTTTAGGGAGTAACACAATATTGTAATGCATGAAAGTAACTTTCCCCAACACTGATCAGCGTTCACTGTAATTGCGCATAACACAATCAGAACAAACTTCAGAATTTTCATTCAGAATGTTCATTTTTTTCCTTTTGTGTTCCACAGAAAGAAAGTCATACGGGTTTGAAACAATAGGAAGGTGAAAAATCTGTGATTAGATTTCATGTATGTGCCAAACGTAGCTCATCGCAAGTTTATAACAGATATGCTTATTAAACATTTAATATAAATACATAGTCATGGAATAAAAGAGGAAAAAGCTTTGCTGCAAAATTCCCTTTTTTGTACCACAAACTCCTCAGAGGGCTAATTAAAATGTCACACTGCAGACGAGAGAAGCAACAAACAGGTCCTGACAAATATTTTGTTTACAAGCTCATTACAATCTAATGGTTTCTATTGACACTGACAATGGGGCCACAGAGAGCCAACTGTTTAAAGCATGATTAGTGGGTCATAGAACAATTCGTGAGGATTTGAGTTTTTGTCAGGCTATGGTGTACAGCTTGGCACAGATTGTTTAGGCATAGCATAGGGCTGGGAGGAAGGATCACAGCATGTTGCTCTTGTTTACTAGTGTTACAGCCTTTGATGACAGAATGCCAAACATCTTGCCATCTGCTGGTTCTCAGTGTCAGGCCATAAACCAAGTGTGAGGCTCTTTTCCCTGACACTGTACCTGTGACTGGGACTTTGCAGCACCTATTCATTTCACACTTGAAAGCGTTTAGAGCCGAGGGATTTTAGGGTTTAAGAGAACATAAAAAAAAACAGAGTAATTCAAAGGCCAGAAACCAATACTGAATGTTTATGCATGTCTTTCTTTAAATGTTCTTAAGTGAAACTTGGCTTAGAAATATATAAAAATATTTGAAGCACTTCCAGCTAAAAGACCTTGGACAGAGACCTCAATGAGTATTCGTTAAAACACAAAATATTTAGAAGATTGGGTTTTTTGGGGGGTTTTAGTGCTTGGCTTAATGACTGACATTTATCAGATCTGTCAAGGGAGAATACAGCCTCCAGCTACACTCACTGAAGTACAGATTTTGTATCCAACTCCAAAATCGAAGCGACACTGCTCATCCATGGAGTAATTGATGCCGGGAAGTTCAGGGAGCTGCGGCCAATCATGTTTGAAGGGGTCATCCAGCAGGCAGTCATATGAACTGTGAAAAACAAACAAAGTTGCAGCAGCTGTTTGAGTAAACCCAATAAAGGTGTTTAATGAATGGCCCTATAAACTTTGGAAGCCATTTTTAAAGTTTGGTAGCAAATGTAAAGCCTAAATTGGACAGTATGGTGTAAAGAAAATGAGACTCATACATTCTAGATGATTCTTGTGATTCATATCATTGAAGCGGAACTCATTTTGAACCCTCAAGGAAAGAACTGAATCAATCGCATTTCCTAATATCCATTCAGTAGATAATTTACAATAAATGTTCAAAATCATGAAGTGCTGAGTGAGGCCAGGCCATGCTGAGAAAGTACTTTCAAACTTTCAAACCATGAAGAGATTCTGAACTTCAAAAGGCTCTTCAGAGGTTTCCTTCAACCACTGGCTAATTTCAACTTAGGCCAATGATGTGCTCCTCAAGGATTTTCAGTAAAAGTAAAGCCTTTTATTATCAGAAATAAATCTGTGTCTGCTCTTAATCATCAGCATTTCTTCATGAGCACTATTCAGGTTAAAGGTGATGTGAGAGCTGAGAGTAAAACACAATGATCACACCAATCTAATGTATTGGTAAACACAGATGCAGGCCCTATTTGGTTCTGAAAACGGGTCGATTTTCTTGGTGTGAATGGAAAAATCATTAATTCGACGCTACTCAAAAGCTACCGAGAATAGTGACCACTTCAAACTCAATAGACAACGGTGAAAAGGCTTTTCCTGTCATAGAGAGCTACTCAACATCTCATTTGTATTGGCTGCAGTAAGTTGCCAAGATTCATAGGTAATTTATATCCCATCAGCCCTTGGCCATGATAGGATTAACCCTGAACATGGAGCAGTATATAAATTCAAAAATCCTTAAGTGGCACTATCTTCTGAACTGAGTGAATCAATGAGGGCTCAAATGAATAAATGACCTCAAATTGAGAGGTTTATTACAGAAATCCAGCCAAGATCATAATGTAACAGGTCTCAGATGAGAGCAGTTTGCTGTTGGATCACATCATCTCATTAATTGCTGTTTTTTTTTTTCATTGGCAATTCATATTCACATAACTGTCACAATATTTTCTTAAAGGTGAAAAATTAAACTTTTGATTTGGTTTCATGTGTTTTTGTCCATATAATGATGATATCAGTGTATCATCTCTTCAAGAAAAAAAGTTTTAAACTTTTAGCATTAAATAAATAATTATCTAAAGAATGACTTTAAAGTGTACCAGGTGCAGAACAAGCCTGTGAAACAAACCGTGAATGGCCAAATGTGTTTTTTTTCTTTCAGCAAAAGTATCCATGCAAATTAAACAGCAATCTCTTCTGATATGCTGTATCATTTCTAAATTGTCAGGCTATTAGGAGGTTCAGATTCAAAACAGACATTAAAAAAGAGCTCAAACTCATTTGTAAAGTGCTTCTCATAAAAACAAAACCATTGCAGGAGGTGATTAGTTAATATGCTGCTGGAGGAATGGAGCAAACACCATCATCGTCATGGCTAAAGCATCAATTACAGGTTGGTTTAGAGTTAATCCCTGTTGGTCATGGTGTCTGTAAACTGTCGATATCACTGCAATCTACTGACCAGTTAAATTAAAGCCCTTTGATCTCGCACTTCTTCTCTCTTGCACCAAATGACCTATTGCTGACTCTAATTCAGGTAAACAAACAATCAACTTAACTTGAGGTGAAACCAAACAAAGCACAGCTCCAATTAAAACACAGGCTAATATTAACGCTATATAACCCATAAGAAATATTTATCATAGGCATACCTGTGAAGAGACACATTTCCATTTAAAATATGCTCATAAATTCAAGGCCTTCCAGTTTGTGTAAGAAGAGAGAAGTGTGAACTCACTGAATATATCTCTTCAGCTCTTGGCCACTGCACATCGACCAGTGGTAGCGATGAAAGGCTGCTTGCACCAGAGGGGCCATGACACTTCCCATGGCTGTTTCGTCACCGCAGCGGTTGCCCTGACCATCATGCTCCATTCCCAGTCTACAGATAAGGCATGATTATGGTAAGCAGGAACATTTGAGTGCAGCAATGGCCAGAAGTAACATTTTCTACCCCAGTTAGCATAGTTATATCTAAATTGGGACACACCTCTGGCACCTCCTAACATCATTAATGGGTATGAAATTACAAAAAGACACTGTGACCTAATCAGGCGAGACACAAGAAAGCAATGAAAGCTACATTATTGATGCTAATCTGAATCTTTGGCCAAACTAATCTGAATCTTTGGACCAAAATCCCATTCCTCATGTATATTCAGTATCAAACTATTTCTAAACATCTAGACTTAAAGAATTAGTTCACTTCAGAATTGAAATTTCCTGATAATTTACTCACCCCCATATCATCCAAGATGTTTATGTCCGTTTTTCTTCCATCGAAAATAAATTAAGGTTTTTGAGGAAAACATTCAAGGATTTTTCTCCATATAGTGGACTTCACTGGGGACCAACGGGTTGAAGGTCCAAACTGCAGTTTCAGTGCAGCTTCAAAGGACTCCCACACAATCCCAGCTGAGGAATAAGGGTCTTATCTAGCGAAACGATCGGTCATTTTCTAAAAAAAAATGTATATACTTTTTAACCACAAATGCTTATCTTGCACTGCTCTGCGATCCGCACGCATTACATAATCACGTTAGAAAGGTCACGCGTGATGTAGACAGAAGTACCAATCCAGTGTCTACAAAGCAAACGAACATGAAAAGACCAAGTGAAACGGCCTTTACAAAAAAAGGTAAAACAATGATTTGAGTTTTTTTTTGCCTTACCGCATTACTTCCGCCTACGTCATGCTTGACCTAAGCGTGATTACATAATGCGTGGTGCATCGCAGAACAGTGCAAGATGAGCATTTGTGGTTAAAAAGTATACATTAGAATTTTTTAGAAAATGACCGATCGTTTCGCTAGATAAGATCCTTATTCCTTGTCTAGGATCGTGTAGAGCCCTTTGAAGCTGCACTGAAACTGCAATTTGGACCTTCAGCCCATTGAACCCCATTGAAGTCCACTATATGGAGAAAAATCCTGGAATGTTTTCCTTAAAAAACCCTAATTTCTTTTCAACTGAAGACAGAAAGACATAAACATCTTGGATGACATGGGGGTGAGTGAATTATCAGGAAATTTTCATTCAGAAGTGAACTAATCCTTTAAACAGCACTTAAATCTGCATTTAAACGTCTGGGGTCAGTAAGATTTTCTCTTACTTTTTTGATAACAATATAAAAATCTTTACTGTCACTTTTGTTTGTGTTTGTCAATTTAATGCATCCTTGCCGTCTTTCAAATCTTACCAACAAACTTTTGAAAAATAATTTATGCTGGTCTGTAATATTGTATATTTCAGCATAATTGACAAAGCATAATTGATTTAATATATTATATAATACCAGCAGCTAATTCAGCTCCCCAAACAATGACAGCTTTTCTGAGACAGCAATGGCTATTTGCTTACATTTTGCTAATTTCCTCACCAATAATTTGTCGTTAAGACAATTAAAAGATTAGTGTTTAGCCATTTTGGACTTGGCCCCAATTTTTGTGTATGCGTGTGTGTGTGTGTGTGTGTTTTGTGTGTGTGTGTGTGTGTGTGTGTGTGTGTGTGTGTGTACCTACTTAACTATATTATGGGAACAATTTTGTACCCAGAAGTGATCAAAACCTGACAAAATCTCCAAAAACCCTTCCTTTAGACATCCTCATTTGTAAAACTGGTTTAAAATAAAGTAATTAAAGGTTTATTAAAAATGTAAAAATGCTGAATGTTTTCTGTGATGGGTAGGTTTAGGTATAGGGGTAGTGTAGGGGGATAGAATGTACAGTTTGTACAGTATAAAAACCATTACGCCTATGGAATGTCCCCATTTAGATAGCCAAGTAAACGTGTGTGTGTGTGTGTGTGTGTGTGTGTGTGTGTGTGTGTGTGTGTAAAATTCTTACATTACTAATGTCAAACAGATGGATATGTTTGCACAGGGATTGGTATGGAAAGAGGAAGGACAGAGGCTTAAGAAGGAATCAATTCTATGTGACTGCCAGCCATAAAATGACAATCTCAAAGGCCATGACATCTCGCTTTGTATTTAATAAAATGTTATTTCAGTCTGTGTTAATGCCAAACTGAATAAAAGACTATCAGTAGGATGGTGGCAAGATGCAGAGTAATGATGGTTTACCAGTCTTTGTCATGTTCTCAATGAAAACTGGATAAAGGCATTTGAAAGAAAAAGATAAACAGATAGAAACAGAGATGTTTGAGAGGGTGAAGTCCTGAACAATAGTTTCAACATGGAGAAGAAGATAAGGAGGTTGACTCAATGACTAATCTGTGTGTAGGTGATTTTTATGAAACCCTTTTAAATGTTAGATGCCTACAGACTTTAAGCAACTATTAAAAAAAGGAATTGAAGTTAATCCACAAAAGGGAACAGGCAAGACTGATTAGGTTTGCCAAGACAGTGGCTAAGGACTCAAAACAGTGGCTAACATGCTCAAAAATTAAAATAAGGGATGTTTTGAACATTACATCAAGGAGCATAGTAAGGACAAAATATTATCAGATATCATTACTTTTTTTTTTTACTATTATATAATGTCCTCAAAAGAGGCATCAAAAACGTTTTTCCCATTGTGTTACTCTGAGTAAAACCCTCACCTTGAGATCAGAATCAAAACTTTTTTGAATTCAAACCAGAAACCAGAAATAAAACATATTG
This sequence comes from Hypophthalmichthys molitrix, assembly GCA_037950675.1. Classification (NCBI taxonomy): domain Eukaryota; kingdom Metazoa; phylum Chordata; class Actinopteri; order Cypriniformes; family Xenocyprididae; genus Hypophthalmichthys; species Hypophthalmichthys molitrix. Next base: position 26,101,847 of record CM075496.1, on the reverse strand, counting down.
ACTGTGGCATAAAACACTTTACAAAAGCTAACATCAATCTGAAATGGCTGAAAAGAACCTGGTCATGTTTAAAAACCTACACATGTCCTGTCTCATGGGCTACAACAAAGGCAGAAGAGAAGCCGTCTTCATGATTGAGGGTGCAGCTGCGGACAGGGTGGCACATCCCAGTGACAGGGGCATATCCTGAGAGTGAGTGAGTGACAAAGACAGACAGAGAGGATGAAACAGTTACTATGGTTTATTTATTCTGTCATAACTTGCCCTGTGATTCTACATTCTGACAGCTTGCTGCTTGGTGTAATTGTAATACTTTGAGAAGAGTGATGCTGACAACTCTGCAAAGAGCTGTCCAGCAGAATTAGGTAGGTTTTTTATTCCTTTTCTGTCCCTTTCATTTAGTTATGACATGTAATGGCTATTTTGCTAATAATTCAAATTCATATTTGAGGATTAGGGGGATGGAAACAATTGGAGTCTTTCCAGCAAAGGTGACAGTATGTGCCAAAACAATGTCAACCTACCATCTGTCATTACACATTTCATTGTATTTGACAAAGACAGCCATTTTGTTCTAAGTGTAATACAGTGAAATGTGCAATTGTTATAGCATACTAACAATTTGGCATGCAGTCAATAATAATTAATTACAAAAAAGGTGTCAGATAAACGAGTGACTTTTTACAAAAGTTGTAAAAGGCTTTTTTTCATGGTAATGGCATATGTGATGCAAAGTGATTTGGACAATTGCTTTTATAAACTGTCTCTATGTGTACATATTAATGTGCATTATTACACGGCTCTGTGGAATACTTGATTCTGATGGGTCAATCGTGCCATCCAGCGATATGTTATTCCCCGATAACAACCGCTAAAAACAGATAACACAGGCTCAACAAGTCTGCAGCGATATACGCTTGCCAGGAAAATTTTTTCCTGGAAGTTTAGCGTTTGGTGAGCTATTAAAATATTAAAAGTCAGTCAAATCAATATTTCGTGTACAATTATTTAATTATGCCATCCGTTATCGCGGACTCGCTCTTCTTGTTTAATACAAACGCAGCTGCTGCCATTTTGCGACTATTTTGTTCACTGTAATGGGTTAAAAGATAATAAACAGGTACATCAGTTTCATCTCAGATCAATATCTCTTATGCCCATAATTATTTATGTGGCGAAATGCCGTGTAATATGTGGTATGACTGTACCGCATCTCTTAAATGTCCGTCTAGTTCAAACTTACTGCTTGCTAGCAACTGCTCTCTCCACGGAAGCTTTGCGTTTAAAGAGCTAATAAAATATTTCGACTCAGATCAATATTTCCACTCAGATTAGTAAAATGATTTACTTATGTGGCATGTAGCTATGTAATAAGCGGGATAATGGACATCCAGCTGGTTGTTATCACAGAATAAAACCCCTTCAGGCTGATGCAAGATCACCCTGTCGGGGTTTATTCTACGATAACAACTGGCTGGATGTACATTATCCCTTACAAAACATTCACCATAGTATGATTTACTCTACTGTATATGTTATATCCTGTTCCCCAAAAAGTAAACACTAGCTATGTTTTCATCCACCCATTTTTATGCACATTTTAGGATACCCACTGGATGGAAACGCCAATCAATTTTTTTATCCAATAAGAAAAAATGAGCATAAACTGCAATGGAAACACATTTCCCAAATAAATCCCTCAATGCGCCAAAAAAAAATAAAATAAAAATAAATAATAAAAATAAACAATGTGACTTTGCCTCAACAGTGGATGTGATTGAATAACTGGCCTAACTAGTGAACCAATTTCATTTCACAGCATCTCAAATGTTGTTTTGAACATTCGGAAAAGCCAAAGTCTGTCATCAGAATGATTTGGTATAATGACCTCCCAGAAGTGTCTCACATGATTGCATTCCCAAATACCAGGCATCTGAATGCAAGATAACATGACAGCATTTATTGCGTTTCGTCTGCGTGCACGGAGTCATTTAGGATGTAGGAAAAAAGAGCCACAGCGGCTTCCCTGATTGCAGCAACTTCAATTTTTATTACAGATATTTTACCCCAATTTCCAATCTAGAGTTTGAGAGCTCAATTGGCACTGAAAAGTGCATTATAATTCAAAATCAGTAGCATTGCTTGGATGCTAAAAAAAAAAAGATTCTTGCAGTACAATGTTCAGTGAGCAACAGTATATTGAGACTGATATCAGACCGTAGGGACTTCAGCTATGTTTGTTCAATCACAAGCTCCGTGCACTGCTAAGAATAAAACAATACTTTGATGTAAACCTACAGCTTCAGCTTCACTGAAGATCTCAGCTCTAAAACTACATGCATATCTGGTGTCAATAAGCCAATAAAGCACAAAGGCTCTGATTAGCTCAATAACGCCACTGACAGACAACGAATATGCCGTAGGTAGGTGGAGAGGCCAAAGAGCTCTTCTCGGATGATTAACGAGTGCCGTGAGTACATACAGTGGCATGATAAGGGAAATGTGAGAGTTGCAGTGGCAGCATAAACACTTCATGCTGAGATCAGTGCTCTTCTCAGGAAAAGCTTGAGTTTTCCTGTCAGGTTGAATAGACGTTAAATGTGCACTGTGTGAACTTTGTCAATGCTGAAGGAGATATGCTCTGAGCAGACTGCTGCTTCAGCGGCCGCCTCAAGCCTTAGACAACAAAATCCCTTTTTCTTATGTGCTTATGTAAATGCGCTTTCATGTCTCTCTTCTGTCCTTTTCCAGTGGTGTGAACCTCTTTACACATCCACAGTCTATCTGAAGAGGAGCTTGTACACCAAGCAGCATTCTGTCAGACATTTCTTACAGCATTGATGAGGTGCTGACAGAAACCCGTGGGGACTGCGAGGGAGTATTAGTGAGAGAGAGAGAGAGAGAGAGAGAGAGAGAAAGAGAGACAGCCTGACCTTTTTCACGGTATGAACATATTTAAGATGTACGATTTTTTGTGTTAAAAATGCTATACATGACAAGGTAGGTCAAACCAAAAAGGTCAAACCTTGCATCCCGGTAGGGCCAAAGCCTTGCCGGGTCAGGAAGATGGCATGGTCATGATGCTCTGAGTGCTCTGGATCCTCTTTCTGCTGGACAAATGCCCAGCGGCACACGTTCTCCAGGCTTCGTGAAGGATTGCCACGCTCAATGAGACTGATGGACTGAGAAAAAGATTAGAGACTCATTAGGGGACACTTTCAGCATTCATTAATCTATAAAACACCTTAAACTGACTCACATTGATCACTGTGGGTCTGTTTATTTATCGTTTTTAAGATAAACTCCTATTAATTAACAGTCAAGAGAATAATCAAGATCCTTGAAGGTGAAATTCAAACTTTTCTCATTTGTAAACTACAGTGCAATAAATCAAAATTCCATTTTGTTGTTGCTGGGTTTTTTTTTTATGCTAAAACATTTAAGTTATTAATCACATTAACATGTATTTGGCAAAAGACAAACCATGTTGCAATTATTTGAATTACAATACAGACACAAAATAACCACTGTGTATTTGTGGACTGCATTATAAGCTCACAAAATAGTATATTTGTATGTATTTTTATTGCATTTAATTGTGAATGGCTGAGTGCATTAGTCAGAGGTTTAGATACTCTCATAATTAGACAAATATAAGTAGCTTGACTGCAGACAGTTGTTGTGCTCTCCCTCTGCCTCTCTCTCCTTCACAGCTTTACACACCTAATTATTTCACATTTTACAAAACAGTGGTGGTAACTAACCTGTGCTGAAATGGCAGGGTGAGGAGGTTATTAAAAAAAAAAAAGAAGACAATTTGTGACTCTGTTTTTCCTGCTGCAATTATTTGTGTGTGACTACAGATGTTTTAAAAACAACTGCTGTAACAGGAGAAAATGGTCATGAAGAAATAAAGTAAGTAAATAAATAAGACTGTTTTTGTCATAAACCATTGTATTATATAAAAAAGTATATGATATGACCTATTATGGTTTATAAAGGCGTTGTACCATGGGTCTGTTTGAATACTCGATTCTGATTGGTTGGAAGGTGTGTAATAGTCAGTTTAATCATTGTTCTATATTTTCATAGAAAATTTTCAAAAATCGCGCTGCGCACACAGAAATATTTAGGAGCACAGAAACGTATCAATGCTGCCTTGACTTAATTAAATGGCTTTGCTACTGAATCGCTGGTTTTGAAGTAATTAAACTCACAGCCGCAATGTTAATAGAGAGACGCTGTACAGACGAAGGTAATCCATTCACATCTCTCTCTCTGAATTCAAATAAATGTAATATTACTTTATCTCTGTGTCTGATTCGAAGCGGGCAGAATGCTAGATCTAATGAGCCATAACTGATGAAAGTATAATTTTTATCCTTCCGGTCAAATATTGCACTGCAAACATCAATAACATCTTTAAGTTGTCAATGCTGGCAAATGACCATGGTATTAGCAGGACAATCCATGGGTAGCTGTGCATTAAAAGATTTGAATAAACTCAGCGGAGGCAACTGTCGGGCAGTTTTTCCCTCTACGTTGTGAATTAAAATTGTTTAATGCACAGCTTGCCATGGATTATCCCTTACATATTTAGCAGTAATTTACCTTAGCATATCCAAGCATTATCATCCTCACAAGCACAACATTAATGTGCATTCCCAATGATTCATCGTGGTAGATCTCATTTACCTGTAAACACATGATAAAAAAATACATTATTATCTCCTAAATTCAAAATAATAAAACAACAAAACATTGTTCCTGCCACAAGGGGGAAAAAGATATCAGGGATATAAGTTGCATCATCCTCCACCTAGTCATCTATGAAAGATTTTATCAACTCCAGGGACTGCAGAAAACAAACACTGCTGCTTCCCATTTCTGAAACCTCACTATGATTGAAAATGAGCAAGAGAGAGCAAAGCTTTTTCAACAACAGAATCGAGATAAAGAGAGTGGGAGGAAATGGCATCTCAGACCATAAGAATGGTTCTCTTAGGCATAGAAGGCTTTTTTAGACAGGTCTTGGGGCTACGGTTGGCACGGAAAAGCCTATGACAGGATGGTAAATGAAAAGGGCCCAGTGTTGAGCTGGTCATACAGAGGCCTTTTAAAGGTTCAGATGTTTTTCCTTCTCCACCTAGCTAAGAGGCTGCTGTGTGGGGTGCTGCGTTTTAGAGGCACAGCTTTGCTGTTTGAATGCAGGGTGTAATGCTGTACCGAATGACTACATCCTAAGTGGTACAAATGTTTTTTTCAAATCTATCTGGAGCTTTTTGGAAAAACTGGCCACATTTAACAGTAAATATCACCAAAAGTTTTCTTGCTGTGATGCTGATAAAATAAATAAAACAATTATATAGCTAATAATTGATATATTAATTGAAATACTTCAAATACTTCAAATATATTAATTGAAATACTTCAGAATACTTAAAATGCTTCAAAATACAATTTGCTGTAACTGTTGTTCTCATGACATTGACACTAATTGACCCAGTTAAGCAGTTTCAGCCTGGTCTCATTGTTAATACGTAGGTATTAATATGTAACTTTCAAAGACACAAAACGTACATTTTTGTACATTTGAATAGGTGCTGAAACGTACAGTATGGACGTATTAGCAGCATTTAAATGTAGCATTATTACGTTTTTACAGCATAAAAATGTAAAATATTTACGAATCTTTCATGTCATAAAGATATATGTATAATTTCCCTTTTATCATTGTATAGATAAATGTAAGATCCCTAAACCCCAAGTCGAACCTAAACCTACCCATTTTATACAGAATATTAAAAGAATAAAACATAATGGACAGAAATGTGTAGGAAAATAACGATTTTAGTAACAATATAGCATTAAAACGATATTTTGAGCCACTAATCCTACACCTACCCCTAAACCTACCCATAAACATTTCTTAAAACTCTGTACTGTTATAAATAAAAGAATAACAGACAAACAAGCATAATCACAATAATTTATTTAGTGGTACCAAAAGTAGTTCAAATGATGATCAGTTGCAGTCACAGTCCTCTCTGGTGGGCAGGGTTTTTTTTTTTTTTGTTTGTTTGTTTTTTTAATGGAGTACAGAGCAGAATTTAAGTTATTAATCCATGAAATCTGGCATCTCTCCATCAAATTTGGCTGAATCCCAAATGGCACCCTAAACCAGAGATTGTATATTATAGGGAGCGTTAGCATTAGCTGTTACGCTTTTTTGGCTAAACATTGTAGGCTTGCCTTCCAGTGGCTTTTACACAACATCTATTGTTCTATCTGTTAAACAGTAATGCGGCACATTTGCTGTTGGTAATGCCATAAATAAATCCTACCTTTCAAAACATACACTTTTATCAAGCTAAAATCTATATATAGTTCCCAACGAAAGTATTGTTTAGTGTAAAACATGCTGAAGATTAGCAAACAGGCTTTCGATTAATTAAATGATTAGCTATTTCCCCACAAAAGCTGTTTAATCAGCATAGTAAAGCCTCTCATCCATTGACATCCATTCAAAAAACAGCCTTTGGCCTCCTTCCCTGCGTACCGCCAGAGGTGGAGCGTTAGCATTAGCCGTTATGCTTTTTTGGCTAAAGGTTGCAGGCTTGCCTCCCAGTGGCTTTGTTGGCGCCATCCTCGAGAAGCGTTATGACATGGTTTACGGCACTAATATCGAACGCACATTGGTTCTCACCTGCTTCGTCACAGATTGTGACATGCCGTGTTTCAGTGAACTGACATTTGAAATGAGTGTGCGCCTTCACGGATAACTTATTAATCCATATTTTCATGGATTAATAAGTTAAATAAGTTAAATTATGCTCTGTACCCTATAAAAAACTATTACCGCCAGAGAGGACTGTGACTGGAACTCATCTGCCATACTGAACTGCAAAAAGAATCACACTATATGGTAAAGCTTTACAATAAGGTCTCATTGGTTAAAGCATTAACTAACATGAACTAACATATATTGCTTATGTTATGTTGCTGACTAACATAAGCAATATATTTTTACAGCATTTATTAACCTCTGATAACTTTATAGCATTTATTAGCATCTGATAATGTTAGTTAATGAAAATGTTCATGTTAGTTCACAGTGCATTAACTAATGTTAACAGACACAACTTCTGATCTTAACAATGTTGTAGTAAATGCTAAAATTAACATTAACTAAGATTAATAAATGCTGCAGTAGTATTGTTCATTGCTCGTTCATGTTAACTAAAGTATTTAACTAATGTTAACAAATGGAACCTTGTTGTAAAGTGTATGTGTATGTGTATTTTTGTACTTTTTCTGTAAATTCCTAAAACAGCAAACAACTGCAGAAATCAAGCGTATAGCGTTAGTTCTGGCAGGTCACGTTAGTCAAGCTCGCATCAGCTGACACTCAGCTAATTCACATTGACCTATAGGAATACGACGCCTATCACTGCATTCGTATATATATGGTCCATTCAGTATTATCAGCAGCTTTAGTGCATTCCTCAGGAGCCAATTACCCTCCTCCATCCCCAGCTCCTCCTTTGTCCAGTCAGGACTTGCCCTTCTGATATTTCTTTTGATCAAACTCATATTCTTCAATTATGTTGTTACATTAATTATTGTCATTAAGTAATTAATGATATTGCAATACTTAGTTCTGTTCTGTTTACCCTAAAGGGGGGTTATCGCTGCTCTCCCTGCTCTTATCCATGCTAGGCTGCATCGATGGGCAGGGAGTTTTTGCCCAGAACAGAACCATACCGCCAATACAAACTGTATGCTAACTGCCAGTCATTTTTGATGATAGTGATCCTGACAGAACATGTGATAAAATAAATTGGAGAAGGCTAATAAACTCTTACGGCTATTACTATAATTTGTTCTCACAGTTCCCTCAAAAAATTAATTTTGCTAAAACTGCAAACCCTTTTTTTCACCCTAAACCTTGCAGAGGCTGTCAGGCCTGCCACAAACTCTACACTCAGATGGAAAAGGTGAGAAAAAAACAATTATGTTACAGGGGGGAAAACTACTTTTATAGGCAGGTTTAGACAGCTTGTTTAAAAGAAGGGGAGGGGCACATAAATAAAAACTATACCTCAGCAGATCTGTGTTTCTGTGTTCTAAGGAGCAGCAAAAAAAGTACCCGTGCGGAATGATTAAATTCTTCACTGGCATATGAACACAGATTGCCTCAACAACTCTCTAAATCAGCAGAGGACAGTTAGTCTCTTACCAACTGCCCCCCCCCCCCTCTCTTCATCCCAGCAGTCTCATGCAATTAAACAGAAGCTGTTTGATACAGAAAATTGTCCTCTTCAGGCAACAGGGCTTTAAATAAGCATGCAAGGAGCCTACACACGGAAGTCTGCATGTGTGAAAGTTGTAGCAATGTTGCATTTTTATACAGAGCTCATTACTTTCTGAATGCTGGGCCAATCTTTAGTGAGGGTTTATTAAACATTATAGTGTACATCTCATCAGTGCACTGGTGTACAGAGCAGCAGGGACATCTACTGGAGGAAGGACTTTTAGGACAGTGGGAAGGAAAGCAGCTGTTTAATCTTAAAATTTTATGAGTGTATAGTCATAGCCATTTCATAGCTACTTTATTTCTCAGCCACATCCTCAAGTATGTCACATTTTATCTATGCCTTCTGTGTTGAAAAAACATGATGAAGCAAAGCAAATTCCCCCACAAAAGAAAGTAGACCTTTCCTTTGAATATTTTGACATTAATTCTTGCAAATTGTTTAAGCAAAACTAAGGATAGGTTGCATGTGATCCTGTAACATTATGCAATCAGTAAAAAGGCACCAAATACATTAGACATAAGGAGCTTAAAGGACACTGTGTGTCCACAAATTAAGTCTATAATTTATGTGCTGAATCTATAAAGCCTGATTACAGATGCTATTATCTCCACAGATTACACAGTGCATCTGTGGTCATGTTTCAAAACTCTCCTCAGAACAGTGTCATTTACAAAATGAGGAATATGTCGATCTTGTAGAGATAATGGGGTCCTTTGTTTTAACAATGGATATTCAGTTGTGTCTTGTGCTAGCCTAAGAATGTGCTTTTCCTCCAAAAACAGGACCACATCTGGACAATTTCACCGCTCATATGAGGTCAATCTCTTTACAGCTGCAGTTTAATGACATATTTGCGTATAAACAAATGTTGACTGCCACCATCCACTTTCTGTAGTCCAGAAGAGGTATTTTGTCATCAGTAATCATCTTGAAATGAATTCATAAAATAGTAAAAACACTTAGGCACCTGTGCCTTCCATTTACATGTGTCAAAGGACTGAACCAGAAAGAGAGAGTTAATAGGTTTTATGAGGAAGAAGAGAATTGGTTGCTCAACAATAAAGATGGCCTGATGGTCAGGAGCCAATGTGAGACAGTTTTGGGCCAGTTGAGGGGAATGCCAGTAAATAAGGGCAGTTTAAATTTGCATGTTAAAATATAGTGAATTTGCTTTCGTAGATGTTCATTAAATATTTTTAACAGTAAAGTAAATATTAATAACCATATGTTATTTATTTATTAATATTTTTAACCCTTAAATGCATGAAAGTTTCGCCAATGATTATTACATATTCGGGTCTTTAGTGACCCGGATCTATATCTGACACGGATGGATCTCCATCTGTCACGATAATATTAAACTCACCTGATATTAGAGTAACAATTTCAGAAGAATAAAATAAAGCAAATTTTTTTACCTTTTGGAGCTTGGAAGGGTATAGTTTGAGCAGATGTTTTATACCATCATCAATGTCCTCATCAGAGCTAATTTCCCAATACATTCAGCATCAAGCAGTAATAGTGACAGTAACACTACATTCACCATCAAGTGACAGTCATACTAATATTCTATTGCATTTAGAACTTGCTCCGCAGTAAATTGCTGAGCCATTTCAAGTTTTGCTGATGATACTTCCTATTGTTTTGTTTTCTGCCTGCTGTAACTGTGAGTGAAATGTCACTTCATTGTTGTATATCAGACATTGCCACCTTGTGGAATAAAGGGGAATTTAGTCATCAAAGATTCAATTACTGTGCAGAAAAAAATATATACTTGAAGAGTATATACAAAAAAAAGGGGAAAACAGGCATTCTTTATATATATATATATATATATATATATATATATATATATATATATATATATATATATATATATATATGTTTTAATGTTTATAATGAATTGATTGAGGAATACTAAGAAGGTTGATGTCTTAACTTTAGAAAATGAAAGAGGAGGAGGGAAGTGAATAACATCCTGGGTCACTTAAAACCTGAGGAATGCATTTAAGGGGTAATGATGTGTGTTAGTGTGTGTGTGTCTGTGTGTCCGCATGTTTTTGTAATTTATGAGGACACAAATTTGTATAATGACATGGGTATTACACTGGTATTACGAATATGAGTCCTCATATTTAAAATAGCTTTAAAAACATTCTAAACAATGTTTTATAAAAAATGTAAAAATGCAGAATGTTTTCTGTGATGGGTAGGTTTAGGAGTAGGGGTAGATTTGTCTGTAAGGGTACTGTTTAAATGCACAGCTACCTGACAAATATAAATAGTTATCCCTCTGCGTGAGGAAGATCCATTTAGATCCGCTCTGATGGATAGATCCGTTTAGATCCGCTCTGACAGACAAAAAAGTTGAGTTATCCCTCCAGCATGAGGAAGATCCATTTAGATCCGCTCTGATGGATAGATCCGTTTAGATCCGCTCTGACAGACAACAAAAAACTCCCTGAAACTTCCTAACTCTTCCATCCAGATAGCGGAATTCTCTGTTTTTACTGTTATTTCTATTTCTTATGCGTTCCATTTTTATTATTATGTATTTGGTTCTTCTTTATGTAAAGCACTTTGAATTGCCATTGTGTATGAAATGTGCTATACTTGCCTTGCCTAGTGTAGGGGGATAGAATGTACAGTTTGTACAGTATAAAAACCGTTACGCCTATGGAATGTGCTCACTAAAATAGCAAAACAAACCTGTGTGTGTGTGTGTATGTGTCAAATAATATTGTGTACTAGCACCCAAAATGAATAAATGAATGAATGCATGAATGAATCCTGCTGAGCCCTGCTAAGAATGATAGGATACTCACAATGTTCATGAGGGTGAGGAGATAGTTCTGCACATGCTCTTTCCCATGAAAACGGACAACAGAATCATCTACTCCAAGCAGCACCTCAATATTGTAGTCATCGTCACCAGCGTGCCTCCGTCTCCTGACTTTCTTTTTGACTTGTTTATCAATATTGTCCAGCACCCCTGGCGCATCCAATTCAGGCTCTGCAAGACAAAATGGTTAGTCTCAAAAAAGTACCTCATCTTCATCATTTGACAACACCAGCATATTAAACCTCTTATGGGCCTCTTTGCATTACTATGAACTAGCGTCTTGCAAGTTTTTTTCTTCTTCACAGAGTGCAAGTGGATGCCAGCCAAGAACAACAGAAAGCAATCCTAACAAGAGTTCTTCATGATCCAACATCAATCCAGGGTATAAACCAATGTCTTTTTTAAACGCTTATGCTAAAATAAATATTCTAAACATCTTGCTCTTTGGCTGGCTCTGGTCTACAGTGTGGGGATTGTGAGGAACATTCCTCAGCTCCTACATCCCGTCATGACACATGCATTCTTGTGTGGCCCAGCTCCCAGAAGAGTAAACACGTCTCTGAGGTTCCACTTCAAAAAGCACAGGGCTTCCCCTCATGCTCAGACGTGCCGTGTGTCCCTCGCAGTTTCCCTGGTCCACAGCGTCTCCATGCACACCCTCATTCTCCTGAGGGGCTGCCAATCACAAATGGCAAAGCGAGGATAGCACACACATGGCAAACCTGCGTAACCCGCCGGCCCCAATTCTAAAAATGACTTATGATGGCAAATGAGACCATCCAGATCACCAGTGGAAATCTACCATGTCTAGACTACAAAACTTAATCCATGAAGTAGGTAAAAAAAAAAAAAAAAAAAAAACTACACAAGCAATACAGAGCTGCTTCAATGTCTTCTACATTTGCAAGTTTTGTTCATCCTGTACATGTGTAGGTAAATATCACATCATCCAGCTGTCTTTTTGTTTCATGTGCATGTAAATTGCAAACAACTTTTTTTGCAAAACCGTTTGACCGAGTGATTCATTCATGAATCTGCCATTGCTAGTTCCTATTCCAAACAGCTGATTGAAAACGCACAATAAAATTGCTGAAATATATCAGGGAAAATGACTTTCAGGTGGGTATACGGTAATCTCTCCATTATCAGACAAGGATTTATCAGCTATATTTATTAGCAGTGTTTGGGAAAGTTATTTTCAAACTTAATGCATTATAATATTCCCTTACTACGGTGACCGTGAAGAGAAAAGTTAGGTTCACTTCGTTTTGTCGATAATAATTTTGATAATATGTCATTTATTTGTGGTAACGACATCCTTATGTTGTGGCCACGTGATGTAAAGTTGCGGCCTCGAGATCCTATGTTGAGGGAGCGACATTTTTATTCTCATGGTCATGAGTTTAATGAGTAAACAAACCTGCGTGGCCATAGCAACCTGGGATTATCAGAAATGGATATTATTAATCAATTAATAATTTATTTTCAATTAAGGATGACAAAAAATTCAAACTGTTTATCAGACCAGGATTTATCTAGCAACACTCCTAATTAGAGGACAGAAAATATCATTACCTCAGTAAAACAACAACAGAAGTCAAAGTTTGGTCCACACCATGACAAAAAAACAAACGTGTTTTGTGTTCACCTCAGCTCAATCTCATTTTAATTCTTCACTCATGAAACATGAGTGGGTTTGCCTTGCCAGCCACGCTCTGCACAATAAAAACTCAGGAGGCTGCAGACTGCTGTGGAGGAGAAACTGGATGCATACATGGCATCTTTTAAAACACTGGCACAAAGAAACTTTTGGAGCACCATGAGCCTTGGTTTAACACTTATTTTACCATATTTCAGAGTGCTGAAAATCATATTAATTTTGCTCCCAGAGTAAAAGTCTACAGGAGTCTACTTAAAATAGAAAGAGTCTACATAAAAGCTCAATTTTACATGATTACATGTATTGAAAGTAAAGAATGCACACGCTGTCAAGATGAAAGCATTCTTAGTGGGACAAAATGATCAAATTGAGTTGACAGTACACAGCCCCTTTATCATCATGAAATCCGCTTACTCTGACATTATTTGATAAACAAATTGGGCATGCTAAAACCATCTATGAATCCAATTACCGTTTTATGCAAGGATGTAAAAAGCTTCTATGCAGTGTATCTTGACAAGAGCAGTATGGATTTTGCTTTTCTCCCCTCCTGTTCTATTTTGGTTTAGAAAATAGATCCCTCTGCTCTCCTCACAGAAAACTTGTGAGAGGATTAACAACCATCTCTTTGATGGGCGAAGGTGGTTTTCCTTCCCTGGAAGTATAAAGAATTAGCAGGCAACAGTGAGCTAATAACAAACAGCATCAGGATCAAAAGATGCTGCAGGAGGCAGTTTTGATGGAATTCTTCCACGTGGCGCTAAAGTATAACACCACTAGCTGTGATCTAATGTGCTGGGAGCTACTTTAACTCTTTATTAGGACATAAGAGAACTCTTGTAAACGAGAGCAGCTGACTTAGCAAACGCCGGCCTCCTAAAGCTGGAGTATGGCAGCAGGGGGTTTACTGTACTTCATGAACATGCTTGGCCTTGTTTGAGGCTGTCAGGTGATCTTTAACTTTTAATTGCGACTCTAAAAAGCTCTTGCGAGATATTTCTTCTTGTTAATTAATTCTTATCTTTTTCTGTTTGTTCAAACGGTCTCTGTACATTTCTCTGTATATCTCTGTAAATTTCTCTAAAGACGTCAGATAAAACAGAATCAATTCTTTAACTATCAAATACACTGAATCTATTAAGGTGGGCAAGAAAAATTATTTTCTTTATCCCACTGAGACTTGATGTTATCTGTGATTTCTGGTGTTAATTCATTTTCTTCCACTGTGAAAGCAGTTATGAAGTAGAACAGTTTTAATTATTATCCAATTCGGCCTGCAGTTCAGAATGAACATATACTGAATGTCAAGCATTTTTCTTTTCTTAATGATTCTGTACTTTAGAAGAAACAGGGTCTAAATGTCTATGTCAAAGATGTCTATGAATGCTGTATTATATATTATATAATACAGTATATACATATTATATAATGCATACTGTATTATATATAGATAATTGTATATGTCTGTATTATATGTCTATGAATACTGTATTTTATATATATACACTACCAGTCAAAAGTTTGGAATCGATAAGATTTTTTATGTTTTTAAAAGAAGTTTCGTCTGCTCACCAAGGCTGCATTTATTTAATTAAAAATACAGTGAAAACAGTAATATTGTGAAATATTATTACAATTTAAAATAACTGTTTTCTGTTTGAATATATTTTATAAAGTAATTTATTCCTGTGATCAAAGCTGAATTTTCAGCATCATTACTCCAGTCTTCAGTGTCACATGATCCTTCAGAAATCATTCTAATATGCTGATTTGCTGCTCAAGAAACATTTATGATTATTATCAATGTTGAAGACAGTTGTGTACTTTTTTTTTCAGGATTCCTTGATGAATAGAAAGTTCAAAATAACAGCATTTATCCGAAATACAAAGCTTTTGTAACATTATACACCGTTCAAAAATTTGGGGTCAGTAAGAATTTTTAATTTTATTTTTTTTAAAAGAAATTAATACTTTGATTCAGCAAGGATGCATTAAATCGATCAAAAGTGACAGTAAAGACATTTATAATGTTAAAAGATTATATTTCAAAATAAATGCTGTTATTTTGAACTTTCTATTCATCAAAGAATCCTGAAAAAAAATATTGTACACAAATATTTTGTACAATTGTACACAATAAATGTTTCTTGAGCAGCAGATCAGCATATTAGAATGATTTCTGAAGGATCATGTGACACTGAAGACTGGAGTAATAATGCTGAAAATTCAGCTTTGATCACAGGAATAAATTACTTTATAAAATATATTCAAACAGAAAAAGTTATTTTAAATTGTAATAATATTTCACAATATTACTGTTTTTACTGTATTTTTAATTAAATAAATGCAGCCTTGGTGAGCAGATGAAACTTCTTTTAAAAACAATAAAAATCTTACCGATTCCAAACTTTTGACTGGTAGTGTATATATATGTGTGTATGTATGTATATACTGCTGCAGCTGTTACTAAAACACGTGCAGCTGGGCAAATATATAATGGCCAACTGTGGATCGTACATTGGGCTGGTGAGTTCATTTTGGCTGTTCAATTATTTTGTGCATAATTCAAGGCTTTTCAATGTGTGGCAAACCCTGGGCTGTCATGTTTGATTATGAGGGATAATTTGTATTTTTGGCCTCAAGCGTTTATTGCACAATAGACAGCACTGCTCTCTAAAAAGGCTTTGTAGTAGTTTAGTAGTTTAAACAAGACCACATACAGCTTCGTAAATATATTTACCCAGAAAAAAAAAAAAAAAAAAAAATCTTTATGGTTGGTAGGATTTTTTAATGTTTTTGAAATAAGTTTCTTATGTTCACCAAGGCTGTATTTGTGAAAGAAATACAGTAAAGACAGTAATAGTGTGAAGTATTAATATAAACTTTTTTCTATTTGATTATTTCAAAATGTAATTTATTCTTGTGTTGGCAAAGCTGAATTTTCAGCATCATTACTCCAGTCTTCAGTGTCACATGATCCTTCAGAAATCATTCTAATATGCTGATCTGGTGCTCAAGAAACGTGTCTTATTATCAATGCTAATAAAAAAACAAACACACAATTGTGCTGCTTACCATTTATTAATTTTTTATTTATTTATTTTATTATTATTCTTTATTTTTTGTAGGAACTGTAGTACTTTTTTTCAGGATTCTTTGATAGAATATAATTCATTTCCACTTTTTTTTTTTTTGGCCTAGAATTCATGAATGCATTTATTTGACACAGAAATCTTTGCAGTAAGGTCCCATTAGTTAATATTAGTTAATATAGTATTTAACATTAACTAACAATGATCAATACATTTGTTAAAGTATTTGTTATTCTTTGTTAATGTTAGTTGTATAAAAATAAACATAATTATTGTTAGTTCATAATTAGATCAGGCCCATTAAATAATATAAACAGATGCAGCATTCAATTTTAATAATGTATTAGTAAATGCTGAAATTGATATTAACTAAGATTAATCCATTGCTTTAAAAGTTTTTTTCTTTGTTAGATCCTGTTAACTAATGTAGTTAACTAAAGTAAACAAATGGAATCTTATTGTGAAATGCAAACAAAATCTTTTGTAACATTTAAATGTCTTTACTGTCACTTTTGATCAATTTAATGCATCCTTGCTGAATAATAGTATTAATTTATTTAAAAACAGTTGTTAATGACCTCAAACTTTTGAACAGTATTGTACATTATATGAAGCAGAGTCTATGAACTTTGCAGTACACAGACACATAGGGCCCTATCATGCACCCGGCGCAATGCGGCGCTAGGCAGAACGCAAGTGTTTTTTGCTAGTTTCAGCCCGATGCAGTTATCATTTTCACGTCCAGCGCCCACCTGGTTTAAAGAGTAAATGCACTGATGCCCATCTTTTCGCCCATGGGCGTGCTGGTCTGAAAACTAGGTGTGTTCAGGTGCATTGTTGACACGTTGCGATTTTGAGGCAACTGAAATAGATTGCGGCATTTACCAACAAAAACCTGCTCTAAAGTCAATGGCGCAGTATTTTTTTGTTGTTGTTGTTGTTATTTAAAGGGTGCATTAATAATATGTGCCTAAAGGTGTCTGCACAATGTGCGTACACGCTTGTTACACACACAGGGACAAGCAGCAGCACACAAACATTATTAAATATTAAAAATAAAAGGATTCCTCTCTGTAGAAGCATTCAGTCTTTCCACTTGCAAATTCCGCCATGTAAATAGCAATCCGCCATGGTGCAAGCGCATCTGGCTTTTAAAGGGAATGGGAGACAAGACTCTGATTGGTTTATTGCATGTTATGCTCAAAACACACCCATGACTCATTAAGAGACTAGGTACAACCCTTTTGGACCATGTGCCTGGCGCACCGACCATTTTTTTCTGTCGTTAAGCAAAAGAGGATTTGGACACGCCCTAAGTGCACCTGCGCCATAGGCTTCAGACCATGCACTTAGATCATTAAAATAGGGCCCATGATCACAACTGTACAGTCAGAGGGTTTTTCTTTCTCTTGCATCGTCGGAGTGAGAAAGTAGCCAGAAAACCTGGAGTGAAGCAGGTAATAACAGAATTCTTTGAGCGGGAGTGGGAAATCTCGGTCATTCTGCTCCACTCACATACACTGTTCCAAACTGGATTTTAGTCACTGTGTTGATTGGAAGCATGCATTGATGGTTTGCCATCTTTCCAATCTATTAGTAGAGAAAAAAAAATTTTTTTTTTAAACAAATAACCTTTTTTTTTTTTTTTGATATTGCAGTTATTCTACTCTCTAAGTTTATTGTTGTACAAAAACAACTTCCCATTTACATTTGTGCTGTTTTACTAAATACTAAATACCAGTACTGTAATTAGACTTTAGGTATGTGGCCACATAATCAAACAATAATCTGTACAACAGCACTTTTGCTCATAAGATACTGTTTAAGTGTATTATGCTTTTGATTAAAATCAGAAGTGTACTCAAGCTTTCATTACAGCCTTTCAAATATCTGTGAAACTGATAGGACATATGACAGCTAAATCGCACCGCTGTCTCAAAACACAATATCCTTGAAAGTCAGTAGGGGAAAGAGGAGAGCACTTTCCCGTCATGCTGATATACTGTTGTTTATGCTGTACATATAATATAAAAACAGTTGGTGTCATTGGGTTCAGCTCTCAAAGGCCTTCTGTCAGCCTTGCACAGCGCATTGTGAAAGTGAAAGAATGAACATCTATAATTCACTCTTGAGGATGAAAACCTCATGTGGTGTGATATCCTCAACAAATACTGCCCATTACGCTTCACTGAATGCAGGAAGCTTAATGGATGATGGGATGTGTCATGTTTGACGACTACACAGAGACACTGCGCCACTTCTATTGCATGTTACGCTTTGTTTTCTGGCATGGAATGGCCCATGGGAATGACCTCTTAACAACCCAGATGTAAACACCCCAGACACACACACACACACACACACACACACACAGGGAGAGAGAGAAAAGGGCCATGAAGTTCTTTCCCAAACAACATTTTGCCTCCCCAAAACAAAAACAGATGTGGCCACATTGACGAAAATGCAGATAGAACCTAATATTAAGCCTTGAATAAGTTAAGCCAGGTGCATTCTTAAAAGTAAAAACGTTAAAAATAAGAAAATGTCATTAGGAGCAGCACAATAAACATTAGTCCATAAAAAAACATTAATTCCACAATAAACATTTACAACAGTCAATTTACATTCACAAAGACCTTTCAATAAAATAAACCAGCTGATAACAGCACAAATGTAAAGTCTTCTTTTCTTGCAGGTGGTTTTTGCTCATTTAAAACAGCATAAAAGCCAGAAGCTATTTAAGCAGGGGCATAAAAAGAAACCCACTGCATAATATATCCACATTAGTGTCTCAAAAGGAATACATTCTTTGACGATAACCCTCACTGGACATGATCTCTGCCAGCTCCTAAAGATTTCCCTATTTTCTTTTATTTCTGTTAATAAATTACTCATGGAATAAAATACTCAGTGGTTATGACATCACTCCGTGGGCCAAGAATTCTAAGAATTCCGTCTATTTGCCGGTATCTAATTCCAGCAATCCTTGCACATACAGGAAAGAAGAAAGGCATTGTGGGATGGTAATAAAACCAGTCCTTTTTCACTTCCAGATGGCATGGCACAGGGGTGATTCAATGGAACCTAGACTCACAGAGTAATACTCTAATGAAACATTCAAATGTTGTGAAACTGCTTTCAAGGTTGTCCTCAACTTGACACACTTCAGAGCCAAGACTTTAGGATAATGATAACAATGGCTCATGGAAAAAATGTATTAACTATTACAAATTATTTTCAAAAGGGAATATGGAAAGAACAGTGCCTGAATAATTAATTTCACAGAACAATTCATTTAAGAGGATAATTGTGCCACACATTAGACACAATATTCTCCTGTTGACCGGCTGGAGATTAACTTTCGATGGAGGGCTGCACATATCTCTCTATCTATCTGACAAAAAGGCCAAAATTGGCAGAATAAGCTATTTTAGTGGTTCCAATTAAAACTTGTGCACATTGCTCAACACGAGCAATAGCTGATATTCATGAACTCAATTTTTTTTTAATTTTACATTAGCCATTTATCGGAATTCATTGTGTGGCTTTTAGCTTAATAAACCTGAGTAGCTCCTCAGCTGAGAAGCCCACTTTCCATCATACATGGTAGAATTAAACATTAATATTTCATTACAAAAAGAGGCTTTAGCCAAGAATAACTAATGAAAGCACGTAATTCTTTCTTTGACTCAAGGATCAGAATCGGCCATGGTACAAACCTTCAGGAATAATTATGGAAACCAAAAACCAAATTCATTCATTCATTCTCATCAAACAATATTATAACATGAGCAGGTATATGTTTATGGTTTTCTGCTTCAACTAAAGCACTTCGTTTTAAAACGTGAGTGCCACAAGCAAGATCAGCTTTGTACCCCATGTTAAACTTGTTTGTAGGATATTCAAACCAAATAGTATACATCAAGTTTGCCCAAAGGCATGCTGAATTCACACTTGTTAAAGACGGACTTATTCTAAGATTATTTATTATGTGTGCCATATTTGAATTATTCAAATGAAGTGCTGCAACTGGCAAAATTTGTCTCAAAGGGCTTTGGGTTCTTTTAGCCATGACATTTTGCATCTTAACACATCATAGAGGGCTAGCAAGTAATGCTAGATGTTTCATTCTGTAATAAACCACACTTATTAAGTGGATACATTCATTATTAAAGTGGATACAGTGCGAGTAAAAGACTAAACAATGTTTCCTATCCTGTGAACATAAGAATTCTGCTTATTAACATAATGTTGCTTTTATCATCTACTTTGCTAAGATCCCTGATCAAGAAATTTCCAATAGGGTCATGATGAAATCTCTGGCAATTGCACATAGATGGCAACAAGAAGCTAATCAGCTCAACTACAAAGTGTTTTCTAAGAGGATGCCAACCACCTCCAGGCAAAAGCAAATATCATCTTCTATGACTTTGTTTATACCAATTAACACTCTAAGAACTTCCTACTCAGTGCTAGCACAAATTTGACATGCTTATATGTCTTTGTGTGTCAGCAGTGGGTTTCACTGTGATCATGTAGACTGGGAAAGAAGCTAGCTTTCTATTTTGTCCAATGAAAAGGCACTTTAAAGGCCTTTTATTCCTGATGTGGGAAAATATTTATGTTGATGTCTTTGACAGCACAATGGAAGAGGAGGGGACTTTGGAATGGCTCTTTCAGAGATGCCATTACTCACAATTTAGCCCCTTGTGTTCACTGTTTAACCACATAGCTTTACTCTGCTGATCCCTAATGTGTCAGAGAAGCCAACTGTCCTTGCTTCTGCAGCTTTCACTAAGTGAACACAAGGTCTAAAGCACTGGAGACAACAGATGGGCAATAAGCTTTAGAACACTATTATCCACACTATAACTATCCTTTTCCTCTCTTCCAGCCTGATGAAACATATGGAACTAAAAAAACAAAAAAGACCAGTAAATTCTTGGTCGAAACAACATTCTGGAGCCACTGGGCCGGAAGACAATACCAAATATGCACATTTTAAGTAAGCCATTATCTAAGAGGTGTATCTTGTTATGTCATATTTTTAAGTATTTCAATGGTTACACAATTTGTGTACAATTTTAAAGCGCAAATGTAAACTTAATTTGTGTTCGAATTTTGACCACAAGATGTACAACCGTAATTGTTTTTCCTGTAAAATATCATAATCATCAGCTGTCATTTCCATTTAATATGATTATCGTGATGTTAAAGGGATATTTCACTCATAAGAGAAAAATCATTTAGATATTTATTTATTTATTTATTTTTATTTATTTTTTTCATGCAATGAAAGTAAGGGATCCAATGCAAGGACCCTACTGAGTTACACTGTATGGACAAAAACAGTTCTTCAAAAATATTTTTTATTTTGTGTTCCACAAAAGAAATAAAGTCATATAGTTTTAAAACGACGTAAGGATGAGTAAATGATGACAGATTTTTTGTTTTTGGGTGAAATTTCCCTTTAAAGATTCTGTTTTTTGATGTGTTAATGGTTTCAATGGTTGAAATTTCGGTGCATCCTTTAAAACATAGTACAGCAATGAAGAAAAGACAATAAAATCTTAAGTCCTGATCTGAAGAGTTTAAACAGCGAAAAGCAAAACTGTTATACTACCACTGATAAGCGGACTAAGGCTGACAAAATGTCTCAGTCGTCCTCAGATAACAGGTCTCTTTATCTCTCTATGTCAGTCTTACCTTTTTTATTCGGCTTGACATTTTCTGTCACCATACACTTGTGCATTGTGGAAGGATTATGTGTTTAAGTGGCTGTTTTCATTTTCCTTAGTTGTTTGTATCGAAGGCTTCCCCAATTCCATCAAGCTCAGTGGGCTTCATTTCAAATATAAACAACTATTTTCCATTTGCAAAATTTGGATTGAAACCTCAAGATACTCTCAGGTTGGAGATAAACGCAGAAAGTGCTACACCTCTACACTTTCTAGACCAAATCCGACATGGATTTTAAAAGGTACCACAGTCTTTTTCTCTCTTCCTTCGTCTTTGATCTAGCATGTTTAATTGGAAAGCCTAGCAACTGCAGCATGCTAATAGGTGCCTTACTCAGCATGGTATGCCGTGGCTGTCAGCTACCGTAATTGTTATTCCCTTTGGTTAAACTCATTTCTCCAGGGACTTGGAGCCAATCTTTACAGCCGGTGACAAATCACTTGAAGAGTAAACGGAACATGCACTGCAACCAAGACAAAGTAGGGTGTCCAGCAGCCTGGCCTGCAATTTACACTAAATAGGTTCATCAATGTCCTGATGTTATCTGTTCCCCAGACCTCATGAACGCTCCAACACAATCACATGAGAATGCGTATCAATAGTATGCGTGTGTAATCTATTAGTATAGATACGCCAAAACTCATTTTGGGGTATACATTCCACGAGATTACACACTCATATTACTGACACGCATTTTCGTGTGATCGGGCTCCAACTTTCAGATGGATGACTCACAGTCTTTGGAGGGAGACTCTAAATTACGATGGCAATTTCTGATTTGTTATCACAAGCGAGAACTCTGTGGCAACTCTGTGGCATAATATCACAGTTGTGCTTTAAATTGTTGCTGTGTCGTTTAGGAGCCGTGCTGTCATCCATTACAGCCACTGCACACTGACATGCTGATAAAGCTGTGCGGTACCCATGTTAAATAGATAATGGAGCTGTTCCATCTGCTTTTAATATGGTCCTCGGTGTGCTGGTATTTATCTGCATGAAAGCAAAAATCACTAAGAGACACTTTTTATTCTGTGGCCCTAGGGAACACTTACCATTATTCACACCCAAAACTGTGTTTGTAGAGTATGGCTCAGATAAGAAGTATCGTTCAGATGATTTACTTCTTTCCCTGTGCAATCAAGCTCATTTAAAGAAGAGCACAACATCACAGAATGAGTTTGACTGAATAAAACAGCATGGACTGGATTATGTACACTGAGGGAGACAGCCCATTGCTAATCTCATTATGGACTAAACTGTGTAGGCATAAGTAAGCGTGAAATACTATTCAAATCTAGCTTTCAAACACCTGGATATAAACACAAGTTGTGCATGGTCATTTACTTTGTTTTACATTTAGATTAACTTTGGCATCATCAAATGCTAAAAATGTTCATCAATAAAACCACCAGTAAACTGAATAACCCTGTTAAATCTGCAGTCAGTAGTTGTTTATCTAGTGTTAGCAGGTGCTATCATGAACGATTCGTCCATTTTGAACGAATCTTTTATTTGAATTGGAAATAACGAGTTGTCTCAGAGAGCGATTCGTTCATTTTGTGCTGGTCGCAAATACGCATTTGCGTGACATCCTTTCATTTGCAACTAACGTGAAAAGCGCATAGGCTCTATACAGGAAATAGAATTGATTAGTTCAGCTCCCAAGTCGTAAGGTCTGAGTCGTTCCTTCTTTTAAGTGGCAGCATAGGCTCAGAGTCTGACTCTCTGCAGGAAAAATAAATCTTCTCCTGTCAAAGTCTCATTCATTCTTTTGTCAAGTGACATGACAGCCGCATATATTCTTTACTGGATACAGAAATTAGTTCATAATTCCTAAACGTCTTTATAAAACTTTTTATTACAAACATCTTTTGATAATAATATGATAATTGGTAAATACATACAGTGATGAGTAGCGGTCACGTGACCAGTGAACGACTTGGACTGGAGGAGAGACTCTAGGAGAAGTGAACTAATCATGGCTGCGTTTCTCAAAAGTATTGTGAGCTAAGTTGATAGAGACCATGTGTGTCAATTGGTCTACCTAGGCTTACGGTGCTTTTGAGAAGCGCAGTCCATTTCTGTTTCCTGCAGAGACCCAATCTAAGCTGTCACATGAACGAGCGACTCTGACCAGAAGATTCAGAGGTGAACTTATCATTTCTGTTTCCTGCAATCTCAGAGTTTATGCAGCTTTCATGTGACAAGGAATGACTGAGACCAGAAGACCATGAATTGATCATGTCCGTTTCTCATTATTTGTCATTGTCTGCATTATCATTTTTTATTTTTTTTCAAATATGAGTTTGCACAAGTAGACATATTGGGGGAATCTGGCTATTGAAAATGTAACCTTTAATTTAATTCTGCTCAAATGAATGAAATTACTTGAATAATGATTCGTTCATTTTGCTGAATGAGATTCTAAGATCCAAGTCATGTAATGGTACACAAACATGATGGTTTGGTACATACCTAAGTAACAGTTTGGTATGGGTTCGGTACAGCAGGGGGGAGAAAACTAAACATAAAATTGCTTCTTTTTTCTTCTTTTTCATTAAACAGTGGTTTGTTGAACAAATGTGTTTAATGTGTTTCTCTCTCTTTAAATATTATTTATTATAATTATAATTAACATTTTCTTAAGAATAAAATATCTATCTCAGCTAATGCTGTAAACTATATACAGGGAGCCCTTTCTTGCACATTACTATAATATTAATGGTTACAATTAACAACACAGCCCAAACTATTAAATTCAGTTGCTATTTATTTTTAGAAATAATAATCAACACTCAAATAAAAACATTTGCACAACTGCACATAAGACAGGTTTTGCATTAACTTCTAAATATAATTATAAAATTATTTTTCAATATTTTTTTTTTTTTTAACTAACATGCGGTGGACACTAAATTACTTGCCTGAGGTAAATGTAATGCTAAGTGAGATATTATTCTCAAGCTGTTTTAATGATGTCTTCCCGTGGTTGAAACGCAGTTGTTCTTCTTATTCGGTGTTTTTTCCTGTTGTGGCAGTAAGCAAACAGAGTTGCATTACCACATGCGCCCCCTTCTGGATTGGAGTGTGGATGACTGTAGATGACTGTCTTCGTCATCTGACTTTATGCACCAAACCGTGACGGTTCAGGACGAATACATGTACCGTTACACCCCTAATAAAGCACAATAGTAAGTAAGTTCAACTGTCTAATTTTCGCTCTTTGCATCGTCAAACAACACTACGCTACTAGCCTAGCCAAGGAACGCGAGTCGTTTAGTAAAACACTGCAGGTCGTGTCATTTCAACAAGGCAAACTACACAAGGAGGGTGACCCGCACCAAACATAATAAAAAAAAAATAAAAAAACATTGTGTACATTGTAATTGTACACTCCTCATATGACTCTCCACAAAAACATAATTTATTTCTTGTACATGTATACATTTATAAATGTACATATACATTTATTAATGTGTTTTTAATTTTTTAATGTGTAATTAAACTAATAGCTGCATCTTTAAGTATAATCTTTTGCTAATCTCAAAATCAAGACACAGAATCAAACCTACAGCCTTGGTATTGCCGTCATCATGCTATACTGTTTGAGCTACAGGAAAGACACTTGCGCACCTTCAAATGTAACCTGATAGATGCTTTGGTCTTTTCTTAGAGCTCTAGACACATTCACTTAGGGAAGGAGAAATTCTTTTTGGTCAGGAGAGTGAGCAGCTGACCTGTGTACCACAGAAGGAGTTCAAATAACACATAACCATTAAGTTAAGCAGCATTAACTTTCTCACTTCTCTTATAACTACACAGCTTGCAACCTGGCCATAATTTGAATTAGCTCAGTGGTGATGCTTTTGAAAGACAGCTGAATGAGTCATGCAATGGAGTATCTTTAGATCATTGTATTTCCAATGTCCATGAGACCAACCACCATAAAGAGGACACTATGCTAAACATACAGCTATGCCCATTCAATGGGCAAGTAACTCACTGTCAACTTAGCTTAAAGGGATAATGAAATGAATATTCTGTCATCATTTACTTACCCTCAAGTCGTTCCAAACCTGTATGAATTTCTTTCTTCTGCTGAACACGAAGGACGATATTTTAAAGAATGATGGCCACCAAACAGTTGATGGACCCCATTGACTTCCATAGTATTTTTTTTTTCATACTATGGATGAACAACTTAAGGGTGAGTAAATGATGACAGAATTTTCATTTTTGGGTGAGAGAGGTTTTTCTATATAAATGGATCTTGCATCTTTTATGTAATTCACATACGGCTAAACATTTGTTAGGTTTTACAAGTAGAACATGAAAAGTCACAATAGGTTTGATAGTGGCAATAACTTTAAGGGCTGCTGGCCAAACAGAAAAGACTTTTACTCATCTTATAAGCAGCACGCTGTGATTATCTAAGCAACAGGAGCGAGAGCGTAATCATCTCTGCCTACGGCATGTTTCCCACCTGGGACAATGAAATGCCATCACATCGCCATGGCAACCGCTACAACCACACAAGCACTTGACTCTTTAGAAGTGACTGAATTGAGAGGAAATCTCAAAAGGTCGTGACTGCACAAAGGGCTTGACTTCCCAGAGCTTCCCACTGTTCGAACGTGATTATAAAATTACTTCCAACAAAAAAAATGTCGGCTGTGAATTGAAAGTGCTGTCAGTCATTCACACGCCCTGATGGTGGTTTGTAAAAAGGTTTATGTGATCTGGTTGAGAAGATGCTGTTCAGCAATAATGGGCTGGCCCACCTACAAAGAATGTCTGACTTCAGACTTTCTGGCATGCTTTAGTATGCCATACATTTCTAAAAAATGCTATGATGCATTTGTTTTCATTTGAGCAAAGGCAATATAAAGTATACCATGTATATCTGTGTAAGCGCTCAGTGAAGAGTGTCAAAGATGTCTATTTACAATATGTGACCCTGGACCACAGAACCAGTCATAAGTAGCAATAGCCATTGTATGGGTCAAAATTATTGATTTTTTTATGCCAAAAATCATTAGGATATTAAGTAAAGATCATGTTCCATGAAGATATTTTGTAAATTTCCTACCATAAATATATCAAAAATATATTTTTGTGAGTGAATATGCATTGCTAAGGACTTCATTTGGAGGCAATTTTCTCAATATTTAGATTTTTTTGTACCCTCAGATTCCAGATTGTCAAATAGTTGTATCTCGGTCAAATATTGTCCTATCCTAACAAACCATACATTAATGTAAAGCTTATTTAGCTTTCAGATGATATATAAATCTCAATTTAAAAAAAAAAATTACCCTTATGACTGGTTTTATGGTCCAGGGTCACATATGTTTTTGAAGCGTTGATCATTGTAGCCTACAATGATAATTTGAAGCCAATCAAAGACATATCTGTTGAACACAATGGCCAGTCAGAGGTGTTTAAGAATCCACTCAACAGCACTTAAGAATCTGCTCAACAGCACTCAAAATGCTAGGGGGTAATGCTGGTATTGTCACATTTTTAAAATTTGACAACACTAGTTGAGGAACCAAGAATGGTTCTTCTATGGCATTAAATGTGAAAACCCCCTTTTGGAACCTTTAATTTTAAAAGTGTTGACATAAAATATCAAATAAATCAAGCATTATTAATGTTCTACAGCATGGAGCTGTGGAAAACCCTAAGCCTAAGGCATACACAGGAAATAGGACACAGCTAGAATCAACAGATGCACACAAGACTTTAATAATCCAGTGGTACGTACCAATCTTGTGGTAATCCAAGGAGATGTCTGAAGGAGCTTGCAATACTGCAGACCTGCGATACACCACATGAACTCTTCCTTTCTCCTCGTGTTCCTGTGTTCCTCGCTCCAGAGGCTCAATGAAGTACTCATCAGAATCAGTACGAATCATACCAGCCTTCGGACAACAAAAGAAGACCAATTGTTATCAGAAATGAACAGTCTATCTAACCAAGAACCTTTCTAGAGAATAAATCTATAAATAACTATGACAGACAGATTTGACAGTGTACAAATGAAATAATACGTTCATAAATGTAGGTGACTGACATTGGTTACAATAAATCTCACCACTAAATTCAAGGCCCTTGCCAAAACAGATCTTATGATCTTGTTGGGAGAGCAGATGCTCTATTTATCACCCAACCCTCATCCCCTTTATTTACTTTTATCTTTTCATCTAACATATGGTAACAGTCACAACATATGTACAGGTACAGAACACATGCCTCACCTCCAAACATTCCTTCTACTCAGAGTTAAGCAAGCATTCATTTTTCAGCTTCATAAAAATTCCATTGAATTGAGCTGATAAAACAGTCCAGTGTTTGAATTCACAACCAAATATTTTCTGGAAGCCTTGACAGCAAATGAAATCACCAGAGAGAGTTAAATGTTTAATGCATTTGTCAGTGAATAATCAGGAGATTGAATCTCCTCTCTGCTTTCTTCTCAGCCTCCTATTTGTTTCAATATCAAAGGCATCTTTAATTCAAAATTGCTTTTAGGATACAAAACTCATTATCACACACAGTTGTAAACAAAACTTGGTTTTCTTATACTGCATAACTCAATAAACTAATCTGATTTCCCCTGACTAAATTCCTTAATGAGTTTGAAATACTTAATTACACAAACCTATTAAAATCAACAAAATGGGGATAATTTAGACATGAAAATATGGAAATATCTAATGAAAAGTTGTTGTATTGTGAGAGGAAAAAAAACAGAAAATAAATCAAAGAAAATGAAAAAGAAAATGTTATTAGTTTAACTTTTTCAGTCTCAAACTGGCATACTGATAATATAACTATAATAAATATAAAAATGTAATGAAATCAAAAGGGCAACAAATTCACCATTTTCACCAAGTGTATATTATTGCATTATGTGTGTTTTATTTATTGCACAACATTGTTCAGAAACTAACAAAGTGGGGCTCATTTAAAGCGGTCATTTGGTGCTATTTTTTTCACAGACTGTAGATTATTGCAGTACCTCTATTTCCAGTCTGTCTAAAGTCTGGCTGTCTGGCCGATTTCTACAAAGCCCCTCCTTCTGAAAAGCCCAGAGTGATCTGATTGGCCAGCTGACCCAGTGTGTTGTGACTAGCCAAACACCTCAAGTTCATGTCGAAAATGTAACACCCCTTACCATAATCACAAGTTTCAGCTTTCATCGCTTCTACAGCAATTATAAACAGTTAATAATGTTGTCGGTATTAACAAATCACTTCGAGGCCGAGATTCTGAAAATGTGGATGATCAAGCAGATAGACTGGAATTGACTTGAGTAGAACATTTTGGTACATTTTCATTTTTTAACTCTCTTATGTTTCAGATTCTAGGTTATAATGGTTTTCATTTAATTTGTTTTTACTATAACAACTTTATGTCCTTATGTGACAACATAAAATACAGTTAAAAAAAAATTAAACTAAACATATTGAAGTGTATAGCCGGTACACTCCCAGGTTCAGGAAGCTGTCCTCAGTAAAATACACAAGCTAACTTTTCGGGTTGTACTGCTCAGGAACTGCATTATAAATACATCTTAACTGCTGGTTCCTAATTTTATCCTTTATTGGTTGGCCAAACAAATGGGTTTTGCTTTCGCATCTAAACACACAGCGCCTCCACAATATGGCAACAACACTACAATTCACTGAAGCCTCATCTTCTTTCTTTGCATATGCCTTTGAGTGGGCATTATGCTAATATTTCACATTGTGACATAGATGGTTGCAGAAGTAATATCTGGACGGTTTAGACTGTCACAATCACGTTTGGACTTTTCATCAGTTTGTTTTCCTTAGTCACATGTTTCCTTTGTTCTAATTTCCCGCCACAATCTGTCACCACACTAATCCCAATCATCACAGCTGTTTGTCATTTGAGTTAATTATCTGTGTATTTAAAGGGTTAGTTCACCCAAAAATGAAAATAATGTCATTAATTACTTTAATATTATAAAGCGACGAGAATATTTTTTGCCAAAGTCAAGTGATTTCAGCAGTTTGGCAGTTTGATACGCGATCCGAATCACTGATTCGATTCGTAAAGCTCCGAAGCTTCATGAAGCAGCGTTTTGAAATAGATATTGTTAAAAAATCGTTATTTTGTTTTTTTGGCACACAAAAAATATTCTTGTTGCTTTGTAATATTAAAGTTGAACCACTGAAGTCACATGAACTGATTTAAATATGTTTTTATTACCTTTATGGATCTTGAGAGAGGAAGTACCATTGCTGTCTATGCAGGCCTCACTGAGACATCGGATTTCATCAAAATATCTTAATTTGTGTTCTGAAGATGAACGAAGGTCTTACGGGTGTGGAATGACATGAAGGTGAGTAATAAATGACATTATTTTCATTTTTAACCCTTTAAGTTCCTGTCTTTCCTCTGTTCATTGTCAGGTCTCGTATATGTTGGCATCAGGTGTATGTCTCCATGTGTGTTGTGTTGCTACCGCTTTTGGATTACTCTTTGGATTATTAAAGACTGTTATGCTTCATCTTCTTCCTCATCGTTTGTTATCTCCACACAACCACGTTACCTTTGCAGATCTTATACATCTACAAACAGATAAATTATACACTAAATGAAAAGGAAACATTAAAAAAAAAAAAAAAAAACATCATATGACCCCTTTAAATATACTCTAAAGAGAGTTTTAGTATTTAAATAATTAAAAAACATTCTGCAAGAAACTTGCCACAGTGTTATGATATTATGATATTTCTGTATTTATTTCTTACAGGTGTTTTACCCATATTTTGAATTACACATTGCATTGTATTAGGGTTAAAGGAAACGGCCGTACATTTATCAGATAATATCTTGGCAGAAAATTAATTACCAGTACCTTTTCTGTTTTTCTACATATTGTTTTCTTACAGTGTTACATAATGAAAAATAAAATTAAAGGAATATTACTTTTTTAATTAAACATTTCTATTATTTTGGTATACTAAAAAAAAAAATATGAACTATAATTTTTTTTTTTTTTGAATTCAAAATAGAAGCATTTTCACCAGTATATTACTGCATTCTGTGTGTTTCAACTTGTGTACAACATGAGTGGGAGCATGTAGCTAAGTCACTACAAATCATACTGACATCGTGAAGACGCCAAACCATCTTGACTTGCAATATGTGATCATCTTTTTAAATGTGCTCACTTCTGTAGTAGGAGTTCATCCATATGCTCAACTGCGTATTTGGCTCTGTGCACGTGATTGGGTGAGTGTTCGAATGTACAGTACTTCAAGTGTGTGTGCATGGACCGACATCACTGCTCTTCTGAACAGCCTCACAGTTTCACCTCCAGCCCCAGAGCCGGCCTCCTGGACACAGAACAGCCTCTCAGAGGCCATGCTTTGGAATGTGCTGAAAGACTAGCGCTCTCTCTTTCTCTCAGTCCACTCTTTCCCAGTCATAACCTGGCCACCTCTTCTCAGCACCATCCTGTGCACTCAAAAAGACATGATTTAACTTTCTCCATGCCTGCTGCCTGCATCCATTTCCAAATAACTCTATGCTTCAACGGTCAGTTTTTGCATATGGTACATTTTACAATGCAACCGAAGAATAACTGATTTCTAAGCTGCACAACTGCACCATGTGAATTGCTCTGCACCCATCAGTCACAATAACACTAGATCATTATGTATTATGAAAATCATAACCAGTTTCATTCAAACTGCCTGAGGCAAGTTAACAGACAGTCCAATACATGTGCTTGAATACAGAATCAGTATGCACCAAACATATATGTTCCACACCCATGATTCTTCCCTCCAGACCCAGAGGTCACTGCACCAACCACCTGAGCCACTGACAAACTGTTTGATTTGCGGAGAAGGAGTATCTTTGCACAGTATTGCACTGAGCACTTAATCACGTAAAATAAAAGTAAATTAATGTCCATTTATTGCAGGAATAATTCCTTAATGAAACTGCAAAAGTCTACAAGGAAAGCAAGAGGATCTACGGAAGGACACCAGTTGAGTGTAACAGAACATTGTTCTCAGCTGCTGTTTAGCCATGTAAAATGCTACTGCCTTAGTGTGGATGCCAATATAGACAAATACCCAAATCAAACTCTAAACTGTGCTTTAATTGGTCTGTTGTGCACTAACCTTAACTGGCAATCAGCTAATGGTTATTTTAGGTCAAGTTTAATCTAGTAATCAGGCATCACAGCTGTCCAAAAAGGCATGTAAGACATGTATATATTGTCGTTATTATGTCAAAAAAATCATTATTGCTTTTTTTCAATGATAATTGCAAGTCGTTAAAAGGACCCAATGTACTCATGGCGAAGTTCTTTTCCATTCTTCGCTATGGGGTAAAAACAAGTTTGAAATATGTGAGCAGTGGTATATTGTTAGCAAATATCCTGATGCCATCCATGCTGCTAAGAGAGGTGGTTAGATGAAGTATACCAGGGCCTTAAGGCAAGAAATAAGGATTTATACTGACATATGCTGACATTGTGCTTTTTGCCTATAGAAAGTTTCCAAACTTTTGGAGAAATGGTTTGTGAAGGGTTTTTTTTTTTGTTTTGTTTTTTTTTAAGAGCAAACTCTCCACAATATGCCTCTCAGTGATCGTAAACACTGTGAGAGTTCAGCTTTTATTTCCCATACACCAACTGAAAAGACCAGCATAGTTGTTGCTGGTGTCCACACCAAACCTCTTAAAATGTATAAATCTGTATGAATTTCTTTCCTCTGCTGAACACAAAAGATGATATTTTGAACAATACGGGTAACCGTTGATGAACACCACTGACTTCCATAGTATGGACAAAAAATACTATGGAAGTCAATGGGGTCCTGTTCAAAATATTTTATTTTGTGTATAGCAGAAGAAAGAAATCCATACAGGTTTGGGACAACTTGAGGGTGAGTAAATGATGACAGAATCTTGATTTTTGTGTGAACTATCCCTTTAACTAGTTTAACTAACAAGACTTCCTTGCCCAACCAGCATCATCATCAACCAGTCATGGTGATCCACCAACCATACCAGCACCAAACCAGTCCTAACCAGGGGTGTGTCTCAATCAGCTCCCTAGTTGAGTAGTCATGGCATTGATCAGGGAGTCGGCCATTTTAAGGGCTGTCTCAATCGCAGAATCTTTCCAGGGCACTGAAAAGTTTGCTCCCTAAAAAGTCCCACAATGCACCGTGAAAACCAGGGAGCATCGGTGTTCACTATGCTCCCTTAACGGATGTTCTGAAGTGCGAAACTTAAATCACGTGAGCCAACTCACTACACATGACAACGTGCAATAGATGTTTTAAAAAATACAAACCATTATTTTATTATATTTCAGCTTAAACATACATCGCTAGACAGGTAATGAACATAATCCAGCAAAAATGTATAATTTGTTTACGGCTGAAATGTTGCATGTATGTAATAAGCAAAGTATTTATCATAATGTATTTTAAAAGACATTCCAAGTAATGTCAAAAAGATATCAGCTCTGCTTTTGTTATACCAGTAGTGATGTTGTACAATGAGGACGTTGTCACATCGCCAGAAATAGAGTCATAAGTGTCCCAATGTGTAGTGAACCTTTACTGTCCTTACCAGTGCCCGAATTCGTGTACACGATATACTGATTTGCAAGCTCGGGAGCTGATTGAGACACACCCCAGGAAATTCGTGCTGGTCTAAGGTGGTATTTTCAGAAGAGTACATTTATCATTACTCCAAAATCAAAGTCTGAGGCATCACTTACCTCAAGTACCAATTAACCTTTTGAAAAATACTTTTGGTAAATGGGAAGATGAAAGAAGGAGAAGGAGCTGTGTTGTACTCCTAAATAAGGTTAAAAAACAAAATCCAATGTTTAGTAGTAAGGAACCACTTGTCCAGTTGACCAACACTGGACCGAATCTGTAGTCCTCAAGCTAATAACTGATATATTTTGTATTTTTATAAATGTATTTTGTTTCGTAAATGTTTTTATTTATTTATTTTTATTTTTATTAATATGCAAGTACTTTGCATCTAAGGAAACCATTTCAGAGAAAATTGAAATACAAAGCAAACAGTTATAAACATTATAAGGCTGTGGCTGAACACTGTGGTGGAGAAATATTAAAGCTTATCACATTCAATGAACTACTGCCATTCCCAAAAACCAATTTTTACACCCAGCCCTCAATAAAAACATTAAACACATCTCTGAGGTGTCAGTGCCAATGAGAAACAAGGAGGACACTGGGTAGTCACCTCTATTAATGCCCCATTAGCTACACCGACCAAAGAGCAGCTTGCTTTGTGAAGCAGACAATCAGAGGTGGATGGACAGAGCCTCTTGCCTTTACCTAAATAGCAGCCCTCGAGAGGGATCAAGAGACCTGTGTTCCATCAGTTTAATATCCCCAGCATCAGCGCCCGCCAAGCAGACACCAGCTATGGGCCAAGACAAACATATGGGATTCAGCTGAAGGGGTCCAGTTTTCTAAGACGGCACTCCAGTCTAAACTTCTTAAGGAGCCGGTCTGAACGTGCTTTATTTAAAAAAAGGTACTGCCACTTTCAAAAAAGCGTGGATTCAGCCGACACACTGCTACCTTTCAACCGCCATGTTGTTTAAAGGTGTGTTTGGTTTAGAAATGTGTGTAAACCTTCGTCATCATTACCTGCCATTTTCATCCCTCCTTTAAAAGGAACTTTTAAAAAGTTACACCAGTTAATTTCTTTCGCCGGGGGGAGAAAAAAAAAAAAAGAGAAAAATGTGAAAGTCATCTAACCCAAAGAGGAAAAGAGGAATCTCTGTATTTTGAGGAAGGAAAATCAAAATAAACAGTCTGAAGCAAAAATATTTCACGTGTACTCAGGAAAATTAACATAATAATCACATTTACACTATACTTTTAGTACTTTTTCTTATTTCCACTATCTAGCATATTGGTCATTACATAATATGATTGGTATTGAATAACTTACTTGACATTTTAATGCCAAATACACTGCCCGGCCAAAAAAAAAAAAAAGTCGCTGTTTGGAATTTAATAGGCAAATTACTACATTATTTCAGTGATTATTATGTTTCTAGCATGTTATATGTTTGGGAACGGTTCTTTTAACCCTTAAAGATGAAGTGTGTAGCTTTTCATTTCTTAAACAACCATTTAGAAGACACATGGCCATATTCCAGGATGACAATGTCAAGATTCACAAGGGTTAAAATTGTGAAAGAATGGTTCAGAGAGCGTGAAGAATCATTTTCACACATGAATTTAATTGAAAGTCTTTGGGATGTGCTGGAGGAGACTTTAGAGAGTGCTCACCTCTTGCATTGTCAATACAAGATCTTGACCAAAAATTAATGCACCTCTTGATGAAAATAAAAATCACAATATTTATTTCCAGAGAGGTGCATCATTTTTTGGTCAAGATCTTGTATTGACAATGCAAGAGGTGAGCACTCTGTAAAGTCTCCTCCAGCACATCCCAAAAACTTACACTGAGGTTAAGGTCAGTGCCAATTCATGTGTGAAAATGATTCTTCATGCTTTCACAGTTTAAGCCTGATGAATCTTGACATTGTCAAGAATATGGCCATGATACATCTTAATACATGGTTGTTTAAGAAATGAAAAGCTACACACTCTATCTTTTAGGGTTAAAAAAAAATGTTGCCAAACATATAACATACTAGAAAAATAATAATCACTGTAATAATGATCCATCCATAGACTCTTAAGTATTTGCCTATTAAAATCCAAACAGCGACTTTTTTTTTTTTTTTTTTGGCCAGGCAGTGTATATATCACAAAGTGTGCACTGTATGTCACATCAGCTAATTTATTTGTAGCTCAATCACAATACATATTGTAAAGTTGCTTTACAAAGAACAGTGCCTCACACAATTCCAGTGAATAAAGGAAATCGTGGCAAAGAAAACCAGACAAAGTACTGTTGCAGCTCAAACTATGAAGGAAAGAAAGGAAAAAGAACACACACATCAACATGTCAGCTCACTGTTCTTTAATTTCCTTAATGATGTGCATGCTGTATTTAGCCTGAAGAAGAGCATTTAGCTGAAAACATCATACCACATATCATATTACCCTTTGCTGGTGCTGAAGAATCAGCTCAATACCACTCAAAATGTGCAATCTGTCATTCTAGGGGTGTGTCTGTAAAATGTGCAGTAGCCTGTGCAATAATTGCTTTCAATACACAGTCGATAAAGTCTTCATATATATTCACCGTTACAGTATAGAAAAAATGCAAACCTCATTTTCGAAAGCCCAAATTATACACAAGGTGTCAATTTAGTAGACTTTCAATATCCTAGCAACAGCTTAATCACAATAAAATCTTCAAATTGCATTTGAACTTGGAAATCCACTCCACTTTCAATCCCACAATCCCCCTGCATGAACCTGCTGCTCCCATAGAGAATGAATAGTAAATGGGCACTCAACTCAGTTTGGGATTTTTTGGGAGTAACCGTGTGCCAATGTTCAAATGATTTTACTAAATTTATGTATGTGGCAAGCCCAAAAGAAACTCTGAAAAAAGAAAAAGCAATAGTATGTGACATCATTTTAAATCCAATTTGAAAATACAACATGAGAATCAAATCAGAATCATTCATTTCTTTTTGTGCCGCTCTGAAAAAAAAAAAAAAAAAAAAAAAAAAAAAAACACTGAAAGCAAACATTTACCCACTACTTTGAGTGGTGGCAAAGACCCGCATGGCTAACTCTAAATAAAACCCAAGCGCTGCTCAGAGCAATGACAACAGAAAATGTGGCTTAAAACTGGTCATGATTAAAAATGTATAAATATATTAATAAATTAATAAAAGCAGCCAAACACACAGGGCTAGAGTTGCTAGTCTCTGGCCTCTCCTGAAGCAGACCTAAAGAAATAAGTTGCCTCTGCATATCCTCCAACACCTCCCCTCTTCAACCTCAAACCATATACCAAAACAGCTCAGGGGTCAAGCCTCTGCAACAGGCAAGTCCTCGGCTGAATCAACAAAGTACATCAATAACTATTAGTGAATACAACTCTTGTGTACGGGTGCACTTCTCAGGGGGAAGGAACTGGCTCGGTTTCTTTCTCAATCAAAGGCAACCTTTTTTTCTGAATATGCTAAATCCCCAACATGCCCTCTTCTGTATAACTGAAGCATATACAGCCGATCTTCGCAAATGCTTAAATCATATTGGAGACGGACTAAGGGCCTCTCTTTCTGAGAGAGGACAAGAGGCTTATTACATGTAAATTGGGCATTTGAGTCTAATCCAGATATCGAAGCATCTGTTTTCTCCAGCCTTTCTTTGTCGCTTTAGATAATGCTTTGCGTAATGGAAGTCTTGCCAGTAAAAACAGAACTTTATGAAATATTTTGGGACTACTGCCAGTTAATTTGCACTCTAAAAACATTCTTTTTGGTGCATTTTAAGTGCATTGAGGAACATAGAAGGGGGCTTTAGTTTCTTTTACAAGGCTAAAGTCCTTTAGCAGTAAAAACACAAGCAGAACTGAGGTAACAGTTAAAATCAGGACAGCCTGTTATGATCCAAATGTTACCTGATTTCAAGCTGAGATGCTGAAGTTGAAGTCACTGAGTTCAGCCAATATTTGGTGAAGAATGTTTGTGTTCCCAGAAGGATGGTTTCTGAGTTTAAACTGGTGTTGGACTGAATAAAAGCCTCACCTGAGTTTGCAAAGTTTAAACAGAGTTAAGGAGTGAAACTCAAGCTAATACTGCTCTTTCCAATGGAAAGCAGTAACTTCTGATAGTTATGATAGTTCAGAAAGCTTGCTTTGCTCTCTTTCCTTCAAGCACTCTCTCACTCTAAATATAGCTGTCCAACTAACTTCAAGCCATGCGCACAACAATGAAAATCCGGTCATAATTTATCCATCCTTATGTTATTCCAAACATGTATGACTTTCTTTCTTCTCTGGAGCTCATAAGGAGTTATTTTTAAGATTGTTTTTCATGCTCTTTCCCATGCTATTTCATGCACACGGATTCAAAAAGGAACTTTCAAGCTTCAAAAAGGTCACAGAACCATGATAAAAAAAAAAAAGAGTCAATATTTAAGGAATAATATGAATTCATTACTCACATAATATCTTGACATCCAACCTAGTTCTCAATAGATTTCATTAGAAAAGTAGAGATGTCAGATTCATGAACAAAACTTTTGAGTTTTGAGTTGAATCCATCAAATAAAAACTCAAAGTCTGAATGATTCATTCAGAAGTCTAACTGATCCAGTTCTCAAGTTCAAATCACTGACTCTTTTGAGTAGTTAACAGCTCCGTGGAGGTTATCAATGAATGACAATAAAACATATGATAAAAAAAAATAAAAAATAAAGTCAAATAGGTTTGAAACAACCTCTTTGAGAGTAAATGATGGCACTGTGTATTTAACTGCTGTGAGAGTCTGGAGCGTTAAGAATAAGGCACAGTGAGTGATCCACTCAGTAAAGAGTGGGACACACAACTGGTATGCCAGAGATGTCAGAGAGCAGAGATGTGTTTACTCTTAAAACAGCGTACACCCACTTGTGACAGTTCAGGTCTCATACACTGCTTGGTCACTGGCACTCCTGTTTGATGTAGGTCGTACAGCCACTGTGTGTGAACGTGATATATATAAAAAAAAAAAATAAATAAAAAAAAAAAACCCTACACAGTTCTCCTCTCTGAACTGCAGCTCCATCATACATCCTAACCAGGCTGTGATAACTGCAGGAATAAATCAAAAATACGGTTGCCCATTTGATTCAGTTTGACGAATCCTTCATTGAATGAACATACATACACTACTGTTCAAAAGTTTGACGTCGGTGAGATTTTATAAACTTTCTGAAAGAAGTCTCTTATACTCACCAGCAGTCTGCATTTATCTGATCAAAAATACACTAAAACAGTAAATTTTAAGGGAACCATTTTTATGTTAATGTATTTCAACATGTAATTTATTCCTGCGATGGCAAAGCTGAATTTTCAGCAGCCATTACACTGGTCTTCAGTGTCACATGATCCTTCAGAAATCATTCTAATATGCTGATTTGGTGCTAAAGAACCATTTTGTTATTATAAATGTTGAAAACATTGCACTGCTGAATAATTTTGTGGAAACCTTGATAGTTGTTTTTCTGAGTTTATTTATTTGAAATTTTTGTAACAATGTAAAAGTCTTAACTCTTGATCAATTCAATGCATCGCTGCTGAATTATTATTCAACACTGAAAAGTACTGATTCACTAGTTAAAATTGTGGGTGTCATTTATATTTATGCTTGTTAGTTGCTTCTTGTTGTCTATGTACAGTAGAGCGATTCAAATCACTGTTCGTCAGCTCACTAGGTCTTGGAACAGTGCTAAAATCAGAACTCTTAGAGGAATTCAAGACACGATGGGAAAAAAAACAGAGAAGTTCAAAGTCATCTCAGCACTGAAGTGCATCTGAAAAAGTCTGTGAACATGTTAGATTGTTACTGGCAGTGTGGGCAGAAGAACACAGACTCCTCTGACCATTAATGTCATTATTCTCCACACAAAGGTGCGTTGGGGATGAAGTTCTGGCTCAGAGCCAGCCTTCTGTGTGAAGCTCAGCCAGAAGTTCAGTAGCGCAGCCAGCTCTGATCATCAATGGGCGAGGAGCCTCATTCAACACCCTGGCCACAGAATATAGCAGTATGCCTTAAAGAAGCCAAGCTATGAGTGACACAGAGCTGTAGATTAGCAGAGGATAATTCCCATTGCTTTGGGAACGCTCTGACTGTTGACCCTGTTTTGGTCCCTAGTGGAAAGGGAATGGGCAATGGCTTGGATCTTTGATATTTCAACCAAAGTATTTCTTCTGACATTCCGAGACCTTGTTGAGTTGCTAAGCAGAAACAGAACCGTTCACTTTTCTTCACTTTCAGAGGAATGTTCACAAGCCTGAAACATGCCTGTGTCATGTAAGTGAGCCTCCCACTCCTCCTCCTCCTCCTTCCCCAGCTAAAATCATCCCTCCATCCCCCACAACCTCCCAGCTCAAAAAGGAAATATCTACTTCACGGGCTACATGTGAAGACTTCAAGATCCAAGGTGGCTGTAATGAAGACCATGGAAACACATCTTGGTGTCGACTTTACATCAAAGACTGTCCACATAAGCATTTGATCCATTACTCAAGAAAGTGGCAATTTAGGTGGAAAATGTAAAGCTACAAAAACCTCAGTAGGTCTTGAAATACACAGTCAAGGTTTAAAAGGTCACACAATAGTACTGATGTCATTCTAAGACAATTTAAACATTCAGAGCTGAAGGGAAAAGTCTAAAGAAGTCACTTAAAGTAGAATAGTTCAGCTTGTCTCACAGTATGCACAATCAAACTCAGGAGTTAACATGTAGTTCTAATCAGTCTGATGAATCCTTCACTGACTCAGGCAGAGGAGATACTGAATCTGACTCACTGTAATGTCAAGTGAGAAAAAAAAAGTCTTTCTATTCAGTGGCCTTTGTGGGCTGCAATCAAAACACAACTTTCAATTAAGTTGTTCTCGCAGGCTACAAGCAATAACAAACATACAGCACGTAGTGAGAGTAGTCTGATGACCTTTATGAGTCTTTCTTTTAATGAATCATTCAATCATTCAAAAAGATTCAATTTGAATCAGTCTGAAAAAAGTATTTTTATTTATTTATTTTTAGCTGAGGAGGTCATTAGAAATAAAAGACTGCAACATTAATTTACGTTTCTTTTAAAAACTTCCCACTGACCTGGGAAAAGACAGCAAATGTTCCTTGCAGTCCTATTAAGATCTGAATTTCTATTTCTTTGATTTTAATGCATCCTAAAAAGAATAAAGCATCCACTCAAAATGCTACTAATATCAGACAAACAGCTTCCTTTACATGATTTTCTGACTGAGTAACAACTGATTTTTTTGTCAATGTTTTGTTTTGTTTTTCATATGTCATTGGTGTATCTCAAAAGTCCATTTGTAGAAGCTGAAACATTCCACTTAATTCCAAAGAGAGACTGTCATCGCTTGATTCCAAAAAAATATATTTTCCCACTTCTCAACATCACTCCTTTGCCCATGCTTGTCTGCGTAAACTCTTTGGAAGTCTATGCAAAATCGATTTCCCAATTTGACCTCTCTATTTAGTGTTGAAGAGTAAAGCTTTCCTCTGATGTTGGACAGGCCCTGTGGAGAGCAGCTTCATCCTATTTGTCAGCTTCCTGGGGTGACCCTCAGTTCACTCAACTCCACTATCACTCTGGACACTCGCCTCAAGATCACATAGTCTTTTGTGAGAAAGTAGAAAGGCCAAAAGACACACAGTACAATGCAAAATTTCCCTGAATGATCTGACTTGAGTAGATTAGCACAACCCTCACCACAGCATCTGCTGAAAGGGGAATGAACAACCTTTCATTTTTGCTATAAGCAAGATTTTCAATGACTTATTTACATTTAAGACCATTACTCACACAAAGCTATTGGATTGCTTTAAAGGGCTTATGATATAATAAATGACTCATATGGACTGCTATTTTAATCTTTTTGGAGCTTGAAAGCCATTATTAGTCACCGTCTATTTGGTTGTGTAGGAGGAAAATACAATGTAAGTGTTTAATATTCTAAAAAAAACTCTAAATGAATACTTCTTATACTTCTTAATATTTAATATTGGCCATTTATTGATTACCAGCCAAAAAATTAAAATGAATAATGGCTTATTTATATTGACTATGAATTTGGAGAGCCATGAGAGTTAGTAGACGAAGGAGTGAGGGGGGGAGCTGTCTCTTTAAATAAAGAAAATGTGAAACAAAGCAAACTGCAAATATTCTGGGTAGAAAAAAATGATAATCATAGAAGCAGGTTCCCTGCAGGTTTGGAAAGGAATGACTCACCACTCAATGCCGGTGTGGATTTGCATAAAAGTTAAGAAACCGAACTGCATTGGCATTATCAAGTACGAAAATAGGCCAAAATACCTTGTAAGCCATTATATTAACTGCACAAATCTTACGCTTTGCAGTTTCTGTTACATTTTGTCATTTGCGCCAGGTCCTGTTTGTTAAGTTCATTTTAAAAGTAGTATACTAGGAAAGGAAACAACACTCACCAGTCCATCACAATTGTTAATGGCGACAGAAGCTCCAGGCACATCCGTGATGTCCCCTATAAAAGTGCAGTCTGTTTTCAGCAACTCCCTTCTAAGTATTCTCTCTGAGTGGGTTCCATTCTCAGTTGCATTTCCAGCTATTTCGATCTCATCATGCCATTCCACCATGGCTCCTGGAGCCACTAATCTTTGGTTGGGATGTAGTCGGAGGTGGAATTCCTTGCCAAAGACAGTGATGTTAAAGAACAGCCTGTCTACGGCTTGCACTGACCCTTCCAAAACCTCACGCTTCACACGCTGCTTGTGATTGGCTGAGAGAAGATGCGAGAGGTAGTGTCCCTCTGCGTCGGTACTGATGGGAGTAATGAGGCCATACTCTTTCAGACGGATCTTCAACAAGTCTGATAAACATAAGACAAACATTTAAAAATTAATGAGAAAGAAAAAATCACATCTCAGTTTTAATGTAACTACATGCCTGTGGGAGAAAGAATTGCTCTAATGGGTCCATGTTGAATAATAAAAAAAATGCCAAAATAAATTTTGTAATAAGAAAAATTAGCTATTTATGGTTATGATGTCTACTGGATGTCTGTTGATTGCTAATAAACTGCTTTGTACATTTCAAAGCATGTTACTAATGTGTCATGACATATGAATGATGGTTTGCATCAAGAAAACAATTTCAAATAGAAAAATGTGCAGGAGCCAAAAACTCTTAGCCATGCAATTTGTTATGGTAGTTTTGGCTAAGCAGGAAATAAAACTGTTTGTGGGCATATACAAAGATAAAACCATTCATTCAACAATTCATGTCTAATTGAATAAACATCCAAACTAGGTCATATAAATAAGACATAAAAATGCTTATTTTAAAATATTAAATGTTTTCCATCTACATAGTACTCACTATGTTATAACATTTAACAATTTAACAAATATTTCTGTCATTTACTACTACTAGATTTAACGAGTTGCCAATTTCAACACGATTTATTACTGTACATCAGTAATTAAATTCAAAGTGGTTGAAAAAGTGCAATGAACTCATCACTGTAGGTTGTGATTTTGACACTACTTTAATTTTACTTAAAAATTTATGAGATCAAGTGTGAGTTTTTACAGTGTACAATTAACTTCTTAAAGTTCTCCCAACATTCATTAAAAACAGAGAGAAATGTTTATTATAAGTGTAGCTGACTAAACAATGTATTATCCTATGAAATTTGCTTGTCTTTCCCAACCTTGATTAACAGACTATTATTATAAGCGTTAAAGTCTGTTAAAGGTTCTTTAGAGGTTGACTTCCATCATCTCTTATGGTAACAGGCTTTTCCTGTACTGACTGTTAAACTGTTCTGATTAATTTTCTGATTAAAATATTTGTCATTAAACATTAAGATGAGAAGATGCAGGTGTTAACAGTTAAACCCCACATGACTTGACAGAGAGTGGCTTTAGTTTGCACTTTGCAGCTGTCTACATAAATTATTAATGAAGCATCAAAAGTTATAAAATGACTTTTTCACCCAGAAAAAAAAAAAAAAAGTTTAAGAAACAAAAAGAGCACAATGATAGCTGAAAAGTTTGAGGACCACAAGGCTGTATACTTTACCTTCTTTGTCTATAATTTCACCAGCCTGAAAGAAAAAGAAAACAAAGAGATAAAGAAATAATGCATAAAACATGCAGCTAAGACATTTACAAAACAGCTGAGAAAGTACCATTGGTTGAAATAGAAGATATCATGGGGGATATCCAAATCTGACATTTAACTTTCAATTTAATTTGTGGCAAGCCATTTTTACATGTATTCCTTTTAAAAAAAGTATCTATTTTTATGTTACTATTATTTTAATTTCTAGGATGAAACCAAATAGTGAACAGTAGCAAAGGAATAAGCAACTTTTCTTCTGTTATTGTTACTGCGGTTCGGATATTAATTATTCACTTCCAACAAGTGCTCACTTCCAACTGTTGCTAGTAGCCTACCTATCTATTTTTAATAGTATCTATTCATTAGGTAAGCTACTATTAGGCCTACTTTTTGTTACTACTAACATCCAAATTGTTGCTAGTAGGCTATCTATTTCAGCTTTTCTGAAACATATTAGATATTCTTACCTATTTATGTGACATTAGTATCCCATTCCAGTTGTTAGGCTACTAGTAACATTTCTTGTGTAGCCTAAATAGTTACTATTAAGAATGGATAATTTATAGTTTTTGTCAAAATAAAAATGTAGTTTTAAAATTAAAACTGGTAACTAAGAAATAGGCTATTAATAAATAGAACTAGGTACCAGCACCAACTGAAATAAATAGTAAGCTGTGAATACTCGATATCTGAAACACAGTTGCACCAAGAAATCTATGGAAAGGTATACAATTATATTATCTGTAACAATAAAATTATTTGTCACTATCAAATAATTACAAGTAGTAATTACAAAGTATGAAAAGTACTAGTATTTAATCAAAGTTACTTCTGAACTTGTTAGTTTAAAGGAATAAATATGAAAACAGCTTGCC
Source organism: Hypophthalmichthys molitrix (assembly GCA_037950675.1). Lineage (NCBI taxonomy): Eukaryota > Metazoa > Chordata > Actinopteri > Cypriniformes > Xenocyprididae > Hypophthalmichthys > Hypophthalmichthys molitrix. The sequence continues at coordinate 26,057,502 of CM075496.1, read as the reverse complement.
ATATTTCACGTGTTTTCTGCCATGCCAACTTTCAGACAGTTTGGCTATTGGTTTGACAGCTGGGAACACTCTCCTAAAATGCGCAAGTTTCTCTAGTGTTTGGGTACGTTTTGTCTAAGTACTCGGCATAATACGAATACACAGAATTAACTCAACACACTGGTATAGATATTCTTAAAACCGGCTTAAATTTAAGTCAAATTTGTTTGAATTCGAATCGTTTTTAAAGCGGGAGGGCGACTGTCACGCCTCAAACATCTCACGCGAGCTTTCACTTACAAATTACTTTCCATACAACTTTACGTGCATAAACAGTAAATCATTAACACTTACCAGAAGAGCTGAAGTCAGACTTACTACAACTCCTACCATTAGTAACCTAAGTGACAGGACAACCATCACGAGTCGGGTTTTCTCAACTGAAAGACGAGAAACAGAAACTATAATCCAAATTTGGATGTTTCACTACGCGCCTGTCTTCTCTAAAAGTGTCGCGCACTACTTATCCTCAAACAAGAGACCTTTAAAGACCGGTTAAAAGTAAGCAAAGAGTAATTAAGATAGTTAAAAGTTGTAGAACTTGGGTAAATGCCTCAGTTTGTTAAACTTATAGGAAAGACATCCCTCTGAAGAATTTTGGTGGTTAAGTTGAGTTGAGCTGGCTGGACAGAGCCTTGTCTGAGCTCTAACCTGGCACTTCGCGCTGACTAATAAACTACAGACCAGCCCTACAGTGACGTCATTTTCTACCCTTTCCCAGGAAAGCACATGGTGGAAAAAAAGAAGAAAAGGAATATAAAAAGAAAACACATGGCGATGCTTTTCTCAAACCAAGCTGGTGTGAAGATAGTAGTGAAGCTAGTCAGAACAGGTCTGAGATACTCCTTCAGATGTTAAACCAAGCTGCTCATGTTACTTGACAGGTAAAATAATAATATTGCGTAGCATTAAATGTCACTAGTTTTGATTTCCATATATGTTCCCAGTTAAAATCTATTTAGTGTTAATTTTTATCGTTATTTGAATTTTCTAGTGACTTGACTACATGGAAATTATTTGTTCTGTTTTTCCTCCCTCTCTGATGAGGAACAGAGCAACAGAGCAACAAAGCAGAGAATACAAACCTCTCCCATCTCAATCTACATGTTGTTTAATAGCCTTCTACAAGGTCTCTTTACAAAAAGACAAAAATACCAGGTAATGCAACTCATTTCTGCTGTGTTCTCATTTCTTATGAGGGATGTGACGATACCTCTGAGATGGAAAAAAAGGGGGGGGGGGGGGGGGGGGGAGCTGCTATAAGAACAGACTACTTTATTACTGTTTGGAGGAGAGTTTGGCTGTTGAACATAATAACTGAACATCACTTCTTCTCACCTTTCTCAACCTATTTGTGGTCTGATTCTGTAACAAATTTAATAAGCAATTTTTTTTTTTTTACATCTTTGCCAAAATTGCTCTGGGCTACTGGCCATTTTATTCCTCATATTTATACAAAGACCTCCTGCAGTTCTTACCTTTGTTTCTTCTCTTCTACACTCTTCCAGGTCTTCCTGATGCCTTCAAGGCCATGTGTCAGTTAAAATGCATTACAGGTGAGTATTAAGCAGAGGTAATCTGATCACCTTCACATCTGTAGACCTTATGTTTCCCTCATCCCAATTTAGGCATGGCTTCCACTGTCTGAGTACGTTCCCAGACCATATCACTCAATAATAGCCCACGCTCAGTGTCGACGGTCTACAAAAAAGCAGTTTCCATCTGGTGACATTTTTAGCATGTTTTACAGTACAAGGACATATTTCATTTTAAACTAAGAATTTGGGAGTGTGTATAACTGTAAAATTACTGTAAGATATGAAATTCACTATATATATTTTTTATCTTCTTACTTTTGTGAAAAGTTTGTTCTTATTTCTTGAATGCCATTATCTGATACATGCAACTCTCCTATGGATAACGCTCATAGAATCACAATATTTCTCTCTCCCCGTGGTCCTAACTCTGGCTTCTTTCCAAGTGTTACCGGTCTGCTGCCGAAATGGTATATGAAATTCCAGCTGTATTGTTATCGTTGATTAAAGAGGTGCTCTGAGATCCTGAGAATCTGTCTGCACTCAGGTCCATACACTCTTAAGCTTTTATTAGAAGGTAAAATTGAATGTCAGCAACCCTTTTGTTTTGTGCCTAAACTTTGATTCTGTAAAGCCAGACTCCAGCTGAGTAATGAGGTTGTAAAGTGGTCAATGAAACAATAAACTATTTGCAACTGTGCTGACATAAAGAACCATACTGTTCATGAAGGGCGCTTAAGTTTGAGGCCTGTCACCTGTTTCGTCTTTCAGCCAGGCATTCCTCAACACTAAAGCTTGTTTTAAAACACAAGACTTGAATGAAATCTGATACCTTAAACTGTAAGCATTTAGTCAAGCATTTTGAGGTTAATGTGAAATAAGGACCATTTCCTGAAATAATTCAAATGCTTTAGTCTTTCAAAACAAGACACTTGTGGTCTGTCTAATGTGTGACACACTGACCAGACCACCAGACCACACCTAAAAGCAATTTGCAACGGACTGACCTTCCTGACCTCTAAAAGGGCATTCTGATGGCTATATATGAAATAGGTATTTGAATGTCAAGCTGTCCACTTGCTGCCACCCTGTCTTTGTTCCTAACAAAACGTTAGGAACACAATAGCAACTGAAGGCATGCAGAAGTCACAATGTGCATCTAATTGGTGCTTTGACCTCCTGAGAGATGAATGGTAGTTTTTGTCCATGGTCATCTTTGAGTCAAAGAAAAGATACACCAATAAAAATCTGCCATGTAAAGGTTTTTCACAAAGGGAAGGACAATACATTTTGACATTTTAACCCTTACTTGTCTAATTCTGAGGGAAAGACCATTTTTTTTACATCCCTATTTATCCTCTGGTGTTAATCTCTACTGTTTTACAAGATATCATAAAAAAGCAAGATAGATTGTGACTGTAAAATGTTATAATTATTATCAATTTTATAACTTTACTGGATATAGTGAATTTTTTAAATAATGTTTATGATTTTCATCAGAAAACCCACAGAACTGTGTAGCCTGTAACAACCACAAAGTGAGAATGTGAATATCACAGAACTCAATATGTAATTTCCATATGCAGAATTATCTAATATTAAAGGATTTGTTCACTTTGAAATGAAAATTAGCCCAAGCTTTACTCACCCTCAAGCCATCCTGGATGTATATGACTTTCTTCTTTCTGGTGAACATAATCGCAGAAATATATGCTTTATAATGGCTTTATAATGGCTTTATAATAAATATATAGCTTTTAATATTAATATTATAGCTTTATAATGGCAGTGATAGGGATAAGTGAGTATGAGCTGAAGAAAGTACTTCCATCCACGTCCATCCATCATAAATATGTGCTCCACATGACTCTGGGGGGTTAATAAAGTCCTTCTGAAGCAAATCGATGTTTTGTGTAAAAAAAAAAAATATCCATATTTAAAGCTGCAGTCCGGAACTTTTTTTGAATAAAATTATCCAAAATCAGTTTTTGAGCAAGTACATAACCAGCCAGTGTTCAATCTCCTTATCTTAGCTTGATTCACAACGGTAAGCTTGCAATAATGTTTTATAATAAGAGCGACCTGGTGGATCCAGAAAGGTTCAAATGACAATCATCAGTGACAACTGGAGATTCACCCGTAGTCAAAAGCAAAAGGCTTTGGACTGTGGAGTGGCTACAGAAATTGAAATCTACAGGTAACGATAATACACACTAAATACACATAGTCACACAATGCTGATGTTGTTAACATTAACATTTTCAGAACAATGTATAACAGTAATAATAATTTGCACAGTTTGGCGGGATCCGAACTAAGCGATCGTTAGATTTAATCATCATTGGCAGCACTATTTATCGTAGGCCTAATGCTTTTTTCCTCAGTTGGTCAGAACAAAAGCGGCAGAAATATTACTTACTTGTTCAGCTGATATTTTCCAGTGAAAATTCTTATATTGGTCATACTTTCAAGATTTAGAATCTGTGATTCTGAAGTACAGCATCCACACCGGTGTAGTGATTGACAGCAAACATGAGATTCATCCGCTGAGGAGTCATGCCAAAACACAACGCACATAATGATAACAATTCCGCATATGACTGCAATTGCAGGTTTCAAACAGAGATGGCGACAAAGAGGAAAAATGCCGGACTGCAGCTTTAACAAGTTATGAAGTAAAATACTTGGCTAATAAAAAAGCTTGGGCTAATTTTCATTTCAAAGTGAACTAATCCTTTAAAGGCACAATAAATAATGTTTGGATTAAGATATCCAAAAACCACTAGAACAGTGATATATTTTGTTGAAGCAAATTTAACAAGGACAAAGAGCGTGTCTGTGCATCGCCTATCAATGACATCATACCTGCGTTAACCTCGGTTTCCATTTTATTTTGTAAAAATTGGAAACACCAAAGACGCTTTAATACATTATGTGTTTTATTAGACAGGCGAGCAACTGTCTGGATGGATACATTCATCGACAGAAAAATAATCATGTTTGTAGCTCAACACAGTAAGTCTTATTGTTTAAATCTCGTTTTCCTGGTTTACAGCGAGTACCATGTTTTAACATGCCTAATATCGATCCAGCTGCAGTGTGCAACAAGTGTCTCATAGTAGCCAACCAGAGCGAACGCAGAGTAGCACTATAACAACTTTTAACATACAAATGTATCTAATAATAAAACAGCGCTGCTTACCCCAAATACAAATGACCAGAAGAAGCTGAAGCAGCGACTGTGGCATAAAAAAAAAGGGCTACTGCTCTCGAGACATGTCGCGCTCGTCTCTCATTAGCAATTGCTCCAGCCTCGTTTCTGCTCGCACAGCACTCGGCCCTGCTCTGCTTCATACTACAGTAACATTAATAATCTCATCCATGAACATGATTTCTGAGTCCTGTCCCGATTCTTTTCCACCGGCTGAGCTATGCCTTTGTTTTGAATAAGTGACCTCTAGTGCCGAAAATTTACATATTGTTGCTTTAATGATAAACTAAATCCTATTGCTGCTAAAGTCTATTGTATATATAGATACTCATACATGTGAGTAACTAACTAAACTCACAGTCAACTCTCGAGTGTTTAACGGACCATCTTTGACTGTTCCAATAGCTGCTAATGGGGCATCCCTGTATACAGGGCTTGTCATTAACACCTGTCAACCCAAATGCAGGTGTATTTCAGCAGTGGCGTGTAACACAGTCACTCCTTCTAACCACTTTGGTGGGTTGAATTTTATATATAATACATTTTTCAATTGTAGTCTTTTAAAAAGATATCTGAAATAATAAACTAAGTGCAATGTAGTGTTGTCAAAAATATTTTTTGATACATATCTATACTGAAATATCTGAAACGCTTCCAGTACTCATTTTCTGCAGACACAATACCAGCTGCACTTTCTTGTTCTCTCTCATCTCTCAGACAGCGAGCTGACACACAAACCCACCTCCCCTCACTCACTCGTTTCATTTGCTCTGGATGAATAATGTTGGAGCTTGAATTTCGGTGGGATTGCGCAGTGGTGTAGTCTAGTTTTTGTGTAGTGAGTATACTGTGATTTTCCCTCCCAGCCGCATACTCACCCGTCCCAGAGCGACACCACACTAACTAATGCATATAGTATGCAACTGATCTAAGCTACATGTACTTGAGAGCATTCTGAAAGACTGCTTATGTGTGTGTTATCAATATGTCGATTTATTATAAGCAACACAAGACTTTTGACATTTACAGCTGGAGAGACTGGACTGATTTTCTACTATTTAGTGTCAATCACATCTAACTTGGCCAGTTAAGATCTACATTTAGCCTTAGTTGTTATATAAATATGGTCCCTGGAGCATAGGTTTTATCAGCTGGCAATTTTCAATGCACATTTAAGAGTGCAAATTGCAACTATTATTAACAATGAAGGAAAGATGATAAATATCACCCTGTTTGGACTTGTTCTGTTTTGCACCACTTCCTGCCAGTCTGTCATCATAGTTATGCATTTCAATTCACAAGTTTGCATTTCGATTCGATATCAATTATTTTGGATATACTGTATATCAGGTACACTACACGGCCAATTTTCTGGAGAAAAAAAAAAATCTCTCAACTAATGCTGTAAAACAGGGGAATCAGTTGGTATGCTCCTACATTAATATTGAAGGTTAAAATGAACTGATTTGTATACAAAAACTTAAATTACACTTAAGGATTTTTTTTTTTATAATAATAAAGTTATAATAGGCGTACTAACTTTAAAATGATTTCAGTAACACTTTCTGTGAAGACCATGCTTATAATTAATTATAGTCCCATTTATACTTAAGTATTACTATAAATATATGTATAAACACTCATTAAGACCTATACTGCATTATAAGAACAGTTATAGTTGCATTTATATTATTTTTAAATGTATTTATAAGCCATGCATTTGCTTTTTCAATGCACATGGTCATAATGCATTATAAACTGATTAATAAATGATCAAGTATAAAATAGTTCCAGAGACACTTGCTTGCTGTACCAGTTAGTTATTAATAATTATGGCTAATGTTTGGATTAGAGGTCATGAATGGTAATTTTGATTTGTTAATTATACTGTAATATATATATATATATATATATATATATATATATATATATATATATATATATATATATATATATATATATATATATATATATATATATTTATTATTATTATTATTATTATTATTATTATTATTATTATTATTTCTGCAGTGTTTTGCTATGTAACATAAAAAAAAAGAAATTTTCTCAACTGTTTGTATTAATGATTTCTGTTTTTTCCCCCCATTATTTTTATTACAGGAATTAGTTATACTCACAAGTAAACAACTTAAAATGTATAATGAGCACATCTTCATGATTTCTTAAAGAAAATTGCATTCTGTGTTTTCACTTTACTTAAAGTCATCAATGATGCATTTATAGAGATTGGTAACTGTATTATTATAAGTATTTATAAGAACACAACATGGCTATTAATAACAAAATATTCACTTATTTGACAGAAATAAATCTGAATTACTAAAAAGTCATTGTAACGATAATATAACATTATAGCAATGCAGGTTGCATCTTTATAAATACATTCATGGAACCATATGACTGACTAATTAATACTTACAAATCAGTGTATAATGGATTATAAACATGCGCATTAAAAAAGAAAATGCATGGCTTATAAGTAATTATAAAAAATAATATAAATAAAACTATAACTGTTCTTATAATGCAGTATAGGTCTTAGTGTTTATAAATATGTTTATAAAATACTAATACTTACTTATAAATAAGTATAAATGGAGCTATAATTCATTATAAGCATGGTCTTCATAGAAAGTGTTACCATTATTTCTACTCCAATTAGTTTTTTGAAATATAAACATTTAAATGGTGGTTGTCAACTTGACGGATTTATTCAAACATGCATTATATAGACTATTGAAGAACATTAAAAATTATAATTAATATGTTAAATAGCTAAATGCTACTCTTTAGAGTTCATTTTTTTCTAGCTGATTAACAAGTTTATGGTCACTGAATATGTTTGTTCTGAAATGTGACGTTATGTGACATTGTTTACAAGCTGTTTTATTAACGTCTTTCCGCTGTTGAAACACTGACTGAGCGATTACATGAGGCATGATACGGATTTCGGTAAGTTGTACTGTATCTTTTAACATACCTTCAGATGTTCATTCATGTTTATTTTGCATTGTAACAAAGCGGAGGAGAAGATCAGTTCACGTGTGCTTCACGCTGCCACTTCTCTTGAACTGCAGGTGCTACAGCAATCTGTCACGGCACATTAAAGAGCGCTAAAACTGTATTTATGTTTTTTATTTCGTAGTAAAATAGGCAGAATTTGAAATATGAGACTTTGTTTCATGTCAAAAGCAACAAAGCACAAAGCCTATTGTGATTTATATTGAATGGTGATTTATATTATCCTCGCGCTTTTTAAGTGGGTATATGGAAATCCTTGACCTTTCCTAGTGGGTATACAGCGTATACCTGCGTATCACTTAGACTACACCACGATTGCGTGTATTGCGCATAATTTTACTCATTTTCACTCAGAGATTTTGCGCTCAGACCCAAAGTGTGTGCACATAAAGCCATCTCTCAGTATTAAATTGAGTTCTTTTTGGCTTTTTCTGCTTATTGTGCTTAAACAGTAAAATACACACAAAATAATTTAAAAATTCTGGCTTAGCAAGTATTCACATAAACACAGTCAGTTATGTTTTAAATTAATGTAAACAGGAAAGAAAACGCATGTGTAACAGTATAATGGATCCGTGTGTCTGGTCTTAAAGTGACAGCAGCCTAATATAGCTGCAGCCAGATTATGAGATAATATTAAAAATATATATATGGCAGTTTTTCTCCATGGTATCGATGTCAAAATTGTGGCCAGTGAAAATACTGAGTGGCTAGTAACACATATACACACACACACACACACATCACAAACTCCCTCTGCGACGGATGTTGCAGCCAACTCACACACCTGGTCAGACTCGCGGTGCTTCGGCTCCGCTGCGATGTTTCGCTCAGTCGTCCCTTTGGTCGCTGGCTCCTGCATTGCAGTAGAGTAGGGCTCTCTGTCTCCGGTGGGATCGTGCTACCGTTCCTCGACATCTGGAGGTTCCTAGCTGGGCACTGAAGTAGGAGTGGGGCTGGTGTCGTTGTCGTCGAAACCGACTGTAAAAGACGATCCACATGATGCCAGCACCCACTCCACATGTGTGGCGAAGCTCCCTCGAGGTCCCTCCCCGGACAAAAGTGCCTTTGTCGATGCGTTGAGTCCAACGAAGGGGAATGAACAAAGGCAGTTGTCCGGGAAGCTCGAATGATGAGGGAGCGATTTCCCTGCTCAAGGCAGATTAACATGGTGACAAGTCCATGGTTACAAAAAGAAAAATAAACACGAAAACACTGACACAAAACGAACCAAAAAACACGTCGCAATCTATCTCACTTTTTAGGTCCGGTATTCTGTCACACCTGGTTGTAAGTACATGCTCAAAGAAGAAGATGAAGGGTCCACCAGTCTTTAATAAATCCACAGGCAAGTAAATCCATACAGGCAAACAACAAAGCACAACACAACACAAGACTTATATACACAGACAGATGAGGTGGATAATGATACACAGCTGACAGTGATGATGATGATGATGATGATGATGATCTGGTGACAGACTAGAGGCGGGAAATAGTGCAAAACAGAAGTCCAAACAGGGTGAATCGGTGACACACATTATGCTGTGTGAATTTTTTTTTTCTTATTTCTTACAGTTCATGCATTTAATTCCCCCTTAAACTCTTAATGTGATCTGCTCTTAAATAGGTTGTAATTGTTTAAAAGATCTTGTTGTACAGAGAAATAACAAGTCAACAAGGAGAATATTGTTTTTACCATTTGTGTGTGGTTCAGGTTTTTCCTACATTGTGGGGACCAAATGTCCCCACAAAGATAGTAATACCAGTAATTTTGACCTTGTGGGGACATTTTTGGTCCCCATGAGGAAAACAGCTTATAAATCATATTAAATGATGGTTTAAATGGGTAAAAATGCAGAAAGTTTTCTGTGAGGGTTTAGTTTAGGGGTAGGGTTAGGGTTAGGAAATAGAATATGTTTGTACAGCAGAGATGGAAACTTAAAGGGATAGTTCACCCAAAAATGAAAATTCTGTCATTAATTACTCACCCTCATGTTGTTCCAAACCCGTAAGTCTTTCGTTCATCTTCTACCTCTGGAAGTGGTCGAAAGTGGTTTTACACCCCATTTACACCTGTATTCAGCATCATCCACTTGTGATCCGATTGATCCGGACACAGTCGATGATTGGTTGTTTCCTAACAACATTCTTCATGATAGACACTCTAATCGACCAATAGCAGAACCTAAAGAATGCGAGATAGCAGAGGGCGAGAAAACAGGAAGAAAAATGGCAGAGGGGGAAAAAATAAAAACACAGCAACTAATAGCAGAAAGGGGAAAGAACAAAACCCGTAACAGGGACAACATCGACCCTGGCAAAAAGATGTCCCACCCACAAATTACAACTATGGTAAGATCAAACAACAATTGGTGGACTCACTACAGTCTATCCTGTGATGTTTTGGCAAAGAAAACATCTAATGAAGCCCCACTTTTAAAGTCGGTTTGATCAAATAACATGTGGCATCCTTTAAACTGAAGACAAAGGGAAGATACAGGAGAAGCTGAAAATAGGAGGAGAGAGAGAGCAAGAGATTCCTTTTTCCAAAGCTTATAGGCCTCTGAGTGACCAGCTGTTTAAAGCCCCTGGACAGGTCACAAAATAAACCAAATGGATCCAGCCTCAAATTGGCTGGTTTTCTTATCCATGACCTCTTTGATAAGTTATTGGAAGAAATGCTGGGAGGGAAAATGCCACACAATCCGTTTGGATCACAATGGTGAAGAGAGCAGATTAAAGTACCACAACAAAATCTGAGTTTCTTGGGTAAGGATGCTTAAAGTAATTACCAGCTAATGTCAGTCAGTGACATTTACAGAGATTTCAGCTTAACTGTGGTCAAATCACAGTTTCTTAGCAGAGGCCTGATAGCTGCTTAACCCGACACAAAAGGGCAAAAGATTGCGTATAAGAACACTTGTTCAGTCATGCTGATTGTGCAATAACTGAATTCTCAATAGAGTCATACTGGTTTCCACTTTGCACTGATTACAGGAAAAAAAAAACAGTATAACTTTGTGTAACTTTGCCCACATTTACATTACAAAGAATGTGTGTAGGCTTACTTTCAGAACGGGGGGTGGGGGGGATACATTAAGGCAAAGGTCAATGAAAAGTACTGATTATATATCATTCAGGGGAGAGATATAATCAATTATTAACATGATAGAATGCAATATAAATTTGATTATTTCAATTTAATTTACTTGTAAACACAGCACTTTTCACAAGACAAAAAAAACCCCAGTTGTCAGGGAATACCAGACTCGGAGATAGAGATGTTAGTTCAACCCAAACAGGTATTTATTGACAGTGACTAGTCAAGTTGCTTATTTATATAGTGCTTTTTACAATACAGATTAATATAATATTGTTGAATAGTAGGTGTCCCCAACTAAACAAGCCAGGGGCAACAATGGCAAGGAACCCAAACTCCATCAGGTGACAGAATGGAGAAAAAATAACCCTGGGAGTTACCAGGCTCAGTGGGGGGGCAATTCTCCTCTGGGCAACAAATAAATGTCGTAAGATTATGATTCAGGCAGCGTCACAATTCAGAAGTCTGATTTGGATCGGAGCCAATCTCGCATTCAAATGATTGAATCCAGTTCCATCTGGTTGAAGATCTGTTTCATCACGCTGGTATGGAGATGGGTTTTTCTGAGGAACTGTGCCAATGGCTGTTGTGTCGATGAGGCCTTCACAGGGGATTGTCTAGTTGACAGGATCTCTGTTGACACTTCAAAGCTGCGATGTGGTCGTGTCTAGGTGCAGGTCCTCCATCTGATCTAGATACGGCCCATATACGGCTGACTGCAGTAACCCTGGGATAAACAGAGAGACTAATTTTAACGTAGATGCCATTCTTCTTATGATGTAAAAAGTACATCTAAAGCAGTGTTTCTCAAACTTTTTCTGCCATTCCCCACTTTGGAGCTAGGGAAGTTTAACTGTTAAAATGTATTAAAATTTATTTTATTAACATCAAATTTTAAAAACATAACATCAAATAACAGCATTAAAAAAATTCAAATAGAGAAAATAAAAGTGCAATTATATTATCACTTTGCATTATAATTTATTATATATAAATTATAAATGAACTATTATTTTTTTATGTGACCATTATTTTAGAAAATTTCCCCTTATTGTTTCCATGGCAATGCGTCATGCTTGTCACGTCACACACCGCAGCCACAATAACACTGTACAGATATAACACTTTTATTTCGTTTCTCCTTTTTTTATTCAAAATATTCACAAACTTGTTTACCATGTCATCAACTATCTGACATTCCAATTCTCAAATATGTGTAAGTGAGTGTGTTTTGTCGTTTGTGTTTTGAGTGTGTTCAGAAAGTCCTGTCAGTCGGATTTACAGCACGTGAATTCATCAATTCCTCCCGAAATCCATGTAAGTAAGTGGCCGGTGATCTGGGAGGAAAATAGAGTAAACTTTATAGTTACTTACACTATGTGTATCTGATATGAATAAAAGACGTCGGTAAATTATATTTGAATTGATTGTTATTGCTGCTTCCACAGACATCAGTGTGTACTTTACAAACTCTAAATGTATAGTTTTTCTAGTACTTATGTATATTTAAATGTCTGAAACCTAAAATAAACATTATGTTGTTGAAAACATTGCATAGTTGTGATAAATGACAAGCGATGCTGAGCGCGTCTGAGCGCGTCTGTCTCTGGCTCTGCCCCAGCCAAAGCGCGAAAGCACAGTTTGAATCTGGCAGTTAAGTGACGTCTCTGAACGTTCTAAATCCCATATGTGGGACAGTACCACTCGAAAGGTTAATAGAGATGGGCACAAAAATGACCAAATTTCCTCGTTTGTCACGCCCCACTTGTCATGTCTGTATTCCCCACCAGTGGGGCGCGCCCCACACTTTGAGAAACGCTGATCTAAAATAATGAGAAGTGTTCCCGGTTCCGGTTGACTTAATTTATGCAGCCTAACAATCATTTAACTGATTTGAAAATAAAAATGTATACTGTGTTATGTGTATGCCAGGTTAAAGAGATGTGTTTTTAGTCTAGATTTAAACTGACATATGTTTTCTGCTTCCCGAATGCTAGAAAGACTATTCCAGAGTTTGGGTGCTAAATAGGAAAAGGATCTACCCCTGCAGTTAATTTTGATATTCTAGGTATTATCAACTGGACAAAATGTTGAGATCTCAATAGATGTAAAGAACTATAATGCGATAAGAGCTCGCTGAAGTAAACCATTTAGTGCTTTGTAATTAGCCAAATTTTAAAATGTATACGGTGTTTAATAGGGACCCAATGCAGTGTTGACAGAACCGGGCTAATATGGTCATTCTTCCTGCTCCTAGTAAAAACTGCTGCGTTTTGGACAAGCTGGAGTTTGTTTATTAAGTGTGTGGGGCAACCACCCAGTACAGCATTACAATAATCTAGCCTTGAGGTCATGAACACATGAACTAACTGTTCCGCATTTGTCATTGAGAGCATATGTTGTATTTTAAATATATTTTTAAGATGGAAGAATGCGGTTTTACAGATGCTAGAAATGTGGCTTTCAAATGAAAGATTGGTACCAAAGAGCACACCCAGGTTCCTAACTAACAATGAAAATTTGACAAAGCAAGTGTTAGACAATATTCTGGGTTATTATGTGCGGAGGTCTTTGGTCCAATAATTTAAGCCTCCATTTTGTTTTGTTTTTTGTTTGTTTGTTTTTCAGAATTAAGTAGCAGGAAATATCAGCTCTGCATTTTGTTAATTTTGTGAATTGTTAAGTTTCGTCAGTGTGCCAAGAAATATAGAGCTGAGTATCATCACCGTAACAGTGAAAACTAACACCATGCTTCCTAATGATATCTCCCAATGGTAGCATGTACAGGGTGAACAGCAACAGTCCTAGTACTGAGCCTTGCATTGCTCCACACTGTAGAACAGTAAAGCAGGCGAGTAATGAAGCAGTCAGAGTGATTATGAGCAGATGGATATAGATTAACAGAGTCCCTTTCTCTTCATTTTCTCTTCGTTACCAGGGTGATGACTGGAGCATGGAGAGTAGAGAGAGCACACACCTCTTTGCGGAGTATGGCGAATAAACAGTTAAATACAATATTCCAAACAATAGCTTACAGGAGATCACTGGAGTATCACAAGAGAATTAATAGGTAAGTAGAGCGGGTAAGTAGCCCGTAAACCTTATTGGAGACCAGACAAAGAGTGACTGTGAGGTGTGTGCTTTTATACAGGTCCTGATGGTAGATGGCACGGACTTTCGGAAATGGCAAACTCCTGGCACCCCTGGATGAATCTCCTAATGTCCTGTGCCATGCCTGACCACCAGAAGAGATCTTGGGTTTGATTGGTCCCGGGGAGGCCAGTGCCCATGGAGGAATGAGCAGACTATCAGAGGGATATGTTTAGATCTGGGTACGTATTTGTGACTGGGGGATCTTGCTTGTAAACCTGTTGTTGGTGACTCCCAAAACAAAAATAGGAACCTTTCAAATGCCATAATAGGGGCACTTTAACTAACTAAACAGAGGTTTAGTACCCTTGTTAACAAGGTGCTGATGGTTTTGTTCAGGTGGTTACTTGACTGTTATGTATAGTTACTTGAATAGCACTGTACCCAGTAAGAAAGAGTTATTTTTCTGTGGCCATGAAAAATATCCTTTTTGAGAGTTGATAGACAATTAATACTGTGTTAATTGATTGTAATAATAATTCTGCTACATCAATTTTATTCTATTAACTGATCCAAAAATAATAAATTATAACGAGTTATAATTACCCAGCAGCAATGGTTAAAAAAAATAGATGTACCACCAAGAAACAGCACTAAAAATACTTTACATGTACTTGACCCAGATAAACTATTTTTTGTTCACCCACTGGGAGTTGGTCATACTGTATGCATAAGGTGGACAAAATGATAATAATAACCCAAATTGTACTACATACACAGGTAATTATAGCAATACATCAAAATGCATTGACTTTTAAACTGTAAAATTAAGACAGAAAAAGATAAAAGTTGAGTTGCATGAAAATGGGAAAGTGTCAATGCTGCCTTTTGAAACAAAGGATGGGGTGGTATTCTTTCCCGCTCAAACACATGGCACTCCAGCCACTTGCCGCAGACGAGACAGACATGCTCTCCGACACCATCCCACCCTGTTGATGTTGGCATAAACATGCTGTCACGGAGCCTGAGCCCCACAGGAAAGTCCAATATTTGAACTTTTCACTGCTGGTTTGCTGCACTATGGCTAAGAGGGTCAGCTTTGTTGAAGAGTTGACAACCAGACGGAGAAAATTCTGTGGCAGACTTTGCCACAGCCCAGCTCAGATGTGCCATTTGCTGTGAATGGGAGTGCAATTTTTATAAATGTAGTGCAGAGAAAGAGCTGCCCGCTCAGGTTATGCAACACACTGGACCTTTCACTAGGGTGAGATGTGGAATATGGGTTAATGGATTTCAAGTCAACTAAACTGGTGTTGATACCCAAAGCAGCAAGTCAATGTCTGTATATATACAGTACTTTGACAGTGACATTGTGTATATATACAGGTGCTGGTCATATAATTAGAATATCATCAAAAAATTGATTTATTTCACTAATTCCATTCAAAAAGTGAAACTTGTATATTAAATTCATTCATTACACACAGACTGATATATTTCAAATGTTTATTTCTTTTAATTTTGATGATTATAACTGACAACTAAGGAAAATCCCAAATTCAGTATCTCAGAAAATTAGAATATTACTTAAGACCAATACAAAGAAAGGATTTTTAGAAATCTTGGCCAACTGAAAAGTATGAACATGAAAAGTATGAGCATGTACAGCACTCAATACTAAGTTGGGGATCCTTTTGCCTGAATTACTGCATCAATGCGGCGTGGCATGGAGGCGATCAGTCTGTGGCACTGCTCAGGTGTTATAAGAGCCCAGGTTGCTCTGATAGTGGCCTTCAGCTCTTCTGCATTGTTGGGTCTGGCATATCGCATCTTCCTCTTCACAATACCCTATAGATTTTCTATGGGGTTAAGGTCAGGCGAGTTTGCTGGCCAATTAAGAACAGGGATACCATGGTCCTTAAACCAGGTACTGGTAGCTTTGGCACTGTGTGTAGGTGCCAAGTCCTGTTGGAAAATTAAATCTGCATCTCCATAAAGTTGGTCAGCAGCAGGAAGCATGAAGTGCTCTAAAACTTCCTGGTATACGGCTGCGTTGACCTTGGACCTCAGAAAACACAGTGGACCAACACCAGCAGATGACATGGCACCCAAAACCATCACTGACTGTGGAAACTTTACACTGGACCTCAAGCAATGTGGATTGTGTGCCTCTCCTCTCTTCCTCCAGACTCTGGGACCCTGATTTCCAAAGGAAATGCAAAATTTACTTTCATCAGAGAACATAACTTTAGACCACTCAGCAGCAGTCCAGTCCTTTTTGTCTTTAGCCCAGGCGAGACGCTTCTGACGCTGTCCGTTGTTCAAGAGTGGCTTGACACAAGGAATGCGACAGCTGAAACCCATGTCTTGCATACGTCTGTGCGTAGTGGTTCTTGAAGCACTGACTCCAGCTGCAGTCCACTCTTTGTGAATCTCCCCCACATTTTTGAATGGGTTTTGTTTCACAATCCTCTCCAGGGTGTGGTTATCCCTATTGCTTATACACTTTTTTCTACCACATCTTTTCCTTCCCTTCGCCTCTCTATTAATGTGCTTGGACACAGAGCTCTGTGAACAGCCAGCCTCTTTTGCAATGACCTTTTGTGTCTTGGCCACCTTGTGCAAGGTGTCAATGGTCGTCTTTTGGACAACTGTCAAGTCAGCAGTCTTCCCCATGATTGTGTAGCCTACAGAACTAGACTGAGAGACCATTTAAAGGCCTTTGCAGGTGTTTTGAGTTAATTAGCTGATTAGAGTGTGGCACCAGGTGTCTTCAATATTGAACCTTTTCACAATATTCTAATTTTCTGAGATACTGAATTTGGGATTTTCCTTAGTTGTCAGTTATAATCATCAAAATTGAAAGAAATAAACATTTGAAATATATCAGTCTGTGTGTAATGAATGAATATAATATACAAGTTTCACTTTTTGAATGGAATTAGTGAAATAAATCAACTTTTTGATGATATTCTAATTATATGACCAGCACCTGTATATCCTTAAAATATATGATAAATTTGATTTGTATGCAAGAGTTAATGCCTGTTAAAGAGTGATAACTATAATGACTATATTAGCATCAACACCAGTGGACGATAAAGTTTTGTTTATTATAAGCATGTGCTGCAGTTATATCGTCTGAAATGCTCAGGATATATTATGCATGACAATGGCCCCATATTTTTATGCAAATTTGGATTTTGCATAATAAATGCTGCATGAAAACACCAAGATTTGAATAAAATGTATTATGCTAGCTTGAGGTAAACATATTTGATTTGATAAAAAGATATGAATAAACTATGATAGGAACACGTTTACCGAATTAATTCCTAGATGTGTTGAGAAAGCTATGTGTAATAAAATGCGAATTGTTTTTTCTATATTCTGAATTAATACATTATACAAAGCTGATGTTTTGTTGACTTTTTTGTCTATCAATTTCAAATGTTTGAGCAAATGGTTATGTTTATGATATTTGATTTGTTAGTTATCAAATACTCAGTGATGTGTCATTAAAAATCAAAACATTTCAAATCAATTCAAAACTTGCACAGTCTACTGACTGATGAAGGACCAAATGTGAGTCCTGCAGACTGATTTTGATTCAAAACACTTACCGCTGCCAGACATTTAATAACCAGCCTGGCTAAAGATGTTTTGATCAATGACCAGAAAACCATAAGAATTATTTAAAAACACAAGTCTTGCCCTCAAACACTTCTAACTCAAGTCAGTACTCAAGGTGAATGAAGGACAAAGGAAATAAAAATGTAAGTGATAACTGCAACCTTTAAAGTCTGCTGAGAATGCACTGCTGATCCGCCTCAAATTCAATGACACAAAGTAGAAGTCACATAACACATGACAGAAAATCCATAATTACTAAACCTTTTCAGAATGTCCAATTTTCATGTCTCCTTGTATATTCTCATCTTGCCACAACATAACAGTTCACATACCGTGCATATTTAATGGACTGAATGGACTGTAGATTTCATCTCTGCCAGCACTTGTGCAACAATTCACAACTGAATGTCACTAAATTATTAAAATACAAAAAAAGTAACATAATACATTAAGATTTGAGCTTTCTCAATAAGTGTCCAAAAAACTAGTAACACTACAGTGTGGGTGGCGAACTCTGGTCCTGGAGAGCCACAGTCCTGCAGATTTCAGCTCCAATCCATATAAAAACTCACCTGCCTGTAGCTTTCTAATAACTCTTCAGACCTTGATTAGCTTGTTCAGGTGTTTGATTCGGGTTGAAGCAAAACTCTGTGGGACTGAGGCTGGTCTAGACAATTTTAGTTTTGTAATTCTTCCGACTGAAAGTGCTTAGGGTGGTTTGCGGAGTTAAACGTACATGTGAAAGTTTTAAATAGAAGCATAGACCTCAACTCCACACACCAAATAACTAACAGTGACAACAAAACTCTATATCAACATCAAGAGCATACACAATCAAAAAGCAAACAATAAACATATATCAATAACCACATATTTTATTCCTGCTGAAAAGAATGCTGGAACCCACTCTTGACAACACTCACTCACCCTTAACAATATGTTCGTTCAGAATGTACGAATGTTTCTATGACTCACACAGCTCCTTATGCTTGATAAAATTCACTGTCTCCTCATTCAGCAACAGCTGATATCAGTATCTGAAGAGTGTTCCTATGCCTAACACATCTTGGCATGCAGAACATGAAGCAGCAAGGTGAGCATCTCTCTAACTCTTTGTGTGCCATGACCTGCGCTCACAGTTTATCTTATGTAGGAATAAACGTATGTTCGTATGTGTGTGTGCGCATGCATGTATATAGTTTGTTTAACTGGAAAATAACATTTTAATTAAGAATATGTCCATTTTTTTTCTCAGCTTGGGGTAGTGTAATGATGTAATTGCTTTGTACAAGAAATGCTTCTGAACATAGAGATACATTATTGTTCAACCCACATTTCCCCAGACATTGTCATCAGACTCATATCTGACAAAGCACATTGAAACTGGTTTTATACAACAAGACTCCCTGAGAACAACATAACCAACATAGCCGTCATAACCATTGTAGTGAAACAGGGCAGCTTGCCAGCCTTCAAGTTTTCACAAATGGCCATGTGATTATACGCCTTTATTTGTTCCAAATGTTTGTACAGGGAAACAATGTTGAATTAAGTCAAAAGTTAAATGTAAACAGCTTGAAAAAAAAACTGCAGGGATCTTCCAACAAATGTCTTCATAGATGTCATTAGGCAATTATTTTCCCTCAGAAGTCGTAAAGGTTGTTCAAGCAAAAAAATAAAATAAATTTTAAATTTGCTTCTCAGTGCATGATTATTTGAGTGGCAACAGATGCAAAGATAAATTTCAATTTGACATCTAGTGAAATCCACTAAACACCTAAACACACTGGCAACCTGAATGAGCCTGTCCGTTTACATATCTCATCCTTATAAGAGCAAAAGCACACCATTAACCACAGATGAAAATCTTTCAGCGTGAGATGGTTTGGAAATGCAATTCCCTTCAGCATCCTGACAGAGACTGTCACTTGTTCAGGAGTAATTTAACAGACTATAAAGAATGGATAGTTCTGTGATTATGTTCAGTAAAATTCATTGCTGCATTACTGATATATTTGACTTAATGTCTGTAGCAAATTTGAGAGTTTTAGAGGCTATGCCACCATCATAACAAACCCAAGTACTTGAATGTCTACAACACATTTTCCCAAAGGGATTCTAGAATTTCAGCGACTGTGAAGTTCCTAGAAAGTGCATCCAGTTAACATTGGAGAAACGGTATATTTCTAGACTTTACAAAAGAAGAAGCACACAGAATGAAAATGACAACAATGCTCTCTGTCATTCTCATGTAATGAATGTTTACTCACATTCATTAGGGTTATAGAATTAGTATGGAGAATTTAAAAGAAAAATGTTTAACAAAACATAATTCTGGTTCTGACAAAATTTTAATTGCTGCAGTCTATTTAAAAAATATTCAATTAATTATTTAGAAAAAAAATACTTTGAACCACTTGACTGCAGCATACAGTGTAATATAATACAGGTAGCCTATAAACTTACTTTTAATTGATTACATTTCAGACAGAATTCAAGATAAATCCTTTCATCTTACTACTGGAGCTGCCAGTTTGCTAAGATTCTAATGATTATTAAACGGAACGCACAAACTATGCAAAAGCGGCAGCCCTTCCAGTGCACCCAGTGTCCGAATTCACTCACTCGTTTTCAGTCACCCCTTTAAGTGAACTGTATTAGTGAACTAATTTAAGGAATAGTGAATGAGGGTAAAAGGGGCAAATTCGGATCCAACCTGCACTTGTTTGATTACTGGATGAAGAATCTCTTGAATGAACGATTCAATGACTTGTCGCCACTTACTGGTGTAAGGATGTAAATGATACAATTAATTAAAGCATCGTCAAGTTACTTTCAAAAGGTGAATATTTTGATAAACATCGTGTTTATGCCAGTTCTTGTGATAATTTTAATTTTTGTAACAAAGAAATAAGGATACTGTGATCAAAAGACTGCTTTTGAAGCCGTTTCATATGACATCTGCTCTCTCTAGGTCAGCGGTACCGTGAACGCAGATTTGAATGTTCCTCTGATTATGATCGTACTGATCTTGTGGGTTTTTGAATCGAGATCGCTATGTTTTAATGATTAATCAGCTCTAATTATAATGAATGAATTTCTTCTGCGAAAATTTGCTGAACATCGTTAAAGTGACTGCAAACCAATGCCAGAGGAAGAGTAAATGAGAGCGCGGGACTGTTCCCGAAGTGCAACGGAACTTTTTCTGTTCTATGTAGCATAGCCATATGCGTAAGACGGACATCTTTGAACGTTACGCTGCTTGATCCTGCGTTTTTAAGATGCATTTCAACTTAAAAGATGCCGTGAATTCAGAATACGTATAGTAAAGTAGTATGTTATTCCGAATTTAGTCAAAATCAATTTTTGACATGCAGCTCAAAGCAGTGAACCAAGCAGAAGAAGCCGGGGGCGGGACAAGCACGTGTGTTTACAGTAGGATCATTGTCAGCAACATATCAAAGCAAGCTTAGCTATAGTCATGATTTATTTACTTTATTTATTTATTTATTTAAGCATCCAGTTCCAGAATTGGAATCGATTTTTGCTTCCCGACCCTATCCCTCGCACAAGCAATTCAATTTGGGAGTCTGAAATATGATTGAAAACCCCTGATTTAGGTTATTCATGCATTTGAATGTAGTTCACCCCCAAAACTATTGGATGTGTATCTGATGTTTAACCAGTTAAAGGAGTACATGTTTACCAGGAAAATGTAAAAGTATTATTAATGGGCTACTAATTATTATTATTGTGTAATACTAGATGCTTCTCTTAAACATTAATGATATAAGATTAGTTTTGTTATACATGTTGTTTTATAATCTGTTGTGGGCGGATTAGAAAGGACTGATATCCATCCAGGTGGTTTCCCTGCCCATGGCCTGAGACACTGGGATAAACTCATTCATCATCCCTGCAACCCTAGGACAAGCAAATTGTAAAATGAATAGATGGATTAGAAAAGGAGAGTGTTTGAATAAAAATGCATGCAAATATCAAATTATGTTTACAATAATGGAATTTTAAACTATACTCTGTGTGTTCAGGAAAGTCTTTCCAGAAAAAGGAGGTGAAAACATTCAAAGTAGTAAAGTGAGAGAGAATATTGTGGAGTATAGACCTCACATATTCCCTCAATACAATAAAACCACCTGCCAGGGCTGTTTCTTTTAATCCGCCCCCTCTTTCAGACTTAAATTCCTCTGCAGCACATCAAGCAGAGGGCCGACTCCTGCCGTGGCACCCCTCTGCATGCCATACTTCAACATTACCCAAAGTGAACTCACATCCCAGGGTCTTCCAGCACTGTCGGCAGTCAGCCATGTCAGCACAGCTGCTCCAAAGAGGAACACACACTTAAATTACATTTCAGCTTAAATTCACTTTCTGTATATACACTTAAGGCACACTTACAAATGTCTTAATGACACTGCATTAGACAACAAAACATCAAATGCCATTTATTTTACAACCCGAATTCCGGAAAAGTTGGGACACATGAGCCAATATTTTATTCACAATAGAACATAAATAACATAAATGTTTAAACTGAGAAATTTTACACTTTTATCCACTAAATGAGCTCATTTCAAATTTGGTGCCTACTACAGGTCTCAAAAAAGTTGGCATGGGGGCAACAAATATCTGGAAAAGCAAGAAATTTTGAAAAGATTCAGCTGAGAGAACATCTAGCAACTAATTAAGTTAATTGATATCAGGTCTGTAACATGATTAGCTATAAAAGGGATGTCTTAATCCCTGGATACACTGCACAATTTTAGCAATCCTATAAGATCATTACTTTATCACACTGTGCGATATGGACCTACTAAACTTGGGTACGACATGCATGTAAACTGTACGATGATGACACCTGTTGACTCGTAGGCTACGATGCAAGTTTCTATAGAAGAATAAAACGTCATCAGCATGTGCTACTGGTAAACAAAACACTATGTTGAATCACACTTTGGCAGTTGTAGTTTTTATGTGTGCTGAAAATAAAAAGGAAGCGGTGAAAGAAGAAGGGAAAAGAGCTTGAGGTAAGCAGTTTTAAGTTTTAGTGCCATGTCGCTTTGATTTCATGTCGCATTTTTATTGGCTGGTCAGTAGACGTAGGTCGTAGCAGCAAACACACTGTGTGTTGATCATGCTGAATTTCTGACACTGTCTGAAAACTATCGTAGGCTATCTTTGGTCGCAAGACCGGGAAAACAGCCGTCTTTGAACCTCTCTCACTGTACGACATAGGACCACAGATTAAGAGCCACGATCACAGAAATCGCCACGATTGTTTCACGATGGCAATCTTTTGTCTGGGACAGCCAAACATTGTGCGGTGTATCCTGGGCTTCACAGAGGCAGAGTCTCTCAGAAGATGGGCATTGGCTTGCGAATCTGAAAGAGTGAGTAAAAAGATTCTGGAAAACAATGTTTCTCAACATCAAATTGCAAAGGCTTTGCAAATCTCATCATCTACAGTGCATAACATCATCAAAAGATTCAGAGAAACTGGAGAAATGTGTCCTCCGGGCTTAAGAGTTGGGAGACCTTCCAGCGTGTTATCAGAGTTCAGTTCAAAAGCCAGCATCTCTGATGGTATGGGGGTGCATAAGTGCATACGGTACGGGCAGCTTGCATGTTTTGGAATGCACTATGAATGCTGAAAGGTATATAAAGATTTCCAGATTACAGGGAAGGCATTGTGTATTTCAGCAGGACAATGCAAAACCATATACTGCAGCTATTACAGTAGCATGGCTTTGTTGTAGAAGAGCCCGGGTGCTGAATTGGTCTGCCTGCAGTCCAGATATTTCACCAATAGAGAACATCTGGCGCATCATTAAACGAAAAATATATCAGAGACGACCACAAACTCTTCAGCAGCTGGAGACCTGTAGCAGGCATCAAATTTAAAATTAGCTCATTTTGTGCATAAAATTGTAACATTTTTCAGTTTAAACGTTTATTATGTTATCTGTGTTCTATTGTGAATAAAATATTGGCTCATGTGATTTGAAAGTCTTTTAGTTTTCATTTTATTCAAATTTAAAAAACGTTCCAACTTTTCCGGAATTCAGGTTTTAATGAAATATAGCACAAAAACACTGTTCATGCAACAAGTCACAAAAAAAAAAAAAAAAAAAAAAAAATGCTCTGTCAGGTTTGAAATGGTAGTTTCAAAATGAAACAAAAAGTATTTTGACAATTTCTGGCAGTCAAACATTAGTGGAACATGTTCATAGTTAAAGGGGACCTATTATGCCCCTTTTCACAAGATGTAATATAAGTCTCTGGTGTCCCCAGAATGTGTCTGTGAAGTTTCAGCTCAAAATACCCCACAGATCATTTATTATAGCTTGTTAAATTTGCCCCTATTTGGGTGTGAACAAAAAAAACGCCATTTTTGTGTCCCTTTAAATGCAAATGAGCTGCTGCTCCAAGCCCTTTCCAGAAGAAGGTGAAGCTTTAACAGCTCGCACTTCAGTTGCTCAACAACAAAGCTGGAGAATCTCTCGCAGCCATGTCTGTGTGTACAATTTTCACATCTTGAGAACAGGAAATCCTGCATCATTGTCAACAACAGATGTTAGCATGTGCACACCATTCGACTTAACTGTTTAGACAGAGTACTGAACAGACAGCTCAAAGTTGAATTGCAATCCTTCAAATAAGCTTCAAGCGTTCCTTTGTATGGCAGCCTGTGAACGAGTAGGCTACTTCATTCTCTATACTGGTCCTGAATAAAGCATCTTTCTGCTAGTTTCAGACACAAGGGAGAGTAAAAAGGCAGTAGATTTAGGCAGGTCCCCTAGTGCGGTTATATCTCAATTTTCCAGCATGAGTTTGAGTTTTCTTTATTCTATTCTTTTTTTTAACACTCTTCTTTCAGATATTGAGCAGAGCTATTGCTATCTAAGAGTCTGTTATCTAGGCAAATTAGACACAACAGAGCCAGATAAGGCCTAATCATGGAATCAATTATACTATAGATTCCGGTTTTAAATCTCAGGTTTGCCTTAATCTGCTTCTGGTAAAAAAAAGTCGATAAAGTTCATTCAATCAGTGCTGCATTTCATGAATGTATGACGGAAATTTCGCTGACCACAAGCTTTGATCTTGCTCCCCGCTGGTGGAAATGTGGTGGTCTAGTTATATAAATGCTGGTTCAGCAGTCAGATTATGGTGAAGCAGATATATACGGTGTAAGGTTTAATTCATTTCATTTCCTCAGTCATGCAGTTAACCGATCACGAACTCTGGAATGCCAGAGGGATCAATGCATTCTCTCCTATCCCTTTTAAGTGATGCATTTTGCCTATTCATAGGCCCGAGACCCTAAATATGTGATATAAAGCGTGATTAGCAGCAGAACTTCTAATAATAGGGAGCACCTGGTCCTTTCATTCAGTCATACATGACTAATTTTCTACGCACTTCTGAGGGAGATTGTTTGAGGAACGGCCTTGGTTATCACCACATCGGTCACTCGGATGATCGGGAAAAGAGCTCACAAAGGCTACAGAGGAATAGCAGGGATTGCATTGGCACCTGACTATTTCCATCTGACATCTCCGGCACAGAGACAAGGATTACTGTCTAATTTATCTCTTTCTTCTGAGGCTTACTGCTATCTAAACAGCTTGCCACTTCAAAGTGGAAGACAAACAGTGCAGAAATGGACTGTACTCTTGGACTGAATCAGCTTAGCAGAACTTCATTTAAATGACTGGAGCTCTGAAAGAAAAGGTGTTTTTGATCTCGGAGGAAAAAAAAACAAAAAAAAAAAAAAAACATGGTAAACCAATGAAGGACCTCTGCACTGCCCCTCAGTGCTCATGTAAGGTAGTACATTTAAATTGGGATTAGCTTTAAAGGTGGAGTGTCATTTCTGGTGGCTAGATAGAAGGATGTTTAATTGGCCAGATGTGTGTTTTTGAAGTCAGTGCAATCACATTTAAATGTGCTGGGCTATAGGAGTGACAGTATCTTAACAGCCAAACATCTCTTCAAACTTTTGGATGTCAAAGATGCTTAAAAAAAAATGATGATCCCGCTGTGAGTCTAAGGCCCTGTCCACATTTTCAAAACCGCAGCTTTTTCTATGTGGCTTGGCCGCAGTATCTGGTCACTGAAACCGAACATTTTGAAAACTCCTGCCAGGGTGAAGATTTTTAGAAATTCCGGTTACAGCGTTGTCATGTAGTCGGTGAAACCAGAGATTTTGGCTTGTGACGGTGGAACCGGAACTAGTAATAACCTTTTTTCCAGGCTTATGATTGGCCAACATGGCTTTACGGTTAGGGTTATATCGCCACCTGTTAGTTTGGCATGCTCTTGACAGCGTTTTGTAGCTTGTTTTTACATTTTCATGTGGACACGATTTTTCTTCAAAACGCAGGAGGAAAAAATCTGTTTATAAAAATACTCATGTACGTGTGAACTAGGCCTCAGATTTGTTAATATTATTTGTTTAAAAATGTAGTTCATTCATGTGATGGCAAAGCTGATGCCAATTTTTCACTAGCCATTACTCCAGACTTCAGTGTTGTATGATCCTTCCCAGAAATCATTCTAATATGTTGAAACAGTTGAGCTGCTTAATATCTTTTGTGGAATCCTCAATACATTTTTTTCAGGATACTTTGATGAATGGAAAGTTCAAAGGAACAATTTTTGTAACATTGTCTTTACTCTTTTGAGCCCCTAAAGGGACATGGTAGAAGAAAATATATATTTAAATGCTTTTGCATTCTCAAAAGTTTTGCATTCCTCACAAAACATTTTTGTTCCCCCGAGAAACTTTGCACTTGCTCACAAAGAACTTAAAAGTTTTGCGAGAGAACGCAAAGTTAGGGGGTCCGTAAGAGTGAGTGAATGATGACAGTTTTTTGAGTGAACTTTGACAGTCCTAAAAATACTTTTTTGTTATTGTTTTTTGCAGACACCCAGCACCCCCTTGAGCCGGTTTGAAAATGTCTGACCTAGACACTATAGATTTGCTTGTGTAACCCCACTGGTCCTACTTGCCCCGCTCCATGTGAGACTCAAACCGGCGTCTCCGGCATATGAGGTGGAAACGCTAACAATGATGCTAAAGACGGCAGTCTCTAGTGTTAGTCGCTAGTGCGCCTCTTGAGGCCAGGGCAGTGAGGTTTATTGCACAGATCTTACTAGCTGGCCTCCGTTACACTTGCATGTGTGGGTAATTGAAGAATATATCTCATTATTATTTCAACCCTGAGCAAGGTACTTAATCTCAGTGTTTTGCTTGGGGACTGTCCCTGTAATTACTGTAGTTTAGTGGTTTTAGGTAAACAGCAACTGCAATGTAACAAGTAATTATCTCAATTGACTTGTATTAAGGTTGTTAAGCTTTAATTTTAATAAAGCAGATGATGCCATATACATCTAAAACATAATATCGGTATATAGCAAATGCTCCTAGCACATTATGATTGCAAAAATACACAAGGATTGATTTCACATGTCTGTTAATAGAAGTGCATTGCAAACATGAAAACATATCAAGCCACAATTATTTTATGAAGACAATCAGCATGACATTACACCAGAGATCAACGAGAGAAGGGTTATCATTGGTGATGTTTACTTTGGGCTAAGAGCTACAACCAAAGACAGTGTGCAAGGTGAGCAAAGATTATGACACTTTAGAGGAGTTACCCAGCACAAGCACATACAAAAGAGATGTCAGAAATGACCAATGGCACACATGAGAACAGATCAAAAAGAGTTCTCATTGACAGTAATGCAAGTGCCTTAATGAGTAAATTTTAAAGCAATAACATTCATTAAAAAAAAAAAAAAAAATTGAAATACATATTTCAACCAATACAGTATAAGAGCAATTATTCCTTTTTTAAAAACTTCCTATTCCTTAAAAACACAGTTTTTTTCAAGTGAAAATAATAAAACAAAATAACCAGAGAAGAAAAAGGTAGCCAATCTGACCTGGTTTATATTTATACAATATGCTTTAAAATACTGATTGTCTTATCTACGTGAGCTTTGAAGTATTGAAATATTGTGAGATACTCCATTGTAAATTAAAAAATATATTTTTTTAAAGAATTTATTTATTTTTTTTAAAGAAAGTGAAGGTGAAGTGCACAAGTCGGACTGACAGAGTATAAATCTGGTGAAGGTAAGACAGCAAATAGGAAAAAGAGAAATCGCCACATCTATGTATATGATAGAAAGCTTAAACACATCTGTAATCTCTGCTGGCTTTTGTGCTGCATGCAATACAATATAGAAGTCACTATAATATATGATCTAATCTAGATGATACGAAATACTATGAGGACTTCACTTTAAGTAACACTTGAACACTTTTTGATATGCTTCATAAAAATAACTGGTTTAACCAAGGGTAAGGTTTAAAAAAAAAGGTTCAAATAGCTTATAAATGACGTTCTTTGATGCAATTCGCAATTCAGATTTTTTTTTTTTTTAATCAAACATTTTTTAAACATTGCATAAATGTAAATTATATACAAGCATACAGAAATGATCTCACTGCATGTAGGGAAATAACTATAAGGTGCAAAAAAAAAAAAAAAAAAACAACGGCCAAAAAGATGTTTCCTCACTTAAACAGTGGGACAATAGCGCAAGACAGTGTTTAAACACACACAAAAAAAAAAAAAAAGATTAGAAAAAATTATATTGGAAGCCTCAGGTGAAGCACAAGAGTAATTCAGCTGGGTGAGGAAAGACAATAAAAGAATAAACGTGTGAAAGGAATGCTGATGATCAGCTCATTTCCTCCTCACTCATCGTCGCTTTGGCTCCCCTCTGACTGCTCCTGAAAACAAACACACAATGAAATTACAAGCACGTGCAGACCATAGATCGCCCTACGCTAGATCTCTGGTGACCCGCATCCACCCCCACGCCACACCTGACTGATCGCTGGTCTGCCGAGGCTCATTACTCGTGGACTTAGCTGGTAACTGAATGCGCTCCCTTATTTCTGGATAATGAGACAATCTCACACAGATTCATGGGCCTTGGTCACACAGCTCTGACAGCTCTCACACTGACTTGATATGAGAAGACTATGCGATTTACTGATGTTCAGACATGAACCGATCACACTAATGGAAAATAGCGCAGGGAGAGAAACAGACAGACTTACATTTTCCTCTTGAACTGCAGCAGATGGGATAAAGAGAGAGGAATGAAAGCGAGGTTTAAGGGCACAGTATATCCTTTTTCTCATAAATTATTCCCTCAGGGAACTGCATAACAACACCTCAATTACCTCTTAGATGTTGAAAGATAAGGACATGTGGCTAAGCATCTATAAATCTCTTTGTATAGTTTTTAGATGCTGTCTGTGGGCTACATTTTGAGTGGCAGCAGCTCTTTGCAGTTAGCCGTCCCATAAGCGCCCAATTAGAGCCTGTTTTTTTTTTTTTTTGGGTGATAATATCCTGAAGCATATTCAATCAAATGTCAATGTATGCATCTGAGGTTTTTGATTACAAGATGTCTAATTAAGTTAAATGTCAACTGGCTAAACAGACTGTACAATGACAGGTCTGATGAGAGGAATGGTGGACCTACATTCTCCTCCTGTTCTTCCTCGCTGTCATCATCACTGACCACGGGCTTGGCCTTTCCACGACTCGGTCTCTTCTTGCCTTTGTCCTGACATCTCTCGTCCCGTTTATTCAGCTTAATTTTCACCTTCACTGACTTAGCTTGGATTAAAAAAAAAAAAAGAAAATAATTGTAATAAAAGAGAATTTAAATAAAAATAGCACAACTCTACAACAGAGATATAAATACAAATTAGCTTATAGAAATTCACGAGTTCACACTTGCATATAATCAGATGTAGTATAAATATGCGTGTATGGCGTGCAGTCAACACATCACACACATCTATTAAAGGCCCATCTCAAATGCCACCCACATCTTTCTAACTCAGTACTTTGTAGTTAAACTGTTTGGTTTGTCAATTGGAAACTAAACATTAAAGAGCTCATGAAATCCTTAGTGTTTGTGCTTTTAGTCTATCATCTTTGAGGTCATCAATATGCCAGTGTACTTAATAAAAATGACAAAATTCACTTTGATAGTCTTCTCTCAAAAATACACATGGTTCATCCTGCACTGAACTGATTTTTGTCCAATCAGATGCTCTCGATTGAGAAGCAAGTAGAAAATCATGTTCATGCTGTGATGTAACTAAAGCCTTAAGTCATCTTTCCACTATTTTTGACACATATGTACGGTTGCCACATTTCATCCCCTGGCCTAGTAGCAGTCGCATGAAACTTTCAAACTGGCCATGAATTACTCATTTTTCTCCACGTTAAAATGAATGAATATTGAATATTTGAATATATATGGGTCATTGACGAATAAGGTTTTTAAAAGTGTAAAAAAAAACATAATGGAGACATAATTAATTTTGAAGTTTTATTAAGTGTTAAATTGTGGTTTTTATAATCAATTAACACTGCTTTTGTCATTTTTTATAATATGGACAAAATTTGTCACCAAAAAAGTCATTCGGTTTAACCAAAATTTCGGTTTTACCGAATGACACTTTTGGTTATACCGAATGACGATATTTTCAAACAATGCTAACAGGCTGATATCTAGCTAGCAAAAGGACAATCAAACATTTTATATTTAGTACAAGTTTTTAAAATATTACAATATTTTCCATGTTTTATAGCGGTTGTACCGAATGACCTGATGTTTCGGGACATGCGTATGAGCAAGTGAAAACAGGAATTTTTCAAATAGTTAAAAGAGAGTTAGTTACTTTGCTTCACCTTCATGTGGTCCTTTGCAGGTGTCTGAATGATGTCACATCCTGTCACATGATACTGACCGCATGACTTGATCCAAAATGGTCCCTTTATATTGGTTACTCCAAATGACATCAATGAAATTCAAGTTTTCTGATAACAAAGCAACGACTTTTACACATAATTTTAATACCATTTTGCACTATGTTGATATATGATGTTATAAAATCATGCCAGAATAAAAAAATCTACACATTTATTACATTTTTAGATATTTTAATCACAAATGAAATGGCTGTATTGGCCTTTGGACTGTTAAAACGAATGACCTTTTGACACTTCAAAATCT
Organism: Hypophthalmichthys molitrix; assembly: GCA_037950675.1. Lineage (NCBI taxonomy): Eukaryota > Metazoa > Chordata > Actinopteri > Cypriniformes > Xenocyprididae > Hypophthalmichthys > Hypophthalmichthys molitrix. The sequence goes on along the minus strand of CM075496.1, from coordinate 26,026,706 downwards.
TTAAAATACCATTTATATGTAGCAAAATATAATTAAAACCTTTTGGATTCAATAAAAGAGATCTAGTTGTACTACCTTACATAATTTGGATGTCATATCTTTGTTTTTTATTATTATTTAGGCCTTTGGAAAAAAAAAAATGACCTTTCACGTCACTGACCCATATATTTTTTAAAAAAAAGACCATCAATTCGCCTAAAAGAAAAGCACAGTAGGTTTTCTATGGCTAATTAATGTAAATAACGTAATGTTTATAAAATAATTATTTTGAACATAAATATAACTGCTCATTTTACGCAAATAATGTTTAAATATGAATATATCCAAAAAATGGCCGCCAATTCGCCTAAAAGAAAAGCATAGTAGGTTTTCTATGGCTAATTAACATAAATAACAATGTAATGTTTATAAAATAATTATTTTGAACATCAATATAACTGCTCATTTTATACAAATAATGTTTACAGATTAATGTTTTAGTGCAAAAATAAAGATTATTCTCACCTCATGCTTATAGTTTTGATTAAAATACATCACATCCGATCCAATTTAACTGCAAAGGTTTAAATATTTCAACGCGCCCCATGCTAAAATTGGATGCGAAAATTATGCATGTGCATATTATGCACACATAAAGCTCCCTTACTACACTCCACTGGAAATAAATGATTTTGGAGATAGGTGGCTTTATGGCTATAAAAAGGGTTTAGGGCTTTGAAATGTGCCACCCTGTTTCAAAAAAGGAAGGAAAATTGCACTTCTCAAGCAAGTACAAGATTTTGTAGAGCTTTAATTTCATTAGTATCAGTAAATTGGTCCTTTGTTAATGAAAAATCTTACACTCTTCCTCAGATTCTTCCTCATCATCGTCATCATCATTGCTGTCATCGTCACTCTCCTCCCTAGCAATCTTTTGTCTGGCACTCTTGAATACTGACTGGAGAACAATGGAGTCCTCATAGATCTACAAAAAACAGGGTAAATTACAAGCAATAATTTTAAACAAACACACCCCTTGCTGTGATTATCTGTATTACCTGCAACACAAACAAACAAAGTGAGGTAAAAATAATAAAAGCATAACCTGAAGCACTCCTTTCAAATAAAAAGGGATGCTAAGAACTGTTTGAAAGATTTGATTATATTTGTGCAGACGTCTAGACCATCTCCAGATTGTGCTGATTTTAGAAGAGATGAAATATTGATTTCAAACACAGACAAAATCCAATCCAATAAGTAATCCAATAATCACAAAAGTAATCCAATAATCACAACACACAATCCACCATGAATACTGTGTAAAGTGATATTCAGAAATAGATATAACTGATCTGAAATATAATGCGCAGTTCTTATAATCCTTTACATAAATAAATTAAATACATCAGGGAATTGGTAGTAATAAACTTCTTCCGACAAACCAAAAATCCCATTTTTATAGCACACAATAGCCATTTACAATCAGACCAGTGGCTATTCAAGTCTATGTACATGCTTAATATTTGCATGTATGACAAGCACTTAATAAAATTCATGCAGCATATAATCACAGCAAAATGGTGGTGTGGCAATACTAGACAATTCATATTTAAGACAGTCATGAAGGGTGTTCAATCCATTTATTCACTCACCTGAGAGCCCTCTAGATTGTAAGTCTGAGCATTGTGACAAAGAAGCATGACATCTTTCTCCAGATCGCTTACACTCCTGTACTTGTGGTTGCGCACACGCTCCTGCAAAAACAAGAACAGCAAAACATCCTTCACCTGTATGGTGCAACTTTAACAACTGAGGAAATTGCCAATTAGAGTTGCAACAGAAAATAAGAGCCACCAACATTATAAGAACGAAAAGATCAGTTTATATCGTCTTACAACAAAAACCAATTCTCTATGGCAGAGTAATCCTGTTATCATCCAGCCGGAGTAATGAGTGTGCCAGTCCTGATCGCACGATAATACGTCACAGCAGAACATATAACGTGTGATGTTCAGATGCACGTAGGCTTTAGGACGATACTTAAATAAAAGATGTACTGTAACTCACGTACCTTGATCTTCTTGAAGTCCACTGGCTTCCTTATCAGTTCATAGTATTCAGGGAGCTCTTTCCTGGAGGGCAACTGCACAAAGACCTCGCTGAGCTGACGGCCTGATCTGTGATCAGAAACAGAGATTGAGGGTTATCCTGACTTCCTCTGACTCCACAGTGAGAGATAAACTATGCGATCAGCCTGGGCAGATTTCCAACTTGGTGGAATAATGTCCAACTGGTTTTCATTATCATCATATTGGTGCTTTACTGACCATTATCCCTCAAGCCCACCCTAGGCCAACAGGAGACAGTATAAGTCTAAATCCAGGACAACAGGAAATGGTTTAAAGGTCTCCAGGAGTAATATTTTCTTGAGACATACTGGCGACGAGTTATTTTTTTATCCTGTCTTCAGCTCATTTCTGTTTATTACAGTTGCTCTAAATATTTATGACACAGCGCAGATGATTCATTACACATTCAGTGATTGGTGCAATTATGGTGTGTCGACCTTCGTACAGACCTCAATTTATAGTTTTTTGCTGCATATGCATGTTCAGTGTTAGTCTCGGAGCTCAGACTGCAGCACAATACCAAACAGTTGAAGGATGAATTTTGCTCATTATAAACTCAGAATTTAGCTTAGTTTAACATTTCTAAATCGGTGGCTCAACATATCAAATTTCAGTCGGCTCAAAATGCCAGCTATGTCATTATTATGATGACATGCAGCAATTTAAAAAGAAAAATAATACAATGAGTAGCAAAATTATTTGGAGAAATTCTACAAATGTGCTTACAGGACCAGTTAAAATTAAGGTGTGCAATTATTTTTATTATTAAAATATTTTCTCTTATCCTAGCTTAATATGCAAAGAAAACTACAAGCGAGTGAAAAAATAGTTTTAAAAGAATTTAGACATCATAACATTATAATGTACAGTCTGAAAATCATTTTGAGATCTACTAAAGATGTTATTAAATTATTAGTGTTTTTGAAGATTAATTTAAGTGGACATTACATGACAGAAAGGTAATCTAAATGTCAGGAAATGATCATACACAATTAAATATACAAAATCGACCAACACAGATAAATGGGAAAAAAAACAAACAAACAAAAAAATAGTTAATTAATACTAGCCAACAACCTACAGTATATTAGTAATGGCTCTGTGCTCAACTAATGGCTTACATTTTTCTGTTTGGCCAACCAATGGCCTAAACCCTCCGTTCAAGAAAACTGTTCGAAACCAGTCATTCTGACAAGAACATTTTCAAGACATTTCAAAATCCCAGCTGAAAGCATTTTATGCTCTGTTGTTTGGGAGTCTCATGAAAGCGAGACTGGGTTTCTTGTCATTTAAAGGGAACCCCTGGTGTTAAGACTTGTATGGCTTATTATAATGTAAATGATGTCTCTTTCTGAAATATGTAGTAGAAAACCCATGAAAGATTTGTTATTTAAAAAAATCCATGCCACATTGTGCAGCTTTTGGTTGTAATCTTCAGTCGATGAGTCACAAGAGAAGCGATGTAAGTCTTTACTGCTTTACTAGTGATAAGAGGAGAAAAGAATGGGAAAATGTGATGAATGTGGACGAATAAAACTTCCTAAAGATTCGCGTCTTTGTTCTCTTCACTTTAGCCCTGGTGCCTATGAGGCTTTTATTAGACCACAGCTGAATGAGCTTACAGTTGCCGATGGATATAAGTGTATGCTTTAACCAAATTCCGTGCCTGTCATGGGCAGCCTATAACACATCTCGAATGAGACAGACTGCCTCAAAGCTCGTGTGTGCTGTGATGCACGGGATATCTGTGATCGCATAAAACAGTAGCATCTTCTCAGCATGTTTAACCGTGTGTAATGCATTCAGGTGATCAGACGATTTTAACACGTCAATCATACAACAGTAGTTCGAAGAGCCACAGAGAAAATGCACAGCTTCGATGTTTTCATCCTCACTAATTTTGCGCTCTGGCTCAAATTGAAAAGGCTGGTCGTGTTTTAAAAGGAACCTTACGGATATTAAGACATGTATGCTTTACTAGATTACCGTTGCACCAAAACATACAGATGAAAAGTATCAAAGGCTTCAGGACTAATGTGAAGAGAACAAAGACGCAGTTAGGAAGTTTTATTCATCCACATTCTTCACAACTTTTCTTCTCTTTTCTCCTCTTATCGCTAGTAAAGCAGTAAAGACTTACATTGCTTCTCTTGTGGCTCATCGACTGAAAATTACAACCAAAAGCTGCACAATGTGGCATTGTATATTATATTCCAAGTTGTGTTGCGGTAAAAATAGCAATAAGACAGTGTTAGTAGCTCAGTTAGTGCAACCGTCATCGACATAGAACGCACTGTGCACTTAAACAAAATGGCGCCGCGCATTGTCCAAATCAGTCCAAATATTTTTTTAATAACGTAAATCTTTCATGGGTTTTCTTCTACCTATTTCAGTAAGACATCATTTATGTTATATTAAGCCATACAAGTCTTAACACCATGGGTTCCCTTTAAGAACAAAAGCATCTGTGTTCATTATTTTTTTTTTTCACATTACGTGACTCATCAAGTTCCACAGAGTCATATATTTGAAATAATTGCCAAGGACGTCTGTTTCTAAGATGCTTAAGTACTACCAAAGTGACATTTCTAGATGCCTAGGTTTAAATATGGGCTAGATTAGAGCGATTTGTCTATCATGTAAAATTACTGCCATGTCCAGACAGCTAAATTATTATTCCACAACTGATATGTGCTGTTAACTAGGAAGTTGTCATGGAGACCACCAAGAGAGAAACCCAGCATATGATCAGTGCTACCCTTCAATCTGTGGAATTGCAGCTTAATTGGGTGACACATCAAGCCCAAGTCTTCTGCTCAACCGAAATCAAACCATCACTCTGAAGCTGGTTTGAAATTCTCAAAGGGGAATGATAGTCAATATACCATTACCCAACATCCACTGCATAATGAGTGCGACATTCAGACTATAAATAAGAACACTGGTTAATCAACAAAATAATAATCAAATTAAGCTTATTAATTGGCAATTAATCAATTTCACTGCAAATGTGTTGGGCTAATCATCTGAGCAGAGAGGAAGAACTAGCTAGAGCTGCAACTCGTGTCACATCCCTGACACAGGTGAGCGCCCATGCATGCCAGAAATGATGCATGCACCCTTGGCTTGTAAAAATAAAGTGGACTCAAGATATTCAGGCGAGGGAGCATTTCATGTTCCAAACAATGTTTACGGTCGCTGGAAACACTTAAAGTACAACATGACAACAAGTCATTCTTCAGTCTCGCTGACAGAGTCTGATGCATGATGCCTTTACTAATTGGGAGATTCTGACATAATCATAACCAGATTAATGTTACGTACTGTTCGCTGTTTTACACACTGCGTATTATAATTTGACTGAAATGTTAAGTATCTATTTTATGATCCCCTTATAAATCATATGAAAAATACACATTAAGGGCACATTAAATTTATCAAAAGTGACAGCAGCCCAACTGTTTTCAACATTTAGTAATAATCATAAATGTTTCTTGAGCAGCAAATCAGCATATTAGAATGATTTCTGAAGGATCATGTGACACTGAACACTGGAGTAATGATGCTGAAAATTCAGCCTTGCTATCACAGGAATATACAGAAATTGAATAAAGTTATCAAACACTTCACAGTCTTCACTGCATAAATTATAAATCAAATATAGATTAGTCCTTATTAAAGCTACAAAAGTTTTTTTTTTATTTTTTTAATTAACATTAATGACAGACAGCAGCAGGTTTATAAGGCGGCTGTCACTTTAAGACCTGCGGCACATGAAACAGATCTGACACGCATCCCATTTTCTCACATCTACACTCATTTAAGACTTTACTTAACTAATTACGAGGAACTCGACAAAACAGGCATTTTGGCATAATTTATTTTGTGTGTTTTTGTCCATTCAAGCGTGAAAGAGAATTCAATGTGGTACAGGCACGCTGTCTGAAGCGGCTTTCTGTTCCATGTCAAACATACAGGAGATTCCGCTTCTAGTTAGTTTCCAAGGTTATTCATTATTCAATTATCGTTTGCACCTGATGATCATTTAGTTCATTGGTTTGCTCAGTGTATTTAAGCTGTGTTTCCTTCTGTTCGTTGTCAGTTTTTGTCGTGTTTACATTGGTTGTTCTATTAACCGCTTGCAATTAGATCCTGCACTCAAATTTATTTCACCCATCTGTGACAGAGACAGTACTGCACTGAGTTCTCTTTTGTGTCTTGACACGCCTGAATGGTTTAAATGCATTTGCATGAATAAGAGCGTGATCATATAATGTAACGCTAGCCAAAAGATGACGAGAAAAAAATGGACACTGCGTTAAATATTTTGAACAATCGCAAAATGCTGTTTACGCTTTCAGTTTCTATGTCAGAATGGCGGTGCTGAACGTAAACAGTGTACGAGAATGACACCGAAGAGAAGAAATTGTTGAATAAAGTCATTATTTTTGGTTTTGGTTTTGTGCACAAAAAGTATTCTCGTCGCTCTAGAACATTAAGGTTGAACCACTGCAGTCACCTTGATTTTTTTCTAATGATGTCTTTAGTACCTTTCTGGACCTTGACAATGGTGGTTAAATGGCTGTCTATGAAGGGGTCATATACCTCTCGGATTTCATCAAAAATATCTTAATTTGTGTTCCGAAGATGAACTAAGAACTTATGGGTGTGGAACGACATGAGGGTGAGTAATTTATGACAGAATTTTAATTTTTGGGTGAACTAACCCTTTAACATTAACAATTAATCGACTGTTCATTTGAAATGACAATCAGTTATGGACATTCTTGAAAATTGGAATATCTTAATTTTCAATAATTAACAGTTATGCTCAAATAAATCAACTGAAAGGACACCATGCAGGATTTTTTTTGCCTGCTGCCATTAGTTTTTACAAAGCCTCTGCTCCTTCATGACAGCCCTAAACCTTATTTCTGGTTGTTACACCAGTCAAGAGTCATTCCACATGTATAGTCCTGGACACAGTAACAATGCCTGTCAACACACTATTTGTCTATCTTTACACTGCAAATTCCTGGAAAAGCTGAGATGTTGAGAACAGCACAAAACCACTGAGAGATGAACGTTAAAAAAATGACATTCCATATAGTCCAGGTCATCTTTAATACAAATGAACATACAATCAAACTGTGATTAAGGCCAATTCAAAGAGTCACCTCCAACAATACAGTGAGGTTAGAAATGGGCTGGCACAATGAGCCATTCTTAGAAGTTTAACAGCACTTACGCGTCTCTGTAATTGATGACAGTATCGACAATAGCATTCATCTGTTTCGTGAGTTTGGGTGGGTTTGGGGAGAGCTTTTCTGCTGGAGGGCGTCCTCTCCTTTTCTTGGCCTTGTCTCCGTCCTCACGCCTCATTTCTTTGTCCACATGTCTCCTACGCTTGCGCCTCTTCAGCCGTATTTCCTCCTCGATTTCCTCCAGGTTGCCATCCTCTATAGCCTGCAAAAGTTCAACAGTTAGCATCGAGTAGTTAACGAGGTGGGAAATTATGGTATGAAAAGTAAACAAGATAAAATTGTTGATTGCTAGATTATATTCACTTACTACTGGCAATTTGCATTTCCAAAGAAAATTTGGCCAGGTATGTTCAGCATTTAGGACTGAAGCCTTTTATCTAAATCTTTTAAATAACATGCTGAATCATATACATGCCAAACAGAAAAATACCTTCGGTGTGATTCTGCAAATGCAAATTTCACTGATTAGGCTATTATGCGTGACAGTGAATATTTACTTTGAGGACTTCTTCCCAACTCCCCATAGGCAGCCATGAAAGCCATTTTCATTACCGCAAACTACATCTAGAAGTGAAAGAAACTACTGACTACAGAGAATTTGACTATGGGCTCTGATTATGGAGCCATTTGGACTTTCATCAGTCTCACAATCTGACATGATTGAGCTCAGCATTTGTGCAGAGCTGCTCTTAATTAAGTCCATCTGTCTGGAATCTTTTCTCCATCCTTCCCTTCCTTTTGTTACACAGATGGATATAGAGGGATTCTCTCATCTTTCAGTCTCCTCTGAACACACATTTGGCATGAATATTTACAGAAAATTAGTCATTTGCCTTCAGTGAACGTACTGTACGGTCTACTGCATTAGTGCAGTTGCATTTGGCGCAACGCCTGCAACTGTTGTAAAGCAGCATACAAGTGATCCTGCTGGGTTAGGTCTGCACAGAAGTACTTCAAAAATCTCTAAATATGCCCCAAAACATTTGTAATTCCACCACCAAAGCGAGATCTTGGTGAAGCAAAGAAATCCACCAACTTCCAGAGATGAATCCACACTCCGGAAACATATTGGTCTTTGTTTTTTGCTCTTCTGTAACATTTGTATGAAACTCAAAGGTCGGTTATCATAATACAGAAGGCTTGATCCGCAAAGTAATTCAATACACCTGTTATGCAGCTGAGCCAGAGCCCTCATTTGAGAATAATGCAAATGCACAGAGCCAGAAGTGAACAATGAGCAAATAAACAGGCCTAAAAGAGTGTCCACTTTTGAAACCAAAACTCGCATATGAAAACAACTGACTTTCAGTGGTGCAATTATGATTTTGACTCTCAACCAAGATGTTATGAAAGAGGATCCAGGCCTATATCTACCTAACAGAGCTTGTTTTGGATGACTTCCCATATGAAATCAATGACTAAAAGAATTTGTACTATTCAAATGTAAATGTCTTGTTTTAAAGAGACATAAGACTATGGCTTCATTTACTTACAAATTCAAAAGTTTGGGGTCTGTAAGATTTTTTTTTTTTAAAGAAACTGATACTTTTATTCAGCAAGGATGCATTAAACTAATCAAAAGTGATATTTATTTATTTTTAAATAAATGTTGTTCTTTAAACTTTCTATTCATGAAAATGATATTTTCATAATATTTCAAAAAAATATTACAAACTGTTTTCAGCACTGATAAGAAATTCTTGATCATCAAATCAGCATATTAGAATGATTTCTACAAACATTTTTAGATTTATAAAAAAGATTTATACAAACATCTTTTATTAAGCTATTTTTTTTTTTTTTTTTTTTTTTTTTTACTTATTTAAAATTGTTATTTCATAATATGAATATGTAAGGATTATTCAATTAAATTTGATATAATTTTTCTATACAATTTAAATTCGTAAATCTCAATTTTCAGCAGTTGTTACTCCAGTCTTCAGCTTTGCCATCACAGGAATAATTGACATTTTAAAATATATTAAAATAGCAAAGTCATTTTAAACTCTAATATTATTTTACAATATTACTGATTTTACTGCTTTTTTAATTCAATAACATTAAAGTGCCCCTGTTATGCTTTTTCAGATATTACCATTCGTGTAGTGTATAATATAGCTGTTTGTGAATATAAAAGGTCAGCAAAAATAAAAGTGCATGATAAATAAAGTTATTGTCTCTCAAAAAAAAAAAAAAAAGAAACATAATTTATATTGTGTAGGTCTCCGGCTAACCGGCTAATTAACGTTATTACTGTCATACTGAAATACTTCTGCTAATCGGCTGTAGGTCACTATTACCTAAAATTGTGTTCTTTAGTGCAGATTGTCTGCTGTTCTTACTACTTTGAGTAATGATAAAGGATGGAATAAGATTTGTTTTACAAACTTTAATGTTACATCAGTCATTCACATTAGTCCTCGGCTAACGTATGCACTGTTATTGATACAGTTAATGATGCAGTTCCCACATGTGCACAGCAATAAATCAGAAATATACACATCGGTTTGTTGATGGATATACACTACACTTGTTAATGCTGATGGTGAAGAATTACAGTTGCAACATCTCATAATGTACAACAAACTAAGTATCGTATCACTGAGAAACCTCCTGCTCAAGTCGTCCTTGCGATGGGAGGTTTGGGTTGAATAACTAGCTCTTTCATTTTTTCATCATCGGACTCACGCTCAATTTGATATAGTAACATTGTTACTGTCTTTTACAGTGTGTACAATCGTTGAAGATTTAGGAAGCCTCCAGAGCTGAAGTTCAGTTATGGTAATGGGCGTTTCATTTCCGACACATGCTTTAAGTGGTAGACCAGTCACAACAGACAGAGTAGGCTCTCAGAAAGGAGTGGTTTTGAGAGACTGAATCTACGGAAATTTTGTATAAGATTTTTTGAAAAATGTGGTGATGTGCAAAGTGAGAAAATGAAAGTGTTTTTTGACATTCGATGCATGTAAACCTGTTGTAGGAGACCTCAAAAGAAAATTAGGAACCTTTAAAATAGCACAATTGGGGCACTTTAAAAAAATCTTACCAACCCCACACTTTCAATCGGTAGTGCACATTTATGCATTCAATTTTATGTAATCAGAGAAAAATATTATGCTTATCAGCACCACATCAATTTTGTGCATTATGCATCAGGTCAAAGCAGGGGGTACACATTATCCTTTTTAATGCTGTGTCCGGAGCACTCAAATGATGCATCCCAAGGCTGAGATCCTAGGTTCAAATAACAGCTATCTGCAGGGACACCTCTGGCTGTGTTTTAGTAATGCTGAGCCAATAATGGGTAACCTCTCCTCCATCACATCCACCGTTGTCATAGTGAGGTCGCACCTGTGGGTACCAAACTAATCTGAGCTAAAAAGAGCTCAGCAGCACCTGTGAAAGGAAGTGTACTCTTGATGTCATGTGATACTGGGGGAGCAGCATCAATGTCTTCAATGTCATGGACTGTGTAGGTATGATCTATAGCAGTGGTTCCCAAACTGGGGTAAGCGTAGCCCTGGAGGTACGTGAGGTGACAGAGGGCGTACGCAAACAAAATGCTTAGTTTTGCCATTCATTTAATTCTGCCCCACCTTAATATAACATTAAAACCAAGCATGAATTTCTAACAGGCAAAATGCTGCCTCTAATGTAAAAACGTAAAAAAAGGCAGTGCAGTGAAAGGTCACATTCATGACATCCAGTCAAATTAAATCATACATTGACTGCATTCATACAAGAAGTGTGCATATAATAGGCTGCATGCACTGATGCTGCCTTAGCAAATCGTGCTACATTACTGTTGTTCCCGCCAACATACCTTTGTAAAAGTGGGGTTTTAGCACATACGTGACAAATATTCTCTTTGTTACAAAAACATACAGTACCCTGTGTGAGTTCTTATTTTTAATGTTGATAATATATTATACGAGCAAAAATGCATTTTTTCCCCCCCAAATATCGACAAAATTGCAAATGTGACATTTATTTATTTAACAGTTCAACAAACAAAAAAATACTATTAAAGGGTTAGTTCACCCAAAAATGAAAATTCTGTGATTAATTATTCACCCTCATGTCGTTTCACTGCGTAAGACCTTCATTCATCTTCAGAACACAAATTAAGATATTTTTGATGAAATCCAAGAGCTCTCTGACTCCTCCATAGACAGCAATTTAACCACCACTTTCATGGTCCAGAAAGGTACTAAAGACATTGTTAAAATAGTCCATGTGACTGCAGTAGTTCAACCTTAATTTTATGAAGCGACGAGAATACTTTTCGTGCGCAAAAACAAAACAAAAATAACGACTTTATTCAACAATATCTTCTCTTCTGTGTTATTCTCCTACGCTGTTTACATTCAGCGCTTCCAGGTTCTACGCTGGAACGCCGGCTCAGTATTGGCCGATACTGTTCACGTAAACAGCATGACGCAGAACACGAAAGCGCTGAAAGTAAACAGTGTAGGAGAATGACAGGAAAGTATTCTCGTCTCTTCATAAAATTAAGGTTGAACCACTGCAGTCACATGGACTCTTTAGTACCTTTCTGGACCTTGAAAGTAGTGGTTAAATTGCTGTCTATGGAGGAGTTAGACAGCTCTTGGATTTCATCAAAAATATCTTAATTTGTGTTCCAAAGATGAACGACGGTCTTACGGGTTTGGAACGACATGAGGGTGAGTAATTAATGACAGAATTTTCATTTTTTGGAGAACAAACCCTTTAAGTGACAAATCAAATTAACAACCATGACAACAAACTAAGTAAGGGAAACGGTGCAAACTGAAAACAATGTCCAAATGGTGTGTGAGTGTGATAGTATGTCCCCTTCCGGGAGGTGCGACCTCGTGCTGGCAGATGGATGATGGAGGAGGCTCTGGAGGAGGATGGGAATCTGGAAGAGGGCCAAACAACAGTCTAGGGTGTGCAGATGGTGGGGATAGCCAGGGAACAGCCTTGAGCAGAGGCAGGTGGATGATGATTCAGACCACAGCAAAGACTGCCCCCCATGGCGACACCGAACACCTAGGTGGCAGCGACGGAGCCGCAGCAATGACCTCCGGAGATGGAAACGGGGATCCGGAGGGCAGGTGGAGCTGGAGTTAACAAGGGCAGAGGCGGAGCCTGAAGGAGGGCGGAGCTAGCCAAAGCCAAAGGGGTTGAGGGCTGCAGAGCAACGAAAGGCTCAAAGTCTGCAGCAAAGGTGTGGTGATGTCCGCTCCAGGTGGAGCCGACGATCTGGGGGAGCACAGCTAGGCCAAATGCCCAATGGTCCATACCGGAGGGAGGAAGGAGCACAGGCGTAGGAACCAGGGTGACGGGACGAGATGGAGTGGAGCATTCAGAGGCTGGAGGTAGAGCCACGGGCTCTTCATGCTCAGGAGAAGGTGGCTCCCAGCAGGCCCAAGGTGTAACCCCACCACTGAGAGGAGGAACTGAAAGACTGTTGGGGGACAGTGATAACTGGGTTGCAGGAGTGGCTGAGGACTGAGGAGGACAATAGAGAACAACACAAAAACCAATGAAAAACAATAAATTCCTAATGGCAGTCTGGAAAGGCGGTGGGAGAGGGAGGCTGGGCAGGGCCAGCAGGTCAGATGAAGTTGATACACATTCAGGCAGATTCTAGGGATGTAGGGTATTCACTTCTCCAAACACAAAACCACTGTCCAATAAATCCAGCCGGTACTCGCTCTTAGTGGCGGGAGGGTGGGCGGGGCTCGCTTCCATTCCCTCGTACTGTCAGGCTTGATCGCTCCTTCTGGAGTGGCATTGGGGCTGAGGTGTTCCCACCATCTACGGTGGACATAGGCTGTAGCTCCTCGTAACGGAGTGGTAACTGGCGGGGCACTGAGTTGGGAGTGGGACTGGCGTCATTGAATACTGATCCGAATACTTTGGTGGAGTAACACGCACTTATCTGGGAAGGGTGACTGGTAAGCAAGGTCAAGAAACTCTTCCAAATGTTCCTCGAGGGAGCATCCTTCTTGTTCAAGGCAAAGCAGGCAGACAGCAAGAATGTCCATGAAATGAAAAGAAAAAAAAAAAAGAAAAAAAAAAAAACCACACTCACAAAACAGAGAAAACAAAACTTTCGCCACTTGTCACGTTTGCAGGTCGGGTATTCTGTCACAGTTCTTAGGTTGTATCAAACATGCACAATGATGAAGACGAAGATAAATCCAAACAGGCTTTAATAAATCCACAATATGATCCAAAAAGAGAGATAAGCATCAACAACCAAAGAGTAGACACAAACAATGCCCGACAACTAAGGAGAGAATGTCTATGCACCCTTTAATGCATTCTTCAAAAACAAAATGGGTATAAAAAACAATAGCATGTTGCAACTTATGATAGTAGATCAGTCACAGGGGGTTGGGGAAAGACACAGATTTCCAGGTGGAGTCATATGATGTGTCTCACTTGTGACTAATAAACAGGGTGCAACTGTGCATTGCTTCTCGACCCCCCCCCCCCCCTTTTTTTCTTCTTTTTTTCTTCTTTTTTTTTAATTATTAAATGGATTATTAAATGGATTGTTGCTGCTCATCTATCTCACTTTTCATGACCACTTTGAACTGAACTACCGATGCCAGTGCAGTTCCAGTTCTTGCTCCTAAAAATAAACCTTTTGGATGGGAAAGTTTTTATACTGTATATACAGCTAAGCAGTGCGTATCACATCATATCAAATAGTTTCTTGTATGTTTTTTTTATGCAATACTATTAATTACATCTCAGTATATGGGCAAAAATGAAACATAGAAAACAGTGAAGTCACTCAAAGTAACATGCACTTCTCCTTTGACTTGCCCACACTTGACTACACTATTTCACAGGAGACTGATTACATGAGATCCAATCTGTTTATTTCCATTTGTAGTTGTCACAGTGCTTATTAGCATAAAGTTATCTTTTCCTGACTCTGTTTATTCACTAGAAACACCCACCTCATCTTAATGTCGTCTCAAGTGGTCAATCCACAGTGAAAACTAATGACTTGAAGCACCACGGGTGACTGACCTCTCTCTGGGCATCTCAGCACACACAAAGTACATGCAAACACCCAGTTTTAAAGTTAGATTGCAAAATGCAAGAACATATTTTAAGTTGAAGGCAGTATTTATATCCCCTACTCTGACACATACTCTCTCACACCCCACAACATACTTCATTTGCCCAACACAGTTGACTGTTTGCTAAACTCTGTGCAGTCAAGCGTCAAAATCAATTTGTTGAGCCATTGAGCTGTGTCGATGGGGAGATGCTCTGTCATAATTTCCTGTGTAAAAGCAATCTTGGAGAATGACTTCAAGCGTAGGTTACAAAGGAATCCTTTTTTTTGTGTGTGGAGACCATCACACAGTAAACATTTCCTCACACTTTCATGGTGCGTTTTAGTAAAACACTAAAAAAAAAAAAAAGAGATGAAAACAGTGAGGTACTAAATAAGATTACTTTAAAATTGCCCATCAAGCCACAATAAAAAGTGGTTCAGACAGTTTTAACCAAAGTGGTCTTTTTCCACCTCATAAAAACTCACAGACCCTATGGTGTTTCTCTGAAAGCTCTGACTGCTGTGTGTCAAAATTCCTTCCTCTTTCAGTATACTTTTACTCCTCAGTGGCTCTCTGTTTATCAGGAACTGGCTTCACATATAATTACCTCCCTTGCTGCTTTACACCTTCAGCCTTTGTGCTCAAAAACAGTTTTAATCTTGTTACCTTCCAGCCAAACCCTGCAGCAGACGACCCCTCACCAAAAAACAACCGTGATGCCCTATGGAAACAGTTTCGGCACTCATTATCGACCGGCACAATCCACCGGACTGCTTTGAAATAGTTTAGGGGGACTGTACAGAGTCCGGTTTGTGTAAAAGAAATGACAGAGGAAATGGAAAAAGCTTGTTAGAGAGAAGGACAGTCAATTTGTGCCAGGATGGAGAATAAGAAAATAAGCTATGTGGGTTTGGGAGATTCAGTGTAATGCAATTGGATTTATTGATTGAGCTGAATTGTTACACAGAGATGAGGGCTGTATTTGTCTTGGCTGTTGTGTTCTCATATTGTGTTTGAGATATATTGTGGAAGAAAGATGAGCAGAGCTGGAAAGTAATAGGCACTGTTTGCTATGTTTCAAATGTTTTCCAACCCACTTAATATTTTATTTACAGAGTTTAATCAGATACCACTGCAAATCATTAAAAATCAGATCAGAGGAAACTTGTGTAATACTGTTATATGATCTGCAATCATTAGAAATAGTGAGATGTTTTTATGGTGTACTTGTTAATTTTTCAAAACTATATTCAAGTGAAACTGATTTTGATACTTTTCTCAAACCTGTTTACTGCCTTTACAATCTCTCCTCACTGTAACCTCATTCAACATATATTGGCTCCATTCTGATTCTCATGGACCTGTATACTGAAATGTTACTCATATTCAAATGATCAAAACATACAATGAAGCCAGTGACCCCACTTCAAACTGATCACTGCTATAACTTTTTTTTTTTTTTTTTTTTTTTTTTTTTTTGTTTTGTTTTTTTAGTCTACCTCCCCAAACCTTTGGCATATACAGTGGGTACGGAAAGTATTCAGACCCCCTTAAATTTTTCACTCTTTGTTATATTGCAGTCATTTGCTAAAATCATTTAAGTTCATTTTTTTTCCTCATTAATGTACACACAGCACCCCATAATGACAGAAAAACACAGAATTGTTGACATTTTTGCAGATTTATTAAAAAAGAAAAACTGAAATATCACATGGTCATAAGTATTCAGACCCTTTGCTCAGTATTTAGTAGAAGCACCCTTTTGATCTAATACAGCCATGAGTCTTTTTGGGAAAGATGCAACAAGTTTTTCACACCTGGATTTGGGGATCCTCTGCCATTCCTCCTTGCAGATCCTCTCCAGTTCTGTCAGGTTGGATGGTAAACGTTGGTGGACAGCCATTTTTAGGTCTCTCCAGAGATGCTCAATTGGGTTTAAGTCAGGGCTCTGGCTGGGCCATTCAAGAACAGTCACGGAGTTGTTGTGAAGCCACTCCTTCGTTATTTTAGCTGTGTGCTTAGGGTCATTGTCTTGTTGGAAGGCAAAACTTCAGCCCAGTCTGAGGTCCTGAGCACTCTGGAGAAGGTTTTCGTCCAGGATATCCCTGTACTTGGCCGCATTCATCTTTCCCTTGATTGCAACCAGTCGTCCTGTCCCTGCAGCTGAAAAACACCCCCACAGCATGATGCTGCCATCACCATGCTTCACTGTTGGGACTGTATTGGACAGGTGATGAGCAGTGCCTGGTTTTCTCCACACATACCGCTTAGAATTAAGGCCAAAAAGTTCTATCTTGGTCTCATCAGACCAGAGAATCTTCACCATCTTAGCAAACTCCATGCGGGCTTTCATGTGTCTTGCACTGAGGAGAGGCTTCCGTCGGGCCACTCTGCCATAAAGCCCCGACTAGTGGAGGGCTGCAGTGATGGTTGACTTTCTACAACTTTCTCCCATCTTCCGACTGCATCTCTGGAGCTCAGCCACAGTGATCTTTGGGTTCTTCTTTACCTCTGTCACCAAGGCTCTTCTCCCCCGACAGCTCTAGGAAGGGTTCTGGTCATCCCAAACGTCTTCCATTTAAGGATTATGGAGGCCACTGTGCTCTTAGGAACCTTAAGTGCAGCAGAAATTTTTTTGTAACCTTGGCCAGATCTGTGCCTTGCCACAATTCTGTCTCTGAGCTCTTCAGGCAGTTCCTTTGACCTCATGATTCTCATTTGCTCTGACATGCACTGTGAGCTGTAAGGTCTTATATAGACAGGTGTGTGGCTTTCCTAATCAAGTCCAATCAGTATAATCAAACACAGCTGGACTCAAATGAAGGTGTAGAACCATCTCAAGGATGATCAGAAGAAATGGACAGCACCTGAGTTAAATATATGAGTGTCACAGCAAAGGGTCTGAATACTTAGGACCATGTGATATTTCAGTTTTTCTATTTTAATAAATCTGCAAAAATGTCAACAATTCTGTGTTTTTCTGTCAATATGGGGTGCTGTGTGTACATTAATGAGGAAAAAAAAAATGAACTTAAATGATTTTAGCAAATGGCTGCAATATAATACAGAGTGAAAAATTTAAGGGGGTCTGAATACTTTCCGTACCCACTGTATCTAGGCCCAGCAGAAGATTACTACACTCTTACTAGTAGCTGACAGTGTTATCAAATTAGCCAAAATATTTAATAAATAAAAACACAGGGAATTTGTAGAATTTTATAAATGATGGCTGTTTCAATTCTGCAAAAATCTACAGAGCTTTCTGTAGATTTTGGAAATGCCAGAGTAAATGTTTCAAAGACCTTCTTATGACACTCACTTTAGATAGATACCACTAGCTGTATAATTGTATGATCATTGTCTTCATCAACAAAAGCTTAATATCAGTTCTTTCAAGTTAGTACAGGTGCTGGTCATATAATTAGAATATCATCAAAAAGCTGATTTATTTCACTAATTCCATTCAAAAAGTGAAACTTGTATATTATATTCATTCATTACACACAGACTGATATATTTCAAATGTTTATTTCTTTTAATTTTGATGATTATAACTGACAACTAAGGAAAATCCCAAATTCAGTATCTCGGAAAATTAGAATATTACTTAAGACCAATACAAAGAAAGGATTTTTAGAAATCTTGGCCAACTGAAAAGTATGAACATGAAAAGTATGAGCATGTACAGCACTCAATACCTAGTTGGGGATCCTTTTGCCTGAATTACTGCAGCAATGCGGCGTGGCATGGAGTCGATCAGTCTGTGGCACTGCTCAAGTGTTATAAGAGCCCAGGTTGCTCTGATAGTGGCCTTCAGCTCTTCTGCATTGTTGGGTCTGGCATATCGCATCTTCCTCTTCACAATACCCCATAGATTTTCTATGGGGTTAAGGTCAGGCGAGTTTGCTGGCCAATTAAGAACAGGGATACCATGGTCCTTAAACCAGGTACTGGTAGCTTTGGCACTGTGTGCAGGTGCCAAGTCCTGTTGGAAAATGAAATCTGCATCTCCATAAAGTTGGTCAGCAGCAGGAAGCATGAAGTGCTCTAAAACTTCCTGGTATACGGCTGCGTTGACCTTGGACCTCAGAAAACACAGTGGACCAACACCAGCAGATGACATGGCACCCCAAACCATCACTGACTGTGGAAACTTTACACTGGACCTCAAGCAACGTGGATTGTGTGCCTCTCCTCTCTTCCTCCAGACTCTGGTACCCTGATTTCCAAAGAAAATGCAAAATTTACTTTCATCAGAGAACATAACTTTGGACCACTCAGCAGCAGTCCAGTCCTTTTTGTCTTTAGCCCAGGCGAGATGCTTCTGACGCTGTCTGTTGTTCAAGAGTGGCTTGACACAAGGAATGCGACAGCTGAAACCCATGTCTTGCATACGTCTGTGCGTAGTGGTTCTTGAAGCACTGACTCCAGCTGCAGTCCACTCTTTGTGAATCTCCCCCACATTTTTGAATGGGTTTTGTTTCACAATCCTCTCCAGGGTGCGGTTATACCTATTGCTTGTACACTTTTTTCTACCACATCTTTTCCTTCCCTTCGCCTCTCTATTAATGTGCTTGGACACAGAGCTCTGTGAACAGTCAGCCTCTTTTGCAATGACCTTTTGTGTTTCGGCCACCTTGTGCAAGGTGTCAATGGTCGTCTTTTGGACAACTGTCAAGTCAGCAGTCTTCCCCATGATTGTGTAGCCTACAGAACTAGACTGAGAGACCATTTAAAGGCCTTTGCAGGTGTTTTGAGTTAATTAGCTGATTAGAGTGTGGCACCAGGTGTCTTCAATATTGAACCTTTTCACAATATTCTAATTTTCTGAGATACTGAATTTGGGATTTTCCTTAGTTGTCAGTTATAATCATCAAAATTAAAAGAAACAAACATTTGAAATATATCAGTCTGTGTAATGAATGAATATAATATACAAGTTTCACTTTTTGAATGGAATTAGTGAAATAAATCAGCTTTTTGATGATATTCTAATTATATGACCAGCACCTGTACTTTCATCCTTAATGTCCTTGAAGTTCTCAGTACCAGTGTTGTTATTGTTAATTAAAACTTTTAAAAATTGTTTTGTGTACTTGAAATGTTGCTGAAATATATATATAAATATTAGAGGAAAAAATGCTGAAATAAATAAGTTTAAGTTGAATTACTAAAAATTACTAAAACTAAAACTGAAATAAAAACAAATTACAGCTAAACAGAATGCTGCAGTGATGACGTATTTTTGCAGGCCCACTCGGAAGTTAGTATCACACCGGTTACCTCGAAAAAAACCCAACAGGATTTTTCACTTGACTTTTGGATTAATGCAGAAAATAAGCTCTGTGACAAACAAAAGCTTATGATGCTTACATGTTTTGTTCATCATGATAATCTTCACAAATGAACAAAACTTTTATGAATTTTGAAGCCTAAATACATTGTCAGCAGTCAAAAGCTAAAACTAGGCTATAAACGAACTACACCACTGTCGCATGACTTCAGTTTGACATCACCATCACTAAGCTTCTGACAACTCTTTCAATCTTTATTTAAAATTTATTTAAACTTCATTAGTTCCCTGAAAGTTTAGGTTAGAATAGTTTGCAAGAGAGCTATTACAAACACAAGGCTGTGAAAGAGAACTAGTGAGTAGATGAGTTTACCTGTTCAGCTGATAACGTTAAATGTCGCCGAAAACATATGTAATCCCATTTAGCCACTTGTTAGCGACCGCCTTTTTTTCAAGACAAGTAAAATCTTATTTCAGATGTTTAACCAAAAGCCTATTCAAAAAACCCATTAACTTCAGGACGATGGAACCAGTGCTTAAAGTGCTAAAATGCTAACCTTTTCCCAGGTTTTGGCCTACAAAAATACATCATCCCTGCAGTACTCAATAGAAATATAAAATTAAAAAATTACTAAAACCTATACTTAAAGTGAAAATTGAAAATATAAAAAAAGCTAATTCACTATATAAACACTATAATATTATAAAAATTATATTAAAATAACACTGATCAGCACTAAACCTAAAGTGAAGTAACTTGACAATTTGAAAATGGCAAATATTCATAATGAGTCATCTCTGTGCAACTAATTCTTTCAGCATAAAAAAAGAAACCTTTGGAAAAAGGGGAAGATGACCTATTGCTACGGTAACAAAAGCGCTCAACATGTGGATGGGATTATGTGCAATGCCATGTGTCATTTTACATGTTTGTTGTGGGTATGACTATAATGAACTGAAAGTAACACAAGCAGCATACCCTCAGCCACTGCTTTTCCGTCAACGTGTCGCTGTAGTCGACATCTCTGCGGTGACGAGATCCCCGGCCGAAAATCTTTTCCTCCTCCTCCTCACAGGTCAGCCGCTCCACCTCTGCATCATCCTTCAGGATCCATGATGGGAGCTCATCCTCTTCCATTAGCCGAGGTTTACGCTTAGGGTTGCGCGCATCTTCTCGACGGCGGTCCATATCCATGCGCTAAAAGTGCCATTAATGGATTACATGAAGTTTGAAAAAAATTGGTAAGTTTCCTTCTAGTCCTAAATAGATGCAAAATTCACAAATACACGTGGCTTATTTTTCAAAGAGACAATTACTGTGAATCACCATGCAAAAGACTATCTGTGCAAGTAACAAGTTTTGTGGAATTTCAGTCTTACCATGAAAAGCTCAAATTCGTCCTCATTACGAGCAATCATTTGATTGAGAGTTTCATCATCTGGAACTTCATCTTCCTCCTGGTATGACACACACAATATATGCTAACAAACACAATTAGGACAGATTTAAAACCCCATTTGCAGAAAAATTGGGACATTTTGAATAATGCAATAAATAGATTTGCTAGTTCTCTTGAACCTTTGTTTAACTGACAAAAGTACAAAAAAAAGATTTCCCATGTTTTCAGTGACTAAATTTAATGAGAGAATTGTTAAACACTTCAAAAATCACATTTCCCAGTACAAGATGGCAAAGAATTTAGGTCTTTCACCATCTATCATACATAATATTATGAAAAGATTCAGGGAATCCAGAGAAATCTCAGTCAGTGTAGGGCAAGGTTGGAAATCTCTGTTAAATGTGCGTGACCTTTGAGTCCTCAGATGGTATTGCATGAGAAACCGTCAAGCTACTGTGTTAAATATAGCCACATGGGTTCAGGAGTACTTTAGAATACTTTTGTCACTTAACACAATCTGCCGCTGCGTTGAATCTCTGTTACGCAAGGAGAAAGCTATACATTAATTCTATGTCAGATGGTTTTGGGAATAACAGACATTGAGTCCTCAGTCCCAAAGATGAAAGAGACCATCCAGACTTTCATTTGCGACAGGTGCAAAAGCAAACATCTGTCATGGCATGGAGGTACATCAGTGCAAATGGCATGGGTGATTTGCATATGTATGAAGGTACCAGACACGTGGAGGCATATATTGGGATTGTACAGAGACATATACTGCCATCAAAATTACATCTTCCCTGGGAAGCAAAAAAATGCCTCGTTGTGCGCATCGTTTCTTAGGCACTCTATACCATAGAGTGGATGTGCTTGAGTGCCCTGCCTGCAGTCCAGATCTGTCTCCTATTGAAAATGTATGGGCCATCATGAAAAAGAAGAATCACCCAACGATGACAATGGACTGTTGAGCAGCTGTCTTGTATCAGGCAAGATCTGGCAGAAATTCTTCTTGCAAAAGAATTAACAAATCACAGATTCTTAAATTCATTGCACTTTACAAAATGTCCCAACTTATGGTAGTGACTAGTATTTCATATCTGGCCAAGTGAATTTTTTAAATTAGCATCCCTCATGGGTGCCTTAGACAATTTTGCTTTTTCAAATCATAAAATCATTCCAGAACAGACACTATCTGACACTAAATAATCCTTTGTACTGTTCCTGTAAGTAATTCAGCTCAACTTAACTGCACTCCAGTTCGTCTCCCAAAATTGCATGCCTTTCCTTTAGCCTTTGTCACACTCAAAATCAACAGAAAAACAGACTCTCAGCTGAATTGCACTCTCTTATGGGTCCAAAGCAATTTATGTCGATGATAAACAATAATTTGTTGAACACATTGCAGTGACATTTTAATAAGACAGGCCATGAACGATGAGTCAAGTCAGGGAAAGAAAATCAATCAATCTACAATTACAATTTTATTCCTTGCAACTGCAAAACTTAATGCTTCAATACAACAATATTGAAACATTTCCATGCCACTGCTGAAATAGCGGCAGTTAGTTCACCAGAATCACAAAAACCATCAAATGGACAGAATTACTTGCAGTTCACAATTTATGGGGTAAAATGTCTGTTATTCAAGTTAAAAAATTAAACATAACATGAGATAGTTCAACCAAAAATAAAAATTCTGTCATCATTTACTCATCCTCATGTCCTTCCAAACCGGTATTACTTTCTTTCTTTGGAGGAACATAAAAGAAGATATTTTGAAAAAAAAATTTTACATTTTTTTTTTATTGTTATATATATATATATATATATATATATATATATATATATATATATCTTAACTGAGATAATTTCTCAAATTTTACATAGGAATGAAATTATTTCAGGTTTGGAAAAGACATAAGGGTGAGCAAATGATGTTAGAATTTTCATTTTTATGTGAACTATCCCTTTAATGCTTCTCATTTTTAATAGTGTCTGTTAATTTGGTAAAGCTTTACTACATTATTTCAAAATACAAACGTCTTTCATTACTTTAGTTTACAAATCTTTTATAAGCATAAAAAAAATTAAACACAGAAAGGGGAATAAAAAATATATATTTTAAAAGATCGGACAGCTAGTGTATATGCTCTCCATGATGCCTTTAAGGTTAACAGCAATCCAATCACTTAAAGCCCCTTCATAGAAAATGAGACTCAGCTAAGTTGAAATGCATCTGTTTGTTCAAGCCACGTATATAAACTTCACTCCTCCCAAACAGGCATCAGTGTGCAGAAGTTTAAGAGCACCGCAATCCACACATGAGCCCTAAATCATGGATGAGACACATGGATGGAGAAACCGTGAAACTCAAACACTAATTGCTTTGTGGGGCGACGAGAGCATTCAACTGCCTGGCATTGGCATCATCTGTTATACAGTATTTGCATATTTATATATTTGCAGGAATAGTAGATTGGATTTTGCAAAGATAAATTTATGTGGCAAAGAGTAATTTGAATGCACATAGTCAATTTGATAGCAATCCATTCACATAATGTATGCTTTCATACTGGCTAATGAGTAAAAAAGAATCTGCCATCTTGTTCTTGGCCCTTTTTTCCAACAATTTTTACCTCAGTGCATCATTAGATAAAATTAGCCGGTCTATCAGTTACTCCAACTGCCATCTGTGCCTGTTGAAGTGACTCACCTCATTCTGCTCCTCGTGCTCCAGAATGGCCTGCAGGAAGGCTCTGCGTTCATGGCTGGAGGACTTCTGATCAAACATGCCTGCCTGAATGACCTTCTGATCAACATTCAATTTATACTTGGCCGCCGCAAGAATCTTCTCCTCCACACTGTTAACAGTGCACAGACGCAGTACGCGTACTTCGTTCTGCTGGCCGATACGATGGGCTCGATCCTGGGCCTGCAAGTCCTGGTGATTGAAATCATAGTTGAGTGTGATTGACATAGTTATATCAGTTACAATCAGAGGGTGGAGTGTTATTAAGAAGAGGCATGGTGCACTCTTTCTGACTTGTTTGGAGAAGGAAAAATAAACATTTCAAATTGGCTGAAGATTGCTATGGTGTTGTGCTGTACGTGGAGGCGAGTGGAGGGGTAATTTTAGCATCTTCTGCTGAAAACATGTGGGGAAAAATGCACAAACTTCATGCTGCTGCATAAAATATAAATCATCCAACCAACAACACCAACATACAAATAAAAATAATAAATTAATAAGATAAATGAATAAATAAACCAATAAATATATAAATACATCAAAAATCACCTCAAAATCTTTGCTTGCCTGAGGTTAGATGGCATTAAAAAGTGCTGTGGTATTAAACACTATAATTCAAACCCAATTTAAATAATTAGCATTTTGCTAATCATAATGCATGTAGCTTTTATGGCCTAATATTAATTGAGAGACTACAAGGATTTATTTTATTTGTAATATTTGTACAGGACATGAAAAAATGAAGCAAAAACACTAATATTGTGAAATATTATTGCAATTTAAAATAATTCTTTTATTTGAATATATTTTAAAATGTAATTTATTCCTGTGATGGTAAAGCTGTGATGACAAAGGATATTTTTAGGATGAATATAGTTCAGAAGAACAGCATTTATTTTAAATATAAAACTTCTGTAACAATAAAAATGTCTTTACTGTCACTTTTGATCAATTTTCAGCACCATTTAAAAAAGAAAAAAAAAATTTAAATCAATTTTCAGCAAACATCCTTGCTGAATAAAAGTATTAATTCCTTTCAAAAAAAAAAATCTTACTGACCCCAAACTTTTTGCACTGTAATTTATTTTTTTTAACAAAATTCTAATACTAATTAATCAAAATGGACATATATGTCAACTAATATGGAAGCCTGCCTCCACTTCGAATTAAAAAAAAAATAGAACTGGGCTATGTTGATGTATAAAAAAAAAAATAAAAAAAATCACAAGAAATAGTAAATAAAAAAAAAAAAGGAAAATTGAAATTGTGAGAAATAAATACACAATTACCTTTGTATTTCTGAATTCCACAACTACCCCACAAAAGGTGAATACTATGAGATGTTTTTCAAGCTGGACTTAAAGATGACAGATCACTGCTGAGCTGAAAACTAGGGATGCGACTGTCTAGTTCCTTTCTAATCACAGCTGTGAATCACACAAACCTGGTGGGGGTTCCAGTCGCTGTCAAAGATCACAACGGTGTCTGCAGCTTGCAAGTTGAGGCCCAAACCTCCTGCCCTGGTGCTCAGCAGGAAGATAAAATACTGGGAGCCTTCATCATTGAATTTCTTTAAAAGCAATGCCCGATCCTCAGACTTCGTAGTTCCTACAGGACACCACCAGAAGCAAACAAGTGTTAATGAAAGAGAAAGGGCAGCATATTTGTGTGATCACACTCATTAAAAAAGTGGTGGCCCACCAATTGGAATTTCCCAGAATTTAGGTCCTAAAGGACAGGAAAACATTAAAGGACGATCGCACTGATTACTGACCATCCAGACGCAAATAGAGAAAGTTGCGGTAGGCAAAATAATCCTCCATGATGGTCATGAGGGATGTCATCTGACAGAACAAAAGCACTCTGTGATTGGTGGCCTTCAGCTTGGGCAGGATGCGGTCCAGTAACTCAAACTTGCCAGAGGCACGATACAGGTCATGTCTAGGACAACAAAATAGCATGTCTATAATGTCATGTAGTTCAGGAGCCCTGCGATGTGTTTAGTGATCCCTATTTGACATGAATGAACAATTCATGGAAACTCCTAAGGTTATGTAATGGTCGATTTGATCCGTACTCACCCGTTAATAATGCCATTTGGATATCCCAAGTGTTCAGCAAAGGATTCCTAATAAGCACAAAATAGACACTTTCAATACAGCTAATTCCATACAAGTAGAAAAATACAATGGCACTGTAGAATGCTTTTGATTGCACATCAATGAAAACAACAATAGCAGTCATTATGTTTATTATTAAGGGAAAAGTGGATATTTTTTTGGAGCCATTACATTCTTCCAGTTTAAAAAGCAACGTTGAACCCATGTCAGAAAATGTGAGGTATATGCGTTAATCTGGAGTGGTAATTGGCTGCAGTACCTGGAGAGTACTCATCTATGCCATCGGAGCTTTTCTCCACATTTTTCATGAGAATGAACTTAATCCAATCACTGCACCGTGTAATGCATGAGATCACATTACAGAGGAGAAGCCAAATGTCATGAAAGACCGTTTCAGCACGGTCATCTCTGCCTGTTCTGCTTTGTGTTGTTCGTAACTATGTTTCCTCAAAACAGTGACACTAAAGTGTTGTTTGCTTTTTTGCCACAATGTGGTCAGAGCTGGAGTTTGACTACCAACACATGGAAAATATGACTAATACTATTTAATATGCAGCAACACATGGAGTGCGCATGAAAGAGGTTTTTTAGGGTCAGGAATCTGATACTTGTTATAAAATTAAAATTTCAATTCCTCTTATCGATTTTCTCCATTTTAATATGACTATAAAACATTCAAGTGCAAGAAGACACACATCCAAAGCGCGCAGACAGAAAAAGTGATTTTAAACCATGTATTCTGTGCTGCGCACACATCCGAAACATGCGCACAGAAAGCCACCTCTCATTCTGTATAGTTCTCTTTTTGCACTTGAACGGACAAATACACTCAAAAATGTGTCAAAATATCCTCACACTATATCGCACTGTTTTATATCTTAAGTGAACGTAAACAGTTGATAAAGAAAAAGCATGTAACAGTATACTGGATCAGTGCAGCTCTTAAAGTGACAGCAGCCTAATATTCTTGTTGCCGTCTCTATAATAACATTAATCAAACAACAAAAGACAGAGAAAATTCACTCGCTGTTCTTGAATGAATGATTTTTGTAACTATATTTGTAATGTATATTTTATTTATAAAAGGCAGTGTTATTGTGCATTTGATTAGTTTCTAAACCTGAATACCTGATATTCTTAAAACACTGATTGTTTCGATCGTATCTTTGTTTAGTTGTATTTATTTGTGCGATTGCTAATTTGTTCATTTGTTCTTTTTTTAATTACTGAGTGTTTACTTGTCTCTAAAAATACTTGAAATTTATAAAAGTTCTGTCATTAATAACTCACCCTCATGTCGTTTCACACCCGTAAGACCTTCTCTCATCTTCAGAACACAAATTAAGGTATTTTTGATAAAATCCGATGGCTCAGTGAGGCCTCCATTGCCAGCAAGATAATTAACACTTTCAGATGCCCAGAAAGGTACTAAAGACATATTTAAAACAGTTCATGTGACTACAGTGGTTTAACATTAATGTTATGAAGCGACGAGAATACTTTTTGTGTGGCAAAAAAAAAAAAATAAATAAATAAATAAATAAACAACTTTATTGAACAATATCTAGTGATGGGCGATTTCAAAACACTGCTTCATGAAGCTTTGAAGCTTTACAAATCTTTTGTTTTGAATCAGTGGTTCGGAGCGTGTATCAAACTGCCAAAGTCACGTGATTTCAGTAAACGAGGCTTCGTTACGTCATAAGCGTTTCAAAATTTCAATGGTTCACCACTGGGGGGTGTGACTTTGGCAGTTTGATTCACGGTACGAACCACTGATTCGAAACAAAAGATTTGTAAAGCTTCGAAGCTTCAAGAAGTAGTGTTTTGAAATCGTCCATCACTAGATATTGTTGGATAAAGTCGTCGTGAGGGTGAGTAATTAATGACAGAATTTTCATTTTGGGTGAACTAACCCTTTAAACTAGTTGGTTTTGCTTAATATTCAGCTACAATGCCATAAGACTTATGAATAAATGAGAACGATAATTATGTTTTTTTTTTTTTTTTTTACCTTATTGGAATCGAAATTAGGAATCGATAAGCAGAATCGGAATCGTTAAAATTTAAAAGATACCCAACCCTATATATGTGCAAATAAGGACATTGATACAGTGGTACGTCTGATGATTAAAGCAATGATACAGTTAATTATTCTGATACACAGAAGACAATGATGTAGACCAAAAATTCTACGAATAATGGACAAAAAACTTAACTTTACTTTTTCTGTGTTAGACTGGTTTGTCATTTGTTCAGAGATTGTAAGGCTTGTAAATGTAATGAATTACATACTTTAAATGTTCTTCCTCATTTTTCATATAGACCAATAGCTCTGGAATAATTTAAAATTAATAATTTATCAAAATGTATTTGATTTGTTGATAGTTGTTAGTAGTCTCTAATGATAAGGTTTTTGTGAGTTTGCTGTCATAGGGTTAAAATAAATTATTATTTTTTTTTCAATTTTAGGTTAGTTTTAGTTTTTATTTATTTACAGTAAATAAATGTAATGCTTCAAGATTTGTAATTTTCATTCAGTTCAAGTTTTTCAACTAATATCTATATTTATTTCAGCTTTATTTCAATTAACGGAAATTTTAGTTAAAAATAATAACCATGACTGAGACATATGGCAATACCTCAATGTGCTGAAACATGTAGGGATGGTTACAGATCTTCTTCAGCTGCATGATGGTGTTCATTAAAGTCTTGGCTCCTCCTTTACCCTGTAGATGAAAGACATCAAATTAAAACCTATGAACATCTGCTTTAATCCACATAGCAGTGTAACAGTAAGTTACCATACAGCCTCGCTCTATACCTTCTTGTCTTTCTCTGAGCCATCAGTGAGCAGGATACCTTTGCCCTGCATGTGCCTGTACAGAACCTTCTGGATGGCTGACATGTCACATTTGATGACATACTCCACCTGTGACAAATTAAGACACAATGCATCAATATAACCTGAATCACATGACATACAGATGTCAATCACATTTTGTTTTGAAGAAATGAATAAAATGTTGTAAAAAATAATATTATTAATAATATTAACCTTTTTAAAATGTATTATTTATTATGTATATTACATATAATAAAAATAGATCGTACTTTCGTACTGGGGCCTGTAAAATTAGCAATAAAAAATTTAACTGTTGAGACCTGCTTATGAAATGTAAGATTACAATTTCAAAATTCACATTAATTTACATTAATAGAATATTACAAATTTTACCAACAGCAATCACATCAAATTATATTTGCATATTTCATATATCAAACCATTTATAGCTGCTTTGATAAGGCACAGTGACTATGTGTTGTTTTCTGTGTGCGGTCGATCTAGTCACATGCTTAATGTCATGCTGAATGCTCTTAAGCAGCATTTCATTTAGACCAAAGTCTAAAACCTGAACCAACATAAATCTTTAATTCTATTCTTATACTTGGTATCTTAGGAAATGCATTTCTAATTTTTCACTTTTATCACCACAGTCTAATAAAAACTGTTTTAAAAAAGTCTGACAGAGTGGATATTTACCTTCTCAGGTAACTGAGACTCCACTTCTTTCTTCAGTCTGCGCAGAAGGAAGGGACGTAATACTTTATGCAAACGGCGGATGATGAGGATGGTCTCCTCTTCATTTAGATCCACCTAAATCAGCGCAACCAATAACAGAGAAAAACCTCATTAAGCTACAGTGTGATGTGTAAAACAGGAAGGTAAATCTATAAGGGTGAAATATAACAGTCTACCCTCTCTCCTGTCATTGCAAAAGGAGCATTGAACCACTGCTCAAAGGTGCTGCAGCTTTTGAAGATGGTGGGCAAAAGGAAGTTAAGCAGAGCCCAGAGCTCAGGTAATTTGTTCTGCAGAGGGGTTCCAGTGAGCAACAGCCGCCTGGGAGCGACATAATGGGTGTTCAACACCTGCGTGAGCTTGCAGTGATGGTTCTTCATGCGATGGCCCTCATCCACAATCATATACTTCCAGCGAATCTGTTTGGAAAGAGTCGACAATTATTACATAAACTGGTGCAATTAACATGTTAAGAAATGTTTCTTTAGCACCAAATCAGCATATTATTTCTGTAGAGTCATGTGACAGTGAAGACTGGAGTAATGGCTGCTGAAAAAAATCAGCTTTGCCGCCACAGGAATAAATTACATTTTTAAACATATTCAAATGGAAAACTATTATTTTAAATTGTAATAATGACCCCAAATCTTTAAACAGAAGCTTATATTTAGAATGCACTTCAGATAAAAGCATCTGCAAATGCATAAATGTAAATGCGTGCCCTTTACCTTGGCAAGAATGTGCTTGTCTTTGATGATGTACTCATAGGTGGTTATAAGGACATTAAACTTCCCACTGCGGAGCTGTGGCACAAAAGACCTCCGCATTGATGGAGTACCCTGTGACAAATTAAAACAGAACCTGTAATTACCTGATTTTATTACCTTTATGCTATATTACATCATAAAATTATATTGTCCACAGTAACAATACACATTGTTAATAAAAATCAATGGCTACCTTGTAGGCAATTTTCACAATACTTGGTGCCCACTTGTCTAGCTCATAAACCCAGTTGGACAAAGTCCTGTTAAAAAGGGGAACAAAAATCAATATTGTCATTTTTATACTTGAAGCCAATGATATGGAATAAAAGTATTACCTCTAAATGAAGTCTTATCTCTAAATGATGTGTGCTGGTGTGATCATGGAGCGAAGTTAATGATGGATGTGAGGTGAGGCTGTTTGAAGACATTTCTGGCCCTTGCACAAATCAATCACAATAACTTAAGCTAAAACATGGTGCTGAGGGTCATTTTTCACCATGTCCTATAGGGTTTTTGCAAACAGGAAGTCTCTGTGACATCAGTAAAGTAAGCTAAAGCAGCCTAAATGTAAACTACTGAGAAAATAAGACACCCCCAACTACACAAATAATGTTACAAGATGTTGTCCCATCAGAGAAATCATTTAATTTTATCTCCAACTAACCATGCATGATCAGATAAGTACGACAACTGTTCAGTGACCTGTAGCGATGCCATATGTCGCCTCTTAAACACAACATCACAAAATCACTAACGCTGGCGTCTTCAGTCATTAGAGGTCAAGTGAACTGTGTGTAACAGTGTTTAGCTACTTAAAGCCATTACACTGCAAATCCACTTAGACAGCTCACCTCATTACACCTCTTATCCCATTATTCACAGCTTGCTTAGTGTACTTACGAGAGCGGTACAATGATGAGGTATGGCCCGTTGAGCCTCTTGTTTTCCATCAGATAGGTGATAAGTGCGATAGTTTGAATGGTCTTCCCCAGACCCATCTCATCAGCCAGAATACCATTCAGGTTGTTGTTGTACAGAGACACCATCCATTCCAGACCCTGGATCTGAACAAAAAGATCTGTTATTTGCAGTGTTGTGCAAGTTACTTCCAAAATATAATACATTATAGATTACTTGTTACTGTTATTTAAAAGTAGTTATTTACCTTACAATATTACTGTCTCAGAATTGTAATGCTTTACATTACTCCTGTATTACTTAAGTTACTTTCACCAAAATAACTACAGAAGTAGAACAACATTTTAAAATGACAAAATGTACTGAAGAGCATTTTACATCCAGTAGAGGGCGATATGATGTGCATAATGACTGTGGGCTATCCAGGCTACTACCAATATAGCTTATAATTGGCAAAGTGAAGGCTCAGGACAATGCAAGAAAGGATGACAGACAGAATCACAAACTATCCAAGTCTGTTAAAAGTATGGTAGAGGTAAAGTGATTATCTGACAAACTCGAAGTAATGCGCATACGACCATCTCACGAATGTAGTCTTCTTCTGCCATCTTCACCCATTAGCTGCTTTTCCACTGGCCAGCGCGAGCACAGAGGCCGAAATCATGCTGCGTTTCCACCGTCGGGCCAGTAAGCCTCACGGCACTCCTGTAAAACCCGCCCTAAACACGCCTTCACTGGACTACGTCACACAATACAAAGTTACACCAGCGAGAGGGAGATGAATGAAATAAATTGCTAAACAAATATATCAGAAGCTGTCGTTTAGTCTTTATTTACAAACGTGGACACCACACGCGGCTATTGACTGACCACGAACAGGTAATAGATCTTACTTGCAGCATTTTTCATTCGTTAAAGTCCACTGTCTAATAAAAATTTACAGTGGACTTCAATTGGCCCCAAACGGTTGAAGGTCAAAATTACAGTTTCATTGCAGCTTCAAAGGGGCTTTATCTAGCGAAACGTCGAATTTTAAAAAAAAAACTTATGCTGAATGTCCTACACCTTCCCTATTCAATTTACGGAACGAAATGGCGCCAAGCCAGTTCTGTTTTTCCGTAAGTTGAATAGGGAAGGTGTAGGACATTCAGCGTAAGCTTTTTGAAGAATACGGAATCGCGGTCTGGTGGAAGCTCTTGTGATGCGATCATTTGTGTCTATAAAGCAGTGATGGCAATAACGGCGTTACTTTTTTCAGTAACGAGTAATCAAACAAATTACTTTTCTCCCGTTACAACGCCGTTACCGTTACTGACAAAAAAAATGCGCCGTTACTATAATTGAGCACTGAAGCGGTTTTCATCCGAGTAGGCTCTCTCCCAGCCATAGGACCTGCAAAGTTTTTTCTCTGGTGTGTGTGTTGGGATGGGACACATGCTAACTGATGATGATTGGTGTGTGACTAGAGATTATAGACCTGCAAAGCGTTTTGCTGTAAAGATATAGTACAGGTTAGTCATACACAAATATAAAATTTTTAAACTGATAATAATGTACGATGCTCCGTGTATGTGTGTCTGTGTCAGAGCATGCGAGCGGAGCGCAAGCTCAAACCAGAATACCCTTTGTGACATGCTCGAAAATATGTGAAATAAGTTTTTTCTAGTCGACTAGTAGTTGTTCATTTAAGCCATCAGTTGACTAATCACATTTATATTAATTTAATTTCTTAAATACTGGAGAGAATAAACCATAATAATGAGCGTTTAATATAGGCTATATAGCACTCAAGCGCACGCATAAAGCTTGTCATAAAGAACCGGCAAAACTAATGATTATGAATGTGATAAAAGACATTTTAATTGTTTATTAATAAACTAATGTTTTCTGAATCAGTGTCGGCTGCAAAGATAAAGACATTACTGACTCTCATCATCTCTGGCACCTAGAGAAAGAATGCACATTTCATTTCATTACATAATCAGAGTAGCCTATTTCTTTTAGTTTTGAATTATTTCATTTAAAAGTAGATATTTAAGTCTTTCTATAGATATATTTCTCATGTCTGTGAGGCAAGCAGCCTATACACTGAGTTTTGGTTCATTTTGCCTAAATGACGCACTCCAGTACATGTGCAAGTGATCGCGCCTGCGCCTCCATGTCATGATTATATTGTCTGCTATATTTGCTTCTTATTTATTGAATCCAGGCAATTGGTTGATAAAACATTGATTAAAATTAAGATACATTTTTTACAAAACGAAATTCACTTTAAAGAAAGGCTTTCTACAAAACAAAACTTAATGAAGTGGTCAAAATCATGTCTGACTTATTCCATGTCTCCCGATATATTGCGCGTCGTATGATGTATCCTATCTTACTCATGCTGTTCACTTTTCATAATCAAATAGATGAATTTAAAACATTACTTAAACATAAATATGAAACTACGTTTTCTTTAACAGCTACCAACACGTAGTACAGTACAGAGAAATTTCAAGTCGTGAGCAAGAGCGGATCATGAGTCACGAGTCAGATCAAGCATCATTTATTTTTAGACTTATATTTAATATTGGGGGCATCAAAGTTATTTGACATATTTGAATTTGATTTTTTTTTAAAGTAACGCAATAGTTACTTTCCCTGGTAAACAGTTACTTTTATAATGATGTAACTCCTTTACTAACGTAGTTACTATTTGTGAGAAGTAACTAGTAACTATAACTAATTACTTTTTTAAAGTAACATGCCCAACACTGATATAAAGCATATACATTTTCATTTTTTAAAGAAAATGACTGATCGTTTCGCTAGATAAGACCCTTATTCCTCGTCTAGGATCATGTAAAGCCCTTTGAAGCTGCACTGAAACTGTAATTTTGACCTTCAACCGTTTGGGGCCAATTGAAATCCACTATAAGGAGAATAATCCTGGAATGTTTTCATTAAAAACCTCAATTTCTTTTCGACTGAAGAAAGAAGGACATGGACATCTTGGATGACATGGGGGTGAGTAAATTATCAGGACATTTTTATTAGAAAGTCCTTTAATGTCCTAATCCTTTAATGTCTGGTGGTCTTGCTGTTTTTTTTTTTTTGAACAATTATATTTTGGGCTAAAAGTGTGTTGTAACGCATTACTGAACATGTACCGAGTAAAATATTACTGAAAATTGATTAGTAATGCCTTACACTACTGCATTACAGCAAAAAGTAATACGTTACTGTAATGTATTACTTTTGTAACGCGTTACTCCCAACACTGGTTATTTGGTGGTAATATCTTAGCATCACAAACCGACAACTGAGAAGACACACGACACAGATTCCAAAACTGCTCTTTGAACAACAATAGCACAATAGATCCAATTAGTGTTTCACAGCTGCCGAGTGGAATTAAAGCATGAATTCTAGTGCTCACTTAGTTCTTTCAAAGGATAAACAGGAGATAAGAGGTCTGTTTTCTCCTTTTGAAATCCATTACTACCCACCCAGAGGGGATAACAGTTTCAATACAAGCTGCTCAATTTTTGATATTTCCTCTCTTGTGTGATTTTTTTTTTGCCTGCAGCCTCTTCCATTTTTAGAGTATAATCCCTTGAAATACCATTTAAACCTACACAGTTCTCTTCAGAGAAGATGGATTCTGAGCATAATGTCTGTAGAGATGTCTATACAAAGTTTGGTTTAACTGTTGCTTTACCTGGTACTGTTTGAGGGTCCCATTGATCAGGAGGGTGGACTGCTTCTCCACCCTCTCTATGACCGCATGGGCCACTCCATAGTAAGACTGGGAGCTGGTCTCTCCCGCCTGAACACTGTACTCATCATCCACATCCTGCTTAGCAGACCTGCAACACAGGATCCAACATTAAAAGGATAGTTCACCCAAAAATAAAAATGATGTCAATATTTACTCAGCCTCATTTTGTTCTAAACGCATTAGACTTTTGTCTTACATTGGTTCTCAAGTAAGCACAGTTATTTGATGTGCTCTATGTATGTATGTACAGTACAGTCAAAAGTTTGGAATCGGTAAGATTTTTAATGTTTTTAAAAGAAGTTTCGTCTGCAAGAAGGCTGCATTTATTTAATTAAAAATACAGTAAAAACAGTAATATTGTAAAATATTATTACAATTTAAAATAAATTTATGTTTGAATATATTTTATAATGTAATTTATTCCTGTGATCAAAGCTGAATTTTCAGCATCATTACTCCAGTCTTCAGTGTCACATGATCCTTCAGAAATCATTCTAATATGCTGATCTGCTGCTCAAGAAACATTTATTGTGTACAATTGTACAAAATATTTGTGTACAATATTTTTTTTTCAGGATTCTTTGATGAATAGAAAGTTCAAAAGAACAGCATTTATTTGAAATATAATCTTACAACATTATAAATGTCTTTACTGTCACTTTTGATCGATTGAATGCATTCTTGCTGAATAAAAGTATTAATTTCTTTAATTTCTTTTCAAAAAAATAAAAATAAAAATTCTTACTGACCCCAAATTTTTGAACGGTGTATAATGTTACAAAAGCTTTGTATTTCAGATAAATGCTGTTCTTTTGAACTTTCTATTCATCAAGGAATCCTGAAAAAAAAGTACACAACTGTTTTCAACATTGATAATAATCATAAATGTTTCTTGAGCAGCAAATCAGCACATTAGAATGATTTGTGAAGGATCATGTGACACTGAAGACTGGAGTAATGATGCTGAAAATTCAGCTTTGATCACAGGAATAAATTACTTTATAAAATATATTCAAACAGAAAACAGTTATTTTAAATTGTAATAATATTTCACAATATTACTGTTTTTACTGTATTTTTAATTAAATAAATGCAGCCTTGGTGAGCAGACGAAACTTCTTTTAAAAACATTAAAAATCTTACAGATTCCAAACTTTTGACTGGTAGTGTAGATCAGTGTTTATATATATGAATAAATGCCTAAATTCATGCTCTCTTTATGAACTATTTAAAGAGTCAAAACGTTTTAGGTGTTTTGAAGATGAACGGAAGTCTTGTAACATAAGAATGACATAAGGGAGACTCGTAAATATTCATTTTTGAGAATTAATCCTTTAACATACTATATTACCACACCTGCCAATAGCAGTTGAATTGAAAAAAATGTACCAGCCATTTATTCCCTGCCATGTTACTCAAATTGACACTATTTTTATGAAAATATTTATTTGTCCATTATGATACCATTTAGCTGATTTTCTTTCTTTTTTTTTTTTTAAATATTAGGTTCAAACAGTGCAGGTCATTAGGTAATCATATACAAGCTCAGTAAAACTGCACCTTTAACAAAACTTTTGTTTGTGTAGAATAAATAAACTAAAACTGGATACATAACACTTTAAAAGGTAATAGAAATATGCAATATGCTATATATACTGTGGCCACTTCATTAGTTACCTATTGGTCAGCATGGCACTATCAACATACTTTCAATGGTTTAATTCCCAGGAAACAAAATGTATAGAATCGAGTGTAACGCTTAATATTCAGGGTCTGCCAAATCCATAAATGTAAATGGGTAGAACGGAATTCTTCACAACAAGGATTCAACAAGGAGCTGGAAACAATCTATAGAGAATCTGCTCCATGTTGACATGATCTGTCATTCCACCAAAAGGGCTCTACTGTTTTGAAAACGTTTTAATTAAACCAGCTTGAAAAGACACAAATGCCTTGTGTCTTCACAAATGGCTCTATAAGAAACACATTTAAAAAAATATAGCAGAAAATGCATGTAGAAAATCTGATTATATGCTCTGCTGACTACCAACAATATGCAAGTAGGCTGTGCCATTCAAACAATGCTTAGTTTGTATTAAGATTTCCTAATACCATTAGCCTGATGGTTGCAAAACCCGATGTGCTCTTCTATTGCTATAGCCCATCCAGTTCAAGGTTGAAAGGGTTGTGCATTCAGACAATCTCTCCTGCGCAGTACTGTTGTAATGTGTGTTTTTTTCAGTTACTTCATTTTCCTGTCAGTCTAAACCAGTCTTGCCATTCTCCTCTGAACTCTCTCATTGACAAGGACTTTTCACCTACAGAACCGCCAGTCGCTGGGTCCTTTTTAGATTTCACATCACTCTCTGGAAACTCTAGAAATTGTTGTGTGTAAAAATCCCAGGAGATCAGCAGTTCCCGAGACACTGTGACCCCATCTGGCACCCACAATCACTTCACAGTCTAAGTGACATTTGTTGGCCATTCTGATGTTTGGACCTCTTCATGAGCTGCTTACATGATTGACTGATTAGACGTTTGCCTTAAGGAGCAGTTTAAATGTGTAGCTAATGAAGTACCCACTGAGTGTATATAGACAAAAATTTCAGTTAACTGAAATTTGAGATTAATTGCATTAGCTACAAAAAAAAAAAATTTAAGATTAATTGCTATTAATTATTTTAATCTTTTCACTTGATTATTCACTTCTAACTTTCAAATATTCCCAAATATAGCATGTGCAGTGAGGTTTAAAAGTTCAAAATTAAATCTAATTTAAACCTGGACATAAATTAATTAAATTAAAACAAATAAACTATATTACAAAACATACAATTCTGCACTGTTGTTTTTGTTTTGATCAAATTTGAGACATTGAATATGTAACTCTTGAACATTTGAACTCCTGAACTATCTTTGTAAAGACGGTTAGATGTTCATGATTCCCTTGAATCATAAGATTCAAAATATTCACAAATTATGCTGGATCACATGATCATCAGGTTTTACACAAACTTAA
This sequence comes from Hypophthalmichthys molitrix, assembly GCA_037950675.1. Lineage (NCBI taxonomy): Eukaryota > Metazoa > Chordata > Actinopteri > Cypriniformes > Xenocyprididae > Hypophthalmichthys > Hypophthalmichthys molitrix. The sequence continues at coordinate 25,988,652 of CM075496.1, read as the reverse complement.
CTTGTGAAGTTTATGCAGCTCAACTGCAGCTGTCATTAAAGTAAAAATACTGAAAGATTGGTAGTTGAACTGATCATAATTTGCAATGAATAAAGTGTATAAAATCAGAAAATTGCAAATATTATAATATTATAAATATAATTTATTTCTGTGATGCAAAGCTGAATTTTCATCAGCTATTACTCCAGTCTTCAGTGTCACATGATTCATAAGAAATCATTCTAATATGCTGATTTATTATGAATGTTGGAAACAGTTGTGCTGCTTAATATTTTTTTTTATAACCTGCGATACGTTTTTCAGGATTCTTTGATAAATAAAAAGTTAAAAAAAAAAACAATTTACTTAAAATAGAAATCTTTTGTAACAATATACACTACCGTTTTTCTTTCTTTTTTTGAAAGAAATTAATACTTTTCTTCAGCAAGAATGTGTTAAATTGATAAAAAGTAATAGTAAAGACTTCTATTTTGAATAAATGCTTTTTAACCTTTTATTCATAAATAAATCCTGAAAAAAAAAAAAAGGTTCACAGGTTCCAAAAAAATATTAAGCAGCACAACTGTTTCAAGTATCAAATCAGCATATTAGAATGATTTCTGAAGGATCATGTGACACTGAACACTGGAGTTATGGCTGATGAAAATTCAGCTTTGCATCACTTAAATTATATTTTAAAGTATATTAAAATAGAAAACCATTATTTTAAATTGTAATATTATTTCACAATAATATTTTAAAGTAAATGCAGGCTTTATGAGCATAAGAGACTTCTTTCAAAAACATTATCTATCCAGCTGAGGCAGATGCTTACAGAAAAAGTAAGAAAAAAGAAGAAGAAGAAAAACACATCTATCACAGAAAAACACAGCTATCAACAACACCCAAATCTTGCTGTCCTACTTTTCTTGCACTCCAGCTCAACAAGGCATTTTTTGCTTTGAAGTGGGAAAAGGCAACATACTCTATGATGTGCTTGGCTGCTGTTTCGGATACTTCGTCACTGTTGGGATCGATGACTTTCTTTTCTTCGGATTCGGCTCTGGAGACCACCTCTTCATCATCCTAATAAGGAGTATTAGCGGATTATGCTCATTTAATGCATTGTGATTGCTTGAGTTACATAATATAGTGGCATATTCAGAAAAGAAAGGGGCTACTAAGGCGGATACTGAAAAGGCTTATGGGAGATGCTTTATGGATGCAGAGAAAGGATAATAATGTGTGTGAGTTTGTGTACTTATGTATGACTCACTCCACACCAAGGAGCTGTCAATGCTTAATGAGCAGAAATAAAAGGACACTCACCTCCTCTTCAAATTCCGAGCCACTCTCTTCACTGTCTGACCGTGGAGCAACTTCATAGCTGTTTTAAAGGGCATAATGCACTAGTAAACACTTGAAGCCTTAAAAGGGTTTATTGACAACACAAGCTTAAAAAGGTGCTTGTTATCAAAGCTTCACCCCCCCCCCCATAGCTAAATTAAAATATGCTAAAGAAGGTTTGCACAAAGCTACAGTCTTTGTTGGAAATGACTGGACACATGAAAATGCTAATTTTAAATGGGCCTTTTTAACATTATTCTATTATTTCTATATAATTTTTTAAGACATCATAAGTGATTACACAAAAATGAAATTTTAATCAGATCACAACTGAATTTTATTCCCTGGCTCTCTGGTATTGTGATATATATCCGAGTGTTACAGATTGTTGAAAAAGAAAAGGCAAGGCAGGGATTTGATTCTATGACTTGACTGGATGCTGAAATATGGCCGTTGAACTCAAAAGTGGAGGCAGATGAACGTGAGCTTCCAAGGGGGGGGTTTATCCGGACTAAATGATTGGAAAAGTCCTACATACGTCACTATAGAGAAGCCTGTCGCTTTTACCGGAAAGTCCAGATTGAACATTTTAATTAAACATTGATCATTTGAATTATTTTCAGTTATTAAAAAATTGAAACATAACACAAATTAATAATTCACAATAAGATCTATAACATGCATTTTGAAAACAGATGAAAAGGAGAATTTTCTTTTACTGCCGACTTTAATATTAATTAATAAAAACAAAATTAAAGAGACCATATGATGCTATTTTAAAATATAAAATAAAATGTTGTTTATTTGGTGTACTTAGAATAGGTTAACCTGCTTTAATGTTCAAAAAACATTATTTTTCACATACTGCACATTATTGCAGCTCCACTATTTCCAGTATGTTTTACAGCATCAGTTCAAGCACGAGATTCTAAAAATGCGGACGATCAAGCAGAACGATCAAAAACAACATTGGAACATCACAACATGGCAAGCTTCGCCTTCATTTTTACTGTATTCCTTTGGGCGGGCATTATTCTAATATTTAAAATTGAGACAGACGTATGTGGAAGTAATATTTTGACTTCACTTTGATCAATATGTTTTAGGCAGGTCTGGAGCAGTGTTCTCTGTTAGAATAAATCCCTTCTGTGGGAGACTATGAGCTTTTTAACTTTGCAGATCTTATACATGCACAAACAGATACATTACACACTAAAGTAAAGGGAAAACATTAAAAAGCATCATATGGATTCTTTAAAGCTGCAGTCCGTAAGTTTTGCTTCTGTGTCGCCATCTCTGTTTGAAACTGCAGTTATTTGCAGCATTATCATCTTTACGTGGGTTGTGCATAGGCACGGCTCCTCAGCGCAGATGAATCTAATGTTTGTTGTCAGTCATCATCGGTGTGGATACTGTACATTGGAATCACAGATTCTATGTCTTGGAAGTATGACCAAAGTAAGAATTTTCACCGGAAAATGTCATCTGAACCAGTAACATGTCTGCCACTTTTGTTCTGACCAACTTAGAAAAAAAGCATTACAATAAATCGCTCTGCAAATGGTGATTAAAACTAACGATCGCATAGCTCGGATCACGTCAAACTGTGCATTATTATTATTATTATTGTTATACTTTGTTCTCAAATTGTTAGTGTTAGCAACATCAGCATTGCGTGACTGTGTATTTAGTGTGTATTATAGCCTACTAGCTGGGACTCCTTTTTTATGTATACAGACATGACGTAATGACGCAAAGATGAACGGCCGCACGCTCGAATTTCTCGTAGTAACCCACCAGTGCCGCTTTTATTAGAAAACATTATTACAAGCTTACCGTTGTGAATCGGGCTAAGGTAAGGAGATAGTTTTGGTTATGTACTTGCTCAAAAATTGATTTTGGATCATTTTTAACCAAAAAAAGTTATGAACTGCAGCTTTAATATTATTGTAGTATTATTGTGTATTATTGGGTTCTTAGCAGAAGCTTAAGGATGATATACAGGCACTTTAATTTCTACCCAAATTATATTTAATGTGTATGTATTTATTTATTTGGTGAGTAGTCGAGTAGCATATTTTCTCTTTTTTTCAGTGACCAAAATTTCAGTGCTTCCCTTTCATTTCCATCACCACTAACTGCTGTAAACACATGGCTCACTGCAGCTTCACAGCTCAATCCAAGTAACTGGTCATACTTTTATGGAAATGTTTTCAATTACCAGACACACAGAGGATGCAATGTTGAGGACAGCTTACCCAGGGTTCATCTCGAGCCAAGCCTCTAACTGACTGGACTTGGGGGCATCTGTCCCCTGTAGCACTTTCCCCGTCTCTGTCTGAATGACTTTGACTGGCAGCTCACTCATCTGGCTGTTCTCATCTATGGGCTGCATGAAAAAGAAAACATGAAAGCAGGTTTTCTTTGACAGGCCATGTTAGATTAGGTTTGACAGAGTGAGTTTACCAAAAGGAGCACACATCAGTCGGTTATTCACATCTACTCTGCTTTCATTTTCATAGCAATTTACTTACCTCTCCATCAGGCCCGATGGCTCCCATTCCTTCGGCATCACCAGCTTCCTTCTGAAGGTTAAACATGACAGAAATAAACAAGCATGGAGTGTTTAATGATCATAAGAACTCACTGATCAAAGTAATAAAAAAAAAACACAGTGGGATAAACTGCAAGGAGTTGAACCAATTGAAACTATATATTTTACTACATCAATATTGGGCATAAGTGATTTTATGGGGGTTTTTTCTATTGTCATGTTGTTTAACACCTTTTTCTTCTTTCTCTTCCTCTTCTTCTCCTTGGCAGCCTGAGCAGCCTTGTGCTCATAGACAAGCTCAGTCAAGTTGGCCACATATTCATCTGTTTGTTGAAGAAGGTAGGCCAGACGCTTGTCCTTCTTCTGGTCAATTAGCTTCCTGTAACCTTCTTCATCTTCAGCCTAAGGAAAACAGACAGAGAGCCTATTAGAACCTTTAGCGAAAAATGTATATATTTTTTATAAAAATGTATGTTTTTTAAAAAACATTTTAAAACATAGTGCTGGTTCTCAGTTTGAGACACAGGTGAGAAAGTCATCTGAGCCAATTCAGTGTAGTAATGAGTTCAGTCTATAAATTAGTCTACTGACTGTGTTTGATTCAGAGTGAATCACCAATCAGTTCATGAAGTCATTAAAATAATTCATTAAAAAGAATGCACCAGTTGAGCGATTTGCTCAAGAACTGTACAGTACATTGAGGTGTATGCCCATTTTTACATGAAGTCAGCAAAGACAATGAAAGAGGTTTTATAATGATGCTCGAAATGTGCATCATACCATCAGTCTCCTCATCCTCTCTTTCTCAATTCTTTCAGTCTCCTTCTTCTGCTCTCTCTCTGTGTTCGTGTGCCAGGTGGCGATGGCCTTGGACAGCTTTTGGATTTTTCCAGAGATGGACCTATGATATTCCTTGAAATCTTTTGCATGCTGCAGAATGCTGTTGAGATACTCCTACAAGAAGAAGAAGAAAAAAAAAAAAAAAAAAAAAAAAAATCACAACATGAATAAAGAGCAAAGTCACTTTAAAATTTCTCATCCATCTGTGCTTTAAACAGGTCATATAATGCTTTTTGTCTTATTAGTTTTCTTCCTGATGTTTTTTTTAATATTAATGTTTTTTAAAGAAAAAATACCGTAAAACCAGTAATACTGTGAAATATTATTATAATTTAAAAAAAATAGTTAATATATTTTAAAATGTAATTTATTCCTGTGATGGCAAAGCTGAATTTTCAGCATCATTACTCCAGTCTTCAGTGTCACATGATCCTTCAGAAATCATTCTTTATGCTGATTTGCTACTCAAAAATGTGATTCCTCATGATATGACCACTTTTAAAAGCACCTTTATCAGTTAGTCAATATGTAAGCACATGAATTGTGTATATGAGCATTTTGCTGTGGGAGACTGTCTATTGTTTTATCAGCATATTGAGTGTGTTCAGTCCATTTATTTGATCATTCATTAATCACCTGGTGTTTCTGCCGGCGCTTCCTCTCTTGCTCAATTTTCTGCTGCTTCTCTAGTTTCTCTGTCATGCGAGCTTCTCTCAGCGTCTGTCTCTTGCTGCGCTTATAAGCCTTGGAGTTCAGGGCCGTTTCCAGAGTTGTGTCTCGGCGCATGCAGGCTACAACATCTAGCCTTAGCTGAAAGAGGGAAAAAAAAAAAAAAAATCAATCAGAGTCATCTGTGGCCAAATGCATTCAGCTAATGAGCTTCATCAAATGATAATCATATTCTGATGCATTTCACACATATTTTGTTCATAATTGTTGTTAATCACATCAGAACAAGGCTGTGAATTGTGAGGAGACTGTGAGCTACGAATACAACAAGGGTGCCCTCTAATGGTGCGTTTCATTGCACAGCATAAATTAAACATTCTTAGCACAACTTTGGACACCATCACCATCCACACAATGTGAATAGGACAAAGCTCAATAGAACTTGTAAATCAAAAATATGCATGAGCAATTTTCATTTGGCTTATTGTAAATGATTTAATTACCTGTAAAGCAATGGCAAATGTGAGAGATTTTCATTAGAAGTGTCTCCCAATTTAATAACAGTGTAATAAATTACCTGAAATATGCTTTTATCTAAATTTGATCAATTATACGCACCAATGAAAGTGAGAATTATTAGAGTACTTATTATTTTCATTATTATTATTATTGACATTTATTCTTGGGTCAATGATATGTAAAAATTTCAATGGTTCTGAAACATTTTAGACCATTTTCAAGAAAAGCTAAAAATTCAATAAATCTAAAAAATGCCATATGGTGTAACCATCAATAAAAAGTAGTAACATATTTTCCTTACATCTTGAATACATTTGAATCTACAAATCAAAAAGATGGCAAAGCTGAATTTTCAGCATCATAAAACTTTTTTTTCAGGATTCCTTGATGAATAGAAAGTTCAAAAGAACAGCATTTCTCTGAAATACAAAGCTTTTGTAACATTATACACTACCGTTTAAAAGTTTGGGGTCAGTAAGAATTTTTATTTTTTTGAAAAGAAATTAAAGAAATTAATACTTTTATTCAGCAAGGATGCATTAAATCGATCAAAAGTGACAGTATAGACATTTATAATGTTACAAAAAATCCTGAAAAAAAATATTGTACACAAATATTTTGTACAATTGTACACAATAAATGTTTCTTGAGCAGCAGATCAGCATATTAGAATGATTTCTGAAGGATCATGTGACACTGAAGACTGGAGTAATGATGCTGAAAATTCAGCTTTGATCACAGGAATAAATTACTTTATAAAATATATTCAAACAGAAAACAGTTATTTTAAATTGTAATAATATTTCACAATATTAAATGCAGCCTTGATGAGCAGACGAAACTTCTTTTAAAAACATTAAAAATCTTACCGATTCCAAAACTGCTGCTCAAGAAACATTTATTGTGTACAATTGTACAAAATATTTGTGTACAATATTTTTTTCTATATTCTTTGATGAATAGAAAGTTCAAAAGAACAGCATTTATTTGAAATATAATCTTTTGTAACATTATAAATGTCTTTACTGTCACTTTTGATTGATTTAATGCAATAAATGTCAATAATAATAATAATGAAATTAATAAGTACTCTAATAATTCTCACTTTCATTGGTGCGTATAATTGATAAAATTTAGATAAAAGCATATTTCAGGTAATTTATTACACTCTTACTAAATTATTATAAGATTAAATTAATCTTAATATGTATATATATATATATATATATACACACACATTTTTTTTAAATCACAAAATATTATTTCATAAATGTTTTTAAGAGTTGCACCACATGACATTAATATTAAAAAGCAGTTGAGAAGTTTAAAGATTATGCTAAACTACTTAAGGTTTTCTTTTGAAGAATTTTGTTTTTTGTTTTAGTTATTTTTCTTCATTATGGTCACAATTACATTTTCCTTGTATTCTCCCTGAAAAAATATCAAAAATTATACACGAATAATAACATTTATACAGAAATTAAAAACATGCTCATCATTAAGGAAGTGTAAATACAATGTACTATGAATTGTTTTTTTGAATAAATTAATAGATAAGACAAAAATTGAGTGTCATGTCATTGACAAACCTGCCGCTGGAAGTTAAGCAGTCTTAAGGCCTTCAGCTCCACAGTAGCTTTCGTCCTCAGATCAGGCGGCAGCGACCCCGGCAGATTCTCCAGCTCCTGAATTCTGTGAGCTATCCTGGCCTGAAGCCTTTGAACACAAATGAGATTCCTATCATGATCTGTTTTTTTTTTTTTTTTTTTTTTTTAAGAATAACAGAGATTTCTAATGTTCATTAAGTGAAAAAAAACACACAAAAAAAGCAAAAACTGTCAATCAAGCACAGATCACCAGACTTATTGTTGAACAGAGATGTCTCTGAAGGTGAACTTTCTAGACATTAATCATTTCTAGTAACCTCAGAGTTCTCCAGAAGTATAAATCACCTGGAAGATCTGAACCTTTCACTCCATAAAAAAAATATATAGTGCAGACAGTTATATAAAAAAAAAAGGTGTGTGGTGGTGACCTCAAGGTACATCAAACAATCAACACATTTCTGTTGTTTCAGACAGTGCAAGCCAGTGTAATCAACCAAGTTCTGAGGAACTTTTAGAAACCTCAGAGGACTCCTTTCCCTCCTCCAACATTAATGAAAATGCACAAAACCCCCCAAAATAACAACAATACTTCTGACGACATTTTAGAGACTGGAGAGCAACGGAAGACAGTTTGTTTGGCTTGAATCTGTACTTAAATTTAATTGTCTCAAGAAGAGTGAGATTACAAAAAAAATTACTTTCCAAAGCATCCTAATTTTAGGGAAATGGCTGTTTATTTTACAGTTTTTCTCAGTTGCTTTGGTGCATTTCTCAGATCACAAAACTACTCATTCAACCTCCACATCATCTAGTCACTTGTTCACAAGATGAAAACAATTTCACTTTTTTTTTTTTTTTTTAACAAATTGCAACTGCTTTGGTACATTCATGAACTGGTTAGGCACGATTGTCTGCTGTTTCCTACGTTATCAATTGCTTATGCCATATTCATATTATACTGGTTTCCTCTTGAATAGTCTTACCTCTAGGCATTAAACATCTAAGCTTTAGTTCCTTGCATAAGTCATTAAATGCAAAATGGTTGAACTAGTTTCATAAACTGTCAAGCATATACATTTCTGTCAGACTTTTTTTGTAAAATTGTCCTAAATTGATTCATTGTGGAGGTGAATCTGAATTTCACTAATGAAGAAAAATGTAAAGTGCTAGATCAACCATTCATCAAACAGTTCTGTAAAATAGTCAGAGGTGCATCTCATGAAGCTTCATTTAGCAAGCATATACAGACAGAGCAAACACAGAGTTACAAATTCTGACAATGGAAAAACAACAAGGAAACAAACAGGGTCAACAGCCAGGAAGAAGAAGAGGAGTAAGGATGCGTGGTGGAAGGGTACGGAGGCAAAACAGTGGAAGAGGTCAAGATTGTAAACATGTTTCTGATGAAATAAGGGCCACTGTTGTGGACCACGTTCTCATTCATGACATTATGGCTGAGGCGGATCGAAAGGTACAGCCAAATGCTGGGAGAACAACCGTGTCCTCAATCATTCAAACGTTTGTAGACAGAACAGGTGTGTAATCACAATGTTCACTGTACTGCAATACTGTGTACTTACTGTAATGTTACATTACAGTAGACCACTTGCATTTTACATTATACAGTAAACATATTTTATATAGTTATAGAGTTATAAAGACTTAATACGACATACAGTATGTGAGTGTATGTGTGTGTGTGTGTTTGTGTGTGTGTATATATATATATATATATATATAGAGAGAGAGAGAGAGAGAGTCTTTTTATTTATATCACAATTGTACTGTAATTTGTTGCAGACCAACAGTAAAAGTGTAACTGTGAATACTGTCCAGTCTCTTGCAATCAATATCCCACAACTTTGTACTGTTGAAATTTAAATATGCCATACAGATGAAGTGCAGTCTTGTGCATCAAAATCGTAGCCATAGTTTACATCTGAACTGACAGTGTACACTGTTATACTTGACAACAGGGCAAAACATCTTGTTTGTGAACAATGACACAAGGACTTATCAATCTGATGGCACTGATATGTTCATTTACATTAATACTTACTTTTGAGAGATGAACTAAGGATTTTGAGCAAGTTACAGGCTTTTGCAGGTAATCCATTGTGTGGTGCTGTTTGTACGAATTGTTTTGAGAAATGCACTTTTTGCAAATGGTTTGCAAATGTTAAGGATGATTCAAGAAATGTACCAAAGTGACTAAGAAAAACTGTAAACCATCTGAATGTCTCAGACTTTTTTGGAAAGATATGGACCATGTACTGTATAACTCCAAAAAAAAGTTCCACATCTAATACTTATTTCATATTAAAGTTGTTACCCAATCATAGCAGTGGCCATTTACACTGACGAGACACGCCCCTTTAAATGGAGTGTTTAAATCAGAGGGCAAAAACCAGGGTAGAAATTTGCCTTTTATTTCTAAATTATGAACAGTTTTTGATGTAAATATTGTCCAACATTATAAGTGCACTTCAGGAAACATTATAAAATAAAATAAACAAATGCAATTAATACCCCATTAAAGGTGTAATGTGTAAAATTTAGGAGGATCTATTGACAGAAATGCAATAAAATATGCATAACTATGTTTTTAGTGGTGTATAAAGACCTTACATAATGAACCGTTATGTTTTTATTACCTTAGAATGAGCCATTTCTATCTACATACACCACAGTCCACCTTCCATGTCAAGTCGTCATTTTGCGCCGGCATGTTTCTATAGCAGCCCTAAACGGACAAACACTCTACAGAGGGCATTTCATCACTATGTTGTTCTTCTAAATCGTTTGTGTTTTTAGAGGCAGCTTGCATCGTCACTACGTTGAATACGCACGAAGATGAAGTAGTCACTAAGTAGTCGCCTGGTTTATTAGAAGCAGAGACTGTTCTTTGTGAGAAGTAAAGCCCTGGGTATACTTCGACCGTCCGCATTCGTGCACCGTCCGCATGGCGTTATTTTCATCTGACCGTCTGGGCGCGGAAAGTGAAGTATACCCAGGGCTTAAGAAGGAGCCCCACCGTAGCTTCTCTATTTTGCTTCTAAAGGGAGGGGTGAGCTGCCGTTGGTTGCAGTTCACAACATCACCACTAGATGCCGCAAAAATTTACACACTGCACCTTTAATGCAAGTGTAGATTGCTTAGTGTATATTCAGTTGAGTTTAATTACTAATTACATACCGGTATTCTCTCTCTTGCAAGAGTTCGACAGGGTCCAGACCCTGAGGCTTCTGAATCGGGGTGATGCGATTCTGTTTCTGTTGGAGCTGGATGATGAGAGAGGGCTGGCCTGGTCCAGACGGTGGCTGAGGTTGGGGTTGGGGGGTGAGAGAGGTGCTGGGCACAGGTTGTGTGCCAGTGGGGGCCAGCGGGGGAGCTGGAGACGGTCTGCCGCTGGGAGCTGGGACTGCCAGCTTCTGTGGAGTGCTGAGGGTCTCTGCACCTTGACCTGAAAAGACAGGAGATGTGGTTTGTGAACATCTTGTGAGATTTATCAAAATGTCATGTCTATCAAAGAAATGCTACTAAATCCAAAAATGCATTATGCTTCTAGTGATTCACAATGCTGTTGTCAGTACGATCAATATAATGCACCATAATGAAAAGGCATAAGTAATGTCATATATATATTTCAGTAGTCCATTGTCGTTAGGATGTTTGATCATACTCAAAGAGTTCATCAAAGCTGTTGTTGACAGGTTTTAAGACAGTTCAAAGCACAGTGTGAACTGAGGTCCACTTCTGACAAAAAATCTTTACAAGGACTCTTATGACCTGTTTCAAGCCAAGTTCAATGCCTTTGAAGAAACTGCATAAAGGGCATGCAGTCCCTAAATGAAAGCATGCGCACAAGAGATGATACAAGAGCGTGTTCAGAAGAACAAAAATGTCTCTGGATCTTTATTTCTGGCTAATCAGTTGCTGAACCCGCCATGAGGGCATTTCATAAAATGCAGGGAAAACGTCAATTGACCTGAGATCAATTGAATCTTACAAAACTATAGCCAATAAGCAGCGCATTAGAATTAAACCAGGCTAACTCGCCACTTGAAAAAAAAAAGATGAACAATGGTCTTTAATTTGTGTGAACTTCAGTGACTTTCCCATAAAGATAGCAATCCATAAATTAATCCACTGTCATTTGAAAGCATATTAGCGAGGGGATTTAACCTGTGTAAGGTTTACCCTTGGCAGTTTCATTTAAAAGTTTTTTTTAAAGTTTCACTCATATAGAGCATTTTGACCATGTTTATGTGCACAAGAATATTATATATAAATCTGAATGAGTAGATTAGAGCAGCAGGACAAGAATGTGCATAAGTGTCTTAGTTACATCAAAGGTTTGCTCAAAATATGCTGATTACCATGTATACCATGGAATTTTAAGATCTGTTTTTATGTGTTTTTGTGGTTTTACAGAATTTGACAATAAGGACTGCCTGATGGCATGGGGCCAGTGTGAAAGACGCTCAGGACAGTTGACGGAACTGTTGCTTGCCTGACTGGGCCATTGCTGCGCTGTCACGAAAGTTTATCATTTGCACGTTTTTAAATCTTGTAAATTTAAACATTCAAGTGATTTTTAACCATTCAAATTAAAGCACAAGACGACGCAAAAGAAAAACTCAATTCAGTACTCATGCTCTGTTTTCTGTGGGCACACACACAAAGAGAGCACCATCTCAGACGGCTCTGTGTTAGCGTGTGAGTACCGAATTGAGTTCTCAAAGTATGTCAAATATATGCCTGTATTAGCAAGTATTCATGTAAACACTGTCAATTATGCATTACTGAACATAAAAAGATGAGAAAGAAAATGTATGTGTATACTACTCAGTATACTGGACCTGTGCATTTTATCTTAAAGTGACAGCAGCCCAATTTACCTACATGCTGTCTGTGTCATCAATGTAAATCAAACAAAGAGAAAATCACTCACTGATCTTAACTGAACAAATTTTGCAGCTTTAACAAGGATTATTCTATATTTCATTTATACAGTGAAGACTGTGCAGTGTTATTTTACGTTTGATTATCATTTATCTTTGTTCTGTTGTATTTATTTGTCTATTTGTTATTATTTTATTACTGAAGACTCACTTGTCTTCAATCATTTTTGAACTTTATATTAGTTAGGCTTGTAGTTTTTGCTGTGGTATCGAAACTGGAATCAATCGAGAATTGTGAAATTTCAGCGTTACCTAAAATTTTAGTGGATTATTTATTATAATACAATATTATTAGAATAAATGGGTCAAAACAACAACAACAACAAAATCATTTTTATTTTATTATTATTATTTTATTTGAACCACTGGCTCGACCAGTTAAATGGTCAGGTAAAAGTGGGAAAAAGAATGTATAAAAAGAAGCACAGACAATGTTTTTTTCACTGCACTTATCTGTTTTTATCTGTCTACACAATAAAAAAATAAAAAAAATAAATAAAAATAAATGTATCCCACACTCACCTTCAGGCCACGGTTTTGGCCCAGAGCTCTGGGTAAGAGTCTGCATGGCTGGAGAGGGACACGGGCCAGTTGCAGGCCCTCCATGAGGCATTGGCATACCTAGCAAAACAGAACAAAGACAGAATATTAATTAGGGAAAGAAGTGCAACACAAATCTAATATGATTACCAATTTTGTATGCAACACTGACAGTTGGAACAGGCTTTAAATCATTATAAAATGAATAAACAACTTTCAATTTCTTCTCTTCCCTGTTAGACTCCTACACTGTTGAAGTAGTAAGCACAGTGCAGCGCTTCCGGGTTCTACATCATAACGCCGGCTCAGTATTGGCTGACGATGTACACGTGAGCAGCACAACGCATGCATGTGATGCTGATGAAGGAGCTGGCCAATACAGAGCTGGCGTTCTGACGTAGACCCCAGAAGTGCTGCACTGTGTGTACAATGTCAACAGTGTAGGAGAATGAGAAGAAAATAAATTGTTGAATAAAGTTGTTGTTTTTTTTGTTTGTTTGTTTTTTGCACACAAAAAGTATTCTCGTCACTTCTTAACATTAAGGTTGAACCACTGTAGTCACATGGACTATTTTAACGATTTCTATTTTAACGCCTTTACTACCTTTCTGGACCTTGAAATTTATGACATTGCTGTGTATAGGGAGATCAGAAACCTCTCGGGTTTCATCAAAAATATCTTAATTTGTGTTCCAAAAATGAACAAAGGTCTTACGGGTGTGGAACGATATGAGGGTGAGTAATTAATGACAGAAATCTCATTTTTGGGTGAACTAACCCTTACTTACTGGCTAACACCAAAATGGCCAAAAACATATTCACCTGGAGGTCTGTTGTAGGGGCCAGTGTTGACGGGCTGCTGCTGCATGGTGGGAAGACTCCTCTTGCCCTGCACAGCTAACTGCAGGTTCTCAGGCAGAGGTTGACCACGGCCAAGGATCTTGTAAGCCAGGATCTGAGCCCTGAGTTGCTGTAGCTGGACTGGGCTGAAGGCAGACTGACCCCTAGCCTGCTGTCCCATCCCCTGCGGATCCATGGGCATCATGGGCGACTGACCCTGAGACATTTGCGGCGGGGTCGGCCCTCCTCCTGACATAGGGCTAGGCACATGCTCCGGCACCGGGCCCATTGGTGAGGGATGAGGGGACATGTATCCTAATAAGCAAAACAAAAAAATGTGTATCCTATATTTATGACGGTGACTGCTGTTAAATTGGTCAGTTGTTTGTTTTTCTTTTGTTTTGATATTTTTTATCTAGTTTATCTCATATTTTTAATATATTTCTAGAAGACTGATATGACTGGAGTCCTCATACTGTATAATGTGTGTGAAAATATATTGATATTTCTCAAAAGTTCTGTTTTTTTTATTTTTTTATTTTGAAAAGGGTTAAAGTTGGTCGGACAAATTTGTCGGAAGCAACACAAAGATGCTCGGTTTGAAAGTGACTTCTGTGTAAACTGTGCTTCATGCATCTCTACACTATTGACAATGGACCTTTATGCCAATAAAATTTTGATGAAATTTCAATAATGTGACCGCACCTTGAGGTTACTATCAACAACTTTTAAACTATATCTTCATTAAACAGTCTATGACTGTTAATTGCAGAATATTTAATTATGAACATATAAAGATTAATTTAGGACTGTAAAAGGTACAGATCAGAGAAAAAGTTCCCTTGGTAATGAAGAGAGTAAAGGACAAAGGATCATAGGTATAAGCATATGAGGATAATTAATTAGTGTAACATAAAGGCAGCACCAAAGATAAGTACAAAAAATAAATAAATAAACACTATCAGATAATTGTCTTAATTACCTCTGAGGCCACTGTAGACTAAAATCCTTCAATGTCAAAAGAATAAGAGCCTCTAAAATGAACTATAATTAAGGTTAAAATTATAACAGCTGAGTGCTTTGTTATTATAATGTGGCTTATTTGTAATTGCACCTTGGCTGTGTTGATCCATAGGGCTCTGTGGAGGACCCATGCCACTGTGCAGAGATCTCATGCCCACCCCCTTCATCTGGCCATAGTGCATATCGTCTCCCATCCCCTTCTCATGTATTCCCTCCATTGGCTGAACAGAGGCAAGAGATTAGTCATACATACTGATGGCATAATGGGCTGGCAACATCAAAAAGACTGTTTGAACCTGCAACAAGAGCTTTTACATTTATTTACATGTACTTGCATTTTTTATGTTTTTGCATTTACTAGACAACTATTGATCTACTCTAATATTATCAAATGTCAAAAGCAATCCTCTACCTTATGCATTGGGTGAATGTCTTGTGGATACTCTCCAGCCCCTTGGCCCTGCATGGCATGCGGGACGCTTGGGGGCCCTGGGCTGGGGCCCATCATGCTGTGTACGGAGCCAGGAGAGGGGCCGGGACCAGGGCTGGGCCCTAGGATGGGCCCCGGAGACAGGCCAGCACCTGGTGAGGGACCAGCGTGGGACATCCCAACCGGTGGCTCATTGGGGGTCGACATCGATCAGCTGAGAATATGGGTGGAAACGAAGAAAAGCTTGAACCAACTGTAAATGAAGGATTCTCACTATTGTCCAAAATACCAAACATTGTTTGGCATCACAAATTACAGCATTTTACATTTATTAGTACTAAAAAATAAGGAAAATAATAAAAAGTGCAAGTCAAATATATTTTATGAAAAGAATGGTTTGCTTAAAGCCACTGTAAATTGCTAATAAACAAAGGGATAGTAATGAAAATTCTTTCATCATTTACTCCCCCTCAATTTGTTCCAAACCTGTGTAAATTTCTTTGTTCTGCCGTACACAAAGGAAGATACGTATTTGGAAGAAGGTTAGTAACCAAGCAGATCTCACCCTCCATTGACTACCATAGTAGGAAAAAAAAATTATGGCAGTCAAGGGGGCATCACTGTGATTTTGCCAAGTAAGACATGTTCCTGTATCAACATATTTTGTTGATCCTGGAACAACATTCCTATCCGAAAATTTAGTCCTAACCTTTTCCCAACCCCTAAACCTAACCCTACCCATAACTTATCCCTAAAATCAGAGGGAAATGATAGTTGAATAACACTGTTGTGGAAGTGTTAACCCAGGTTGTAAGCCTAAACTTGACATAAATGTTAAACTTGTCTCTCAAATCTGATTGGTTGACTGGAATGTTGTTCCAGGATCAACAAAGATGTTGATCCAGGAACATGTTGTACTTGGTGAAATCATGTTCACCGTCAACGTCAGCCGAGATCTGCTTGGTTATTAACATTCTTCCAAATATCTTCCTTTGTGTACATCAGAACAAAGAAATGTATACAGGTTTGGAACAACTTGAGTGGGAGTAAATGATGACAGAATTTTAATTTGTGGGTGAGCTGTCCCTTTAATATTATTTATAAACTATATATTAATGTGGCAAGTTGCTACATTGTTTTTCAAAGCTACAGTTAGGCTAATTAATTTAATTAGCAAATTGAATAAAAAGGAATTAAAGCAAATGGAATAAATGTTTATTCTTATGATTAATATATGGAACTATGAATAACATTTGTTGTCTTTTATCATAAAAAAGCAATAATCCAAGAGAGGCTGTGCATTACAGTCTCTTGTGGCTTATTGCATCATTATATAAATAACCTGAAACCAAGTTCTGTCATAATACCGAGGAAATGTATGCAGCAGTATTATTTCAGGGTCCACACTTTTTGACTAATTTTTTTTTTTTTTTTTTTCCTAGCCTGGAAAACAGCATTTTAAAAATTCCTGATTTTTTACATGTTTTTCATGACTGTGGGAACCCCGATACTTCTAGTAGTACCACATGGAAAATGCCCAAACCATTTTTTATTAAATAAGTTACATTTATGTTCTAATATTGCTTTATTATTATTATTATTAACTCTCCTGTCAAATACAGTAAAACACACTTCTGAGTCAGAAGTATTTTTTCAAATCTTGCTTTATCATTATTAGGTTATTATTATTATTAAAAACAACCACATAAAGGAAACATGCAGAGAGGGTTAAAATAGAGTTGTTCCAGCGTCATTTGCATAACAATGATGGCAACAACCCGCGCTGGTTTTTGACACGCCCCCCGAGCGGCGCTTCAGAAAATGAACAGGATCATAAGACGCCAATAATGATGGTAAGGACGTAAGGGAATGCACAGGGTGAGATAATGGTACACTTTTATCATGTAAAGGCACGTTAACATTTAATTACACTCTCTACTTAAAATTACAGTAATTATTATCGTCTATGAACGATAAGAGTTCATTCACGCAAAGCTTCCCAAACGGAAGAACTAGGAATAAACAATCCGTTGTTGAATTCACAAATGCGCTCATGCAGGCCTATGTTTAATGTCAAAAAGCATAACGGCGAAAACTTAAAGGAAAAAAAGCAACTATTAATTAGGAGTAGTCAAAGTCACCCGGCCGCAATATTATAAGCAAAAAGCTTATTTAAAAAAAGAACCAATGCAATTAATCAGTAAACAAACATATAGCCCGGTGCAGAGGATTTATATGGAGAGAGTTGCTCTGATCGGATCATGGCTTCCTCGACCTGCTGTCATGACTGTCTCCCCCTCACGCCATTGCAGTTTCCTGAAATCTCAAACTTTCAGGGACCTTCCAACCACAGCGCACTACCAAATGCATATTCATAACAGATTTTCAGTTTCCTGATATTACAAACATGTTTTGCATTCTTAGAGAAGCAGTTTATTCACCTGCTTTTATAATGTCAAAGTTAAAAAGCAAGCAAGCAGTAAAGCCCCCCTGTCTAATATTATCGAGCAAGCAGCTCGCTAACCGTCTGTACAGTTATATTAGCATGCTAGCCTGCTACATTTTATCAGCAAAAAATGGCAAAAACGCTGCCCACTGACGTATATGCATCAGTATAAATGTCCAAGCAAAGAGTATTTAAACCCAATTACCTTCTGCGAGGTAAACAACACAATAAAACCTCTAACACATTATTTCAGCTTCAAAAATATGACTGCCATATGTTGGTCCCCTCCCCCTTCTGTTTGCTGACAAGTTGAAGTTCGTGTTTTTTAGTGTTTTGTCATTTCTGATTCGTTGAGAGCGCAGGAAATACAGTCGTTTCTGTCATGTGATTGGCTGAGGAAGACATCGATCATTTCGTGATATATTTGGGGGCGGGGCCTTTCAAGTACACTTTCACTTCACAGCGCCGAACGTACTGGAACTTTCGCATGTCCGCCAGGGCGCTTGGTGACACACGTTTCAAAATGATCACGCTTTCACACACACTGGACTGAATGGGCTGTATTCACGCCTGTTTCAGTCCGCACGTATCTGTAGAAAGAGTCAAGATCAACATTTTTTCCTATTAGTAGTACACTACGGAAGAATTGACACAGGTTCCATAGATTGCATATGCATAGGTTGCATATGTTGTTGTTTGCTGAACAATGCATTTTATTTAAAACAAGTGTGATAAATGAAATTGTATCTCATACTTAAATTAGTGTAACAATAATTAATTACTTTTTGGAACGAAATTGTGAGATAATAACTTTTCTGCTTCTGATTGGTTCATACACTCGGGAGGCTGTTACCTGATTCGACGCTATCTCTAAAGCGCACGTCCTCACCATCAAAAACCAAGTAGTCTATTGAATTACCCCTCTATCGTACAGAGTTGCCATATGGCAACAATTAATTTCTACTAATTTCCTTGTTATTCAGAAAAAATACAATATATTGCACTATGGCAATTAAAAGGGTAGGCCTTAAGGTTGCCAATGATGTGCTGTTTTTAATTCCCATGACATGTGAATGTCCCTCAATTACTCTCTTTCCCACTGTCACGTTCACATGGAAGACACCTGTAGAAGTGCTCCAGAAATTGCTCTATTTACCTCATTTCTAAACATCTCTTCTCAAGGGGGATTTTTTGCAGCATCTTTGATAAGTAAATTAGAAAGTTTTATTCACAAATCATCTTTGTCTAACATAGTTTTACTGTAAATTGAGAAAATATCAACATTGCCATGTGGCAACACTGTACCCACTATGGAAAAATAGGTATGTTGCCATATGGCAATTCTGTACCACAGTGGAATTGCAGTAATGTATTTCCACATTGGGATTTTTTATAGATAGTGGCATCAACAATATGATTGCTGTTATTTATTTATTGAAGTGTTTTTTGTAGTATAGTTGTATTTATGTATAAATAACAAAATTATTTCTTCATTTCAGAAAATGAATATAGCAATATTTTATGGAAAGGGCAATAGGAAGAGTGCAGAGTTAGCTCTTCCATGTGATGAAAGTGAGGATGAGTTAGCCAAATGATAGGGAATTATAGGGATTTAATGATAAGGATCTACTTATTTATGATTTGCATGAGTTTCAAGTATAAATCTATCAATTTCTAAAAGAAATGTGCATTTAAATAGAAGAGAAAATCATAATTTTAAAAACTACATTTTTGAGCATTTTCCATTGTGGTACAGAGTTGCCATATGGCAACGTTTCCCTAAGTACCCCCAACCCCCCTAAAAAAAAAAAATTTTTTTTTTTTTTTTTAAAAATCTTTTTTGATTTGCATAATTGAAGCTATTTCATGTAATAAAAACTTATTTGAAAAAATATTTCTTGGTTAGAACATAATGCGTACCATAGAGGGTTAATTAGAATGTTATTACCAATATAAGAACTGAAATGTTAAAAAATTCTCAGGACAAGGGTATTCTAGAACGTCAGCTGGGGGCAAGTTGTCACTTTAAAAAAAAAAAAAAAAGCATAATTGTGTGCAGTTCAGCCTATTAATTACAATATTTGTTGGCCAAGACAATATGTTTTGGACGTTACTTTTTTATTAATTTAATTTTTTTTTAATTCTTTTTCGTTTCTTTTGTACTGTTTACATATTATCTGAAAATCCTATAATAGGCTGTGTAATAGGCTATTGTGTAAAAATTGTAACTCTTAGATCTGTTTTCCTGTGCAATAACGGTGGAAATCTTAATATTTTTTAATATTTATTTATTTATTTATTTATTTATTTATTTTAAATAGAGGTAGGTCTATGTGTCTATACGGAAATTGAGTAATGACTCACATGCAGAGAGATATTCACTGGTGTAAAAGGTGTGATAAAACTGTAGTTTTATAATGTTACCACACGAGGGAGTCCGTTCTTAAGATTTCAATGCTGTTCGAGGGCAATACATGCAAATACAGCTACTTACGAGTCAGTCAGCAGTCATTATAGTGTTACGAGGGTAATTCATGTGCTGAAATTAATACGTTGCACCTCATTTATAAAATCAATTTGTTAATAAAATAATTGCCAGTTTACTAAATTCCACCCTTCATAATTACCGTGCAATAGTGCACACAAATATGCAAATGAAATGACCTATTTTTTAATAATGAAATAAAAATAATTTATAGTTATTTAATACACAAGTTTTCAAAATTAATGTTCTGTCATTAGAGCATCCATGGTATTAAACTGTTGGTTTCAACTAAAATTTCATCTTAATATTAATTTACATTTACATTCATGGCAAATGTTTTTATATAGCATCTTAAAAAACAAATTGGTTGTGCAGGTACAGGAAAGAAGTGAAGAGTTCAGTAAACCTCAAATGTAATGACAGCAGTTGTTTCACTTTTTTCTTTATTAAAACAAAGAATCTAAATACAACTAACCTTAGATTAAATGCCTAACCCCCCATTGACTTAAAGCTTGACTTTATAGCTTGACTTGACTTTATAGAAATGACTTTATTTAGCACTTAACAACACTTGTATACTGTATTCTTAATGAAGAATACATTATACAAGTGTTGTTAAGTGCTTGAGAGAGGAAGGTTAAATCACAAAGCTCTAAAAACAATAGCATTAGTGCTGTCACAGTATTATTACAGTGCTGTTTAGTGGGCTGCTTCTCTGAAGCTTTTCATACATTTTTGTCTTTTGGGGAACTTGTTCCACCATCTACCATTTATAATGGGTAAATGAATCTTGAAATAAAACAACAGGGAAACTCTATTAATGTTCCATAACAAACCAAAGGTAAGCCAAGACAGACAATTTGCTAATACAAAAATGTCCAATTGGCTCTCAGTTGTACCTGAGGGACTTATGCAAATCAGTTTGCATTCTAATGTTCTGAATGGAAAAGGTTTCTATCTTTAATGGAGGATTTGTTTGGTTTTGAAAGTTGTTTTACTGGATAACGTAAATGCCAATGAATCAAGAAGGTTGATTTATAAGCTGAAAATTATAACCAGATCTTAATAAGTGTTTGCAGAGGAGCATTTCTAACAGGTTTAAGTTATGATGAAATAAACATTGTAATCTGGAATCCTTCAGATTTATATAAAGTCAAGCTTTAAGTCAATGGGGGGTTAGGCATTTAATCTAAGGTTAGTTGTAATTAGATTCTTTGTTTTAATAAAGAAAAAAGTTAAACAACTGCTTCTTAAATTATACAATTAGTTAAAATATCTCAAATGTACTAAAATGATACATTGGTCTTTTGGCTAGTAGTCATGTATTTACAAATTGTAACAGCAGCCCTTACAAAACGTAATTTGGGTTGCAGTGTAACCTTATCGCCCATCAGCTTTCTCTGACACCTGGCTGATGCTATCAGGTGAGATAGGCTTGTTGTTGAATGTGACCTCAGTGTTGGAATGACAGATTGTATTCTTGTGGTTGTTTCTCTTATCAAGTCAATACTAACCGCATGGTGTAAAAAATTACTTTTTGTCACACAGGTGTAGATTTTATGTCCACTGAAAGCACAGAATGTGATTCAGTGTTTTTAATAACCCACTTAATTTAGAAAGAAAAAAAAAAAACTTTAAACAAGTAAAGCATAATTTCTCCATAATTTTTCCAAATGTTTTAAAACATGCTGCAGATATACAGGTTGTTCACAAAGAATATAAAATGTAATGTACCATAATGTGATGTTTTTAATCTAAATAAAAGGTGATACTCGACAAAGCAATTTAGCCCATTATGAGTACTATGAACTTCCCATTAATATTGTGGCATTTCCTCGATTCTGATCAACAAAAGTTAGAATCAGTGAAACAAATCAAATTTTGTTGGACTGCAAGGCACAAACTAAAGGTTGTATTTGAATAGCCTTTGGACAGGTAAACAAAGTATATGGTTTTGGTTCTGTCTCTGCTTCCTTTCCTCAGTAATCCTTGCCATTTTCAAAAAAAGGATGTGTGCAAGGTTCCTGAATGTAAATTCATCCAAATAAAGCCTCCAAATAACCTGAATGGTTAACGCCACCACTTCAGATTCACTGGTCAGGAAAGGCCAGACCAGCGTTCATTTGACATGGAAAATGACAATGGACAGTGGTTTCAAAATCAATTTGCCTTAAAACCATTACCTCCTCTGGCTGCCCACCATGAAATTTGCCCACTGTTCCAATTGTGGCGTGCGCAGTCGCCTAACCTGTGCTTATCCTACAGTCAGGTGATCTGTCAGTATTCAGATTTGAATTAGTCAAATAGGTTAAATGACACTGTTTAATGCCAAGGGGTTAAATCATAAACATGCCTTTAAACTACCAGTTCAAATGAGTACAACAATATAAACACATATAGGCTTATAGCTTTATGGAAATGTGGCTTATAATAACAATCCCATGTACGTTACAAAAGGCCCAAGTGTTTTAACAAATGTAATGTATTCACAAAAAGACAATTTTATCTCTTGTGGGCATCGTATGAACACATCGGTTATTACAGTCGCCACAGCAGTGTCGGCATTCACCACACGCTCTGTATTTGCACAGTGGCCACAGCTATATATATATATATATATATATATATATATATATATACATATCATAGATTGGAGTTGCTTATATGGGCTACTTTGGCTAATTGCCTGTGTTTTCCAGGTGTGACCCAACCAAAGGCACGTTATATTTAGTTTTACATGTGACATCTGTTGCGAGGGCTTGTTTGTTTTGTACGTGGTGCTGCTGGTATTCTGAGCGTCCCAGGTGGATAACTTTCCTTATTAAGCCTTTCGTATTTAAATGAAGCCACATGGCAGGGGTTTGTTGCGAGCCATTACACTTGTGATTACATCTTGTGATTGACAGACACCCAGTATGCCTAAAACAAATATCAGTTATGGAGGATACTTAAAGGTTTGAATATACTCGTGTCATGTTTCAATGAACAACACTCGCTGGTTCTAGGCTCTATTGTTTTCTGGGTATAAGTTGTGCCCTAATGAACTGGAGTTATTTTTATCATCCTGCAGACACTATATATGTCTGTTCTTGTGAAAATAAAAATCTGTCAAGCACCTCTAAATCTGACTTCTTCAATCTAAGCAGTGTCCATTTTGTCCATCCTTGGCAATAAATGGTTTCTTAAAGATCCCTCTTGGCCAATTGGCTACATCTTTCCCTTTATATCTCGCACACTCTGGTCAATGTTTATTTGCTCTTCTGTCATCCCATTCAAAAGTAGATTTATCAGCAGGTGTGGGACACCTTCCATCACTTGACCCTTTAATTTCGCCGCACCAGTACTCGATTTGCAAACCCCTGGCTTTTTAACAGGCTCTTGGGACCAGCATCTGATAAAGAGCAGTGCTGGAAATCTTTTTCCAAGATGGTGCGAGATTCCAGAGGGGTCACGATGGAGGCTGGGGGGAAGGAAGCGCTGTCAAGTGAGGCCTCTTTGTAGTTGCCTTTGTTGCAGGTGTTCTGCCACTCACTATTATCCTCTGCTGTCTATTCATCATCTTTACCTGCGTGACATCTGCTAAACTAAGACACATTACTATCAGGATAGAGACTCTTGCACTAAAACTTAACACTTAACATGTTGGCTGGGTTTAACAGGACTGAGAATCAGAGAGGTTTGGCCTACACTCAGGTTTAAAGTGATTAACTGATAGTCAAACATCTGCAAATACTTCTTAAAGGATTAGTTCACTTTAAAATGAAAATTACCTTAAGATTTACTTACCCTCAAGCCATCCTAGGTGTATTTGACTTTCTTCTTTCTGATGAACACAATCAGAGTTATATTAATAAATATCCTGCCATGTCCAAGCTTTAATGGCAGTGAACGGGACCAATGAGTTAGAAGCTCAAGAAAGTGCATCCATCCTTCATAAACGTACTCCACACGGCTCCGGGGGGGAAATAAAGGCCTTCTGAAGCGAAGCGATGTGTTTGTGTAAGAAAAATATCCATATTTAGCAAGTTATAAAGTAAAATATCTAGTTTCCGCCAGACTGCAACGTCAGTTATGCTTTTTCTTAAGTTGAATATGGAAGGCGGTCTGGCGAAAGCTAGATATTTTACTTTATAACTTGTTAAATATGGATATTTTTCTTACACAAATGCTTTGTTTCAGAAGGCCTTTATTAACCCCCTGGAGCCATGTAGAGTACGTTTATGATGGATGGATGCACTTTCTTGAGCTTCATACTCGTTGGACCCGTTCACTGCCATTATAAAGATTGGATGTGTCAGGATATAATATAACTTTGATTGTGTTCATCAAAAAGAAGGAAGTAAAATACACCAATGGCTTGAGGGTGAGTAAATCTTAAGGTAATTTTCATTTTAAAGTGAACTAATCCTTTAAGAAGAGTGAAGACTGGTCTGATAAGCAAAGGTTAATGATTTAAAACTTGTAGAAACCTAATAATTAAAGGGACAGTTCACCCAAATATGAAATTTCTGTCATTTACTCACCCTCATGTCATTCCAAACCTAAATGACTTTCTTTATTCTGTGGAACATAAAAGAAGATATTTTGAGAACACGTCAGTGTCCTTCTTCTTTTGTGTTTCACAGAAGAAAGAAAAACATACTGGTTTTGAATGACACGAGGGTACGTAAACGATGACTGAATTTTCACTTTTGGTAAACTATCCTTTAAACTTTTAAAAGCAGGGTTGAAGATTATGACAAAGTAGTCACAAAAATAATTTTAACAGTAATTAATTATTGTTAACAATAATTTAAAATCGATATAGTCGCCATTAGCAAAAGTCTGAAAAATCTTACGTTCGTCCATTAAACACTGCGTGAGCCATGATGTCCGTTTCACAAAGAAATAACTCTTGTGTTCACAGTTCTTTTTAATAAAAAAAAATCATAAATAAGAATTGAACTTGTATGTTGGTTTCAATCAAACTCAGAGGGGAAAAAATTAAATATTTAACAAAAATTGGTTGTTGTTTAACTTCGTGGAAACTTTGATTGGGAGTATGGCAATATTTTGGAATCACAATATTTTTAACACACATATTCTTGCAAAACGGAATATAGCACAAACACAATCAGGATCGCTTCAATGCGTGCATCAAATAAGAACAAATAGCTTCTGAACATCTGTTTTTATTAAGTGATTCTGTAATTTGTCTACTATTTGACTACTACATTAGTCATTTTCTTTAGTCTGGAGCCCTGAAAAGAGTGTGCTTGCTTCTCTGTCTTGCTTCAAATCAAGATGAGTTTGGCAATTTACGCTCACAATGTGTTTTTAACTTGTCACACTGAATACTTTCAACTCCTGAGGGATGATGTCAGCAAAATACCTAACTACCACCAACAACCAACTAGCATCTGGGAGTAGTTAGAGCTACTTTATTCTCGCACCCTCAGAGTCAAGTGTGTGTGTGTGTATGAACTGAGAAGACAGTAAATGTTAAAATGTCAGCAGACTCAGCACACATGCTATAGAAATTAAAACATATGAATCTGTGTAATATCTTCATGAACATCTGCAGTGTCCACACTTACACACACATATGCACAAAAGCAATTACACCTCGTGTCCGGGCCTCTGAGGACTTCTGCTGGATTAAGATATTGTTTTCTGAGAGTAAGACAGCACAAGACCGGTCAGTGTCTTTGGCTGTTCTGAACCATGTAATGAATACAGGCCGTAGAGGAGGACTTTCATGCATTAGCTAGTCATATCAGTGGAGATCTCAGGTTTTCAAAACACTTTAGGATGAAATGAAGCTTGTGGTATGTGAGAAACTGTTTTGGCCTGACTTTCTATCTTAATTTGTCAGTCTCATATTCTCAGGGGCCAAACGCTGACTCCCAACGGCCATAAAGGAGTCTACTGAATCATCAAGGCACCAAATGGAAGCCAGAAAAAGACAATTAATAAACGAGTACGCCCTGGTGACAAGTAAACCAAAACCGAATGCAGATCTGTCGTATCATCGTCAACTTGAGCTAGTCTGCCTTTTGCATGCCGCATACAGTAAACATTGACCTTTTCCCTCTTTCATGATATGCCTGAGCACACAACCTCTGTGCTCATTGGTATGCAATGGGTTTATCTGACAGGCATGCTTTGTCAGACACATGTGATTTGATACAATGTCTCTGGGCTTAGTTCGTTTTAGTGGTAATGACAGATTAGTCCCACGTAATTGCCTCTCAATTGACTGTAGACATAACAGTGCTTGTCTTTTTCTGACAGAAGCTCAGATGCCATGTGAAGGCGCAGTGAATAAGTTAAGTGTTTACTCCTCTAAATTCACAGTTCAGGTATTCTGCTTAGCTTTGTTGAGCTGCCAATGGCAGAATGACAGCTGCCCCATCTGTAATTAATTTCTGATTCCTATGTACATAGACACCATTTCGTACGTCCCTGCCCTCTCACGTTAGCATTCAGAAGGTAAATCTTTGTTTTCATTTTTCACCACTGGAAACACAATGAGGGATTTTTTGTTATACAGGACGGGTGTGTATGTAACTTTTTCACCTTATTTTATGCTCGTGATGACTTGTTGCAAGAAGAGAAGTCATCAGGTGAATGGCATTTGACATAAGGCCTTAGCAAACACTCACCTGCAACAACTAGTATACGATAGAGGCTTTTTTCATCAGACTCATTCAGGATAAAGTTCAGTATGAGTTTTGAAATCACTTTATATTGAGTTACAAGCAGCATGTTGTGCATTTGTGTCCATTTTAATCATTAATGTGTGTCAACACAGCAAACAAAAGTATGTTGTTCTAAGAACATTTTGCTTAGGTTCCCATTAAGATATTATTTCTGAATAACAGTCAAGATGTTAAGGGAATGTTCCATTTTATCATTTCGCAAACATTAGAGGAAACATATTTTTGAATGTTATATAGACTATAAGGTTCTATTCACACTACTGGATAACTTAGAGAGAACCTTGCCAGAACATTAGCCAACATCCCTGTTAGCTGGGAAATGTGCTGCAGTCTTTCTCAACTAATGAATATGCATGTACATATCATTTAAATTCATAAAGCAGTGCTGTGACCTTTAATTGATCTCTTCTTTAAAAATAAAAATGCTTAGCTGTTAGTTGTATTCATGCCATGCATTGGTCAAAGCTTTTTGTAAGCAGTTCACAATGTTATTTCCCATTGTCAGTCAGTTTTTTGTCGATAAATCAAACCTGTGAATGTTCTAAATCTGTAAGATGCACGGTATTTAGAGGGCAGCTGCCCCTCGATGGAAACTAACGATAAAAGGTGACACCTGTTTTTAATGAAACAACAGGTCTGTTCTCCAACTTGTGCAAAAGTAAAATCATTCTGGCAAAAAAAGCAATCATATACTCTTCATCATAACTGCATGGGAGATTCTGACAGAGTTCAGGCATGGTATGCTATAGCTAGCTCTGTTAGAAAAGGCCTTGGATTTACTAAAGTCTAATGCAAAAAAAAAAAAAATCCAGCTGACATTCACTCATATGTGATGTAGAATTCAATTAATTTCAATAAATGAAGATAATGCAGGCTGTTTTCATTTGTAGACATATATTTAAACATCATTGTAACAACCCGCACTGGACTGGCGAGTTGTTTCTATGCAGGCTATATATAGCATTAAGTGCTGGTAGGCTATTCAGTTCATTGTGATTTTTTTTGTTTTTTTTAAACAAAACATAAAAAGAGAAATTATGTGCTAGCAAGTGCCAACCTGTCCGCCCTTCACAAGAGAGAGTGTTTCCATACTGTTGAAACAACAACACCCTCTTGAAACAAATTTGGCATATGACTGATATGAGTGATTCGTGTTTCTCAATGAAAGGTGTTGCAAAGTTAATACTTTCTCTACCGCATTCTGCTGATTGACACACTTGAATAGATTTCACATTCTGTGCTTCATTTGGTGACCTAAATAAAGCTGTGGGTACACATGTGTAGTTTATCATTAGTGTTTTATCTAAAATGTTTCTTCGCGGTTGGTTGCTTACCTAAAGAATACAATAATGGGGTATTTTGAATGTTTGGAGATGTAAAATTCTTTGTGCCTCTGTAACAATTTTTTGAAAAGTACTTCCTTGTATTTGAAACACACTGAAAAAATATTTAACAATGAGTATTTGAAATACTGTATTCACATTTTGTTGTGAAAGACATATTACTAAATATTGAATTGCATTGTTGCGTAATAGTGTAAATGTTTAGTGTTTTACTCTTATGTCTAAACATGACTATGCAAATCATTTTGTTTTTATGTTAAATAATGTTTTTGACTTGAATAAAACGTCAATTCGGGTGTTTCCATTTTTAATGCATATGTCGCAATATTATTCAGGGCTGCACGATTTATCGTGATTAAATCGCACACGATTTGGCAAAGGCTGCGATTATTTAATGCGCAGCTTGTCAGAGCTGTACGGCTCTGTGATCAGTAGTAAATGCTTCGCCATCTGAAGGCCAGAGGGCGCTCTTGCGCAGAAACTCCAAATAACATGCAAATAACAGAAGATTGAAACGCTTTGATTTATTAAACATGACTAATAAACACTGCTTTATTCTGTGTAAAAAGCCACATCATCTTACCGAAGGATGCTCAGCTGTCGTTAGGAAGTGAGTTTGGAGTAAAAACATGTTTTTAAATGTTGTCTTTTGTTGGACAAGTTGATAAATGATGTTAATAAATGCTTCTCATGTCTGGAAAGATTTTTGACGCGTGTTGTTTTTTCAAATGTACATTATAAGCGATTCAAACTCGCAGTGCTTTCAGATGGATTAGCATTTGGAGCCATACTTCAATGACAAGCTGCGCATAAAAAAAAAAAAATCATCGCCTTTGCTATTTCATAATCGCACAGAATCGCGTTTAAGCGATAATCGCATTTTGTAATTTGAAAGTGCTTGTTATCATTGACACAAATAGATATAAACAATCAGCATGCAACTATTAATTATATATATACAGTACAGTTGTCATTTAATTGTAATAAATTATTAAACTACTAAGGTAAAAATTACTGTGAAAAAACAAGCAATATATGAAAACTAGAAATATACTGTTAATTTACGCTACAGATATGTACAGTGTTAAAATCACTTTGCCTTTCGATTTAGAGATATAAAATCTTGTTCCACTATATTAAGAAATGTTTTTTTTTATTATCTGTATTATTATCAGATATCAGTTATATTAGTATCAGTTTATTTCTGTTCATTTAGTATTTTAATGATCTGTTGTGATTGTAAACTGTGGTTGAGGACATCAAGACAAAAAGCAACCTTTTTCTTTGCATAAGATTCTTTTAAACAGACTGGTCAAGGTCAAATCCATGAAGTCACAAACTGAACACAGTGGACCCCCATCCTGCTCAAGCTGATTATCTTTTCCTCTCCTTTTACCAAGCAGCAACATCCCCTTGCAGCAAGATCTCAAGTGTCCAAACTCCAAACAGTCCTTATGAGCTTTTCTCCTGCCTTTCAATGGCCGTGGCGCTCTACAAGTCTCAACTTCACCTGGTAAGTGTGCACAAACACAGAGAGAAACTTCACCCGATTGTCTGATAACAACAGATCTGCTCTCCACAGTCTGATTCAAAGTTTATGCTGTCAAGATTTTATCATTAATCATATCGGCCCTGTCACACATTACTTTTATTTCCCATCTGAGTCACAAGTTATCACAGGCATCAAATTTAAGGGTTGTGCTGACTTGTTGTTTCCCAATCACTGAATCACTTTTACAATGTTTTGTTACAGTTTGGTCCCACTTTATTTTAGGTGTCTTTAACTACTATGTACTAACATTTAAAATAATAATTTGATACAATGCACTTATTGCGTACATACATGTTGTTGTTGTTGTTGTTTTTTTACATTGTACTTATATGTTAAAAATGACCTGCATGTAATTACAGCTGTAATTAATTTCTGTACTTTACATATTACATATAATTACACTGTTGAGCCTTATTCTCTTACATGTTAACACACCCGTAAACCTACCCATACCACCAAACCTGTGCCCAACCTTACCCGTATCCCACCTCAATAGCAGCAAAAGTGTTTTGGCTTACACTTTATTGTGTTAGGGTTCAGGTATGTAGAATAAGTTGACATGTAGTTGCAAAGTTACTTATAATCAGTATAATGTCTGTTGGGGAACCATCAAAATGAAATATGATAACAGATATTAGGCAGACAGTCTACTAATACTATAATGGCTTGTAGGTGACATGTAGTTACTTATAGTTAGTCAAATGTATAAAAATCAACTATCGAAATAAAGTGTTACTTTTTTTGCAATGCAATATGAACACAATAAGTATTTTGTACTTATTTTTTTATGTAAGTTGTTAAAGGACACCTATGTAAATGTAAAGTGTGACACTTTATTTTAAGGTGTCCTTATTACAGTGTAATTACACAAACGAGTATTGAGTAATATTTATTAACAATATGTACTTGTTTGTACATGTTCGGTTTACGTTTTTTTTTTTTGGAATATTGTTGTATTTATTATAAATGATTTATCTGTGTACGTTTTTTTTTTTTTTGTTTGTTTGTTTAATTCATGTGTCCTCTTAATCCTTAATCAAAATAGCTTCCCCTACCTCATGCAGCCATATCTCTTCTCTTCTCTGATGATGATACTGGTGAGAGGAGAGGATAAGCTGTCACTCACATGAGATTACAAAAAATATATACAAGTTATTATAAGATAAGTTTGGCTCATTGTCTAGCCCACAGATGTCAAGTTTTAATGATACATTCTACTATAAAATAATTTACGCTGACTGTCCAGATCTTGTCAAATAACTGTACACTACTAATTTGACAAAAACAGTCATTATGTTTTATTTTTCTTGTGAGATAATAGGTCATGGAGTGACATAAGACCTAGAGTCAGTCACATTCACGTTATATCCGTACAGTGTATTAGTGCTGTATTCATTAACACTCAGTTCACATAGAGTTCACTGTGCGCTGGCAGAACCAAGGAATCATGGGTCATGGGGGTTGACTTTCAGTTAAACCAAAAAGACGGGTTGACTAAATATAATGGTTAAAATGAATATGATTAAAGCTATAGAGTATGGAATGTTAGCATATCAGTGTGGATGGACCTAAAATGCTAATGTAGAATTGCTAAGAATGACAGTCTCAAGAGACTCATTGAGCATTAGCACAGTGATGAAAACGAATGAATGAACGAGTGATCTGGAATGTTTGGGGATCATATACGAGTCAATGCAAGTCCCCCAAGAAATCACAATCCACTCACTAAAATGAAGGAATCCAATCCAAGAGTGCTTAGACAGGCGCCATTTTTTCTAAATAGTGATTAAGTTCTATCGAATATCAGCACGGATCTTAAGTGCTTTTCTGATGAAAGGTCTACCGTCTTGATCCTCCTCATATAAACTTGTGAAATTGGATCTTTCAAGTACTTGGATAACTATTTAGCTTTTGCAAGGTAACCATTAGACAGCTCCAACACACGCTGAAACCTCTTTACCTAGTGAAAATCTCCTCTAAACCTTTTTTTTTTTTTTTTTTTGTTTGCCCCTCAGGCATCACTCATAAGGTTTCACAGACAGCTACAAAGACTGGAATTTGTGGCTGTTGATCCGGTAGCATAACAGTTTTTTTTTTTTTTTTTAACAAAGCAATGTCTAAACAAATGTCTTTAAATTGAGTGGTTCTGTAACCCCGGCAGGTCTCAATCGTTCCTAGGGCAACAATTACTCCCCGTAGACTTTGCTAATCCTGAAATATGGACCTGTGACTAATGTTGGAATTTAGCAAGAAATCAGCTCTTGTTTCACAAGGCTTTATTGGAATAAAGCATGATGCGGTTTGTGTGATGAATGCGCCCAGGCAAAGTGACTGGGCTGGGCCTCTGCCTCCTTGTCTTTCACTATCACTTTAGTGCTAGTGCTGATTGGAAGTGTCACAGAAGCATGTAACAAGCCTCTTCAGCTCATTGCCAAAGAGATAAGTTGTCATGTCAACAGCAATTCTATACAACGTACTTCTGAGATCTGCTAGATGTGTTTTCCTTTAGAAAAGGCATAAAGAGTTTTTTGGGTTTTTTCTTTTTTCCAGTGTTCTTGAACCTAGTTTACTGTAACTATAACTGAGGCGGATGTTGAGTAAAATGTGTATTTTATTTTGTGTTTGAGGCATTTTGGCTGGCAAACAGGAACAAAGAACGTGGCAAGAAATGCTAGCAATAACAACATTCTGTGGAAAAACAAAACATATTAATAATCTAAAAAATAATATAATAAATATAAAAACAACAGAATTTTAAGAACAAATCACAATGCACACAATTCTTACATATACAATAAAGTTGCAGTTACATTAGCGGAATTTTGCACGCAAAAAATACATGAAGCAAAGCCCACACTTGCAAACCAGGCAATTTTCTGTGGGTGAACCCATTGTGAAATACCAGATTGTGTGGATTCCAATTTAAATGACTGGATTTCGCCCACAAAAAATTCGCCAAACAACAGTAAATGTGACCATACCTTAAGTTATTTGTGCTGTCAATTTCAATATTGCTATTTATTTTTATCGCTATTTCTTAACTGATACAGTGCCAGTGCTAGTTTGTAATTCTGTGGAAAGTCGACAGACCAACAACATTACACTATATTCTTTGAAGAAAAACAGTAATCTTTCCTAAAATAACTGACATGACGTGTACTGTTTTGGTCATCCAAAGTTACTTGAAGCACACTTATTGCATGGGCAGCTTTGCCTTTCTCTCAAGGGCATAAAGATGACAGTTCCTGGATCACCATTACGTAGAATCTACTTTAAACTTTTACATTAGCAAAATCTCAAATGTTCAAATGTTTGATTACCATCACATTACTGACACCTGCTTATATAGTAAACAAATCTATTTTGAAGCAACTGTAGTGCAATTACTTAGAATTTTTGTATCATTTATTTAATTGTATAGTTATTTCTTTTTAATTATTTACGGTGTTGTTAATTGATCTTTGTGTGTTTCTCTCTCTCTCTCTCTCTCTCTCTCTGTGTGTATGTGTGTGGTTCAGGTAAACCCTATATTATGTGAAATGTCCCCACAAAGATATCCAAAATCCTTGTCCTTGTGGGTACATTTTTTGGTCCCCATAACAGCTTATAAATCATATAATTACACAATATATCATACATTTGAAAATGTAAAAATACAGAAAGTTTTCTGTGATGGGTAGGTTTAGGGGTAGGTTTCGGGTTAGAGGGTTATAATATACAGTTTGAACAGTATAAAAATCATTATGTCTATGGAAAGTTCCCATAAAACATGAAAACCCAAATGGATTGGATTCAATTAGAATTAGAAACAGACTAGTTAATTGGTATAATATGTATTTTGTGATTAATATGTATAAATGAATTAAAAAAGAAGAAGAATGTCATGGATTATATCTGTTAAAGCAGGTTCATTTTTATGCTAAATAGTTACTGTTTATTTTTTTATTCAATTTAATTCATTTTTTTGTTTTAACTGCAACTACAAGTGGAGTAAAAATATATTTCTGAGAAGGTGTTAGGCATCTTGACCTTGTTTTTACACATCCATGAAAAAAAGCTCAATAGCTGAACAATGAACTGAACAGCTAAACAGTGTTTGTTGGTAAATACTGATTTCTGATAAAGAGAATGTACCTCTTAAAATGGTCTGTTACATAAACAAGGGCTGCCTGTATTTGTATATACAAACTTTATAATCTTGTTTCAAAGATAAACTGTAACCGATGACAAAACAACACACAACATGAAAGATGATTCCAGTGCTGCACTGCTCTCATTTGTGGATGTTTTCCATTGTCTAGTCTTCTTTTAAAAGTCATAATCAGTAAAATAATATAGTATATAGTAAAACAAAGTAGTACAGTCTATACTATAAATAGCACCATTGTAGCCATATTTATTTTATTTAAATATGCTATATAACAAATTTAATATATAAAAACGTAGATATTCCAAATGGTTTATTGAAACAAAAATCTAATTTAAATATAAATAGACATTTGCACCTTAAATAATTCGTTACTCTTGCACATATGTCATTTCACTAAACTCACATAGTATATTCCAACCAAAAATGAATGCCACAAAATATACCTCAGCACAGCTTGATATCATTTGGCCTTTTATAGACCATTTCAAGCTCAAATATGAACTCTAGGAAGTCTTAATAATTCCCCAGAGGTTGTTCTCCTAGTGAGGAAAGAGAGTTTGTTCTATCATTCCCAAAGTGCTTAAGCATATGTATCCCATTTATGGCTGATGTTCTGTTCACATTGTTCATACCATCAGTCCAAGACCAGCTTTTTTCATTGTGCTACGTGAATCATACATTGTTTTTTTTTTTTATATTTTAGTCATATTTGCACTGTCATTATTACTTCAATCAATTAGTGAAACTGCCACAAAGTGCTGAGATGGTGGTTTTGTGAAATGTGTTTTTCCATCAGTGTTTTGCCTTTAAACCTCTTATGTGTCTTATCTACCAGCTGACTGAGCACCGCAGAACACCGCCTGTATTTATCTCTATGTTGTGTTTTCTGCTTTGATCCTGAATTACATTTTGCACCCGTACCAGAACAGCTATCAGGGCAATCGCGAAAGTAGACAGAATCGCAGGACATGAGGACAGCTAGAACATCCACAAACAAAATTACATCATGCCACCACACGGCCTCCACCACTGACCCACTGCATGCATGGGTGTAAAGATCTTCAAAGCCTGTCAAATGTCTGGAGGCATTAATCAGAGCGGCAGTTCAGCAGGAATCTTTACAAGAGCTCACATTCACTGCTCAAAGCATGAGGAAGATGAGGGTTCATGACTCGGCCATGGACTTGACAGATGGAGCTGGTCTCCGTGAACTTCCTTGTGTCTGATTGGTCATTTCTTTCTTGAGAAAGTCCCTGCATTCTTTCAGTGGTGGTGTATCTATCTCAGCGATGAAGCATTGCAAAATACTTTAGGATGCAGGTGTTGTTTGCTGCATTTTGGCACATCAGAGAGGTTACCTGAGAAATTGTTGATCGAACACGAGATTCTGACCATAAGGGAACTTTTTCAGGGACTGTGATTAAATTCACACCTCTGTTAACAAGATAGAGGCGTTTTGATCTTAAACTTTGCTTAGATGAGCATTTTTAGTGGTGTGAGTGGAAACATCAGCATTGCAGTCACCCATGATGCATCTGATCAAGAAAGTGGCCACCTACCATTATGTTATCTCTGTTCTGTATCGTTTCTCTGCGATATTATCTTCGCTGTTATACAATGTGGGTTAATGCCCGTATATTTAGTCATTCCAGTGGTCATCTGGGGAAATTTAGCACAATCTTTCCCAACAATCTTGCAGTTTATAACATTCTGTAGTTGATGTGATTCCAAAAGATACAGACGCAACTGCAACTGACTCACTTAAGATTTTATCTTAATACACTGGCTGCTTTAAATCATCACACCATCATCACACCGAGCACCTGTAACGTGACGGGACACATACGCCTACACATTTACAGCTTAAACAAAGAGTTTATGTGTGATGTGAACGGGACCAGTCTAAACTTTTCCTCTAGCTGATAAAAACGAAACTGCTTTGCAAAAAAATATACAGTCCAGGTAGACACAATAAATGCCGCAGTGGGCCTTTGAAATCCTGCACTTTGAGGTGCAGTGTGGGTAAGATGTCACACATTTTGAGAACACATGTTCCGTATGGTTGTGTGATTTGGTTTAGAGGACGCGCACATGAGTCTCGACTACCTGCTGTGTGACGGATGGTCTGGTATTTCTACATGTGAAAGATCTGCATTTTATTGATGGCTTGATGGATCCTCAGTCCCCTCCTCAGAAATGTGTCATGAGTATGCATACTTGCACCTTTCTCCTAAGCCCACCCATATTGTTAGAAATACTGAGTAACTCGTTTTTTCCCTCTCTCCTTTAATAGATTATTTGGCAAATTCTGATATATGAGAATTAGTGTTGGGTAAGCTACTTTGAAACTGTAGTTTGCTAAACTATATACAAGCTACTGATATTTTTTTAAAACTAACCACATTGATATATTTAAAGGTATAGTTCACATACAAATGAAAAATCTGTCATCATTTACTCACCCTCATGTTGTTCCAGTGTGCTTTTTTTTTTCTTTCTTTTTTTTTCAGAACGCAAAGGAGATATTGTTAATAAGTACATTGGGAACCAAACAACATTAGAGCCCACTGACTTCAAAAACAAACAAACACTGAGATGTTTCTTAAAATATCTTCTTTTATGTTCCACAGAAGAAATAAAAAGTAGAATTTAGTTAGCTATTTCAAATGAGGCCTTTTTTTTTTAAATGTAGGCCTTTATCTAATTACATCTGTACATTTATTTAGTTTTTAAAGTATTTAAAGTTGTATAATTTAATCAGAGCTATATTTGTCTTTCACAAAAACAATTGGGTTTTGATTAGATAAAATTTCCCAAATAGGGTGACAGCTAGGGGTGTAACAATACATCGATATAGATAGATACAATTGATTAAATGTCTAACGATGCGATGTAGCAATGCAACATGTAAAAAATCAATAAAACATTATAATAAGTATAAAATATTTAGGTACAAATAGACCGCTGAATTGAGTCTTCTTTTATGGTTTTGCATAAAAGGATTTTACCTGGCTAGAGTTTATTGATGTTTCTAAATCATGTTACTTTCTACCGGGTGTCTGTTAGATCACAACACTGGGGTAGAGAGCACTATGAATTGTTCTTCACACATTCAGTAAGTGAAGTTTAAAACTTAAAAGAAAAGGCTCAATAAACAGTTGCATCGATCTAATACACCACGCATCAATATTTTTTCCCTTTGTGTTTTGAAGTGCAGCTCTGTGTGCTGTGACTTCTTGTTGCTTCAAGCGTATCATTCTGTGCAAGGGATGCGCATAAGCGTTTTGTACCATCAGAGCCTTTTATAATACTTTTACGTAATGAAAGAATATTAATAGCCTATCTTGTTCTGTATCATATGTTGTTGCCTCACTTTTTACATTTACATTTAGTCATTTAGCAGACGCTTTTCTCCAAAGCGACTTACAAATGAGAGTAGTAGAAGCAATCAAATCAACATGAGTACAACAGTATGCAAGTGCTGTGTGAAGTCACAGTTTCGTCAGTAAAGTGCTCGTAGCAAGGAATTGTTTTTTTTTTTTTTAATACACAAAGATGGAAAAAGAATAGAAATTGAAAAAAAAATATTAAGATAGATAAAAAGTAAGTGCTACTATTACTGGGTCAAGTGCTGACGAAAAAGATACATCTTTAGCATTTTTTTGAAAATGGCTAAAGACTCAGCTGCTCGGATAGAGCGTGGTAGGTCATTCCACCAGCCAGGAACAGACCCGGAGAAGGTCAGTGAGAGTGATTTTGTGCCCCTTTGTGAAGGCACCACAAGGCGCCGTTCACTTGCAGAACGCAAGGGCGCATAAGTCTGAAGTAGTGAGTTAAGGTATAGCAGTGCAGAGCCAGCGGTCGTTCTGTAGGCAAACATCAGAGCCTTAAATTGGATGCGAGCAGCTATTGGCAGCCTCTGCAGACTGATGAAGAGAGGTGTGACATGCGCTTTCTTCGGTTCATTAAAGACCAGTCTTGCCGCAGCATTCTGAATCAGTTGTAGAGGCTTGACAGTGCATGCTGGAAGGCCAGCCAAGAGAGCATTACAATAGTCCAGTCTGGATAGAACAAGCGCTTGGACAAGAATTTGTGTGGAATGCTCCGATAGGAAGGGTCTAATCTTCCTGATGTTGTACAAGGCAAATCTGCAGGATCGGGCCATTGTGAAGCTTAAATGATCATCCATCACCACTCCAAGGTTCCTGGCTGACCTGGAAGCAGTAATGGTTGACGACCTAAGTTGAATTGAAAGGTTATGATGAAGTGTTGGGTTGGCACCGACCACAAGCAGTTCCGTTTTTGCAAGGTTGAGTTGAAGGTGGTGGTCCTTCATCCAGGCAGAAATGGCTGTCAGGCAGGCTACGATGCGACCAGCAACCGTCGGATCATCTGGTTGGAATGAGAGGTAGAGTTGTGTGTCATCAGCATAACAGTGATAGGAGAAATCATGATCCTGAATGACTGATCCTAGTGATGACATGTAGATGGAGAAGAGAAGTGGTCCAAGCATGGAGCCCTGAGGTACCCCAGTAGCAAGATGATGTGACTTTGACACCTCACCTCTCCAAGATACCCTGAAAGACCTACCTGAGAGGTAAGACTTGAACCACTGGAGTGCGGTTCCCGAGATGCCCTTTGACATGAGGGTTGACAGGAGGATCTGGTTGTTAACGGTGTCAAAAGAAGCAGACAGATCCAGCAAGATG
This sequence comes from Hypophthalmichthys molitrix, assembly GCA_037950675.1. Classification (NCBI taxonomy): domain Eukaryota; kingdom Metazoa; phylum Chordata; class Actinopteri; order Cypriniformes; family Xenocyprididae; genus Hypophthalmichthys; species Hypophthalmichthys molitrix. Next base: position 25,949,954 of record CM075496.1, on the reverse strand, counting down.
AGTACTGATGATTTTGAAGTTGCTCTTGCCAGTCTCAGGGCTTCAATGACTGAGAGCAGGGCAGTCTCAGTTGAGTGGCCACTCTTGAAGCCAGACTGGTGGTTGTCAAGGAGGTTGTTCTGTGTGAGATAAGTAGACAGTTGGTTGAACACAACTCTCTCAAGTGTCTTTGCAATGAAAGGAAGAAGGGATACTGGTCTGTAGTTTTCTAAAAGTGCTGGATTCAGAGTGGTTTTTTTAAGCAGCGGGGTAATCCTAGCCTGCTTAAAAGCTGTGGGAAATGTTCCAGTGTGAAGGGAAGAATTGATAATGTGAGTGAGTGCAGGTACAATTGAGGAGGAGATGGCCTGAAGAAGATGAGTGGGGATAGGGTCAAGCGGACAGGTAGTAGGGTGATTGGAAAGGATGAGTTTGGAAACATCTGCCTCAGAGAGGATGGAGAAGGAGGGGAGAATTTGTGTGTTTTCCGTAGAGATGTTATTGTCAGTATGTGGTGTGGAGAATTGGCCACTGATGGTTGTTATTTTATGTGTGAAAAATGTGGCAAAGTCACTAGCTGTAAGAGTTGATGTAGGAAGGAGGGCAAAGAAGAGAAGAAAAGGTTTTGAAAAGTGTGCGGGAATCAGTAGAATTGTTAATTTTATTGTGATAGTATGTGGTTTTAGCATTGGAGACATTAGTAGAGAAAGAGGAAAGGAGTGAGGGATATAAGCTAAGGTCAGTAGGATCTTTAGATTTGCGCCACTTCCTCTCTGCAGCCCTGAGTCTAGACCGATGCTCACGGAGAGTATCGGATAGCCAGGGGGCAGAGGGGGTGGCGCGGGCTGGTCCGGATGAAAGGGGGCAGAAGTCATCTAAGCAAGATGTTAGAGTGGTGCAAAGAGTGTCAGTAGCATTGTTAGTGTCCAGTGATGAGAACTGGTTAGGAGGAGGAAGTGTGGATGAGACCAAAGAGGATAGGTGGGATGGTGAGAGTGAGCGTAGGTTTCGCCAAAAAGTAACGTGGTGGAGTGTGTGTTGAGTTAGGGGTCAGGTTGAGATTAAAAGTGATGAGAAAGTGGTCTGAGGTGTGTAGTGGGGTAACCAGTGTATTGTCGGTGGAGCCACAGCGTGTGTAGATGAGGTCCAGTTGGTTACCTGATTTGTGGGTAGCTGAGGTAGCCACTCGCTTGAGATCAAATGAGGCAAGCAGAGTGTGGAAGTCAGCAGCCTGAGGTTTGTCTAGATGGATGTTGAAATCACCAAGTACTAGCAGAGGAGTACCATCCTCAGGGAAGGATGAGAGTAACACGTCTAACTCCTCCAAGAAGTTACCTAGCTGACCTGGGGGACGATAAACAACTACAACATGGATTTTAGCAGGGTAGGTGATGGTAATTGCATGTGATTCAAATGAGCTATTGTCACAGAGAGATGGTAAAGGATTGAACTTCCATTCATTGGACATGAGCAAACCAGCACCACCACCCCTCCCAATCTGGCGTGGTGTGTGCAAGAAAGTGATGATTTTTTAAATCACTTAATATACGTAATTAACTCTCAGAACAAACAGTATCACTAAAATGATTCAGGGCCAGGCGCGACGCAAGTGTTTTTTGCTAGTTTCAGCCCGACGCAGTTATCATTTTCACATCCTGCGTCACGTTGTTTAAATAGCAGTTCCGTTTGTGCCCATTTATGCACCCATTAGTGTGCTGGTCTGAAAACAGGCGCATTGCTGTGCTTTGCTATTTTGAGTCAACTGAAATAGACTGCGCCACTGACCGACTGAAACCTGGTCTAAAGTCAATGGTGCAATATATATATTTTTTTTTATTTAAAGAGTGTGTTAGTAATATGCGCCTATGTGGGGGTGCACAATGCACGTAAACTCTGCTTATTTTACAAACAGGGACGTGCAGCGGCACACAAACATGCCAAATATTAAAATGAAAAGGATTACAATGTAAAAGATTATTATTGTGTGCATAAAGATAAATGCTTTGGTGGAATATGTCTTGTCCCGTAAATGGTCTGCTCGTGTGCTTTAACCTCACGCACGAGCAGATACGTTTCCTCACTAGAGAAGTGTTCAGTTTTTCCTCTTGGAAATTCCGCCATGTAAATAACGAATCTTCCATGGCGCAAGCGCAACTGATGAGACTCTGATTGGTTTATTGCACGTTACGCCCAAAACACACCCATCACTCATTAAGAGAATAGGGACAATCCTTTTAGACCATTTATTCAGACACTGCACCTGCACCGTGCGCTTTAGACCATGCACTTAAATCGTTAAAATAGGGCCTTCAGACTTTCCCAGAGAGAACCGTTTAGAAAAGCGTGCTCGATTTGATCCTTCTTTTTGGTTTGCGCTGCTGTAAAGCTGCATGCACAACACAATATGTTCTTATAACTGTGATATGATGTAGCATTTTGTGTGCCCTACTACATGATAAAAATCTTACTTAGTGTGTTACTAGAAAAGCTACACTTTTGAAAATGCTATGGTATGTGGGTAAGTAATGTCTCTACTTTCAGCACCCCAGCACTCACCCAGAACTGGAAAACCTTTTTTTCCTTTTAGAGCAGGTGCTCTGCATTTCCACTAACCTGGTTAATAAAAGAGTGTTATGTTACTGAAGGAATGAGAAAGACCTGCTGAAATAATAGCATTGACTTTTGAGTTGGTTGCCACCTTTTTATAGAAAGGTGTATGGATCTTGTAATCTTTATGACTCTTTTGTGTCAAATCTTTGTAAAAACTGAAGAGTAATAAAGGCCTGTGGAGGTATCCAGGCTGTTTGGTTTCATAGGTGTTAAGGGTTGCAGAAATGAGCAGGGTGTCTCCGGCACATGAGAGATGATATTTTGATGGAGTTCACATTTGAGGTTGAAGGACCCAAGTGGTGGCTGCAACCTACAGGTTCATTCTGAAAGAGTCAAGTACCCTGTGGCCTCAATCCAACGTGCCTCCAGGCAGAAACGGCGGCCTCCTTAAGTTACATGGACTGTTGAGAGTACAACAGCCATTTCTCCATTACTAACCACATTCAGAACAGTGCTGTGTTGGGACATAGGGAATGCCATGATAGTTGCCCTAAAGCCTAATCAACATCTCTGAGGAGACACAGTGGATCTGTACTCAGATTCACCTGTTGTACTAGCTTTGATGAGACATGGTATCTACATTTACATGCACCCAAATAATATGTTAGTAACATAGACTGTAAAAAAAAAAGATGGACCTTCACTCTCTTCCATTGTAGTAAGTGAAGCCGCCAGTGTGTCAATATGGCACTGACATCTTGAGTCTCGAGTCTGCGCATAGTAAACTTGGAGCCCGAGTCTGCGCAGTAGTGAGCGCGAAGTGGAGCCACCGTCCATACCGGTGTGATGAATACAATCCTCAACTGGATTGAACTGGAATAAATACTTTGAATGTTGCGATCCTATCGGACATATGATAGCAACCTGAATCGTAACAAAGCACTGTTCACCAGAGGAAAAATTGCCCCCTGACTAAGCCTGGTTTCTCCCACGGTTTTTTTCTCCATTTTAACACAGAAGTCTATTTGCCACCTGTTTGCCATCTGATGTCACCTGTTAGAGTTTGGGTTCCTTGCCGCTGTCGCCTTTGGCTTGCTTAGTTGGGGACACTTGACATTTGACTTGACATTTGATATTCAACAGTGCTTTGATCTGCCGGCATTGACACTATTCTTTAAGAGCTGCTGTGCAGCCAAAATTATATACCAGTTATCAATGTAAAGCTGCTTTGACACAATCTGCATTGTAAAAAGCGCTATATAAATAAAGGTGACTTGACTTGACTTGAAAGAACGAACACTTTAACTAACATCAGTGTGATTAAAAACTGCCTAAAATGACAGAAAGCATCTTTAGAAGAAAAAATAATTGACGTGTAATTTGACTGTTTACTTTGTCTCACATTCATTACATTAGAGAGGGCGGGGTTTATGACCTTTACTGCATCCAGCCACCTGGGGGCGATCAAGACGCTTTGGCTTCACTTTTCAGGACTCGTGTGGCACGCTTGGTTAGTAATCAGATATTTCCTAAAAAAGTTCTAACATACTTTTTAGGCATCAGACAACAGGGCAAAAAGCAATTATACTCACAGTAGCTCTAGTGACATTATCGCAGTGGTTTTTCTGAAAGCTGTAACTGGGTAATACACATGCACTGACGTTTTGTCCGGAATACATGCAATGCATGTCTAAACAAATATGTGAAACTGATTGCAAGTTGCAACGTTTAGGGATCATATAAACTGGACTTTCACAATCTGAAATTGGATTGGATTCATTCCGACTGACAAAAATTAGTGAGTGTAATCGTACCTCTGAGTCTAAGGAATGCCAGTGGATTAGAGATGGAAAGTAAGGTTCATCCTCATGGGAGTGATCTGTCTTTCCGTAGAGTCCTGTGAACTTCTTTTTAGTATCAGGTGCATTGTCTTGGGAACCCCAGCTGATGCTCTGAATTAGTTTGAAATTTCCCACATTAAAAGTGCCAAGACCAGGTGGCTCGCTATTAAATGTCCACGCTGTGTGGAACCAAATCAGTTTGCATGTCTTTGGACTGGAAAGCTTGAGGCCATTTGAACGCAGGTTATTTCTTACCTCAAACCACAGCTACTTTAATTCCGAACTGTCAACAGATACACATTTTTTACTCGTCTGTCTGAAGAACAGATAAGCATGGCATGTTTTCTGCTCCTATAGCAGGTTTTATCCCTACAACTTTATTTTTAAAAAAAGGGTGCTGTAACAGACTTTACTTGGTGTGAGAATTGATATAAAAAGAGATGTTTTGGCATTGCGGGTTATTTACCTTTTAATAAATCACATGCATTGTTATAAATCGGTCAACATTTCTGTTTCTTCTTTGCTATCATAGCGCACATGTGTTTTCACTCCCCAACTGATAATCTTCCAGCATGACAAACTTCATAACTCTGCGATTGTCAGATCCAGTGTGCTCTCATCGGCCCATGTGTTCGGACTTGGTTACAGTAGTTAGATACTTGTGTGACATGTGATGGCTGCACTTGTTGAAGAGGCTTTCTCAGAAGTCCAGGAAACAGAAGAAGCTGTAGCTGATGCTTAGGAAATAAAATGATGAAGAATGTACATACAAGTCATGCCCGAAATACGATTGTTGTTTGTAATGTGAAATGCCATCAGAGATTGTGTAAGTAGTTTTGCATGCAAGTTATGCTAGAGCTTTTCTCAGAACTAACAAATGATGTTTTATTAACAAAGTTTGGGAGGAACACATTCAAATGATCTAACTAATCATCACATCACTTCAACCAGCAGTCAGCAATCAACATATTACTCTGGGCCAAATACCGAACTCGGAGCCCTCTCCTTGGACAGCATGCCAAATATGCATACTGTTTATGCTATCTGATTATTTGTAAGTGTGAACTCGTGAATGTTCATGTTTGTAGTTACTTTTAACCAGATGTGTCAAGGTGGTTTTTAGTGGATGAATGAAGTCTGTTTCAAGTTTAAATGTATCCAAGCAGAATAACCACAGGTGTAGTTCATCACATTAACTATGAACATGTTCCACTTACATTTGACAACCAGAAAGGTTACAAATACTTTGTATTTACACATACTTTGTATTTGTTTGTGCCTAATTGCAGATGTGTCAGAATGTAAGGTGTGATGCCTCTGAATAGCAAATTGTGCATGTTTGTCAAATAACCATAAATTTAGAAAACAGCCCATCATGTACAGTTGCCTGTAATTGAGAAGCACATGTCAAAAACAATAATGACCCTCCGGAAGCTTAGACGTGTAGCCCATTAATTTTTTTTTTAAATCTGTGATAGTTCCTCTGCTATAATGAGCTTTAAAAGCACAATATGTAGGATTTTTGGATTAAAATATCCAAAAAACACTAGAACAGTGTTGTATATTTTGTTGACTTGTGTACGTACATTATCGCAAATGTTTCCAAGAATGTTTAAATCCAGAGAAATAAGCAATTTTTAACCAGGACATGGACGTGTCCGACTGCCTGTGCATCGCCTATCAGTGACGTCATACCCACGTTACCCTCGATTTCTGGTTTTATGTTGTAGAAACCATGGAAACACCAAAGATGCTTTAATATATTACATGTTTTATCAGACAAGGGAACAACTGTTTGGTTACATTTGTAGACAGAAAACAAATTATTGCACGTTTAGACTTATTGTTTAAATCTCGTTTTCTTGATTTTATTTAGTACTATGCTTTTACCATGCCTCAGAAAAAAACACTATTTCATGAAGTAGCTAACATAGCATAATCAGATGCAGCTTTATTTTTAGTAACAGAAATACAGCATTTTCTCCATCATACAATATGTTTGTATTTAACTGCATGCCATTTATCAGCACAAGCCATCCAGCATTTATTAATATGATATTGTAAAATCGATCTGACTTACTGTAGTGTGCAAAAAGTGTCTCACAGCAGCACACTCAAATCTATCTAATATGATAAAACAGCGCTGCGTTACCTCATACGCTTGACCAGAGGAAGCGGAAGCGGCGACTGTGGCATAATAAAAGTTCCGCTGCTGTCGAGCCGTGTGTCGCGATTGTCTCTCATTAGCAATCGCTCCAGCGGCCTCGTTCAGCTCCCACAGCACTCGGCCCTGCTCTGCTTCATACTACAGTAACGTTAATAATCTCATCCGAGTCCCATCCCGATTCTTTTCCACAGGCTTTGAGGTGAAGACGACATTTCCTAAGATTCTGCGCTCAAACTCGGCATCATCAAGCTACGCCTTTGTTTTGAATAAGCAACCTCCAGTGGAAATTCTACATACTGTGCCTTTAATCTTTTAATTAATTGGAAAATTGCATTGCACCTTAAAAAAATTTGACTGATTGATTTTACTTTTACTTTACTTTTTCTCAAACAACAATCAAGTTGTCTCAAATTCTTTACTCCTAGCTGTGTATGAATGAAAATAAATTATGACTTCAATAACATGAAACCCCATTAGTTCTTGTGTCACATGACTTAACTTCATGACGTCATAACAAAAGCACCAATAAAGTTTGATGTTATTTCCGCATTGCCATTTCAAAAGTCACTGTAATGTAATCTTGCAAAAAAAAAAAAATGATATGATAAATAAATGCAGTTCTTTTGAACTCAAATGATCCCAGACATTTGAACAGTAGTTTTCATGAGTTGATCAATAATTCGATTTACATTAGTGCGTTTTCGTTTTAAAACGCATAAGTTTTGCTACGGTTACGCCTGTCGTTTACACTATGCCAGCATTTTTGAACTTTGAAAACGGAGACTTTAAAAAATGCTGCAGAACCCGTTTTAGTTTGAAAGCATTTCAGTATAAGTTGACCAAAACTGAGACTTTTGAAAACGATGGCGTGGCTGCCCACGTTCGCTCTGCGTTCTTACACGACCGTGTAAATGATAACATGGAAACTGAACTGTCATTTTTAGCAGCTATTGTGCAGTTAAACTCTGCTCTGCATTTTTTTAATACTGCAGCTACCTACATGTGCAAGAGGGAACTGTTTACACTTGTACGCGCATGCCTAGTGTGCATGAACGGTCATGTGATATGCGTTTTCAGCCGTGTAGTGTAGACGGAGATTCTGAAACGCTGTGGAAACGCCAGTGTAGACAAGAATCATTTTCATTTTAAAACGCCGTTTTAAAACAAAAACGCACTAGTGTAAACGAGGCCTTAAATTTAGTCTGTTCTTAATGCAAAGTAATCATATCACCTCAGACGACTTGAAAAAACAAAAACAGCTGAAACATTCTTCAAATATCTTCTTTTGTGATCCACAGAAAGAAGGGTGTCATGAGTTAACTTTCTCTTTAACACTTACGAACATTAGTGCATGACAATTGTATGAATAAGAGCAAAAAAAAAAAAAAAAAAAAAAAATACTGCCCCATATTTTCTAAAATACCTTTCTAAATATCACCCACAGTATATTCCAGAGTCATTATAAAACTGAACGAAGGCCAAGGGTTACTGTGCTCTCCAGCCCTGCAGGGAAGACCTGGCTCACTTTGAGGGATACAGCTGGCATACTATCAGACAGGTAGTTGGGAGGATTTAATGTGGAACAGTTCGCTTTCTATGGCAGTGAACCTGTTGCAAACAGAAGAGAGAAAGAGATGTAAGATGAATCCAGGCTGGTCACAGTATGGCCTGGGAAAGTCAGCCAAAACATAGGAGAATGGGTTTCACGGATCCATAAAAGCTTTGAATTTGTCCATGTGAACAATTGAAACAAAAGTACGACACGCATTTGTAATTTTCTGATTTATTATGGAAACGCTGATGACAAAACCAGAAGTGTAGCTGCGTCGATTAAGACATCTATGAAAAATCCTTCTTCCAAACTTGGGATTTTTGAAATGGCATGAATCACTGTTGTCAATAAGAGGCCAAATGCATGTCTTAAGCACTTAGTTTTGCTAATTTCTTTCTTTTTTGAAGATAACGTGCATGTCACGCTTGTTAGGAGAAAGTAAAAACCTGGTGTGAGACGGCATCCCTGGAAAAAAGAAAGCAGAATGAAAACAAAAACACTGTGGGATGTGTGACAGCTCTCACCTCCGAACCCAGCAGTTGTTTGCTGGTTTCAAATCACCCTAACGACCACATAATGACCTCACTTGAGTCACCTGCTGCTGTGACCAGGCTTGACCTGGCATCTCTTCTGGAAAAAAATCTGTTGCCTTTTAGAAATGCCTCACAGAAACTATGTGGACCAACATGCCATTTTAGCTGCTCGTGTTTAGATTTTCCGGTTTCATTTTTGTAGGTTCTAAGGAATCCAGGAACCCCGATTGTGTTAAGGTAAAGATAAAGACTGTAGTTTTTTTTTTTTTTTAAATTGATAAGGAACTCAAACCTACAATGGAGCACATCTGAGATGAGGAATGTTATGGAAAGGAAAACATCTTGCTGGATACATCCTGCCCTGTGAACAAAGGCCTTTGCCAGATGAGACCCCTGGGACCTTTGCACCACTCTTAAAAACTCAGAACATTTATGCTGCTTTAAATTTCCTTTTACATCTTTCCCTTGATATCTCAGCTCAGGGATATTGTTTTCCAGAGCTGCAGGTTTTTATTTCGAATGCTCTGAATCACATATGTTCGCCTTTCCTGGTCAAAGTTTCGACATGGTTTTAGTTATAAGCTCAAATAGTCACATTCGACAGATCACCTTTGTAGTACGATCACTTTCAATTCCGATCTTAAACCTGTTTTTAGAACAGAATATTATTGTTGAGTGATGTGATGTTTATTTGGCATTGACAAATGTAGTACATGAATGAATAGAAAATCATCATCTGAGTTGTTGTTTCTTTTAAATTTGACACCGTAACATTGTTTGAAAAGACACAATCTTCAATGAACATTCACTGACCGTTTGGAATTAGGAAGCTCAGCCATTGTGCCAATTCCCATGAAATCTCTCGATATTTCTTTCAGTTGTTCTCCATTCGTAATTAGTCGTGGTCAGGCTGATCAAAGGACTCGGGCGGCCGGTTGCATGTGAACCAGCATCTCTCGTGATGACATCCGCAAACCAGAATGAAATATGAAATATCAAGTTTCCACGGATGCATGGACTTGTAAGGAAAAAAAGCGAAAGAATTGGGGGATTTTCACACCGATAATGTGAAACATTTGGTGCATGATGTTGGCCTCTGAAGAGGAAAATCCAGAGCCAAAAAGCGGTCTGGCAGTAAAACAGAAGCAAGTCAAATGCTAAAACAACAGCAGTCATTGAGAATCACTGATTTAGATGTCATTACGGCATCTTCCTACACTAGATAGCTGGGCTCTCATGGAAGACTAGAATGATTTGTGCGCTCAGGCATAGCATGGCGTGGCTTACCATGAAAGAAACAAAACAGACGTGTTCTTACTTGCGTTCCACTTACACATCACAATATGTTGCCAGAAAAATAACCACTTTTTGCAGCTGCAATAAATATTTTGGTTAATACAAAATGGCTCTCGCCATATTTTGCTGTCAGACATTTGGAAGCCCATTTTGTCAGAGTAAAAAAATAAAACATGTAATTGAGTAAGTTACACTTTGAGATGTGAAGTTGCAATTTCAAGAAATAAAATAAAAAATTTTGAGATATAAAGTAACTGTGAGATATATCGTTGCAGTTATGACAAATAAAGTTTATTACCTTTTACTCTGAGGCAGAAATGGGTTTCCATACAGACAAATATAAAGTGATGTAGAAAGCAGGTAAAAAAGGGAAAATAATTCAGAATTATATGAATTATAGGTACCATGCATTTCAAGACCAGACCAGATATTATGAGGTAATCATATGTCAGTAGGACCAACTAAGATTAGAAACTCAGAACTAAGGATTACACACTAAAGAAAATGGATTAAATGACTTTCACTGTATAAATCACTCTCTTAAAATAAATACAACCAGTATTGTCTACCGGTAGTTTACTATCGGTCATCTCATGTTGTAATACTGTAAGACACATTTGAGGCCAGAGCCGTGCAGAGCTGAGGTTTGCACAAATTTGTTTATCTGAACCAAATGACTCACTTCATCCTGCTGCTTCATTTGGAGGTAAATGCGGTATAGAATTACCCTACAGCCACTCACTCCATCTTTTGTACAAAGGCTGATTCAAACAGACCGGTAAGAGAGAGGCATCGCTTCCCCGCCCATCGGATGTTCCCCTGCAGCTCCGAATGAAGTAGCAGACTTTGTAACAAATAGCGCTGTCTGAGACAGGTGCAGGTGGCAATCAAAGTCTTAACGACCAAACGTATGGCCTCCTACCAAGCTGTATAAGCAAATAAACAGAGGGCAGCTTCAAGTGGACGGATGTGTAACTTCTGCTTGATGGCTGGCAAAGTGTAACAGAAGCTAAACGACGCTTTATCTGTTTAGCAGACGCGCCCTGCTTAAAAGTGTGGAAGCCATTTCCAGTGCAAAAGGCCACCGGCAGGGAAACAGTGTGTTTTTAATTGCCCTCTATGCTTTCTCCATGTGTGGAGGCCAGATCTAATCTAAACAAGTGAGTGTGAGGCAGATTAAAAGTGTCTGTGGACTGTGTTAAAATGTCTTAGCTAGCCTGTCCAGTCACTATCTTAACAGGCTGCACACATGGGAGTCGACAGTACAAAGAAGCACATAAATCTCTAAAGTGCCTTTGTCAGTTTTACACCCAAATTAAGGATATAATGGAGCGAGGTGGGGAATGTTTCCCATTGAGATCATGTCACTGACCTTTTACGTCTGAGTCTTATCATTTGTTTCTGTTACTGTATTCCTTTAAAACTGACAGGGACTGTATGAAAACTCACCCAGAGTAAACTACTGATTTGAAAATAAAATGTGAAACTATTATATAGTTTTTATTAATTATATATATATATATATATATATATATATATATATATATATATATATATATATATATATATATATATATATATATATATATATATATACAGTCACTAATTCAGTCTTCAGTGTTCCTTGAAAAATGGTTTCCTTCAGAAATAATTTTAATATGTTGATTTGCTGCTCAAGAAAGATTTATTATGATTATCAAGTTGTAAAAAATTGTGTTTCTTAATATTTTTTTGGAAACCATAGTATATTTTTTCAGGATTCTTTGATAGAGAAAAGAAAGTTCAAAAGAACGGCATTTTTTTGAAAATCGAAATCTTCTGACAATACGTCTTTACTTTCACTTCAATTTAATACATCCTTGCTGAATAAAAGTATTACTTACTTTAAAAAATCTTTTAAAAAAAGCAACAGCTTTTGAACGGTAGTGCATATTTTTGCAGTGGCCGTGTAAAAACATTAAAACAATCAGTTTTTTTGTTGTTGTTGTAGATTTATGTAGAAATCTATCATGATATTGGCTCGATAATGCCAGATAGTGACAACTGATAAATGTCATAATGTAGGCTATATCTGAGAGCACGATTTTGTTGTAAATCATATGCGAAATCAAGTCTTTGTGAGAAACGGCAAAGAGGAAAGAACACATAAATGATTTAGACCTTTTATGGCTCTTCAGCCCTGTTGAAACACTGTATACCATTTTGTCATAAAACATTTTTGCTATTGCCAAATGGCGACATTTTATAAGGCCTGTGCCATGATGTAATTTTAGTCTTGATTTTGTAGTTTTGTTCACTTTGCTTTGATATCATTCACTTCCTTCAGGAACATGGTTTTCCAATTACAAGCTAACTGGCGATAACATAGAGACTGTAACCCTAACAGCACCTAACACATGTGCACATGACAAGTTTTAGGCCAATAATATTCTTTTATATCACTGTGGATAATAAAATGTCAGTAAGGAGCATGCCAGGATTCCTCAAATAGGATTAGCATATATACATAGTTGTTTTAAATACCTATAATATACTGCACTTTTTTGGAGACTGTGAAAATTGATTTAGACCTCCTCACTTCAATGCTTTTTAACAGTGACAAATGATTTGACTCGTCTTTCCTCCTTTTGTAACACAGTGCCTGCTTTCTGTGTCTGGTTTAGATCTTTTGTTTTATGGGCCGACTCATGGACCACCACCAAGGTCTAATTGCTTCAGCATAACCTTTCACTCCTTTGGTCATGATTAGATTTCCTACTTCTTTATCATGTGACTGACAAACAAGAGCGTCTCGCAAGAACGTCTCTATCTATCTATCTATCTATCTATCTATCTATTAAAATTAATTAATAGTTAATAATTTTTTTATGAATATATTATTATCATTATGCATAAACACCTCCACTGTGGGAGTTAACAAGTGATTTAAACAGTTTCATTTTCCCTTTTTCTCTCCCCACCATCTCTTTCTTTCTCTCTCTCTCTCTCTCTCTCTCTCTTTCTTTCTTTTTTCACCACATGGACCCATAGTTGAGCCAGATCTGTTGTTTTATTTCCACCTGCCAAGGATTATGTTATATGAGGACTGTCAGCGTCTCTTTGATGCAACTCTTGGATGGAGTAGAAGTCAACAGCAATGACTTCAACATGTGTCTAATCAGATGGTTGGCGTTTTGTGAACTGGAGCTGCTTTGTAGCTTTCAAACATGGATCAACTTTTGTGAATTAAGGACCCTGACTGTAAAACAAAAATTAAGTGCGAACACAAGCTTTCATTCGCTGTGTAAGTCATGGCGGTTGATAATGAAGCGAGTTAAATGCTCTTTGTGCTGGAGATTGTTTGGCCCCTGAGTCCTAAATATGAATAACCCCAATAAGATTGTATTACATGTATTTCTCTAAACAAATCATACTTAACAGACAGGACTTGTCTTGTGCTTTGCTGTGTTATCTCAGAGAAAGGTATGCATGAAGATTAATTCTCACTGACGCAAAGCTATCTGTTTATATGATCGACTGCTTTCTTGAGCTGCAAGAGCGTTAACAGGGATAGGATAGATGAGTTATCTGCCCGTCTCCTGCACTCTCCTGCTTTCTCTCTCTTTTTCCTTTTCTCATTGTCTCACAATCTGTTGTGCAGCTTTCCCTCAGTTTAGAAGGCCTTGTGTTAGATCAAGTGTATGTTCATATTTGGTAACACTTTAGTATAGGGAACATGTATTCACTTTTAACTATGACTTTCCCTCAATAAACTCCTAATTTACTGCTTATTAATAGTTAGTAAGTTAGTTGTTAAGTTTAGGTATTGGGTAGGATTAAGAATGTAGAATAAGGCATTAATATGTGCTTAATAATTACTAATAAACAGCCAATAATCTAGTAATATGCATGCTAATAAGCAACTAGTTAAAACACCCTAAAATAAAGTGTTACCTGATATAGGTATATTTATATATATATATTGATTTTTTTTTTTTTTTTTTCCCCAGATGTGATAAGCATATTCTTGTATTTTTTTAGTTTTTACATTTTGGAGTCATTAAATCTTTTTTATTATTATTATTTTTGTCCCACTGTTGTTACATGTTCACTGGTTTTTTGTTCCTTGGTTTTAATATATGGACCTTTATTTTGAAGTATTTTGCTGTTTCTATTTTTTCCATGTTTTCACTTCCTGTGTTTAGTTCCTGTCTGCCTTTGTTTCCTTCAGTGGCTGCTTCCGAAATCACATACTTCTCTATACAGTTGCCGAAAAACAGTGTGACAAAAGCAGAAAGCAAAAAAAGTACTGTGTCCGAATTCACAGTATTCATTAAAGAGTAGGCAAAAAGTATCCAGTTGACCTAATTCTCTCTGTGAAATTCTGAAGTGTGGACACTTTACTGTCCCATGAGGCCATGGGAGAGGATTTGTGAATGGCAGTGAAGCGACGTAACTGATGCTGGTAGGTCACGTGATAAGGGCAACATGGCGAATAACGTCCAGATTACATTCATACTATACACATTCATACTAAATAGAACATACTTTTTTAGCGGTTGTGAAATAATTACTTATTCAAAATAAGTACCTACTCAAGAGAGTAAGCAATTTCGGACACAGCCATGGTCTTATTATTGGGAAATATGAGGGTTTGTGGCTCTACCATTGGAAAAAGCATAACGGCTAACTTGGATCATGTGTGCCATGATAACCAATCACATTATAGCATTGATGTCATCGAATTTGTTCATAGTTGTGCAACAGTCAGTCACTGTTTGTGAATTCCATAGAAATGAATGAGAAGTGTCTTACACTGAATCCTATCTGTCGCGTAATTGTCCATGAATTCAGCATTTTCAATAGATCAATCCAAAACGAATGTTTAAGAGCAAACAGAAGATTAGCCGATGGGCTGTTGAATCATTAAATGATGCGCTATTTCCTCACAAAAGCGGTTTATTCAGCATAGTGAACATTCTCCCCCACTGACAATCTATTAAAAAAGGCCACTTGTCTCCTTCCCTGTCTAATGCAGCATTAGCAGGCATTTTTTCAGCTAAGGTTGCAGGCTTACCTTCAAGTGGCTTTGGTTTCCTTAGTTACCCTTGGTCAGCATAGTAATTAATCAGTCTCACCTTTGCCTTGTTAACCTCTTAATAGCCTGTGTATATATACCCCTGTGTTTTAGCTTTTGTTTGTCAGTCGTTGTCTTTACACCCCTTTGTAAGTCTCTTGCGTTTCCTGTTCTACCTGTGGATTATTCTTGTCTTTCTTTTGGATTTAAGTTTTCATGTTTGGATTATTGCCCTCTGCTTTGTTGTTTTGATTATCTTTTCTTGTGTGTTTATTGAATAAAGAATGCTTGCAATTAGATCCTTTTTTTTTTTTAAACAAGTTTTTTTTTTTTTTTTTTACATGGCAGAATATAATATAAATATTTTGGATGGTAAATTATCTTGATTTATCTTCTTTTGGCAGGTGTAGTAGCCTATTAAAGTTAATTTTGGACTCGGTTTTGTGATAATATATTAATTATTTTTTAATTCAATATCACAATAATGACAGCTCATCTGATGTGGCACACTTGCTGTTTATAATCTACACAAAGCTAACATTTTCCATCTCAGACCAGCCCTTTCTTCAGTTCATGGAAATTTCCAATATGAACAACCTATTCTCTGTTAATACTGCCACATGTTCTTATCAGCACTTAAACACCTTCTTTGTTTTCTGCAAACACGGTTCTGTTTCCTAAAACATATTTGCACCCTCATCCCTTCTGCACTCAAAAACATATTAACATTTTCACCCGGGTGCATGTGGACATTAAAATAACCACTAAGAGAGAGAGAGAGAGAGAGAGATGCCTCTGCATCTCCATTCAAGCAGACATGGAGCTGGAACACTGACAGCAGCGTTCATAAGGTTTCAATATCTGAAAGGTGCCCCCCCCCCTCCTCCTCTACAGTGTCATGTAATACAAAACTGTGGGAGACTATAAAAATATTAGCATGTGAAACATTAAAACTAATTCCACTTTTCCTGGTCACATTAACACACCATATCTGCCTGCCTCCTCTTGACCTTTTGGTCTATTCAATACAATACTTTTTTTTTTTTCTTTTTTTTCAAGAGAAATAGACAGACATGTTCTCTGAGCTGTGTGTAAGTGTAAGACAAATCTGGGACAAGTATTGTAAAACAAAATCCTTATTCTGTTCTTAAAAACATTGAAATTTGATGCTTATTGAGCTTCTGTTTGTACATAAGTACTGTTACAAATAAATGAAATGGCTTTAGCAGCACTGGCAGGTGAATATTGTAAGCAAAATATATTTAAAAATATAGTTACTAATAAAAAAAAAGTCTAGATAATACTATAAGATCCTGTCTTTGACTATTTGTAAGGCCTGTCCTGTTGTAATGTTCTTTGTCAGCCAAATAAAAATCCAAGTGAATATAACTGCTTTACATTTGCAAACAATTTCATGACTGTCCAACAGTCACTATAGACAGTCGTCGGGCAGCTATTGCTAAGGTTTGGCCATGAGCTGACTGAATGTGGACGTGTCTTTCACTTGTTCATCATCATTCAAATGCTCATTTGTCCCATCAGCCAGCCGTACAGAAGCAGACAGAGCTGGTCTCTCTGTGAAGGCATTGATTGGCTGACGTGTGATGAAACGTCCTACTCCTCTCTGACTCCACATTCATTTCTCAGCCTGCAGAAAGGAAGCTCATTTATCTCCAGTGTCACTCTTTTTTATTCCTTCATTTTCTTTGGCTCTGTTCGTGCACATACAGTCTGTGAGTCATTGGAAGCCTTCATTCATTCAAATGTCAAAAAGATGCTATTTTAGAAGATGGTCATAGGTCATTAATAATCCTTAAAGATTAATAATTTCCGTAGAGGATTTACATGGTATGAGATCAGATGAATAATTACATGCACATTCATTTTCTACTTAGTGTGAAAAAAAGTGATAATTTACACGTGCAGTGAGGACTAATAGTCTGAGATCACTAGTGACATTTTTTCAACACAATTTGGTATTATCACTTTACAGTAAGTGTAATTTGTTAAAGGGTTAGTTCACCCAAAAAAGAAAATTCAGTCATTAATTACTCACCCTCATGTCGTTCTACAACTGTAAAACCTTCGTTAATCTTCAGAACACAAATTAAGATATTTTTGATAAAATCTGATGCCAGCAAGATCATTTCCTTTTTCAGTGCCCAGAAAGGTATACTAAAGACACATTTAAAACAGTTTATGTGACTACAGTGGTTCAACCTTAATGTTATGAAGCGATGAGAATACTTTTTGTGTGCCAAAAAAACTAAATAATGACTTTATTCAACAATATCTAGTGATATTGCTGCTTCATGAAGCTTCGAAGCTTTACGAATCTTTTGTTTCGAATCAGTGGTTCAGAGCGCCAAAGTCACGTGATTTCAGTAAACGAGGCTTCATTATGTCATAAGTGTTTTGAAATTTCAATGGTTCGCATGACTTTGGCAGTTTGATACACACTCCGAACCACTGATTTGAAACAAAAGATTTGTAAAGCTTCAAAGCTTCATAAAGCTGTGTTTTGAAATCACTAGATATTGTTGAATAAAGTCATTATTTCGTTTTTTTGGCGCACAAAAAGTATTCTCATCGCTTTATAATATTAAGGTTGAATCACTGTAGTCACATTAACTGTTTTAAATGTTTTTAGTACCTTTTTGGGCACTGAAGATGAATCAGAAGATGAACGAAGATCTTACAGGTGTGGAACGACATGAGGGTGAGTAATTAATGAGAGAATTTTAATTTTTTGAGTGAACTAACCCTGTTACATTAGTTAATTTTTTAACTACCATGAACTAACCATGAGCAATACATTTGTTACTGTATTTGTCTTTTTTGAGTTAATAAAAATAAAAAAAAGTTCACTGTGCATTAACTAATGTTAACAAATACAACTCTTGATTTTAAAAATGTATTAGTAAATGTTGAAATTAACATTAACAAAGATTAATAAATGCTGTAGACGTGCAGTTCATTGTTAGTTCATGTTAACTAATGTAGTTAACTAATGTAAAATTTATATATATAACCACAAACCAGCAACAGGGTGTTAGGGGACCGAGGCTCATCGATGCACGAGGTCAACAAAAGCTATCCCATCTGGTCCAAGCCATCAAAAAGTCTACTGTGGCACTAGTCAAACAAAATTGTAATGATGGTTATGGGAGGAATGTGTCACAGCACACTCTGCTGCGTATGGGGCTACATAGCCACAGTCCAATCTGTCCCCTGTCCACCGCCGAAAGCATCTATGATGCATGTGAGCGTAGGAATTGGCCCTTGGAGGAGTGGAAGAAGGTCCCCTGATCCTATGAGTCCTGTTTTCTTTCACATCACATGGATGGCCATGTATGTGTGCTCCATTTACCTGGGGAAGTAATGGCACCAGGATGCACTGTGGGATGACGAGTGTGATGCACTGGGCAATGTTCTTCTGGAAATCCTTAGGTCTGGCCATTCATGTGGATGTAAATTTGACACGTGCGTCCTACCTAAACATTGTTGCAGACCAAGTACACCCCTTCATGACATTGTGTTTCCTGATGGAAGTGAACTCCTTCAGCAGGATAACAGACCATCCCACACTGCACACATTGTTCAGGAATGGTTTGAGGAACATGATGAAGAGTTCAAAATGTTGCCCTGGCCTTCAAAGTGCTTATATGATTAGTGACATAATGTAGAAAAAAATAGCACACACCAGCAGAATTATTAGAAATAGCTTGAAGAGCCACAGTAAATCTGCTCTGTATTCAACTTCATATTGACACATGGTGATAAGATGTTAGTGTGTTTGAAGTTTTTTCTTTTCTTTGCCAAAACTGACATTACAGCTTTTGGAAGATGGGGTTAGAGACTCATCGGCACATCTGTAGGCCAACGGAAATACCAAAATCTTGCATGCTTCTTTGATTGTTACATTTAAGATATCATGTGCGCTACCAGTGCTGCTGCTGCAAAGCATTAAGCTCAGTAACTGATCTCTTGTAAAATACGCTTGGAAATACTATAGACATGGAACGCATGAGCGTGAGGATTCCACACGGTTATCCTAGGAGATGATAAACAAAAGGATAAGGTGATGTACTTTAAGTGATATATTGAGCACATGTGGGATTGCACAAAAAGAGAGAGAGACAAGAGAGAAAATAAAAGAAGAAGGCTGGGGGTTGAAGACTGAGACTTCACCTCTGATTTATTCTAATCCGTAAAGATTAGTGTATCTAAGAACAGATCAGTTCAGTAGATCACATCACTGCACATCCGTTACACATTTGCTTCCCTCCCAAATCTTTTTACAAAAGACTGAGAGGTGGAAAAAAATCTCCTGAAAAAAACAGGTGGACACATGAAGGACAGAATTGTCCAGCCTGGAAAGAGTCTTCCAGAAACAAAAGGAAAACCTCTAGCAGAGATTAATGTTCTCTATATATTCCGATCTAGAATCCAGCTTTTCTTTTATGGCTTTCTGAGCATTCTTTGGTGTTGTACGCTTACGGAAATAGCTGCATCACCCTGTTCGGCAGGGCGTTGCAGTAACTGCAGGGAGTCCGTTTGGATCCATGCTTGCTCAAGTAAAACAGATCTGGCTAATTCATCTTCACACAAACCTCAAGGCCTGTGGTTCTTCAAATCATTTGTGTTAACATTTATGGAAAGT
Source organism: Hypophthalmichthys molitrix (assembly GCA_037950675.1). Classification (NCBI taxonomy): domain Eukaryota; kingdom Metazoa; phylum Chordata; class Actinopteri; order Cypriniformes; family Xenocyprididae; genus Hypophthalmichthys; species Hypophthalmichthys molitrix. Next base: position 25,930,317 of record CM075496.1, on the reverse strand, counting down.
GTTTATGCAGGGTCAGGGACACCGCCTTACACTTCTCTTTTCCTCGGGCAGGGTTTTATAGTGAGGTTGAGTGTTTTGTGTTCACAGAACATAAAAGCAATGTTCACAGCAGCAGAATATCGTCAGTCATGTTTTGGAGTGCTTAAGCCTTTGTTTTGTTTTCAGTGCTAAATATGGTTTAAAATAAGAGCATACATTCTATAACCCAACTGACTCCTTTTTGTGTTGTGTGATTTTTCAGTGCTAAATATGGTTTAAAACTAGAGTGACCTTTATATACTTTCTATAATCAAACTGACTTGTTTTCTTTTGTGTTTTTTTCAGTGCTAAATATTATTCAATTATTCTTATTCAATGTGAATTGTGTGCAGAGCCTGTTTAGTCATTGCTAAATATCTCAGAGGGGTCGAGTCAAAGCTGTACCATCAAAACCACAATATATCACATTCCCAGGTAAAGCACTGACAGTGTGAGAGGAAGTGGACATTTGCTGTGCGTCCTGCTGAGTCCTCAGCAGTTAAACAACCTGCCTCCCACCAGGGGAAAGCACACCAAAAGGACAAACAAATCCAGGGGAAACATGGCACAAATGCACTTGACATCCTAAGTAGAAAGATAAATAGAGAACATAAGTCAACGAAAAAAGTTTAGAAGTTCAAACATGTAAGACTGGTTTCCATTGCATCGATTAGTAAGTGCGTGTGTCTCTTGTGCTGTAGTTTGTGTACTCTTCCAGGTGCCCAGGATAATATGGACTCAGTAACTGATCCCATGATGGATGAGTGTTGCATGAAATCCCACTTTCAGATGGACGCTAGAAACAGGAAGATCATATTTATTCTTTTTGATAGGGCACCATTATGAGAAACTGTTTGACATATTTAGGGACGTGTCAGAACATTTCCTTTGCATTCTTTTCCAGAACTTTTTCCACCCTACATTTATTTATTTTTTTTCTTTTGTCTTGTTTCCAGTAAACTTCCCTAAAACACGATATATTTAATTAAGATGGAAAATTGCATAGGAATATTTTTTTAATTCATTAATTAATTTTTCTTAACACATTGGCAAACAGATTTTTTTAAAATTCTTTTACGCATAAGTTACATTTATGCTTAAAAAACAAACAATACATTTTTTAGCGAGGTAAGAAAAAATATAGTGACAAGTTATATCATGCAATTTTGCAATGTATTTACGTAAGATTGTTATGACAATTTTTTTTTTGTTTGAGAAAACAAGAAAGATATTGATTAAAAGTTCTGTGAACCCTTTCTTTCAAATTATATGACATACCCCTAACAAATATATTAAACATTTCATTTGATTATTTTATTTGTATTTTATGCATTTCTTTTGTTTTTCTTTGTATTTCGCTCTACATCTATTTAAGCAGGGTTAAGCCACTGATGCAGTCTTTTTTCTGTAAATCTGAACAAACAACATAAACAATTCATAATGCAGAGCTGTAGGCACATACCTGCTTACAAACAGACGTAAACCATATTCCCTCCCCTACTTTTCTTTTTTTTCCCCCTCTTCCTAGGAAAGCACAATGCTTCCTCTCACATGAAGTGTTGTAATCAGGTGCTTTTGGAGCTGTGGCATGGTTAACATGAGGGTGTGAGATCTGAACTCTGAAAAGGACAACAGTGCAGTCATGGAGAGTGCAGTGAGAGTAAAGAAGAGGACTTGTGGAGACCTGTAAGGCCTCTGTACCAAAAAAGGACCCATGTTCCAGGACCTCTCCTGCCAGTCTCCCATGGATTACCTTCCAGGGACTATATGGATTAAGTGTTCTTAAGAAGCGGTAAGACTATCCAACAAAGTGTTTGGAAGGCTTTAAGATGTCAGGCTTTGAGTGAACTAAGGTTTCGAGGGCCAAGTGATATCCAGTGAGAGCCATGTCAAGCCCTTTGGATGCATAAGAAATGGCTTTTATGGAACTCTATAATGGACCAAGAGACTTTACAGCAAAATATCTGTTTAAACAATATGAATATGTGAAAATCAGGCCCCCATCCCAACAATAGCTCATCATTCAATACAAATACAGCTGAGAGAGATTGAAAGATATATAGATAGACTGAAATGTCTGGTTGCAATTATGTCCTTCCAAAGATGATGCAATTTTGACTGTCAGAGCCCCTACTGAGACGTTCTGAAAGACATGTCCACCAGAATGGAGGCTGGAGGTGTAAGTTGGAGCTAAAGAGCAGCATGCCATCTCTTCTAGGCACCTCTCGACTGGCATACTGCTCTAGAACTTGTCAACTGTTTGTGTTCAAGTTCCCTCAGAAGAATGGGGAGGCCAAGCCACTCATAAATAACATCTCTCCATTGGGAAGCAGCTGAGGCAGGAAGAGTGGCTGAGTTTTGATACTTATTACAGATGCAGAAAATTTTAGTTTGATACAGCAGAACTGGGTTTAACGACCTCTCTAATCACAGGGGGAAAGGATCCTTGTGCTGTCCATCTGATGTATTTATTAGTCGTGTTTACACACCCAAGGTAATGGAGTTCAGCGGCTAGCTGTGGAGGACAGGGATCAGCTCAGCATCTGAACTACAGGTCTCAACTACATGAAGGAATAACTCTTTCTGCTTTGTTACAACAGAGCCTCTGGATGGGATTTGTAACGGTCTAGCTTGGAAATAGAAGGTTATGCATGTTTGGTCTTTAGGGCCAGCAGGTTGGGGTCTCTTGCATTGAGGTAACAGATGTGAGATGCACTGAAAATTGACAGAGATCCACATTTTGGTAATGATACTATGGGCTTTTATTGGCTGCTGGGTTATAAGCAGCCTCCCGATTGGTTAGATTTAAGAGTTTTGTCCTACTTATGATTCACAGTTGAATTATATAATTATAGTAAGGCTATAAAATTCAGCTTTGCTATATTAATAAATGCAGTCTGGGTGAGCACAAGAGACTTTAAAAAAACATTCAGACCACAAACATTTGAATGGTAGTGTTTTTTTATTTTTCTCAAATCTATTCCAGGTGCTGATAAACTTTTCCAAATGGAAATGCCAATCAGAAGAGTATCTGTAAGTCTTGTCAACACATCCAAAATATTCACCCTGACCTTTAACCTTTAGTTGAAGTCACTAATGTTGATGAGCTGAAATAGACTTCTTTTCCCGAAAGTGATATAAGTATATCCAGTAACTTTGGCAAGCCTGTTTGAGTCCTGATGAAAGCAGGGAACTTTTAGATGAGTCGTTGAGAACAAGTCACTGCATCTGTCTTGCGTCACCAATAGCTCAACTGGGTCAGGTTTGTTACAAGCCAGTGCAGTCAAGTATGACACACCAGAACAGTATTCTTTTTTCCTTTTTCCTTTTTCAACATGTGGTGCCTTTTTAAGTCACACAGGCTATTATATGCACTTTGCTTTTCCCTTCAGTTCGTCAATTTAAAACCAAATCGATGCTTTGTCATCCTCTGTGGTCCTATATAGATTCTGAGTTTCCTACTAAATAATAGCCCATATTTTCTGCAGAGATATAAAAATGGTTGAATTGGACCATTAAACAGTTAGCTTGGTCTGTAAGAGCAGCCATGGAAGGTACGAGCCTGGAAGCGAATGCTTAGCAGTAATTGTAAAAAATGTCGATTGTCAAGCCTAAAAGGAGCCTATCAGCGTGCACTGGGCAGGAGGGGTTAAAAGATTTTATTATTTCCTTTGAAAAATTGATTCCAATTTATAAGAGGTGTCATATACAATTCCCCCTTTCTCTCTTCCTACTAAATCTTTCAGGCAGAAGCTTTTAAAACTTCAAATGCACCAATATCCTCTTACACATGTCATGGTATAGCCCTATATACACTTTCCCTGGTCACTCAGTGCCTGAGACACCAACGTGTTCGGTGGAAATTATGATTTTCCACTAAGGAAGAAACCGTTAAAGACTGCTCTAGTGGTATGGCTTTTCCATCACCTCTGCAGACAGTCCCATCACCTCAAGCATGGCTGACAGGGTGTCCGCTGCATGGAGGCTGCAATCATCTCTGTTGACATTCATTACTACCACAGCTGTCCATCCTCCCGTTCTGCTGGGACACTGCCAAGCTTCTGCATTTAGTATGAAGATGTTGGACTGGATTCAAGAAAGATTTTACGTCAGTACAATTATAAATGGCGGATAATGCTGAAAAAATAATCTCCACTTTTAAAATGTTTTTAAAGGATATATGTATTTTTTTAAAGGATCATTGTCAGAATACTAAAGAACACTACTTTTCTTCTATAATAGTCTGACAGTTATCCTTTTGAATAAATGTTTAAATGCTCATTCTATTATTTTTATTCACAAAAGGAAATATTTAGCAAGTTGTAAATATATATATTATTCCCTATCAGTCAGTCACGTTCAACTTTGAGTCAGTGACTGACGAATTGGGATCTCACCTGAGAGCCTAATCACCTTTGAGTAGTAACAAAACATGCCAATGGACATTGCACACTATATGCAAAAGAGTTTATTTCTGTTCTACCACTGCCACTATGGCCTGTGGTACCCAAATCTCAATAAAAAAGAGCATCTTCCTCAATGTCTGGGTCACGAGAGCTGCGATTTGGCAGTGAGTGATGCTATGCCTTCCCACTTTCAACCCCCTTCTTTCACCAGCAGGCAGGAGTCTGAGTCCTTGCCTCCGCAAGAAGAGGCAGACCCAGCCCTTGCACTGTTGTGTCCCGTTTGCGCTTTGCGCTTGTCTTGGTGTACCAGACCCAAGGCAAGCTGTGCCCCCTTCGGGTGAGAGCTCACTCCGCTCGCAGTGTTGCCTCCTCCTGGGCGTTGGCACACAGAGCCTTGCTGGCAGACATTTGTAGAACTGTAGCCTGGGCGACACCTAATGTTTGTGAGGTTTTACAATCTCTGTGTAGAGCCTGTTTCCTTATGTGTACTGGCTACAAGTAGCTAGTAGGTGAGGGGACTCTCTCTGTGTCTCGCTTGCAGTGCCATTCCCCTCTAAGCATGGCATACGACCATTTATCGTGCTCCCCAGGTGAGTTCCCCACCTGGCAAAACCTGGATGGAGTTCCTCCAGCACCCTTGGGCAGTCAGACGCGGTGGAAGCATCTGCCGCTAGGTCTAGCACTCATGTGTATGCCCAATAGGTCAGCCCCTGTGCTAGGTGCTCATGTGTTGTGATTCCCCTACGGGCGATCCCACATGTGAATTGGCAGAGCCCGCTCTGCCGTCTCTGCTTGGTATTGTCTCCACCCTAGCATCCCGTTGCCACAATCCCTGTGCCACCGCTAAATGGCTGGGACACCGAATCGGCTCCTCAGCGTAAAACTTAATGTATGAGTGTCTGCATGCTGCCTTTACACCCGTGTATATGGAGAGTGGTTTGCGAAGCAAATCTTACTCACCAATGTCCATTGGCTTGTTTTGTTACCACTCGAAGGTGATTGGGCTGTCAGGCGAGTTCCCAATTCGTCAGTCATTTGTCCTCCTTCGGGGAACGGGGGTTATATTAACCTAGACGTTTTTTTTTTTTCACACAGATCTAGCTTAACAAAAATATCATTATGAATTTAAAGTAAAGCATCAAATAAGGCCAGCAGAGGTTAATTCATCTACCTCGGTGGACTTAAACTTGAAAAATGATGTGTACTGACGTCTTTCCGTGTTTGAAACAACATTCCTTCTCATGTTCATTCATGTTTATTTGATGCTATAAATTAACTAGTAGGAAGAGATGATCGGTTTACGAGCCTCTTGAGCTGAGGCGCTAAAGCAATCTGTCACAACAAATTAAAGAGCCACAAAACAGTTTTTATTGTTCGAATTTCTTAAAAAAAAAACTACACAATTTGAAAGCTGGGACTTTGTTTAATATCATAAGTAACCTGCTCTGTCTTGTCTGTCGACGTGTTGTCAGTGTCCTCTTTGCTCCGTGATGTATTTTTCACTGCGTGTGGCGTGACAGCGCCGGCTTGTCGGACAAAGCAACAGTAACTAAGGGGGGCGGGTCTTTGCGAAGGGTCAGTTGTCTCCTTTTGTGTTTCACACTTAAAGTTTGAAGAAAAAGTTTGGAAAAGTTTACATGAAGTTGAGTTTTATTTTTTTATTTTGCTGAACTGTCCCTTTAAGACAGAAACAGAAGCATGCATGCAGTGAAGTACCTTTTTCCACACAATGAGAGACCGAGTGAAGCTGGCACTTGGCCATTGCTGTCTTTTATTCACCTCCATGCTTTCATCAAACAGAGTGATCCACCCCATTTCCTTCAAGAATCAACAGCACTTAAAGCTGTGAATTAGTTTGCTGGATGTTTCTATTATAAGCAGGACTATATGACAGATTGTTTTACTGCCATTGGCAAAGAGAACTCATTTGAATCCAATTAGTTTGTGTGGATTTAAAGCTTGAACACACCCTTTATTTTCCTAATCACTGCCATGACTCATGTGATGGCAAATTGCAACAGAGCAAACAGTAGGGATGTATTGTATATGGGTTGATACATACAATTTCCTAAGATTAAGTAATTGTAAAGTACAGTAATTATAATGATAAACATGTATGTGCTGTTTAAGCATATAACTTGTGGGTGTGGGACTAATAATGATGGTTTTGAACGTTGCCTCACAGGGTCATATTTGGTGCAGCAGATATAAATCTTTCACTCTGTTACTGTAATGTGTGCAGGAAGTCTTGCATTTGGCTGCTGCTAGCAGCTGAGCTGCACATGTTGCCCCCCTGCCTCTCAAAAGGGCCTCCTTAATGGATTTCTGAATAGAAAAATACTTTACAATATACTTTAATACATAATTATCATATTATCGTCTTTGAACTAAACACTAAGTGCAAATTTGTACAGTCAGTAATGGTAATGTCTTATGATCTTTCAGTTGTTCGGTAAGAAGTACTGCGCAAAGATCATTTTTTACAGGGGTGATATAATTTTTTCCCTCTAAGAAAACATGAGGGTTTTTCTCATAGATTTCAGCAGAAGGCCTTTGATCAAATGATAGCCATGCTCCAAGAGCTGTTTTGCAGGTGAGCGTATTTTAAGACTCTTCGATTTTCTATAATGAGCTCTAAGACATAAATCATTTGCTACCACACATTCAAACCAATCTTAGTGACAGCACCAAGAAATGTAGACGTCCCTCTGTGATTGATCGTATTTTGTATCAGCCTCTGGTAACCCTTTGTCCCTTAATTTTCGTTGTCTGGAAATATATTGTGCGTGTACATAGGTATGAAAATATCATCAGTATATTAACACCTTTAAAAATGGTCTGGTTAAAATACTTATTTAAATTTTAAAAGTGTTACACTGAGAAAGTAGTTTAAAAGTGTTAGAAAATTAATTGTTAAGTTAAATTAAAACATTTAAATATAAAAAAATAATTAAAACAATAAAACATTTGATATATACATAAACAGATCAGCTTGACAAAAAATATGATTATGATGTGGATGTGCATGATGTGTTATATTTCTGAGGTTGTAACACTTCCACAGTGAGGACAGCGAGAGGACAGCTTTTATCTCAGTCCTACACATCAAAGTAAAGGTATGTAGCTTTGTTTCAAGAGCCAGGTTTCAGGAGATATATCTGATGACTTCAGTGTCCAAACTGACATGAGGGGCATCACCCTCGCTCTCTCAGGTTCCCGCTCAAGTCTTTCATGTTGCTGTGTAAAAGACAACACATCTTGTGAAATTTAAAGGTGGAGTCAAGTATGTGTTTTTATTGTTGTGCGCTCCAGAAATAAATACCTACAACTTTGGAGATATTGTCCATTAGCACTGAAATGTGTAAATGTATTATTAAAGGGCTTTTGGCAATGTTTCATGATTCATTTGAAAATTATTGTTATACACTAAAACATTAAATCCATTAAAGGGTTAATTCGCCCAAAAATTAAAATTCTGTCATTAATTACTCATCCTCATGTTGTTCCATACCTGTAAGACCTTCATTCATTTTCAGAACACAAATTAAGATATTTTTAATGACTTTATTCAACAATATCCTGCGTCATGAAGCTTCGAAGCTTTACGAATCTTTTGTTTCGAATCAGTGGTTCGGAGCATGTATCAAACTGCCAAAGTCACGTGATTTCAGGAAACGAGGATTCGTTACGCCATAAGTATTTCGAAACGTTTCGAAATTTCAATGGTTCGCGTGACTCTGGTAGTTTGATACACGCTCCGAAGCACTGATTTGAAACGAAAGATTCGCAAAGCTTCGAAGCTTCATGAAGCAGTGTTTTGAAATCACCATCACTAGATATTGTTGAATAAAATCGTTATTTGTTTTTTTGGTGCACAATAAGTATTCTCGTCGCTTCATAACATTAAGGTTGAACCACTGTAGTCACATGAACTGTTTTAAATATGTCTTTAGTACCTTTCTGGGCATCTGAAAGTGTTAATTATCTTGCTGGTAATGCAGGCCTCACTGAGCCATCGGATTTCATCAAAAATATCTTAATTTGTGTTCTGAAGATGAACGAAGGTCTACGGGTGTGGAATGACATGAGGGTGAGTAATTAATGACAGAATTTTCATTTTTGGGTGAACGAACACTTTAATTGCAAGTTTGTGTGTGTGTGTGTGTATATATATATATATATATATATATATATATATATATATATATATATATTAAATTTGTGAAAATTAATTTCTTAAACTCTTGACATTACTGTTTTATTGTATTACAACAATTTTTAATGAATGTATAAATGAATGGTAGTACAGGCTGGATTTGAGACCCCACTGTTTCAGAGAAGCCCATCTTAGGTAACCTCAGTAACATCCAGTATAGTCCATTGCCAAATGATGGAGTGGGGGAGGGAGAGGCTGGCAGAGGATCACGCTGGAGGAAATGCCACCTGGATAGTGGGGGAAACATGAGATGTTCACAGCTCTTCCTCAATGTCCGATATGGTATGGATCGGTTTAGTAACAGGCTCCTCTGTGTAGTCTTTCCCCTGTAAGGCAGGTCTGAGTCTTAAATCTAAATCTGTGTATCTGTGATGTGACAGGTCATCACACCTAAGTTCTCTGTCATGCAGAGGCCTTCAGTAAGAGAATTAGACACAGCACACAAATCAGGATATTTACTGTTGCTATGTATTCTTAAAAGAAACAGGTGGACCCAAAGGAATTTCATTTGATGGTCTTGGAGAATTTTTGAGATGATGCAGGATGCCAGTATTTGCTTACAGCTATCTTGTGCTAGTCTTGAGTAGTTACAAGAGTAATAGTAATGAAATCTATTTTAATTATGCACTATATCCCAAGTCTTTGAAAGCCACACATCTCATACAATTGCTTTGTTTGACTACTTTTATCATGATTTCTTATTGATTGATTGATTGATTAAATTATTTTAACTGTACCATTATATACCTGTTTTGTTTATGCTGTTGTGCAGTTGCTGCTCAAAATATTATTATGATACATTATACTGGTATTGTATAATTTATAAGTTTAATTTAAAAGTTATGTTATGATTTATTAGCTTTTATTGTATAATTTATAAGTGTAAGTTTAATATACACTACTATTCAAATGTTTAGGGTCAGTAAGATTTCATTTAATGCAAGGATGCATTAAATTGGTCAGAACTGACATTAAAGACTTTTATGTTGTTACAAAAAAAAATGTATCAAATAAATTAATTGGATAATCCTAAAAAAATTTTTTTTTTTTAAAAAGTATTACGGTTTCCGCAAAAAAATATTAAGCAGCACAACTGTTTTCAACATTAATAGTAATAATAAGAAATGTTTCTTGAGCAGCAAATCAGCATAAGGATCATGTGACACTGAAGTAATGCTGAAAATCCAGCTGTCATCACAGGAATAAATTACATTTTAAAATATATTAAAATAGAAAAAAGTTCTTTTAAATTTGTAATAATATTTCACTATATTACTGTATTTTTAATCTAATAAATGTAGTGACTCTTTCAAAAACATTAAAAATCTTAGACCCACCCTGGACTTTTGAATGTAGTGTAGTTCAAGCTGATTATTTTAGTTCACAGAACATCATTTAACAAGACAATGAATTGAATCCTCTAAAAATGTAACTCTATAGAACAGTGCAGATATTCCCTGTTTTGCTTTCATATACAATAGAAGCCCAAACCACATTAGCGATGATGAGTTATTCAAATCAATTCAAATCAGCTATTGTAGTGGTCAGCCCATGCTGATTGTGGCCAAAAACTGAAAAAGTGGTATAGTGGTCAGTCTGCGCCTGTTGTGTCAAATCAAATAGCCTGCAGATGTTTGGATCGTCATAAGATCCCCTGCTGGCTGGTATTTGGACATCATGTCCCTAATGTTCAGAGCGGATCAAAGGTATGAACCAGTTTTATTGCACAACATTGTGCAGGAAACAATCTGTGTTTACATGGCAACAGAGAGATTAGCACACATATTGTTGGCTAAATAGAGTCTAAGTGTCAGAGTAGCAACGACTCAGTCTTTACCCTCCAGCAAGGTTAAGTTTGTGGTGTGTGTCCAAACAAGTTTCTTTGTCAAGCTTTGCCTGAGGAACCTACTTTAATGACTTTCAAAATTTAATCATGACTCCTTTGAACAGTGAATCACACAAAAGGCGTCATTCACTGGCTTTCTTGTAAAAAGTGTTCCTGTCAGTCCTCGGCTGGATATCCTGCCACTATGGCAAGAGCTAGCCACCATCTTGCCAGGCTAGCATGCTACCCACACTGACGCTGCTGCTGTGTAAATGTGCTAGCGAGGCCAGCAATGGATATTATGTTTAACAACCTCCTATTGTTTGAAGTGAAAGTGAGAGTGATGTTTTATAGGATTGCAGAAAGGAGAATAATGAATCCTGCTATCCAAATAAAATAAAGTAATATTTTCTATTGTTTGTCATACAGATAAGCTTGACAAAAATATGATTATGATGTGGATGTGCATGATTTGTTGTATTTCTTAGGTTATTCCATCGGGAAAAAAAAGGAAAATAAAATATAATATTAATTATATTCATTTTCTATTGTTTTTGCTTCACACAGATCAGCTTTACAAAATATATTTATGATGTCGATCATGCGTTTTATTTATATATAAAATAAATTAAAATAACATAAAATTCTAAGAAAGAAAAAACAATCTTGTCTACAGGCTAAATTAGCTGTCTTTCCATATATAACCATTTTCATGTTTCACACCCCCTATTTTACCGCTCGTTGCCACTGAACAATAACCACCCCAAAATAAACCCAAACACAATCCCTTGTGTACATTCCTCCCTCAGAGCCTCTTCACGCTCTCATCAGGGGCTCCCGTGTTTGCTTCTCACCCACTCTTAACCTGACATGTAATCTCTTCCCCTTCGCCTGATCTTTCAGCGAGACTTTGTTCGGCCTGCTTGCACGAGGGAAGTGAGACCTCTCTCCCAGCAGGCATTACCCCAAGAATGCACAGAGAGGAGGAATCAGAGAGCCACGGCCAGGGCAGATGTCAAGTAGCCTCAGGGGCCGGACTCTTAACCCCAAGCTGAGGGTTTGTGGACAGCGATGGGAAGCCAACAGCGTGCTGTTGTTTTGTCATTGGACTCCAATAATGGGCGATAACTTCTTTAGCGAAGCTACCGCGGCCCCCTCTACTAGCTTGTTAACGACTTTTTAATGTTTCCTCATTGAATGGTTGACAGTGTGTTTGAGAAATGGTTGAATTAAATGTAATTATATATTCAGGATGTGTGTGTTGAGGAGGGGGGGGGGGTCAAAATCTGCCATTTAAAAATTGTATTTGAAATATTACAATATAAAAGAACTGTTTTCTTTTTTTATATTATGTTTATTTTATTTGTAATTTATTTCTGTGATGTCAAAGCTGAATTTTCAGCATCATTACTCCAGTCTTCAGTGTCACATGATCCTTCAGAAATCATTCTAATATGCTGATTTGCTGCTCAAGAAACATTATTATCAATGCTGAGAACAGTTGTGCTGCTTAAAGGATTAGTTCACTTCTGAATTAAAATTTCCTGAAAATTTACTCATCCCCATGTCATCCAAGATGTTCATGTCTTTTATTCTTCAGTCGAAAAGAAATTAATGTTTTTGAGGAAAACATTCCAGGATTTTTCTCTATATAGTGGACTTGAGTGGAGTTCAGTGGGTTGAAGGTCCAAATTGCAGTTTCAGTGCAGCTTCAAGGGTCTTTATGTGATCCCAGCCGAGGAATAAGGGCGAAATGATCGGTCATTTTCTAAAAAAAAAAAAAGAAAAAAGAATCATCTTGCACTAGCTCTGCGATGCGCCACACATTACATAATCACGTTGGAAAGGTCACGCGTGACTTAGGTGGAAGTACTGTGTTAGGGCGAAAAAAATTCAAAATCGTCAAATATCGTTGTTTTACTTTTTTTTTTTGTAAAGGGTGTTTATCTTTGCACGTTTGCTTTGTAAACACTGGATCGGTACTTCCGCCTACGTCACGCATGATCTTTGTAACGTGATTACATCATGCGTGCGGATCGCAGAGCTAGTGCAAGACGAGCATTTGTGGTTAAAAAGTATATAATTTTTTTTTTTTTTTTTTTTTTAGAAAATGACCGATCGTTTTGCTAGATAATTCCTTATTCCTCATGTGGGATCGCGTAGAGCGCTTTGAAGCTGCACTGAAACTGCAGTTTGGACCTTCAACCCGGTAAACCCCATTGAAGTCCACTATATGGAGAAAAATCCTGGAATGTTTTCCTCAAAAACCTTAATTTCTTTTTGACTGAAGAAAGAAAGACAAACATCTTGGATGACATGGGGGTGAGTAAACTATCAGGAAATTTTCATTCAGAAGTGAACTTCTAATAAATTCAATCTTTTTCAGGGATCTTTGATGAATAAAAAATTCAAAAGAACAACATTTATTTGAAATAGACCTTTTGTAACAATATAAAAGTCTTTTGCTGTCACTTTTGATCACTTTAATGCATTCTTGCTGAATAAAAACAATAATTTCTTTTAAAAAAAAATCTTACTGATCCCAAACTTATGAACGATACTGTATCTTTCCGTTTCAATTATATGCAACAAATCAGCAAAACAAGCATTTATTAAACTAAAAAGCACATTAGAACAGGTCAAAGTTAATAGCAATGTTGTCCTCTCTGGATTTAGCATGGCATCATTCCTCAGCTCTCATGCTAGGACACTGTAAATGAGCCCAAGCGAAGATCTTTGAAAATGACTTTTGCAGTAAAATCTGACATCCCTCTCCAAGGATTTCCATACAATTTCCATGTTCCTTTCAGAATCGCAAATTAAGACCATGCATTGCTGGATACAGAAGATAGTTTGCTGCTCTTGTACACACAAAACACTAACAGGCTAAAATCACACAAAATGCCCCTCAACAATAAAAGTCGAATGAGCGATACAAAAAAAATGCAATGGACATATGTGCCAAGGCCAACCAGGACAGATCAAGATTAAATGTTGTTACAGCCAGCACTTTACAAATATTCGGATTTACAAGCATTTGCATTGAACTTGAGGCGATTTGCTTATCTACTTGAATGTCTTGGAAATGTTGCGAACAAACTACAACGAAAAACGAGTGCTTAAAATCAGGAGCACAGCGAGGAGGTCAGGACTGTACTATTGTTTGAATCCATGTAAATAATACCTTTGAATAAATACCACAAGCGCAACATGGCTTGGCTTCGATATGAACATCTGAAAGTGATATTCATTTGTACTCCGCTTCACAATTCACACGCTCCCTGACTTGTCACTTTGGCTGATTACTTTATGAACCTGTCATGAAAGGGAGAAGGTGGCATTCTCAGCATTGTTTGTTTTGGGAAAACCTCTTGATATACTCAGCTGTTATTTATTGGAGAATACAGTGAATGTTGTAAAAGACAGAGTGTTTGTTCATGTGTTGAAACACTGACAGAGAGGAGTAAGTGAAAGGAAGGAGAAAAGAAAAACATCCCACAGGTGTTAATGATATAAACCTGCCTGACAAGGTTCCGCCATGGAAACACAGAGGATGATGGTAGTTTGTGTGTGAGTGTGTGAGCAGACACAACTTCAACTACCCGCACTGACTTCATCAGCTGTCAGCTTAGCAAACATGGTAATTAAGAGCTGCAAATTTGACAAAAGCTTCTGTGCTACACATTTCTTATTATATTACATGTTGCCTTGCTGGAATTCCGCACAAAAGCTGCTGGTACTGAAATGAGGGGATCCTGACGCTTTCGTTCATGCATTGGTGAAAGCCAATGCAAAATTTACAGCACGCCATTTATTTCGCATGTCAAAATAACCCTGTGGCCTTGTGACTTCCCCGCGTTAAGGTTCGCATGCTCTTCGGCTTAATGTGTTAAAGACGCGGCATCTTGCAGCGAGGCCTCGGCCTGTGTGCTGTGCAACTGAGGCGACAAAGCCAACAGATTGAGAGATGGGTTTGTTCTGCACCTGGGGAGGAACGAGTGAAAAAGAAGGTGCGAGGTGGGACAATGGCCAGTTTGAGTTGTCCTCACTTACTCTGGCCAGACAAATGTTTTGGGTGTAAACCGTGCAGCAATGCAAATGAACAGAAGTGCATTTTCATTGTTGTATTGATGCTGCACAAAACATTTTCTTCATCAGTACTTTTGTCTTGTTTTCTAGTAAAAATATCTTAACATTCTTAAAACAAGATGCATAAATGTTGTTTTTAGAGTGCATATCATGACTTTTTTTCTAACCCTATATTAACTAATAGTTTTTGGTTTAGTTTTAAGCATAAATCCAACTATATTTAGTGAGGTTTATGATTAAAAGATTACTTATACATTCTCAAGTAAAAGTTTTGTTTTATGAGTGCTATTTAAAAAAAAAAAAAAAAACAATACTGATAAAAAATTTGATCTTTTTTGCAGTGAGTGGTGTTTTTTCTGCATTTAGATAATAAACTGTCTTGCCTGATGTTTTTGTCTGTTATCAAAATCTGATTTTATCTCACTCTTGTTAATCTGATCGCTTTAAAATATTAGTCCTGAAAGACAAAACTGCTTGTTTCACATAAATTGCATTATCATATTTACTCCTAAACTCTGCTTAAAGGGATAGTTCACCCAAAAATGAAAATTCTGTCATCATTTACTCACCCTCAAGTTGTTCCAGACCTTGCTGAACACAAAGGAAGATATTTTGAAGAATGTGGGAAACTGAACAGTTCTGGGGCACCATTGACTTCAATAGTATTTTTTTTTTTCCCTACTATGGAAGTCAATGGTGCCCCAAAGTGGCCTGGTTACAAACTTTCTTTAAAATATCTTCCTTTGTGTTCAGCAGAACAAAGAAATTTATACAGGTTTGGAACAACTTGAGGGTGAGTAAATTATTAATTTTTGAGTGAACTAACCCTTTAAGGAAAAATAAAGGAGCAGCAGGGTTCTGACCTGCCTTCCTCATGTGCTAGCAACAGTTTTTAAACAGATAGGTTAACTTAGACTGACATAAGGGTCTAGTAAAAGGAACTGAACAAACATGCTGGCAATGCTAGTGATGGCACTTTGCTAATGTGCTAAATCTGACACTATGGGAACAGGGCTCATCAGTCTTGATGACAACAGCAGATCCAGTGTCCTACTGTTACAATCGACCCTCACTGGCTTCAGTATATTTGAACTCAAAAGCTTCTACTGTTGCAAAATTACTGACCCATTTTCCACATTGCAAGGGTATTTACAGAAAATGTTTACAGTAAATAAGTGAAGAGATAACAGGTAAAATGAGCACAGAACAACCTTATATAGTGATACAGACAATGTGATTGTTTGTTTCTTGATTGTCTTACCAGGATATACATTCTTTCTAAGAAAGCTGAATTTGACTAACAGAACAGCTGTAGTCAATCTATAATTTCATGCTAGCTTCTCAGTGGTTTTAGGAGATATCGTGCAGAGGGCTTTCCTAAGAGACTATTCCCTGCTCCATTTGAAGCCAGAAATGATTCCATCTGAACCAATGAACTGAGCAATGAGCGTTTAAACTATAATGTCTCAGTCTTATATTGTTAACATTTATTGGGTCCATTTACAATAATTTCATATGTAGTTTGGAAATTTCACTTTAATAGGCAGACTAAAATAACGCTCAGGGTTTATTTCACATGATAGAATGGAATCAGACGCAAGCCTTAATGTAGTGAAGTATAATTTGTTAACTTTCTTTTTCTTCCTTTAGCTGTCATTTTTTTAATCCTCTGAATTTGTCATCCTTAGAATACATTTGCTGCATTTACACACTTCCCAGCATAATCTGACGTCAGCTAAAGCTAAATGTTAGAAAGAGTGAATTGTAAAAGGGATTTCACAATTTATGGACTTCTCATGTTTCCTTCAACGACATCTGTGATACATGTAGACAATTAATGTCTTGAGCAGGTGCTCCATATTTGCACATAAAGTAAACAAAATCATTTAACCTTTTAGATAAACACACGTAGTTACTATATAAACTTAATGGCCAGTGTAAATGGTTGCCTCTCTAACAATGTACACAAAAGCTCATTGTCATCTGTTTAGAATTAAATTTTGAGCAAGAATCACATTTATATAGTTGCAGATTTACATTGACTCTAGAATGTAACAAAAAAGTGTTGCTGTTTCTCTGTAAAAGCCAAAATTCAGGATCTAATTAAAAACAAATGAAAGAACACCTCAAGCAATTGTTTGCTAAAATTTATCAGTCATTCAATCATTCTATTTATATATTGTTTTTAACTTTGTATGCATATTTTAAATTAACTTCTTTTTGTCTTTTTTCCCCTCATTTGATTGCCTTAATTCTTAGATTCATATAAACAATACTTTTATGTCGAAATAATATCACAATAAAGTATGTTTGGAACATGGGACATCTTAAAATATTTAAAAATTTCATTTTATTGACACGTTTAAAGTAGCAAAATTAACATTTACATTTAAATAATCTACACATTATGATCTATTATAATTATACAACATGCATGTCTTAAATGGTATGTACATTTTTATATATACAGACGTGTGAAAAAAAACAGCATTGCTGCTTAGATTAATGCTAGGATCATTTTTCTGACATTTCTTTTTCTAAATGTCCAAATATGTGTGTGTGTGTGAATAAATATACAATCATCAGAAAGTAAGCATCTACTTTTAAAATTCTTCTATTATTTTTTTTTTTTCTTTTTTAGCAGGAAGCCTTACTGAGATGTCCGATTTAAAGAAAGCGCAGGTCTTTTTAATATGGCCTCCACTGAAAACGACAGAGATTCTCCTGCGGTGACCTTGGTGCTCCACGGCTTTGCTACAAAGTCCTTTCCCGCTCTTTCTGAGCTTTTGAGTCCCACTGTGTCTTTGGCTGTACCCTCCCTGAACTTTTTTGCCGCTTCCTCTAGCAGTTCCTTACAGTATGGCCCATTCATCTCCGCATTCTTGTCATTGAGTGTCTGCTGTATGAGCGAATGGAAGGAGTTGAGCTTCATGGACAGCGTGTGCTTAGCAGCGTCTTTGCTCATGTTGTTGATCACATGCTCATGACTCCCTGCATGTGGAGGTACATTTGGGAAAGCTTGTCCATAAGCCCTCTTAGGAGGCGAGAAGGCTGAACGGGCACTTCCGTTCTGGCCGAGTCCTGTCTGAGCCTCTCTGGGCCCCGGCTGGAGGTCACAGGGCTCTGGAGCCACTCTGGAGCCCTCAAGCCTGGACGCGGCTGCCTCGTGCTCTGGCGGGTGGCTCTCGGTAGAGCTCATCATCTTTGGATCCCAAACAGCTCCTGGTTTCAAGTTCTGGACTGCAGTGGCATTCAAGAGGCACTGCTGGTATAACAGGGCATCGCTAATACTACTGCTGCCCCGCGGCCACATTACAAAGCGCGGCGAGAGCGGGTATTGGCGATATGTGGTCGCTACGCTTACGTTGGAGGAGATGAGCTCCACGTTAGCTGTCGTCCCACCTGTGGCAGCATACTGCAGGGACAGATCCAGACAGCCAGGCAGAAAGCCACAGAGGTCTTTGGGAGAAGGTTCAACTGTGGATGGGGCCGAAGAGGATGAGAAGGCCGTCTTGTAGGAGTTATACTCAGAAGCATGGACCATATTGCCGGGAAGGAAGAGTGAGGCAGAGCTGGACTGGCTGGACTCGAGAAGCTCCCGTTCTTTATACTCTCGTTCCAGCATGATAGTCTCCAGCTCCTTGTCGGCAAAGGCTCGTCTCTTCCTCATGCGGTCGCTCAGAGGAGGGGGCAAAGCAGGACTGGCACCTAGAAATGGATCATTTTGCACTGGACGATATCCTGTGAACGAAGAAGATACATTTGGTTTAATTTATATAGAAAAACAGACCAGATTTATGCCACATTTTTTTCTGTTGATTTACTGTTTACATGTTTTTGTTCAATTTAAGTTTTTTTCATCAATAATATCATGCACAGTTTATATATATATATATATATATATATATATATATATATATATATATATTAGTAAGACACTTATGCCATGAAAATATCCAGAGAGGAACCAAGTGAATTAATTTGATATTTTCTTTTTAAAAATTGATTAAAATATGGTCATCAATAATATCATGCAGTTTTTTTTTTTTTAAGTGTTTTATATATATATTTATATATATATTAGTAAGTTAAACATGCTGTATTTAAAAGAAGCTTACACCATGAAAATATCCAGAGAGGAACCAAGTGAATTAATTTGATATTTTCTTTTTAAAAATTGATTAAAATATGGTCATCAATAATATCATGCAGTTTTTTTTTTTTAAGTGTTTTATATATATATTTATATATATATTAGTAAGTTAAACATGCTGTATTTAAAAGAAGCTTACACCATGAAAATATCCAGAGAGGAACCAAGTGAATTAATTTGAAATGGACAGAAGTCCAAGAAAGGCTGAGAGAAGAGGAGAAAAGAGGGGTAAAATTAGTTTTAAAAAGAAGGGAAAAAGTGTGATAGATCAATTTTAAGCTTTATATAGCTAAGAAGTGAAGAAGAGTTCTCAATTTGTACATGCAGTTTGTTTTTATATTTTTACCCACCTTCTAAAATACTTTTTGCCAGCATGGTCGATGGACGGATGTGTCGCTGATAGATATTTCGTCTTTCCACTGGTATTTGCTTCCCAGATATTCCCTTTTTGTCCTAAAATTGTTGTAAACAAAACGTAAGTTTTTTTCTGTAGCAAAGCAGTAATGTTTTGATCTGACAACATTCAGAAAAGTCTGCCTGTTCACTGTTTTGTTTCACTTTCTTAAGCTTTCGCAGTTACATTTTGTTTCCTCAATTTGATACTGATGACAATAAATGGCGTTTTCAGAAATAATGTGTTAAGTTTGCGCGCACTCACCTCTGTCGCTTGCTGTCTCCGCAGGGCCACTTGAGCAGCCATTACGCGCTGCCTCTCCACCACCAGAAGGCAGTTTGCACACTGGCAGTCTCTCCATCGGCAGAATCTCTTGTGCCCCTTAAGACAAGACACTACTCCGTGGTTCCTACAGCGGGCGCATTTCGGAGTGCGGCTCAGTTTGCGCTGGTCTCCAGACCCGAGGTTTAAGCGGCTGGGTTTGTCATCGTCTTTAGACCCCGCTTCGTCCTCGCCGGTGCCGGTGAACACCGCCTGATCATCGCTTTCTGTTTCCAGGCCCTCCACGTCGATCTCAAACTCCGTGCCTGACAGATCCGTCATTTTCAGAACGCGTGTAAATAGATGCTGTCCAGAAGAAAAGATGACAAAATAGTAAATTATTTTAAGCCTATAATAAATTATTTCAAATAATATGTAAATTATTGTGATTTCTACTTGGGTTTTCAAAGAGTCAGATTAGATTTGCATCAGTAATTAAATCCAAAATTTTAACGAACTTATCAAGGTAGCTTGTAACTTTGATTTTACTTTAATAAATAAATAAATAAATAAAGCAACAATTAAACGCATATTCTTTTTTTTTTTAACAGCATATTTAAAATGTTATTTCTGTAGCATTCAGACTTCCTTTGTAATAGACACTTACCTTTCCCAAGCAGACCAATAAAGGATGAGTGAATATCCAATAGTCTTCTCCCAGAGATGCTGAAGTGATAAGACGCGCTGCTACAAAGTAAATTAGGCCACCTTCAATTTTTTTTCAGTCAGCAACATTTAGACTACCTGATCTGTCACTGAAATGTGGTGAGAGTCTCTCTCAGCCTTTCAACTCTAAGATCCGCGCAGCAAATCTTGCACAGCCAATGGGAAAGCTCCCCTCTCAAAGAGCCAATCAGGAAACGGTGTATGACACCACATCCCGACTGGCTTCATGTGAACGGCGCTTCCCAGTTGGCTGGAATCGAATCGCACTCTAAACGAAGTTCTTAATGGGGTGAAGTTACAAATAAAACATTTCTAGGAAACTATCAATTAATCACGGAAGACAGTGGGGGTTCAGCTGTTTAATATACGTCTAGTTTCAACCCCACATGTCTCGGCTTATTAATGTATTATTTATTGCTAAGACTTACAACTCTATTACATTAAATTATTTTCCCGCTTAGAAACGACAGTGAGTGATATTAATAAAGTAGTATTTAATGAAAAATAAATAAATTAAAAACTTGACACTCTGGCAGATGCATAAAGAAAGGAATTTGAATATTTGGTGAAGGTTACATTTATTTACATTGCCCTTGCATATTTAGAGAACTGAATTAGCCTATGCTGTTTATTTAATTCTAAGTATTTGCAAGTTACGTTGTAATATTTCGTTAATGTGCTCGCAGTGGCTAAAGTAACCACTAATTGACAATATTCAAATTACAGTTGGTGAATGCAAAAACTGGCGATGGATTTTCATTTTTATTCAAATGCACCTAACAGCGTTGCCATACAGGTGTTTTTTTGTTTTTGTTTGTTTGCTTTAAGATGTGTATAATTATTCTTTTTAGCATGATTAATTTGACATTTTTAAATAATTATCTTAACAATTTGAATATAAAATTATTTAAAATGTTTAAGACATTTGTCTTTATTCATAGGCCTAATTATTTTATAATTGTAATGATTAGAAGCGGTTGTCTGACAAATGAGTTTGGCTGCTAACAAGACACTAGATCTCTTGTTACACCAATTAATATCTTTCTGAGTTGCTGTTGACACTGCACAACCCTTCGGGGATGCATTTAAACACTGTTTTCAACTTTTCAAGATTGAGCGTGATATGACAGTTGACACAACAAGCGATACTTAAAAAAACAGTGACTAAGCATGCGGGAGTGCTACACAAAACACAATTCTCTTTGTCCCGATCGACCTACCATGTGTGATGTTTCTCAAAACAAAGTAAAATCAACTGACACTAAAGAATGTCACAGCTACAGTTCATGATGGGTTTGCTCTATACAGACAGCAGCATATGCGGGAGAGTAAAGCTTGTGTAAAACACGGGTTTGAATGAACAACAAATATGTGGTTGGACTTTGCATACAATTTTGTGCTGCGTGTGAAGAAATGTCTGGTTTTATTTCAATATCTGGCCTTATGATCTTGCATGTAACAATGGAATTTAAAAAAAAAAAAAAAGTATATTAAAATTAAAATAACTTGTAAAATAATTATAATGCACCTAATTAAAGGCGCCGTGTTCATTTAATCACAAACGAAAACGAGAATATGAGGGACAGATCAGTTTCCCAATCCTGTTCCTGGAGGCACACCAACACTACACATTTTCAAACTCTTTCTGATCTCCAGGACCAGAAATAGATAGCTATCCAAATATCAAATGTGCACTGATTGTGTGCCTACAAACCTGGGAAACACTGAATATATAGCCTAGGCCTGTATTCCATTCGGCGAATTATGCTGTTTTAAGTTTTTTCATGTATCGTACAGTACATACAAAAGAAAAGATGCCTGAATAATCGACACCCATGCAATACAATCGACTGAACAGCCTGTAGGCTACATCTCCCACAGCCTCGTTTTCGTTCGCGAAAAAATAAATAGCTAATGGGAAATTGTTCGTCTATATTTTTTTTAATATAGGCCTATCTATATATTAAACAATAACAACAGCAAATTATTAGCCGTAAAGGGACGAGGCTGAATCCAGTTAGTTATTTGTTTGTTACTTATTGACGCGTGAACCTCCCCTTTAAATGACGCGACGCTCCCTTAAGCACACTACGTTATGACAATTAGTGGATTAGAAAATGCTAATGCCATTTAAATGAGATTATCTCAATGGCTTTGGCGACACATTTTCATTTAAGGTAGGCAGAAGGGTGATTTTGGTTAGGCCTAATTGTCTGTCTGGTCTTGCCCCGTCATCTCTGTTAGTCACATGTGGTGAAGATGTTTGCCGTGCAGGTGCAGCTTTGCCACTCGCCCTTCTTCCCTCTTAATTTATTAGCAAGGTTACGGCCAGCTATCCCAACTGCTACCCAGGGTGCAATTTCCCCGTGTGGAATGCTTTGATCTTCTCTGTTGCCTTCTTCTAAACGCATATGACAATGCCAAATGGAGAGAAAAAAATCGGAGTGTGTTTATTGTTTAGTTATCTTTATGTGTAAAGGCCATCCTACGCAAGCGGTTGTTTGTTTTAATCCGCAGAAATGACCTTTTCAGTTCTTTGTCATATTTCCCATGTAGGCTATTTATAAGCTATGCGTGTTTGCAGATTAGTTTGTGTTTGGAAATGAGGGCTTTGTTTTTATGCCTGCATCGTTTAGGATTCATGTTATACAATAGTTTACTTTCTATTAAAGTAAAATGCAGGTCCATCATGGTTAAAACGCCTTCAGACACGTTCGAGAATATTTATTTAGGCTATACAACCAATGTGTGACAAGCCAATCGCGTCCAAGTCTTTGGTTTGGTTCAGGGTGTGTCGCATGTTACACACTGCAATGTAACCTGAGCGGAGTGTAGAGACAAGAGACTTATGCGTTCACTGAATCCCTGTTATGTTAATTAGCATTTGAAGACGCTTGATGGATTGGTAACACGTGCAACTTGCTGAATGCTTAACCACTCATAATTTGTCTGTCCTTTTGATGTATACGAGAACGCAGGGCCGTGTTGACTTAGAGGCACAGATTCAAATGTCAACATTAAAAGCTGTCGCTCGGTTAAGTCAATAGATGTGTTAAATAGAAGTGCAACACCTGCACACTCGAGCGACCGCTGGTTTAGCATTACATATACGTTTATAAACACTATGAAACCTAAACAGGGCGTCTTAAACAAGCAACAAGTCACAATAAATCGCCACTGCAGTTCTAAATCTAGACCATATGAATGTAGGCTATTATATTGTTGGGTACGTCAGTACCTCAGACGCTGAATACGTTCTGTCTGACATATTTGCATAGGCTAATTAACTTGTGTCAGATTGTAGGCCTTTATAGCAAATTATAACAAAACTTCTTTGACGTCATGACTTTTTGTACACAATCACAAGGTGACAGTATTGAGTCATTACTGATGTTTTCATAGTGGGGAATTCCTGCACAGAGCATTTTTACAAGGGGCGGTAAGGCATTAAAAAGATTATCGATAATAATAAATTAGGAATGATATAATTTAGAATTTGACAGATGATGGAACAATTCTTGCTTTTTTTTTTAAATGAAGGATGATATTCACCGTGAATGATTTTAGATTAATTTGATTTTTATGTTTCCCATAAAAATCAAATTCTAATCGAGCACTCTTTAAAAAAAAAGTTCTTTGTTGGCATCCATGAAGAACTTTTAAAAACAACAGAACATTTCCATTAAGATTCTTTATAGTGGAAAAGGGTTCTTTAATTTTTTTTCACACTATGAAAACAATTGGTTATTTTAAGATCTGTTCACTGAAAAGTTTTTCAATGGCACTGCTTTGAAAAAAAAAAAAAAACCTTTTTGGAACCTTTATTTTTTTTTTTAGAGTGAAACATATTAGCCTTTATTGTTGGCTAGATGTGTATGTTACGTTTTACGAATAATAACATACTGAACAGGAATCAGGCATATTTTTGAAAAATTTTTCACGGTCACGAAATTGTATTGTTAAAAAGGTCCACTAGATGGCGCAGTTAGCTAATTTTTCTGCTCATTTCATTGAGAAACGCAAATAATTTGATCCATTAAAAATACTTTTAAAAAAACTTAATTTTTAATCACGGTTTTTTTTTTTACATTGACATTAACGTAAACCATCAGATAATAAACAGCAAATATTATTTAATTATGAATGACTGGTTCAAAACAAAATAAAAAGGACAATAACGATTGGTATTATTAGTGGTAAGCTATAAGCTTAATTATTACATACTAAAGAACTATCGAGTTATGGCCGGCCTTACAGTTGTACTTACTGCATTAATGTTCTTTGCAGGAGGCAAGGGGCTGAATTGGTAGTGGATTAAATGAGACAAGATGGTAGGTATTCCTTTTACATTTTTTATTCTAATGAGTTGCTACTGAATGATGTCATTTTCTTCTTAAAAAAGCAAAACAAAACAAATCCATGCCTTTTAATTTTTAATTCTAAAGAGTTGCTGTATTATGTTGTTTCTTTCTTTGAAGATGTATTCTGTATTCTTAAAACAAATCCTAATAAATAAATGCCTAATTTATTACCTAATGCTGTTTTTGAAAATGATAAATGTTTGTTTTGCAGATATCTAATACACGTAGCTGTATGTTTGCTTCAGGTAAACACAATGACAATAACAGTTCATAGAAGGTTTATTTGCCATACTTTTACATGCAGGACTGCTGGAATATTTTTTATTTTTTACAATAAATCGTTATCAATGGTACATTTCATGCAAAGTGGAAATAGAGATCAGTGTGCTCAAATATATTAAGTTATTCAGATTTTTTGTTCAAATAATAGTACCGTAATGAATTTTCCCCCCGAAATTAAAGCTAATGTTATTCCACACATGATTAAGTTGGCACAACAACCTCAGATCTGGTAGAAATACAATACCTCAAGTAAAGCAATGTATATCTTTTCATTGCGCTCCTACACGAGCAGTGTCTCTTTTGTATCATTTCAAGAAGCCATTTGAAATGCATTTCAGTGCTTGTTTCCCATCCTCCTATTGAAAGCGCTGGAGTGAGCAGAAGTTAGGAGGACGTATTCAGGATCCTGGAGTCTGAGGAGTCAGATCTTTCATCATACTCCTCATCTGCAGCGTACATGCTCTGTTTGGCAATGACAGGGCAGCTCTCCTCCTGGATGCTGATCCGATGCTCCTCGGTGGGTCTGCTGGCGAGGAGCGGTGAGCTGCGGATCACTCCGGCCGAGGGGCCTGAGAACGGCGGGATATACTGTGAGCGCAGCTGATACTGTTGCTGTAAAGTCATGGTATTCCACAGAGTCACATCGTTGTGCACGAAGGGCCCGGCTTGGCCACGGCTCAACGAATTCCTCAGCATGAGGGGGTATCGAGGCGGCTGGGGGAAGCCGTGCTGTAGCGGCATGCTAAGAGGGCCTGGTACAACTCCACCAGAAGGCTCTGAGGAGAAGCGCAGGGAATCGGGAACACGGAAGGCCGAACCGACCGACCACTTGGAAGATGAGACAGGGTAAGAACTCAGCGGGTGCTCAAAAAGGTGGCCGTTTGACGGGAGAACAAGGGCATCTGAGTTCTCAGACAAGATCTTTTCTGGTTTCATTGTGGAACGGCTGGACAGCAGGATCTCGATGGCTCCAACCAGGTCCCCACCGCAGCCTTTCAGGATGAGCTCCAGGACGGCTGGTTTGTGGGCTGGGAAGATCTTCTTCAGGACCTCCAGTGGAGGTCGGTTTGCCCTCAGACTGAACGGAAGAGATACAGAGCCTGAGAGCCCTTCGATGACGAGGTTGGGCTCAGGAGAGTATTTGGGATTGTCAGCTTTGGGCTCTGGCTCAGTGCAGGATTTAGACAGGCTAAAGCGGGACTCCTCGAGCTGGGGAGTTGGGTCTGACGTGTCAGGGGTGCAACACAAGTTAGGTTTAGACTCTTCAGGGGAGCTGACTGGTTCTGGTTCTCTGTCACTGGCACTACCTCCGTTCTCTCCACCAGACTGATCACCAGACAGATCCTCATTTAGGTCTGGAGAACACACACACACACACACACACAAGCATGGACTTCATGAACATAATGTACATTAAAAGATGGTAATACAGTGATGCTGCAGCTGCATTATGATTAAAAAAAATCTAAATGATTATGAAACCACCAGTCTAATAGCTAAATGTAAATTTTAATTTAAATCTTTAACGGTCTGACAATTTACAGGCATCTCATACAGAATGACTTAAAGTCCAGCTAAAATTCTGACTCGCTATACCTACTCAAACATTGTCCGATTCTGCAGACTGGAAGTGCAACATTCAGGTTATTGACCTGTCAGCACTCCTGTGATTTATAATGGGCGACTTTATTAACTGTTCGCATAAAAACGCTGACGCGGTGGCACTGAGAAATCTGTTGTCGATTCCACTTCACTACAGTTTTGCAAACCGATTACTTTAGAAACATTTTACATTCATTTGGACTGGCTTTGCATTTCAGCTTGACCTCTTCCGAAATGATCGGCAGGGCCTGTCCTATTACCTGTGATGCGCATCTTTCAAACGATCCAAGTTCATAATCTCACCGAAATACGACGGTTAATCTAATTTCGTTCGGCTTCATGTCTGATTGTCTTAAATATTTCCGTTCTAATTTATTCCTGACTAAATAATTTAGCAGAACTTTCAGGTTTGGGATGTTGGCATTTTAATCTCACATGGAAAAAAGTTGGTCAATAAACGTGTTTGCGATGGTTAAAATATCAGGAACAACACTATAATTATTAGCCGATATACCTACAATAATATATTAATAAGAACAAAATTAACTAGCTATATAATAAGTTTATTTTTCCGGGTCAGGAAAATAGGCTATACTTCCAGGAAACAAAAATGCCCGCATTATGCTTTATCATGTTGTCTCAATCAGTAAGATTGTTGCTACGTGCAAAGATTATTTTTGTTATATATTTGATATAATTATGTTTTTTATCATTGCGAACATTAACGTGACCATGTTATTTTAAAAGTATTGCGCTTTTAAAGGCATTATCTCGTTTATCCTATTCTATTCTATTTTTTTTTTTTTTTAAATAATAGCCTAATTTCGTAACAACAATAAAATAACAGGCAAATTATAGCTAATTATTAAAATAAAATGATTAATTACAAATAATTTGAAAGAACCTCCCAACACGCAAAACGCTAGCTACGTTTCATCTTCGGTGTTGCTAAGACGAAGTTTTCCGGAGTAAAATATCCAAAACATTGTGTTACTTGTGTAAGTGGTTACCTTGGGGTGGTTTAGGGGTCACTGTCTCCCTGCTCCAGCGGAGGTCTATGTCGCTTGTTCGTGGGTTATTCTGCTCCCCGCTCCCCACCGTGATGCCAGGCAGCGCTCTCAGTGACTCCGGGATCAAACTCTCCAAACTCTCGTTCGCCTGCTGCCGCCTCAACGCCACCTGAGCCGCCATGACCCGCTGGCGCTCGATTATTAGAATACATTTCTCGCAAGTGCAGTCCTTAAAACGGCAGTAACGCTTGTGCCCTTTCAGCCAGGAGAGCACCCCGTGGTTCCTGCAGCGGGCACATTTGGGGGTCCTCTGGAGGGGCGCTCTCTGCTGGGACACCGGGCCCCCCATGTAGAGGTAGGGCGATCCGTAGCCATTCATTTCTCAAGTCGTTTCCAGAGGTGGCAGAGGCGCAAGTGCATCAGATAAGCAGTAGAGGAAGAGTGCTGTCAAGTACCTATAGTGAAGAGATCAAGCCCCTCTACTGCTCGCTACACTCGTGATGAGAGGTGTTGACTCTTTAAGACGAGGATCCACCTTTCGCCCCTCAATAAAGAAGTGCATCAGGCGATCTGACACGCACTAACGAGTAACTTCTATTTCTCACATCACTGTCACGAGCCATTTACATCCCCCTGATACTGGATGGAGGAAGGAAGTCTCGCTTTTTTCTAATTACAAACAGAGTTTAAGCAATATCTTATATACCGATATGCAAACTTTTAATACAAATACCCTACAGATTTACTAGCTATTTTAAGTGTTTTTAAGCAGCGTGGGAATTATGTCTGATCTGTTAAAACTTGGATCCCTTATAAGGAAGTCCAAATAAAAGGTTGAAGGTGTCTCAAAAGTTTGTAGCCATAGCAACTTGGCTGCTCGAGCTCTGGCAGTTAGGATCTGTATATTGGATGTTACATCAACAAAACAACCTACGGTTGTAAATTAGTATTTTATTAAGCTATACATTTAAATAACATAAGTAGGCTATATCACAAACAATGTTTTGCTTAAGGCTAACTTCAGTCAGAATCAAATCGGCTGCATTTGACAAACTTGAACACAATTAGCGAAATATTGAAAATTATTGACAGTAACTAATCCTAAAACGTCGACTCCCATAAAAGTCATTGAATAATGCGCATTATTTTAAATCTTCTCTCTAATTGAATCAACTCTCTAATTGTTTTTCGCTGTATTTTTATACGCCTGGTACGCGTAAAAATAAAGAGAATTAAATAATAATAATTCACCATAATTTTCACTGCTTGTTTGAAATCGGACCCACAGCGATTTTTTCAACATATGAGTCTTTTAGCAGTGCAGTAATTTCAAAAATGAAGTGGGAATGTAGAAAATAATTCACATAACTGCTGTGTGCTTTTCATGAAAATCCTGCAACCGCTTTGGTATTTAGTTTAACCACACGCTGTGAATTCGAATTAAACACAGGCGACAATAATATGGTGGTTTGCATTTGAATGAGCTCTTAACTTATTCCCATGAAAAATGTTGAATAGTCCGACATGCATGCGAGTTAATTGGGCAATATAATTTGGACTTGTACCAAATGAGTTTTGGAAGGATCAGATGAAAAAAAAAAAAAAAAATGAATTGAATTGAATCAAGTGAACTGGGAGATGTCATCTACATTAAACAGGCCTATTTTATTTTGTGCACACAGTAAACATACACAGACTTTAAATGCAATTTAGCGCGCGATGTGGGTGTAAATTGCAGCACACCTTTTTTTAAAATGATGCCCATCGCTTTTAAAGTCCAGTGAAACTCAACACCGGGCACCCTCGAGTCCCGTTTCTGTTCCTAAATGGGTTTATTCAAGCACGTAATGGGATCCCGGCTGCACAACTTTGAGAACTGGGGGCCACGGTAAACTTCACCACATGAACTCCGTTTCCAGGGCTATTAAGCTTTTAATTGGAAAATAGCAGATGAAATTTCAAGGTGACGATAATGCAGCGTGCAGTGTGTGCATGGCGAGGGGAATTCACACCAAGGGGAGTGGGAGGACAACAGAAATTCCAATAAAATTATTTATTTTTCTGCCACTGATTGGCCTCAATGTAAATAGAAAAATAAAAAGAGAATAAGGAGAACATGCACTATATATACCATCCACACAAATCCAATGAAAATGTCAAATGAAAAGTACAATTTATTTGTTATCAACTATAATGCTTTATTTTTTTTTACAATTTGTTTGCCTGTAAGATATAAGCATGTTAGATAAAATAAGCAAAAAATCTAACAACCAGCAAAGAAACAAATATCTGGCTCTTTTGAATTAATTAATAAAATGAATGAAACCAAAGCCTATACCAGTATAAAAATCGGATTGTTTAAGATGGGGAGTGAAATTATGTAAATCTGTATATGACATTTTTTAAATTCTAATACTGTCTTTCTGTCTGGTCAGAACTGCATGACAGTTTTACTAATTAAATCCACTCAATGGAAGATTTTGTAATGGGAGAGAACAGATGTTTTGACAGAGAAATACAATAAACAGAAATGGATAAACATTCTTTTCGGGGTTCATAAATTTTGTGTTAATATGCATTTAAAGTATGACTAAAATACCACTAATTCAAAGTTAAATGTATTTTTTTTTAAAAAAGTGTTGTTTATTTTCAATGGTGAAAGATTAGTATGGAAATTTTCTGTGGGTTAAGTGAACCATACTAGCAGCACTAGACTGTGGTTTATCTATGTGGAGCCCAAAAGTTGTTATACTGAGCTGAAGGACAGAATAAAGCCAGTAAATGTCCCATGTCTAAGATCCAAGAAACCATAAACTGAGTATATGACACCAACTAAATCTCTACAGCAAACCACTCAGTGCAGGAGGTACTTTCACTCCCTAATAATTTTACATTATTATTTAGCAAACATAGTTATCCCCAGCAACTTACAAATGAGAATAAGTATTTATATTATTATTATTATACTGTATATTATAAGAGATTAATTTCAGAAAGAAAACAAGTAGTACTGCCATAGGTTGCACACACAAAAGGTTACTTGTTATTAAAGGGTTTCAATGTTTCAGACAAGGAATACTGACATTCATTGTCTGTCCAATCTAAATATTTGTACTTTATTGTAATACAGATACATTTTCATAGATGATGCTCTTAAATTTCATTTAGTCTCTTTTTGTACTTTCTGTCAGGTTTGATGGAGGTTTATAGTGGTAATTATGTATAGACTCAACGTTGAGTCTGTGAACTGTCCGTCGAGACCCCAATCGGCTTCTCTTTCATTGCGCTCTCTGACAGGCAGCCAATAGTTTCAATGTTGTGAGTAATGACGGGACATCTGTCCAGTGAAATGTCTGGTTATTCCCTCTGCATGGACAGAGCCTCCAAGGGCACTCAAATCACTGAGTCTCTGACAGGACCCACACCTCCCCGCCACACCCTCTCCATCTCAATGTGAACAAAGGCAGACAACAAAATAATTATCTGCCTCTATAACCCACTCTAATGGGACTTTAAATATGCAATTGAAACTCAAAGTTAGAACAACAAATAAGTAATTGTAAAACTCACTGACAGTTTCATATCCAATCAATCACACTTATTATTCTTGCACAGTTACTGTATTAATTTACATTTTTTGTGCCTGGGAAAAAGGGTTTCATGTTCAGGTCATTACATTCACAGGACAGGTGCTTGATCACATTGTTGGCATAGTTTGGTCGTAAGACTTAAAGTTATAGTGTGTGGCTTTCATTTTCAAATGACTAAAAACAATCTAATTATAATGGTTCTTATTGTCACATTGACATGTTGGCAAATCATACAGTTCTGCTCATAAGTTTACATGCCCCTTGCAGAATATGCAAGATATTAATAATTTTAAGAAAAAAATAAACTTTGTGAATTGGAAGATCAGGGTAAATTGTCTTTATTTTGTCTTTTGGGAAACATGTCATTGTCTTGTGTAGCTTCTGAACGGCAGTACTAAATGAATTAACAAAGTGTGAAAAATGTACACATCATCCTGTTCAAAAGTTAACACCCCTGACTCTTAAAGTCAGCATGAAATGAAATCTGCGATAGTCTTTTCTTTGCTATTGTGACATATATCCGAGTAAAACAGCTTCCAGACAAGAAAAAAAAAAAAAAAAAAAAAAATGTAGGGCGGGATTTGATATTGTCCATGGGCAATTGATTGGATGGTAGTGGTTTGCCATTGCTGTGATGTCATGTGAGTGACAGGTTGATCCCGCCCTCACACTAGTAAACACGTCATCAGAGAACAGAAGAGAAGTTGCAAGAGAGAGGGGAAGTTATTTTGATTAAAGATTAAAGAGGTAGTACATGAATTTCTTAAAAAAACGATGTACATTAGGGGTGGGAATCTTTAGTCACCTCACGGTCCGATCCGATTCCGATTTGGGAGTCACGATCCGATTCCAAAACGATTCTTGATTTACTTTATTATTATTATTATCATTAAATAATTAGTTTACTGACTTAAAAAACGTAAAATCCTTACATTTACATATCCTTACATAAGTAATTATAAGTAGGCTTATTTTTTAAATTGAATACATTTTTATATTTATAACAATTGTATGTATGTTAAGAATTTTAAACTAATATAACTTCAAAATATAATAAAGAGGAGCAATGAAAGATATTACAAGCAATAAACAAAGAGTGCTTTCAGTATTTAAGATTATCTGAACGTTTTCTTTCTCATGTTTACTGTCGTTTGACCATCATAGACAGCGGGAGAATAAGTTGCATTAACGCACGGATCTCTTTTGAAATATAATAAGTAATGCGGTTTGTCCTGTCCATTTATTCCTTTAAGACAAAACTGGCTGTGTTTAGGCTACATTAATTTTGCATCATAAAACCATTTTGAGATGCAAGTTCATTAAACTACAAGGAGTCGTGCACAGCCGTGTGCGTGAGCACTCTTCACAAACAAAGCATCAGCATTTGAAATTGAAAGCAGCCTTCTATAAGTGAGTTTCATATGTTAAATATATAAGTCCACTGCATTCCAAACGACATAAATGATGCCTTCGTAGAGCATTTGTAGGAAACTACCGATGGGCGAGACCGCACACTGCAAGTTTAACATCAAACAAAGCATGCGTCTCTTATGTGCAGTGAAGCCCACAAATGTTGTTGTAATTTGCTTCAGTCTTTCCGAAATTTATGAAAGATTATTTTACGGAAAGTTCGAGTGGTGTGTGTGTGTGAGGAATTGGAAGCAAGCAGAATCCAGGTGTTTCTAAAGCACACTCAGTGTCATTGCACATCTGAATAAAAACTAAGCTCAAAATCTTTGGAGAGAGAATCGCAATGCATCGATTTTTTTTTCCTCCCACCCCTAATGTACATGGGTAAATTATTTATAATAATGCTATGTTCTATTAAAAAAAAACAAAAAAAAACAAGGACAGTCATTTCGTTTTCATGGTGACTTTAATGCATCGTGTTGATCTCAAAATCATAGTCAGGAAAGGGTTTCAAATATACAGGAGATGCCAGAAAACAAAAGAATGTGGCTGCAGGATTTTCCTAATGAACAGTGGGCAGTTTAACTAGGGAACAACTATCACAAAACATAAAAACAGTGATTTATCATCCAGGTAACAACAGACAGTATTATGATTCAAGGGTATATAAACTTTTGAACTGGTTCATTTGTGTAAATTCAGTTATTATTTTGTCTTGTGGACTCACTGGCCACTTTATTAGGTACAACTTGCTAGTTGGACCCCCTTTTGCCTTCAGAAGTGCCTTAATTCTTCATGGCTTAGATTTAACAAGGTGCTGGAAACATTCAGAGATTACGGTCCATATTGACATGACAGCATCAAGCAGTTGCGTGCCCAAAGTGTGCCAAGAAAATATCCCCCACATCATTACACCATCAGCTTGAACCATTGATACAATGCAGGATGGATCCATGCTTCCTTGTTGTTTATGCCAAATTCTGACCCTACCATCTGAATGTCACAGCAAAAATCGAGACTCATCAGACTGGGCAACGTTTAATCTTCTATATTGTCCAATTTTGGTGAGCCTGTGTGAATTGTAGCCTCAGTTCCCTGTTCTTAGCTGACAGGAGTGGCACCTGGTGTGGTCTTCTGCTTCTGCTGGATATTTTCTTTTTTTAGGACCATTCTCTGGAAACCCTAGCGATGGTTGTGCGTGAAAATCCCAGTAGATCAGCAGTTTCTGAAATACTCAGACCAGCCAGTCTGGCACCAACAACCATTACACTTAAATCACCTTTCTTCCCCATTTTGATGCTTAGTTTGATCTTCAGCAGATTGTCTTGACCTTTGGTGTGTCTTAATCAGATCTCTGACTTCCTAAGTTGTGAATCAGTATATTGTGTACGCTAATTCGGGCACTGGTAAGGACAGTTAGGACCCTGGCTCACTACACTATTTCTGGCGACATGACAACGTCTTCACTGTACAGCATCACTACTGGTATTTATGAACAACAGAACTGATATCTTTGAAAAATAATCAAAAAAATAGTCAATGTTATTTAAAGTACATTATGAGAAATACTTTGCTTGTTACATATATGTGCAACATCTCAGCTGTAAATAAATAAATGTTAGCTAGATTATGTTCATTACCAGTCTAGCGATGTATGTTTATGCTTAAATATAATTAAATAATGGTTTGTATTAAAAAAAAAAAAAAAAAAAATCTATCACGTCATTATGTGTAGTGAGTTGGCTCACGTGATTTATGTTTTATGATTCAGAACTTCCGTTAAGGTAACATAGTGAGCATCGATGCTCTCTGGTTTTCACAGTGCATTGTGGGATTTTTAAGGGAGCAAATATTTCAGTGGACTGGTATGATTTTGCGATTGAGACAGCCCTTAAAATGGCCGACTCCCTGATCAGTGCCCTGACTACTGAACTAGTGAGCTGATTGAGATGCACCCCATGGGTGCTTCTCAATACTCAAACTGATGCTTCCTCATTTCCTCCCTCGCCCGTCCTCCAGCCCGTGACCCGGAAACCGACCGAACTCCGCTATCTTGAAGGGCATTTCAGTTCTCTAATTGCACCATGAGGAGGGGAGGAACGAGTAGCAACAAAGCTTCCTGAGGAGTCACGAGCAAGGATACACAGGTGTTTCCTTCCCTCGCATCCTACTAGGATGCACAGAAATGAAAAGCACCCTATGTCTACTTGCCTGAATGCACTGAGTTGCTGCCATGTGATTGGCTGATTAGATATTTGTGTTAATGAGCAGTTGAACAGGTGTACCTAATAAAGTGGCCAGTGAGTCTATAAAAAGTATGTAAACATCTGTTCTTTCTTTGAAATACCTTATTCAGGACCATACCAAATAAAAAATAGCATGCATGCTATTTTTTGTGATCCATCTCATTTTGTTCATTATAAACATATTCTGCAATGAGTATGTAACCACAAATATTGTACTATTTTGATGTATTATTTCTATTCATCTAAACAGGTTGTTATATATCAAAAGCAACGCAAGAATGTTAATATTTGATTTGGTAATTGTAATAATTTTACAGAATATTTTAACACAACAATCTGCATGTTCTCCATAAGGTTTTCTATTCTTCTCTCATATTCCGGTAATCTACTTTAATATCTTTACAGAACCCTCGAAATAAAATGCATTCAATTCAAATAAATGTATTATTACAGATTAAACTGGGCGTTGTTTCAGACCGTACAGTCATCAAACACTTTTATGATGACCTCTTCCTCTCTTAAATCCAAAAGCCCTGACTTAAGAAAATGCAGCTCTAGCACCTGTCCCCCTCCCTCCAGTATGCACTGAGACTTTGGGACAGGGGCGGCTTTATCTTTCATGCAGCCGTCATGATTGATGGCACAATAGCAGCTCAAGGAAAACAAATCCAGAGACACTTTTCAGGCTGTCGCTGGAACACAAACCTGGAGCAGCAACAGAAGGACACGGCGGCACGCCGGAGCCCAGCGCTGACAGCCTCTGATAAAGCGGCCTTCCTTAACTAAACTCGTAAAGCACGGGACAATAAAACTCAATCTTCTGTAAAATCCAATTAAGTCATTATCTGACTGATTGTATCTTTAATTGAAAACAGAAGTGACAGTAAATTTCTGTGATATATCAGGATCAATCGATACTGCTGTACAATCTGCTCTCCAGAAGTGATTTATAATGCCAAAGCCATATAGGTAACTCCACATTCTTCTCACTAAAACCACTGGGGGATGAAATTAAGAGTAAGTGCATTTAATAAAAAAACAAGATGGTCAGGTTATTGATTACAGCAGATGGGGCAGAATCGAATGAATGTTTTGAGGGTGCAGAGCAAAGAAAATACAAGTAATTTTCATTTTGGGTTTTATATCGCGCTCCTAACAGTCAAAAGCCTTGTGAAAGTCAGTCATCAATAATGATTTTATTTCCACTGAACATGAGAGCATATAAACATACAACGATTGCAAATTAGCTTTTGCATTGCTTTATAATCACAACAATAATAAAAACATTTGTAACATCATGGTGTCGGAAGACAATAGCACATCCACACCACCAGCAAAATACACTGGGTAAATTTACACGTCTGGAAAACAAATTAACAAATGAATCAAACTGTGAACTGTTAGTCTAACAAAATTGCACAAAAAAATGCATAAAAATGACATTTTACATTCGTTTTTAGAAAAAAATTCAAAGGAAATTAATTTGTCTCTGCAAGATACCTACTAATATTGAGTTGTATGTAAGTAAATAAGTGCAAAAGATATACTGATTGTCGAAGCATATTAAAGGGCCATCCACTATAATAAAAATTGTAAAAATCAGATTACACATTAACATATGGCTTATTTCAATCAGCCTAATACATCAAACAGAGCCTAAAAGGAAAGAAAGTTTTGTCTCCCTCTTCTCCTCTGTTTGTGACTTGACTGAGGACGCTATCTGTGCCAACACCATTAAAATCAAGGGCACAGCTTCATATTATACAAAGAAAGCTCAGAAGAGCACTGCACATTAGCTGGATCGTGCACAGGAACAGGGTTGATGCAAATCATCAAAAGTTAAATGATGTCCTTTAGTGATGGCCATAAATAAACAAGCCGTTCGCTGTGAGATTGAAGCATAATTTAATAGTATCTCTTCTAACCCAACTGTCCCGCACAACACTGTGGAGATGCTGGAGAAGCCCTCATAGAGTCTGCAGCATGAAGGTCATGGAAAGAAGTTAGATTATCCATTAGGCCAATGACAGCGATATTGAGCTTGAACCGATATGTGACAATAAATCCTTCTGCTCTGCCATTTCTTTCAATAGCGTTCTGCTGGAAAGTGAATCATTTTAGTCTTTAAAAACTGCAGCAGCAAAGTTAACAAACTGAAGCTATCAAACTGTATGAAACAAAAACTATGTAAACTGCATTTCTGATAATCAGAGAGAAACTAAGGTTATATCTTAAAAGAATTACCCTACAAAGCTGCATAACACCACATTGATCAACCTGATCAGTATTAACAACAAAAAATGCTAAACAATAAGGTAGGATTTGGTTACAGAATCGTTACACATTTAGTTAAAAGTTACAGAAACAACTCAACAGAAAAAAAAAAAAAAAAAAATGTTTTAAATGGGAGATTGGTGCAGGTGAGGGTGTTTTATTTGGTCGCCCCCTCTATGACGGAGTCCACGGAGAAGGTTCCAGATTCTGAGCTGCTCTCACACTCCAGCTTGTTCTCAGTGTTGATCATTGAGCTGATGGAATCTTGAGCTCCACTGGAGTAAGCTGAAATAGGATGCATCATGACACATAAACTATTTTTTGTTTATTATTGAAGACCTTTTAAGCAAGAGCATAATCTGGTTATGGCATCTGTGATAAACAACACCTGAAGCATGCATGTAACATGAGCTTTTTGGTTCCTGACATTTTCACATTTAATGACATGTACTGTACAATGGTGCCAAAAAGTATTTGGACACTTAAAGATGCTTGAAAGTCTTTGAATTAGAAACAAAATGTCAAGCCAAGTAGCATTTATCAGAAATAACCATGAACAAGACAAAAAGTACATATCTGTAGTTACTCTGATAGGTTATCTGTGTGAACTTGAGGGCAAATGATTGAAATGTTTGGGGTTGCTGATTTGCTGCTCAATAAACAACAGTATGCTTAACATTTTTATCAGTTGAAAGCAGTTGTGCTGCTTAAAGGGTTCACCCAAAAATGAAAATTATGTCATTTATTACTCACCCTTAAGTAGTTCTACACCCGTAAGACCTTCGTTCATCTTCAGAACACAAATTAAGATATTTTTGATGAGATCCGATGGCTCAGTGAGGCCTGCACTGCCAGCAACACCGAACTTCTCAAGATCCAGAAAGGTACTCAAAACATATTTAAAGCAGTTTATGTGAGTACAGTGGTTCTACCTTAATATTATAAGAATACTTTTTGTGTGCCAAAAAAACAAAATTACGACTACGATCTAGTGATGGCCGATTTCAAAACACTGCTTCAGAGCTTTACAAATCTTTTGTTTCGAATCAGTGATTCGGATCACGTATCAAACTGCTAAACTGCTGAAATCATGTGACTTTCATGTGGTCATGTGACCACTGATTTGATTCGTAAAGCTCCGAAGCAGTGTTTTGAAATCGGCCATCACTAGATATTGTTGAAAAGTCGTTATTTTGTTTT
This sequence comes from Hypophthalmichthys molitrix, assembly GCA_037950675.1. Taxonomy (NCBI): domain Eukaryota; kingdom Metazoa; phylum Chordata; class Actinopteri; order Cypriniformes; family Xenocyprididae; genus Hypophthalmichthys; species Hypophthalmichthys molitrix. Next base: position 25,892,254 of record CM075496.1, on the reverse strand, counting down.
TTCTCGTCGCTTTATAATATTAAGGTACAACCACTGTACTCACATGAACTGTTTTAAACATGTCTGTAGTACCTTTCCGGATCTTGAGAGGGTCAGTGACATTGCTGGCAATGGAGGTGGCAATGGAGGCAATGGATTTCATCAAAAATATCTTAATTGTGTTCTGAAGATGAACGAAGGTCTTACAGGTGTGGAACGACATGAGGGTGAGTAATTAATGACATTATGTTCATTTTTTAAATATTTTTGAAATAACTGTGACATTTTTAATAAATTTTTTGATTAATAGTGTAATGTAATGTGAGTCTTTAATAAGTATTTAGTAGTATTTACCATCACTTTTGATCAATTTAATGCATCCTTGCTGGAAAATTATTATTTTTTTTAAATCTTACAAAGAACTTTTGAATGGCGAATGGTAGTTTACATCCAATAACAATCACTTTGAAAGCAGATGGTTAAAATGTAATGAAATGATACATATTTCTTAGTGTAATTTTTTTTTTTTTTTTTAAGTTGAATTCTACCCAAATCTGTGAACAATCTAAATCTTTACACAGAACACAATATTACAGTGGAAACAATGCTGTCAAAGTATTTCTGATCTTGAGATTATCAGCTTCTACAGTCAAACCAAAGAGCATCAATTAACAGTATGAGCAGTGCTGTCAGCTCTCAACATTACAACAAAGTAAGACAGTGGTGCCTTTTTCTGAATCTCACACTGCAGCAAGTTCTGGCTACTTTGGCAAACTCACTCAAGCTGAAGATACGCGTATTGAGCCAGTCAGACTGCTGAGCAACCACAAGGCTATTGAGTGCAGGACGAGTCTGTACTGTGCTGACTTTCTCCAGTATCTGTGTGTAGACTGATAACTAAAATAGCACCATGATATTAATGTAAATATTAATTAAGACTCTCTAAAAAATTACCTTTAGAATCAGATGCTCTGTTTAACATTAAATAAACCCTAACAGTTATTAAATTAAATTTTTAAACCAAAGACCAAATCATCTGCTTAAATAAATGTAAATGTAAAACCGAAACACTAGCAGCACAAATGTTATAGTTCCCTATAAAAATGGATGGTAGTTTGTGCATTGAGCCAGGTCAGCTCTCATCTCAATGCGCATATGAAGCTAATACATTACAGTCTCTACAGATTCTATCAAAGTTACGAGTGTCGGGAGGGGCAATGCACACAAATCCTGTTCAGCTGCTTTCCTGACCTTCATAACCTGAGAAAAGGAGCATAAAGGCTCTTACTGTGCCTCATCCCTTCTTGCCCTCCCTCTTTTTCATCTGCCTTTCCTCCTCTGCGCTGCTCTGGCGTGGAGGTAATTAAGGGGCGCTGGCGAAAAGGAGTAATTTTTCTCCTCATTAACTTCCTGATTGGTTTCAGGCTACAAAACTTTGCGCTCCACCTGCAGTTTGTCACCAATTCCAAACTGGCCAATCGTTAATACTAATGTTTGTGTAGCTAAACTGCACCGGCGCTCTCTGTACAACAATAATACACGAGTGAGGGTGAAAGAGGAGGGGCTGGAATTAGCCGTGGCTGTGTTAATTCTGAGGGAGTTCATCAGGGGGAAATCTATGGTGTAATTAAAGGGAAGATCTCACGGGTGAGCGGACAGGTCGTTTGTAGGGACGGTAAATCAGATGTGGGGCTGTTCGGCGAGCGGACATGTTCTGTGTCACAGCTTCGTTGCCTTTGATTATCATTGTATTAGTGTTTAATATAGACTAATGTTAGATCGGCAGTAAACACTCTGTAATACAGACAATCAGGCCTTTAAATATGCAGATAAAACGCAAATAATAATCAAATAAGTAAATAGAGATTGTTTATTTTTAATATACAGAACATCTTCAGTATTATGACTGAAGAAATAGCTCTCAAAATATTTAAAATGTTTGACGAAATTTGCTGGAGTGGGTTCTTTAAGCAGGGAACACAGATTTATGAAACTTCCACAAAGTTGCCAAACAAGAAATTTCCAACACACTGGCAGTGACACAAGAATTACAAAAAATAAAAACATCACACGTGTCTGTCAAGTGTAAAACAGTATTGAAACAAGAGAGGATTTAATTTCTGTACACCTAAAAAGAGCTTATTCTCCAATCTGAACTTTTGCCCTATTCACCCTTGTTCGGCTGACTATCTTATATTTCCAAACTATTAAACAGTCTTTGTGTGGTTTAACAAAGGGAACCTTTTTTTTTCTTCTTTTTTTTTTAGAAAAAGAGCATGAAAAGGGGAGGGGAAACAGTGAAAGAAGCTCAATCATTTCTGGCAGTTTGGAAAAAGTGAACAAAAGCCCAGATGTGAGAGAAGATGGTAATTCAGGGTTGATCTATTGTGGATAAGCTCTTTCCTCTGCAACTCATATACTGCCAGCACTGGGCCATGAGGGTCCATAATGCCTTCACTTAGATAAACACACAGAGTTGCATAGAGATAACGCACACGGGGCGGGCACACACACACACACACACACACACACACACACACACACACACACACACACACACACACACACACACATATATACATGCTCAAACGTGTATACAGATGCACTCATACACACGTGCTTACAGCATTTAAGAATAAATGTTTACTGTATCAGTCTAAAACTGAGTGTTAAGATGTGCACAACATCTGTACCATATTGTACCATATTGGTTATAGGCTGATATTAGAGGTCAGTAGGTAGCTGAGATTTTAATGCCATGTCAGCAGCCGAGGATTTTTTTAAAGTTAATTTTCTACCAATTACAGAAAAGTTGAATGAATACAACAGAAAAAATACAATTACACCAAGTGTTTTAAATGTACATATGAAACCAAATTATAAAATATTTTCTGGTAAGATCTTATTAAACAACTCCTTAAGAGAGCATACCATGTAAATGTTTTACTTTTTACATTAAAAGCAGAGCAGTCCAACATAACATGTTTAAGAGAAAGGGAGGCTAAGATTAATTTAATTTACCAATATTGGTAAATATTGGATTTTAATTGTACATGCTCACTTATCCCCATTTTTCATTTTACAATTAGTTAATATTTAAAAACAAATGTAATCATTAGCCAATCTCAAAATGATACATTATAATAAATATTAAACTGATTTTAGAATTTTATTTTGACAAAATACAGAAAAGAAGTACAGAATTGACCGTATACAATTACTTCATGGTTTTCGTTAAGCCAGCTTGGGCATTTCCAGTGAACTGTCATTCTGCTGTACACCGACACAAAACCATCAATGGTTGAATTTTAATGTTGTATTTATGCAGTTATCACACTTGCCTAATTTACCAATAAACCAGTTTTATTGATTGCAATAAAGACAAAGCTGATGGGAATGTTTGAATAAGGAGGAGCATTTAATAGCTCATATTAGCCATTTCCTGTAATAGTTTTCCACTCAGTTTCACTTTTGAATAAATATTAAACTTTATTAAAATCACTAGGTTTAAAAATACATTTTGTCAAGGTGAAGTATGAAGTACTCACAAAATCTCATGAAAAACTATTAGTATTACTATTCTTGTGAATGAATTACACAGAAAGCGAACACTGCACTCTCCCTTTATAATCACAGAAGCTGTTAATCAGTGCAAAGCAAGCTTGTGAAAATTCACATTTTATTCAATGAATCTAACATGAAAGTGTAAAAACCGATGGTCAAATTGAATTTTGCCAAGGAGGAACACTGAGACACGTCTTTTTTTGTCATCATACGTCTGAATAACTAAATTACCACTAGGCCTGATTATTTAAGTAACTATATTTTGATTATAAATACTAAGTATTACAGTATTGATGCTGTTAAATCTACCTCAGGACGTTGAAGACACCGACACACCAACAAGTGACTTTTCACCAGAAGTTTTCCAGCTGGCTTCTATTATTGCGGAAGTTCTTAAGAACGTTCCGTGCATATGTTCAATTGCAATAGAGTGGTGCAGGCATGACATCAGAACCCGGAAGACTAATTTGCTGCTGGTTCCTTTCAATTTATGAGTATGAAGCCTGTGGTAAACATAACTTGACGGTACTTTGATGTTTTGTTCTAGAATGTAAACTTCACACACTCACACCCCAAACTGTCTTATCTAGTTACTTAATAGGAACTTATTAGAAAGGTAAGTTTTCAAAAATCAAAGTTTCGTCAAGTTATGTTTACCACATGCTTTATTTTACTCATAAATTGAAAACCCCCATAGGAAAATCTCGAAGAAACCAGCGGTGAATCAGTGTTCTGATGTCATCCCTGCACCACTCTATATCGGAATTGCAATTTATCGGTTATTAGCTATAAAGTTAGAATTTTCTGCAAGAACTTAGGTATTGGTTGCCGCTCATTGGGTGTAGTTCATTCGATAACTCCCCAAATTTAAAAATCCACTTTCACACTAACCAAACGGCTAAACTGACATGGAACAAACTCTGTTCAGAACCAAAAGCTGTGAATGCACCCTCAGAGAAAACACACATATCCATAACGACATGACTTGGCTGAAGATGTGCTGTGGGGAGATGGAGTTCCCTCAAGGAATGACATGCACGTCTCTCTCAATCATTAGAGCCGTGGCAGGACTTAATGGCGCAGAAAACACAGGCCTACAGCAAGGAGGTGGCACTTTAAACAGCTGCTGACTCTTCAAAGAGCGAACAGCCGTGGCTGCTGCAGAGAGACGGATGCTGTTCTTGGAGTGAAGTGCTCACTCATAATCACATTGGCATTCGAGTTTGAAGCACTCAAGGGAGGTGGATGCTGACGTGTTTAACACTTGATGACAAACATGAGTTGGCACACGTTTGGCAAAAAAGCATTTCATTTTTTTTGCACCTTCAGATTTTTTACTGATGAACTGAATACTGGGTGTTAGATATTGTTTGTAACTCAGTAAAAATAAGATCTATAGGTGGCACATCTAACGAAATGCAACAATTCTGAAGAAAATGTCAGTGATGTAGCCTGCGCAAAACTCACCCGTACAATGATAAGGTGTTGGGGCCGGTATGATTCAAGCGTATGGTATGAGTCATGCGGGACAAGTTCTGCGCCAAAGTGTAAAACTCCTAACCTGAAGTATGAAAAACGAGCTTTAGCAGCAAGCAAGACCAAACATTAAGGTATTTTGTCTATTCAGAAAAAAAATGTGGTTACACTATTAAATTAGGTGTACTTAACTACTATGTACTTGCATAAAAAAGTAATTGTTAGGTACAATGTACTTATTGTGTTCATGGTGTATTGCAAAACACTTTGCTGCTATTGAGATGGGATACGGGTAAGATTAGGGACAGGTTTGGTGGTATGGGTAGGTTTAAGGGTGGGTTAAAGGGTAAGGAAAGGCTCAACAGTGTAATTATAGATGTAATTACAGAAATTAATTACATCTTTAACTACATATATGCAGTTGTTATACAAGTTCATTGTATAAAATGATTAATTTTTAATGTTTGTGTACAGAAACCGAAAAGTCCATTTTAGCGAATCAGTGGGCAATATTCAGGTCAGGTGACAAGGCTTCTAGTCACTTCAAAAAGATGTGCTAGCTGAGGGAAGTTTCATTAAAGCTGACTAAAAGTGATCGAGGATTTATGATTTCGACTCCTGCAAGTCCTTGTGTACACCAAACACATCTTACATGCTGAACCCTTGTTTGTCCTTTTGCGTTTATGTGTGTGCCGATCTGTTAGGGTGTGTTTGAGTATGTTTAAAATGCTATTACAAAGCAATCACTTTTTTTTTTAACTCTGAAACATGATATATATAAAAACATACTTTCAATTAACTTTTATTTTGTAAGTTACATGTATTTTTTTGGAGTTATTATTACTTAATCAAAACAACCCAACTGCAGTTTGATTGATATTACTTGGAATACACAAAAAAAAAAACATGATTTGTGAGAATAATAAAAATGGAGTTCTGTTTTTGAACTCTTTCGTTTCTTTATACAGTATGAACTGTCTATTTATCAAAGAATCCTGAAAAAAAAAAGTACCAAGGTTTCCACAAAAATATTAAGCAGCACGACTGTTTTCAATATTGATAAATTGTTGAAATGTTTAAGCACCAAATCAGCATTAGGATCATATGACACTGAAGACTAAAGTAATGGCTGCTAAAATTCAGCTCACATTTGAGTCCATCGGACACTTGAGTCCCCATTATTGGACTATTAGAGATCTGCATGAGTGGCCTGTAACGTCTGACAGGAGGCATCATGCCAGGGTCAGAGGCTAATTAAACACATAAGCACCTCCAGACCTGTATTGTTCCCCAATCTGTCCCCAGTCTCAAAGTGTCTCTGAGAGAATTGACAGGCCCTCCTCCCTGTTAAATCACTGGCACTGATACAGCTCTCCGCCAGCCCTGCAAATGACCTGTCCGTCTCTCCCGGCCCACACGCCGATCCGTCGAAACATTATGGATATACTATAATGACTTGAGACACAGGATCGATGATTTGAGGGATTTTGTGTTATTATCCTTAAAGGAGAGAAAATAATCAAGTGAGAAATAAGCAGTGCAGGCATCAGTTAGCAAGGCTCTGGGGGAGACTGAAGCCCCCCTGGGTGAAATAAACAACTTCATAGATTCAGTTGAATTAATTATGTTACTGCTGAGGTTAAAGTTGAATAAGACCACATTTAGAAAACGTTCTGCTCAAGAATGAATGTCCACCTTCCATTAGCAAGCAAAACTAATTAAATGCTACAACAAATAACTAATTAATTGAAATCTGTGTGGAAAAGGAACTATGAGGTAAAGACTCAAAATATGCCAACCTTTTAAACCATTTACACAAGATTTGCTTTTTAATAGCTACAGATTCCCATAAAATAGGCAGCAACTATGAACACATCTTTTTTATAAGCTATGTATTTTATAAAATATTTTATTTGACAATAAAATAAGATTATCAAATAACATCTATTAGAACATATTTCAAAATTTTTAATTCTGTGATGCAAAGCTGAATTTTCAGCATCATTACTTCAGTCGTCACATGATTCTTCAGAAATCATTCTAATATGCTGATTTGGTGCTCAAGAAACATTTCTTATTATTACCAATGTTGAATACAATTGCTGGTTAATATTGAGGAAACCGTGATTTTTTATTTTTTTTAGGAACCATTTTTTTATTTAAGTTTATTTAAAATAGTAATCTTTTGTAACATTATAAATATCTTTACTGTCACTCTTTATCAGTTTACTGCATCCTTGCTGAATAAAAGTATTAATTCCTTTAAAAATATATATTCTCTGAATGGCTCTTTATAAACTCAGACTAGACTTTCTTTAACACAGACTGTCTCGTGAGGAGGACAGTGTGCTAAAAAGAGCAGAACCTTTGGCTGCAGTCATTACCCATTTTATCTCTTCAGTGCCTCAGGCAAGTGTTAATGGAAATGTTGTACAACACATTACGACAGTGCTTGAGCCTGGAGCAGCCAATTACACTGGTATTTAACCGATCCATAGAGAGAAAAGACAGAGCATTTAGCATCAGCACTGGAGAAGGGAAGACAGCATGACATGTAGGAGTTACTGACTGTGCGGTTAAATAACACTCCAGCTAGGGATTTTGCCTGCAGGCCACTGATTCACCCTGATTCATTTACTTGGCTAAGAGACGTCAGGCTTTACCAATTCTTTTGAAAGTTTTTGAAATGCATTATGTGGCACATTAGCTATCCTCGTCATCTGTACTACAAACATATGGCCCAAATTACAAAAGCTATCAAGTGTTTGTTTTGTTTTGTGTGTAGGTGGTGAAAAAGAGAAAATCTTTCTCCCACAGATCTGAGATCAGAAGGGGAAATAAATAAGAACCGGCAATTGTCAGCAGGAAAATATAGAGAGTACAACAGTATATGCTGTCATGCAGCTGGCATCATACAACATTTAACCATAATTCCTTCAAATTCGACACTAAATTTAGTGTATGCAGCTTCTTATGAACTCATGCCCTATCTGTAACCCTAGCCAGGCTAATGAAACTGTGTAACAACCAAATAAAGGGACACATGTAACAGCACTTAACCTCGAGGGCACAGGCTGTGCCAGAGTTCTATGCATGTTCCAAAGAGGAATAATGCAAACAGGATGGATTAAATGTTAAAAAACGCTCCATAGTCTCTCTGTCAGATGAGAAGTTACACCTCTTCCTGCTCAAGCTCTACCTCTCAATTGTGCTTGAAGGTGAGAGTGAATCATTATTCCCCTTTGTTATTCTGCATTGAAAGAGAATGAATGGGCTCTTTGCTTGCTCCAATAAGATTTTGTTTCCTGGAACTTTTTACAGAGGATCTGATGCCTCTGAAAGTGATATAACATTCTGACTGAGAACAATTGCATCCATTAAATTTGTGGTTCGTAAACGGCATCAGACCAATCGATATATGTCAAAAGCACAGTACATATGATTTGATGTGACTGGAATGTGTAATTAATTACCTGTAAATAAAGCCCTTCTAAATATTTGTATTCAAATAAAAGCGTTGCTGATGGACAGCAACAAAAACTTAGAACTTATTAGAAAAAAAGCACTGTGGCAGAAACATGTACAGTGATGTACGAGATGATAATACCATTGTACTATTTAAAATATGTAATGAACCTGAATGAATACCATAGTATTTACAGGGTAGAACTAGAAGGTATTTCAAAGAATAGAATGGTATTAGCTTGGTTCAAGCCAAATAAAACACGATGGTATTACCATAGTATCATGTCCAAAAAAATAATGTACAGTATATATACTCTAAAAAAAGATGGTTCTTTAAAGGTTCTTTACACATAGTAACAGTTCTATTTAGAACTGTATTGTCCTGTAGAACCATTTATATGCTGATATGGTTCTTTGTGTTAGAGTTTAGGGTTCTTTATTCCCGCCTTTTTGTTTTTCACCTCATTACTGATTTTCTTGAGCTTAGCTATACAACACAGACCGTCAACACACTCTCAACAGGTAAATAATTTCTTTCTTTAAATGTCTATACATTTTAACAGAGATATTGAATTTATTATCCATGTTCGATTTTTTTTTTAAATAATTACTTTATACATACCCAGTCACAAAAACATTAAAGCTATCCCATGACTATATCACATTCTTTTTAACATGGTAAAGAGCTGACTGTCCATTTCTGCTAATTTTGGCCTTCATAAACATAATTGTTTTTATGTAAACAAATGGAGGAGACACACTGTAACTCTTAACTGTCACGTCCCACAGAATGATTGCTGAAGGATCATGTGACACTGAAGACTGGAGTAATGATGCTGAAAATTCAGCTTTGCATCACAGAAATAAATTATATTTTAAAGTATATTAAAATAGAAAACCATAATTTTAAATTGTAATAATATTTCAAAATATTATCGTTTTTTTTTCTGTATTTATTATGAAATAAACACAGCCTTAATGAGCATTAGAGACTTCGTTCAAAAACATTAAAAATAGTAGTTTCCAAACTTTTGACTGGTAGTGTGTATATATAGATTTGTGTATGTGTGTGTTACTTTTAGAAAAAGCTTATGCACTACAAAACAATATATTTAGAATATTTTATTCTGTAAGCCACAGATTATCTTCTAGAGCTGGGTAGTATAACAAGTTTGTACGATACAGTAGTTTGATATTACGAGAGCTGAAAAATAGCGGAGGGCACAGAGTGAGCTGCTGCGGGGAAAGTGCATAATCTAATTTGTCCAAAACATGAGACATGCTTTATATAAAGGGCTTCAAAATAACTCATAAAATATATAACACCTATAGTTCAAAGCGGCTTGCCCTTTCAGATGCTCTGACAAATACTATGTAGAATACCATATGTAGAATTTTAAACCTAAAAGTAAGTGTATTTTGGTTACGTAATGAGACAATCAAATGTGGGCTAAATTTATTAAGCTCAAATGAGTGAATGTGCGTTCCTCTTACCAGTTAACATTTAGCCTGTGCTTTTGTTTTCATTTATATTTAATTTGTAGTTTAGTGAATTTAACTTCAGCTTTAAAAAGCATTTTTTTTTTTTTTTTTTTTTTTTTAGATTGTAATGTTGTTACAATGTTAGAATGTTATGTGGTTTTAACCCCTTTTATGCACACATAGCATAGCCTGCATGGTTACATTCGCTATATTAGTTTTCATAGCCTTCAATATGAACATTAGGAAAACATTGGGCAGGATGCAAAATAACCTTTTTTTTTTTTTTTTATCCAAATAGAAAAAAGTAGAAAATACATATAGTGTATTGCCATACAGCCCAAAAAATACAGAGATAAGATTTTTTTTTTTTGGCCATATTGCCCAACCCTATTCTCTTTAGTGATGGTTGCAGGCAAACAGAAAGCCCCCTGTCCACTTTCTCCAAAACTGTAAACTTGGCTCAGACTGCAAACAAAACTTACTTTGAATCCTCCGATAATAAACAGTGACAAAAAGAAAAAACAGAGCAGGAGAGAAAATGGTAAAACCCATAGACTGTCTCGTATAACACTGAAATTCCTACATAACTCACAGCGGGCACATCATCTCACGGGCTGGGCGGCTTCCGCGGGTGGGGGCGGATGCGGGCGGAGGTAAGGCTGCCCTGCCGGGTGATGGAGTGCAGTGTCACCTCCGGCCCAGGCAATTTATGGCGGAGCGCTGCTGACGAGCTCCCAGCAGTAAAGAGCGCACAGGGGCGTATTTCACAGCGAGCTGAGCTTTATGAAGAACACTTCGACGCCCCGGCAGGCCGCCGCTCGTGACGGATGGAGAAAGACGCATGACAAGCTTCATCATTGTTTGTAAATCTTAACTTGTTCCCGCTCACTAACCCCAGAGGCAATTTTCCAAAGACAGCTGTGGGGGCCGCTCGGAAAGGACAGCGTCGCACTCCTGAAGGTTATTTGGCCTCATATTTGGCCAACTGATTACCCCAGCGCTAGGGAAAATAAATACATGCCACACAAGCACTGGAGCCACAGAAAGAGTACAGAGGACTCAAGAGACAAGCCATCTGAAAACCAGGCGCCATTGTATCTTACTGTAAAGCTACTTTGAAAATAATTAAACTTGAATGCTGGTCATTTACTGTGCATCTTTTTTTAATCTCTCATGACAGTACAAGCAGTAATACCTCAAAGTCCTCTATAGTTACACAACAATGCTGGGAACAGCTAATCAGGTCTGATTGTAGAAGTTGTGAAAATGACACAATATAACACTGAGATGTTTAGGGATCTGACTGAAGAGAGTGCAGACCCCATCAAACTCAGGCCACACTAGCCTGGATGGTCACTGAGTGTCATCTAGTCATCTTCCCTAACCAAAGGATTTGAACAGGTTGAGTCTTGAATGAAATTTTGTTGTGAAAAGTTGTAATTGACCCTTTGTCAGGAGTTTGATTGACAGGCGATCTAGCCAATCATAACGCCGAATCCGCCATTTTGTCCGAAAAAGCAGTCAGCGGAGTTAGTAGATTAACGTAGGTCGACTTGAACTTGAAAAATGGTGAGAGCGGCATGGCTTGTCAGATGTACAGTAGCAACAGTAACTAAAGGGGGCGGGTCTTTGTAAACGGTCAATTGTGTAGTAGTTGATTAGCCCAGTTTAATTCTCACACACACACAAAATGCCATCTAAGATTCATTACGGCAGAGGTTGGATGCCAATACATATGATGATCCCCTTTTGAGAGCTAGCTATATATTTGCATGTACAGTATACTCATTTACTTTATACTGTGTGAGAAAAATAAAATGGTGTTAAAGACATGCACTGTAATTAAATAATTGGTTTTCATGTTGTCATTGTACTGAAGCAAATTATTATTATTTATTATGTTATATGGTTATCAGAAACAGAAAAACAATTTCAAAACAATGCAGACTGAAAGCGTCAATCAAATTCGATAACATTTTGGTATGGTGAACACATTCACTATTAACTACAACTTTTGCCTCAAACTCTGCTTATTGCTGCTGCTAATTACTGCTAATTTACTGCTTATTAATAGTTAGCAAGGTAGTTGTTGTAGCGTTTAAGTTTAGGTATGGGACATGATTTAGCAATGTAGAATATGGTCATGAAGAATAAGGCATCTGAGAATTGATCCCCATACTAAAGTGTCAAATGCCCCCCTCCCCTCATATAAATAGTAGGTACAGGAAACAAATAATAGATCACAGACCCTTCAGTGCTGGGCTCTGAGTATGGGTGTTTTGGAGATTGGACCACCCAACTTGGAGTGTTTTGTGTTGTAATGGAACATAACACCCCCTGCAGTGATAGTGGGGGTGACAGGTACCCTCATGTTGAAACCACTGGAAATCAGCATGTAAAAATCATTAACAGCCAGGGCAGGTGGCAAGCTTAGAGGTATACGGGAATGGTGGATCACAGAAACGCCATAATCATACTCACACTGACGGTGAGAGCTAAAATGCCCTTCAACTCTCTAAATTAGTTCAGAATGGTGCACAGTAACCCATAAATAATAAAAAATTTCTAAAAAAAAATAATTATAATAATTTTAGAGAGTTCCAGTTTATTGCTATATAGCTTTACAGAGTGAAAGGCACAAAAATGTTTTTAATTTATAATACAATTTATGAATTCTATATGTTCTAAGACTAAAGTGCTTAGCACATGGTCCTTGTCTCTTTAAATCTGAAGTCACCAGAACAAATGATGCTCATAAAAGTTTTACCTTTGAATTTATTTATTTTTATAAATTTTACAGCGCCCTTGACTCAGAGTATGAACCTCCCTCAGATGTACTTGCTCACACTGTTGATAATCTCTGGATAAAAGTTTATGGCCCTAAGAGCATGTGTGTGTGCGTGTGTGTGTGTGTGGGACTGACCTGCTGCTTTGGGCTCAGAGCAGGTGCTGGGTGGGACACATGCAGCCGTGTCGATCCCCTGACTCAGGTAAGAGGAATAGTAGGAGTGTGTGCGGTACTGGGGGGGCACATTATGGCTGGACAGGCGGCCATTTCCACTGGGCATCTTTTTCAAAAAGGATTTGATTTTGGGGCAGGTGGGGAAAAAAGAACAAGAGTTAAGTCAACACATAAAGAGTCTGATGGTATGAATAGTCAAGAATCAAAAGACACAAGATCACTTTTTAAAAGTTGCAGGTGCAGACATTCACATTACATAATTGCTCATGAATGTTTTACATCATAATTTTCAAATTTGTAAAACATGTCAAGGTTAGCATGCATGGAACTTGGGCAACACAAGATTGAATAGAGCTTTTCTAAACTCTACTCTTCAATAAAATAATAAAATGTAGCGACAATGAAAGGAGCAATGTTAGCCAATATGAATACAACACAAGTCAGTTCACTTGGCAACAAAATGGCATCGTACGAATTGCTTTTTTTAGTTCTAATCAAGCTAAAAATAAAAACATCACACTACAGTTCTAAAGTTTGGTGTCAATAAGACTTTTAAAAAAGAAATAATATTTTTATTCAGCAAGGATGCACTTTCTGAAAAGAATCCTGAAGAAAGCAGCACAACTGTTTTCAACATTGATAATAATAATAGCCCAATTGATTCTTGAGCAGCAAATCAGCATATAAGAATGATTTCTGAAAGATCATGTGACACTGAAGACTGGGGTTGAGGATTGAAAATCTATTCCAATTCTGGAATTGGATACTTAAGTTCAGGAATCAGATACTTGTTATAAAATTAAAATTTAGATTCCACGTATCGTTTGCTGTGTGTGCAATTTAATGTGGTTTTAAACCATTCAAATGCAAGAAGACATGAAATTGTTCTCTCTGCTGCCCACACATCCAGAGGGTGCACACAAAAAGCCGCCTCTCATATAGTGCATGCATACACAATGAGTTCTCTTTCGCGTCTTCTTGCGCTTGAATGGACAAATACACACAAAATTTAGTCAAAATATCCTCGTAAACATTGCTGGTTATGTCTTAAAGGGTTAGTTCACCCAAAAATGAAAATAATGTCATTTATTACTCACCCTCATGCCGTTTCACACCCTTAAGACCTTCGCTAATCTTCGGAATGCAAATTAAGATATTTTTGTTGAAATCCGATGGCTCAGTGAGGCCTGCATAGCAATCAATGACATTTCCTCTATCAAGATCCATAAATGTACTAAAAACATATTTTAAATCAGTTCATGCAAGTACAGTGTTTCAATATTAATATTATAAAGCGACAAGAATATTTTTTGTGCACCAAAAAAAACCCAAAATAACGACTTATATAGGGATGGCCGATTTCAAAACACTGCTTCAGGAAGCTTCAGAGTGTTCTTTTGTGTCGAATCAGCGGTTCGGAGTGCCAATGTCTCGTGATTTCAGCAGTTTGGCGGTTTGACACGCGATCCGAATCATGATTCGACACAAAAGATTAATAACGCTCCAAAGTTTCATGAAGGAGTGTTTTGAAACCGGCCATCACTATATAAGTCCTTATTTTGTTTTTTTGGCACACCAAAAATATTCTCGTCACTTTATAATATTAATATTGAACCACTGTACTCACATGAACTGATTTAAATATGTTTTTAGAACATTAATGGATCTTGAGAGAGGAAATGTCATTGCTGGCTATGCAGGCCTCACTGAGCCAACGGATTTCAACAAAAATATCTTAATTTGTGTTCCAAAGATGAACGAAGGTCTTACGGGTGTGGAACGGCATGAGGGTGAGTAATAAATGACAGAAATGTCATTTTTGGGTGAACTATCCCTTTAAATAAACCTAAACAGTTGAGAAAGAAAATGCATTAAAGGGTTAGTTCACCCAAAAATGAAAATTCTGTCTGTTAGTAGTGTATTTTTATGTTGGCCCGGCTAATGTGCATACACACTGTAAAGTAAAAAGACTAGGCATTGCCCTTACCAATAAAGCAATTGACTTTCTTAATTGAAAGGCCGAACATCCTTCATTTCAGACATCATATTGATCATTGCAATTTCTTCCATTCTTTTATATATATATATATATATATATATATATATATATATATATATATATAAATAAATGGCCCATCTCCTCATACTGTCTCTGTTTGAACTGGAAGACATACCAAATAATATACATGGACACACCAGATACAGTATGGTACACCAACAGTGATGATCCTAAACCAGGTCTTGAGTTCTACTGCACACTGCATGACACATTCATCTCAGATCAATGAAAAAACAGAGTATGTACACTTTGTACATGTGACAATATGAACCTCTAGTCCAGGAAGGAGAAAAAAATGGCCAGTGTAAGTTATGGTTGACCTGCTGCCTAGATTGCTTTATTTCTCCCTCTCTTTTTCAAAATAAACTGCAACAAACTGCTCTGGCAAGTTTTCTTCCCTCTTGTGAGAACTTTAAAATAAGCTGTCTACTTGGCAGCACAGAGGTTTTAGGGTGTTTTCAATTTCACTTTTATGGAATTTGATTTCTGTCAGCCAGTAATATGTCACCATTTACTGTCCACCCCATCAACTCTTGACAGGTTTATAAACTGTTATTTAAACAATGTCAGCCTCTTGTATTGCCTATAACAAATATAATACAAATTGAACTGTATTTTTTTCAAGAGTACCCCACCAATACATACATGAAAATAAAATGTGCCACAACAAGCAAGAGACAAACACTGTGTGTGTTTGTGCCAAAACATTTGCAATGCTACTCAGCTATTTCCTGGCTTTTCTTAACCTACCATAACACTTACATCCAAATAAGTGCAAGTGGAATAAAATTCATGCATCATTCAACATCATTCCCTGTGATTCTGATCTCTATCTCAGGTATGAACATATCTAGGCAAAAATCTGGTAACACTGCATAGTGCCTGCTTAGGGCAGCTTCAGCAGTTTGAAAGCGCATTGTGATTCCCAATTCATGTAATACAACAACTGCTCACAGAAATGATGAACAGGCCCGCTAGTGTTGTTAGATCCAGAGCAGCCTCATTAATGAGGGCTGGCTAGAGTCCTTTACCTCCCTGAGTGAGCTCTTATCTGGCACCATCAGCTGTCTGGATCCTCTACACAACCCTCATATTTTCATTCTCCACCTGCAGTGCAGCGGAGCCCCACTCACTGGAGGTGGGAGAGGGCGGGAGATGGACACACTGAGATAAAAGCCAGATGAGGAGGAATATAGCTCCTTGCCCTGTTACTTCCTTATCAAATGAACCCTAATAAAAAGAAGAAGCTATGATGGAAAGTTTCATGGAACAAGTTATGATTTTGAAAATGTAAGAGAAAATACATACTAATGTTCTACAAACATTGTTCGGCCATACCAACAACTGTGTTTCAGAATTACAAGACACGATCTGATTCAAAGAGAAATCCTGCTAGATAATGTGACCTAAACGCTTTTATTTCAGGTTTTGTTCTTAGATTGTTCTTACAGAAACACAATTCTCACACTATTTTCTACAATATTTTTACAAGGTAAAAACTCATTCCATTTGACATGACAACCTAAACTAACTTTCATGTCTAGAGGTCTAATAATCTGATATTTTTATCTTAATGACCTTGACACACAGTCTCACGAGTCTACAGGAGTCCTATCTGTGATTTCATGTTTTATAGTTTTCTTCCTTCAAAATTGTTTGCATTAAATTGACTTTGATTTGACCGACAAATGTTGTTATAATATATATATATATTTGAAATATCAAATTATTACACCAAACTACTTACTAAAAGCATGTCAAACTACTTAAACTACACAAGAATTTGAGCCTTTAAATGGGACTCTTCTGTTACAGTTTAATGCAGAACAGTGATAATTTTGCATTAAAAATATAAAAAAAAAAAAAAAAAAAAAAAAAAGCTGTATGAACATCTGAATGAACTACAGTAGTGTCCAAAAGTGATGTCTGGCCTAGAAAAATTTAACCTGAAACTGAAAAATCTTCAACCTTTTTTCAAATATTATTCAAAATTTGTTAAAGATTTTGTAAGCATATTCTGTAGTTGTGCTTGATAACACAATGAAACAAGAGAGAACAAATGAAATATTAATAACTGATTATATTGCAGTTAGTGTATTCTTTTTCCTGTAAGCTTTTTGTATAGTAAAATAAAACCTGTTACTGTAGTTTTGCCAAATAATGTTGTCAAATTTAATGTTTCAAGTTTAGTGTTTTGTTCTTCCCTCATATTTAAACTATTAAAAAATATATAAAATATTTTCCTCATATTTTGATGGTTTCATTGAAATTGTAGGTCATTTAAAACAAATACCCTCCGGACATCACTTTTGACCACTACTGTACATTTCTAATGCATTTTTTAACATATATAAAAAAAAAAAATAAAAAAAAACTCTTGCTGAATGTTAAAGTGTTAGTTCACCCAAAAATGAAAATTCTATCTTCATTTACTCACCCTCATGTCGTTCCAAACCTGTTAGACTTTCGTTCATCGTCTAACACAAATGAATACATTTTAAATGGAATCTGAGAGATTTCCGTCCCTCCATTGACAGTCTAGGCAACTAAGTTATAAAAGTTCATAGAGAGATCGTAAAACGAATCCACATGAATTAAGCAGTTTAGTCCAAATTTTCTAAAGAGACTTGATCGTTTTATATGATGAACAGATTTAATTTAGGCTTTTATTCACATATAAACATTGATCAGCAAACATTTACAGAAGCTCAATCGCAACAGTTTGATGTACGAGAACAAACCTCATTGTGGAAGCTCAAATGTGCTGCGTAACACACGAGAATGAAACTTATTTCTCGCATGTCAAGTTTACCACAGCTGATGTGTGCGTTGATCAATGTTTATGTGTGAATAAAAGCCTATATGAAACATATTTAATCATATAAAGCGATTGTGTCTCTTTTGAAAATTTGGACTAAACTGCTCAGTTCATATGGATTTGGATCTCTTTTGGATCTTTTTGAAGCAGCAAAAAGGTAGTTTTGTAGACTGTCAATGGAGGGACAGACAATAAAATATTCATTAAAATATCTTCATTTGTGTTACGGAGATGAATGAAAGTGTTATATGGGTTTGGAACAACATGAGGGTGAGTATTTATGGCAGAATTTCAATTTATTAACCCTTTAAATAAATTTACATTTTATTAAAAGCTAAAAACAATCCAATAGCTAATGAAAACTAAAACAAATAAACAAAAACAAAGACTAAACTAATAGTCTTAGTTTACTACAAAACATCAAAAGATTCACATCATATTTCCTTCATTCATCTTCCAAACAGTTAAATCAGACAATGTGAGATCAGAATTAAAGTCACTCCCCCTCTACAGAGCCATGCTTAAACAGCAGAGCTGTATCTTCATATGAGCAATGTCATTAACCTTTGCAATTCAAACCCTGGGACACACTAAGGAGATGGAAGCAGTGACCCTGAAGCAATATGTCGCCATCAGCGACCCAACTGCACAAATATGCTGAAATATGGCCCCATCACTGACGTGTGTATATAACACTCAGCAAAGACTCCCAGGAGAAATATAGATTTAATTTACTTCACACTTGAGTAGATCAGATTTGATACAACAGGGATACTTAGCAATATAAATCAGACTCCATATACACAGGCTGATCTCCATATGAAAGCCATATTATATAATGGTATGAAGACACTTTCTTATGTCAGTGAGCCTTGGCTGATTAATAAGGGCTTGTAAAACTGTTGCAATGTGATGATGGTTTATCAAAGTTGAACGGGCCATGACTTTGAGGATGCCCTCAATTTCATGCTGTCCAATTTGATATCTTTAAATAGGCATCTTTAAACTTGTGCAGCATGGTCTGACGCAGAAAATGTCCACACTGAAGAGCTGCTGCCAGGATAGATTCATGTGCCTGGCCTCAGAATTGTATGGTTTGCATCTGACTCTCAGGGAAGCTGATAATTACTTTGCATTACAGTAAATGTGAATATAACTTAGTCTTTAACCATACAGTTAATATGTTAATGTCTCTATCATTACAAATGGAAACATCCAACTCCCTCTATTCAGCACTATTTCCAGGTCACTAATCAAATAAGCTAATTTGTGACACCAACCACGTAAACCTTTTGATTTGAAAGATCAAATTTCATTGAAGAACTAAGAAATACTAAGAAATTCTGAAATTCATATAGACTTTGCAGTCAAACTCAAAATAGTTGACAATTATATATAATGTGTAATGATAAACTATCATTTTTAATATTATAAAATCGTTAAATAATTTTAAAGCATTTTCTATAGTGGTGTCTTAGACTTTTTGACCCCATTCTGTAAGCACAAGACTTACAAGGTTTTTTTTAAATGTTTTTGAAAGAAGTCTCTTATGCTCACCAAGGCTGCATCTATTTGATCAAAAAATACAGTAAAAACTGTGAAATATTATTACAATTTAAAATAAGCATCATTACTCCAGTCTTCAGTGTCACATGATCCTTCAGAGATCATTCTAATATGCAGATTTGCTGCTCAAGAAACATTTCTTATTATTATCAATGTTAAAAACAGTTGTGCTGCTTAATATTTTTGAGGAAACCAGGATACAAGTTTTTCAGGATTCTTTCATTAATAGAAAGTTCAAAAGAACATCATTTATTGAGAATAGAAATAATTTGCTTCAGCATCATTGCTTTTGATCAATTTAATGCATTCTTGCTTTCAAATAAAAATTTTTTGAACAGTAGTAACAACAGCAATATGTTATACTACATTAAAACATTTGTAATGCAACTACTATAACCAGAAGCTACTTTTAAAAGGATATTTTACTGGTAGATGAGTGAGAGCATCAGTATCTCAGCAACATGATTAAAAAACTGGAAATATGTGATTTTGCAGATTAGGATTTTTTAAATACCAGATTAAACCAACAAAAAAACTATTTAGCTGATATTATAAAACAAAAACAGTGACACTAATTGAAAGCAGTGCTTATTTAGACTGTTTGACAGTCTTGTGATAGTCGTACAATGAGGATAAGGGTTAAAAAACCTCCAATGACAGAATTAGTTGCGGTTCCGGGTAGGGGGAGCGGGGAAATGTAAACAGCATGTAAGAGGTGTAGCGTGGCATGAAAGCTCCACACCTTCCTGCTGTGTTTGTCCAGTGGCTTGGAACGATGGCACTAGTATTATCACTGTACACCGAGGACAGAAGCTCACTACGGCCTGCCAACTTCAACAAGCCAGACGGGTCCAATGACAGCAGCCCCTATCAACACGGCTGCAACACACTTAATCACCTTATTACCGTGGCCTGGGCTACATGGGACGCAGACTGGGTGAGTGTGGAGGTGTGTGCACCATGCTGGTGTTCACACGGATGTTTGCTAGTGTGCTTGGGTGAGGCACTGCATGTCTAAAGGGTTGGTTTGAAGATACTATATTGTAGGGGGGGTTGAGATTGGGGTCAGTAGATTAATTCTAAATAAATTTGAGCCGTTTTTGAAAGTACAAACTTAAAACTTAAAAATAAAACACTTCCTGTTACTTTTACTGTGATGCAACTCTACACTCTTAAAAATGCTGAGTTAAAAACAACCAGTTGTTAAAATGCCCAACCTGCTGGGTAGTTTTATTTAACTCAACTATTGTTTAAAAATTACTGTATTGCTCACTTAAAATTAACCCAAAATATATTGGAAATTAATATTTATTAATATGTTTAATAAATGAAAGTTTTATAAGTTTATTAATAAGTTTAATGAATAATAATTAAACAATAAACATTTATTAAATTGCTAATTAATAAATGTTCATCTTTTGATTATTACTGTTGCCTCTGATAATTATGTGTCTGATTTTTAATTTCCAACCTATTTTTTTTTTTGGGTTCATTTTAAGCCAGTCGTATAGTAATTTTTTAACAATAGTTGGGTTAAAACAACCCAATCACTGGATTTCTCCCTTTTCAACCCAACTTAGGTTGTTTTTAACCCAGCATTTTTTTTTATTTATTTATTTATTTTTTTGGAGTGTATAGTGTGTAAAAAACAATTTAACTACAAAACATCATGAAGCAAACTTTTCACCTAATGTGAAGCCAGAATAATCAAAGATTACATTTTAGCAGGCATTTTTAGCATAATCATGCTGTTAAAAATAATTAATTGAAATAATGCATCATCTTACTGGTTACAAATTTACAGTAAAGGTTCCTGAAGTGAAGCGCAAATTAGCTTAGTACATGTTATTATTATTATTAAACAATATTTATATGTATTAAGCTATTCAGTCACATTTGTGATACTATTACTACTACTAATAATAATAATAAATATGCATTATTATATAATAGTAACATATATTAGTATAGAATAAATAATGTATAACATTAATTTAAAACCTGAAAGAGCAGTTCAGTTGCACTTGACGTGAGGAGCACATCCATTCACCTGGTATTGCTGGTAGTTGTACAGGTTGCTATAGTAGGACGTGTACGGTGTGGGCTGGTAGAGGTTGTAATAGGAGGCATCCACCATCAGTTCAGATGGGCCCTCAGTGTGCCCTCTGCTGGTCATTGCAGAGCTTAGAGCCAGCATGGAACGGCTCTCTGAAACATTAGACAATAGGTCAAAATGAGGTCAAAATTCTCTGACAAGCCCATCAGCTTCAAATTTAACACAATATACAAAATTGGAAATTATATAGCTTTTATTATGCCGGCTATATAAATTCATAAATGCACTTTTGCTATAAACTATATAGCAATATGCAAAATATACAAAACATCACATACGCACAGTACTGATAAGATTATCTTTTTTAAAATCAGTCAGCTAAAACATATTCCTTCCAAGCTATTCTAACATTTTCAAAAAAACAAAAAAATTGCAAATGTTTGCAAAAAGTTTGAAGCATAAAAACATAGGTGTATTATCAACAACAAATGCAAAATTTAGTAATGATTAAACATGCTTCAGTGGTTAAAGGGTTAGTTCACCCAAAAATGAAGCATATGTCATTAATTTCTTACCCTTATGTCGTTCCAAACCTGTAAGACCTTCATTCGTCTTCAGAACACAAATTAAAATATTTTTGATGAAATCTGCGTAAGAGTCTGACTGTAGATAAGAAATTGTTGAATAAAGTAGTTATTTTTGTTTTGTTTTTGCGCACAAAAAGTATTCTCGTCACTTCATAACATCAAGGTTGAACCACTGTAGTCACGTTGACTATTTTAACAATGTCTTTACCTTTCTGGAACTTTTATGACAGTAATTACGTTGCTTTCTATAGGGGATAAAAAAAACCTCTCAGATTTCATCAAAAATATCTTAATTTGTGTTCTGAAGATGAACGAAGGTCTTACAGATGTAGAACGACATGAGGGTGAGTAATTAATGACAGAATTTTTGGGTGAACTAACCCTTTAACATGATATTACATGTAAAACACTTTGAGACAAAAAGGATTTTATATTTTATTGAACTAGAGACTTTGAGAATATAGTATATAGACTTTAAGAATATAGTATTTAAGACTTAATTATTTCACTTACTTCTAAAATGTAATGTCCAAGAGATATTTTCACATTTTTGAAAATGTTGAAGTTTACGAGGCATAAAAACAAATGCAAATTTTAGTAATGATTTAAAAATCATTTAGTGATAGTGACAGCACAGATTCAAAGTAATATAAAATACCAGTTAATGAGAAGGTTTTTTTTTGTCAGCATGTGTGTTATGCCATGCGTCACTTTATCTCTGACGACAAATTCTGAAAACCACAAACTCCTGCTTCATCTGTCAGCAACCCAAGAGGCAGCTGGCTAAATCACAGAGCATATGCAACCTTGACCTGTCTGGTATCCAACTCCTTCCTTAGTCCTATCAGAGAACCAGGAACACGACGTTTCTCCCGCTCATCGAACAGCCCTTCACAGACAGGGTCTGGCACGACACAATCGCCATCTATGCTGATAGCCTACCCCCCCCTCTCCCTTGTGAGAACTGAGAACGGATGTGCACCTCACCGACTGTACTGTGTTCTGGGGAGGCTGTAATGAAGAATCATGGGATGGTTACAAGATGTTCATGGTCATGGTTCCTTTAGATTTTTTTCTCTGCCACTGCCACACAGTGGATAGTTCAGGGGGTCAAGATGTACTTATCTCTTCGTTTTCCCATGGTAAAGTGACTGAAGGCCTGATTCATAGAAACCTCCTACAAAGAGTTGAGCTTAGGTCTTATTTTAATAAAAGAGGGTGTAAATTGATGGAAAAATTATGAGAATGAAAAAAAAAAAAATACAGAAGGTCGTAGTAATGAAACTTCTGATGCCAAGCTTTTTTCTTTTTTTACTTTATAAGGCTCTCATGATAATTTAATTTGATAGCAAGCCTTTCAAAACACAAATGTAAAATGGTTTTGTTGCATTAAAGGGTTAGTTCACCCAAAAATGAAATTTCTGTCATTAATTACTCACCCTCATGTCGTTCCACACCCACAAGACATTCGTTCATCTTCGGAAGACAAATTAAGATATTTTTGATGAAATCCAGTTTGTTTGTTTTTTTTTTATCCTCAATAGAAAGCAATGAAAATACCACATTCATACCACATGTCCAGAAAAGTAGTAAAAACATTGTTAAAATAGTCAACATGACTACAGTGGTTCAACCTTAATGTTATGAAGCAACAAGAATACTTTTTGTGAGCAAAAACAATACAAAATTAATGACTTTATTCAACAAATTCGTCTCTCCCATGTCATTCTCCTACACTATTTACGCTGCAGCGCTTCAAGGTTCTACGTCAGAACGCCGACTCAGTATTGGCAGACGCTGATCACGTGAGCAGCACGACGCATGCGTTATGCTGATGCAGGAGCCGGCCAATACTGAGCCAGCATTCTGAGGTAGAACTGTGTTCACTGCATAAGAGACTGACAGGGGAGAGATTAATTTGTTGAATAAAGTTATTTTTGTTTTGTTTTTGCTCACAAAAAGTATTCTCGTTGAACCACTGTAGTCACGTTGACTATTTTAACTGTGTTTTTACTTTTTTTCTGGACCCTGAAGGTGGTATTTTCATTGCTTTCTATTGGAGTATAAAAAAAAAAAAAAACCTGGATTTCATCAAAAATATGTTCATTTGTGTTCCGAAGATGAACGAAGGTCTTACGGGTTTGGAACGACATGAGGGTGAGTAATTGATGACAGAATTTTCATTTTTGGGTGAACTAACCCTTAAAAACTTTAGAAGAAGTTTAATGGGTTAGTTATATAGAGATTGTTAAATGAACATAAACAGAAGCTCAACCGAACCTGCCTGACACACGAGAACAAACCTCTTGCAGAGCTCAATCGTGCTGCATAACACACAAGAATGAACCTCATTGGTTCTTGAACATCAAGCAAACATGCTTGAGCTTCCATTTACCACAACTAATGTGTGAGTTGATGAATGTTTATGTGAATATAGCCTAAATTGTTCAGCATATAAAGCGTTCGTATCTCTTCAGTAAATTTGGACTAAACCGCTCAATTCATATGGATGAGTTTTACGGTCTCTTTATGAACTTTTGGAAGCATCTAAGTGGTAGTTGCATGGCTGTCTATGCAGGGACAGAAATCACTCAGATTTTATTAAAAATATTTTCATTTGTGTTGTGAAGATGAACGAAAGTCTAACGGGTTTGGAACGACATGATGGTGAACTACAGTATCCCTTTAAGAACTTTAACAAGTTAAAAAAAAAAAAAGCATAGCATCAGAAGTTTCATTACGATGACATTCTGTATTTTTTTCATTCTCAACATTTGTCCACTTTCTGCAAAATGTTAATTTTAACAATAAAATATTAAAATAAAAATTGCATGTTATATTTATACTGCCTTCAGCAAGCCATTTCACATAAAATGATCCAGCTCAAAAGTATACAATTTCCCTCATTTTGTTTAAATTAATAACATTTTGCAGATTCTGCAAGGTGTATGCTAACTTTTGACCACAACTGTAGGGTGTGACAACTTGACATCTTGTGAAAGTTTACAGTTAAAATCTGCCTTGATTATATATTTGACTCTTGCCTCAATGTATCCCAGTTATTTTATTTTGTTCACTCGTTACCCAAAAACAGCTATTACGTAGGCTATTATGTATATGATGACGTTGTAATTTTTGCTTAGTTTACAAAATAATGTTTTAGCTAGGTGTTTGAACCCAAAATACTGTATATAACCATTTCCACGTCTTAATTGGACTCAAAACTATTATATTAAGATATATCCCTTGTGATAAGTATTGTTTTTGTTAATCATCTAATTAATGAGGTAAGTTTTCTCACCTAGGTTAGTGGGAGAGGCGGTAGCGCTGCTGGTGGTGGGTGATGGCGGTCCTGAGCTGATAGTAAACACATGATCACCCACGAGCTCGTTCTTCACCAGAGTGTCTGAACCGGACAGGTTAACCGGACTGCAAATGCCCATCTCTTCCTCCTGGGCCTGCTGCCTCCGTAAGGCCACCTACCACGACACACAATGAACTCAAGGCCCAGCCGGGACAAGTTCACTCTCGAATGCATTAAAAGTATCACGAGACATTTGAAATATAATTTCGTTACAATTAAATTACTTATTGCTTATAAAATGATTGTTATTCTACAGTCTGTTTTATTCGTAAAAAAAAGAAGGGGGAAAAACGGCGCCAAACTGCAGCTAGCTGAAACAGTCGCATAATCTGCCCTGTTTAACAATGTAGCTACCAAACGTTACTCTGATTGTAAACAATTTATCATTATTATTGTAGCAAATAATCCAATTATTTGTAAACTGGAAAAGCGACTAAAAAAAATGTCGTTCTTTAAGTAACAATAAATAAATAGAAAAAACCGATAGGGGGAGGCAAGCTATGAAATATGGAGTAGTTTTAAGTTTATAAACAACACCTACACAAACACCAACAGTGCATTTAGATCACAAAAGAGCGGAAGAGACAACGAAAAAGGAAAAAATAAAACTCAAAACAGACTCTAGTTGAACTCGCATCCTATCAAAGATGGCTCGTGTGTACCTGGGCTGCCATGACCCGCTGTCTTTCAGCGATTAGTCTGCATTTCTGACACTGACAGTCCCTCCAGTTGCAGAAGCGTTTGTGGCCCTTCAGCGGAGACACGAAGCCGTGGTTCCTGCAGCGCGAGCACTTGGGCATACGGGACGGTTTCTTGACGGACAGCGAGCCGTTACTCTGCTCTTCCTCACTCATCCCTACAGGTGGTGATGACGGTCAGCCTCTTCTGCTTCGAATATGACACGACAGCGGATTATAAAACTTTTATAAGGAGGGGGGTCTGAGGTTTGATACAATAGGCAAATATTTGGCGCGAGCAACCTGTGCGTTCCAGTGCGCGTGGGAGCTGATGTTCAGTTTCTTCCCACTGAGACCAAAGTGACTCCCCATGTGTCTCATGAATTCATAGATCATAAGACACAAAACAAAATGCGAGGATGGCGTTTTAAAGCATGGTTAAATTTAGTTTTATATGGGCTTCAGCCAGTTTGTTTAGGTAAGCCTATCACAAAGTTAAATGCTTCATCAAATATAAGTGGTAATAAGCAAATAATTTGAAATAAATTAATACAAATCAATTAAACGAAATGAATAAATAAATTACGACGGCCAAAATGTTTACAGAAATAGCTGACCAGACCTTATAGGTTTTCAAAAAGGGTCCGGGAATTCCCAGTGGGCCACAAGAGACTGCTGGGGGGTTATCGGGAAAGTTCAGAATAAAATAAGTAAAAATAATTAAATAATTTTATTCAACAGTCAGCAGATTATACATCTAAAATAATTTGATGTTTGGATGGAAAAAAGTAGGCTACAGAGTCAACAATAAAAAAAAAGGAATATTCTACTTTTTTTTTGTTTGTTACAGATTTTATAATATTTTTGTTTTTCAGGCGCAAGAAGTTTGAAAACCCATGAGCTAGATGACGTCACCGTCCACCGACATGATATTAAATTAACTTCAAAAAATGCTTTCTGTGCAATGCCACAATTTATGTGTAGTGAAAAATAACTGACTAGTTTAATTGACTTTATATAAATGATATACAAATAGCCTATTTTGCTCGAAAAAAAAAAATCGTCAGAATACATGCCTAATTGGTCAGCAGAGAAAAAAAAAAAGTTTTTAAGCAGCATAATGGTGTAGTTACGTTATCAACCAGCAGGGGCTAACGAGCCATTACCAGCCAGGACATTGATGATGATGATAATAATGATAATAATAATAACTCTATTTGCAGTGTCCATATCTAAAAGGCCTCTTTAATAGAATTGAGAAGCTTCTCATCATATTTTCATTACTGCAAATCCCACCCCCAAAAGACTGCAACTAGCTAATTAGTTGGCACAGTTTTAATTAGGCCTACTTTATTAAAATATAGTAATAAATTAAATGTTTAATATTAAATTATGTTTAAAAATACATTGTTTTAATGTAAGTAATTACATTATTTTCAACTGAATATTTCCTGTTTGAATAATAGTGCCTAATAAGAAAAGAGAGCTCAAGACAGCAAGTCATGTCTAAAAGAATTTGAAGTGTACAATAGCTGTCCTTTCCAGTAGAGGGAGACATTGTACTGTTGACCTGGAAGAAACTGGAATACTGAAAGGAAATTTTCACAGGAGAGACTGAAAAACCAGGAACAAGCCATGTCGTTTTAGTACTTTATTATCGAGTTATAGGCTACTATCGGCAGTTATCTGTTATATTTGTGACTACACGAAAAGCCACATATTAGATGCAAGACATAAGTTTATTACATAAAGGCCAAGCTATTACATCTACATATCGCAAACATACATTATATACAATGAAAGTACAATTATTTCTGATAAAAACTTTTAATTGGTAAATATATCTGAAATTTTCTAAATACTGTCATTTTTAAATAGATAAAATGGCAAGTATAACATTAAGGACCATTTCCAATCTAGAAATATATGTTTAAAATAAGTTGAAAGTCTGTATTTCAACTTGTGATCCGCACTGGACATCACTACTGAGGTTTTGATAGAGAAGAAACGATTTAAACCCCAAAAGCTGAAAATATCGGGCAGCATATACATGGTTCAAATATAAAACTCATTATCAGGCAACATTGGCCACATCTTGGAATTATAAATTATTGATTCTTAAAAAAGGAGAGAGAGAAAAAGGAAAAAAACAACTCTGAACACAACTATAGATAAGTTTTAAGCCACATAAAGGAGGAAAAACACCAAGACATATTCATATATTATAAAATTCCACATTTATATGAGAATAACAAAATTCTGAATTCAACTCCATAGCCACGTTCCAGTTGACGTCTAGCTCTGATATTATGCTGGTGATTTCAGGCAGAAGAATACTTCGTTTCGAATACATTCAGGGTGAGTACAGATTTGAGGTCTTGAAAAGGACTGACACTTAGCTAGCAAGTCTGTTTGTATTATATAATCTGAAGACCACGGAGAAAGACATAACTAAGAAGAAGTTTGCAAAAGTGCTCAGTATAATTGCCTACTGTCCATTAAGTGAGGTTTGAAGTACGTTTTCAGTCTTTTAGCTGTAGATTTGGTTTCTAGCTGATGAAAATGGTAGGCATGGCAGAACCTGAAAAAATAGCAGCTCAGGCAGGGTGGGGTAGAAGCAATCAAACATGTCCCTTCCTTGTAGGACTGGGTGAAGTCTTCCTCCCAAGTCGAGGCGTACCCTGTGAACAGATGACAGACATAAAAGGTATGATTAACACTAAACCGAGCCAAACATGAGTCAGCTGCAAAATCTATAACCATTATAAAAGGCCTTCATCAGACCCTAAACTCTGGTATTACAAAATAAATTGTCATTCTCCACTGAAACAGATCAAGATTCTTTAATATTAATAGTTCTCTGAAAAAAAAAAATTCTGATTGTTTTCAGCTTCTTTCAAAAGAACATTTGAATTATTATCATAATGTACAAATACATAGATAAAATGAATGTATTGCATATGAGCTGAATGTGAAAGTGTGGCCACTCACTGGTGACTGTGCTTTGGAGAAGTTCATATGGGCATACAGCAACACTGCTATGTCCTTATGACCCGCTTCCAGAGCGATAGACAGGGCATTGCTCTCATCCTAGGGACAAGAAAACAAACATCTAAATGACCAAATGCCTCATTAGCCTTACTTGCTGTGCTGTCTCATAACAATACCGCAGTATCCACTAAGAGAAATGAGTTGGACACATTATAGAAATATACTTCATATTAATGAAACATATTTGGTGGATTACGTAGTTTAACCGAAAAATGTTACGTTTTGAAATTTTACATTTTTTGGCTTCATCGGAAAGGGATGACACTATCTGAACACACACAAAAAAAGTCACAGACATGATTAGGATATGTTAAAAGGTCGGGAAAAAAGCCTTTGTGGTCAAAAATGACAGACATACGAAATTAATGGGAAATACAAAACCTTAGAATCTATTGGTGGTACAAACTACAAATCAGCCACTGAGCAGAAACTGCACAGCAATGAAGGGGTGACACTCTAAAATGTCAAGAGTGCAAAATAGACACAGATCAGACCCAATGATTAAGCTGTGATAAAGCATACCTGTTTTTTGTTACAATTTTATTGAATTTTGATGTAATGTGTAACATAATATCCTTCTCTGTGTTCAGGTTTGACTGTAGTAAAATTAATGCAAAAACTGACACTTCATATCAACATTTCAAACAAAAAAAAAATCTAAACCTTAACAAAATGCGAATTTGAGAAAGTATAAATCCAAACCCACAACTTAATAAAAATAAGTATTTATGTCTAAAACCACTAGAGAATTTATAAGCCACTTTATATAGAACTAAATGGGAATCTAGTGGTTACAACATGGCATTACATAAGTTTTTCTTTTTTTACTCCCACCAGATGGCATTAATCTACCTTCAAAAATGGATTTTAAATGCCTTGTCTCTATTTTAACATGGAATACTGCTTTAATTGAAAAATAATTTAAAAAAGAAAAAAATTAGAAAAAAAAAATGTATTATTTTCAATGGGGAAAAATAGCTTATTAGCTAATAAAAATTGTATAAATATTGCATAGTATCATAAAATCCCCTCAAAATTCTGAATAATAATCAAAAAATATTATTGAACAAAAATATATTACATTGGTTTTCCTAGAAAATAAAAAACTGCATTTCAAGGCTTCGGTCACTTTTGACCATGAAGGAGCCAAGTGGGTTAAAAGGGAACTCTGCTCACTCACATTATCGCTGAGTGTGGCGTCGCAGCCCGGCTGAGCCAGCAGCAGCTTGACTATCTCAACGTGGCCGTGTTCACTAGCACACATAAGCGCAGTCGAGCCCTCATCGTCCTGGATGTTGACGTCTGCACCGCAGGCGAGCAGAGCTTTCACCATGTCCATTCTGCCATGACTGACAGCCAGCATCAGCCCTGTCTGACCAGCCTGGATTCACAATGAGATCAGCTTAGACACTTCTAAAGTAACTAACTACTGTGTGAACAGCTATTCATCTAGGTTAATACTAATTTATAAACATACTATTTTGCTTATTCCTGTTTGTTAATAACGCACAAACACTTCGGATTACACTGACCTGGCTGGCTTTTGCATTGACATCTCCTTTGCTGAACAGTTCTTCAACCACCCTCATGTCCTTCGGGGCCTCCACGGCAGCTAGTGCTGCTAGCATGATAGGAGTATAGCCCGCCTTGTTCTGCTGATTGACATTGCAGACATCTGTAATGAAACAAAGAACAGGGGAATCAGAGAGACCGCTGAGCCCACCCTTGAAGTAAATGCATTTGGAAGGAGGCAGTCTTTTGTGTGAATTTAAGAGTGGGGACATACAGGGCTATTCAGACTCAGAGTCATGGACTGGGGAATAAGAGAAGGACCAAAGCGGGGCTTCACTGACTGGCAATGGGGCAAAGATGGCCAGAGGGTCTGAGAATGGAAGCAGACAATTGAGACAATGGGGGCCGCCCAAAAAGAGTCAGATAGTAGGGGAGCACAAAGGCGATGGGATAATAGCCTTTTATTTTCAGGAGTTGAGGCACCTCATCATGTGGTATTCAGAGAGGTCTTTGGTGCTTTTCGGAGGGGGACAGTGGGAAACGGCATGATTCTGGATGTGGCTGGAGAATTAGCCATTAGCTTACATTCACTACCATTCAAAAGTTTGGGCTTGGTAAGAATTTTTTTAAAGAAGTCTCTGATGCTCACCAAGGCTGCATTTATTTGATCAAAAATACAGTAAAAACAGTAATTTTATGAAAGATTACTTTTTTTTTTCAGTTTGAATATATTTTAAAATAGTTTATTCCCTGAATTTTCAGCATCATTACTCCAGTCTTCAGTGTCACATGATCCCTCAGAAATCATTCTAATATGCTGATTTGCTGTTAAAAAACATTTCTTATTATTATCAATGTTGAAAACAGCTGAGCTGCTTAATATTTTTGTGGAAACCATGATACATTTTTCAAAAATATTTGATGAAAAGAACAGCATTTACTTAAAATAGAAATCTTTTGTAACAACATAAGTCTTACTGTTACTTATGATCAATTTAATACATCTTTGCTGCTTAGAAGTATTTAATTTTTTTAAATTTCTTTCAAAAATAAAAAATAAATACTGACCCCAAACTTTTAAATGGTAGTATTCTCTGGATTCTGCAGCTAAAATGACAAAGGTTTTGAACCATACAGACACATCACACACACCCATATTTGCCAGTGTAAAACCCATCACCATGATGGTAGGGTATTGTGGGTGGTTGCCAGGGTGTTGCTATGTTGCTACTAAGGTGTTCTGAGTGATTTTTAATGCATTGCTATGTGGTCGCTATAGGGTATTCTGGGTGGTTACTTACTGGCTCAAGTCAAAAGACCACTGGTAAGTTTTTCTGACTCCGTTAACACCTGGTATTAACATTTAGTGATCCAATCACAAATGCACAGCACTAACTACAGGTGTAAAGGGGCCCAAAGTGTTTTGTGATCTGACATATGTGATCACTAGAGTTGACTAGAGTTGTCAAAAGTACTGACTTCAGTAACAATGTGACGCTTTGAGCAGATTCATAAACACCTCTAAATTGGCCATTGAGTTGATGCACTCATCGGATATGTCTGCGATTGGCTTCAATGACCAAAGCTTCAAAAACTTTGCACAGATACACACGAGAGCATTTGAAAGCAGGCTTTCAAATGGTTGCTTTCAAACGCTCCTGCTCCCGCTTTCAAATTCAAACACTTCCTTGTGCTTTCAATCACTCTCGTGTTTTGATCATTGTAACCAATCACAGACATATCCGATGAGCACGTCAACAAAATGGCCAATCAGAGGTGTGTATGAATCCACTCAACAGCGCACAAAGCGTCACATTTTTAACATTTCAGTACGATTGGTACCAAAGTCGGTACTTTTGACAACTCTACATGTGACTTTACATTCATGCCCATGCATCTCTAACAACACCAACAGACCACCTTCACACTTGTCAATCATTCACTGCTCTAAAAACTGTCTGCAAGTGGCTTTAAAAGAAAATGTGGAATGTGAATCACATACTTACCAGCATCCAGCAGCTTCTTCACAATGTGGAAGTTGGAATGGGATACACTGTAATGGAGGGCGGTGTTCCCATTGCCATCAGCCATATTTACAATGTGTTGTAGCAGGGCAGGGCAGATGCCTCTGAAAGCATTCAGGTAATCCTCCACCATCTCCGCCACGGCCGTCTTCTGACTGGACACACGGAACCACTCGTGCTGCACTGTGTTCACATATGGCCTCTGGAATGACACAAAATGATAAATATGATTGAGATCAGTATGTATTACAGGGGATTCACATGGTTTGTGCTCCAATGAAGTAACACTTAAACATGGAAGGAACCCTAAAATAAATGTAAAAGCATAAGATTGGTAAACAGAACCAAAACAAAGAAAAACATCCAGCATTTTGTTACATAATGATCCTAATTAGTCTAAATTACGTCCACTTATTTGACACAGCCTTTCTGAAATTCAGGACAAATACAGCTTTGACTTGAGGCAGGACTTAACAGTAGGCCTGTCACTGCACAGCTGGGTGCGTCTCAGACCCTCTGTTCGGAGGTCAGCAGAAATAAGTGTTGATCCAACATTCTTTTACACCACGTTAACCACAAAGGAGCCAATATCCTTCCCGTTCAGGCGCAGTGAAGCAGAGCATGAAGAAACATCTAAAACTCTAATTTGCTTTGAATCGCTTGTTTGTTTGGCAAGATTGGTTAGTGAGCAAAAAAAAAAAAAAAAAACCTTTTCACCAAATAGTTTTACTAATCCGGAATCACGGATATTATTTTTGTGCACTGCGAGTTTACACAAGGTTATATTTTCTTACCACATCTTTACTAGATAAAGTCTTGGGGTCGTTGAGGTGGGATTTCAGCATGTTGCATGCAGAAAGCATCTTTTCATTCAACTCATACCTGGGAAGAACAACAAAAAAAGCCATGTTACTACTACTGTAAATACATGACACTTCTGACTGCTAACTAGTATTGGGTAAAGAACCCTGCAAATAAGCATGCATTTTTTTAATTATAAATGAAAACCACATTCGGAGGTGGTCAGGTGATTCTGGACTCTGAGCACACTTGACAAAGATGTAATTGCCAAAATATTTTCCTTATATCTGCATAGTGCATAATCTGTAATACAGAGGTTGTGCCAAAAATAATTATCCACAACTCAAGGACTGAGTCAGTTTTCCGTCATGCTCTATTTTCCCGTTAGAACAAAAAAAATACACATACTCTGCTTGGTATTTTCTTAACATGACATAATTTCACAAGAATGGTGAAATTGTTTTGACACTGCGGTCTTGTGATCTGGTTATCCGATTTAATGAACAATATCCCATGAATTATTCTACTGGACTAAACCAGGAATCTCCATTCCTCTATTTTCAAAGTGGTGATTTAAAACTTTATTTTTCTCCCCTTTACTAATCTCTATTAGCATCTTTTACCGATGGAATGCTTGTAAGGTAGGGAAACGCAATTGACCAGATACATTCTTTTTCAGCTCTCTAATCACATTGGAGACACACTGAAATGCAAAGTGCCAATGCATTCTAGCTAAAGAATATCCAGAAACTGTCCAGATATGAAATAATGTTAATTCCAGGTGGAAAGAGGACTACTTGGAGATTATGAAACGTAGTACTTTAGGACTCTTTCTCATAACTCACGTCAAGCTTGGTATGCAGGATTCTTAACTGATATGATTATACAAAGCTCCCATTCCTGCCTCCAAAATGTCTACATTCCTCTTTTAAAAAATATTCAAATATTACATTGCAGACATCACATCCAAAATACCTTAAATTCTCTTTCTAATGCAAGTGATATTTGAATTGGTCTAGAGTCATAAATGACATAACACTAGCTATAAATCGCATCTGGATCTAAGATTTACTGGCAGTACTTACCTCTGCCTTTTCTCCTGACCTAAATCTTCAGTGTCTCTATCTTCATCCACTGCTTCATTGTTCCTGAATTCTTCTTTCCTCCTTTCTCTCACATTCCCCATCTTGTCTTTCTCCTCCCCTTCATCCTCTGAACCAGAGGAGCTGCTCTCTTCTGAGCTGGAGTCATCACTCGATGTCGTCTCATACCTAGAGATGGAAAACAGCATTGAGTTGATTTTTTTAACTGCGGCACTGATTTTGTAAAATAACTACTTATCTGTATATTTCTTCATGGCAACATACCTCATGTGCAGGTTACTAAGAATACATTTATATTGTAATGTTGTTCCAGCTTAAGCTAAACTACAACTAATATTTCATGCTATTTTATAAGTAGCCATGTAAAAACTTTTTATTCTTTTTTTTTTTTTTAAATGACCAGCTGGCTGTATGCCTTACATATGACCAACCTCAACTGAGATTGTTTTTTTTTTTTTTTTTTATCATACACTTCTTCCATGAGAAATATTTTCCCCCTCTTGTAAAAGAGTACCTACCCTCCATTCACACCAACAAACTGCAAGTTCTTTTTTGTGCCATTAGGTCCCTGGTGACCGTCTTTCTTCATGATGGACTTCAGGGTGCTGTGACTGCCTAGTAGAAAGATAAATGCAGGCGATTGATTTATATTGTTATTGTTTTATATTGTTAAAGTGGAGACTTAATGCTTACATTTCAATTCAAATATTTTTCTAGGTACAAATAGTAGTCAAGTATATTCAAGCTTACATACATATTTTTAATATAGATCTGCAAACAATATTTTGCCTCCACCACAAATGCTGACAGAAATCTACACACCCTATCAAAATTGAAAGAAACGCATAAAGCTGACATCATGATTTATGAAATACAGTGTTATTGCTGTTATGGGAAATGAACAAGCAGAATCTACTTTAGCCAGCAACAGCTAATGAAGACCATAAGCTAGAACTGGCTACATTACTTTTCCAAATCTGACAGAGATGTAGAATGTCCAACCCTTGTTGTTGTTTTCAACAGAATAAAATATAATCAGGCGGCGCTAGTTCAGGAGAAAGAAGAAAAAAAAAAAGAAAAAAAAAAAAAAAAAAAAAAAAAAAAAAAAATCGCAAATCAAACATGAGTTTTGAAAAAACTAGCCTATGTGAAGCAAAATATACACATCCCACAGCCTAAAGCTATGGCAAACATGTTAAGTACAGGCTTCGCTCTGCCAAATACCAAAGAGGATCGCCGCCCCTCTCCACAGAGACTGAAAAAAGAACAGTTCTGAGAACTGCCAGAACATGCCCTACAGATGGACACACTCCCTCTGACTGTCTGTATCTCTAACATTGTATACGATGAAGGCACTCATTATCCACGTTTCCCTTATTTTGACAGGTGAGAGCAGTTGAATCCCTGGAACTATGAGCCTTGTAGCTGTTAATCTGTTACATGCTCTACTAAGACAGTCACACAAGGTTTTGCTTCATGAAAAAAAGCCATCCATCTAGGGGAGTTCAACTTTAAAAAGTGGCTTCCTTTACAATGGTTAATCACGGTCTTAGTAGTTCAAAACAATGCACTGATCATCAACTACAACTGGCTGTAACTGCAAAAATATTTACAAATCTCTCTCTTGTTTGGTGACAGAACTGGGCATACCATGCAATGCTGTGGACATTTGCTGGTCCATGCGGCTTTTCTGTGTAGCTGTGCTCTGTTCATGCGAGTCGTCAGTATAGACATTTTCTATCCGTGTGGCCTCTGTTTTCACACTACTCGAGTGGGAACGGACTGCACTGACCATCTGCATTTCTGGATAAATAGAACAAGAAGAGACAGAAAAAAGGCAGACATAAGGGTACAGCAATGTATTTCTTTAAAACAACATGCATTTTAAATAGATGTTCAAATCAATTTTTAAAATGAAAGTAATATTTTTTGTTTTAATGGCATTTTGCTGATACAAAGGTGGAGGTACACATGAAAGGGTAAAGAGAGGGATCTGTGATTGGAGTCTTGACCTTTT
This sequence comes from Hypophthalmichthys molitrix, assembly GCA_037950675.1. NCBI lineage: Eukaryota > Metazoa > Chordata > Actinopteri > Cypriniformes > Xenocyprididae > Hypophthalmichthys > Hypophthalmichthys molitrix. The sequence continues at coordinate 25,855,691 of CM075496.1, read as the reverse complement.
CTGAAACACCTCCATATCAAATAAATGATATCACAGTATTCCTTTCAGCTAATTGAATGTTATGCGTGTTTTTAAAAAAGAACAGTGGAAATATAAGTGATATGTGACTTAAACGGCATGAATGTTTTATCAATATCAGGAGATATTGATTTGTTGCGTGTCTCTTGAAATTCATCCTTGCAGAGCTTGAAAGAACTCAAAGTGCATGTCCAAGAAACCACAAAAACAAACAAACAAACAAAAAAACAACTTTCAGCTATATAAAACAAACGGCTTGGCAATTGATCATTTGAAACTGAAGGCTTTCATAATCACATAACAGCAGACAAAAATAAAACAAATTTTCATGTAGATATGTCTGTTGTTGCTTATATTTAGGCTTGTGGGGTGCCACAGATAGAGGCCTTTAAATCAACGAGTCAGTTATAGTTTTTCTAGATGCAGCTGCAAACAAAGTATGATACTGTACATAAATTACTCACTCTCAAATTAGACATCCAAGACATTATGATATAGATCCTGCCAAAACAGAATTGCTTGAAAAGGACAACTCAAGATCACAAAGAATTGTGTCAGAATACTGTTCTTACTGATTCTCTCACAGTTTTAGATAATATGTACAATGGTTATAGTATGAATCTGAATTCAAGTCTCTACATATTCTTCATATCAGACGGTCTTTTATTTGCATGCGCCAAATGTAGAAATGTAATAAAAACATTTCTGCAAAAGAGTGTCTGATATGGAGAATACCTGAGCACATCTCCTGCTTAATCTAGAGCCAAATCGGTCCACAGCAGACATGGAAACACTAAAGTCTTGGCAGCTGTTTTAACTGACCATTGGCCATAATACTCTGATGTGCATGTAAAAATTCTCTCTCACTCTACAGAGTAGAAGGAAATATTTATAACTTCAGAGCAGTCCATAAAAACTCATGCTGGTATCTCTAAAGAAAAGATGAGAGAGAAATACAAGATTCCTTTTAGATTTAGATTAGATTAACTTTTAGATTCCTACAATTTTTAAGCCTTTGTTCCTGGAAATAAAAACAGAAATACTTGTGCACATACTTAAAGATACTTTGGACATGCTTCATGAGGCTGGCCTTATAGAGAGAAAATCTTTACACAAGGTTTCTGTCCATTACATAACACAGTGGACCTATGAATCAGCATCAGCAAAGACAACAACAACTAGCCATTTAGCACAAGCTGCTGCCTTCCAAAAGAGATGAGATCACTGTTGGATTAGATCCAAAGCCCCCCATGCATTTTTCAGGGTCAGAGGAAAAATATGCCCTGTCAGATTGTGTCAGGCATCATTACAGACACAAACGCACCATGTACCCCTCTTGTCTCGTCCCTATTCCTCAACATACTCAGCAGGAGCAGGGGCCTGAGTGCAAATATAGCAACTTTGAGTATACAGCAGTGCTTAATACTAAACATTCAGTGATATATTTCTTCCTCCTGAGATCCAAGGCTTGAGAATATAAAACGAAAAGTAACAAAAGAACAGTGAAATATTTAGCATATGAATATTAAAACTAAATTTTCACAACAGTTCACTTATACCCACTAAAACCAGGCAAGATTAACAAGGTCATTGCAAAATGCAAAAAAAGAGCCGTTTTAAAATCAGCAAAGGTCCTTAAACATTGAGCATATAGGATCAAGCAAACTGCAACTAACCTTTCACATTGTGGTCTGATTTCTTCTGTTGGCTTAGAAGGTCCATAGTGCAGAGTTCCTCAACACTTCCATACTTCATAACTGAATTGATGGATGATAGAGTAGTAACTAGCTCACTGTTGATGGAGCTAAACTGGGATTGTTGAGGTGGGCCAAAAGCATCTGCCAGCTCACTGTAGTTCTGAGCGAGCAACATCTGCTGTTCCTGCAAGAGCTTCTGCACTCTCTCTATGTAGTGATCAAGTCCAACACCTGCCCCAGCCTGTGACTGGATGGGTCCTGCTGATGACATTGATCCCACAGCAACACTCATAACTTGGGTTGGGGTAGGAGACTGAGAGGGGCCACAGGCAATGTTCCTTGTCTTCTGACCAACTAAAAAGTTCTCATGTATGCTCATGTGGCCAACCCCAGCCTCTTTGGTTTTGCAAGATGCTGACTTATCAAGCATACCTTCTTCAGATGATGTAGTTCCTACTGAAACTGAGCGTGTTTTCAATGTGGCCGGCACATCTTTTACAAGACCATCCCCGATGGCTATCGTACGAGTCTCCACTGGTACAGTGCTTACTTGTTTGTCTTTTGAATATGGTTGTGTATTCGTGCAGGAATCAGTAAGAACGACCTTGTCTGTATTGGTTAACTTGCCTATCATCTCAATTTCGGTGTTTGTGTACTGTGAAGAACAAGTGGGTAAGACCATGACTCCAAAGTCAGTTCTGTGAACTTCATCTGTTGCTGAGCTCTGGGTTGCCATCTCCTTGATGGGCCTGACCATTACGTCCACTGAACAATCTCCACATCCAATAGACCTGAACTCCTTGGCTTGTTCAGCCTCTCTTTTGCAAAGTCCTAAACCTTCGGCTGTTAACTCAGTGTTGATCCCCATTTCACATACACTTAATTCCAGTCCCACACTCTGGTTGCACATCACAACCTGCCTGCCAACACACTGATCCTGAACCTCAACACGTTCTTGTACAACCCACAGCTCCATTGGCAACTCAGGACCCACCAAAACATGCCTTGCATCTGGTCTGCAAGTAATGCCTATTGAATTCATTTGTTGGACATAATTTGTGCTTGCGTCATTAAACTCAACATGGTTGCCAACACCTTGGCTCTCTGTGGACACTCTGGCCTCCACTGAAGTGCTGTACATCTCTGGCCTTGCCATCAAACCCTTGTCTGTTTTTTTTCTCGATCCAGCCACTTGAAGCTGAAGCTTTAGCTTTCCCATCTCCATTTCGTGGGTGGTCTCCTTAAGTTGGACCTCCAGTCTGTAGATCTTCTCTTTGAGAGCTTCGATGGTCTGATGCTGCATCTCAATTTCAGCTTCTACCTCACTGCTCATGCCTAGCATGGCTTCAGTCACACCAACTCCTGTGCTTTTCACCTCCTGCTCCGTGCCAACAGCCATATCTCTACATTGCCCAGGCGACTTTCGGTAAACAACCACGTCGTTCATGTTCTCATCAGCTCCAACACCAATGGACTTACTTTCACGGCTCCACCTCTGGATGTTTTGGTTTGTTCTTTGCTCCGTTTGGTGTAAGCTGTGCTTCATTTCCTCATTATTGTCCTGTATGTTCCTCTCCAGAGCCTCCACTTCAGCTGTCAGTTGCCTAAACTCTTGTAGCCTTTGAGTGCTCTGCTCAGTGTTCTCTATCTCCTCAATGTGAAGTTCAGAGCCTGTCCTGAGCTGGGTCAGGGGTTCATACTGATCAGCACTGCCAACACTATAGGAGCGCTTCCTAAAACCTCCACACGGACCCTGTCCCGCTACCTTGGAGTTCTTCATCTGGGACACTAGCTGCCTTTTCTCTTCTTGCAAGACTGATATCTTGACTTGAAGGATTGGGATGGTCTTTACCTGCTCTTCCAGTTCTTTTAGTCTCTTTAGAGCCACTACCATCTGTTCTCGAATATGCTGAAGGTGCAGGGGGCTAACATTGGTCACTGGTGTGGTCATGCCTGAGCTGAGGGGACTGTGGCGTATTGAACTACCCATAGAGGATGTGAAGTAGGGGTTGTACTCGCCATTGCCTAGATGTCCATTATTTTGGAAAGAATGTGGGCTAGGTGAAATCTGGCTTGGCCCATAAGAGCCACTGTAAGAGGACAGGGAACTGGAAGAGCCCATTCCGCCAAAACTGGCCAGTCGCCTGCGAGGTGGCTCGTTGACTAGTGGCTGCATTAGGAGCCGCTCTTGCTCCAGTCGCTTTCGAGTCTCCATCAGTGTTTTCTCCACTTGAGGATTATGGCGAAGAAGGCGGGGAGAAGGTGGTGGCAGCAGCTGCTTGGTCTCAGGGACGTTCACAAAGGCTCGGGGAGCTTCATGGACTTGGGCAGTATGGCCAGGGGGGGCTACCTGGTTCTGAGGCGTGAAGTAGACAGGTGACTGTTTGCTCTCATCGCTGTTGGAAGAGGACAAAGAGTCTGTTGAAGTCCACTCAGTCTGGCCACTGCAACTGCTCTGAGGAGGCGGCACAGACCTGACCACTTTTGGCTTCCTCTGGATGTTTAGCTTCTTGATGGTGTTGCCCCTCTCAATGTCATCAACATACTTAAGGAAGTCCAGGTCTAGCTGATAGCCATATGGGGTTTCCAGGCAGTAAGGGTCCTTCTCATCATCATCTTTTTCTGAAACAAAGTGAAAACAAACAGAGTGAAATTAGTTGTTATCTAATCATCGTGTAAATTTATTAAATAATCTCTTTAAAATATATATATATATATATATATATATATATATATATATATAAAAACCTTTATAAACAACAACCACCTTATACACCAAAAAGGATTTAAACAGCCAGCTACTCTAAAAACAGAAATAAATCTTCATTTTCACAGAATGCTTCAGTCTCAGTGAGTCCTTGGTACATTAAGACATATTTATAAAGTTTGAAACCAACACCTATGGTTGCAGGCACAAAGGTGTGATAATGGTGTAATCACTATTGTCATACCTAGTAATAATAACAGTGTGAGTCAGTCATTCCAACACCACTTTACACTTATACAATACATTGCTAAGATTTTTCCAAGAACAGTCAAACCATTAACTAAGGAAAAAAGTTGAACTTTCCATCTATCTGTTTCCAACGCTAAATATAAAGATGTATTCTATTCATTTTCATGGCAAAACAAACTCCATGTGTTTGCTGAGCATTTGCAAGGTGGGGGCAAGTGGGGGGTGGGGTTAAGGGAAAACAAGGAGAGCAAATATTTCTTTCTATCCAAAGATCGATTTGGTCTGATGCAATTGGCAATATTTTAACCATTTCACTCACTCACTACCTAGCAGACAAGAAATACCTTGACAAAGAGGCAAAAACGTTAATAGTTTCTTTTCAGCTAGAAGCCAAGGAATATCCATCAACAGAGCTTATATCACAGTCCAAATTCCACATCGGACAGAGAATTCCTGCCATCAGTTAGACAGATTAACTCTCTGAAAGCCAAGACACTTTCAGATGATTTAGAGAGCAGACACAGCGCATTAAGCACAAACAACAAACCACTGAACACATTTTCTTGGTATGTTTTAAGGACATATGTAAAACGCATCAAAGTTTACTTGACCATGTAACACCCATTCATACACTGCCTCCCATGTCCCTTATATAGGTTTAACTGAAAGAGGTTTTGAGAAGGTTAAGGCAACCTAATCCCTCATTGTTCAAGCGTCACTTACCCCAAGTCAAACAGCAGTCCTCATGCAGTGGTGCCTGTTCCCTTACAAGCCGTAATAGTTTTATAACTAGAACAAGCTGGAGGCTGCCTCCCCTCACTCACTGAGCACTTTCTCAACCTTCACTCCATAAGGGGAAAAATTCCACTATTGGTGTAAACTTAGCCCAGCTCAGCGCCGCCTGTGATAGGCTAACTGCCTCTACCAATCATGCAGCACTTACACTGTTTCTTCTGTCTTGCCTCTCTGAAAGTGCTCTTTAAACACTTCGTAACCCCTTAAAACAGTGGTCCCTTTTTAAACACTCTTTCCAGGCATGTCTTTGTCACATTAAGAAGCCTAAACTCACCAGACACATAATACAAGTTTCAGTTAAGCTTTTGCTGCTCCTTAATGTGAACTATGTTTAGGATCACAGATAAAAACACCAAGATATAGTGACATGAATATGGCTTTTTTTTGATGACAATAAAAGTTTACAAGGTTGGTAGACCAAAAGAGACATTTTTAAATACTCCAACCAAAATAAAAAGCTTCATTCTTTATTTAGCCAAGCAACAATCATTCAACAGCACTGACAAAACCTCTTTTACTGTATTTGCACAGCAACAATCGCTAGCTTGTTAAGCACACCCGCTAGCTTTGCTGACTATAGCAATAGCACAACAGCAATGTCATGGAGAGGGACACAGGCTCGTCTGGTACGAGGAATAGACACTTAGGCAGCTGAGCGCTGACCTCACCGGGAGGGGGTTGTAAACCGGTGACACTAAAGGGACAAGCAAGAAGCAAGGGAAACGAATGAAAGCAGTGTGAGAAACGGCTCCAAGAATAATCCACCCACACTCTCTTTTAGCAGTCTAGAATTACACTACTCACCATCAGACACAAAAACAGCATAGAGGATGTTCAGATCAAAATAGTTTATGCTACGGGCAACGTACTGAAGCAAACTTACTCTATGTTGGAAAGCACTTTTAACAGTGTAAGCTAGAATGGTTAAAAATTCAGCAACTATCTGGCAGCAAGTAAAATATTTTTTAAAAAGACCAAACTGAGACAGTACTTACAGAATAAAACATTTTTGATTTATACATAAAGACATTCACACTCCACCTGTGTTAAATTCAAAACTGATGCTAGTGCTCTCCTGTATTTAGTGCAGGCTAATGTTTCGAGTTATAGTCCTTGTCATGAGAATTTTTTTTTTAATGTGATTGGCTAAAACAAAAAAAAAGCAAGGATTAAAGCGTGACCAGTAAGAGAGGGAGAGAGAAGAAAAAAAGACTCATGTTTCTGACAGGTGGACAAACAAACGTGACACACGATCATTTGGCATGTCTGTTGTCACAAAGTTATTTGTGGACAAAATAAGCAGAAAAAGGGTCCATGTAAATTGGGTTTGTAAAAGGTATGGACAAGTGTGATATCTACAGGAAGCTTTGTTGTTCAAACACTAATAAAAACTGATTGTGTCAATATAACAAAAAAAACAAACAAAAAAAACATTCAGCGCACATTAGGAGTGATTTAAATGATTGTCCAATCTTTCTTAACTATTTAAAAAGGTCAGAAAAAAAGGCCCGATATAGTAGAGAGGAAATGCTTTGGGAAATCGCAAGGGAATATTTTTAAATGTTGTTGTGTTTAAGTGTTTGTTTGTTTTTTGTTTTTTCACCATTGTTTTTGGAAATGCTGATGCACAAGATGGCGCGATAATTCTCACAAGACATCCACTTTTGACCAAATGTAACATTAGTGTCATGTAAACAACTTAAAATAGATGTCCACAGACAGCCCTGCTATTTTTCCTGCTTTATCTATGCACTGCTTTTACAAAAAGAGATGGACAGAGAAGAATTAGTACAAGTGTGCCTCACAATCTTTGAGTTTAAAAGGTCATGGCTTATCTACTGTGTCTAACAAAAACTGTCTCACTAAATGTCAAAAGACATGTCAGCAAGTAGCTGCTAAATATTTGAGCAATCAGCATTACGTTGTGACCAGAAAACATGCTGCCTTGCAAAAGCAGAAACATTTTAACTAGTTCCAATTTGTTTTTGGCCTCTTTTATGTTCTGCCTATTACACTTGAGGTCTATTCCAATACAACACTCCTGAGAGTATTCATTACCAATTACAAACCCCTAAGGGCAATGTTTTCAGTTCTCATATAACACAATGAAATCTCTGTGGATCTCTCACAGAGTTGGCGATCACCTTGGGCATGAGATCTGCTGAATGTTAGCAATAAAAATAGATGCCTACTTGAAAGTCTGACCTCAGACGCCCAAATCTATGATGTGGGAGGAAAAACAAACTTCGTAAATCAGCTTGTTTTGCTAACCACAAAACCTATATGGAAATTTGAGAGATCAGCATGTCAGGAATGACCTCCATAAACCCAAGTTATCTTTCACAGTATATATGCAGCAGGAAAATACATATGGTGAACATACAGTAAGCATGAAATGTTTGAGAAAACAAAAGCTTATAGACTTCTTCACAAGGTTATCCAATAATCTGCTTTTCAAAATTTTACAGTGAAGTTTAAAACCAACAGAATATGCTAGCCATTTCCCAAACATAATCTATTTAATGACAGCTAACCCCGGTAAATTCCACAGACTACAATATGTTTGCATGAACATTTAGATTTATTTTTACTTTTACCTGAACAGAACAAAACATGTAAGAAACTGTAACCTAAACAGTTACATGAGCGCTTGATAAGTAAATAAAACCGATTTATTACCAAGTAAATAAAATCGATAAAGACCCATATGAAAATATTTTTTAACACCTATTTCTGTAAAAAAAAAAAAATTTAAAAAGCTATTAACATTAATATTAAAAGAAGCCTGTAAGCCCCAGCTGGAGCTTGTGAATATGGATATATGGAATATGGTCAGGTTTGAAACATGCACCTGGAACATTTATACAGGCATTTCAGACTTATGCATTGCAAAAAACCCACATCAATGGCCTCCAGATCTTTACAATGCCAGTTTGCTTCAAACAGACCAGTGCAAAAACAATGCAAGTTACAGCATTACTTACTGTATTTATGCTAGAATAGGACAGGGGGTGTGATATTGCCTGGTGAGCAACATGTTTTCTACAAAAACCCTCCAATGGAGTCACTTTCAAATATGATATTTAACAATAACTAGAACAGACCAGCTTGAAACCTGAAAAAATACAAATGCAACCTTCTTGAACATTTCCTTTTAAACCAAAGCAGCAAAACACAGTTGACATAAATCAGTAATTAAGTATCTACAACACTTGATTCATTTTACTTAATGGCCATTCATACAGTCTACCTTTAAATGCCTAGAGCACTGAATATAATACTGTTTTGTCACTTACTGGGACAGGAGTTTGGCTGTAGCAGGCTAGCATTACTGGTCTGAGCATATCAGAGCCTTCTCTCAAACACACACACACACACACACACAGAAGAGAAAACAGAGGCTCTTTTTCTCACTCTGGCCTGGTATTTCCTGACCCGGCCCATGGAAACCACGTCAGCCTTCTAGTTTAATTATCCCAGAAATCCACGTCATCTTCAAGACCACACTAACAAACACACACAAGCCATTAAACAAGCACAACAACAATGCTGGAACCGATACAGAAGCTTCTCTAAGAATAGTCCTGCCAAGAAAGAACAGAGCGAAACCAAGAGAAACGGTGAACAGATCCAGTATATTAAAGCATTTATATTAACTAAACCTGCAGTACATCCCAAACTAATGCTAATCCAGCCGATATTAGCAGTAACGTAACCAAAAATATCTGAAGGAATGACTGTAAATGACGTGCAGGGGATTATTGTAGACAGGCTTCAAATTATTACAATTAATAGGCCTGAATTATAGTCTTGTTTCATTCATTACATAAGCAAGGTTTTCAGACTGCTGCTGTGATTCAGCTGATATACAACCTTGAATACCCCATGAAATGGCTCAAGGAGTACAGTTTTCTTTTCTGTGCACAATGTGTCACAAAAAAGACTGTAAATTTTAAATGTAAATATCTGATCATTTTGTCAACTTCCACCATAGAAGACCACAAAGCAAACATACATGGACTAAAAGCCACAAAACTTCCATTTTGAGCTCATGGTTTTGCTTTCATGGTCGAATTCATGTATTTAAATTATGCGCTGATACAAAATATTTTAGCAGTCACATCTGATCTCAGGCTATAAAAACACTTCTAAAATGTTAAATACATCTATCTGCTTTGGAAGTTTCTACACACTAGATGAGGAAGAAAGCTTGACTTTGCAGACACTCAATACACAAACTGAAAATATGTTTAAAGGTTAATGAGGTACCAGATCGCTTGAATAAAGAAGACCATTGTAACTCAACAGTAATCAAGTACCATAATACTAGCGTCCAACAATTTAGCACGTCCATTTAGCACCCTTCAATCTTGACATGCTAATCAGCTAGAACTCTAGACTTCATAATGGCACAGCTTGGCAGCCTTGTTTAACACCAAGTACTCTGGCCTTAGTTTGCTGTGGAGGCGCCATATGGAAAGAGTCCAAGACAACACAAAATCTCCTTTAGTCTATTACGGACCTGAATTTCATTGTGTAAATATCAAAGGTGAGGGTTCACCTACACAGACAACCAAAATGCCCAAAGAAGATACAATATCATAAATAAAGAAGCTATCTATTGACTGTGTTAGTTTCGCTGATTTCCCTAATCAAAAACATGCCTACTTGACATTTAAAGTACAAAATGACCTTTTGTGGCTACATGGAATAAAAAGGAGCAAAACCCATTCATTAAATGTATTTGCATTGCATCACTCAATATAAAGCGACTGAAATAACAGTTCTTCTTATTACTCATGTTGTTTCTCCTTCACTTTATTGTCCGAAGGAATGTGCAGTGGAATGTGTTGATGTTTTGGTTGAGTGTTCGGAGCCCGGCAAGGCTGACATGCAATATTTCACAGCATGCTGTGAAAATCACGCTCCTGTCCTGTTTAAGAAATGCAGGACTGTACAAAAATGTGGGCTTGAATCTCAAACAGTGCTCAACAACCAGAAAAATATGTCTCAAAACTCTAAAGCAATCAGGTCATGTTCATATATCTGTTCAAATGCTCACCTGGGTCTTCACTTGACAAAGTTAAATCTGAAGTGTGTAAATTTTTTCGATATTAAAATACTTTCTCCTTTTCCATCTTTGTTGGTCTGGTTGCAATGCTCAAAAAAACAAAAAACAAAAAAAAAAACTAAGAAACAGTGGCTCAACCAATGGCATGAATCTGGGGTGGGACTGTTTACGGGGAGTGTTTGGGAAACCTGTCTGACAGCAAGTATTATTTCTGCAATTCCATTTGGTGACTCTACTGGTGCAGAAATTACACACTTAATTTTAACTAAGAATAACTCTGATAAATAATAATAAACGCTGATAATACATTAGCGAACAGAACAGACAATCATGCTAATTAAAAGGGAGGGGTGTTACCTGAGGCATTGCCGTTAACATGCATGGTTTGGGCCATGGCCGCAGACACTCGTTCGAAATCCCACAGAGAGCCTGAATGCACTCATGCAAATGTCATGCATCAAATCAGCTTGCCATGCAACCTGCAAACTGGACAAAACAACAAAACACAAAATGTCAAGACACAATAGCACATGCATGATTCACAGCAAATACACATATTATACTTATAGTACAAACAATCCAAAGTCAATGTGAAGTTCACGAAACAAATCCTGGGCTCAAATCTAAAATAGGTGAGGCCTAAGTGACGCACCTCAGTATTGCAATTTTGTGCTTGTCTGCAAGACCTTGTAGGTAGTTTAACCAAAACACAAGCTTTCATTGAGGTCATTTAATATTTAACAACAAACAGAACTAACCTTCAAATGGTGGGCATACAGAAATAACCTTGTGACAAATCCTACACTCTCATAAAAAAAAAAAAAACGGTTCAAAAGCTGTCACTGTTTCAAAAGGTGCACTTTTGTACCTTATTTATTTATTTGTACCTTATTTATTTTGTGCATATTAGTACCATAAAAGTGTATATATTAGTACATAAATAGTACATATTAGTACCCTTGAAAGAGTACCAATAACAGCTTTTTTTTTTTTTTTTTTTTTTTTACCATTTTAGCACCTTTTTTTTTTCCTGAGAAGAAATGTTATAGTTCACCTAAAAATTAGAATTTTGTCAACATTTACTCATCCTCATTTTCCATATGACTTAAACATCAGTTTGTTTCTCACACAAAGCTATCGTATGAGAAACAGACTTCTTCGCCTTATAAGAGCTCTGAAATGAAACTGCACTCCATTCTAAATAAGCTCTGGGACTGGAAGGAACTAAAGACGGACCAACTCGACCAATGTTTGGCAACTAGCTCACCATCTGTAACCATCTTGAACTACATATTGATTCTGGTGCCAAAACAAAAACTTGTTTTTGTGTGAAGGAGAAGCTATTCATCCTTACATGTTGGAGCAGCAGTAATATCAAGAACTATGATTTGGTAGTGCGGGATTCAGCATTCAGCATGACCATAAAACCATTTAGACAGCAGATCGGGATTTTTTAAGCAAAGCAGTGATGGAGCAGCAGACATTCATGTGTGCAGCAGATACAGTTGTGGGTCTCATAAACCCCTGGTGGAAGAACGGCAGGAAGAGGAACCAGTGGGAGGTCTGCTATGTTCACTGCAGAACACAGACTTGGGAAGCTAGTAAAAACAATGATTGGACCAGTCCTGAGTATTACGAAACAGGACGTGTTAAGGAATTTCCTCCATCTCGCACAAAACACACACATATTACAACAACAGTATGCCTCCGTTTTTGCAGAAACATACAGCACAGCCAAAGTTCACAGTCAAACTGAGGTAACCACTTAAAAATGTTGTGCAATGTCTTATTCAACAGACACTAGGACAAAAGTTTTGATATTTGAAGTTTTGATATTTCTTTTTTTATTTGAATAGAAGACAAAAGGACAACTTTTCCTTTTCACCATTAACAAGCACAGCAAAAGAGTTCATCAATAAATCACTTCAGTCTGTAAACAATGAGACATATTCAACACTGTGTGGACATTTGTTTAGTTTTAAGAAAGAAAATGACTCAGTCTCAACAAAGACGCAAAAATGTGGAATTGGACGAAAAATACGCACATGTGGCTGAAAGTCAACTCTGAGCTTGTCAAAACATGCTAAAATGCTGCCATTAAAAATGAATGAGTGGCTTACATTAAAATACATTTTAAACCCAGAATGCTTGATTATTTAAAAATATCATACAGCTTAGTTTGCATCACTAACTCTACAGACAAAAACACTTCAAAGGTCAATTCAGGTTCAGTCAAAAATGCGCGCACACACACACACACACACACACACACACACACACACACACACACAAGATATATTCTATATTCATGCTGCAAAGGTGCAATGCTGCAGATGTGACAGACTAAAAAGGCGTACCTACCTTGTTCAGTCATTCTTAAACTTCTTCAACATCTAGTCACAGGGAATGAAGTTACTACAGCCATGCAGTCACCTATAAGCCAAAGCATCTACGCAACGCAGAGTGTATATTACAGCTAAGATTAGCTAACTTTCTCAGATGTCAGAGGTCCTATAAGAGGAAAGGATGCATCCGTCCGTTTTGAACAGATCAGTGACCAGACCATTAACAAGAGACCCTCGGTGTAAAGAAAAAGATGTCCAGTCAAACACTCTTACAATGTTAAGTCCTCTGTTGGCACACAATGGCATCAAGAAGGTTGCTTGTTAATGGCAAACAGGGTCAGCCTGCTACAGATTGACATGTAACTGCAGGTAGATCATTCTTACTGATAGCGAAAAGAAAGGCGTGTTTCATAATTTTTACTCATTCAGTGTCACTCCCTATTTTTAACACCCTGTTAGCAAAGTCTGTACTTAAATATTAGAATATGAGTGAATCGTTTCAAAAACAAAAATTAACAGGAGAGATGCACAGACAACACCTGTATTCACCAAGGATAGATGTTCTCATCAACTTGTTCCAGGTATCTTGCCATTAACTAGGTAAAACAAAAAATTAAGAGAATACAGGCTCAAAATGACAGATCATTGATAAATTAAGACATTTGTAATCAAAGACGGCACTTAAAGCCTTGCTAACAGGTAAATACTGATGATGGGGGGGGGGATTAAAACTACAATAAAATGGCCACTTTTAAATTTCTTTTATTTGCACTACTGAACTACTTAACTATTCAGTTTCAGTCCCTAGGAAGGGGGCTACAAAGCCTTGTGCAGAATATATTTAATGCTAGAAAGTTTCTTATAAGAGTTTCATGAACATAGATGAGAGGGGAAGTGACACAGGAAATAACTCTTACACAAGAGAACGTGGCATGCTAGTGGGAGGTATAGCACATCTCCAGAGGTGAGGGCAGAGTAGCATGACGAGGCAGTCATCTGACAACACTACAGCCAGAGGCAGCATTTAAACTTGGAGTGCAGGTCCGTACAAGGATCTGTATTCAAACACGCACACAAACACACGCTCTACTGCTGGAGACAGATCTAAAATGGGAGTGGTAAGGTGTATTGATTTAGAAAAATGCACAAACACTCCTATTTTCCCAGTCACTTGTCATTAATTTAAATGTTCTTTTTACCACACCTTCCACAGAATTCATTGTAAACTGTTTGAGGAAAACATAGGATTCCTGCACTATATTTCAAGTGTGGTTAAGGCATACATTAGTTTTAAATGGGAAACTGGCCATAATTCAAGTTATTCATTGAACATATTTCCCTCAATCCTGAAAAAAAAAAAAGTATCATAAAAAAAAATATCAAATGTATAAATATTAAGCAGCACAACTGTTTTTAATAGTAATAAGAAATGTTTCTCGAGCAGCAAATCAGCATATTACCATGATTTCTGAAGGATCATGTGACACTGAAAACTGCAGCTGAAAATTGAAAAAAAAATAAAAATAAATAAATAATAATAATAAATTAAATTGCTAAATTTATAATATTGTTTGTTTTACCGTATTTTTGATCAAATAAATGCATCCTAATAATAATATATCGTAATAATAATATATCCTTAGAATAATGATTTTTTGTTTGTTTGTTTAAGAAAGACAACTAAACAAAACAGTCTATAAAAAAAAAAACCTATTTAATAAATTTGAATTATTATTTTTTAAATCAGTCTGAATGAATGATTCAATGACTCGCTCATAGAGACTTCACTTGTTTCAATTACTGGATGAATAAGTGTTTTTGCATGAATATCTTGAATGAATGATTCAATGACAAACACCTTTTTAACAGTCACTTGTCGCCACCTATTGCCATAACCATGTAATGGATACAATTTTTATTTGAAGAATCAAGTTTCAAAAGGTGATTTACTCTATTATGATCACAACCGTAGACATCAGTGTTTATATCCTAACTATAACATTTTATCCCAGAACTTGTGTGATCATCTGAATTACAGTAACACAGAAATATTGATACAGTGTGGCTGAAAAGACTGTTTGTGAAGCTGTTTCATATCTACACAGGACAACTGCTCTCTCTAGGTCAGCGGCAGCACCAACGCAGATCTGAATGTTCCGCTGTGATCGTAGGCTACTTGTCAAAGGTTTAATAGACACAGCCGAATTACTGACATTTAGAATTAAGATCACAATCTTTTAACGATTAATCATGCAGCTCTATGTGACAACTATGTATATAAAGCTATGGAGGGTAAGATTATCAGTTTCTGATAGATTATACAAACGTTTCATAAGGCTTCAAATGTTTTGAAATACAGCACAGGAGTCACATGGGCTACTTGCATGATGCTTTATGTCCATTTTGGAGTATGAAAGGCTGGGGTAACCTGATGTTTTTTTTTTTGTTTGTTTGTTTTTAATATATCATCTTTTTTTTTCCTCCACAAAACACAAGTGATATGGGGTGATGACAGATTTTTAGTTTCCTTTAACAACATCCAAAACGCTTTTTAAAACTAACCACTTTAAACCTGAGACCACCTATAGAGCCTCATGTGGTTCTCGCAAAAATTCAGATAATGGGTCAAAGTAACATGATCTTTACATCCTCAGGGGAAGAGGAGCATCTGAGGGGCCACACGGCCGATTCGGATATTGCTGTTGTAGTTTGAGGTTGAGCTGCAGGTGTGTCCATTGACAATTTTCAAAGCGGGTCTTCTGGCATTTATAATGTGACACAACCTGAAGTCAGAAAATCGAGAGGGCAAGATTACTTACTCAAGTGAAATGATTTAGATGACCAAATTATTTTGTGACCAAACCAGCCAGCAACAGACAAGTTAAACTTCATAATGCTACTTTCCTCTGAAACCATGTGCCAGAAACACACTCACATGTACAAACTCCCTTTCAGTGTTTAAGAGAGTGGGAAAAAACAGCCTAATGTACACTCATAAACACCACTTTCTTCTTCCCATCAGCCACTGTCATTATGAAGACAAGAGTTGGGAGAAAAGGGGGATTTGCCAGCAGCAACTTGACCATGAAAGCAGGCAGCTGAATTTCATTATAGCGTTGAGCTTTGAATAAGCCAGAACTAAAGAACTTCAGAAAAGAGAGGGGCTGAGCACACCTGTGCATTCGTGTTAGCTTCTGGCAGGGGGGCCAAAGGTCTGACCCAGGCTCAAATGCCCCCAACCATTACTTACGACAACCATGCTGATCCCCCTTCTTCCAAATCCAGCTTCAAAGCTTATAATTATCTTGACAGGCACAGGGGGGTTCTGAAACTGCAGACCACTTTTATTTTGTCTTTGGTTTTACAGCCTAAGCAGTGCGAAACCAAAAGAAATCATCTTTACATGCAAATTAGACAAACACTGAAACCCTGCAGTGTATTAAAGACTGCTGCATTGGTTTATTAAATAAAAAATTACAATAATTCAACCACATTGTGATTACCCGGTTCATCTGAATCAAATGTATCCAGGATATTCCAAGAGCTCGACATCAACTTGCTAGAAAAGCCGAAGTCAAACTTCAAACTGTGAGCGCAAACTCCTGCAAGCGGCTGATGCACTAGACGGCCAGTTCTAAACTGAAGATCAGACTGAACGGCCCCAAACCTGATTTAGGTCAGCTAAATATAAAGAACCCTGATGAGAAAGTGACTTAATCATAACCACAGACCTGTTCGCATGGGCTGTAGGACACTATTTTTATCATTATCACCCTCTTGTCTGGTCTGTTCGCCTTAAACGGCGTCCTGTGATACAGATGTAGATTCACTAGTAAGTGAAGGCAAAGTGTTTGCTTATCAGTAACAAGGACCTCACTCAAAGCTACTATAGCCTCTTCCCATTTTCATACTCCCTAAAACATAAATACTGTATATGCAATATATTTTGGAATATGTGGAATAAACAAATACATTTTGATACTTTTGGAATAAATAAACAATTTTAAAGCTTAAAGGAAGACAACAAACAGTATATGACATGGACACTTTAGAACAAATCAGTCTGATTCCAATGCAAGACCATATGAAAAGTCCATTTGTGCCTTTCCAAACCACCTTATCTAGTGTTATCAAAGGTTAAAGAGGTTTTTGACCTTTGTACGTCATGCTGACAGAGAAATTGGAGATAATAGATTGTTGTGGAATGCCTTAATAATGAAAGATTATAGATAAACTACTGTTCAAAAGTTTGTGGTCAGTAAGATTTTTTTTTTATGTTTTGAAAGAAGTCTCTTATGCTATATTTGATCAAAATACAGTACAGAATGTGAATAAATTTAAATTTACTTAATGTAATTTACTCCTGTGATGATAAAGGTGAATTTTCGGTAGCCATTACTCTGATTTTTGAAGGATCATTTGACACTGAAGGCTATTCTAATATGCTGATTTGGTGGTCAAGAAACACCTAATCTTATGATTATGATCTTATGATTTATTATTATTATTATTATTATTATTATTAATGTTGAAAATAGTTGTTCTGCTTAATATTTTGTGGAAACCGTGATGTTTTTTCAGGATTTTTTGATGAATGGAAAGTTCAAAACAATAACATTTATTTGAAATAGTGAAGACATTTATAATGTTAGAAAAGTCTGTTACTTTTGATCAATTTAATTAAAAAAAAAAAAAAAATCTTACTGACCCCAAACATTTGAACAGTTGTGTATAAAGCAAGACTCATTTGACATTTTTGAGCTAATGATTGTGCATATTAATTTTCACGAATAATCCGAAAACATTACACCACCTCTGTGAAGAGTCTAATGTCAAGAGGTCTGGTAGAGTGAGACACTGACTTGTAGTAATGACAGTTTTCAAAGAGCTGCTTTTGAAGAAGAGCTGAGCTCTTTCCTTTATAATCTAAAACTCTATTTCCTGATAACAGAAAGGGTTGCATGGGCGTATATATACAGAATGTTACAAAGACAGCAAAGTTCATATATATATATATATATATATATATATATATATATATATATATATATATATATATATATATATATATATATATATATATATATAAAAACCATTTTTACAAATTAGGACATCCCCAAAAGGAAGTTTTGGCAGATTTAGCTTCTGGTTACAACATTTATCCCCAAAATAATGGTTAGGTAGGCACATACAAACAAACTAAAGACAACATTATTCCCAGAGAGAGCATTGATAATTTATTTATTTTGCACTATAATTTTAAGAGTTTAAAACTAAACTACAGATCAAGCTAAGAGAGAAAGTCTGACAATTTTAGAAAGTCTTTCCAAAATTATTCTTTCCCAAAATTGAATCACATGAATGATTGACAGTCTAACTTTAGTGACAGGCATATTTTCAGAGCAACTGAGATAAGAATATGAACCCATAAATCACAGATAATTGTAAACCTAGCACATCTTCAAAAGTGTCTGGATTCTTTTGACCAAATAGTTCCAGGAGAATCCAACACTATTCAACTTCTCTTCTTTTTAATAGCAGAAATGTACAGCAGTGAACACACTTCCACTTTTGTCCGCTTGCAGACGGAGAACATAAATTAAGCCAACAGACACTGGACTGTATCAACTTATCTACGCCAGACTAAACTGGGGTTTCACTGAGCTAGCCAATGCTACAAGGCTTTTTTGTGCAAGTCCAAGTGCAATTTTCTGACAACACTGCCATCTACAGGCCTGTATTCTTCAAACATACACATTTGCAGTAAATGGGTGCATGAGCACACAAAAACTATTTAATAATATTAATTTATTCATTTTCCCCCAAGCACAAATACAATCAAAATACATAGAACTATGAAGCTTTGTCCATATGAAATCACCAAACTAACTTCAATTAAATCACCAATTTAAAAAAAGAAAGAAAGAAAAACATACATACCAAAAAACCAACAGTCCATTTGTCTCACTGATCCAATAAGAGAGAGAGAGAGAGAAAAAAAATACAATTTTAAGTGATGTAAAACAAGCACTCCACATAGCGCTGCAGAGCAAACTGACTGCTTCGTTTAACAATGACCCAGCCCTTCCACTCCACAGGGTGTATAGAGAGTGGGTAGTCCCTATCAGCCACACACTCTTGTTATCTTTACCCTCTTTTGTCTGACAGATGGATGTCTTTTTCTACTCATCTTATTCTACCACTTTTGGAACTAAATAAAAAACTCCTCACCTCTGTCCAAGCGTGCATTTGACCAAGGACAGACTGGAGCCAGTTATTTGTTTAGCTCTCTAGTGGAGCCAGGCAGACTGAGAGGCCCAGCGGCCGTTCTTCTCATGATAAAGAGCCTTGAGAAGGCTGGAGGCCAAGAGAGCCTCCGAGAGTTACAGCCACAGAATGCTGCACTACCATGCTTTATTCATCAAAACACATCAAATTATAGTGCAGGATTAAGAGTAAATTGTTTGGTTCTTTTTGTTAGATAATTGTGTCTATGAGGCTCTTTGACATTCAAAAAAAAAAAAAAAACGTTCTAGGCAACCCTGTGAAAAGGATGAGAGAAAAAATAAACATCTTTAGTTGTGTTCAAACTGACACAAGGTTACCTCAGAGGACCATTTATGGGAAACAAATATTAATCCTCACCTTTTTATAGATAATATGGACCAATTAGACATTTTTATATATATATATATATATATATATAAAAAAAAATTATTACAAATATTTTTCAATACTTTTCAAAATATTACAAATCTTTATTATATATTTTTTACGGCAAAACAAAATAAATATATAAAATATTTTAGTTTCTAACCTCTCATGTATATGTGTGTGTGTTTTATGTGTGTATTTTATATTATATTATATTATATTATATTATATATAAAATTATAAAAATGAGCATTTTTATCAAGCTCGTATGTTTAGGTTCAGTAATTTCACTTTAATGGCAATTAATAGGTCCTTTTCATTGCCATTAAAGTGAATTAACTTAACATAAACATAAAAGCTTGATAAAAATGCTCATTTTAGAAGAACGTTTCAGATGGCACTTAGAGGCTTTTGCATCTGAAGTCTTCATACATATACAGTGGGTACGGAAAGTATTCAGACCCCCTTAAATTTTTCACTCTTTGTTATATTGCAGCCATTTGCTAAAATCATTTAAGTTCATTTTTTTTCCTCATTAATGTACACACAGCACCCCATATTGACAGAAAAACACAGAATTGTTGACATTTTTGCAGATTTATTAAAAAAGAAAAACTGAAATATCGCATGGTCCTAAGTATTCAGACCCTTTGCTGTAACACTCATATATTTAACTCAGGTGCTGTCCATTTCTTCTGATCATCCTTGAGATGGTTCTACACCTTCATTTGAGTCCAGCTGTGTTTGATTATACTGATTGGACTTGATTAGGAAAGCCACACACCTGTCTATATAAGACCTTACAGCTCACAGTGCATGTCAGAGCAAATGAGAATCATGAGGTCAAAGGAACTGCCTGAAGAGCTCAGAGACAGAATTGTGGCAAGGCACAGATCTGGCCAAGGTTACAAAAAAAATTCTGCTGCACTTAAGGTTCCTAAGAGCACAGTGGCCTCCATAATCCTTAAATGGAAGACGTTTGGGACGACCATAACCCTTCCTAGAGCTGGCCGTCCGGCCAAACTGAGCTATCGGGGAAGAAGAGCCTTGGTGAGAGAGGTAAAGAAGAACCCAAAGATCACTGTGGCTGAGCTCCAGAGATGCAGTCGGGAGATGGGAGAAAGTTGTAGAAAGTCATCCATCGCTGCAGCCCTCCACCAGTCGGGGCTTTACGGCAGAGTGGCCCGACGGAAGCCTCTCCTCAGTGCAAGACACATGAAAGCCCGCATGGAGTTTGCTAAGATGGTGAGAAATCAGATTCTCTGGTCTGATGAGACCAAGATAGAACTTTTTGGCCTTAATTCTAAGCGGTATGTGTGGAGAAAACCAGGCACTGCTCATCACCTGTCCAATACAGTCCCAACAGTGAAGCATGGTGGTGGCAGCATCATGCTGTGGGGGTGTTTTTCAGCTGCAGGGACAGGACGACTGGTTGCAATCAAGGGAAAGATGAATGCGGCCAAGTACAGGGATATCCTAGACGAAAACCTTCTCCAGAGTGCTCAGGACCTCAGACTGGGCCGAAGGTTTACCTTCCAACAAGACAATGACCCTAAGCACACAGCTAAAATAATGAAGGAGTGGCTTCACAACAACTCCGTGACTGTTCTTGAATGGCCCAGCCAGAGCCCTGACTTAAACCCAATTGAGCATCTCTGGAGAGACCTAAAAATGGCTGTCCACCAACGTTTACCATCCAACCTGACAGAACTGGAGAGGATCTGCAAGGAGGAATGGCAGAGGATCCCCAAATCCAGGTGTGAAAAACTTGTTGCATCTTTCCCAAAAAGACTCATGGCTGTATTAGATCAAAAGGGTGCTTCTACTAAATACTGAGCAAAGGATCTGAATACTTAGGACCATGTGATATTTCAGTTTTTCTTTTTTAATAAATCTGCAAAAATGTCAACAATTCTGTGTTTTTCTGTCAATATGGGGTGCTGTGTGTACATTAATGAGGGAAAAAAAATTAACTTAAATGATTTTAGCAAATGGCTGCAATATAACAGAGTCAAATTTAAGGGGGTCTGAATACTTTCCGTACCCACTGTACATACATATATATATATGTATGAAGACTTCAGATATCAATATAATATTATATACACATACATACACACACACACGTAATATATATAATACATAAATATAGCTACTGCTACATAAATTTAAAACATTTATAAAACCAGAACATTTATCTTAAATGATATATTTTATTATATTTATATATTGTTGTATATACACATAAATATATTAATAAAATATTTTATTAAATGTGTATATATTGTTGTGTATACACATTTAATAAAATATATTTTAACATATATTTTCCATGTTTGTTACCCATAAAATATTTAAATAGTTTATGTATAGTAATGTATAATAATTAGATACAACATTTAAAAGTACAACCAGACCACTCTTTTGTTATATCTTTAAAATCTTGTAAAATAATAATTTAAAATGTATATTAATATATACAAATATAGTTGCTAGCTGCTGCTACACAGAATAATAAAAAAAGAATAAATATATTAATTCAAAGGAAGCTTTGTTCTTACAATTCCCACCTACATGCTAATTCCAAATTAAGATTTACTGTTTACAAGACAAATAAAAAAATAAATAAATAAAAATCACTGGGAACCCAAAGGGCGCTCCTTGTTGACAGACACTACAGGAATGTTTTAGACAGCAGTTACAAAGAAGCAGGAGAAATTCCAACGTTAAACACACCTTGCCAGCCTTAATTAGAGCTGCGTTTAAAGGCTAAAGGGTTTTGTTTGGCTTAACCACTTGAGCTGGCTAGGCTATAATGGTGCTAATGAGAAAGGGCCCATTCCAGGGGGCTGGGAAGAGAGGGGGTGGAATTGGCTGGGAAATGCATGGAATGGGCAAACCTTACTACTTGGCATCCAATGGACATTAACCCTCCAAAAACAATTACCAGCAGAGGGGACTGGTACAACTTACACAAACTCAGGTACATTTCATTTAACCGCTTCAGAACCATTGGCTTTAGCACAAGCATCCCACCAGGTTTTGTTTGAAATGCGTTAAAAATCAATTTTCCCTCTGCTCCCCACGCTACAAGTCCCTATGATCCTGAAGCCTCCACAGCTGTTCCCCTGCCCAAAATCAGCACAACAAAGACCCAAAGCATCCCCTGTGAAAGTTTGGGAAATCATTCATCCGCTATGCTTTCAATCGAGTGAGCAACCGTAAAGGAAGCAACAATATGTTTCAGGGAGGTACTCAGATACGCTTTGTAAAACTCACCCGAATAGATGTCATCAACAGACGCAGGTGAAAGAAAGCAACAATTGCTACCAAAACAGCTTCCAAATTGAAAAAGAGACATAATGACAACAAATTAACATTAATGTGTCAAAGGATCTTGTTAGTGGCGTAATGTATTCTGTCTGAATTCATTTACTAACCCTCATCCACTGTTTATGCACAGCCATCTGTTGAGCGGTGACTGGACCAGCTGTTAAAACCCCAATATTTGAGTCTCAGAGTCAGATAGGATCTCCACTAGCCAGTCACTACTCTAGTAGTCTTTTGTCTCCAGCTGGTCCAGAGGGACTTCTGAGGTAACGTCATGGCCAAGGATGGCCATTAAATGGCTTCCTTCAGCCATTCATGCTGATATTAAGTGGACCAATATGCCATGAGCTTATCAGCATTAAAAGAGATATGCTCTTTAAGGTCGAATGACACGTAGAACAAAGTATTCCCATGGCTAACTGATAAGACGTATAATGTTGTCTGAAAATTAAAAAGGAGAACTTGGTGGGAAAAGAAATGAAGTAGAAACCTTAATGATTCGGACACATCAAATACACTTTATTAAAAGTCTTAAGTTAATAAATAAGAAAGCAAAAGAGATACCCAAGTCATAGCCATTTGTTGTCTGAAAAAGGGTAACAGATTTCGGATGTTTACTGGCAGCAAGTGTGGGAGAGACATAGATAATGGTGTTGTCTCAGTGAAGTGATTTGTCTCACCACACAGTCGAGGAAGAGAAACTGTGAAGATCTCATCTGGGTTAGACACTGGTAGTCGAAGCCAGTTTGAGGAAACCCCCACATTTACACCCTGTAACTGCCATCCAGCAGACACACACACACACACACACACACACACTCTTCCACCAGTCCCATTCTCTCCATGGGATCTGTCAGACTGTCAGAACACTAAAGCGTGCTCTGTAAAACCTCTCATGACAAGAACGAATGCACTAGACACAATCTGGCAGTAAAATTTTTTAATTGCTTCCTGTATAACAACTGAGGCTGGAATAGGCTGAACAATAGTGAGAGGGGGTGCATGAATACTTAGATTGGGCTTTGACTTGCTTCCCATACTGGCATATATCATCAGTCAGTCAGTCAACGGTCAGTAAGACGTTTACTTTTATTCAGCAAGGTCGTATTAATTTGACAGTAAAGACATTTAATATTTTACAAAAGATTTCTATTTCAAATAAATGATGTTCTTTTAAATTTTCTATTCAAAGAAACCTGAAAAAAAAAAGTCTCCACAAAACACAACTGTTTTCAACATTTATAATAATAATAAGAAATGTTTCTTGTGCACCAAATAAGCATATTAGAATGATTTTTGAAGGACCATCTGAAACTGAAGACTGGATAAATTAATTTTTTAAACATATTAAAAACTGTTATATTAAATTGTAATATTGGACAATATTAATATATTTTAATACAAAGCTTTGGTGAACATAAGAGACTTTTCCAAAACATCTTAAAATCTTACCAACCCAGAACTTTTGAACAGTAGTGTATAATAACCCATTTGCCTATCAACTGAGATTCATAAAGAAGACACACTGTAAACCCTAACGCTCAAAACACTTGATTTGAGTAGGACAAACTTAAATTTGTTAAGTTACATGAACTGTTATGAGTATTTAGAACTTTTTTCTTTTGAGTTCACAGCACTGACATATTTCAAGTAAACTGAACTGTTTCATTACTTTGAGTTGTATGAACTTATTTCTTTTAATTTAGACTAACTTAAGTTTAACTGAAACTGGGCTTGGATTTCCATTTCCCAGAATGATTTGCCCATGGCACTCAAAAGGGAGAGTAAATACTAAAATTAAGTGTTACATAATGTTTTTGTGCAAGATTAATAGGGAGATTTAGTAGTGATTAATGTTTTATGCTGCTAATTTATGGGTTTTTGGTTAGTTACCAGAGTTCACAGTGAAGTAAATATGAGTTAGCTCACTCAGCTCACGAATCAGCGGTTCGGAGCGCCAAAGTCACGTGATTTCAGCAGTTTGGAGGTTTGACATGCGATCCGAATCATAATTTGACACAAAAGATTGATAATACTCCGAAGCTTAATGAAGCAGTGTTTTGAAATCGGTCATCACTATATAAGTCTTTATTTTGTTTTTTTGGCGCACCAAAAATATTCTCACTGCTTTATAATATTAATATTGAACCACTGTACTGACTATGAACTGATTTAAATATGTTTTTCGTACATTAATGGATCTTGATAGAAGAAATGTCATTGCTCCCAATGCAGGCCTCACTGAGCCATCGGATTTCAACAAAAATATCTTAATTTGCATTCTGAAGATGAACAAAGGTCTTACGGGTGTGGAACGACATGAGGGTGAGTTAGGAACCCTTTCAAGTTAGGAGCAATTAACATGCATTACAGTGCATGAAAAGAAGTTTAAACTACAAACGAAGAATAACTGAAATGGTTAGCTGAGGACATCAAAATAATCATTTACTAAATTAAGACCTTGTGTGTGGTGCTTTCCCTAGTTCTTTTGAAAGAGACATTAGTCTGTAAATGGACTCTTATGTGTGCTCTGAAAGGTATAATGAGTGTTGTGGTTGACAGCATGTCAGCAGCATCTAACCATTAACAAGTATCCAGTATGTTCACAAAAGGTCTCTGTCTGAGGATTCGCACACAAGCAACTAAAAGTAAAAATCACAGACAAGCCTCTAAATAAACACCCATCAGTTTTTTTTTTTACCATGGAAATAAAAAATTCAAGAAATTGAGGCCAAACTGGCTTTTTAATAAAACAACAGCCTTCTGGCATTCATTTACAAATCAGGCATTCATGCATATACCCCATCCATGGCTGGCTCATTCGTTAAGAAAAAAAGAAGAAGAAACAAACAAAAAGTTCACCTGCTGTTGAGAAGTGAGAAGGCCCACAGTTTTCACAGCTTATGATCTCCAAATAAAGCATGCAGCAGGAAATCCCTTTAACAGATGACAAGCATTGCCTAGAGAAAGAAAAAGATATATTGAGATCAATAGGATGATGTAGACTGATCCTTTGGCATTTAAATAATGGAAAATATAGGAATGTATAAACAAACACGGATGAAGGAGCAGCTGGTTCTCTGCTGTAGTCACTATCCATGATATCTGACATACTATGAATTGAACTGTCCCCTTCAGCTAAAGGCGATTTTGCACAAGGACATGATGATGCCTGTTTAATGTTTCTGATGTTCAGGTGCTGACAGCTGCAACTAGTCATTTCAAACTTTTCAGAGTGCACGTGTGCAGCTGATCAGAAATATACACACAAAGAACAACGCATTTCATAAAGAAAACATGAAGGCTAACCAAAACTTTAAAATGTATAACAATTCTGTAAGTGTCTGTAAGAGCTTTCAGCAAAGCTCATTACACCAAGAATACACAGAGATTGAAGACTTTATTAATCCATCTCAACGCATCGCTTGTATATGCCCAGTCCTCTCCACAAGCATTATTTTCCATTATTACATGGCTCAGAGATAAGCAATTTTGGAAAATTGCTTCAGATTCCTTAAAAGTAACACACAATTCATTCATGTAAAACAGTAGGACAACTTCAGCGGAGCTCCTTGGGACCATTTGCCCCTCCTGACTGATATTGTTTTTTTTGTTTATGGTGTGAGGGGTCAAAGGGTCATAAGGTTATGACAACACTAGAGCACCCTCCTGCAGATAATGCACTGTATTGTGTGGAGATCACTGAAGCTCTGCTCTCAGCAGGAAGTTGAGAGCTGTGATAAGTGAGCTCTGGAGGAGAACAGACAGTGCCATTGTGACCTACAGGTCACTGTACGCTCACATCAAAGCGCGAATCCCATATCCAGCCCGTCCCTGTAATTACAAGAACTCTGAGAACTGGAGGAACTCATGAGAAAACTATAATATGAGAAGATGTGCGAATTATAAAAATATGTGAGAATCGGATCTTGGTGAAACTTACAATACATACAGTAGTATTATATGCCATACATCTATACCATTAATTACCTATTACATACATACATACAATTTACTTTTTTTTTCTTGCATGTCATGTGCAGGGCTCCGTAGCTACATATAAATTCGTTGCATTTCTAAGTAAAAATAGTTTTAAAGTAAAACATACACCAATTCTTTTTTCAGTTTATAAATAAAATAAACTAAAATAAGATAAAATTAAATAAAAACATAATATACTAAAATTTGTTGGAAAACATGAGTGCTCTACATATATGTCTACAGAATACAAACATAAATTCAGTTTTTAATAGGGCTTGCATCGATACTGCATCGATTTTTTTTTTAATTTATGGTTTCATTCATTCATATCATTTCCTACAGATGAAGTCTTAAAGTGCATTCAAATGAGCAAAATCTAAGCAAAATTTGACAGGCAAAAAAGTACATTGTCCATTGTCAAAAGCGTTTCAAACAGAGCACACATATAAGTCACTTTAGGGGTTTTCACACTTGAAATAGTTAACCCTGGGTCATTCTAAACCCCAGGTAAACAGAATCCTGGGTTATCTTTCTTCACATTTCACACGGCTCATAATTTACCCGGGGTTAACAATTAATCCTGGGTATTCATAAACTGATGTTTCACATTGTACATTCCTAAACCCTTCTTATTTTCATATTTGCAGTGTCGATTGATTGTCTGTTGCTAAGCGTCTAGCTGTATCATTCTAACACCACATAGTTTCACACTGTACAAGTTTGGCACTGCAATGTGGGGTTAACACCGCAAAAGCGGTGCTAGCCCTGCTCTGGAGCAGGGTTTCAAAATGGTGCTAACCCCTCTTTAAATTAGTGTGAATTGTTCCTTTACCCAGGGTTAAAAGCAGTGTTTAGAACGACTATAACCAGGAGTTAAGCACAAAAAATTTTTTGTTCAACTTTAAACCCAGTAATCTGCATTAGCAAACCCAGAGAGGAGTCAGATGCTCATTCTGGTCTACAAGCTGCCCGGGTCCATTAGACATGCCACCCCAAGTGGACTGATCTTACAGAACACAGCTCGGCTCATGACCTTGACACTAGAGGAATGCCTGGGAATGAGCTCAGTAATTGCGAGCATGGCTTAACGAATCAATGAGCACTGATCAAATTAGGAGAAGCATTGTCTATCAACCGCAAAGCTGACTCAAGGGAACCCTCCTCTCGCCGTGGACATGTAGAGGAGTCTGTAAATAGACCCCTTAATAGGGGTTCTGTCACGTAGCCACACAATCACGTAATGTTTGGGTTTGGAGCGGTAGCTAGAGGGACTTGCACATAATCTGGCATTACTGAGAGGGGGAATAATGGATATTTAGAAATAAATAAGGATAAGATGCAAGATTCTAAAATTCTGATACTTAAGGCAGTTTTAATGGGGCTTAAGACGGATTATCAAAGATCAGTTCAAAAGTAGGATGAAGATTTGTGAATCTTATGAAGTAAACACTTAAAAAGATTAAAAAATTCAAAGCTACTGAATCCTTTTAAACATGACCAGCTCTCTGTTGCTTAGAGGCTTTACCGGGTCAAGACAGTATAAATCTTCCTCTCATGGAGAGATCTGTCACTGTACAGCAGACTTGTCTGCCAAGGCCTGAGGTTAAGGAATTTTTAATCAAGTCATCACACCACAAGCCCCTGGAAAAGTTTTACAGTCCAAACACTCACACATAATACATAACACTGCATCTAACTGCAAAAAAGTAAAGTATCTGTGCCTCAGAAGACAAAAGTGGTGTTTGTCTTAAGGGGTGGTTGATTATGATTTCTTTTTTAACTTCAGTTAGTGTGTAATGTTGCTGTTAGAGCATAAACAACATCTGCAAAGTTACGACGCTCAAAGTTAAAAGCAAAGGGAGATATTTTCTTTTAAAGAATTCTATGTTTAAGGACTACAACAAACGGCTGGTAGGGACTACAACGAGCTTCTTCCCGAGTTGGTGACATCACTAACCCTAAAATTTACATAAATCAGAGAACACGCAACAAAGGGGTGAAGCCATGTTGTCACAATGCAGTACGTAACACAAATGCAATAGCATGTCATAAAAGCAAGATGACAACATGAGAAATTATAACTGTAATTAAACTAAACTATACCTATCTTCACGCAGCATATATTTTCTGGCTCTGTTGGATCTTACAACAGTTCCCACACGAGCAATTTATAGATTATCATGACAGAATATGCTAATCAATGACTTTAAGATATCCCACATCAGCTACATAAATTTATCATCTAACCATTCAGAAACGTCCTGTTGCATTCTACATGTCACTTCTTCTTGAGTTTCTCCATCATTGTCCAACTCCGGTTTGAACATAAAAGGCTGAACAGTTTCTGACATTTTCAGTCTTCATGAGGTAATTGGCGCTGCTAACAGTACTATGTGGTAACATGGGCTCTTGAAACCCTGCCCTCTGCTTAGGAACAGCAGCTCATTTGCATTTAAAGGGACACACAAAAACGGAGCGTTTTTGCTCACCCTCAAAGTGTGACACATTTAACATGTTATAAAAAAAATTATATGTGGGGTAGTTTTCACATACACACTCCCAGGACATCAGAGACTTATTTTACATCTTGTAAAAGTGGCATTATATGACCCCTTTAACTAACAGGTTTCTAATTTGTCCTTGAAATGTCATTTTTACACTTACTAAACAAAGCAGCAATACACATGTATCATATCTCTTGATAAAGAGTTAGAATGCCTTACATAACATGTTGTGGGCATGAGTTATTTGTTTGGCTAGTGAATTTTCCAAATTATTTGTTTGGCTAGTGAACTTTCCAAAATACAGTATTGCCAAGATACAATAAGAGAAAGATGCATGCTTTTTATGTATTGTAAAAGAGAAACTAAAAACAGCTGTGACTGAACATCACTTTCATATTTCCATAAGAATAGAATAAATAGACATTTTATCAAGGACATTTACTTTCCCTATAAAAATAAAGCTCTCAGCTACAACATTTAGGTTTGCCCAGCCACCCTCTTGAGAATTAATAATGGATGTTCTAGCAAGAGAAAAGACTTTACACAATGCAGTAAGCATATTCAAATACATAAAATGTAGCAAACCATCCTTTGAGATTATCATGAGATTAAATCTCTATATTTGCATGTACATTTGTCAACGCACTCTCTCAGCAATGTCTCGATTGCACTCTAACTTAGAATTGCACCTTCACTAGGCAGTCACACACAATATTATAAACATTAAACTAATATATTGTATTGGGTATGTTGTGTGCATCCTTGCTCTCATCCTTTAATGCAGTGTAGTTGATAAAAAGTCTGGGAAGCTCTGATTTACAACATTCTCCTGTAACTTGCAACACACACTCACTGCATTCACAATTATTTTATGTTCTGGTAAATTGGTGGTGAATTTGTATGATCTCTGTCGCACCTTTTCGAATGATCTGCTTACACCTCCAAAACTCCTTCACCGCAAACTTCAGGAATCATCAGCGCCAACAATTTTTCCATAGAATTTCCCTATTCCAATAATAATGCTTTTGCATATTTTGTGAATATTCATGAATATTATGTCCATTG
This sequence comes from Hypophthalmichthys molitrix, assembly GCA_037950675.1. Taxonomy (NCBI): domain Eukaryota; kingdom Metazoa; phylum Chordata; class Actinopteri; order Cypriniformes; family Xenocyprididae; genus Hypophthalmichthys; species Hypophthalmichthys molitrix. Next base: position 25,825,275 of record CM075496.1, on the reverse strand, counting down.
CAAAATTCAACACGTTGAGCACCATACCCTCAGAAATATTTTTAATCAACCAGCTAAAAAGGTTGTGTTGATGTGCAGGTGGCCTGCTCATTTCAATAAACAAAGCAGGTGGTGAAATCCTGCTCGGCAGTTTAAACAAATGCACAAGACTTTGTTGTGATTTTTTCTTTCAATAAACATTAACTTGTTTGATTTTTTTTTTTTTTTTTTTTTTTTTTTTTTTCTCAAAAGCATGAAGGGGAGGATAAAAAGACACATTAGTAGGCTGAATCCAGATGGAAATTTGGTTACCTAGGTGAACCTTCCCCTATTAGTGAAAACAGAAACCTGAGAGGACTATTATGAACTGGGCTTTGCTTTAGCTCGGCACAGAGCTCAGAGAGGCCAAGCACTGAATCCCACACAGACAGCCTGGTTATTTCAGGTTAATATCAAGCAGAAAGTACCAGATGGTACAATATTCTGTTTGAAATTAGGTAAATATGGAGCGACAAAAAAAGTGCAAGAGAGACACTTTCAGGTTAGATTAGCATGTTGTTATCAATGCATGTAAGTAAAAACATTAGCAGGCTGTTCTTGTGGTTTTTCACACAGAGTATTTCTACAGGTGTTACCAACAGAAGTAAAATAAGTTAGCAACATAAAGCATGTCTGAACATAAAGAGCTCAACATAAGGAACAAGCCTGTGGCAGCATGATCAGATCACTGAGAAATCAAGCCAATCGCTAAATGTTTAGCAATTAACAAGTATTTGCAGGAAGTCGACAGGATGATGACACTTAATTTTGGAGTGAACTGTCCCTTTAACTACTGTACTAAACCATTGTTAGCTGGATAATCTAGAAGCTTATTTCAGAGGGAGGAAAGCAGCCAACAGCTGCAAACAGAAAGCATGGCTTAGAGGAGAAAGGAGAGCCTGATTTAAAGGGGTCATGGATTTGTTTTAATATGTTCCTTGTGGTTCACTTATAATGTTAACAAAGTTATTTGCACAAACAAAACAGTCATATATTCAAAAAAATGATTATTTTCAACCCTCCTTCTGACCCTCTGTCCAAAAAGCTGATTTTTTGTGGTCGTCTCCCTTAAGTCTTGTCAGTAAATGGCCAATGTTATGATTGGCTAACATTATTGCATGAGAAAAAGTGGCAATGCTTACTTGCTTTTACACGAGTAAATGTTTTGAAAACTTTATCCATATAAAACGGTCATTCACAGACAAGGCATTATCAAATCGTTTACTTACAGTTACTGAGACGCAAATGAGCCGTTTAAACAGAATGCATCAAAGCGAATGTTCTTTTACTCTTCCATTTGTCCTGTTGTCAGCTGACTCAAGCACGTTAGTGTATGTCAGAACCTGAGAACTGAGCATTTGTATAATATCTGCATCCAGTGTATTTATTAATTATTATAATGGGTTCTACTTGCTTTTGACAAAAAGAAATATTTGTGTCTGGTTTAGACAGGTGTCAGGTGTTAAGCAAACCAAACCAATTTGTTGCTGTCTTGCTCTAGAGGCAGTCATATGCACCGCCGGTGTGCGTGCACTCAAAGAAAACAATGTGTTCAAATTTTAAGGATGCGGTATGAGACCTCCTTTAGAGTGGCAATTAAAGACTTTCCAAAACAAGGGTGCCCTTCCCATTCTCAACATCAATAATGAATTCAAGGCACGTTATTTAAGGCACTTGTAGATCCAACATCAACAATTCAGAGTTTAAAAAGTAACATCCTTTTACTTTTGACGCTATACTTTAGGCTTGGCTTAATTTTAGGACAATTTTTAAAAGGTGCAAACAGAGAAAATTAGATGATGAAACACACTTCATTGTGTTTTACCAGCAGAGACTAGGAGAATCAGTACCACAAAGAAGACAGAAAGACCAATAAAGACAAAAAAATGAGTGTTAACATTGGTACAGCATATACAAGGTGGAAAGATTTGATGGAGAAAATCCTGAGTAGTGATGTCCAAGTTGCTTCTGTTTTTGCTAATGCTAACTAAACAACTAAACAGCTAATGCTAACTAAACTACTGAATGCATCTTTAAGAATGGAAAGTTCTGAAAGGAAAATTATTGAGGCTTTCTTTGTTTATTTCTTTCAGACACACCATCAGCATGTAACCACTGGACACCTAAAGGTAGTGTGTAGGAGGACATAGCTGACATTCATGGGGTAACTCAAGCAGTCCGACAGGCTGAGGTAGACACCTTCACCTGAAACCTGAGATCAGTGGTCAGTCAACTAAGCTTACTGTAGGCTGTCAGTTTGCCACAACACATATGGTCAAATAGGGGCTGTTAAATACATTAGAGTTTACATACACACACAGCCCAAATAATGGCTTATTTGTTACTTGGTTAGCAAGGAGGTCAATAATACCTGGAACATCTTTTACCATTCCCATTCATATCAATGACAGCTGCTCAGCTGATACAATTTGAATTCTACCATCTTTGCTCAAGGGTGTCTAGTACTGCTATAATAATCAAAATAAAATCGATCACCAGCTATTTGTATATTGTCAGAATATAAAACTAAAGCTGTGAAGGATAGAATTACAGTGCGTTCAATGAATTGTTTAACAAAATACCGTTTGTTTACTTGACGAAACATATTTCAGAATAAAACTTTCAGTAGACAAAACCTCTATAAAACTGTTTTAAAAGTTGTGAGTTCTGAAACTTACGAGATCCAGAACCTTTACGCAACGTGTGCCTTTGTAAAGACCTTAAGTTTATCCCTTACAGCCTCGTTTTCACTTGTGTTAAATCCAATAGGTCGTCTAACCTGACTAAGGGTATAGTCCACACATTTTTAACAGCAAAAGACCAGCTTCTTCATGACTAGGGTTAAAATGTGTAGAGAAAGGTCTCAAACAAGGCAGATTTTCATACATGTTGGGCACTCAATTGAACAGTGTCTGCCACAAACCAGTCTCAGAATTTCTCACACCCAGGACTATTTGGCATTTGCCTTTCCTTAGTAAAGATGTACGTTCCTCAGACCTGCCTGTTCCTGCCCCAAACCTTCAGCACAGTATTCATCAACGCTGCCCTTCACTGCATTCCATTGAGCGCTGAACTTAGATCAGAGGAGGGTTCTTTCCCTGATATCTTTTCCTCACTTCAATCAGACCTGCTGGAATCCTGTTATGGAAATGTCTAATGATCGACTCAGCTGCTGAATTCGGAACCGCATACTAGCATACTGCTCTTACTACTATTTTTATCATATCTTTCTATGGCAAGAATAGTAAAAGTAGTATGTTATAATTCTGAATACAGCAAGTGTCTTTTTTGCTTTTGTCTACATGAACAGCCATCAAAAAAAACAATTAGAGCAGGTATCATCAAGCACAACATGAGTTCCCCGGGGGCATTCTTTCTAGTGTAGATTTTGATGGCATAAATTCAAATTCACAATGCCACTTTGCTGTATGGTTATACAACCGTGACCTGACTGAATTTATTTTAAACATATTTTAAAACACTAGGCCCCGGTTTCACAGACAGGGCTTAGCCTAAGCCAGGATTAGGTCTTAGTTCAATTAGGATATTTAAGTAGCTTTTATAAATGTACACTAGAAACAACATTACTGGTGTGCATCTTGAGACAAAACAATGGCAGTGACATATTTTAAGATATGTCAGTACAAGTTTCTTTCAAATAAAACAGCTCAAACCTGCATTTTAGTGTAGGACTAGCTTAAGCCTTGTCTGCGAAACCAGGGGTAGGCATCGTAATCTTGTCGAATTTTTTAAATGGTTGCAGAGAAAAACTGGGTATCAAACACTAAACAACTACTGCTACATATACTACCAGACTTTCAAGTTGTTCCAAACACAAACACACAGAAATATGTGCCTTGTTCCTAAGAGATACATGACAAATAAAAACAATACGCATTCTGAAATTGGCTCAAAATGTTTAATCCTCAGACTGAATGGAATCAAAGTCTGTGAAGTCTGTAAACTTAGACTGCCAAAAATCTGCAGACTAGTTCTGACTTTTAGCAACTAGCGTTGACTTGTCCAGACTGTAAATCGAGGAAAAAAAATTTTTGCAAAAGTCATCCAGCTTATTCCTTTAATCATACTGCAAATGGTCTTAGCTTGCTCCATAGACATAAGTGACGCTCAGTATATATTTTGACACACAGATGAAGACAGTAACTGTGCATGTTAACATACTGAATGTATGGGAAGCAAGTCAACTGTGGCTCGGTCAGATAGAAAACAGTCTACCAACTGACTTATGTTAACTTCACTGTCAAATGCCACAGTTATGTAAAGAGTAAACTATATTTACAAAAATGAATGTCACTTGCAAATGTGGGTATGTCATACGTCATGAACAACAAAAAGACCTCTGTGAATCAACTGACACATTGAGAATGTAGGTGTTTTTCCTCTGCACCCACTAATCCCAGCTGCATCTGTGCTCAGAGTTCGTTTTCCCTCGTCACCTGACAAGATCTTCACGCTGCTACATGTGAATCTACCTTCATTTTGATGAAAAATGCTTGATGAAAAGTGAAGATATGGTGAAGAGCCATATAGAGAAACCACTTAGATATACCTGATAAGTTGGAACCACTGTGTGATGTTATCACTTTCAAAAATGGATAGCGAAGTGATGTCATCGGCCACTTACAAGCATGGAATAAATGATGAGGGCCACCATTTGTCTCATTCTGACATTTTAAAAACTGCATTTAATTATACAACCTGCATAATGTGTACATTTTCTACGCGATGACAATGTTTTAGATGGGAAACAATAAACTGCCCAACTTGAGGAAGGAGATGCAAAACAGCCAACTTGTATTGTTAATAGCAACATTATATTTATCCATGTTCATCATGTAAACATGAACCAGTGGATGGATGGGTAAAGCATTTCTCTACCTCCTACTCTAAGAAATCAATCCAGAACTCTAAAACAGACTACAATAAAGTCACTGTGTTAGGCAGCCACAGGACAATGACCTTAAAGTGTTGAGAGCTCTCTGGGATGCAGTAAACCTGATTCTTTGTTTCTCTATTTTACTAGAATACTAGCTAAATAAAAGAACCGTCAAATGACCAGGTGCTCCTCTTAATCCAGTGTTTTGGACTGAGTGTCAGAATGCAGCATGCCATTCAATCTATCCATTCTGGGTAACAAAGGAAAGGACAAATTTTACCAAGTAGTTTAAGTCTGTGACCCAGTGATAACCATGTAGAGACAGCGAACCTAAACAAGCAATTCACGTTACACAGGTTTGAAATATCACAAAGGCGTTTTCCTTCATTTTGTTCATCTAATTAAGAGTCTTCACTAATTACTTTCTCATAAGTAAAGGGGGAAACCTGAAAACAATGCATTGATACTACTGACCAAAGAAAGATATATTCAGTTGGGAGGTTTTAAAGGGATAATTCACCTAAAAATGAAAATTATCCCATATTTGCTCACCCTCAAGCCATCCTAGGGGACTATCTTCTTTCAGACGGACACAATCTGCATTATATTATAAAATATCCCAACTCTTCCAAGCTTTATAATTGTATTGAATGGTGCTCCTGATTTTGAAGTCCAAAAAAGCGCATCCATCTATCATAAAAGATATCCACATGGCCCTAGAGGGTTATGAAGTGAAGCAATGGGTTTTTGTAAGAAAAATATCCATATTTAAATCTTTATAAACTAAAATATAGCTTTCGGCAGATGGCCTACACAAATCAATTTACGCCAAAAGAGTAACCTCTGACCTGATGCATGACGCAATGATGAACGCAGAGGTGCAGAAGATAGAGCAAAACAAAACACCAGTCACGAATTAGAAGTCTAAAACGAGAAATTTTAAACAGAAATATAGGAGGATTTCGATATAAGAGAAGAGGAGCACAAGTTTGTTGCCCAGCCCTATTTGTTTGATCTGCGAGAGGCGTCTAAGCTTACGATACTCCTACATTCTATGTCATACATCACTTCAGAAGTTACTCTTTTGGCACAAGTCGATTTGTGTAGGCCGTCTGCTGAAAGCTAGATATTTTAGTTTATAAAGTTTTAAACATGGATATTTTTCTTACAAAAACCCATCACTTTAATATAACTCCAATTCTGTTCTGAAAGAATATAGACATATACACCTACAATGGCTTGAGGGTGAGTAAATCATGGGACAATTTTCATTTTTGGGTGAACTATCTCTTTAAGAAGCTCTTTTGTGGATGCTCAAGGCAAATCTCTGAACAAAGTAAACAAAACTACAAAAAGCAAAGCAATATTCCATTAAATTGCCTATAGCACTTTTTTACTTTTGTTGTAAATACTGCAATCATTAAATGAATGAGGAAATAACAAGAGGAAGTTCCCACAGGACTTTGATTGTCTAGATAATTAATTCCTAATTAATATGTAAACATGAACGTCTAGACAGCATCCTCAGCAAAACGCCATTCTGGAGTTTATCTTGATTCTAGTCAGCATGAGTGTCTTGAATACTGTCCAACAAGCCAGTGATGGTCTCTGATTGGATACGACCAGTTAACAACAACAAAAGACCAGGACCTCCTGCCTCTTGATTTTAATTGCCTTGTACCCGAGTCTCTTCCTCAAATATACCCCTCCTTGAGGCTAGCAGGACAAAAAAAAATGGGTGCATTATTATGAGAAAAGGCTTTAACTGAAGGTACATTTACTGCATGTGATGGAAAATGACTGATTTGATTTCAAAATGTCCTATTCCACCAAGAAAAACAACAAACATGAAGTTGATGAGGCATCAAATGCAGGTGATTAAAACACTGCACGAGTGCAAACAACTCATTTTCCACCAGGAAGTCATAAAGAAATAGGTGTTCTACTTTGAAGAGATAGAAAGCACCCTTTACTCTTATGATGGTGAGTTGACTATATAAAATTATTATTTATACCTACCTAATTGAACGAGTAATTCAAATTTATAACTGATGACTAATTTAAACATGGCTGCATTTCTGTCTGCATATTGTTCAACAGTATAACTAACAAGTTTAATTATGACACAACAAAGCATAAGCATCAAAAGTTTGGGGTCGATAAGATTTTTTGAAAAAAAAAAAAAAAAAATAGCAAGGATGCTTCGAAGTCATCAAAAAGTGACAGTAAAGACATTTCTAATGTTATAAAAGATTTATGTTTCAAGTAAATGTTGTTCTTTTGAACTACCAACCTATTCATCTAAGAATCCTGGGGAAAAAAAGTATCAGTTTCCACAAAATTATTAAGCAGCACAATCGTTTTCAGCATTGATGAGAAGACATTTGTCTTAAGCACCAAATCAGCACCTTAGAAAGATTTCTTTATGTACAACAAATATCAACTAAAAGCACTTTTAGAAACCAGCCTCAAAAGTCACGGTAACCCATCCACAATATAGTGAGAGATTCTCTCTACTAGACATGTTTGGTAGGCTTGGAGCGATGGTAAAGGGGGTAGATTAGATTTGCAAACAATTCTAACCAAGCAGCAAAGTGGAAGTAATTTCCTCTGTATGAACAGGCTGCAGCGGCAGTGTGGATTTTACAGCCTGAGAGAGAGAGATGTAGGTGACAGTTCCCTTCACCATGAACTGAGCTTTGATCCCAATGTGGAAAGCTTTCTCAGCAAGGTGCAAATTGAAGAGGCTTCTGCCATGTCCACGAAGGCCTGAACATATACATCTTCCCTGCCACCCTACAAAATGTGGTTTCAAACCTGCATGGACTTCCTTTTTTCTGCAAAAGGAGATATTTTGAAGAACGTCTAAACCCCCTTTTTTGTGTTTCACAGAAATCAGTCAGTCATACAGGTTTGAAACAACATGAGGGCGAGTTAAAAAGGATGGACCTAAAAATCATTAACTGCAATTGAAGCGGTTTTATTTTGTTCTTTTTATGTTTCATTTTGTAAAAAATATTGGGAAACTAAGCCTGCTGTTAGAACACGATAAATATTTAATGAGGGACACAATATGTATATAGAACATCCTATTGTTTTCACATTGACAGGAGCATGTGTTCACATGGACAGGAAGTGAAATTCACATACAGCTTCACACTGTAAGCAAATTCAAAACTCTTCTCATTTGAAATGGCCACATTGCCACCCATGAACAGCACTCAGCTTCAAAGAAAAGTTCTAGCCATCGCTTTTAACAATAAGACTCCCCTCTGGAAAGCAAGCATAAAGGCAGACAGGGATCTCACATTCTTTAATATGGTCTTTCATTATGTCATCAGTGAAAGAAGCCTTTGGAAGACTTTCATCTTGAAACAGTTCCCTCTTTAAACAACTGGGACTACCTCCAAAAGATGTCTCAGCATCACAAAGACTTCTTCCATTCATAGTCTCGGAGCAGAACCGAACAGTTTACACCCTGTGGATGTGCCAATTTTCCTCTGGATTAGCCCCTTACAAAATGTACTAGCACAAGTTTAATGTGGTCTAACAGGTCACAGACTTCTTGAGGAGTGCAACTGAGAGGAATCCAATCCAACAAGAAGAATTTAAAAATTGTCTGCTGTTGAAATGACAAGTGAATGCATCCAGTAAATGATATTTGAAAGGGGAAAGGGCTCCCTTGTTTCAGATACGTCAAACAGAGGTTTCATTTCTGATGGTGATAATATTTGTAGGTCGCTGACAATCCTTTTCACTAGAGCATAATAATGTCTTTGTGAGAGTCTCTTGCAGACTGTACATGGCAATGATGCCAACCTGGAAGAATGAGCATGCCAACACTGCACACACAATGCACAAGTTATATTTCAGTGTTTCTGAATAAAAGTTCTCTTTTGGACTTTATGAAAAGCTGCACTGTTAAAAAAAAAAAAAACGTTTTTTAGTGTTTATGCCTTTATTTTACTGTCACATGAGTTACCCTGATGGAGTCTTTGTTTGTATGGTTTGTATGGTCACGGTTTATTGATATGTCACTTATGATGAACTTTGATTCATCATGTAGCCTTCTATTTTATTGCATGTATTATTAAGGTGGTTTTCAGTCTATTTTAAGGTGCAAAGCAGATTTTAGTAGTACAAGGAATGCATATTCCTGTATAATGACTTAAATGATATGATGAGATATTCAGTAGTAAAAGAATGATAAGGATTTCATTAAATTGCTGTTCGAGAAGTCAAACCACCACCAAACAGCTTTAGGACATCAATTGTTTACAGTGAGGTTATCATGAAAATCAGTTCAAACTTAAAACTTCCTGAAATCTGCACAGGAAAGGCGATCATCATAATTACTTCCCGTCATGTGACCGGAGGACTACATCTGAAGAGTTTAGAAATTTGCTGGACTTCATGTTATTTCTGCTAGGAGAGACCAGGGAGTGTTGTAACAGTCTCTTTAACCAAATATAAATGAGCTACAGGTGGAGAAAAAAAAAAAAAAAAAAAAAAAAAAAATCATACATTGAACAATAAATTTCTTGTACAAATTGTCCAATGTAACAACCCATATGGTAGTGGGGGAAACTGTAACACCAGCACTCACTTGATATTCATTTATACAGTTTAGGGCTGGGTTTTAGATTCAGTTTTTAACTTTAATTTTTAACAAACAAATATATTAACATCAAAGTTTAAGACACAAAATCACAGAGTTACAGACCTTGAAACAGTGTTACATCACCCCTGCTCTCCCCTACAGGTACTCATTTATGAGAACTACAAACCTAAACTAACCATTTAGCAGACAACTTACATTACACAAACAAACAAACAAATAAACAAACAAACAAAAATTAAACGCATGGTGTAGCGAGAAAAAAAAAAAAAGAAAAAATCAAGAACGCATGCTTTCTGACAAAGGATAGTTGCAAAAACTCTCTATATTGAAACAGGTGTGTAAAAACACGCTTTCACCGAGTAGTCTCCACACAACATCTGCAGAATTTTCCCCCCCACAAAGATCTGAACCTGTTAACCATTAAAATGATATTGTATCTCTTATCTTGCTTTGAGACAAGTAATAAGAGTCGTGCGACCAATGCACCTACAAATGTCCACTGCAGCTTACATTCAATGTTTTTTTGTTTTTTTTTTTTTTTTTATCCCACCGTCACAACTCATTTATTTTCTCATATATTTAACCGAAGACAAAATTTTGTCACCTTAACATATCTCACAGAAAAAGTGTTTGCAGACCTGTTGTAGCTGCTGGCTCAGGTTTCGCACGCGCCCTGAAGACAGGGAGCGATAAAGTCTAGTTTATAAGTATGCGGCCAGCGGTTTTTAGAAAGGAACAATCAATTACCTTTTTTTATTTTCAAAGGAGTTTGTTTATATGTCCCTCTCCCGTCCTTGCGCTCCCCTTTGTAAAAGTCCCGGTGAAGTGTCCTCTTCGCTCTTCGCTCATGCGCACAAGAGCAGCACGGATCGTGCTTCACCAGACTAGAGCGCACAATACATGTTCCCTGACGTGAGAGCGTGACGTACAAAAAACTGAGTACACAAAGGCAGGTGCTCCTCTTACTGCTTACTATATCAGCAGGGCCTTTGAAAGTCACACAGTTTCTAAAGGTTTCAATTAAATTATTATAATAGTTTATAGGCTATTTTAAGTTAAAATGTTTATGCTAATCCTACAGCTGGATATTTCCTAGGGCATTTTCACTTTTTCTCAAGTCAACAATTGGCTAAACATGAACTTTGCAAAGCTGTGACTTTTATTTTGGCTTTACTAAATGTTTTTGGTTTTACTAAATGTTTTTAGTCTTTAATAGGATTCAAAACATTAACCTGAATGTTCTCACTTCTGTTTTAATTATCTTTCTAATAGACTGTATTGATCTCATTGATAAACTAAATGTTCTGACAGTTATTAGGATTTTGAATAATCTAATGTGGAGCTGAATAAGGAACCAAGCAGAAAACTTGCATGCGGAAATACAGTTGTGGTCAAAGATTGACATGCACCTTGCAGAATCTGCAAAATGTAAATATTTTAACAAAATTACAGGAATGAGGGATCATAAAAATTGTTTGTTATTTTTTATTTAGTGCTGTCCAAAAAAAAAAGCTATTTAAGACCAAATAGCTGAATTTATAAAAATTACCCCATTCAAAAATTTACATATACGCATGATTTTTAATAGCCAGCTAGTGTCATTACAGTACTGGCAATCCAATAAGGAGAAAAAATTAGGCAGGATGTTACAAAGTGCACATATCAAAGATATGACCTACTAGTTAACAGCCTTGAATGGAGGTAGTTCTGTAGCTTATTGCTCTTTATTATCCCAATACTGAATATTCAGTCTGTTTTAATGTTTATGTTTGTAATTATTCAAAGTTTATGAGAACATTTGCTGAAATGGGCTCATCATGCCTTTTAGTGGGGAGAGTGAATTAGGAAACATTTAATCAGGGCTGACCTCTAGTGGTTACTACAGATAGTTCGGAATGGATCCAGAATACACAAAATGTAAAAATTCATCAATTAAATACTTGGCAGGGCCTATCTGAAACAGCTAGCCTTAAATTGTTTAAAAAACAAACTCTGCCATCATTGTATCTTTCTCATTATAAGGAAAATGCTGAATATTTACAGCATAAATGTTTTTGCAATGATAATTTCCTATAGCCACGTACAGTGAGTACACCCCCTTATAAAAGTAACATTTTAAACAATATTTCAATGAACACAAAAACAATTTCCAAAATCTTGACAAGACTAAGTTTTATATAACATCTGTTTAACTTATAACATGAAAGTAAGGTTAATAATATAACTTAGAGAACAACATTTTCAGGTTGATGCAAAAATTAGTACACCCCATTGAAAGTCTCTGGAGCAAAGCTAAATTTGAGACTACAAATGTCTAATTTAACAAGAATTCAACCACAGGTGAGTCTAATTATCCATTACACAGGTGTCCAGCAGACAGCTGACTATAAAAGGGTGTTAAAACCCCTTCTCATTTCATGCTGTCAGCAATGGCACCACATGGAAGAGAAATGTCACAAGACCTGAGAAAGAAAATAATTTCTTTACATCAGAAAGGTGAAGGCTACAAGAAGATCAGCAAAGCTTTACTTATCAGTCAGAATACTGTAGCAAAAGTGGTACAAAAATTTAAAAAAAAAAGAAGATGGAACTGCAACCATCTCACAGCGACGTCCAGGTCATCCACGGAAGTTAACACCTCGACAGGAGCGTCTTCTGATGAGAAGGGTTGAAGAAAATCGGCAATCTTTTGTTCAATCTCTTGCATACATGAGCATGTGTTTTATGAGTGGGGGAACTATTTTAGTTGTCTATTTACCTCTATTTTAAGGTGAACTGAACAACAACTGACTAAAATAGGTCAAATTAAAATAGCTCTCTAAATCCAGCCAGTAAACCAGCTTGACTAGTATGTAAGACAAACTAAAACCTACAGTACAAACATGGAAGACTGAAGACTGACTTCCATTTATAGTTGACTTGACCACTCTCTGAAAAATATTCAGCAACTCTTTTCGTCCATTCAAACTCAAAAGTAAATTTTGGTTAGAAATATTACAGGTGGGATTAAATGAACTAACAGAAGAACCTGAATTCGCACTAAAACTGCTGCTACTCCTATACTGTAGTAATCTCAGCTCGTCAGTGGGTCAAGCCCATAATCATGATGACACAGCAGAGATCAGGCATGTGGGGGGCTTTCATTCACTCCCCCGTTTCCACAATGCAACATTGTTTTGAAACTTCCATGCAGTCAGTAAGTCACACCTCTGAGCCTCTGGCTGTGCACTTCTCATTGGTTTAGCTCTCCATACACCCCTTTCCAGCACCATTTCCGCGTTCATCTTTTTGTTTCCTCGATTGAATGAGTTGCATGAATACATATTATTAATACAACAGCGGGATTTATTTCTTTCTTTTTTTAAATTAGCAAGAAGATCTTTAAATCTGCAGTCATGTCAGACCGGGGCTCTTTCGACACCAATGTTGTGACTTTGACGAGATTTCTGCTTGAAGAGGGCAGAAAAGCCAAAGGTACAGGCGAGCTGACAACACTTCTGAACGCAATGTGCACAGCTGTGAAAGCCATCTCGAGCGCTGTCAGGAAAGCAGGTATCGCCCACCTGTAAGTATTTCTTGTGCACACCTCTGACGGGATGAACAAATAGTTTGGGTTGCAAAAAACATTAGTTGCAAAAACGAATGTGTTCGTTTTAGTTTAAAAACAATGTCCATGTTGTGTTTCATTATACCCACAATGTGAACGTGATTTCACCAAGTACAACATGTTCCTGGATCAGCATCACATTTGAGGGACAAGTTTAATGTATTTACAAGTACCGAGTAATATCAATTAACAACATATAGTTACTATAGGTTTAGAAATAGGGTTTGGTTTAGGGTTATTTGCTTGTAATAATGCATAATTTACTGTTTTCTTGCATAATTGCTCATTCAGACAACAATATCATGCTGTTTTTTCTTATTTTTCCCTCCCTCTCACACTTGTGATTAACATGCTGGTATATGGTCTTTTAAAGAAAAATGAAATATAACCCTTTATATCACAAGTTTGTTTATTATTCAGTATATCCATTACATATAATGTTTGCAGTATCACATGAGCAAACAGTGCTGTTGAACTGGAAGTAGTGTGATGTTGATATTTTATACAACACTTCTATAAACAACCATTGAGAACCAATACGTAAACTCATTTCAGTCCCTCTGATATGATTCAAATCATGATTTCTGGCAGGTATGGCATTGCTGGAAGCACCAATGTGACAGGTGACCAGGTTAAGAAGCTGGACATCCTTTCCAATGACCTCGTCATAAACATGATCAAATCCTCATTCACCTCATGTGTACTGGTCACTGAGGAACATGACAGTGCAATCATTGTGGAGCCAGATAGACGGGTAAGGTAATACTCAAAGTGTATAAACAATTTATATCAAAATATATTTTGTTTGCCAAATGATAGCCAATGAGTTCACAGTAACTTTTCACATTCTATTCTAAAAATGGAAAAGTGTGTGTTTCAAGATAATCTTGCCTTTCCTGTGCAGAACATAGAGACCTAGTCACATGACTCTAACTGATTTTAGCTGCTAGAGATGCATACTTATGATTCACAACTTGTACGTAGTAAAATTCAGGCCTTTACCTGCAGTGTTGGCCAGAAACCCATCCTGAATCTAATCTGACATTCAAGAATAGGAAACTGAGAGACATTTCCAGTTCTGGATATTACTTTACTGGATAAATCTTAAAAATCATGGAAATGTAATTTTGAATGTAAATGTTTCTAGTTCTCTGTTCTAGAGAACATTGAGTTCAATTTCTATAAAAATCACTTGTTAAACCCTTATCCAGGATTCATGAATGACTAAAAGTCATGGAAATACATTAGTCAAAAGAACCCTGTTAACCCTGCAAGTTAAAATCAGATATATGAGATATTTTTATGATGACTGAGGATTTTGGAAAGGTCAAATGTATTCGTATAATAGAGCAACCTCATTAAATGGCTGTGATGTATGGCAGCTACTTCAGTAATATTTATTTAACCAAAGCGTCTTGCATGTATTCAAGGGTAAATACGTGGTTTGCTTCGACCCTCTTGATGGTTCATCCAACATTGACTGCCTTGCTTCAATTGGGACCATCTTTGCCATCTACAGAAAGGTATGACTGAATATATTTAATAGATATGCAAGTATACAGCCCATGACAGTCCACATGGATTCCACCCTAGTATCTAAACACACTTTAATGACTGCTCTGTTCACAGTGCACAGACAGCGAGCCATGTGAAAAAGATGCCCTGCAACCTGGTAGAAACATAGTGGCTGCTGGATATGCACTATACGGCAGTGCCACCATGATTGTCCTCTCCACTGGTCAGGGAGTGAACTGCTTCATGTTAGATCCAGTAAGTCCGTTTTACTTGCACAATTTTGTACACATCACTTTTGGGATCATTTAGCAGTGAATCAGTCGGTATCATTGTTTATTCAGTCTACGCACGCAAGCTAAGAATGTGTAGATATGTGTAGTTATCATTTGTAGCTTGAAATGATATTATTCATACAGCTAGGAGACATAGTTTAAAACTGTTTACACTCTGAGAAGAAAAGTGTCTATAGAACCTTAAAGGGTTCTGTCAGGTGCTTCATATGTAGAAGCTTTTAGTGGTTCCCATTTTGGGATCATTTTATGGATTTAGTTTTAATAAATTAATTTTGTTTCTATTATTATTATTTTTTTTATTAAATTTTATTAATTAAACAGCTCATAAACATACTTTATCACTAGAAAAAAAATTTAAATAACCTGTTGAAAGTAATAAAGTCCCCCTGTAAATAATTTTATCCCGTAAAAATCTTTGATAATCAGTTTGATAATGACATATTTAAATGTTCTTTTCCTGTGAAAATAATTTCCTCATGCCTTAAAACAGCCTGAATGTAACTCTACACCCTTGCTTAATGAATACGCGGACCATAATTATGCAAATTAATCCCCGCCTCCACTTAATCACACCAGCTTGGACCACCTGATCAACTCGGTCAACTGTAGTAAATGCTACACAATGGCAAGTAGAAATATTGGTTTAATTCAGCCATGTATGTTTGAACCAGAAATGGATTTGCGGTATGTATCGCTCTCTATAACGTTGGACACATAACGGTAATAGATATGATTGATTAGATATCAAACAGCTAATAATGTGTTGCTAATGTTACACAAACCATCTCAGAGTCAGACAGTTGCCTTTTAAAAATTAGCATCCTTAGTAATGTCAGTGGAGAAAAGCCCCGCCCCGCACGTTGACGAGATTGGCTTACATGTTTGTGACGGTAGAAAACAGGGCTGTTTCAAACTGACTGTTTTTGGGAAACTCTGGTTTCAAGGAGAAAATACTTAGCAGTGGTGTTGACTGATGAATTTGCTCATGGTTTGTCCACATAGACATATAAACAACCTTACAAACTTGATTTTCACCACAGGGGGTCTGTAAGGGATTTGTCCTTATATAGAACCTTATTGGCATAAAGTGTTCTTTAATATTGGGTCAAGAACTCTGTATAGTGTTCTGTATAGAACCCCATTGAACCTTTTTCTAAAAGTATAGTAGTTTCTTTTTTTTTTTTTTTTTTCTTCATGGCTGCCAACTTGCCCCAATTTAAGATGTTTATTACTGTAAAATGTGTCTATTTTTAACTGAGGATAAATCTAAGTTATTTTTGTGGTAATTGAGAGCATATCACAGATGCTGCCCAAAGACATTAAGTTCTAAATAACACATGCATTAATGAATTTAAATGTCAGGCTATTGGGGAGTTCATTCTTGTGGACAGAAATGTGAAGATTAAGAAGAAGGGGAAGATCTACAGTGTGAATGAAGGTTATGCCCTTTATTTCGATCCTGCCGTCACGGAGTACCTGCAGAAGAAAAAGTTCCCAGAGGTTCAGTATGCATTTTTTCCTAATGTATGCAAATATATTGTTCCTAATTATAATAAAAGCTGAACAACTTATACATTTCAAATACACATTGATCCAATTTGCAGAACCAAAAAAGCAAAAACTTGGTACATCTGAAAATAAACATTGATTATTTTATAATATCCATATAATAACTATAAAAATGTTTTCAGGATGGCAGTGCGCCATATGGAGCCCGTTATGTAGGCTCAATGGTGGCAGATGTGCATCGGACGCTTGTTTATGGAGGAATCTTCCTTTACCCTGCAAATGTGAAGAGCCCCAAAGGAAAGGTACTTCTAAACATTCATATAAACTTTGTTTACATTCATGTGACTTTGTTTATGTGGACACCAATAAATCAACTGTTGAGCTTTTTTCCTGAACTGTATTTAAACACTGAATACAGTTATATATTCACATATATACTGTCGTGTATTCAGATGAATATAGTCATATATTAATTTAATGATGTTCATATAATCACTTAAGAGTGTCCTGATAGTTTTGGGGACACTGAACTATTTAATGAAATACAAGAATGAAGTGAAGACATGAAAAGTATGTATGACCTTTGCTCCAGTTCTTTTTTTTTGGCATCACATCTACAGGCATGTCAATGTTTGTTCTCTCTTATCCGTAAGACCTGAACAAGGATCCATTCCATTCCATTATACTTGTGTAAAACCTTTGTGCCATGCTATTACTTCACAGTATGATAATTCAAATACCTTAGTGAGAAAGCTTTTAATGCTTCACTCACTTGTGTCTGCATTGCTGGTCACATCCACAATAAGGCCTCTAGAGGGAGCTGTAGCAATAGGAGGAAGCCATAACTAAATGTTATTGGATAAGTAATGTGGGTGGGACTGATAGAGACCTATAAAACTCTTTCACCCTCTTCAGCTCAGACTGCTCTACGAGTGCAACCCCATGGCCTTCATCATGGAGCAGGCCGGAGGAATGGCCACCACAGGGACCACCAACATCCTGGACATCCAGCCGGAGAACATCCATCAGCGGGAACCTGTGGTGATGGGCTCCCCTGATGATGTCCAAGAGTACATCTCCATCTTTCAGAAACACCATAAATGAAGACCAATATATGACTCTGAATAATAAAGAGGATATATAATACTTGACACTCCAGAATAAGATACCAAAATATATTATAACTTTCAAAATACCTCTGTAATGTAGATCTAATTCCATGAAACCAAATGTTTTTTATACACTTTATACCTCCGTAAAGAAATATATAAGTATTTTAGAGAACACAGACTAAGCAGTGATTCTTTTTTACTGAAAAACTTGAGACCAAAACATTTACTTTTTTTAAAGAAAGAGTGTTATCTGCACTAGACAGTCTCTGTGGGTGTTATTGGCAGCTGAAATTATTGTTCACCAAAAAGACAGAAGCAAGTTCATGAGAATGATTTGAATTTAAATTGATCACATTTCTGTCTGTACAGATCAAATAATCACTTGTGCCTTTATTGCACCCTATTAAGCTGTGAATAAAGTTCTTGGCAAAACAAAAGACTTTGTAGTTGTTGCGTTAGTCTTTTCTTCTCTATTGGGATGTTTATCCGAGTGAAACAGCTTCTCGAACAAGATAAAACGTGAGTTTCTCCATGGGGAATTGATTGGATCATTGAATTGTTGTGGTTTGCTATTGCTGTGATCTCATGTGAATGACAGATGATGTCCCACTCTTGCGCCAGTAAACACGTCTTCAGATCAGAGAAGAGAAGATATGTCGGTGCAAGAGGGAGGGGAAGTTATTTTGAATAAAGATTAAGATGGCACACAAATAAAAAAATAATGTGCATAGATAAATCATTTATAATAAATACTGCTATATAAGTATTGTCAATTTTGATTTTTAATCATGACTTTAAAGTATGTGAATTTTTTAATTGTGTTTCAGGAAGTCTCTGAGAACACTTTAATATTATTTGTGAATGAAAATTGCTACTTTTCCTTCGTCATACTCAATGTATTCCTATATAAACCGAGATTTTAATATACTGTACAACAAGTTTGAGCAACCAAATGAAGAGCAGATGACCTTTTCTGTAAAGGCCAATAGGTGCATAGAGACCAGCTGACATTTGAGACACATTTTGTGGTGTTGCTCTACATGACCTTGCTTGGTTAAATTATATGCATGCAAATCTGTTTATAAATTATAACCTCATTTTAAGATGTTAATGATAATTATTTGTAGCATAGTGCAGTATAAAACAACCTTTGTGTATAGAAATGATCAGAGAAATGCTTGTCTGTGTTCAGTGATTTCTGGAGCCCACAGCTTTTCTTCTGTGAGTGAAATGTTTTCTGGAAGATTCTGATCCTAATGAATTTATTATTTTGGGCTCTGTAGCAGAGGAAGCACTCACATTTAAGGCAATAAGAGCATGCTTGTTTGGAAATATGTCTGCCAATCTGCCAAATCTGTTGAATCTGAAGAGCGACGTCTATAGCAGTGCTTAAATATATTGCATAAACAGTGCTTGTTGAGGATTACAATTTAAATGAAGTCCTCAGAAAGCATGTTAATTGCACTTTTCAGTGCTGTGAATCAAATATAATGCATGAGCAGCATGGTGTTTATCCATTTTCTTTAAATGTGTTTAGTCACAATTCTAGGTTTGATTTTGAGTTATGAGGACACATTTACATGTAAATAAATACACAGTTTTATTAATGCGATCCATTTAACAGACCTCCAGTGTTCATTAAGACATGATTGTCATAAACAGTCATAAGCTTTGATTTCTGACCCATGACCTTCTAACCTCTGTCATGTGTCAACAGTGAACATAAATAATTTTCTGAGAGCCAAGGAACGTGCTTTATAAGTTGGGCTCTTTGAGCTCTGGCTCTACTAGCATTCAGACTATACTACTGTTACCTGATCTGCTTCACTAATATAACCTTGGCCTTCTTCCACTCACTGTGTATGTAAAAAGACTGCCTAGAGTCTCTTCGGTTAGTCTCTGCCTGTCTGACCGCTACAACACTCAGGATACTTTAAGAATGTCGGATCAGTCGGTCTTTGATACGGACGTATGGACCCTCACTCGCTTTGTGATGGAGATGGGGCGGAAGGCGAAGGGGGCCACCGGAGAACTCACACAGCTCATCAATTCCATGTTAACAGCTATTAAAGCTATTTCATCTGCTGTCAGGAAAGCTGGACTCATTCATCTGTAAGTTTCATTGAATTATTTTTGCATTATTAGAATGAATATGCTTTACCGTACCTGTGTTGTGAACACATGCTTTTACTGTATGAAGCAGAAGAGGGTGAAAGTTCTTTCAGCTCAGCCAATGATAAAATCAATATGTGAGGTCAAATACACAGACCTATGGTTTTAGAGACTAGTTAAAGAACTGTAAAGTTACAGTAAATTTAAAGATACAGTTCTAGTATGGTTAATTAAACAATAAACTGGGTTGTGCTTTATTTTACAGTACGTGCACTTGTGTGTATAGTTACAGTACTTACCTAAGAAAGTATACTCGGTAATATAAGGGAACTACATGGGTTAAGTTTAGGTTTAGGAGTAGATTCAGGGTTAGTACTTAGTTATTATCAAGTTATTGGAAGTACATAGAAACAGGATGAATGGGATACAAGAAACTTTAATGAACACGGAGAAATCAACAAGCCACTATACATTAAAGTCAACGATTACTCAGATGATGCCGAACAAAGAACTAAGAGAAACTGAGGGTTTATATGCATGGGGAAGATAATCATTTAAATAAGGAACAGGTGTGAAACTCAGTCAGAAACCATAGCAACAAATAATGAAGGAGAACTCAGACAAACAGCGACAGGAACACATGCATAGCTAAACAGACCAAAAATCCTTTTTTTTAATACTTTGTGATGTTGTCTTTGTAAATAAATAAATAATAATATTATTATAATAATCCTAATAATTATAAAATAATATAAATGATTCAATACATTTATATAATTATCATGGCAGTATTATTTACAGAAATAATGAAATGCCACCATTCAATGTTTTGGCATTTGAACCTTAGTATCTGCTTTTTAATAATATTAGTATGTTGTGGTTTCCCTGAACACAGTCAAGGCATTGCCGGGCATGTGAACGTCACAGGCGACGAGCAGAAGAAGTTGGATGTGCTTTCCAATGATCTGATCATCAATATGCTGCAGGCCTCTTATGGCACCTGTTTGATGGTTTCTGAGGAGAACAAGGATGTCATCTACACACCTGCTGAGAAAAGAGTATGAGTATTGTGATAAGTCTTGTTTATGAATAATTTTTTTTATTTTATTTTACTGTTAAAGAGAAAGGTCCGTCATTATTTACTCATCCTCATGTCGTTCCAAACTTGTAGGATGTTTTTCTTTACACAAAAGTTGTTAGGCAGGTTTATGCTGCTCTTTTCATGAAGCTAATCAAGCTCCTAGAAGTGCATATTAAAAGCTGCCTAATAAAAGTGACTCATTATAGTCCAAGTATTCAGAAGCCATTTGCTTCAGAGAGAGAGAGAAAAAAAAGAAAATTTAAGGCAATATTCACAGAAAATTTCCCCTCTGCTGTAGCTCTCAAATCTCATTTATGCTACACTGAATATGTGCATATTCGAATTTGGCATTTCATGATTGGTTACGAAACTTCATGAGTGTCAAACGTGTCTTGACATGCCATATTTGGATGCGAACATATATAATAAGAGATATTTTCATTGGTTTGGCTTACGGAATTTTGGAATTGTAGCTTGAGTCCTATTGATACTTTAATGGTGCTTTTGTAATTTTTTTTTAGCTTGACAGGCCCTGGCCTTTCCTTTTGTGTTCAAAGAAGAAAGAAAATTACCTAATACATGTTTGAAACACATGAGAGTGAGTAAATGATGACAAAATATATATTTTTAACTATTCCTTTAACACATGATGTCATGTTCAAGATTGTGTTACGGATGAACCAAAGGTAGGAGGAATAGAATTGAAGTTGTTATTTCAGCAGTGAACTCTGGTCTAACAAGTAAATATTAATGTGCTTATGAAGGGTACTGCTACTCTTTGTTAAAAAAAAAAAAAAAAGGGTACTGCTACTCTTTTAGATAAAAGAGAGAATAAGCTAGCTCAAAATGTGTTGTTTAAAACGTTGTTGCGTTTTGAAAGGTAAATAACTGAAGACAAATAAATCCCAGATTTGAATACCTAGTATTTCCTTGTATTCATGCAGGATATTTTTCTCTCTAACTAATAATAATGTTAATAAATATGTTGAGCTGCATTTTATCAAAATAATTAGAATAGGAAAAGTATAATTAGTTTCCATCACACACACAAATTAGCAATGTTAATTGAGGGGAAAAACTTGAATAGTCAGGGAAATAAAATTGGATTAAGTATAAGTAAGAATTAAGTAAATAAAACCAAACGTCTGTGTGGTTTCAAAATAAGTTATGGCTGTTATGTAAACTATTTATGTCAGTCTAATGTACCCTGTGCTAATGCATATTTGTTGGAGTACATTCAGATAATTACCACATGAGGTCGCCGTCTCATTTCGGCTGCATACTCAGTTCAGGCTGCTGTTTGTCACAGGGAAAGTATATTGTCTGCTTTGATCCTCTGGATGGCTCCTCCAACATTGACTGCTTGGCCCCCATAGGCACAATCTTTGCCATCTACAAAAGGGTGAGTGTTTATACTGCATCTGTTCACTGCAAGATTGGAGTTTGGAGTTGCATGTGCATTGGAGTATTTTTTGATGCATGCGAAAAACCCTTAAACAAATGCAAAAAAATAATAATAGAATTGTGTTCCATGTGAGCTTTCTGTCATGTGGTGTATAAGATGGATTGGTTTGATGTTTGGTGTTCTTGTGCTACTTTTCCATGCAGATTGACGAGGTATGCTGACTGCTTTTGACCCTGCCTGATGACAAATAATGGCTAAGCAATGACTTCAATACAACTTTAAATAAATTTTATTAAGTGCACTAGAGTGTAACGAATAGCAACGGCACAGCTGATCTTATTAGTCTATTATTTAACGTTTTATTATGTTTTAATATTAACTTTTCTTACTACTAATCGTTAAAAAGTTACACTTCACGTAGAACTGCAGTAACAAACATGTACTCTAGGTGGCGTCATTGGGTTTGTTTAATGTCGATGTGCATGTACAATTTCATTTAATCACGATGAGCCTAAACTCACTCTTTTGTCTTTGTAGGCACACTGCTGATTCAGTTGTTTTTCCTGTTTCAGGCCTCAGATGGAGAACCGAGTGACAAGGACGCCCTGCAGCCAGGCAATCAGATCGTGTGTGCGGGTTACGCTCTCTACGGCAGCGCCACGCTAGTGGCTCTCAGTACAGGAGCTGGAGTTAACTTCTTCATGCTGGATCCAGTACGCACAACAAATTAAATCTGCTTAAATGATATAGATTAATAATGAATAATAATACCAAGACTAAATAAACTAATAAATGTTAAAGTAGGCTGTTCTGAGATCAGAGTTTTATGTTCACAGTATTTCAAGTTACTATGAATCAGTTCATTAAAGGCGCGCCAAACGATTCAAGTGAATCATTTACAGCTTAACGACTATATGAGCAAAGTGCACAGATACCAAACATAATATTGTCTTAAAAACAAAAACAGTTATTTAGTAAACTGCGAAACGTCTTATATTTGTAGAACAATGTGTTACTGAGAGTTGTTTCACTTCTCTATGGTTAAACATCTTTAGTTTTTTTTACACATTCAAAGGGACACTTCTTTTTTCAATTTCGGATAAAATTCTTGAATATTTTGTGGCTGTAGTGAAGTAGTTTTGATTCCTCATCCTTGGCTAATTTATATTTAGTTTCTCAGTTTTACTACAACATACTACAGTTGTGTGTCGTTGTGTAACACAAGCTCATGAGAACATGAATTGTTTTGATGTTCCTCTCCTTCAGGCGATTGGAGAATTCATTCTGACAGACAGAAATGTGAAGATCAAGAAAAAGGGGAAGACTTACAGTATCAACGAGGGCTATGCTAAGTACTTTGAACCTGCAGTCACTGAGTATTTAAGGCACAAGAAATACCCAGAGGTGGGTTCTGTACAGAGACATGCATAGCCAAAGAATGTTGCTTTGTCTGTTTATATTATTTTGGTTGCTAGCCAAGATTTTTTGAGGTAACTTGCACAGCACAAATCAAACTGTTGAGTGCACATGGTGATTTGCTGTGCACAACACATCATGTGATAGAGCCATACTCACATGTTCATGACATGTTGCGACAGAACAGTGAATGTTGCTTAGCTGGTCTGAAGATCACTTAGTTTAAAACAAAGTGAGTCTGAATAATGCTTGCATGACTGCATGGCCATACTTTGCATCAGCTGATGTTTACACACATCACATAGGCTATGCTGGAAAGTGATGAGCGACTTCCTCTGCAGAAAGCTGATCTTTTTTCTGACCTGGAACATATAGACTCAGCATATGTAACTGATTTGAGAGTGACTGAGTGCAGTGTGATCATGAAATATGCTGAGTATTAATTTCTAGTGGGTCAGCTGGTTAATTATTAACGTTAATTGTTTTTTTTAGTGAACAGATGTAAGATCTTGTGTTTCCAGGAATATATGTTTTTGTTTCTTCATTTTAAGATCATCTTAATCAGTCTGATGGTGATAAGAAGGAAAAAGTAAACAAGAAAAAATTGAAGAGCTTGTCTTAGATAAAATACTGCATTACAAAATGGGAAACTTGCTAATGACATACATTATGTTATCAACTCTGCCATGTTTTATAATGCATATCAAGTTGTTTTCGTAGAAGTGTTGTCAGAAACATGCTATCTCTGACCTCATGAAGTATTGATTTGTTTGTGTATTGTGTCTGTCATTGCTTGAGGTGGGGTTGGCTAGGGGGAACACGCTGCCACCTCTTAAAATCCAAATTTATAGCCAAAAGTAGTTTCTTTTTGTTGTTTTTACTGTTCACCTATTTCTAAAGGAAAATGTATTACATTTGATGATAGATGTGTGGGTTACACTTTATTTTAGTGTTCTTGTTACAGTGTAATTATACAAATAAGTACTGAGAAATATTAACAACATGTACTTACTATATAATTAGGGTTAGGCGTAGAGTTTGGTTTAGGGCATAGTTGCTGTTTTGTAAGTACATGTCAGATGTGTAACAGGGACACTGTAAAATAAAGTGTACCGACGTTCTGTTTCCTGGAACTTCTCAAACTACTTCCTGTTTTCCTATCCTCTTTTATTGAAGCACTTGTGATCTTTGTTCCTGACAATTTTTGTTTTAGATTGTTTACAGACTGTGGTGCAAGTTGAAATTATTTTCAGTTTTGTTCAAAAATCCAAGCCTAAAAAGATCATGTATAATCACAGTTTCTAATTCAAAGCACAAATAATATATAAAGAAAGTTTGAGTTTTTGTTCATATAACTACTGATAACATGTCCTGATATTACATTTGATGAAATGTAATTGTCTCACAGGATGGTAGTGCCCCGTATGGTGCCAGGTATGTTGGGTCGATGGTGTCTGATGTACACCGTACCATCGCATATGGCGGCATATTCTTGTACCCAGCCAATGAGAAGAGTCCAAAAGGAAAGGTGAGTCGGCAATACTTTTACATGATCATTTTTAGCTCATGTGTTTTAAGATATTCAGGTCAAACTGTACAAACCAGTCATAAAACAGCACATCTGGTGATAGTGATATAATAAAATAATGAGTATGATGAAGGTGAAAGATAATAGACTTTTATCATATTATGTTACAGTAAAGTGATTCATGCAGCATACGCTGTCAGGTTAATCTTATAGTTGTGTCCAGTGTTATTTTAGTATTATTTTATTCATTAATATTTGTTATTTTTATATTTTCAGTTTTATTATAATTTTGACAACATTGGAAGAAGTAACATTGTAATGTGCTGTTGTCATTTTGATAAGTTTTTAACATTTCTATTTAGCTTTAATTCATTTTTATATCAGTTTTAGTAATTTTAATACTTCAGCATATTTTATTTCAGTTCATTTCTCATTTTTGTTTTTTAGTTTGTTTTCATCTAAAATTTACAAAATTTATTTTTTTCAACTTTATTTTAATAGAGTGCCGCAGCCGTGACGTCAAAACCCGGAAGACTAATTCGCCAGTAGTTCCCAAAGGAATTTTCCTATGAGTTTTTATAATGGAGTTTTTCAATTTATTATTAACATAAGGTCTGTGGTAAATGTAACTTGATGAGTATCATGAAGTTATGTTTCCCACAGACCATATTTTACTCATAAACTGAAAAAACCCATTATAAAAACCCATTGGAAAATCTCGAAGGAACCACTGGTGGACAAGTCTTCCGAATTTTGACGTCACACCTGCAGCACTCTATTAACAATATTTATGTTTAAATTTTAACTTTAGGTAACAATAACAGCACTGACTAGGTAACTCCAACACTTCAATTATTAATAAGTCTCTGCAGTGTTTTATACTATAGATTACTTTATGGTTTACAGGCAGGTTGTATTCTGATAACAGATAAGCTCTCATTTGAGCTGTGTCATTCCTGACAATGTTCAGTGACCAAACACACAGCATAAGCTTAAACTGAAGCAAATATACACTATAGCCTGAAAGCAGTGGCCCAGATATAGTATCTGCAGTTTATGCTGCTTTTCAAGAAATGCCAGTGTATAAACTTTAATATGTATTTACACAGTCCAGTTTCTCTGTTCTACATAGATAAGACTAAAATGAATCCATTCTGAATGAACTCAAAAGCATACTCAATGACCCAAATTGACAATTGATAAGAGAAAATGATACATATCGGCTTCAAACTCAGAGGTTAAAACTAGGATAAGTGTTCAAGATTTAGACCCTTTGAAAAATAAATTGGTTTGTGGGTTTATCAGCGTTATATAACTTCTGTGTTTCATGCTCTCTAGCTGAGGTTGCTGTACGAGTGTAACCCCATAGCCTTCCTGATCGAGCAGGCTGGAGGCATCGCCACGACAGGCACCCAGCGCGTCTTGGATATTATTCCCGAGTCACTGCACCAGAGGGCACCCTTTGTGGTGGGCTCTCCAGATGATGTGGAGGAGTACTTGTCCTTTGTCAAGAAACAGAAAAAATAGAGATTTCGGTTGTGATTTGATCCACTGAAAACCCACAAGACATCGAGTTAGAATACAAAACATCACAGTAGCTTTTTTAAAATAGTAGAAGCAATGCTTTTGTAAACAGAATCACATTAAATTTCCAGTATTTAAAGTAATTTTTTCTTTCTTTTTTCTTTAAGTCGTCTTTTCAGTTCAGATTTAGTCTTCCATCCCTTTCGCAATCTGCTTTTCTGCTTCGCTTATTTTATGTGAACATAATGTGCCTTCAGCAATGTGCTGTTTGTTAGTTGGTTTACGCCCTCTCGTTCTAACAGACCCCTCCCTACTAGTACAAGAGCCAAAACCCAAGTAATCTCCACCCCACAAGTCATCGTTTGCTGGTCATGATGACGGCCCATTTAATGGCTACATGCCAAGAGATAAACAAATAGGACAAATTGTATTGCTAGAGCAAATGAACAGCCCTCCATGTTAATATTCACCTCCTGAAGATCACAACACATACAGTGAAGAAAAATAGAATGTGAAGTAGTATGTCTGGAAAACGTTTTTTTTAAGCCCTTGTGAACATGACAATGATCCCAGATATGCTGCTGCGTGTTTGAGAAAGCAGTACTGAAAAGCAGTACCATTCAGTCATGTCCAGTAAACTTCCTGTTTTAATAGGCTTAGGTACACTAGTTTTGATTTTCTGTTTGCTCATGTCAGTCAACAAAATGTCACAGTGAGGTGATTGGAATAAATTTGTTTTGCAAATGTAAAGTTACAGTAAAATATACACACTATTGTTCTTTTGAAAGAAGTCTCTTATTCTCACCAAGGCTGCATTTATTTGATCAAAAAATACAGTGAAAGATGTAATATTGTGAAATATTAGTACAATTTAAAATATCTGTTTTTTTTTTTTATTATAGTTTGAAATGTAATTTTTTCCTGTGATGGCAAAGCTGAATTTTCAGCGTCATTACTCCAGTCGTCTATTCTTCTAATATAATCTGATTGGGTGTTCAAGAAAAAAAATATGAATGAACTTTTGAACAGTAGTGGGCAAAATTATGCTCTCTATGTATAATAAATATGTATATATATATATATATATATATATATATATATAGATACACATACATACACACACACACATATATATATATATATATATATGAAAACTACTGGAAGAATATAAATCCAAGACAAACGGAAACAGTTACATTTTTAAAAGTTTAATTGATCATACAGAAAGTAGAAATAAAAACACATTTGTACATTTTGACTTACACTAAAGAACATGTATTTACATTGAGGCAAAAATCAACTAAATCAATGCCATTAAAATGACCAAAAAACAATTGCATAAAGTCCCTAAAACAGTGTCACACAATACCTAGAGCTTGAGGTTTCTTTCTCACAGTCTCAATTAGGCTGTGAGACACAGTCCCCTGTGTTAGGTGACTCTTTTTTCACTACACTAGTGGATTTCAGTAAACCACTCAGGTACCCGAGACAGTAATGTAGCCTTCTGGTACAATGTTTTAACACTAGAGGTATCTTCCTTAGACAAGAGGGTAGCTAGCTGCTGTAGCAATACCACAGTGATTGTGTCTGTCCTTTGCCATGTAGATATATCCTTTATCACCCCAGTTCTCACTCCAGCTAGAATACAGAAAAGGCACATTGCGTTAAAAACACTGGCTTTAAACATTGGCCATTCATGGTTTTATATGAATGTACAGCATAAATTATCTTCTTACCTGTTCTTGACAATCCAGTACTTCTTGCCATCAACATCCTCACCATCAAAACCATAACCAACAGCAAGAACGCCATGATCTAGCTCCTCGCTGCTGCAGTCTTTCTCATAGTAGATGCCTATAACAAGAGATATACATCTGTTAGTTCACATCAACAGACTAAATTGTCATAATTCAGTCATTTAGCAGGCTTAACAACTTGCGGTGAGAAATATACACACCTGACTGGTAGAACTGGAAAGACTCATGTCCAGCGTCAATAGCAACAGACACGGGCCCCACAGAGGCTATAGCTTTCATCAGAGCATGTTCCTTTCCACTGGGAATGTCAACAAATCCGGTGTCATTGGCTGCACTGTTTTTAGGATCGTAATGGCAAGGCTGATCGTCCTGAAAACAAATGTAAAAACGAAGCATGCATGTTATGGTAATCCTTTATGTGATTAGATTAATTTCGGAAGAATAAAAAGTCATGTAACTTACAGTTCCCAAGTAGGGGTAGGACTCCTCTGAGTCCAGACCGTTTTGGTCCTTGATGTACTGGAAGGCCTGGTCCATGAGACCTCCGTTACAGCCCTCATTGCCTTCAGGACGGGAGCAGTCCACCAGGTTCTGCTCACTCAGAGACACCAGTTGTCCAGTCTTCCTGAACATCTGACCCTCCATGGCTCCGGTAGTGCTGAAGGCCCAGCAAGAACCGCACTCACCCTGGAAATATCACATTTGAAAATATTTTAAACCTGCAATTATCAACCAAGGGGCCAGGGGCCATTAGATGACAAAATAATTTTGCCATAAAATGATGATATTTCTTATTTTGGTTCCCCCTTTTTTCTTTAAAGAACCACTGTCTTGAAAAACCCGGATATATGAAGAGGCCTAATTTTAAAAATGTGATTTCTAGACGTGGAAAAGTCATGTAAATTAATAACTGCAACTAGTTACTAGTAAAGGCAAGCTCTAAAATATTTTATTGTGTCAAAATTGTGAATAAAAATAAAACTTCTGGAAGTTAACCGAAATTCTGAATTGTAATTATTTTATTTTATTTTTCTGATTATTTAGTTATTTTAAATATAATTATTTTAGTTACTTTTTCATTTATAGAAACTATGAGTGTCCATAGATTAAAATGAGTTTTGAAAACTAGGGCTAGTGGGCCTTTGAATATTGTTGTGCACAACGGGGGGCCTTGGAGTTAAAAAGATTATTAGTTTACTTAGTTTACCACTAGTTTAGACAAACACTATGCATCTATAGGCATGTGACATGTTTTCTCTGTGCATACCCGGAAAACACAACTATAATCTTTTACACATCATATGATGTATACATCTGATTTCCAAAGTGGTCAGACCAGTTTGGTTTTTTTTGTATGAAGTTTAAATACAAGCCATGGCTCGTATTCAAATGCACATTATTTCTAGCTATTTAAGATAAAGGCAGCTATCTCACCTGATCTTTCACGGGAGTCACGTATCCCTTTTCTCTCCAGTCTAACTTGTTTGGGACCTCCAGGAAGTTGGGTTCCATGAAGAGGGATCCAGTGAATCGTCTTTCCTTCTTGTGCTTGAAGCCATTCATCACCTGTCTGAACTCCTCATGAGTCTGTAGATATAGAATAGATTGATAAATGCTGAAGGAATTTCACAAATCAGAAAGTATACGCCTCAAACTTCTTCTGCAGTCTTACCATGTCACCAAAGTGATTCATTCCGAGTCTGTAAGTGTGTTTGCCCATGGAGTGCTCAAGATTGTGTAGTTCGATCTTATTCAAGTTTTTCTCCCAGACCATTCGCCTCCACCCCTCCTCCTTCTGTGTTGAAAGAGATAACGCTGAGTTCCACACCTTGCTCCATTTTCAGCTTGTTAATGTAAAGCCATCAATGAACCTTTAACACTTACTTCATGGTATTTTTTACTGTGCCAGTTCTTCCATTGCTCCCAATGGTCATCTAACTGCTTGTCCAGAGTTGGAGCAGCAAATACAGCACTGAGGCACAATGTAAACACTGTCAAATACACCCTCATGATCAAAACACTGTGGGGAAAAAACAACAACAGGTCAGACATGTTGCAACAAGTGACCGTGAACTTTTTGTATTCCATGTAAAGATATCAAAACGTGTACAAGTTACTGTGCTTTTTTGTTTGTTTGTTTTGTTTGATTTTTTTTAGTACAAATATTCAGTCTTGTATGGAAGCCCATTTCTTTGGTAGATCATATGCTTTGATAGATCATAATTATAACACAATAGGTCATAATTATGAGATTAAACGTTGAAACTACAGAAAAATACAAAATTATGAGATTTAAAAAATGAAAATTATGGAAATAATTCTACCTTTTAAGACCAGACTGTCATAATTTCGACTTTGGTAGAACTTTATTTAACAGTCCTGTTCCTCATGAACATACTATGTACATGTAATAGTTATTACAATAAATCGGTAATAACTGGGTACTAACCCTGAACCTACTCCTAAACCTAACCTTAACCCATGTAGTTACCTTATATTAACCAGTAACGTACTTTCTTAGGTAAGTGCACGTACTGTAAAATAAAGTGCAACCTCGACTTTTGAACTCATTATTATGACTTAGTAAGTCATAATTCCAACTTTTTGTCATATTTTTTTCCTTATGTGGCTGAAATATGAATTATTTTAATCAATATGCTCCTAAATGCTGCATAAACCTATTGAAAATGATTTCAGATGTTTCGCAAGACATTGCTTAAACTCCTTAAAACTTCATGCCAGATGTTCCTTAGTCAGTCACCTCACTGCTGTATAATTAAACGTTTATGTATATTTAAAAGAACAGCCGTCGACATGAGATCAGATTACTGCCATGGCATACTTGTTTACACCGTGTAAAGAATCACCAGCAGGAAGATGTAGTTAATAACTTTGTTATGAATAGTAATAAAAGGCACTGAGTAATCAAAAGAGAGTGGACGAAGCGTAAATTAAAAAGAGACACTGACCTATGCCGCCAAAAAAACCGAATCTATATGTGTATCTGTAAATCTTCTATTTGTTCACACGGGCCTCCGGACAGAAACACTGGTCTGGAAACAGACGAGAATACTATGTTCCTTTTGTAACAGTCACGGGATCTGGGAGGGTGGTTGCAGCCCACGGTTTCCCAGGAAAAGAAAACAAAGACCGAAACCAGGCCAAGGAAATCGAAAAAGAAACTATTGGAACCATTTTAGAGAAATGGTTGTAGCAAAAAGCGCTATGCGTTACTCATCTATTAATGAATCTATAACCGTGTGTCGAATACAGTTCATACGGATGTATTTTGTACACAGTTCACAAGAATGTATCAGCAACAGAGCGAACTAACAAGCTCCATTCTGTTCTGTGTAAAGCTAAAAAAAAAAAATCTTAAACAAAACAAAGATTTATATAATACATTTGCATAAAAATGGTCCATGTAGACGCTTCTTTGAAATAAATGTAAAAACAACAAAAGATTCCAGAAAGCTTTAAAAACACCCGACTCACCCTGTCGTCCTGATTCCAGAAGAAAATATTCTGCCGCAGACGCCGGGCCACAAGTTTATAGCGCATCTGAAGGCAAATTCCTCAATTTCTCATTGGTCGAGACTCTTGCCTATCTTTCGATCCCGCCCCCGACGAACGTCATAGCATGTGACCCACCAGCACGTGATTGGTTTCCCGACAGATGATCTTACTCATGGAGGAAAAAACAATGTTGCTATCTGAAGAAACAACCTAAACAAGACAAAATATTGTTGCATTTGAGTTTATAAATGTAACGTAATAATACATGTAAATGTATTCATTAATTTGCCATCATTAAATGTATATATACATACTCAGATACAAATGTATAGTATAATGCAATGTAAGTCGCTTTGGATAAAAGCGTCTGCCAAATGCATAAATGTAAATGTAAATATATAATAATGTATATATAAATGTAAAAAGCACAAGTCAACAGCTAATAATGAGCTGTTACTGCTTGTCAACTGCTAGCTACGTTTTTTGACTGCACTGATCGATCTGTTCTTTCTTTGCAACGGTATATTTGTCTAATAAGATCCATTCACAAATCAGAAGCATTTCAGTTATTATTATTATTATTATTATTATTATTAACCAGCCAGTAGTGCTTATGCCTCCTAATTGTTAAAAACAAGCTCTTCAAACAACTAGAAATCTATTACAATTGATTGAAACATGTTAGCTTTAATTACCAAACCAAGATTCTAACTAGATCATTTGTGAATAAATATGTTTAAAAGATAATAAAACAAAAGGGATCAATTTTAACTTCACAAGGAACACTATAAAATCCTAAGTATTCAGTATGAATGCATTGATCTGCATGGCCCTGCTCACACATCAAGAGAACACCAAAACCAGTGTATATTGAATTTACTATCAGTATGTCTATGTGAGGATGTCAGTGCAGGTTATCTAGTCCTATAACTTGACTCTGAAATAACATTCCACATTGTTTACATTCACTGCAAAGCTTTGTGGCAGGACAGAATTAGAGTGCTGCTGAATCTACATAAGAACACAGGGAAAACAGACTGATTAATGGGCTCGTCTGTCACAAGTAGTGCACAATAGCTGTGGATGGGAAGATTGCTCTTATCACTTAAGCCTATCAGCCCACCTCCTCTAGCAATGATCAAAAAAGAGCAGTTAAAAGAGTACCATTGATCAAGTGTGAGCAACATATACGTCAAACATGAGTCTGTTACATTAGTATTACATTGTCAATAAATAGTTTTTTTTTTTTCAACCACAGTCTTAAAAATAAAGGTTCTTTATTGTTATGGATGGTTCATTTAACAGCTATGGATAAAGATTGTGTATAGTGGAAAAAAGAAACCTCTATTTTTTAAAGAGTGTAAAACAGAAACAGCTGTAAAAGGAAGAGAACAAGAAAGCTTTAATATGTTATGTTGAAATATGTGCTGTGGTAATTCTTTGCTGAGTAATGCATGCTCTGTCATGACATACACTCTGACTCCTCAAAAAACAAGCACATGTCTGATTATTCATCATGTAATCATTATCATTTTCAGTTCATTTTAGTGGGCCCTGCTTCTCATGGTGGATTCGAAAGGCCTCAGAATTACCCAGAATTTACTGGAGGGCACTTGAGAAAACTTTACAATACAATGGATTGTTACTGGAACATGTTTATTAGCACATTACATAATTTAGACCAAGGAATCTGCCATTTTGTAGGAGACAAATTCCTGTCCTAAAAAAATCTTCCTGTCCTTGTGATTTCCGCAACATCTCTACAATCCCTCCTTCAAATCTCAACTACAAAACTATCTTTTCTCTCAGTTTTTCAGCCCTACTCTGTTTATTATTTAGTGTTTTTATTATTTTTGTTGTTTGCTTATATATAACAGTTTCTAACTGTTATGTCTTCACATCATTTATTTTCTTTGTACAGTGCCATTGAGTTTGGGTGCTTCATAAATAAAATGTATTATTGTCCTAAAAATCTTTTTCAAACAGAAATGCAAATGGCAAAAAAAGGCATTTTTTTTTTTTTCAAAAAGAACTTGGAGAATCATTGAGTAAACAATTTATTATAAAAAAAGTAGTACACTGTAAAGTTTAAGGAAGTATTAAGGACATGGCATTCAGAGACATGCAAACATAATATAAATAGAGAAATAATGTGAAGGTCTTGTGCAAAGAGATGACTGTACAAGTCTTAAATACACCAGGATAAATTCCCCCCTGATTTACCCTGTTAAAGTCTTAAGAGGGGAAATCATAAACCTCGACCACAGCTAAACAGAGAAAGAGCTCATTAATACATAGACTTAATCACAATATAAAAATGTGCCTTTTGGAATGATAGAACAAAATATGCCCGATTCCCTTTTAAAAATGTTTGTGATTTTAAGCCTGCAAGGGGAATGATGAAGGGTTGGAGGATAGACCTGTCCCAAAATATAATATGGAACAGTTCTCTTTTTTTTAGACATTAAAAACATGATGAAACTGCAACGGTCTCATTTAAAGGAGAGCAAAAGAGTCATAGCATGTGTTTAGATGTAACAGAGAGTCTTTGCTGCCATCTACAGTTCATTTGTGTCCAGCATACCAGATTCATTACAACCTATTCCTATAACTGAGGAATGGCTTCACTTGGTTTCAATGCAAATGTTGACATTTTATGACATTTTTTTAATTCTCCAGTGTAAAGAATACACATGACTAAGTGTTCAAAATAAATTTGTCTTAAACACTCAACAACAGTGTAAATGTGTGAAACAGAATATATCGATATAACAGCGGAACAATTGCAACAAAGATCATGCTTATCAATACACTGAAGCAGACATCATTTTTATATATAAAAAATGAAATCATATTTGTCATGTAAGTGCCTGGATTATTTCATCATTTCCATTTGTCAGGTAGTTATAACCGTAAAGTTTCTCAAAAGTGAATGTGACAAGTGTGAATAAGACAAATGTGAAGGATTTTAGAAACCAGATTTTAAAATAATTTCTTCGCTTTTCAAGGAATGTTTAGTATGTTGGTTTGTGCTTCATCAGTCAAATAAAATCCTGTCTTTGCAATAAGAAACATTCAGGTAGTAAATGTAAACTACACAATTTTCTCTGTTTGAGAACAAGCATTAATCTATTGTTGCGTAATAGATATGTTCATTAAAAGCTTCATAAGACAGGTAAACACTGAAGCACTTGCAGAGGTGCACATCCAATTTTGAAATCTACAATGATGGCTCTTTGTCAACAGTTTACCATCTTCAAGGCACTCAATAGCTTGAGTCATTTATTAAATAATGTTGCCAAGCACTTAGTGATCTATCATTCGGTCATCAAATTTAGTGTAATTCCCCTATAACAGCTGTCTGATTATATAAAAGTAATCGCAAACTGCAGATTTATTCAATAAGGACATTTTGAGAAAGGCCGTCTACAGTTTCACCTTGGGAATGTGAGACAGTCGATAAAAGATTTGCAGGGAAAAAGTTACATAGGCACCTTTTCAAAGACACCGAGGATGAACATTCAGAAATCGCGAAGGGCAACAAAATGGGCATGAACAGAGTGTCTGATTCAAATACTTCAGTCTCAGGACACCAGGGAGTTTGAGATTTAACACCACTCTGCCAGTTAATTGCACGTTTCTCTATAGACACCAGTGACGTCCTAACGAGAGATCACGGAACTGATGGAGTTGTAGGACGTGCCGCCCCCATTACACACCGGGCTGTAGGGCTCCGGTGGGGTGCCCAGAATCTCCAAGTTGACTCGGAACACTGGCGCAGCTCTAAGGAGGAAATCCGCTGCGTCCCGACGGCCAAGTTCTCGCAACTTAGCGACCAAAATGCCTATGGTTGAATCGGGTCGTTGGCTCCACTCTTGCAGGAGTGTGGCTGTGGGGCTGAGAAGGGAAAGAGGGTCGGCAGGTGGAGTCCCGTTGGTGCCAGAACTGTATTTAGCAGCGAGCTCGCTAAGGCCCAAGTTCATGGCGAGCAGGCACCAGTCCTTTCCGAGGGCATCAGGTGGGTCCAGCAGGCGGCAGAGCTTGCGTCGAGCCAGGTGACTGACTTCCGCCACGGGCACTTCCCCACCAAGACTGCCCTGTTTGTAGACCTGGGTGCAACCTAATGCTACGATACTGACAAAGCTCTCACGATAGCCACCCATGGTGTTCGAAAGCGCGTTCTCACCTCGTGCCTGAGCGCGGAAAAAGTCCCTCGGCTGGTAGAGCATGACAGGGCCGTGGTGTTCCCGCAGCTGCTGAGGGCTTAGATAATGTCGGGCGGTAAGCAAACCGGGTAACGTAGCAGCTAAGAGACTCTCTGCCATGCCGCACAACGTGTCCAACAAAGCATAGCACCGTCCGGGATCTGTGTCAGGTCCTCGTAATTGTACCTCCATTCCCTGCCCGTGGTTCACAAGCAGCACTAGAGCCTCAGCACCACCGAGTCCAACCCGAGCTCCACCGCACCACAACCTCACATCTTCGGCCTCAACCTCAGCCTTCTGTTGCCGACTCCACCGGCATAAGTTCACTTGAAACTTATGAAAAAGTCCACAAGGGAATGGTGCCAAGTGCTCCGCAGGAACCACGCGCACTCCACCGTAAAGCAATGCGTCCTCACCTTCGACGTCTTCCTCATCAGTCCAGGTGTGCTGTAGGCCACCCGTGCGTATCAGGGCGGGGATGTCCACCATTCCCGGGTTGGCTATGTCACGGGCACATACGTCCATGGCATCGAGCACCTGGAGAAGTTCATCGATGTCACCTTCGGAGACAAGGTTTTGGAGTTCTTCCACACGGTAGCGACCTCGGTAGTGGTGGATTGCTTTGGGTGTTTCAATTGAGAGAAGCTTGCCAAGTACGCTACTACAAAGCCAGCGAGGATCTAACAGGACAACATCCTGGACAGTCTCACTCTGCATGATGTTAATCTAGAGGAAAAAAAAAAAAAAGGAATAAAAATTATTGAGTACAAGCAAATGGTGATTCTGATTTCTGTTTAAAGGTCTGTTCACATCAAGATGAATATTCAGTGCAATGAAATTTTTATTTAAATAAACAGCTGTTAAAGGGATAGTTCACCCAAAAATGAAAATTATCCCATGATTTACAAGAAATTCCTAGGTGTATATGACTATCTTCTTTCAGACGAACACAATCAGAGATATATTTAAAAAAATATCCTTAGTCCTCCAAGGTTTATAATGGTTGTGAAGGGGGGTGGGGGTTGCACATTTTGAATAATAATAAAGGCCTTTTGAAGCAAAGCGATGCATTTTTGTAAGAAAATATCCATATTTAAAGCTTTACAAATTAAAATAACTAGCTTCCGGCAGACAACTGTACGCATTCTGTGCAAGTCAACTTGCGGAAAATGATTAACCTTTGACGCGATGTATGATGCAGGATGTAGGAGTATCAAAGGCTTAGACACCTCTAGCGGTTCAAACAAATAGGGCTGGGCAACAAACTTCACTTCAGAAGGCCTTTATTAACCCCCTGGAGCCGTATGGATTATTTTTATTATGGATGGATGCATTTCTTTTTTTGGTTTCAAAATGTGCCCCCACACAACCATTATAAAGCTTAGAGGAGCAAGGATACTTTTAAATTGATCTCCAATTGTGTTCGTCTTAAAGAAGACCTAGGATGGCTTGAGAGTGAGTAAATCATGGGATAATTTTCATTTTTGGGTGAACTAACCCTTTAATGTGTCTGTTCAGATCGACACAAACATTCACATGGTGACGGACTTGTTTTTATGTAGAGATGTTCTAAATTGCACGATGAAGAAAACTGGTCAACCAATAAGATTCACACTTTTGGTCACATGCTCAGAGCTGCTGAAGTTACATAATACTACAACTTGGTGGCGCTCACCTACAGACTATTTTGCTGCCAGTAAACAGCAGAGGAAGAATCCAGAACCAGCTCTCTATACTCTTGTATTTGGTATTATTTGATAAACACCATAGTGAATACAAAAATCTGAACGGCTGTTTGAAAACATTGTAAATCCTTTTTTCTCCCTGACAAGTGGGTGTCAAAACAAAGTTCCGTACCATTTTTGACTGATTTGATCAGGTGTTTTCTATGCATTAGTCTGACCTGACATATCATATGTGAAAATCGGACCAAATATTTGTGCTGAATATTTGTGTTGGTGTAAACAAGCCTTTAGTTGGCTTCCATAACAGTTCAGCAGATATGTCGATCCAAATTTAAACTGTCACTTTTAGAGAGAAAGGTCACTTTCTCAATTTAAAATTATTATTTTTTCAAAAAAATTTGATAAATCATCAGTAGATGTATATCAGTTATGAGATTCGGAAGACGAGAAATACAGCAAACACATTGTATGTAAAACTTTTATGAAACTCAAAGAGTGATTTTTCAAATTTTTGAGCTTGATAGCCCAAGATTGAAATGCATTTTTATTATATTGCAAAAAGCGTCACGTAGAAAAATGAAACAGGCTGACAACAACTGTCATCTTTGGGTGCACTGTTCTTTGAAGAGAAACATAACAGACATTAAGGGGGGTGAGGTTAAATACAGGGGAGCTGAAGCCCCATAAACAGAGTATGTTATGTAAGTAAATGTTAATAAAGCTGA
The DNA here is from genome assembly GCA_037950675.1 of Hypophthalmichthys molitrix. NCBI lineage: Eukaryota > Metazoa > Chordata > Actinopteri > Cypriniformes > Xenocyprididae > Hypophthalmichthys > Hypophthalmichthys molitrix. Next base: position 25,786,749 of record CM075496.1, on the reverse strand, counting down.
ATCACAGCTTGGCATTTTAGCCCATCAACATCAAAACATTCCCTAAAATGTGTTTAAGTGTTGCTGCTGAAAACACAAATGACTAATATTGATGAGAATGACTCATTCACCTGCCCTCTTTAACGGTGAAGCTGTTGTTGTAATGGTTGTGGGTGGTCAATAGACTGAAAAAGCCCCTATTCAGTTGCTGACGCCCACCAACTCATTTGGATCCACATAAAAACGTGTTTGTAGATGTTCTGCATTGTAGACTGAGTGTTTTGAGGTAATGCATGTGGCATTAATAGTGGGGGTGTGTGCAATAGTATAGCATAATGCATGAAAATAATCATTTTAATTAATGATACAGTGCAACCACCTCAAACACACTTTATACCCACAGCTATATACCCATAATTCAAACATGCATACATATTTAATCATCTGCTCATCATCACACACACACACACACACACACACACTCTCACACCTTCACTGGGCCGCCCACCCACACACACACCTCTCCCATGCTGTGAAGTTGTGAAGCCAGTTCCCGCAGATTCTCTTCGCTGGCTAGAGGGTTGATTTGTTCTTGCACATCCACAACAAACAGTTGCCATGACATCAGCTGGTTTGGCCCATTCAGTTTCCGCCAGGAAGGCAGAGTGGACAACATCTTCTCTGCCAGCTGAGTCATCGGCCTGCAGGACTGTCAAAACGAGAGAGAAAGCAATTTTTACATTTCTGAGGAAAACATGAGAGTGTACTTGTCAATAGGGTTGTCAAGTCTTTTCGAGTGGTTCTTAACATGCTCCTATGCAGTTGCTAGGGTTTTATGAGTGGTTGCTAGGTAGTTACTTTCTAGCCCAAGTCAAAAGAGCGGACCCCCAAGTCTTTGATATTCTCATCCTGAAATATTGTCCAAATATAAGTCTAAAGAGTTTTTTTCCCCATTAACCAAAAGTAGGAGGGATAGTTGAAACCACCACTGATAAATGAATGCCTGACTTCAACACTTCTATATATTTCATAAATAAATATACTATAGTAAATATTTCTTGATATTGTATTTTTTTTCTTTATGATATACTGGACTTGTACACAAAAATCCATTCCAGACACAATATAATGGCAGATGAGAAAGAAATCAGTACAGGTATGTGTAGGAGTGAGAGACAGATGAGAGAGATGTAGGAGGGAGCATCTGAGTGTCAGTGTTTGATATTATTGTGAATTTCTGAGATAAAACTGTGAAGGGAGCCTCATTATTGGGATCAGACTACCAGAAAACATTACAATCAGTTTCACACTTTTCAAATCCTTTTTGGACACTTGTTATTGCTGGATAAACATTTTAAAAATCATTTTATACATAAAAAAAAAAAAAAAAAAAAAAAAAAGCAACGTCTTTAGAAAGTCTTTTTCATAATTAATGCAAATCATCAATGTTAAAACATGGAGGTTTCAGTTCATTTAAAGGGTTAGTTCACCCAAAAATGAAAATTCTGTCATTAATTACTCACCCTTCATGTCGTTCAAAACTAATAAGGCTTTCATTCATCATCGGATCACAAATTAAGATATTTTTGATGAAATCTGAACTTTTTGACCTCCAAAAGACTGCAACGTTATTTTCACTTTCAAGGCCCAGAAAGGTAGTAAAGACATCGTTAAAATAGTCCATGTGACTACAGTGCTTCAACCTTAATGTTATGAAGCGACAAAAATCTTAATTTGTGTTCTGAAGATGAACGAAGGTCTTACGGGTGTGGAACGACATGAGGGTGAGTAATTAATGACAGAATTTTCCTTTTTGGGTGAACTAACCCTTTAACATGAATGCTACATCTAGGCAATTGAAAGTGCTGGGATGTGCAGTAGAGTGGAGAACGATCTTACAGAGATGATGGCGTTGCGGAGCTCTAACAGAAGGTTTCTCAGCAGCTTCATGTCTTTGGAGTTGGACGCTCCTCCATCCATGACAAAGAGCTTCTCAGCAATCTGCAGATCATTCCCAAACCTGATAAAATAAATAATTAAAATAAAAATAATCAGTATAACAATCAATTTAATAGAAACAAGGCTGAGTAGATCTAACTCAATTGATCATTTTGGCTTATAATGATCTTTTATCTACCAAATCACTTTAATCAGAATGATTTAATCTGTGCTACATGGAGTAAAAGGCTCACTCTGCCAAATATTGTCCTTGTAGTTCTCATAGATCCAAACTGACAGTTTATATTGATTTAATCACCTGTTTCTGACTTCCCTAAGTAGAGATCTCTCCTTGTCATAGCTGAACTCTCCCCCAAACGATCGGGGCAGATTCACAATGTCAGCATGTGTGGCCACCAGCACCACACGCAGTGGATTCCTGATCTTCCCTCCAAAGGCTGCGGACACAACAGAGCACCAGTCTTATTCTCTGTTCTCAACATTTTTAATCTCAATTCATAATGTCAATTCTGAACTATTTGAGAGCCATAGACCAAGAACTAGATTCCTAGATTGAGACTGATGAACTGACTCTAATGAAGTCTCTTTTAGGGATTATCCATAACACTATGGATGGGCCTGCTACAGTACTTACACAAATTCATCAACCATCACTACAGTGCAAGCAAAGGCAAGTCAGGCTGAAATTACCAAAGAGAGTTTAAGAGACAAGAATGAGAAAACTACAAACAGCATCATGAAGCACACAGAATGGAGAACAGTCACATAGTGATACATAGGGCTGGGCAATATGACCAAAATCTTATATCACGTTAACAATATATATCACGATATAGTTATTTTTGCTTTAAAAAAAAAATTATGATATCAAAATTTTCCATATCATTGAAATTTCATAATTATCATCAATTTCAATATAATAAATAAAATAATATTACTAACCTTAAAAACTCCCAAGCTTACTGAAGAGTCTCTCAGAGAGCGCGTGCATATGCTGAAATGAGTTATCTTTCGCTGCTAATTGCACTTAAACGGTTTAAAACCACAATGCTTAAAAACTCATGCAAATTATAAACTTTCGTGACCGCGCAGCATAGCAACCTCACGCGACAGAGACGACTGTCCAAAATCTCTACCAGTTGACAAATTATTACCGGCTAATCATGTCTACCAGTACATCGCCCACCCCTGCTTATTGTGCTCAATACACCGTAACGTCGAGCACGTCTCTAATTCGCGATCGCCTTCTGTGAGGCAGGTTTCATGCGCGCACTTTGGCAGTGTGCCAGTCAGCACGAGCGCTGCACCGAGTTCCTTTTCAGGATATATTCCGCTTATAACTCTTTTAACATCAAGCACGTCCCTCTCTTTATATTCTCATTCATGCATTTCATCACTCTGAAGTGTCAATAGTGCAATATATTTACATACTACGATATATACGATATAGCAAAATCTCTAACGATAGACATTTTATTTCATGGTAACGATATATATCGTCATATCGCACAGCCCTCGTGATACATGGACAACAAAACTGCATGCACAAGCTCGTTTCTTTCATAGGGATGTCAATTCCCTTGCTAAATTAGTACAAATAATAATTTTTTTTTTTTTTTAAGAGTTAAAAAAAAGTAACTTGGATAATTGGTTCAAAACCAGCTAAAGCAATGGAGGCACAACGGAGATGCTTTCAAAAGTATAACTGCTTTTAACTTGTCAGAGCATCTTAAAAGTATGGTGCGGATGGTGTGAAAAACACCAAGATAAAGTTTGGTTTTCGGTTTTCTAGCTTGCTAATATTACAAATTTGTAATGTTAGTAAAATTGATTTGACTCATTACGGATATGAGAATTTCAACAGTATGGGTACAAGAGGGGCAGAAACTGTTGAATAAAACTGAGCCTTAACAAAAATGCAATAAATGCAGAAATGTTACGGTGTAATTGCATGATTGCATTATTGTAAAATAAATAAATAAATAATAAATACATTATACAAAACTACTAAAGTAAGTTACTAACCATGTATAAAAAATGCATTTTAATACAGAACAAATTGTACAACTTCATAAGACCTCTTAATCACAGACTTCACAGCTTCAGCTGATCCCTGTAATTATTGTAATGGAAATCCCTCTACAAAGGAGGAAAAAATCTATACACTGCACACTGTAATCTTACACACATACCGATGTTGTCCTCTGGCAGCATGAGAGCCTTTAGGCAGTTGAGCCAGAATGTGACCTGGTTGAGTTGAGTCTCATAAGGCTCCTCCAGGCTGAATAAGACCAAATGAATTGCTGTGGCGTCATTCGCAGCGAAGTAGTCATATGAGCAGTAGTAGACGGGATTACCAGAGAACTCCCAAATACTGAACTCTCCAACTCCTGAAAACACACCCATGTACACACAAATAAGCATACATAAAATATAATACAATTTAGAAAATAAAAAAAAATATATAAGAATCATGTGACACTGAAGACTGAAGTAATGGCTGCTGAAAATTCCATCACAGGAATAAATTACATTGTAAAATATATTAAAATAGAAAGAAGTAACTTTAAATTGTAAAAATTATTTCACAATAATATTATTTTTACTGTATTTTTGATCAAATAAATGCAGTTTTGGTGAGCATAAGAGACATATTTTAAAAACTTTAAAGAATTTATTATCTTATAATCAGATAATATAGTAACTACCCTAGATGCCACTATCATTCAAAGGTTTTAGATTGGTAAGATTTTTTTAATGTTTTTTTAAAAGAAGTCTCTTCTGTTTACCAAGGCTGCATTTATTTGATCCAAAATACAGCAAAAACAGTAATTTTGTGAATTATTTTTACAGTTTAAAGTAAATTTTTATTTGAATATATTTTGAAATGCAATTTATTCCTGTGATGCCAAAGCTTAATTTTCAGCATCATTACTCCAGTCTTCAGTGTCACATGATCCTTCAGAAATCATTCTGATATGCTGATTTGCTGCTCAAGAAACATTTCTTATTATCATCAATGTTGAAAACAGTTGTGTACAATTTTTCAGGATTCTTTGTTGAAAAGAAAGTTCAAAAGAACAGCATTTATCTGAAATAGAAAGCTTTTGTAACATTATACACTATTGTACACAACTGTTTTCAACATTGATAATAATAATAAACGTTTCTTGGGCAGCAAATCAGCATTTAGCATTAGAATGATTCAGCTTTGCCAACACAGGAATAATAAACTCGAGTCTTTCACCATTGACATTGGCATTCTGGATGTCGATGGCTTTGGTAGCGGTGTCGTCAGCCGTGGAGAGAGAGTTATGAACAGGACTGAAGACCTCCAACACTCCTTTAGTCAGACTGGGCTCGAACATCATACTGCGGCTACGCACACTTACATTCTCACAGCCTGGGTACAGGTTAGAGATACTGACAGACACTACAGACACACAGCAAAAAGAAAGAAAGACTGTAAACTACATGGAATTGTATATGGGCCCTTATAATTTATTACAATATATATAATATGGATATATTTGTAACTGAAGGACAAATTATGTCTATTATTTGAGGTTTTATTAAAAACAAATAACGTTTTTATAATTTAATGGCCTGTGGAAACCCACCACATGGGGGAGCTCTTTGCTAAAGTCTTGATTCCAGCTTTCCCAGTGTTGACAGCAAAAGAAATATTTAGAAAAAGTTTTATATATAGTTAAAAAAAAACATACAAAAGCTTTTTAAAGCAGAAAAAAATCTCTGCATAGTAGTTGCATCTCTGCAACTATCTGTTGCTTAGTTAAAGATATGGGCTGGTGATGGAAAAAGATTGTGTTTAAACCATACAATGGATGATCCATTATCACCACATAATATATACATAATTTAAAAAGTTCAGCCATAAAAAAAAAAAAACATGGGACTGCAATAGAGCATTTTATTTTGGAGAAATATGAGTCAGATGACTCAAAACTCCTTTTTTATACCCTACAAACGTGTTAGTCACACTGCGCTGCATATGTCTCGCACAATCAACGCCTTCCACTGAACTTTGGTTCTTTCTAAAAACTTTTCTCACAGAAACCCTGAGACGGCTTCCTCAGTTTGGCAGTGGCAGTATTCGTGAGAAAAGAAACGTAGCTTCATAGGTAATGCATTATATTGCCACGATTCCACCTTCCAAGCATAGCGCTATATGACGTGCGTGTGTTAATCTGGGAATGAGTGAGGGAAACAACAAGAGAACAAAGTTGCCACAGTTTCATAGTTTGAGTTGCCAAGCATAATTTTCAGCTTTTCTATAGATACAGAAGGAAGACACATCACCCTACCTGCAGGTTTGGAGGTGACCGGTGAGGCTGGGTGTCGTACAGGGTTGGTCAGCCTGGTCCTTCTCCTCCTGAAGAAACTCCGCAAGATGCCACACTTCAAAGACTCCACCAGAGTGCTCTTCCCTGCTCCCGAGTGGCCAAACAGCTTGAGTTTGATGCGAGGTTGAGGGGTCTGTGTAGGCCGCAGCTGCTGGATGTAAATGCTCTTGTGGTTGTCCTGTAAGATCAGTCACAAAGGCCATGTAAATTAACACAATCTAATGGCATTCCAACATAACATATGGACCAATGACATAATGGTAATGTGACTGAGAATGTGCAGTGCATCCTAATAAGTGTAATTTATAGGCTCTTTTATACGCTAATATTCTGGGTCTGCCAACTGAGCAAAATCCACATTTCCATATTATTAAATCATGTATGTGACGGTCAAAAAAAAAAAAAACTTTCAAAATATAAAGTCAAGATTGTGTTTAATAGACAAAAAAACATACATCTGAGCAGTAGATCAAATCAGAGTGATTGCAGCATTAAAATGAGATTTAAAAGAAACTGACATAGACTGAAGATCAAATTAGAAGCGACTTAAAGATCTTAACATATAGAAAAACATTTATTTTTAGTCACCTTGAAAATGCTTTCACCACAGTAAAGGACTATGCAAGAGCTTCAAAATGCCATCTGGGATTTTACTGGGATTAATTGGCAGATCTGGTGCTATGTTTCACATTGATGGGAGGGGCTGTGGGCTTCAGTTATGATAAATACCATGGAACTTATTTAGTACTACATCACTGTACCATCAAATGTACATGGTATTCCAAGGTTTTTTAAAGAATACCATGGAACATATTCAACAAATCATAGTAAAAACATGACACTATAGAGTGTATTTTGCCCATTCATTTTCCTCTCTTCGTTAGAGTTGTTAACCATGAACCAAACCAACCAGCTATGAGTTGAATCACAACATTACAAACTTTGATGAGAATCAAAGTATTTGAGAATCAGATAAAATGACAAAAGGTACAAGACTGTGAACTTATATTATTGCAAAATATGCATGAGACTATTTCGTCAATCGCAGGGCTTCACTGGAGTGGGCAGACACTAAAGATTTCTTGTGGCATGGTTTGCTTGATTTGTGGAGGTTTGTGGCATTTGTGACATGATTTGCATGATGGGTGGAGTTTTTTTTAGCAGTGTCATGGGTAATGTAGTTTTTCACCAGGAATTCCTATGTTAAACATGATTATTCAAAAACAGTTGAAATAATGCAGACTGATGGCTACAGCAAAAGCATATGTAGCTCACATTGGGTCTGTTTTTAATGGTTTGTTATCAATAAAAATCAATTCCAATATGGAAAATATGAATGGTATTTTTTACTTCTGCAACCTGACTGTTGCACTCTTTTTGGTACCTTTCTGTAATTCCTTTGTAAGTCATTATGGTTCAGAGAAAAAAAGCTATACAATATTACATATTATATACATTATTATATACTGTATTATAAAAAAAAAAATCAACTGCTACATGGCATATAATCATAGCCAATCTGAGCATATTTTGTGGTGTAATTCACAACTATATGGAGATGGATTTTGGGCCAATGAGATTTCAGTTGCTTTGCAATATTATAAATACTATTTAAAAAAATAATAACCCAACTATTTATAATTGTTACATTCAGACCAACAGCAGATCAATGGGTTAAAAAATTAAATGTTATGCAAGCCAAACATTTATTTTTAAAATAACAAAATCAGTTCTTCTGCATACATTTAAGGGGATGAAAGGCATTATTGAGAACAAAACTGACATCCTTTGCAGGTGTCATTAAAAAAGGATCTCATAAGCCTTAGCAAAGCATTCATGTAATGCAAATGAATGTCTCTTGAGTCTTAGTGAGATGAATAATAAACAAAGCCTCACACCTTTTTCAGCTTGGCCAACAGCACCGCTACATGCTCCTGCTGCTCTGCAGTTGCGAGATCCTCCGCTGTCTTTCCATCCTGCAAGAGACAATGACAGTGATGGATAAACTGCAGCGACAGAACATTACAGGCAATACGGGGCCCGTCAGCGTCCAGTGACACAGATGAATGAGTAAAGCTAGATAAATAAAAGTCCATCAGCCTTTCATCTGCTCAGTATTACCAGACCACCACACTAATAAAGCTCTGACAGATAGAGAGAACAAGAGAGTCAGTGAGTTTGCAGGGTAAGGGTGTAAAAGAGAAAGTGAGAAGCTAACAAGAGAAAGTGAGAAAGAAAGAAGAGAGAGAATATCACCTAACAGCTCAACAGCGTGACTCACAGTACATTACAAAAGCTGTTAGAGATAGAACAGAGGGTACAGTAATGATTATGGCTGAAATGAATGAAAGGTGTAATGCGGCCTTCAGCTCACATCAGACGAATGTATATTCGAGATGAGTGCAGATGAAAGACACCACAAAATTGTTATCAGTCAAAAATGATGGTTATCAGTCAAACAATATTAAGTCAGTACCAGGGTCGTTCTTTCTACAACACTCATTTGCAATAGTTTCATGGGACTGCATGTGCTTTCCATTCCACCTGACTGCTGCGCTCATTGAGTTGTGATACGGTAATCTTTCTCTGAACAGTTCCCTGAACTAAGTTCAACTATTCACCCACCCCCTCTCACTTCTGCTGCTATCTGTCTGTCCGCCCATGCAAACAGTCTCTTCACCTGCTAGAAGCCATGTTAGCACCATACAGCTCAGGTAAAGTTCATTACATCAGAGTAAAAGTGCATCAGTATGAAATAAATTCTTTGACATTTGAACTTGAGATATACAATAAACACTACAGTTCAAAAGTTTGGGGTTGGTAAGATTTTAAAAATTTTCACCAAGGCTGCATTTATTTAATGACTCCCTCTGGTGAAAATCAAGTTTTTAATGTTGATTATATGTCTGTGTGGTGTTTTTAATAAGCTTTAAGACAAATCATGTGCAAATTCATAAGTCAAGTGAGTATTTTCTCCTTAAAACTGCAGTGAAAAAAACGTGGTTTGAAATTGCTGGTGTTCTCTATGTCACAAACTACGTTGTAACCAATCACGTCAATGTGCGGGGCAGGCTTTAGCATATCATTAACTATGCTGGTATATTTTTTCTGCCCCTTTGATCGTGTAAGTGACAGTGTCCTTTGCGGTCGCATCGCGGTGCCCCCGCGTTTTAATATAAATATATATATATATATATATATATATATATATATATATATATATATATATATATACACATACACACACACACACACACATAATATTTTTGTGGAAACTGTGATAATTTTTGTCAGGATACTTTGATCAATATAAAGTTCAAAAGAACAGCATTTATTTGAAATAGAAATCTTTTGTAAAATGTGTCTTTACGGTCACCTTTGATCAATTTAATGTGTCTTTGAATTAAAGTATTAATAATAATAATAATAATAACAACTTACAGACACCTTTTGAATGGTAGTATATACAAAACCCCAGTATTAACCATCAAATTAAAAATCCTGATTAATTGGAAAGACTGGAAGCTTTGTATTATGATTTGGCACTAATGGGCTAAACCCCAGGTGTCATTTATATCTAGAGAACCCCCTGGAAAATGGTACTCATTTAAGTCAGTTAATGAGGACCAACCAATCTACATTTCTAATCATTTCACGTGGCAGCAATGGAATGATAAAATACGTAATGAAAGCATCAATTAGACACCTAATGCACTTTCTTTGCAATTAATTTTTTTCCCACAAACATTAAAAAAGCTTTCTGTCTTTGTGTGAAAGTGAAAAAAGAGAGAGAGAAAAAACATCTGTGACTATTTCATTAGAACCAAAATGACGCACATATAAGAACTTCCCAGGAAGCTTTGACGACAGCACATGTGTGATTGTGAAATCAGCATCAGAAAAGGGGTTGTAGAGGGGTAATGACTATATTCCACAGAAAGATCATATGTAAAACGGTGTAAAAAAAAAAAAAAAAAGGCGTTAAAACATACAGTCTTAAACACAGCATAAGAAAAAGCTGTGAGGCAACTCTGCAATGCTATACATAAACCTCAAGGCAGTCTTGGTTATCTGAAAAAAATCTGTTTACCCAAAACCCAGCAGAGTCACAGCCTTTGACCAAAACCATTAATGATTAAACACCTCGGGATACACGTACACAATCTCACTCGCAGCAACACAAACCCACACATAACACCTGGGGCCACAAGCACAAGCAAACCACACAACCAGAAACAGCTGTGTTCCTCCTCAAACCGACGGGGACAAATGTACCAGCCTCCCTCTGAAAGAGAGCCCCCGCACACCCCCACGCAAACCACAGCGAAAGAGGATGTGATGAACACCGCAGAGGTGTTAAAGCACCGATGAAAAGGATAGAAATGGGAAATGCTGCACTGTAATTACTCTTATCTAACGAGCCTTTCCTACAAATCAGACTATGAGATATGACTACAAATTCTGCCGTTCAAAACAGCCCATTTTCTTATTTACAGACTCTTTTTGTGTCTGTCTGCTTGTCTGTAGCTCATACTATGTGTCCCCATGAGGATGGGCTTGTATTCATTTATTGATTTGTGGATGTCTCCCAAAAGATTAAAGATGCCTGGAAATCTCAAGGCTGAATGGAGCATCCTGACATGAGGCAACGAAGTCTAGTGTTTGTTTGACACATTGAGACCACAGGCTTGTCATTATCATATTGGAAAGGGAGACATGAAAAAAAATAGATGAACAAAAACAAATCATAGTGCCATCATGATGCTTGGGCGTTGTGTGTGGGTTTTAGCACATTGCTATGCAGTTGCTAAGGTATTTTAAACGGGTGTTTTAGCACGTCAACCAGGTGAAAATCATGTCTGATAAATACGCTATTATTCAAAAGTTTTGGTCAGTAGGATTTTTTTAAAAATGCAACACTTTTATTCAGCAAAGGTGCATTAAATTGATCAAAACTGACAGTAAATGTTTTTATAATGTGATAAAAAATATATATTTCAAATAATTCCTGCTCTTGTGAACTTTCCATTTATCAAATAATCCTGAAAAAAAAAAATGATCATAGTTTCCTCAAAAGTATTCAGCAGCAAGAAAACTATCCTCATGAACTGGAAATCAAGGAACACCATACACATTACAACTTTACTAAATTTACTAATAGAGTACATCTCCAAGGAAAACGTGTCTACTTCCACTCAAAATAATACATCAGAATTACATCCTTCTTGGTCATCTCTCATTAACTTCCAACAGTCATGAATCCACTGACCTTCTTTGTCTGGTTCCACGCTGCACGCCGTGCTTTTTTAATGCATTATACACTAGTTGACATACACATATGCCTATCATGAGTATAACAATGAATGCAGCCATATTAAAACAAACAAACAAACAAAAAAAAACCCCTGCAAAGACAGGGTAAGCGTGGCATGTGTGGGGCGGCCGGAGATGGGTGTGAATTTTGGGCCCCTGGGCCCCGCAGCACCTCACCTTGATGGCCTGTTGCAACATGACGCTGGCGGGGGTCTAACTTATGCTGTGGCCATGGAGGGATCAGAGGCAGCTTCATAATACCTTATCATTAATAGCTGTATCAACATTACCATTATTAATATGCTTACTATTATTATTATTATTATTATTATTATTATTGCTATTACAACTATTATTATTATTATTATTATTATTAATAGCTGTATCAATATTAACATTATTAATATTATTATTATTATTATTATTATCATTGTTATTACTACTACTATTATTTTTATTTGTCCTCTACCTGATCCTTTAACCTCCCCCTCATTCCAGATGAAATGAGTATATTTGTTAATATGATTATCATTACTACTATTACTAATACAATTATTACTATTTGTAATTTCTTATTAATTGAGTTTATTATTATTATTATTATTATTATTATTATTGCTATTACTATTGCTATTGTCACCCTCCTCATCCTCCATTCTCTATTTTTTTGTGTTTAAGACTATTATAATCATCATTATTATTGTCATTAAATTTTCTTTCTTTATTTCATTTATTTATTTTTTTATTCATTTTTTTTGAACACTGGTTATGTCTGTTGTACTTCCCTACATGCTCCTTTATTCATATATTTCCACTCCCACACCCAGTTACACTTACAGTTACACACAGACACACACAAATCTTATTGGCTGTTATGTATGTTTTGTTGGTCTTTGTATTTTGCATTTAATTTCTCATTTGTAAATATTGTAATTGTCTGTTTGCATAATAATAATTATAATAATAAAAAGTATTCAGCAGCAAAATTGTTTTCAACATTGATAATAATAAATGTTTCTTGAGCAGCAAATCAGCATATTGGAATGATTTCTGAAGGATCATGTGACACTGAAGACTAGAATAATGATGCTGAAAATTCAGCTTTGACATCACAGAAATAAATTACATTTTAAATTACATTTTTACAGGTAATGTAGTTAATCTTATTGTAAAGTGGTACCAAAAATAAAAAGCGTACCCACCCCAAACTTTTGAATGGTACTTTATAGCCTGACAAAAAAAAAAAAAAAAGAGCAAAATACAAAGACCGAAGGCCACATTAATCAGCAGCTTCCTATATGTGGAAGCCATTTTTTCTTTCTTAAGCCACTGACCCATATGCCTCTGGCAATGAATTATGGATTCTCAAAATTCCCATGTGCTGTAACATGCATTGTGCATCAGCTGCTCTTCAATATTAACACTGAAGAGGAGTACTTTGAGATGGTTTTGAGGTAGGGGGTGGGAGCAAGGGGCGTGTGGGTCGGCCGAGGGGAGGGATGTGGGGGTTATTGATTAGAAACATACATTGTTTAGGACGAGTTGGAAGGGGGTTCATTGGGACATGCTGTCCTTCAACAGTGCTGAAAGTGAAACAATGATTCTCTGCTGGCACAGTTTCATTAAGCTTCACTCCGGAAATTATATTGCACTAGGCTGACAGCTTACTGAAGAAGGTACACCCTTATATTACAGAAAAGAAAAAAGAAAAAAACACTTGATAAAGGCAGACAGATATATCCATACAAATGCACATTAAGAATCAGTCAGATTAAGAATTATTCATCCAAGAAGGATGAAGATGATGCATACAATCATAAGAACACGCAAACCTACAGAAACCACCACACATCCTAGGGAAAAGGGTCTATATAAGATGAGACGCAGTTGATTGAAAGATTAAGGATTAAGGAGAGAATGGTAATCTAGGCTGTCATGAATGATAAATGAACACTTGTTTAAAGAGATGAAGAGACTGCAAATTGATTAATGTGCTAAGAGGGCAGGACACCAGATCATTAGTGTTCCACCTCAGTCTAACACAAAAAGAAGACAGTAGTCGAACAAAACCCCAAGAAAGCTTTTATAGCATGTGGATTTTTTTTTTTTTTTTACTTTTCTATATTTATTCCTTTGATGGCAAAGCTGAATTTTCAGCATTATTATCTTCAGTGTCACATGATCCTTCAGAAATCATTTTGATATGCTGATTTGGTGCATAACAAACATTTCTTATTATTATTGATGTTAAAAACATTTGTGCTGATTTTTGTGGAAACCATGATACATTTTTTTTTCTGCAAAGATCAGCATTTATTTGAAACATAAATCTTTTGTAACATTATAAATGTCTCCTTGTAAATAAAAGTAATAAATTCTTTCGAAAAATCTTACTGACCCCAAAGTTTTGAATGGTAGTGTATATAAATGTGTTATTATATAAATAATATAAATGTATAATACAGTACATAATACAGTAAAACCCTGAAAGATCTTGAACTTACATTAGTGATAGCCTCAGTGTTTGCTCCTGTAATGCAGAGATGACGCACCACCTCCAGACCACCGTTACTAGCTGCCAGGTGAAGAGGTGTTCTCCCAAACTACAGACAAATAAAAAACAAACATCTCTAAACACTCTCTTTCTGAGCATGATTCATCACAAGCAGTAACTAGAAAACAAAAGTAAAAAAAAAAAATGTCAGAAAATTGTACAACAACAATAAAAGTGCAAAACGTTGATGATTTGATTTCACATTACGATAATTCTGTTCCGCTTGACCTGTAAAGCCCTCATTTAGAAGAAACACAAATCTTCTTCCAGCTGTAATTGAAGTGCCATTTAAAAATTTCACACAGAAGTAACAACTTGGCTTGAATAACTGGCATGTAAAAATTTCAAGAAAATGACAACCAAGTAAATGGGGTCAGTTAAGGGGACTTGGAAAAAAGGAGTGGATGATAATTCAAGACTGAAAAGAAAAAGTGCTTCCTTAAACACAATAGTTAATATTTGAATACGATAAAAAGGCTAAAACTAGGGTTATTACCGTTAACTAAAACTAAAGTTATTATTTTGTTAGATCAAATAAAGCATCTTGGAACGCTACTTGTAAAGTATTCCCAGAAAGTGCTCTTTGGTTGGGTTTTAAACACAAAAGAAACAAAGGCACTTCTTCCAGCCAAAAAAAAAGTTAAAAAGCCTTTATTCACATTATGGCTAGTCACAATAGAAAAAAAAAAAAAAAAAAAAAAAAAAAAAAACACTGCACACTGATGCATTTCGGCCTTCAGCCTTCCTCAGAAGCTGCGCCCCGATTCAGAGGCCACATTTGAAGGCTGATTGCATCACCGCGGCACAATGAAGGCTGTCCTAATTCAAAAGCTCCTTTAAATGGGGCCTTGAAATGTGTCCTTCGTTTTGTGGGTAATGAAGGATACAACAAATGGATCCTTCGCATCCTACCCTACTCCAGAATTCATTGTGTACCAGCCATATTATTGAGAGAAATTGCCGGATTACACTTTTAAATGTAAGTATTGGGTTTCAACTTACTCAAAACATCTAATGTATCTAATGATACAAATGTAAAAATAAAAATAAAAATATATAAAGCAGTTCAAATGTTGACTTAAATCTTACCAAGATGCAATTTTACATAGTTTATGCTCTTTATTAGAAATGCCCCAAGTTGAACATATTTAGACAGGTTTTGAATCCTGTTTTGTTTTTAGGCAGTTGAATATAAAAGTCAGAGTACAAACGTTACTGCCACTCATCAACGGCAGCTGTCACAGTTGCTAGGCGACAAGAACAGTCCTCCATAGGCTAGACAGTCCTATTTAACAACACTTGGTCTGACCTTCGAGGCCTTCGAAAGATGCAGCCTCTGAATTGGGATGCGGCTAGAGCGTGTCAGGTACAAAATGAGGCGCAGGTATAGATGTAATCAGTTAATTTGTAGAGTTGGGAGAAACCAAAAGAACCACTGCAGGGGGACCTACAATATAATATTGTTACCCATTAAAAAGTATGATGGCATACATCAAACAAGAAAGCAAGAAAATAAATTAATAAAAAAAAAACTTTTTAACTTAATTTTGTTAATTAAAATAAATATTAGACAATAAATAAATAAATAAGATGAAGCATTAAAATTAGTAACTGAAAATAAATACAAACTAAAACTGAAATAAAAATGAAACCTAAATAGTAATAAAAAAAAAATGACAAAAATATTAAAAATCAAACTAAAATTAAAAATTAATAAATATTAATAAAAACTATGATAGTAAATAATACAAAAATAACACTGGCTAAAACACACAATTAGGGGCCAAAAAAAAAAAAAAAGAAAAACATATTATACAAAATGTTTTCTCCATCCTAGTTTGAATCTCACTTTGTTAGGAATATCCAGATTGGCTTTAGCAGCACAGAGCCGTGTGACCACAGGCATGTTGCCGTCCTTGCAGGCGATGTGAAGGGGTGTGTTGCCGTGACGATCCTGGTGGTCCACATAGCAGTGATGGCTGAGCAGACATTTTACCACTTCAATTTGACATCTCCTCACCGCCAGATGCAGAGCGATGTGACCATCCTGAAATATATAGATGCAAACAAACCATGATAAGGATAGTCAATAATTATTTTGACCTTAAACGAACCATAAAACACCCAACCACTGCAGTAGTTAATGGTTAATATTTTGTAAGTGCCTGTGTTCACCTTATCAGCAGAGTCCATGTCTGCCCCATGCTCCAGCAGACACTCCACAATGTCCTTGAAGCCGCGGGCGGAAGCGGTAAGTAACGGGCTCTCACCCTCACGGTTCCGGACGTTGACATCACAGCCAGCCTCGCACAGGACTCTGGCCACCGCCGAGTAACCGTGCCAAGCTGCACAGTGTAGAGGTGTCTCCTGCTCCTGTGGAGGCATGAAAACAGTCTTTGGCATTCAGATCAAGAGCTCACGAATAACCTTGAACACATGGAGCTAACAAAGCAACATTACTCTGTGTCAAGGCCGTTTCACATGACGAATTGCTCTTAATTAGCATGCAACCCTGGCTCCAATGAATGTAACAATTTTAAATATACAACACGTGGCTGTGTCTCCCTCCTGGGATGGCATGAGAATATAGGTTTTCTTCAACAGAGCAGGATATTATAGTAAACGGGAGGGATGCAAAGGTGGGATGGAAACATAAAATGTTGATAATGGTAAAAGCAGCTACTCTAAAATGAATCTGTAATACTATTAAATAATAATTTAATTGTGCACATTGTTTATCGTTAGTCTAATAATTGAACTCGCACACACATAATCTTTATTGCATTTCTCTGAAGTGGTGCTTCAGGCTCTTTGATCTGAGGAACAGCAAGTTTTTTATAGTGACTATTTTTTATCTTGCCTGTGCCTGTGAAAGTTACTGCTGTGAGCTCATAGTGCTGAACAAATGAAGTGAGGCACGGACATGATTCGTTTTCAGCACTTGTGAAGCCATTTATTGCATTCGCATTTCTTACGGTCATCAAAGACATCTGAGATTAAGCACTTTCTTTTTTTTATAAAAGAACATTATCTTATTTGAAGTTGAACATTATTAGAAATACTTCCAAAGACACTACCATTTAAAAGTTTAAATGTCTGCTTTTGTCGCCACAAGTTCGTCGGAGTCGGCTTGGTGTGTTCCTGCCTTTACACGCAGGCGCAGAAAGCACGTGCTGGCTAACAGTCGGCTGTAGTTCTCTCGGTGCATTCACGTGCAGTTTTTTTGCCCCCGACGCAGACGACACGAGGCGACTGTTATCAGTGCTTGTTCTTTTGCGTTGGTTTGGTGTGTCCCTACCCTTAAGGCAGGAACACACCAAGTCGACGCCAACGAACTAGTGGTGACGAAAGCAGACTGCGGGGTTGGCTCACGTCGACAGCGTCTGGGTCCAAAGTTGCCCTGACACACTAAACCAACACTCGACACCCCCGACGGCCAAGTAGCACGTCCGATCAGCGCCTGCGTAAGAAGAAATGCCTTTCCGTACCAGCAGGTGGCAGTAGCTGAACAGCCAATCAGAATGATCAGATGACCAACGAAAAAAAGACGACGAGGACCAACTTCAGCCAGCGTTGTGGAACACACTGAGAAAACTTAGTCAGCTGACGAACAAAAACTGCCCGATGGCCGACCGTCGGCTTGGTGTGTTCCTGTATTTATGCTCACCAAGGCTTACTTTTTTTTATTTATTTATTTATTTTTTATCAAAAATACACTAAAAACAGTAATATTGTAAAATATTATTCAAATTTCAAATAACTCTTTTTTTTTTTTTTACAGTATATTAATACATTTTAAAATGTGATTTATTCCTGTGATTGTACAGCTGAATTTTCAGTTTCATTACTCCATTCTTCAGTGTCACATGTTCCTTCAGAAATCATTCTGATATGCTGATTTGCTGCTTAAGAAATGTTTTTATTATTATCAATATCCAATGACATAGACATTACCAATGTTGAAAACAATTTTGCTGCTTAATATTTTTTGTGATTTTTTTTTTTTTGTGATAAATAGGAAGCTCAAAAGAACAGCATTAAACTTCTTTACTGTAAGTTTTGATAAATTTGATGCATCCTTGCTTCTTAAAAACTTGTAAACTCTAGTGTATATGGAAAAGAAAACTACCTGAATTTTTAATTATGTTTGAAGTAATACAAAAAAAGTTGCACTAAATTTCTTCATTAAAAAAGTACATAAAATAGTATATAAAATGCATCAGCATGTGGACTCACATGAGAGTCCAGTCTTATCAGCAGTCTAATACAAGCGGTTTAATTTTACATGGAGCAGGTTGCCTCATGGGGGCAGACATCTCATGACTGATGAAAAAACTGAGATCATGTGACCAGTCTAACACTACTCATTCATCTTATCTCTGTTATCACCCTTTTATCGGTTATCTATTAAATCAGATGACTGTTAATATCACATTTGTACAATGATAACTGAACATTTTTACTTTTCGTGATGCTACATTCAAACCGCTAAGTGTCATATCAGTCCATAATGGCTTGGGCTGTTCATTGTTCAGATCAGTGTAGATCAGTGTGTGTATGACACATACCCGGTCCAGTAGGTCAGGGTTGGCATGGATGCTGCAAAGGTATTGGACCACATCCACGTTACCATAGCGAGCTGCCACATGCAGAGCCGTTTCTCCAGACTAGAACAGAATGTCAAACATTACTCACATTATGAATTACATGCTGACGTCCGCCCATAATTCAGTGATGAGTAGGCATTTTTTATTAATGTGGTCACATTTTGATGATCTGAACAAAAAAAACAAAAAAAAAACATGTGTACATATACATCAGGGAAACAATCAAAACTGCTGAACAAGTCTGCTATGAACTTCATTAAAGTATTTCCCTGACGCCAAAAAAAAAAAAGAGTCAAAGCAACCGAAAAGCCTGCGTAAACAGAACGTGACCAGTTTAAGGGAAATCCTTGTGTGCTGACAATTGCCAAAGCCAGTCCCAAATCAGCTTTGCGCCACATCTGAGCACAGTGCTCCTCCTAGCAACAGTTTAGGCCCAGGTGGACGTTTTAAGAACTCAATTTACACCCGTAATGAAGCTGCGGACACTCCAAGTGTGATTCTGTATGGCACTCCCGACAAACTCAACAACACTTTACCCCGCGATTTCGCTTGACTGAGCGCACTTCACTGACTAGTGAGGCAGTCAACAAATAGTCAACAATTATTTCATACAGCGGCCAACCTCAGGCCAGCGAGTAACCATAGCAACTGCAAATTACCAATGGGAAGTAGAGAGGCGTGTGAACTCAGTAGGAAAGGTTTTCTGGAGAAAAGGTGCCGGATGGGGAAAGCCTTTGAAAAATCAAATCTGTCCTCTCCCTGGTGCTGTGATTGTTAAGTGTGTGTGTGTGTGAGAGGAGAGAGATGGAAGCACCTTATCTTGGATGTCCAGAGGGCACTTCTTTTCATGCAAGAATCTCAAGGTCCCCACATGGCCATGTCGGGCAGCATAGTAGATAGCGTTGGCTCCAGTCTGAGGAAAAGAATGGCATGTTGAGCAGAATTGTATGTATTTGCAGCTGTTTTGCATATTTGATGTCTATCATGCCCATGTTTACCATTTAAACTACTGTTAAAACTACTGGTAAAGCATGTCTTCAGTACTACTGAATTTTTCTGGAGCATTTTGTCTAATGTGTATACTACAATTCAAAAGTTTGGGGGTGGTACAATAAAATTAAAACTTTTATTCAGCAAGGACATTAAAATGATCAAAACTGAGCACCAAATCTTTTCGACCCCAAACATTTGAAAGCTAGTGTACATTATTTTTTAATTTTCTTGTACATGAATTAAATGGGAGCATGAATTACAACACCTTATCAAAGGCTTGAATCTCCGCCCCTTTTTTCATTAGCACATCAATGATCTGGACGTTTCCACAGCCCGCGGCGATCAGGAGCGGAGGGGTTCCGTGCTGAAGTATGCACACACACAAAAATAAACAGAAACACACACAAACAGGAATCACTGTATTGAATATAACAAGGCACTAATAGCTACTTGAAGCTTTCGAAAGCAGCTTTAATTAAGCCTATAATTCCGAGTCAGTATGAACGTGGCAATTCAAATTAGCCTGATTCATTTTTCAATGTTCGCAAAGCAGTTTTAATTGGCGAAGAGTGATCACAGTGGTTGGTAAAAAAAAATCCTGTAGACACAAGACTGAAATTGTTTCTCAAGACAGGCGATAAACTCCTCTGAATGAATAAATACATGAGAGTCATGGGAATAGTTCTCACTGTGCACATACACAAACACAGATAGCGTTGGACAGCTCTGAGCAATGCAATTAAAAGCACGCTTGTCTCTTCACATCAGTGAGCAGATTACAGTTTCATCAACCTCGGCCTCATTCCCTCCTTCTACATAAACACTTTCCCTGTCTCACGCACACACGCGCACATACACACACATTCACTGAACACACACTCACTGAAAATAATCTTAAATCTTAATCAGTATTTTTGTCTTGTTTTCTAATAAAAACATTTAAAACTAGAATACAATCTGAAACAATTGTTTTTTTTTTTTTTTTTTCACGGCATAAACCTTATTAAATTTTGTTCAATTTAAACTTAAAACACTAATTTACTACTGGGGTAGAACAAATAATCTTAACTCAAGATAGTCTCCCTTAAAACACATCTTGCTAAAGAGGACCTATTATGCCCTTTTACAAAGGCTACTGTAGAAACATGCCGGCGCAAAATGGCGACTTAACATGTACAGTAAGGGGACCCGCGGTATGTAGATAGAAATGGCTCATTCTAAGGTAATAAAAACATAACGGTTCATTATGTAAGGTCTTTATACACCACGGAAACATAGTTATGTATATTATATTGTATTTCTGTCAATATATCCTCCTAATATTTACACACTGCACCTTTAAATGAGGGATACTGTGGCATGTACGTTTCCAGAAGAAAAGTCAAGACTACAATCGGGGCATTTCAGGGAGTTTAGAAACAGAGCTTATATAGAAAACAACTTCCTTTGGAGTGGACTTTGTGCTTTTTAACTTTGCAGGACATTTTTAATACTCAAAAAGCATTACACACTAAAGAATGTTGAAAATGTAAAAAAGCATAATAGGCTATCTTTAAATCATTGTTTTTTTTTTAAATTTTTATTAATAAAAATATTTAATTTAAAATGTGTCTCAAACTGATCTTGATATAAGGATCTTTAAATATTTTTACTGGCTAAAAATACTGATTAAGAAAAAATTTAGCAGTATTCCCTTGCAAGTATCCGGAATGATTAGCATAATAATGGTTATTAACCCTCAAGCCACTTTCATTCTATTCAAAATTCCCATTATGATGGTGACTATGCAAAGCACAGCCACACACAAATTGGATGAGATATAGTCCAGTGACCGTTTCTCAGTCACATGCTGCACATCTCAGACAATGTAAACTCAGACGTCATGGGCGTACAGTGACACTGATACACTTATCAGCTCAATCAAGCTCAGGTTGGCTACTGATCACTTGGACCAAGACCAAGTCAAGTACAAGCATGTCGCTCTCTCTATCTTTTTTCTTCCCCATACCACCACTATAAGTCTTGCTTTGTCTCTCTCACCTTGTTAGGTTGATTGATATCATAGCTGGTCAGGGATCCAAGCAGGTGTTTCAGACCTGGAACATTGTCGTCGTTGATTGCGTGGATAATAGCCTTCATGACAAATGAGTCCTCCTCATCCTGTCAAAAAACAAAATCTATAAATTACTCAATCTAAACAATATCTTCATGACAACAGACCAAAACACATATTACAAGCACACATGACATATTTTAGTATAATACACGACTGTTCAAAAGTATGGAGTCAGCAAGTGTTTTGTTTTTAACAATTAACAGTTTTATATTAATCAAAGAATCCTGAAAAAAAATTAACACAAAAGTTAGTTTCCACAAAACTAACTATTTTCAACATTAATGATAATACAAAATGTTTCTTGAGCAGCAAATCAGCATATTATAATGATTTCTGAAGGATCATGTGACACTGAAGACTGGAGTAAGGAATAAATTAAATTTTAAAGTATATTCAATTGGAAAACTTATTTTAAATCGTACTAATATTTCACAGTTATTACTGTTATTACTATATTTTTAATCAAATAAATGCAGCCTTGGTGAGCTTAAGAGACTTAAAAAAACTTTTAAAAACTTTTGATGGGTAGTGTAGGTTTTCAGGTCAAATGTATTTATTCATTTAATTAAATTAATAATTTTTGTATAGATTTGGGCTTTTTTTATATACTTCTATTGATCAGAACATGTCACTCAAACCGGTATCAACTATGTGAGCTACACAGTTCCAACATGTCTTTTGCACAGCTCTGACCTGATCTATTTGTGAATTAAAATAAATGACGAGCTCAACTTCAAATGAAAAACCGCTAACATGACAGTATTTAGGCTATTATACAATATGCTTTGGAAGCAAAAACAAAAGCAAGCCTCCTTTGACAGTCACACTTTGAGCAAATCCTTTTACGCTGAGTAGTACTACGGTTGGTCTTATCAGCAAATACACAGCGTGAAGTCCTAATCCTATTGAATAATGCAGATGAGGGGCGGCCCACAGACAACGCTTTCTCTTCATCGCTCGACCGCTGCTTAGTGTGCTATGCGACCCAACCACCTCCAAACTGCATCTGACAGTTCAGACGTGTGTGTCAGAAGATTCAAATACACGGCTAGAGGGAAACTGGACTGGCCGTGAGGGACAGAAAGAGAACAAGAGAGGATGTGTGCTTGTGTTTAGTGAAGGAGTGTACTGGAATAACACCCAGATAGACCCACATACACATCTCATACAAGACGAGTGTATCCAATTACACAAAACGCACGCTCGAACACACTCTACAAACAGCCAGAGGCTTCTACAGGGAGTGATGCTAGAGTCACTGCTGGATTATAAAACACGACTTCTATCTGATTTTGTGTCATTTTACGTGACCTTTAGATGATTTCGGTTTGTGAATTTGGGTGTAAATCGGTTATGTTCCTGAAAAAAATAAAAATAAAGTGGTACTACTATGGTACAGTGATGGTATCAGTTAATAATCCCATGTACTTTACAATATATAATAAGGTACTGACTGATAGCCATATTCATTAGCATATTTTACAGTCCTGTTCTGCATATACATAGTATGTACTTATTATAGTAATTACAATATCTGGGTAATAACTAGGTACTAACCTTGATCCTGCCTTTAAACCTAAACTCAACCCATCATATTACCAGTACTTTCTTAGATAAGTACACTGTAAGTACACTTAAGTGCACATACTGTAAAATAAAGTCCATAAAAAAAGAAAATGGAATTTAAAATGCATTTCAAGGGTTAGTTCACACAAAAATGAAAATTCTGTCATTAATTACTCACCCTCATGTCATTCCAGACCCGTAAGACCTTCGTACATCTTCAGAACACAAATTAAGATATTTTTGATGAAATCCGATGGCTCAGTGAGGCCTTCATTGCCAGCAAGATAATTAACACTTTCAGATGCCCAGAAAGCTATTAAAGACATATTTAAAACAGTTCATGTGACTACAGTGGTTCAACCTTAATGTTATGAAGCGACGAGAAAACTTTGTGTGCTCCAAAAAAACAAAATAACGACTTTATTCAACAATATCTAGTGAAGGGCGATTTCAAAACACTGCTTCATGAAGCTTCGCAGCTTTACAAATCTTTTGTTTCGAATCAGTGGTTCGGAGCATTAAAGTCACATGATTTTAGTAAACGAGGCTTCGTCACATCATAAGTGTTTCGAAATTTCAACGGTTCACCACTGGGGGGCGCGACTTTGGTAGTTTGATACACACTCCGAACCACTGATTCAAAACAAAAGATTCTTAAAGCTTCAAAGCTTCATGAAGCAGTGTTTTGAAATCGCCCATCACTAGATATTGTTGAATAAAGTCATTATTTTGTTTTTTTAGGGGACAAAAAATATCTTGTTGCTTCAATAACATTAAGGTTGAACCACTGTAGTCACATGAATTGTTTTAAATATGTCTTTAATAGCTTTATGGGCATCTGAAAGTGTTAATTATCTTGCTTTCAATGGAGGCCTCACTGAGCCATCGGATTTTATCAAAAATATCAAAAAGACGAACAAAGGTCTTACGGGTGTGGAACGAAATGAGGGTGAGTAATTAATGACAGAATTTTCATTTTTGGGTGAACTAACCTTTTCAAGGTATTTTCTCAATTAAAAAAAAAAAAAGACAAATCACAAACTGGTGTCAAAATCATTCACTTCTGGTCAAAATGATTTTGAAAGAACTTTCAGCAAGGCTGCATTTATTTGATTAAAAATAGTTAAAACAGAAACATTGTGAAATATTAATATAATTTAAAATAATGTTTTCCATTTTAAAATGCTATTTATTTCTGTAAGTTGAATTTTCAGCATCATTACGCCAGTCTTCAGTGTCACATGATCCTTCAGAAATCATAAAAAAAAAACGCTGATTTTGTGCTCAAGCCACATTTCTTATTATTTATTCTTATTATATGTTGAAAACAGTTGTGTTGCCTAATATATTTTTGTGGAAACAATGAAACAGTTTTTTCAGGATCTTTTGATGAATAGAAAGTTCAAAAGAGCAGCATTTGTTTAAAATAAGAACACTTTGGTAACATTATAAAAGTCTTCACTGTCACTTTCAATACATTTTTAATGCATCCTTGCAGAATAAATGTATTTAAAAAAGTAGTGTATAGATGGATTATTAGAATGATAAAGATGTCACATTTCGATTTTTACTGCTGACACCCTTCCTGTACAAAACACACCCAATTCCTGTTCTCAAAGATACCCAAAATTGATCACATATTTAAGTGCACTATAAAGGTTGAAATGTTTCTTATGGTTATAATATTACTATAATGCCTGTAATATAGTAATATATAGATATTAGAGTTTAAGATTATTTCAATTTAAAAATTTAAGATTATTTCAGTTGAAGGTGGAGTGCATGAGGTAAAAAAGACGTTTATTTTTATAGCAGTTTAACAGGTGTGCGACGTGTACGAAGGAGGGGAAGAGAGAGATAGTAAGCTGTAAACTTTAGATAATTTATGTAGCACAACGGCATAACACTTCACTCTTCAGGCTTATCGCACATCACTAAGCAAATACCTTGACAGTAGAAAGATCATGCAAAACCTCTCGTGACCGTATGAGCGTTGATGAATGTGTGTATATTAGTTTGGATGAGTCGTCTGACTTTATGGCAAGCTTCAATATAAACGTTCAAGGGAATTAGCAGTCATGCGCATTAATGTGTTAAACCGTATTCTTCCAAAACCTGTAGAAACCAATTACAGCCTTCAGATAGGACTTAAGTGCAAGTATTTCATTATGTTCAAGTCAATTTTATGTGGAGCTGTTTTGTGTGTCTGCCTCTATTCTCAGGTGTGTGGGAAGCTCACGGAGCTCATTAGAGCCGTTTCATCCCATAAACACAGTCCAGTCCAGACCTCAGGGATACGGGGGTTCCTCTGCTGTTGCCAGGCTGATCATGTGTCTTTTTAGGAGTTTTGTTGTTCTTTTTGCCAGTTCCTTCTGCTGTTTTATGTTGTGATTTTTTGGAGGATGTGTGTCTGAACTTGAACTTGTTGTTTTAATGCACACATTAAAAAAAAAAATGCATCCTCTTGTGTCTGCAAATCCTTAACACAAGCTTTGTTTTTAAATAAGTTTCTAGAAAGGTGACTTTAGCTGTGAGCTCTTACCAGTGTGTCATCACTGCGTGCCACACTCATGTTGCTCCTAGACAGGAAGGAGCGGGAGAGCCGGTTACACAGAGAGATGAGACGCACCGATTGCTACGGAAAACAGATAAAACAAACAAACCATATTAAATGATGATATGAGAAAGATGATATTCATGACACCATCTGTAGAATTTGTAACAGGCTTTTTTATCTAAAGCATCAAAACAGCAATTAGAACTCTTCTCAAAAAGAATAAATGACATTTCAACTCTTTAAATAAAATATTAACCAACTATTATGTGTTTTTTGACATGAGCTTAATTCTGAGCATGAGGGCACTGTACCTATGTGCGTGCTTCTTTGTTTCATAGCTCCAAGGGTTTGTTTTTCCATGCTTTTAATAGTGTGTGTGGAAATAATGTGACTTGTTGGTGTGGCACATAATGCTGACTGAGGGCACAATACCGATCACGCTTTATGTCAAATGTCTGGCTAACATAACGTCAATGTCTCATAGCAAAACATGGTTAAAAAAGAAATGAAAAAAGCACCTTCCACTTTCTTCTGGCAGCAAACTTCTTAAATTTCTCCATATTCACAGCTGATTCCTTACGACTCAGTGCCTGCTGCGTGTCCTTTGGCTTAAAAAAAAAAGAGAGTGACAGATTTAACCAATATTAAGGTTATAAAACGTTTGAAACGTGCTTCATATGTAGTGGTTGTTGGACAAACCTTGATCCAGGGATGTTGAAGACTGTCCAGGATTGTCATTCTTTTTCTGTAAAAATGAAAACATAATTTCACTGATAATATTAATTTAGTATATGTAATAAACGTAGGCAGGCAGTCTGTGAATGTCTCTTCATCATGATACTTCCCATTTAAGCTAAAAAATAAGCTCTTACAAATAAGCACATAAAGGACAACCTTTAGAAGAAACTAGAAAGCATTCAATATACAAATTGAAAGATGGTTATCACACTGTGCACACAGATGGAATTGTGGGATTGGGTTTTGGAATGTTGCATATCAGCTTTCGTGACAATGTTTAGGCCTAAACAGCATTTATGCTGTGAATGACGCATTTTAGTGAAGTACTGAGGGGACTTCCTCAGAACTAGTTTTAGTTCTCTTTAAAAAAAAAAAAAAAATCATCAGAGGTCCACAGTGTAAATAAAAATGAAATGAGAGCAGTCAACGACAGAGATGCAATTTTGTAGACAAATATGGAACCTAATCAACAGGAATTAATATCTCCACCTTCTTGTGCAAAGCACCTGTTCCTTTTTGTTGACAACCACATCCTCAGTTAGTATGATTTGTGGTGAATGTTTTTTGCCGTTTTCACAGATTCAGACAGTATAGACAGTAAATTTACAAACAGTTAATTATTATTAATATTACTAAAAACTTTTGTTTGATAACCTTATTCGATTTTTGTATATTTTCTACCTGTTAGATCAAATATTTAAAATATACTGTCTTTATGTTATTTCTACATTAATTTGGAGATTAAATGTGAAATTTTTATAACAATATAAAACTATAAAAATATAAAAACGTATATTAAAAACTTTAATGTTAGGTGCGATTAATTACGATTAATTACAGAAAAATGTGCAATTATTATTATTTTTTTTTAATCGAAACAACTAGCCTCAAAACCCTACCAAACGACCTCTAAACATCAGAAGCTACTTCAGTGGTCCTCACTTTGGATCTTTGATCAATAACCGTGCAATGAAGTCTTTGGCCAGAACACTGGTGTTGCTGAAGTACTCCTCATCGAACTCGTAGTCCACAGCTGACACGTTAGCAAGTGTCTCCTGCTTATTTTCACCCAAGAAAGGTGAGGCTCCACTAAGCCTGAAGATACAGAGAAAAAAGAAACCATTTTATCTACCATTTATTGAATGTGAAGGTCTTCAGTATAGCGGCATTACACAAAGTCAAGTTTGATGTGAATGTCTGATGCTATGATATTATAAACTGCAACCCAGCATTTACTATTAAAGTGTGAGAAAATCAGCAAAGGCCATTTAACACATAAATAATAACAACTTTATTATACGTGCTGTGTTCCATTTTTTCCTTTGTGATGATAATCTCTGTTCTAGACCATAGTACCAGAGAAACATCTGTTCATACGAGCTGTATTTCCACTATTATAATTAATATTTATTGCTGTTACTAATTAAAAAACTTAACTGATAAATATGTGGGGTGAGAAACACTATCAGGAGATAAACTTGAATAAATATTGTAAATATTGCTGGATTATTGTAAAGTTACAGAAAAGTCTCAAAGTGTGAGAAAAAGAAATACAGGTAGAACAGGAATGCAAGGAGAGCGACAGGATTAGATGTGACAATGCTGTGCAATATCTACCTGATAAAAAAGCTCTATTTTTATTTGCCAATGATGAAAGAGGAGTGGGAGGAACAGCCCTGAGATAGAACTTTCCAACTCTCTTTAGACTGCTAATATTAGCACATGTTGATGGACGGATAGTGATGGACGGATAAGATGGAGAAGAAGACATTTTTTGGATCAAATGTGGCTCAAGCAATCCTAAAAGTAGGCTTAAATGTAATGATCTTTCTGTAATGTAATTTCTTTTTTTCCTCTTTTGAGTATAGGGTGAAATATGAGTCAGATATTTCCTGACAGTTTCCATGAGATTCACCTATGTTTATGTCAGAGACATGGGGATTTGGTTCCCATCAAAAAAGGAGGGTCCCCTCAGGTCTTATCACAAGCAACAGGCAAGTTCCATTGTTTATATTGCTCTGTGATATGCTTAGTTCCCTTTCACTAACACACACACACACACACACATGTATAGAGTTAACAGCAACCTCAATGTTTCCACAGTAAGACCAACACCAACTTTACAATTAGACACTGCACTTAGAGGTTGCGCTAATAATCATTATCCATCACTTTGATGGACTGGGTTATAAATTCCATGTCTATTTTTGTATGGCAGTAAAACACTGTACTGCTTGGTATTTTTATGTGACCTTGATATCACAAAAACTTCAGTGACAAGAGCTCTTTCAGCCTTATCAAGTGCTTGGATTTTTCTTTTTTTTATCTGTCAATGTTATTAAAATGTGGTAAATGACAGAGAAAAACTGTCAATGCAACCTTTGACTGAGCAGCTCATGGAAACACCAATGTATGATGCAGCACTTGGCTGGATGGAAGATCTTACAGTTCAAACATCAATCATTATGAGAGTTATAGAACGACAAGAGTTTATTCTGTGACCCTAGCTGATACAAGCCTGCAAATTAAGGTAATGAAAACTCTTGTGTCTAATGAAAATTTAGTTCAACTTTATTTGTTTCATATTCAGCTAAATTTGAACACCAAGCCTTCGGAAGCCTTTTACTGTGGAATATGATTACAGCCATGCTTTGAGAAAAATAATTCAGTTACAAAAATGGATACTATTTACTGCCTAAGTGAAAATCCATAAATGTATTCCAATTTGATTTGTAATGATATATACTATATTTACAACAACACTGATGATTATGAATACTCACAGAATATAAGTGATCACCCCAATGCTCCTAGAGTTAGACAGAAATAAAAACACAGCATTAGCATAGGAAGTGAGCTAACAGTGAGGTCAGATAATGATATGAGATAACGGTCATTCTCACCACATGTCTGCCTCCAGGCCAAGAGGCTCATAGTTTACCACTTCTGGAGCTGCAAACCAAAAAACAACATAGAAGAGATTGGGGTAAGCTGTGCCAGTTTTGACTTAAGTAATCCTATTGGCAAAGAGAACTGAGAGCTAAAACTTATACACCTAATTATATTTCAGGATGTCTGCAAACCAAAACTAAACAAAACAAAACAAAACCAAATCAAACCAGTTGCATCTTATGAAGGAGCAAGTTGAATAGGTAGGTAAACATTCTGATTTCAAATAAAATAAGAACACAACTGAGAAAAAAAATCTACTAATGCAAATCACATACAAATCTCGTTCAATCAAATTTTGCTGTATATCATTCACATTTTCATACAACCAGGATATTTCATATTTGAATGAAATGAAAGAAACAATATCTATAGTATATGTTATAGCATTTCATGCATTTGAAAGTAAATCCTACTATAATTTTTAAAGTCTGCATGAAATTAAAATTGACCCCATTATATTGTTAGCGCACATTACTAGTCTTGTGGTAATAATTAATCTGTGCAAGTTTATCCACAGAAAAAAAAAAATCTTTGTAAAATGTCAAAATCAGAAAATTTCTCTGATTGCCCCAGCCCTGCCCTCTATTTGTTCTCATTCAATACTCCGATTTACTCAGTAATACGTCACAATACTGAAGTAAGTTGGCTGCAAATTCCAGTTTATACTTTCTTTAAGATACTGACATGTTTACCCTGAAGCATCTGACATACTTTACACCACAACAACCATTTTGGGAAAATGCTTTATTAATAATCCATTACTAATCTTTAGCCAAATAATTTACATGGTTTTATATATCAGCAATTCAGACCTGGATAAGTTTGCTTAAAAGTAATTTTATCTGCCATACAGAAAATCTATTTTGACATACAAAATACAGTTTTTAGCATTAAAACAATGCTTTTCACTTGTGTGCATTTCTCAAACAGCTATATATGATAGCTATATATGAACTCTTTCTAAATATATGGTTAATGTGACAAAAACGATACACAGTTTGCAAGATGAAGGGGTGCAACACATCCTACCCCATTCTCCCTAACAAAAAGGCCTGCAAAAATGTCTAGAAATGCTAAGTTGATACCAGGATATTTTCGTAGTTTCTCACTGTGAGCTGTGAAATGAGTCATTGGTTTCAGAGGATCTCAATCTCTGATGTGTTAATGAGAAAACAAGGAAATAAGGCTGAGGTGGGAGAGATGCTGCTGCTCTCTATACCTTAGATTTACTATTTGTCTTATCGTGCACTGTCTGGATTTGGTCATTGACCAGGGATGCAAAGAAGCAAGTTGCTCACTGACCCTAAGGTTAAAAAATAAATAAATCAATGGAGTCATGTCTGTGTAATGGGCTAATTGTTTAACTACTGGGACTGTTTTGGATTAGTGTCTCTAAGACCATGTGTCTAGCTTGACGGATTCTCCTCCATGAAGCCTGATCGTAATTTTAAGCACTGAAATAGACTGCACTGTGGGGAAGCTGGAACTTGACCATGGCCTTTAGCACTGTCTCTGTATTAAGACTGCTGTATCATCACTGCCTGCAGCCATACTGGCTGCCATTCAGGTAGGACTGGATGTGATGCCAGTGGCATGGGATAGGGGTGGCGTGGGTGTGCATCTCTGTGTGCTTTCTGGGATTGTTTAGGACTTGTTGTTGTAAAATTTGATTGAAAACACATCAGAGCTGACTTATATTGTTAAAATAAAAGCAGTAAGATTTAAGGAGAATTGTTATGTAGATGTACACAAAATACCAACCAAACACATAAACACAAACTACCAGTTAAACGTCTGAACACACATGACTAAAATAATGTTTCTTAACATCTTAAAAGCTTGTTAATCTAAAATCCTACTCTTAAAACACAAGAAAACGCATGTCTATGCATGACTTTCTTTACAAAATTGCCCAGTATAATATATAACACTTAAGTTTAAATATTTGCAGGATTCATTCGATCACAAAGCAGTGATCCAAGGTGTTTCTTTACAAATATGTCAGGCTTATGGTTCAGATTACACATGACCATAACAATAAGAGCGGGTGTAATTACAACACATCTCTATAGACTGACCAGTGGATGACACTGACCTACAAACTCCGGGGTACCAAAGATGTTTTTGAAATCGTTGCCAAAATCGATCTTGTGGGCCAGGCCAAAGTCAATGAGCTTAATGCGTGGGTGAGGCACACTCCGGTTTAACAGCATGATGTTCTCCGGCTGAGAGAGATGAGAATAGAAAAAGAATTGGAGGGAGAATGCAAAAGAGAGAATCAGAGGAACTAATGATAGGTACAGAACAAAAACTCAGCAGCAGAGAGGGAGAGAGCGAGAGTGCAAGAAATCTGCCATAACACATGGAAATCACATGCAAATCTACAGAAAAGTTCTCTAGAAAGAACAGGCATACTCAAGCATGGCAGTAACAGATCCCTGCCTGGACATTCCATAGAAACAATACTTCCTTCAGTGGGCTTTATTCATGCACGGACTAATCTCTTAAAAGCTCCAATGACTTCAAAATATTTAACAGAAATGTTAAGGAAAACTGTGTGGATGGCTGCTCTGAAAGCAGTGGATCTAATTACATAAACATTGTTGCTGGAGTAACACGAAGGATTAGACATAAAATGATAATAATGAGAGACTCAATGACTGTTTGTCTATTTCATTTTAGGTCACAGTTAAGTTCATCAACGTTAGTCAGTTAGACTGGTTACTCAGGTTAAGTGATTTTAGTTGTAAGTAAAAACTCAATCTACATCTGAAACATTCAAATCAGTTACTAAATAATTAATGCAATTTAGCAATAACTCCTTTCAAAAACTACATAGGGAAAAAGTACTGAATTTATGACCATCCCAGCTCTGGGACACACAGCAATTATGTAAAAGGTGGAAATGAGTGGATAACCAGCAGGGAGGATAAAAGCGCCTCAATTGATTTGTTGTGGCTGGTCTACAACAACGTTAATCACCACAGTCTGGCATTGGGGTGAAACTTAAACGTGTCTCAGTACCTTCAGGTCAAAGTGGGCAATCTGTTTTGAGTGTAGGTAACTGACTCCATCCAAGATCTGCTTGAGGAACTCGGTGGCCTCCTCTTCACTCAATGACTCCTTCTCAGCTAGAAAGTCAAAGAGTTCCCCACCTGCCACACTGTATAGAGAGAGGACAGATGTTGACACTTGTAATAGAGCTAGTTATTTAACCAGGATAAAATTAAATCGAAATAAAATCTCTTTTGCAAGAGTGACTTGGACAAGATGGCATCAAAGAACACATTAAAAAATGATATACAACTGCCAAATCCAACACAGGCTCATTGGAAAAACGTACCTCTACTTACATTTTTGTAAAACACAAAAACACAAACAAATCACTGCAGTTTCAAACTGAAATGAACACTAGGGGCAGTAAAACAGCAACAACTTTTATGCCTTTTCACTCAAATTTATGATTACGTTCATCTGTTTCGGATAAACCTGAATACACTTTTAGCACCACTCACTGAAAGTTTCACTATGAAAATGTTGTGAAACATGCAAGACACAACATAATATTATCATTTCGCAGAAATATTACCACAGGTATGTTTTTTCCAATGAACCTGGGTTGGCCAAATCACACCTAACATGCCAGATAAGGTGTATCACTTAAGGTGTATCACTTAATTTTCAATGTTTAAACAGAGACAAGACAATAAATAAATAAAGTTAAATCTTAAAATGTGATTTAGGCGATTCTTTTGGGAATCAGAGACCCTACAAATCAGGATTTACCGAATTACATAAAGGAACACCAATAAAGTAATCTGAGAATTAAATCTGCAATAAAAAAGATATGGCTATGGTGTAACAAAAAAATAATCACCTAGAGTGAGTCTGGCTTATTAAGCATAAGAACCAGCCTCTCTAATAGTTCTGAGAGATTGACTCTGGCAGAAATGGCTGCTGGCAGGGCTATAATCATGGCTTCTGGGAGAGGACCAACAGGATCCGGGCATATATTTATTCAGTAGAGGGAAGCTGCAAACCAGCTGCACCCTGATGACATGATAACGTTTGCTGCTAATGGTGAGGCTGAGCAAGTGCAGTGACGAGCCGCCCAGCTGCAAAAACACCAGGGGCAGATACGTCTCTATTCCAGAGAAGAACAACACCAGCCCCCGCCCTGAGCAACACAAGTCTCCTAGTCAGATTTTTGACTTGCAGCATAAAGTCTAGTCATCATTGCAGCTTGTTCTGGGCAAGAAACTACTTAATCAGCAAGAAACCATCTGATGGACATATAAAACAAAAAAACATTTAAGATGGGTTATCTGAAATAGATTAAACTAAATTAAATTAATTCTACCCTGCAAATACAACTTTGTTTTCAGGCAGTGACGGTCAGTGAACGGACTGTAGGCTGTCCGTGAGAATGCCGTCTGAAACTACAAAAACACATGATAGCTTGTAGCTTCTCACTTCTCAATATTGCTTGGGAGCACAACGGTTTTGAGAGGACGCCAAATGACCTGAAAATGAAACTTGACCTTCAGCTCCGAGGTCAGGATTGTGTGGTTATATCCTTTAGCAAGGTACTTAACTCCAGATGCCTCAGTTAGTAAACAAAATAGCTTCACTGCTGAGTAATGTGTAACAAATATGAGCTCAGAACATAGCTGCAGGGATGCCCTTTGTCAAAGAATATGAAGTAGCAAAGAAAACCAGTTGGGTGAGAAGACACTTCAAGAGGTTCTAAAGAAAGACACTTCCTTCACATAATCTGTCTAACAAAACATTTCTGCTGAAATGGTGAGGTTTAGCATTCCAGACACTAACTACATTAACAATTTTTTTAGTATTTATTTACTAAATGACAAAGTATCAAATTACATGGCTCATTAAAATATTTGCATACAACAAAAAAACAGAAAAACATTCTTTTCTGTTGCATGTAAAATGAATTACATGCAATGTAATGAGCGACTCAGTGACTGCTTGACTATTTTTAGTTTTGTTCTTTAGGTCACATTTAAGTTGCTTACAATGTTAGACTTCATGTTGATTTTCAGGTTAGACTGGTTACTCTAGGAAGTGATTCTTGAAGCACAATAGGGTAATACTACATCTTTACATTGTACAGCACCAATAGAGTGCATTAGTGCCTGCTCACTTTTTCAGCAGCCTTAATTCCAGAATTTTCCCATTAATTTTCCCACTTTTCATTAAAGAGTTATGAAACTATGAACCAAACCAACCAGCTACAAGGTGAATCACAACATCACAAACAATTATTTGAAAATTGTACAAAAAAATAAAGAAACAAGACATGGCTATGCACTTAAAGCACTGTTTATTTCATTTGTATCTCTGTTCTAATGTATTTGTGCTATTGCTTTTGATTTGTTTGCTCTTACTTTATTACTGATTGTTCACTTGTTCACTTGTCTTTAATAATGTTTGAACTTTATATTAGTTGGGCTAGTAGTTTTTGCTGTGGTATCAACTGAAAATAAGAAATATTGGTGCGATAAGCTTATTTAATAGAATACAAGGTTACAACAGTAAAAAGCAATGAAAACAATAACTATTTTATTATTATTATTATTTATTATTTACTTTTGTAGCGGGGCAGTGAAAATTTTGGCAGGGCAAGTAAAAATATGACCTGGGGCGGTAGAAAAAAATCCTTAGCATTGAGCCCTGACTTATAACTTAAAATAAACTTTGCTTTATCAGCCAAAGGTCTTTGTTTTTGTGCACCGGTATAGTTAAGACAGTACAAACATCAATACAAGTCTTTGCCATATGAACACATTGGCAGTAGTGTATGAATGTGGACAGCACAACAAGCAAAACTGGTTCATCTTCTCAATAAACTGGTTCTCCTCAACCCCCCACTGTTGACCTTGTGTTTGCTTTGTAAGTAAAGGCTGGTGCAACTGAATTCAGTGAGAAGCACTAGACAACTTCTTTTATAGATTTATTCATACTGTCAAGTTTCAGAGCTTTAAAAGTTCATGTCAGTT
Organism: Hypophthalmichthys molitrix; assembly: GCA_037950675.1. Lineage (NCBI taxonomy): Eukaryota > Metazoa > Chordata > Actinopteri > Cypriniformes > Xenocyprididae > Hypophthalmichthys > Hypophthalmichthys molitrix. The sequence continues at coordinate 25,751,031 of CM075496.1, read as the reverse complement.
GTTCATGTACTACTTACATCTATTACTGATTTAGTGATTTTACTGATTTAGTTTTTAATTGTGCCACAGAAATAAGATGAATAGAGGCTCTTAATGATTTCATGATTCAGTAAATGCAAGAAAAACAATGACTCACAGCTCCAGGATGAGAATGACCTCATTCTTGTTTTCAAACACATCGTGCAGGGTGATGACATTTGGGTGCTGGATTTCCCTCAAGATGCTGACCTCCCTCTCAATGTCCTCTTTGGAGACCCCTCGCCGACTAGATTTGCTGCGCCGCTTCTTGATAAATTTGGCTGCATATTCCACACCAGTGTTCTTATGGCGGCATTTCTTTACCAAGGCGAACTGACCACTGAAAAAAGAAAAAAAAAATGTGTTGTTATATTCAAGCACAAACAACCAAATATTCAAGAGCCTGGTCATTCTAAGCAAATTTATATATATACACACAAAACAAATATTTTAAACAATAAATAAAAATTCTGACCAAAATGGGACTAAATAAACATTTCAATGCAAACATCTAGACATTTAGCAGAGATTTATTGTGTAATAAATGTAGAAAAGCAATATTTGTGCATCCACACAATGCTCTAAAATTAGAAGGGAAAATGACACTTTTATGTGTGAATTCAGTTTTGCTCCTCTATAGCATATTGCCAACAGGCAGGACTCCAAATTCCCCTTTGACACGTTCCCATCTTAGTCTCCGTAAGCCACAACATGCATTCAGAACCACCGCCAGAAACCAACAGTCAGCCAAGCTGAACGGTCACAAATTGCCAACAAGATCAAGTCAGGCTGACCGTCACAATCACATTTAAATACTAATATCAAGCTGTGTACGAATGTAAGAATTTCTTTTGAATGACATAAATAAGCCTAATACTTCAGTATATTAAACGCAAAACAGCATGATAACTGATTTTCCCACATACTGTGGATATTCATTGCTGTTCAATGGTTGATATTATCAGGGTGGATAACAATGACTCCCACGCTACGCCATTCAAAGCCATCGCACCAAACACACCAGTATAATACACAAACAAGCACATTTGGTCCCCTGAAGCTTATAACTCTGCCGATCAAGCAGCATATATTGTGAGGAATATCCCAATAGGATCCTCTCAAAATGTTACAGCTCTGCAACATTTCTGGATCTTTTAAAAGAGGCTGTTATACAGCTGTTGGGAGGTTTCTTTCCACAGAAAAGACAATTGTTTTTGGGCAAAGAAACAAAAAACTAAACAACACGGAAAAGGAAAGTGGTCATTGCGATGGGGCTTTCTAATGCAAATACAAAACGCAGGGCCTCTATTCTTGCCTGCTCCACCTTTTGTCACCCAGACAGCAATCAGGCCCCACAGCAAAATGAGACAGTACATTTGCATTTTATCTGGGGCCTGAAAGGTTCGGAGAAAGCAGAGATCCTCGCTGTGTAATCTTAAAGGAATAGTTCACCCAAAATTGAAAATGGTGTCATCATTTCCACATATTAAAGTGAATGATGACAGGGCCTGTCAAGCTCCAAAAATGATAAAATTAGTTCATATGATTATATTCCATGTTAAATATTGTGAAGCCATATGAGCTTTGTAAAAGAAACACATCTCAATTTCAATTGTTATTCAATGATAATCTTCAAAAATGAAAATTCTGTCATTATTTACTCACCCTCATGTCATTCCAAACCCATAAGAGATATTTTTTATGAAACCTGATATCTGTCCCTCTGTTGAAAGTCCATTCCACCAAAACTATGATGCTTCAAAAAGTTCATAAAGACATTTTAAAAGAAATTCAAGTTATTCAAGTAACTAATAACAGAATTTTCAGTAACACTTTAGTATATATTTAGTATACACATATAAACTATTAACTACAACTTTTCCCTCAATAAACTCCTAATTTACTGCTTATTAATAGTTAGTAAGGTAGTTATTAAGTTTAGGTATTGGGTAGCTTTAAGAATGTAGAATAAGGTCATGTAGAATAAGGCATTAATATATGCTTAATAAGTACTAATAAATAGCCAATATTCTAGTAATATGCATGCTAATAAGCAACTAGTTAAAACACCCTAAAATAAAGTGTTACTGAATTTTCATTTCTGTGTAAACTATTCCTTTAACCACTGCAAGCAAATTATTGAGTCAGTATCGAGTTGAGTCCATTCACTAGCCAGAACCATCTGATCCAAATCATTCCGAACTGTTTTATGAACTGGATCAACCAATTCACATTAAAAGATTTGACTGATGAATGACTATTTTACATATAGAACATTGCTACTTCTCAGTACAGATGACAACACTGTCACTAAAAAAAGTCTTACATTTCGGTCTGTTCCTCAAACAAAGCTATTTCATATGGCTTCAGAAATCTTGAGTCATAAGGGACTTCCCCAATTCCATTATATTGAAAAGTGTTCTATGGAAGAAAGTGATACAGGTTCGGAACAACATTTTAATTTTTTAGTACACAAATCTTTTAATGAAGAACCAAAAATTCAAAAAAACAAAACAAAAACCAAAAATCATTGACTATCAATCAACTATTGCTTATAGTAAATTGTATTGTCATTTTTGTTGACTATTATACTAAACAATAAACAAATAATAATGTACACAGGCACAAGAGCTGAAATAAAAAGAGCTGAAAATCAGAAAGTCATGCCTCATGGTTTTGACAGCGTTACTTTTGGCATTCAGGCATGTCTAAATGCTTTTGTCAGCGACACTCCTCAGTGAGAGGAGGGCATGGGTCTTCAGCTGTGCCAGTTTCCATAGCAGTGCTGGGGGCAGGGCAGTAGGAGAGGAGGGGGTCTTGTCAGCTAGAAAGAGGCCTGTAGAGCACAACAGTCCACAGCAAACATCGTCACACATAGCCCGGCAACCGGCCGACAATAGACACGGCATGTTTTTCTCTTATACAAGTTAGTCCTTTTCAGAGCTGTTTCTGCCCGCTCTGAATGGGAGATGAGGCAAATGTGCGTATCAAGATGTCAGTGTAGCAGGGCTCATGCTCATGAAATCTGGAGCGCCATGGTGATGAAGAGCCATGAAAATCACAGCGGACTTTAAAGAGCTGGCCCAGAGGAAGTACTTTTTAGAGTGGGCACAAGATACACACACAAGATGGGCACAAGATTTGCACAAGATACAAGTTCCCATTATCAAGGCTGAAGCTGAGCTGGCATTCATCTAGTGTCTGGAGTGCTGCAAGTCACTCAGGCTTTGTCTTAAAGTTATATGAGTTTGGTTAAACTATTGAAGTTGTTGCTATATGTGGTTAAAATGTACTAGCAAATTCAGAGTGAAAAACACCATTTTTTAGGGTATATGAAACTTCACTATGAAAAGATGGATATCTGAATACAAAAAAACAAGAACAGTGTAAATTTCAGTGAATTGTGTATATTAGATCTAATCATGTTGGAATCCACATCCGTTACATTAATTACAGTTACTGGACTTTGCCCTTTAGCCTATAAGAGTCAAAACATTTTCCACAGTCATGGGAAATGCGACTACAGTACATCACAAGACCTCTTTTACATTGTGCACCAGAAGGCACAACTTCTTAGAGGGCTGATTACTTCTCTGTAAGATAAAGAAAGCACTGTCAGATAAAAATCCAGATTAAGTTTTCCAGATTCATAACCAGGATTACAACCTGGGACTTGCATCATGTAATGAGACAGAATGAAGCACAAAAATGTAGGTCAGTAACACTAACAATGACAGATTATAAAGCTGATCCACAATAATTAATATTTGTTCATATAGTGTGTTAAGAAAGTACCTTGAGGGAGTTTGAAGGTGAATCCAACATGCAGATGCAAGACCTGAAGTAGTAATATTGTTTAATATATGTTTGAGAAAAGACACAAACCTCCTGATTCAGTAAGAGTAGAAAGTGTTTAGTGACTTTCTGAAAACAACGATTCCTTCACTGTCTTGAAGGAATAGTCATTATTTACTCATCTTCTCATTTCACATGCTCTCATTTGTTGATTTTTCCCCATAAAACAAAAAGAAACAAATATGGAAAAGCTTTGTTTAAGTTTTTACCATACAAAGAAAACTGTTATACACTGTTTAAAGGACAGTAAATACATTTATAATGTTACAACATTTTTGTTATTTCAGGTAAACGCAGTTCTTTTGAACTTTCTTTTCATCAAAGAATCCTGAAAGTATAAAGGTTTCCACAAAAATAAAAAAATTATGACAATAATTTACAATATTATTGTTTTACTGTATTTTTTATCAAATAAATGCAGCCTTACCGACCCTTAACAGTAGCATATATCCATATGACTGTGTGCACGTATGGAAATGGGGTCATTCAGTCATACAATAGTTTTTGTATGAGGAACAGAATGAAATGTAAGTCATTTTTCACTGATAATCTTCTCCTTCAGTGAGCTGTTAATACAAGAACTGCTCTGACCAGAACAGATTTATTTATTTATTTATTTCATGTTTACAGCTTAACCATGAACTATTGTTGTAAGGGGAAAAAAAAAAAAACCTGAATGGAGATGCTTCCATTCATAACATATTTAATCCTTTCTTTCACAAAAGTAAGAAAGTCATATGGGCTTAGAACGACATTGAGAGTGAGAAAATAATAACTTCACTTTTGGCTGAACTATCCTTAAATATGAAAATGCATAACATTTATATAATAAACATCCGTAATCAACAGCTTTGTGGTGAAGTGATTGTGCAACATTCTCCTAGCAATACAGCCAGCATACACACCTTCTATATCAATATCAGTTCTGTATCAATTGTCATTTTATACTATTTTTTCCATCACAAGACATATTCTACAGATGCCAAGAGGCAGAGCAAAGACATGATAAAGATCTAATAAGAATAAATCAGAAACAGCCAAAAGGTCAAAATATGTTTATCATCAATAAATGGACAGGGGGAAATGTAATAGTATAACTTTGTAATGCATCTGGAGCAGTGCTCCATGGCCAGGTTATGAACAAGCCTAAATGTCAACAACCCCTTCAATGGAAAATCCCACTCTGTAATTATTCCCATAGGAGAGACCCCATGCTTTAAATGCAAGTTACACTCCCGCTTAACCTCAATGAGGCAAAATAGCCTATCATTAATAATGACTTAATTTGCATGTTTAAACCTAAAGGACGCATCAAAAATTATGTAAACAAAGAGGGCCAACAAACTCAGCTTTTACGCCCAGACACACACTATTGCGAGGGATTATGTTGTTCTTTGTTACTTCTTTGGAAAGAGGCTTCCAACTTTTGCAGTGAAACTTGAGCCAGGTTGTGGAGGAGGACTAGAGGGAGGGATGTGAACAGCCTCTGTTTCCCTTTTGCGTCCTGTTTTCTGTGTACCTATTGCAGTCCGGGCCTGCCTGAAAAGATCTTTAGACCAGGAGAGCCAAGAAAGAGAGATTTGCATTACTCAACACAAATGGGTGAGAATGCTGATTTGGAAAACCACATTTGCAGAATGTGTGTGTTTGATTCAGCACCACATTTATGATGATTGGGCACTCGTCTCGTGAAACCCTTATTGCGAGGATCACTGTTTGTTGCTGATTTACTGCAATCCCCATGCATGATGAGAAGAACATGAGTTTTCATAGCTTCATTATACTATTTCCTATTATTATTTATTATTATTTACTATTATTTTTTTTGTATTTACTATTACAGTGCTTTTCTTAATTTTTTATGTCTTTTTTTTTCTCCCACTACAATACATAAATAATAATAATAAAAAAAAACACTAAAATAACTAAAACAAATGTATGTGTACCTAAACACATTATCCATTCATTTAATATAATGTAGTAATTCAAGTAATTTAATTCCAGAATGATCATTTTGGCTGTATGAGTCAATCCCTCTACAACTCATACAAGTGCAGAGGCGTATTCCCACAGGGGAACACTTTGTTTGCAGGTGCTTTAGTCTTTTATGTAGCCTGCTATCTTCTGAATACTCAATTATGAATCATTTTGAGCTTTTTGAACAAAAGTGTATGTCAAAGGCAATTCTGGGTTGCAATGAAAGCAGACTCTTGCCCTGTTACATTTTGTACGAAATGCAAAATAACAAACTGCGCAAATAAGATCAGAGATGTTCCTGTCAGATGGGAAGCCTTTGTCATGACAGGTTGAGGATGAGCAATGAGCAAATATAAAAGGTTGGTAGGTAAGAAACTCTGAAAAATTAGAGATCCTTCACTAAGTGGTGGGTTCCTAATGAAAACATAATGCCAGGTGCACTCAGTGCCATTAGCGTAACACACACGGACAGACCTAACCAGCCAGCACTGCTCTGGATGAATATTTAAGTGGGTTAACGTGGTCTGAATACAGATTCCTTGTGCCTGGCTTCAGGCAGGATTTGAATGTCATTGTCAAAATCCCCAGCATCAGCCTGACCTGGTGTCATGGCAAAATCACCTATACGACAATGAAGATGTAATGATCACGGCCGAATAATGAAGAAGGGGGCTGATCGAATGCCACTATCTCCAGGGCTTGTTCCCTTTTTCTTGGTTTCACTATTGTACATCTGTTTTACTTCATTTTGGTGCATTTTCTTCCAAATGACCCTCCCTCCTGTGTGAACACCAGTCCAGGTTGCTATTATGATTCAGAGCACCTTTGTTGTGCTGCACAGCCATTATGCAGCATTTTATCCACCGAGATACACAGATGCCTCATCTCTTGCTGACCAAGGGAATGAACAGCCTGTTTTGAATTATATTTTATTCTATTGCATATTCTAAATGCTCACAAATAGACAAATCTGCATGTTTAAACCCAAAGCACACTAAATCTGTGTCTATAAATATAGCAACCATTATCAGACACGATCAGACGATACATTCACACTGCAGAAAAAACAAAACAAAAAAAAAAAAATTTCTAGTCATGTTTGGAGCATTTAAAGGGAAAGTTCATCCAAAAATAACAACTATGTCATTAGTCCCCCTCTTCATACAAACTTATTACAGGTTCAGACTACACAATATTTTTGTCTCTTACTGTCACTGTGTCATATTATACAATTTTGACTGTTAAATTATGTCTTCTCGTGGACAAGAAACCTTTCAGACTACACATTGCTTCCCCGTTGCTTGCCGTCTTTAACAACGTATGTGATGTCATTGAGAAGGCAGAACTAGTGACTGACTTCCGGAAACAAGAACATAAACGTTTAGCAAACATGCTACCGAAGCGGCATTTTAGCTTAATGCTAATTCCCATAATTACTGGGTTGTTGAAGTGCCTCTGCTATCGTTTACCAGCATTTATCTTTTTTCTCTCTGTTGTGATAGTCCTTCGAGGAACATCATACTGTTGCCATAACTCCACGAACCTTTCCTTTATTGCATAATTCCAGCTAGCAGCACCAATACCATCGTCCCAAGTTTGAAAGCGGCGTACAGATGAGCTTCTGTTCTCCTATTGGTCCAAGTCACAGATGTGACGGAACCCATTGTGGAGAACCGGGAAAATAAATTCTTGCATCGCGATGCCCATTGTCTTTTACGTATCACCACGACACCCTACGTCAAAGGAATCATGCCAAAAATGGGATGATATGATTTAGTCTGAACCCGCCATCAAATGGCATTCTTCTGTGCAACAAAAGAAGATATAATGCAATGTTCAAGCTGCTCGTTTCCATACAATGAAAGTGAATGGTGAACATGAATGTTAAAGGATTAGTTCACTTTCAAATTAAAATTTCCTGATAATTTACTCACCCCAATGTCATCCAAGATGTTTGTCTTTCTTTCTTCAGTCAAAAAGAAATTAAGGTTTTTGATGAAAACATTCCAGGATTATTCTCCTTATAGTGGACTTCAACGGACCCCAAAGGGTTGAAGGTCAAAATTACAGTTTCAGTGCAGCTTCAAAGGGCTTTAAACGATACCAGACAAGGAATAAGGGTCTTATCTAGTGAAACGAGCTGTCATTTTCTAAAAAATAAAAATAAAAATGTATATGCTTTATAAACACAAATGCTAGCATTGCAAATGCTTCCGCCAGATCGCCTTCCGTATTCTTCCGTATTCCGTAAGCTTACGTTGTATGTCTTACACCTTCCCTGTTCAACGGAACTAATGCGCCGCCAGTTCCATTTTTCCATAATTTGAATAAGGAAGGCGTTCTGGCGGAAGCTAGATATTTGACTTGTTTAAATATGGATATTTTTTATACAAACGCATCGCTTCGCTTCAGAAGGACTTTATTAACCCCCCGGAGCCGTGTGGAGTACACATTTATGATGGATGGATGTGGATGGAGGCACTTTCTTCAGCTCATAGTTGTGGGTCCCATTCACTGCCATTATAAAGCTCAGATACATCAGGATATTTATTAATATTTCTTTGATTATGTTCATCAGAAAGAAGAAAGTCATATACACCTAGGATGGCTTGAGGGTTATTAAAGCTTGGGCTAATTTTCATTTGAAAGTGAACTAATCCTTTAAGCAAGATTTTTAGTGAATAACAACTCCGGCTTAAGAAAATATGGATGGATGGATGGATTTGAGCTTGACAGTCCCTGGTACCCCTCCACACTCAAAAACAGCTTGGACATTCTTTAAAATATCTTCTTATGTCTTCCACAGAAAAAAAAAAAAAAAAAAAGTCATACCGGTTTGAAAGTAAATGATTTCATTTTTGTGAGAATTATCCCTGTAATATAAACTGGAGTAGAAACAATTTCCACTCAGAAACTGCTAGTAGATTTCACAAACAGTTACAAAGAAACAGCAAGTAACAGACTGAATTAAACATGAAATTTTGAAGTAGAAAAATTAAAATAGTATTTACCTGCAAAACATACTCAAATAATCTAAAAAAAAAACAAAAAAAAAAAAAAAAAAAAACGCAATGTTTTATTTACAACAGTGTAGTTATGTTCATATGTTCATTCAAAGTGATTGACCTCTTCTATTATCTATAACCCAGTTTGTCAATATTTTTGTATGCTACCTTGTAAGAAACATTGGAAGTCTGTCTGAAAGTTAACATGGCATCACGTCTAATGGTGTAGAGCAAATTCAAGTGAGCTCTTAGATAACCGTGCAAATATTTAATGACTACAATCGTTAAATTCTAAGACTGATCGAAGATCTCTACTACAAGACCTCAGAAGATCCACCCTCCTGCTGTTCTTAGACCAGGCTCAACAGAGCAATATGAAGAAAACGCAGCTGGAGGGCAGAATCCTTCTGTAATCCTCATCAAAAAGAGTGATGGGCTCATCAAAACACTTTAATACCAGATAAAATGTCAGCATATCACGAAGAGTGACCTTTGAACCCATTACTAAGCCTCATCGGTGACTGCTGACTCCTCTGCGTGTGCCAAAGAGAGAAACACTAGACCGAGCCACTTTACAAAGGGAACGACAATTAATTGCTCATCTTATTTGAAGCCATGTGAAATGTAAGCACACAGCAGTAAAACCTAAACACTGCATAAAATGCATTTGATATTGAATGACTGCAGAATATTGCTCAGAAAAGTGCACAATGAGACAGCTGTCAACACTTTTTAAAATGCAGACATTGTCGATTACGAAGGACACCTACCAATTTTGCACGCTAGCTTGCTCATTTGAGCGGGAAATTGAAAAAGGCAAAGGAGAACAAGGAAGCAGAAAAAAAGACAAATTCAAGAAACAGTTCATTTGAGTACAAACCACATATCGATATAAAAACGGGCAGACCACCAACCTTGGAACAAAATAAAGATGTACAATTCACAAGAGAGATCTGTGATGCTTACTGGAAAGAAAAAAAAAATTGAACCTTGACGGTAATTTTTTATTTATTTTTTTCTTCCAAGATGCCAAGTGAGCTGTTGGTTTTTTCCAGCTTTGGTTTCATTCCCTTCGGTCTCACCACCTCAAGGAGTCATTGTTAGGTGGCTTAGGGAATGTGTTTGCTCCCATCTTGCTTTTAGAGTGTTTACATTGTGGAAATGAGATGCATTTTCACCTGGTGCAAACCAACGTCATGCAAGCTTAGAATAGCAGCAGTGAGATGAAAGTGGTCTCAAAGGCCTCCATCCACATGCGTGAGGGGAAAACTCAGCCAAGGGTTTCAACTCAGATGGGATTCAACAACCAAATACAAGAAACTCCCAGGTACTTTTTGTTGGTTAATATAATATAAAAAGTTACTATAAGGATCAATCACATAAGCTGATAAAAAAAAAACCATAAGGTTTAAAACACATGAGCTTTTTCTTATTAATTTATTCTTTGTAATCATGTTGGTTTCTTGTGGTTTTGAAAAACATTCAACAATAAATAATCAAGTAAAAAGTAGTCACCCTAATATTTTTCTTACACCTTGAATGTATTTGAGTTTACATTCCTTAAATATTTACTTAATTATTCTTACGTTTTAAAATATACTTTTAAGGTAAAAACTTAATTACAAATAAAATATAATTCAATAAATATTATTCATAATTACAAATATAAATATATTTAAATAGAAATACATTCATAAATATGACATTTTAAAATCTTAAGTAATATGGCATAGTCATAGAAAGGTTAAATAATAAGACTTTCTTCTTGGAATTTTTTCTTTATGCCTGGGACTCTAGCGTACGTTCTGTTTCACTCTCATTGGCTATTGCTGGTATTCCATCAGAGGCAGTCTGATCAAGAGTCGAAAATATTAAACGTTTAATATTTATGATTTGGGATCGGAGAGGCTCCGACTCGACTGGGAGCAGTAAAATTATTGTAATGACACCACACAATTGAGGATTTTTTGGACAAAAGGTCAGTTGTGATAAGTCTCGAATTGGGCCACGCATTGTGGCCAGCATTAATTATGCTTTTTTTCTTCTGATATCATAAAAGAAATTAGAAATTACAAACATGCTCATCATAGAAGATTTCTATTCAAGTCAATGCAAGTATGAATTGAATTAAGTATTTCTGAATAAATAATAGATTAACAAATTGGTTGGATGTGGTTATGATTGGAGGGGAAAAAAGCAAAAAAAGGACAACATTAACACTATAGTGTACATTTCATACTGGCCTCTGCCTCGTCTGATTATAACTACTTTGTATAATCATGTCGGTTGGGTTTCGACCCCTGCAAGCTTTATGACAAAGCAGCTTTTGTGCCGGCCCACCATCGGCTCGTCAGGCTGTTCAGTGGGGTGCCTGACTGGTTAGCACAACACCGGCCCCCAGATTGCTTTCAACAACCCCCATATTATTACACCCAAAGAGCCCAGCGATAAGAGTGGCTCATAATCTAAGCCGGTCTGATCCATAAATAATTCTGAATTCTGAAAGCACTACAGTATCAGGATTATCATACAATTTATCCCACCATTTATTGAATGCCTTGCACTTTTGAACTTTTGAGCGAGGGAGACACACCTGGGAATATGGCGCTGTTTCAGTTACCCTCATTTCCTCTCACTTCCTCATGTCTCCAGTCCAAGCTGTTCTTTTGCGAGACTTAGAAAACAAAGTTGCCTCCTGGCAGCAGACCTTATGCAGCCTGCGTTCCTGCCAAACATCTACTTTTTGAACCATCATAAAGGCATGGAGTCTAACTTGGCGTGCTTCAGATGGTGGGGCACAGCATTAGCCTTGCTGGATAGCTGGGGCTTAATTAATTACAAAAGCTGTACAGAGAGTAGACTGAGCATGGAATCGACAACTAAGGTGAAAACAGCGTGAACGTAACAAATGATGAAGGCCCTGAGCCATAACAGGCTGCCAGTGATTTGCCAATATCAAACAAGGCCAATGAGCACTCATGTGTACCACACAAAACTATAGAAATTACTTGCATTCGATTTCAATAGAGTTTGCTATTAGCCTGCTGCTAAGCTAACAACGTAATAATCTAATAAGGGGCTCTTTAAACTAGGGATGCACTGAAATGAAAATTCTGGGCTGAAACCGAAAATTTAGGATGCATTTGGCCGAAAACCCAAACTAAAAATAAATAATAAATTAATAATAAATTATTTAATGATCAGCACTCAAATAGCTACAACTCAAACACTGTATAGCCTACAAGCCGCTTTATTGACGTCAAAACACTGACTGGGCGATTACATGAGACAGGATTCATTTCGACAAGTTGTAAGGTATCTTTCAACATACCTTCTGATGTTCACCCATGTTTACTTCATGCTGTAACTAGTAAAGAGGAAATGAGATGATCGGTTCATGTGCGCTGCCGCTTGAACTGAGCGATCTGCCACTACAGCAATCTGCCACGCCATAATAAAGAGGGCCAAAACTTCATTTATTGTTTGAATTTCAGTGAAATCGACAGAATTTTAAAGTTGAGACTTTGCTTCACATTAAAAGTAACAAAGCACAAAGCGTGGTGCGATTATTGGATGGCAGACGCGCTACAAATGTTTAGTGAAGTTTTGTTCACGCTGCGCATAAACAAAAAAAACAGCACAAACCAAAATGTTTTAGATTTAAGAAACCATATCATTACCGATTAAAATCGAGAAATGAATATTGTCAACCCAGAGTGGTCCGCTGAACACAGTCGAAACGTGCCACTGGAGAAGCAGTAATTAAACGTCTGTTTATGTCAATGATTTTGGCCCTCTAAAACCATTTCGACCCAAAACCGAAAATAGCCGTTTCGGTGAAAATTTCCCTTTTGGTGCATCCCTACTTTAATGGCTCAGTAATTTTTATAAATGATCAAAAGTCAAAACATCCTAGTGGACTGCAGTCTGAAATTTGATCAGAGTGCAAGTTTCTGTTTATTCTAGCCATAGTTCAGCTACACGTTTTTTGCAAGTCTGTGTATCATATAATACACACTTATATAATTATCAAAAGTTTGGAGTCAGTAAGAAAAGAGGTCTCTCATTCTCACAAAGTTAAAAAATTAGTAATACTGTTAAACACTATTACAACTATTTAAGAAAAAAATAATCTTTACCATCACCATTTCTTTTTTAGAAGTGATACATAGAAAATTCAAAAGAACCGCATTTATTTGAAAAAAAAAAAAAAAAAAAAAACGTATTTACTGTCACTTTTGATCATTTTGTCCATATACATATGGACAGTTTTTTTTTCTATTTCCCCCCTACTTCACACGTTAAACTTAAACAAGCTGTGAGTCGACATTTTCAACTCTAAAAAATAAACAAACAAAGTTTGTTCTGTCCTTACAAATGATTATCTGCTCAAATAAATGTCAGTTGTACTGGTTCCAATTGTGCATGAGTACAAAATACTTTTAGAATGAGGATATGCAAATTTTCTTGTTTAGCTTTAAAGAGAAAGAGGAAGAATTATGTTTTATTTTTAGAATTATTTTTATCTGTTCAGTATGAAGGTTGATATTTTCAATGATGTGAGTTTTCCCTGCTCAAAAGACAGCATTGCTGATTACCACCAACCAGATCAGATCACTAGTGATGGGAACAGCTTTCAGGATGTGTGACTGTGCTGTTCACTTACAGTGTGTCTTAAAGGGTTAAATTCACCCAAAAATGAAATTTCTGTCATTAATTACTCATCCCATGTCGTCCCAAACCCGGAAGACCTTTGTTTGTCTTCAGAACACAAATTAAGATATTTTTGATGAAATCTGAGGTTATCTGATCCACACATAGGCAGCAACAACATTAGTACCTTTCTGGACCTCAAAAGGTGCAAAGACATCGAACTAAAGACGAAAATACTTTTTGTGTGTAGAAACAAACGACTTTACTCAACAAATTTGTCTGTCCCCTGTCATACTGCTACGCTACTTTCGTTGCAGAGCTTCAGTGTTTACGTCCGAACGCGGGCTCAGTATTGTCCGGCTCCTGCATCAGCATCACATGCATGCGTTGTGCTGCTCACGTGACCAGAGCCGGCCAATACCGAGCCATTGTTCGGACGTAAACGCTGAAACTCTGCAACGAAATAGCGTAGCAGTATGACAGGGGACAGAAGAATTTGCTAAATAAATTTGTTATTTTTGTTCTTTTTTTGCCTTTCGCTTCATAATATTAAGGTTGAACCACTGTAGTCATGTTGACTATTTTAATCAATGTCTTTAATACCTTTCTGGACCTCATAAGGTGCAATGTCGTTGCTGCCTACTGTATGTGTGGATCAGATACCCTCGGATTTCATCAAAAATATCTTAATTTGTGTTCCGAAAATGAACAAAGGTCTTACGGGTTTGGGACGACATGAGGTTGTGTACTTAATGACAGAAATTTCATTTTTGGGTGAACTAACCCTTTAACAGTAGTCATCAGTCACAAGTAATAACTTATTATTAGTGAAATACCAATCTGGGTTATCTAGTTTGAAAGAAAATGTATCAGTGACAGTACAGTCTTCAGTACCTTTAGTCTTAACAGACTCATTGTTATCCAAGAAGAAACTGCAAAATTAACTATTTTAGAAATGCTGACTACACACATACAAACAAGTTAGTTACACCAATGCACATGCTGTCAGATCAATAGAGTGATTTTAACACAGCGTGAAGATCACAGGCCGTGGGCCAGGCAATCTGCCAGTTTTCCAGGAACCAAAAGCACTTTTGCTATCGATAAGTTACATTTAGCATATCGCTTTTACCGTAGTTCACTCAATGTTCCAATGTCAACTTTAGAGTTAAGGGACACATTTGGATTAAAAATGACCAAAGACAAACTCTGACTACATTTTTTGACAAAAATGTTCAATTTTAACATAATGAATGTGAACTGATGATAAAAGGATGTTAAAAACACTTTTTAAAAGCTTCAGTTTTTCCATTACCACCTTTAAAATGCCTTACAGGAACAAATTTAAAATCGAACTGAAAAGCATATGGTGTTGTAATGCAATGCCGAATGTGCTCAGTATAATCAGTATTTTCTGTAACTTTGTACTCAAAATACAACAAACCTCTTTTCCATTGGTGAACTGAGTTTTGTTTGGGTCAGAGAATAGTCTGTTGGAAGGAATCTGGCAGAGTCTGAACTGACTTTTCTAGCCCGCTGATCCGGTCCAAGTGTAATTAAATAAGCCTTGCTAGTGTCATCCCACGCAATAAAACGTGAACTGGGATTTAGAGAGTTTTTAGACTATAACACAGACACATTACACAAAAATCTGCCTACTATACCAATATTTCTCAGCACTTTAACAGAGTGAAAACATCTGACCAGAAGTATCAGCCATCAAAGCATGTCTGCGAAATGTTTGGTTACTCATATATGCTTAATGGCAATGGGTGGGCACACATCTATATATCTTAACACAAGAAATGAGCCCGTTTAGATGTGCATAATTTGAAATTATAATATGTATATGTGAGTCATATACTGGTTCATTAGCGAAAAATGAATGTGGGTGGACAGTTCAGAGAGAAAAGGGCCCACAAATCTTTAGCGCCCAAACTGCACGTTATGCAATATCTCTTAGTGCCATAGTGCCACACAGGAGTAACCAAGGAAACAGAGCTGTGGTTGGAGTAGAGCTGACACACTCTGAGGTTTGAGCTGAGGATATTAGGGCTTTAGAGCAAGATTGTCTGGGTTTGTGTGTGTACAATCAGCAGGAGCTGATAAGCAATCCTACTCAGAGACAGGTAACACTTAGACTAATATGGGCTTGCCAGGTCACACTCTGCATGAAACATATACTGCTAAACATCCCTATAAGAAAGCCACAAGCTCACATAATGTTTTTTTTTTTATTTATTTTTTTTAACCTATAATTTTAACCATTTGATGAAATTCTTCAATAAAAAAACTACACTAGTGTTCAATGTCTACACAAATGCAGATTTATCATCTCAGAATATTCATTAACACAAACTAATCAGCTCAGGGCTAGACTTCAGCAACAGGAAAATTAAAATTTACAATTGAAACTGTAAAATAGCAAAATAATTTACTTTACAGTAGTATTGCTTCAAATGTGTATATACCAATTTTGAAGTAACTGTAAAAATGTATTTTTAATACATAAAAAAAATCAACACATTATATTTTTCAGCGCGTCAAAAATACACGTCGTGTCAACTTAAGGCGTGTTACATCCACTGTATACATGGTGTAACTGCTCTGTTGTTTGATGAAACAAAACTCCTTTAAGGAATTGAAAATGACAGATTTGGTCACAAGGAAAAACAAAAAAGGCAATGACATGCAAAAACTCTCTGCACCTTCTCTTTTTTTTTTATTATTATTATTTATTACAGCTATCACTCTTAACTTCACTGGTTAAGGCAACTTGAAGGTAAAAATTACCTAAGGGGAACTCACTTTCATTGGTTGTCTCTGCATTGTGCAAATAAATAAATAAATAAATAAAACAGGTCATGCTTCGTTTATAATAATATATATTTATTATACAAACACTACCACTCAAAAGTTTGGAATCGGTAAGATTTTTAATGTTTTTAAAAGAAGTTTCATCTGCTCACCAAGGCTGCATTTATTTAATTAAAAATACAATAAAAACAGTAATATTGTAAAATATTATTAGAATTTAAAATAACTGTTTTCTGTTTGAATATATTTTATAAAGTAATTTATTCCTGTGTTGGCAAATCATTACTCCAGTCTTCAGTGTCACATGATCCTTCAGAAATCATTCTAATATGATGATTTGCTGCTAAAGTGGCATTTCAAAAAAAGAAAACAAATCTCTTTGATTGGTCCAGAAAGGCATTTGACATGTCAGTGGAATGTAATTTTGTCCTTTCAAGTGGATTTAAAGTCACAAAGAACACATTGTGCGAAGAGGCACCGGTGGCAAATGTGTATGACTAGGTCTGAAGTAGCCATTACTACTCTTGAGTGCTAAAAATCCGGCTATAACACAAGCTCACATTTGTAATTCAAAAAAAAAAAAAAAAAAACGGTTTAGCCAATCAGAATATCAGCATTGTCCGATTAATTGGACTTCTCCCATCAGCATTAAGGACCGTCTCACATTCAACCAATCAGACCTCATTTAAGGAAGCGTTGCTAATGGAGGAAGCCCCACAGATGACCGAGCCTAAATGATAGCTACGCCTGGAAAGAACTGGATAAATGGGTGGTTCCCATAGCAACCCAGGGGAGGAGACCTGAAGTCTGCTGCGGGCCTTATCTTCCAAATGCCCTAACGTAGACAGAAACTGACATTCACCTGGTTTCGACAAGCACTTGCTTACTGTCAAAACATGAGCGTTGAAAGCACATTCTGCAGCTTTAGTATTGACATCTTAACAGTAACCGAGGATATAGTAACTCAACCCCCTCCATAAAAGAACAATTATAAAGAAAACGAGAAAGCTTTTAGGAATGTGATTAGCCAGCATTAACTATTCTGGACTCGCTTCAAGCAGCAATATGAAAGAATTGTGACAATGCATCTCTTGCCATTTTAAATAGGGTCAAATACTTGGTCTAAGTAAAAACAAAGGATAAAAATGACGCTAAAAGGCAAATAAAATGACAAACAAGGCAATGACAATGGCTTACAAGATATGAAGAAAAGCACTTGATATCCAGCACAGGGAGTCTGAATTCCTTCCACGACATCACTTCAGCAGTAGCTTAGCAACAGCATTAACAGTGCTGGTGCTCTGAGATCTGTGAGAAAAATTCATAACATGTTCACACAAATTTACTGCTGAATATTAACAAATGTGCCTGAGGAAATGCGGTTTCACAGCTCTTGGTCAAGCCACCTTTAAAGTTCCAAGATGCAGCCAATCAGTCGCAGTATTTTGCTATTAAGAATCATGATTCAGGAGGGGGATTCCTATTATTCATATTCATATGCTAACACTTGACATTAAATAGCCCCATCATGGCTGATGCGCACAACCATTACGGTGACTGCAGCATAAAACCAAGCACTAAACGAAGAAGTGTTGCCTCTGGAAATAAAGTTGATTAATCCACTATGAGCAGTATATGTCCAAAATGATCCACTGTAGCAACACATCCTGGACTCTGCAAGAGGTCTCTTGTGTGTATGACAACACCGTGAAGTATTAACTCCAATAACCGGCTGTGATAAAACAGCATTTGTACCCACAATTATACCCACACAAGATGACTCTAGCAGGTAGTGAGAGAATATAAGAAAGGCATGATGAATGGTTTCAAAATGTAAATAGCACCATGCCATGCTCATTATGAAATAAAAACTGTAAAATTATTTAAATAATAGGACATTGTGGTGAATACAAAGCATTCATGTCTCAAACTAAGTATAAAAGAAATACAATTCAAATGTTATTAAGCAGAATATTATAATCTCACATTCCAGTCAAGTCAGCTGTCAAAGGAGTGGCACAAAAAGTAACCAGGTTTCTATATTTAATCGTGTATAAACAAACACAGGCCACCAGCTGTCAAGGAACTCAATCAAGGAACTCTACTTGGAGAAAGCTATCTGTCAGCATTATCATTCACTTCAGTGGTAGTTCCTCAGCTGGCACAGGAACCAAATTTGAATTCTGACATCTTTACTCATGGGTGTCAGGTCTGGACAATGTTTTAGAGCCAATCACCTGAGCTGTAAATATCATGGGACTATTCACTCTGAAGCCACAGGAAAATGATGGCTGACAACACTGACTGATTGGCTGGTAGTACTGCAAAAAGAGCACAGTCTCAAACGCTTTACTATCCTGTGCTGTGAAATTATGCATAAATGATGTCATATGTAAAACATCTAGGCCTGGTTTCTTCCCTAGAAAAAACAATACTGCAACTTGAGACAAAACAACAGCACTGACATATTTTAAGAAATATCAGTGCAAGCTGCTGTCAGTTAAAACAGCTCAATAATGCATTTTAGTCTGGGACTAGGCTTAATCCTTGTCTGTGAAACCAGGGTCTACTGTAATATATGGTAGGATCACAATTCTATCTGATACCAATAATTATTTAAATCTTTTGGCCAATAACTGATAAATGGCTGATTTTAAAATTCTTTAACATTTTGTGTAAATAAATTAAAAATAAAGCACTAAAAACTAAAATCAATCATTTTAAATGCTACAAGTGAATATTCATTTAGGCATTTGCTAAAATAAATGTAAATGTGTTAAATGACCAGCAGGTAATCAAAATGTAAATATTAAGCAAGTAAGCATGCATAAATTAAATCCATTATCTGCCAATTTGGGCGAGTTTAAAGGGTTAGTTCACCCAAAAATGAAAATTCTGTCATTAGTTACTCACCCTCATGTCGTTCCACACCCATTAGACCTTCATTTATCTTCAGAACACAAATTAAGATATTTTTGATAAAATCCGGTGGCTCAGTGAGGCCTGCATTGCCAGCAAGATAATTAACACTTTCAGAAAGCTACTAAAGACATATTTAAAACGGTTCATGTGACTACAATGGTTCAACATTAATGTTATAAAGCGACGAGAATACTTTTGTGCGCAAAATAATTACTTTATTCAACAATATCTAGTGATGGGCGATTTCAAAACACTGCTTTATGAAGTTTCGAAGCATTACAAATCTTTTGTTTCGAATCAGTGGTTCGGAGCGTGTATCAAACTGCCAAAGTCACGCCCCCCCAGTAGTGAACCATTGAAATTTCGAAACACTTATGATGTAAGGAAGCCTCATTTACTGAAATCATGTGACTTTCACACTCCGAACCACTGATTCGAAACAAAAGATTTATAAAGTTTCAAAGCTTCATGAAGCAGTGTTTTGAAATCGGCCATCACTAGATATTGCTGAATAAAGTCATTATTTTGTTTTTTTTGGCACACAAAAAGTTCTCGTCGCTTCATAACAGTCAGGTTGAACCACTGTAGTCACATGAACTGTTTTAAATATGTCTTTAGTACCTTTTTGGGCATCTGAAAGTGTTAATAATCTTGCTGTCAATGG
This sequence comes from Hypophthalmichthys molitrix, assembly GCA_037950675.1. NCBI lineage: Eukaryota > Metazoa > Chordata > Actinopteri > Cypriniformes > Xenocyprididae > Hypophthalmichthys > Hypophthalmichthys molitrix. The sequence continues at coordinate 25,731,120 of CM075496.1, read as the reverse complement.
AGGCCTCACTGAGCCATCGGATTTTATCAAAAATATCTTATTTGTGTTCCGAAGATGAACAAAGGTCTTACGGGTGTGGAAAGACATGAGGGAGAGTAATTAATGACAGAATTTTCATTTTTGGGTGAACTAATCCTTTAAACATTTCTAATATCGACCTATAAGCAATATGGTACCAATATATTATCCCTATTGAAATACTTTTTTGTAAGCAACATAAATTGCATTTCAGCAGAATACAGGGCTACTTTTTCAATGACCATAAATTGAGAAAGATGCTTTATGCCCACAGAATGCAGAACTGGACAATGCTAACTAGCCAAACCTATTGCACATCAACAGCAGAAAGGGAGTAAAAAAAAAAAAGCATTAAAAACTGCCATGTTTTTGTCGATGACTAACAATGTCTCTTCATAGGCACTGATTAACATGCTGTGGTCAGATGTGGCCAGTTTAACCTTTGTACTATCCAGGAAGCCCAGTTAAGATGGTTAGTTTGGGATGCTGCTTGGGGGGTGGTTAGGATATAGTTTGTATCCTCAAAAGCTGCATTCACCATGCCAAACAGAAAATGACAGACAGAGAAAAAAACCCTCTAACTTTCACTCATGTCTTACACATGCTTCACTGGTCAAGGCTAATACTTCACAGCAGGATTGTCTTACAGTGTACCATGACCCTCCCGGCACGCTCGCTCACAAATGCTCTTGATCTCATACACATTCTCACACTCTCACCCCCACAGATCTCATTAGGCTTCACAAGAGACACCCAAACTTCACCCACTGAACACACACAGACAGACAAGTAGCTACGTTTCCGCACTAGTGCACTCTGAATGATGCTATGTGTGCATAGGCACTCATACCAGCAGATATCTTCACCATGATACTAGAGGGCTAGAGTCGCATCCAGGAAGAGAAATTAACACTGGACCTAAAAGATGTTCTGGATTGGTATATATGTATATATTTTTTGATTGTATGCCACATCAGTACTTTCATGGCAAAAGCTAGGTAAAATATTAATATAAAAATAAGTAAATTAGGCATAGTAAAGGCATGCATTAACCACTATGGTTGGTTGGGTAAAAAAAGTTAATCTCCCACTCTCCAAACCTCAACACCAGCACCCTCTGACACATTTCAATGGGGTGCAAATATAGGTCAACAACAAACAACTTGCATATTCTGCATATCATTACGGGGGGTGGGGAAATTGTTAAAGTGGCCCTCCTCAAAACTGCTTGGGATCTCAGCTTTTTAGAGGAATCTCATTAGAATCACAGTCCGGGTAATAAGTTCTCTGGAGCACACTCTTCAAAACTACACAGTCAGAAGCACTGCCTCTTGAAGCAATAGCGAGATCCAGCAAAAATCTACTCCTCCCCTTTCACACACACAGCCAGAGCAAACAGACACAAAGGGGAACCAATTAGTGGCAGGACAGACAGAGTGCAGCCAAGCTTATAGTCGGTCTTAGAGACTTAATGTGATAGAGGAACGCAGATATCATCACTGAGCGAACTGTAAAATGAGAGGAGCTCCTTATTGGTTGGGAATTCATCTTTGCTTTTAGCATTAGAGCTGATGCTAATCTTAGGAGAGTGGGCTAGAAAAGATCCATACTGCATAAAACAGACAGACAGACAGACTCCTATTCAAAAGTTGTTCAGTGATGTTTAATGTACTTTGAATATGGTAAAGCACTTGGAATCTGGTTTTAAGTGAGAGTGAAACTTAAAGGCCCACTGAAATGCCTTGGACCGTGCAGCATTATTCAATGGGTTGGCGTAATTTCCACTGAAACAGGAAGACAGGGCATATCGAACAGCTTCTCCTGTTTTTTAAAATAGCCAATAGCATTTTGCTTATATTGCAGCTCGGCCAGAGCTGTTGAGCTCTGTAAAGCCTCAGTTTCCTTCTAATCTCTAACTGTTTCTCTTCCTAATCTCCTCCATTGCTTTAAAATATAGCACTCTGTGTAGAATTCAAATGGGTCTGATAGGTTTTGTGATCTGCGCCGACTCGCACATATGATCCGTGCCGTGCTATTGTGTCTCTGGACGGAAGTAGACTGTGCGCATTGTGGCGGTTTGCATGACACTAACACGACAGACTTCATTCGCACCAATGAAAAGCATATTTACATGGTTTCAATTGTCCCCTATCTCCTATATAGTGCACTATTCACCATGTAGAAATTAGTAAATGTGCAACATGATGTCTTCAAAATCATTGATCCATATTGGCGGAAGTGAGAGACTAAGTTTTGAACGCTTATATATTCTAAATACAAATTTTGTCATTGTTTTGGAGCACACTAGCTTATAAATAATCATAAGGCTAACATATTCATACTAAAAGCCAAAAAACTTCAATTTTGATTTCATGGCGACTTTAAGCATTTGGGGTTGGACTAAGGGTGGGATCCAATAAAGCATGTTGGGGCAGTGTTATTTATATACTATTATAGTTTTTATTCATCATTTGAATTAGCTTTTATATTTTCAGTTTTACTTTTTATCTTACTTTTCAGTAATTTTGTTAAAGAGCTTTTGTAATTTTTATTACTTTTTTGTTTCATGTTTCTATTTAGTTTTCATTTTTATCCCTTAAATGCATACCTTGGGTCTTTACCGACCCGGGACGTCATTCACTACCCTCCTCCTCATTCATTTTTTAAAGTTAGACATCAACCTTCTTAGTATTCCTCAATCAATTAATTATAAACAATATAGCAAGAAAAAAAAAAATCGTAAAATTGTAAAAGAATGCCTGTTTTCCCATTCATTTTATGTATAGGGTCGCAAACAACCCAAGGTGTGTATCAGTGCACGTATATTTTTTTTCTGCACAACAATAATTGAATCTTTGATGACGGAATAAGTGCAATTCACCTTTATTCCACAAGGTGGCAATGTCTGATACACAGTGATGTAATGACATTTCATTTGAAACAAACAAACAGAGAACAGGAAGTATCATTAGCAAAACGTAAAATGCCTCAGCGATTTACTGCAGAGTAAGTATTGAACACAATCAAATATGACTGTCACTGTCACTTGATGGATCTGGTGAAGCTGTCAGCGATCAAAATATTGATTTTGAAGATGCTGAAAATGATATTTTTTTTGACATTGTGAATAGGCTCATATTTGTGATCTCAAACATATTCTCAAAATTATTATTAGCTGAATGTACTGGGAAATGAGCTCTGACGAAGACAGTGATGATGGCATAAAACATCTGCTCAAACTGAGCCCTTCCAAGCTCCAAAGGGTAACAAAATATGCTTTATTTTATTCTTCTGTAATTGCTAATATCAGAGGAGTTTTATATTATCACAACTGGCAGAGATCCATCCGTGTTAGATATAGATCCGGGTCGCTAAAGACCCGATGTGTCTCTGTTACACACTTCACCTTTGAGTTGTGGCAGCTCATAGTATTAATCCATGAAAAAAAGCAGTGCCAGCCGAACCCCCCGCTTCAAATTTAGTCAACAGAGCACTGCTCCTCCTACTCTGAGGAGGACCACCCGGAGCAGTTCCCATCAGAATAAAGAAACCTCCTCACTTAAGAGCTTCCATGGGCTGAAGCCTCATAAGCCCCATAAAGAGAGTCTGTGTGTTTAACCTTAAAGCCAGAGTAACACGTAAGCACCAAGAAACGCCTCAATGCTGGGGGGTACGCTTGACCATTCTGATGAGGCATCAAAGCTAAGCACTGAACATGGTGGTGAGGAGAATAAAGAAATTAATGGCTGTTTTGGGAACAATTGAATGGTGTTCTTGGTCCTGATTTGGAGGTTTTGTTAGTGAAGTAGGGAAGGGGGCATTTTTGTTATGCAGGATGAAATGGGGAACTTAAAATGTGCCAGTGGGCTTCAATGATTGGTGGTCCTGTTGTTTTATTTCAGACTCTTTTGTACACAGAGACATAGATACCTTCAACAAACTGCAATACATTCATCCAATAGTGGGATTAGTAGCTCTATGGCATAACCTTAACTAATCAATAGTCATGAAGCTGTCATGGTGAAACCATAATATTCAAATGTTTTGTCTTCAATACTATTCAAATAATTTTGAATATGTAAAATGATGCATTCTACATACGATAAAAGATTCAAGGACAGCATAAAATACACAATACTCATCATAAGCATCTGCTCGAATTAACTGTCATGTTTCTGTTTTCAATCAAACATTTAAATTACAAAGATTACCAATAAATAAAGGGAAGGTTCATGCATATTTAAATAGTTAAAACACGTAACTGTCAATTAAAAGCTGTCCAGACTTAAACATGAAATCAATACTCATGAATTTGCAAATTAACTAACAGCATTTTACAAATAACCAAATTCAGATGCAATTCTTGTGAGAAACACAATCCCTAAGTGCTTTATACTGCTTTCTTACTTCTCTATTACAAAAGCAGTTTAATTCAGTAATAACTGGAGTAAGCTAGTCAGCTTTGAAGTCATTGAGTCAATTATGCAATAAGAACGACCAACAGATGCTGTCATCCCTCAGGAGCCAATGACAAGAACATCTTCAACATTCAATTCAAAGTCCCCTCAGTACGTTTATGCATTATGTAACAGATTTCAGCAAGCGTGAGCAATGCATCGGCATCCTATAGGCTGTTACGTGAGCACAAACACATAAAATATTTCTCTTAAATAAAAAACAGCCCGATTTCCCACAACCCACACAAGAAGCAGACTCATCCCTATGTGCGTGGTGATTTATCGCCCACACACAGACCAGTCAATGGGAATCCAAGAAACTGCATTCTCATGAAAACCAGTTCAAAAGAACATCCATCTCCTGACCACAAATGTTGAAATGTTACACATCATATTACACAAATACCACATTTTGAGGATGTAAAATTTCTTTGGACACTGCAACAGTCATGACTTCACGAGGCGTCTTTTTTAAAAACATAAATTCAACATAAAATAAATAATAGTAAATCTAAAATCTAAAAATATACAATCTACTCTACTTCCCCACAATGTCTGCAGATTTAAAAAAAAAAAATTCTTTTAATTCAGCTAAGAGGTCACGCCATGATGTATCGATGTTCTATTTGTCACATTTCAGTGATACGAATTTGCAGGTTAGTCAGAGTCCACCAAACACTGAAATGTGAAACTTCTTTCCATGAGCTTCCACTTCCAGTCTCCAGTATTGACATGCATGTGAATGGAACGAAAAGTGTAGCGTGACCATCCCTTAATAAGAACTGAGTTGAGATACCCTGCAAAATGGAACCAATTACTGACTGGATGTCCTCAACAGCCAAATTATTAAGTAAAAATGCAATTGTCATTGAGTCGCAGCATAGCAGACTAACCCAATTTATCCTGATCAACCTCTCAAGTTAAGGGTCCCAGAAGAGAAATCTACACATTGGGCCGTCACAGCCACCTGAACCCCATTAATCAATAAATGCCGCTGGAGATCATTACAACTAGGAATGTACGAACATCTGTCTAGAGCGACAACCATTTTTTCCTGGCTCCAGAGGGGTTTGAGATACCCAGTAAGGAGTTGAGACCACCCTGGCAACAACCCCATCCTTTCTTACAGGGTGTCTAGTAATCTGGAGGTACCATGGTACAGTAATCGTGACACTTCAGATGGTACTAAATGGTACTAACATGGTAGCTTAAGCTACTTCAAAGAATACAATGGTATTATCATTCCCTAAAAACCGAGGGTAATACCATGGTACTTTTAGGTACTTTTTTAGTAGCACAAGCAACCCCGAAAGACCTATGCACCAACTTAAAGGTGTCTTGTGTATGCTGATTGAACAACTGTAGATGGTGTATCCGATGGTTCATTGTTTTAATAAAAAAGGTTCAACTGGAACTCCTTCGATAAAAGGTTCTTTCTGGAACCTGCGAAAACCCTCTTTTGGAACGTTTATTTTTAACAGTTTTCATAAAGTTAATCAGAAACAGACGTTTCATAAATATATATGCACATAATTCATCTAATACAACCAACTGCACAGCATAAATTTCACCTAACGTCCAAAAATCATCACGTACCTCCCGAGTTCGTCTCCAATCTCGTAATAATCCTCCACATTCTCCTGGTTGAACACGGTCATGGTGTTCCTGGGCGCTTCCAGCTCTCCGGGATTCCCAAATCAGCAGCCCATCTCTGTCAACCTAATGACAGTTTGTGGCGAACCCCTCTCATATTCGCTCTGAGGAGAGAAAGAGACGCGTGAGAGAAACGCGCGTTGTGCGTAAAACCGCTCAGTGTCTTCTCGACTCGTAAAAACCTCTTCAGAGCCACCGACTACACTCACCGCATGTCAACTACTGTTTGTGTGCATTCAGATGGCTTTAACCGGTGGGTGGAAACTAGCAAACCTCATACGGGAGAAGGTAACCGTGGTTTTGTTAAGGCGTCTACGGCGATTGGCGTTGCCAAGTGAACAGCGCAGCTTGATATGTGTGTGTGAGGAACTGCTCGTGATCATATATAACCCCAGTGTTCACTCACCACGGCAAGAAAACAGACAATATATCCAAATAACATTGTGTAGGCGGTTGACACATTATATAAAATGAAATGTTTCATTAAAACTACGTCCCCCTTTTAGGTTTCATGTCGTTAGAGAAACCTGGCGTATTCCTTACTCACACGGTCTAACAGAGTATAGCATGCTTTTACCGGTAACATGCTTATTACTTCAATAAAAGCGAATAAAAGTAGCTTACCTTTATATTTCCATCGTTGTCAATCCCCAGGCAGCAGATCGGATCCACTGTGAAGCGATAAAACAGCATACCCTTCACGAGAGACATGGAAGTGTTGTGTTGCAGGAAATGGGAGGATTGTAACAATGTAGATGGTGCGGGGCTCTCGGTAAAAAGACCGCCTGCAGTCCACCTGAGGGGGCGCTGTGGAGAAATTATCATTATAATCAAAATTATAGTCTAGACATTTTGATCAATATTCTTCAGATGTGTTAAAATGGAAAAAGTGGAATTTAAATATACTATCTATCTATCTATCATACTATCTATCTATCTATCTATCTATCTATCTATCTATCTATCTATCTATCCATCTGTCTGTCTGTCTGTCTATCTATCTATCTGTCTGTCTGTCTGTCCAGCCTCCATTGCACATGCCCCAAAAATGTGTTGTGTCTGATCTCTGTTTGACATTATGCTTTATGCAGTTTATGTATGTGGTGGGCTGGAATAAAAGAAAGTGTCTAACAACCGAACAAAGTATTTGCCACAGAAAACCTCTGATAAATTAAATATAAACCAACCAAAGGATTTTCATTAACAGTGTAAATCTTAACGTTTTCCCATAGGTAGCCTAATTGTAGGCATTTCTATGAAAATATGTTTATTTTACTTGATGATGCTCCCTATTCTGCAGCATTTCTTCACTAATCAATGCAATGTCTCACAAGAAAAAAATACATTTATTAAAAGTTAAAAGTTCTGTAATTCTAATATTTTTATTTAAAGCACTTTGTAGATCGTCTGAGAGCAGTAGACGTATACAGTTTGACTATGATACACTTGCACCATCTACTGGTACAGATATACATTGCGGGTGCTGAACCCCATTGGACAGGTGTTTTTGCTAAACAGAACAGAGTAAAACCAATTGAGTAAGTCTGGTTGGAACACTAATGTGACCCTTTTTCTATACAAAGTTTCTGGTAACATAGTTCCAAGACAGTGACACATAATTGTGGTAGGCTATTTGTAATTGTAAGAAGACCATGTGACCACACTGGTCAACCAGAAACAATAAAACATGTCAAAACTGATATGCATACATTGGTTTTGTCTTTTTTCGTTTAACAGACACTTTGTTTTTCAATTCAGTACAAAGGCGTGTTTTTCCTCACAGTGTAGTGAAATAAACATGCCTCACAGCTTATAGTTGACAGCAGATCGTTAGTGTCAGTCTTTTATAGGCTATGTTTTGACTCGTGTCTGCCTTCAAGAATGTAGGCTAAGTGTTGACTATTAAGGTGATTATTATCATCCTCGCATTGATGAAATATGTTGGACGGACAAAATGATTATAGAATGTGTCAGACTTGCACTGTCATGATAATTAACTTTTATGTTGTGCTGTTTATAGTCAGAAGGGTGACAGATAGACCTGATGGTGAATATAGAGCAACTCTCTGTATATTGAGCGTCTGCAAAATAATATGTGGCAACCTTATGATTTTAATCTCTTTAATATCTCACATGTTTTAAAGCCTATTGGATACATTTAGACAGTCCTGTCAGAGTTTTCGTATGAATCCTCCGATTTAAAGCATTTATTCATTTTAGCGCGCCATCTTGTGTCTAAAATAGTAGTTGCAGCTAGGCTTTGGCCATACGTCCAATATAACGTTTTAAAGTTCTGGCTCTGGGATAAGTGCACTCTCATCTGAAATTGACATTGACTAAATCAGAGAAGATTTTCAGGCTTTGGTGACCCATCTGGACTCATGATGAGACACCACTGTCCCCCCACTTCTGGTCGTGGGACTTTATTTTTCGACTCTCTCTCAGTCAAGCTGGGAGTCGCTCATGTCCTCAGAGAGAAAGAGAGAGAGAATGTGTGTGTGTGTTTGTGTCTTTAATTAACCTGAAGTGACAAGTTCTTTCTCACACCTGCTCAGCCTGCATCTCTATCTCTCTTGTGTTCTCATCTTAGGCCTGGTCTTTAAACTTGGCCATTTTTCACTGCCAAGAATTTGTTAACCCACCCAGTTTACATGAGGACAAATCTTAATCAAATTACTATCAATTTATTACAGTTTGGAAAGACAGATAGACCTACATCAGCTTGTTTTTAATGACCCTGAGTAAAAACAATTATGGAGAATTACTTTGCAAATGGTTTTGAATTAGACAAATTAGATAATTTTCAGACTTTTTTATGTCATATTTTTTTATAGTGCTGGGACGATACACCTATCTCCCAATTCGATATTATCATGATACTTGGGTGCTGATACAATATGTATTATGATTATTAATAATTGCGATTCGATATTGCTACGTTTTGCGATGTTTTGATTGCTTTTTTAACTCTAGACCATGGGGAAAATTTGAATGATACATGATTGATGGTGCATATTGGGCTCTGTTAAAATAAAAGAGGTAACTTTTCTCCACCTCATCTATTGGACTAAAATAAAGCAATTTAATATGTATTCACATCAATTTTGGAATAATAATAATAAAAAAATAATAATAATGATAGTTAGGTGAATCGATTTTTTTTTCACAGACCTAGTTTTTTACATTCCTATATTTCATATTCTAAAATATCTTTATATTCTAAAGATTCTAAAGATGCTTATATTCTAAAACTTACTATTTACTGACTCTAATTTCAGAAAACCACTTATATAGAAAAGCAAAGCATTTATGCAATTGGACTTCTGACTCAAAATCTTATAGTAACTAAAATATAGCCCTTGTGACAACTTTATGTTTATGCGGTTGCCAATGTCAGAACAACATGGTCAAGTGTGGTGATCTCTGGCCACTGGCACTCATAAATCACTGGTGTTTTCACAGCTGTTCACACATGCTCACACGTTCATGAAGGCAAACACAAGGTGACATGCACATGGCCATGAGGAAACAGCCACAAGTGTCTGTACCTGCACATTTTGTCCCTTAAGCTTATGTCTTTAATCTATGCATCAGAGTTACACAAACAGCCGTCCTGACAGCCAAATGATAGGTGTACACACAGAGACTTTAACTTACACAGTCTTTGTTTTCTTGCCACCGTGTTGAAACCACAGGCGTTTTGAGGCTTTTGTTAGTGTTCACTCAAAATCTTAACATCTTCACCACCTCGCACAGAGAGAGGACCTGTCTTTAAAGGAGTTATCCAGACCTCACAACAGTAAAAAATGATAGTAATAATCCATTTCCTCTTACAACCTATTTATTTTGAGAAATAAGTGTAGCTCGTTTGAGTGTGAAAAGCAAGTGTCATCTGTTCTGTTTACTCCTTTATGATCTGTTTTGTATGCAATGACTCAATGAGGGAACAAGTAAAAACATCTGTTAATAATCATATGACCTCATGCAGAAAGCATGCTAACATAACAAAAGAAGACATTCTAATGTATTAGATATGTGAATGTGTTTAAAACAAAGAAGTACAAAAACAAAATTAAAAAAGTGTATTTTTAATGGAAAAGCCATTGGCTGTGTTACCTTAGATTCTTTCAGTGTTTCAGATTAGAGCTGTGGGGATGTGCTGAACTCATCCAAACTTTGACTGGGAACACATGTTCAATATGTTGAAGAATTTCATCTCATTTTTGCAGGCTTGATTCATCTCTTTTTTTTTTGGGAGAGGCCTTTAATAAATAAAGCACTCCAGATTCTCTTTTTAATGTCCAGTGCTTTTCATTTCGCAAACATTTATTTATTTAAAAAAAAAAAAGAAGTAGTTTGGGCTGCCATCCTTATGCTTAAATTGCATTTAAAGTAAAGTCAGCTTTATATCTTTTTCTCAAATGAGCTCACATGATCAACAGGTGCTAAAATGACCCCTTGCTTTCATATGCATTGAACTAAAATGAACTGGAGGAAATGAAGGCGTTTTTTTTATTTGCAAAAAGAAGCCAAATCTTCAAAGCCTCTTTTCCAGCAGATTGACTCAGATAAAATGCTGGAGATGGAGGTGCCCAGCAGGGATGTGGAAGAATCGGAACACCTCCCTACTTTATTCACCCTTACTCATATCCCCCATATGGTGTTCCTGTCATGGGATAATGTGCTCACCTCTCTCATTTGGCCCAGCTCACATGTTCACACACTTTAATAGAGACACAAACATTAGGTGTTATTTGTCCTAAAGAAGAATGTACTCTACTGTTCAAAAGTGTGGAGTTAGTAAGATTTTTAAAAATGTTTTTGAAAGAAGTCTCTTATGCTTACGAAGGCTACATTTATTTGATCAAAAATACAGTAAAAACAGTAATATTGTGTAATTTCTTTTGAAAACTAAAGCTTTTAAACTATGGTTCATAATCTTTTAAACATTAGTAAAGGGGACCTATAATGCCCCATTTGCAAAAACAGGCGTTTTTGTGTGTGTCCCTTTAGATGCACATGAGCTGCTGCTCCTGGATGCTCTCTAGAAGAGGGCGGAGCTTTAACAGCTTGCGCTTCCGTTGCTCAACAACAAAGCTGGAGAATCTCACGCAGCCAAAAAACGAAGTATACCCAGGGCTAAATGGTGTTCACCACTTACTACCGGAGTCGGACACTGATGGAGAGAGTCAGGAAGAAGTTACACCTTTAGAATGCATCTTGATGTTTCTGAACGGTTAGTGGATACATTTATGTAGTTGCTGTGGAGTTTGATTCAGTTTATAGCATGTGACATCATGTTAATGTTTTGTGCAAATTCAGCGTTGAATTGACCCTCGTTTGTGAAGCAGTCTGGCGTAAAATGACAGCATGTAACAACACTCTACTACAAAAACTCTTCCTCTTCTCTAAAGCAGCCCAACATGGCCTCACCCCCTTTGTTGTGTGTTGTCGGGGGGCAGGGTTTATGTAAATTTTGGGGTTTGTGATGTCACCAACCCGGGAAGAAACTCGTTGTAGTCCCTACCAGCCATTTGTTGTAGTCCTTAAACAGCGAATTCTTTAAAAGAAAATATCTCCCTTTGACTTTGAGCGTTGTAACTTTGCAGACATTGTTTTTTGCTCTAACAGCAACATTACACACTAACTAAAGTTAAAAAAGTGAAATCATAATCAACCACCCCTTAAGACTTTACAGTAACGTTCTATTTATTAACAATAGTTAACTATTTTGTTAAAATTAAAGTAGGCCTACCAATGAAAATTCTTCTAAAGCATCTTTTATTCTTAGTTGTTAATTTCAAAATGGACTAATACATTATTAAAATCAAAAGTTGTATCTGTTCATGTTATTTAATGGACCTGATCTAACATGAATTAACAATGAACGGTTGTATTTTTATAACCTTAATCAAGATAAATAATTGGCCACGTACACACTGCAGATAAATTCGGATGTCAATCCAATCCTGTTCTGTAGACAAACAGTTCAGTAATTTACAGGATTAACAGCCTCCTGAAAAATTAAGGTAGTGACAACTGCATTTACAAATATTCTACGCTGGCATACTGAACTGTGTGTGTACAGAACAGGATTAAGCACTAAAAGATGAAGTGATAACTGAATTTAGCTGCAATGCGTACATGGCCAAATGTAGGAAGTAGCAACCACATTAAAGGGTTAGTTCACCCAAAAATGAAATTTCTGTCATTAATTACTCAATCTCATGTTGTTCCAAACCTAAACAAATTAAGATATTTTTGATGAAATTCTAGAGCTTCTGACCTCCCTGTTCACATCAATGTCATATCCAATTTCAAGGTCCAGAAAGGTAGTAAAGACATTGTTAAAATAGTCAACATGACTGCAGTGGTTCAACCTTAATGTTATGAAGCGACAAGAATACTTTTTGTGTAAAAAAACAAAACAAAAATAACAACTTTATTCAACAATTTCTTCTCTTCCTCGTCAGTCTCCTATGCTGTTGACATTGTAAAGTGCAGCGCTTCTGGGTTCCAATAATGAGCCTCTGTAAGGCAGGTCTTATTTTGTATGTGCAAGAAAAACATGGTGTTGCCAGATCTTGGTAGAAAAAAAAAACAGCAAACAAAAACACGCCCATAATAAACCTAAATAAATTCAAATGCTTTATATTGAAAATAAGATCAAATTGTCGTGGCCCAATTTAATAACTCCATAAATGTGATCTCTTTTTGAGCCAAGACATGAAGTCTTTGGCCGAGACCAAAAAAGAAACACTGCGGGATCTGCGATTCAGCCAAGCGTAAACAAAACACGACTCATATGTCGATTGTGGTTTAGTTAAAATTGCAGAACGTAAATAATCTTTGGTCACTGTAATATAAAAAATAGAGGGTACCTAGCATGAGAGAGGCCAGAACATTGCTATGGATACCACCGTGTCAGTTGCAATTGCAATTTCGGTAGTGACAGGGTTGCCAGTTTTTCATAACATAACCCGCCCAATTGCTCCTCAAAACTATCCCAAAACTAGCCCAATCGCATTTCAGGGGTGTCCCACGGTGAAATTTGCATTCCAGGGACTATATCGCGTTATTCTGAGTCGATTCAACCCGTGGACATGAAAAACAACCTGCGGCAACAGTGTAAAAGTAGCCCAATTCCGCGGGAAAACCGCGGACTTGGCAACACTGGGTAGTGAGTCGAGTTCCCCTGTCAGGATTCTCCAGAGTTATCAGGTGAATTAAAATGGTTTGTGCAGTTGCTGTATGAAACCACGTGGGAAATCAATTAAAATACATAAACGTGAGTCTTTGTGAGCTATTTTAATTAAATAAGATAAACCAGGAACAATAATGTTTCTTTTCCAAATATACATTCACTGTAACGACAGCATATAATAAATGTAATATTACAACTTAGATCTTCAAAGACACTCAAGTGAATGCAAGTAGGCTACCTGTAAACAAAGCGTGCTGGTAAGAATAGGCTATACTGTGAAATATGCCTATATAATTCGACCAGTCTAAAATTAATAATTCACTGAAGAGAGAAGGATTTACCACCATTTCGGAAAAGCAGATAAATTAATTATTATATTATTATATATTGAATTATTACAAAGGCTATTATTTCACGAGCTTCCTTTTTAGCGTAGAGGTCGGCTGCTCAAGACTGCCACCTGGAGACAATTTTGAGTTTTTGTTAACAGTTAAGAAGGATAGTTTACTTTGACTTGTTCATATTGATGTTAAGTCTACATTTTTGAACATGTTTGGTTACAGGCCTGTTACAATTTTCATTGACCTAAATTAAGTGTTCGAGTAAAGTTGACTAAAAAGAATGAATATGCTAGACAAAATATCACGTGACGTTTTCTTGAGAGCAGATGGAGATCATTTCCGGTCTGCGAAGTAACGGTAGAAAATTCGATACAAAACATGGTTTTGGTATCTAATGGCTCTTTAAACGAGGTTTTTCTTATAATCTGGACATTAACAAACCCTCAGTTTTTCCTGGACCTCCATGAAGTTAATTTGGTTTTTCTACAGTGACTACATGAAGTTGTATTTCTAAACCTATCCACCTTATTTTTCAACTCAGAAGGTGTTTTCTGTGAAGGTTCGAGACTTCCGATTTATTATTTATTAGAGAAATAACGAGAAGCGTGCAGTAAACTGTAAAAACTGTTTGCGCTACAAACCAGCGTGTTTATAATGAAGACAATGCATTAAAATAATATGGTAGGCTAAGAAATACCAGTTTGCAATATCAAGCAGCATAACGAGCTGTTTGTAAAGTTAAAATAAGTGGAGGCGAATGACACCGGAAGCCAGACAAAAGCCATTCATTTACAAAAGTGGATTGAGCTGTCTATCCACAGACAAGCCTATATGCTTATTTACAATTATCAGCACTAGAACAGTTAATTCAATTTTTCTTAAAAAATATAATTAAAATTTGCCATATGTTTATTATATGCAATTAAATATGCAAATGATATAATTATTAAATAATTATGTATGTTTATTGTTTGTGTTTCTTTGTACATCTAGGTGGCTGCACACTTCATTCATTCTGTAGCAGCTGTTGACAGTGATGTTCTACACTCTGCTGTTAGATTTTTTCCTCACTGAAGGTAGATTGATGATTTCACCTCTACTCTGTTCCTAATCTAGCTTTCTTATAAGACTGCACTTGTTTACAATGACTATTGTTGGCTCTGTGATGAATTGCTTATGTTCTATTGTAAATTGCTTTAGATAAAAGCGTCAGCTAAACGCATAAAATGTACGACATACATACAAGTTTGCGCTTCTAAATTCTTTCACACTCTATTCATATATTCAACTGGTAGGTCTAGACACTGAAAATAGGTTGCATGACAATATGTTAAAACGTGCTGAATCCAGTATTTGTGAGTCTAAAGCAGACCACTCTTTAAAGGGATAGTTCACCCATAAATGAAAGTCCTGTCATCATTTACTCATGTACAAGTTGTTACAAACCTGTCTTAAGTTCTTTCTTCTGCTGAACACAAAAGAAGATATTTTGAAGAATGTTTGTAACCAAAAAGTTGTGGGGCACCATTGACTTCCATAGTGTTTTTTTTTTTTTTTTTTTTTTTCATACTATGGAATTCAATCATGCCCCACAACTGTTTGGTTACAAACATTCTTCAAAATATATTCTTTTATATTCAAAATGTTTGGGTTTAAACTATTCCTTTAAATTGGCCTTCTGGAAATCAAGCTCACAGACTTTAAAGGGATAGTAACTGAAAAAGTCATCATTTACTCACCTTCTTGTTGTTCCAAACCTACAGTATATGACATTACAGTATGTCTTCTGGTGAACACAAAAGAAGATATTTGAAGAATGTTTTTGTTCATTCAATTAAAGTACCAAAACAAAATTAGACAATTTGTCTTAATGTATAAAAATATTAAAACACTATATTGCACAATCAGACATGAACTCACTAAAAGGACAACTTGAATAAAATGTATATTTCAAATATTTTCTCACCTATGCAACTACATACTGAAACGACGCTCTAGTAACCTACAACACAAAGTTATAGTTTTGAGCTTCTGATGCTGTTTTTTGACGCGGTGATTGTTTTAGTTTAGTGTTTTACAGTTTTAGTTTTTCAGTAGATTTAATTTTTATGCTAGTTTTAGTAAGGCTTTGTTTGTGTAAAAGGTTAATAAAATATTAAGAAAGAACTACATGCATTTTTACTGGAAAATAATTAAATATTGATTCAGATTTCAGCACTTTCTAAATCTGTGATTATTCATGATTAAATTTTAATTGACTGTCTGATAGCATTAGTTTTTATGTTTAAAATGCATGTTTTGATTATTCATGCACAATTGAGTGCGTTACAGAACACTTGCTTTAGTAGGCTTTGCTTTATGAATTTAGATTACTGTGATACCTGTTATTAAAAAGTAACTGTTGTATTTAAATAATTTTCACTGCTCTAATCAATAGTATTTACATGATCGTGTGCCTGCCTATATTTAGAAATAATTTCAGAAGTGATTTATTTCATGTTTACCACACAAATATAAGCATTTAAGAAACAATAAAATATAATATAATTACCTGCCCTCGAATTTGATTTGCTGGACGATGTAACAAAAATATTGCAGAAAGAATGCAGTCTTGTCAGACACCTTTGCTTATATTATACCATTTTGTGTTTCCTCAATCTGTTTGAACAGTTACTTCCATTGATCCATCGATGACTTCCACATATATAATCAGTTTGAAGTTTCTTCCATACAGCTAATTCTGGTGTTGTTGCTGTTGTCACAAGACTGTGATCTTCTGTCAAGAACATCAGGCCAATCCTCTCGTGTCCAGAAGGTGGTTTGTCTTCGTCTGGCATCTCAGCGGAGACCTGTCCACTATGGGTGACCCTACCAGTAGTTGTGAAGTACCAGTGGTGTAGCTCTCAGCATCACTGATGCACACAAGCCCTCACAGCACGTCAAGCTGCAAACCATGTGAGGGACCCTAACCTACCCTAACCTAACTGGTTAAAAGCCACCGCATGCCAACCAACTAATCGAAACATCCTAACAACCACATATCAGTGCACGAAAAACCACTCCAAAAAGACCAGCAACTGCACAGCAACATGCTAATAACCACTCAGAAAACCTTGGCAAATGCATGTCAACACACAGGAAACCACCCAAAACATCCTGCCAACTACATAGCAATGCATGCTTAGAACAACCTAGGAGGAGCCGCATGACAACAAAATCACCAAAAGCATCCAAACAATCTCAGCAGTGTGCTAAAAACATATTCATCAAAATAAAAAATGACTCTATAAATATAAACTTACTGTGTTACTATATACAATATTTACATACGTAGGCCTCGCTGTGTGATATTCCAGCCTCCATGTGACACTTTGATGACTCAGTGTCTGGGCTTCTTTCTTCGGGGTTCCTCAGGCAGGGGCTCTTCACTGATGTCCACATGGATTCGTGGAGCAAAGCTTCTGCTGGGTGTGGAGAAGCTCTCAGTGATCAGGACTCGTCCGTCAGGCTGCTCCGTCTCCTCCAGTGAAGGGCAGTTGAGGGTTTCCCACAGCCGCTGCTTGATCTCCAGTCCCAGCTCAAGACTGTAGGGACGGTGCCGACCAGAGCGTGTCTCCCTCATGGGCTCCACCACAGAGCGGTAAATGCCCTGGTAGTCCTGCACGCTGCAGCCGTGGATGGAGACAGGCTCTTCCTTCTGACACACGTCCACTGAAGAGACTGAGGCTGCTGGACAGATGTCGGGAAGAAGAGCAGCGTTCTTTAGGTAGCGCTCTTCCAAACCGTTGGGTCTTCGATCTTTCACATATGGGCAGCTGTAAGTGTGATCTAACCTGATTACAGCCGCCAGCTGTGAAAGGTCTTGAATGGAAGAGATGCCCTCCACCAAGAATCCCTTCAGGTGTGTGGGACGAGCCCTGGATCTTCTTGAGCGACGCTTCTCCATGCTGATGACTGAAGAACAGCTTCCCAAATTAGACAAACTGAAGAAACTTAATAATCTGAAGAGTTGTAAAGAGCTTGTAGCAAGTTTGATCAGACTTCAAGGCTTCAGGGACAGTTGTGTTGATTTCAAATGTCAACTCAAATTTCAAATGTTGCTGTACTGACATAGAATGTTGAGGCTCATTTAAATGTAAACAACACTTGATATCAGCAGTAAGTCAATTAGAGTAGCATAAGCTCTATGTTACATGTACTATATGCTTCTCTATTAACATTATCATATTCATTTACAGTTATATATTCCTCTATATTCCTCTGTATGCAGTGGTGTCAATCAAGGCCAGCATTATTAACAACTGCTTGGAACTGCTCTGTGTTTGTTGTTCATGAACATATATGTGCATTCAATGAATCTTTTAAGTGAATGAATCCTTGCACTGACTCGTATCTCCTTTTGTTCACTGAAGTCTGTTCTTTTTGAAGTTCATAAATGCTTTGGTGACTTTTCCTGCCTCCAGAGACTGACTAGCACTCAAGTGCGACCTGTAAAGGAGCTATTTATTGGTTGTGAATCTACTGAACGAATATTGACAGTCTGTGTTTTGTGTTGCGTGCAATGGCTAGTTTAGTTTTGACTTAAAGAAGGTGACAACTGTCGGTATCCTGTAAGCTTCTGAAAAAAGAAGAAAAGAATGAGGTTGAGATCTTGCTGGAGAATTGATGGAAACCAAATATGATTAATAGGCCTGTTGTAATGAATGTCATTGCATTGCATCTTATTTTTCGAAATTGTTGTAATCAGCTGTTGTTGTTATAAATGTCACTTGAATTACTCTGGAAACATTCTTGCCTTTTCCTTTTCTTCCAGGCCACGAGAAACTGGTTAAAGCAGAGAAGGACATAGAGAGAGAAAGTCGACTTTAAAGCTGGCAGAGTGCTTTGTGTGAGTAAAAATCATGTCACTGATATTCCTCCTCTGTGTGTCTGTCTCTTGAAAACAGGGACTTATAGGGGATCAGTGGAGAGTCCTTTGCCTCCCCCGTTCAAGTCCTTGCTGAGTTGGGAGGCTTTTCTTTGTGGAGTTTGCATGTTTGTTGGGTATGTGTTGGGCAGGTGTTTCTTTTACCCCATGTACTTCGGTTTCCCCACAGGAGAGTGCTGAAGGGATGATGTATTTTTGTAGGAAAAGAGTTAGCATTTTAGCACTTGCGGTTCCATCGTCCTGAAGTCAGTGGGCTTTTTGAATGGGTTTTTGGTTAAATGTCTGAAATAAGGTCTGGTTAACACAAGCTCAAGATATTTTACTCTACAACATAAAATACACCAGTAATACCTCTATATATTTTTTTTTCTTTTTTATAAAGCTTTTACTTGTCTTGGAAAAGGCGGTTGCTAACAAGTGGCTAAATGGGACTAAAGAGGTTGTTGGGAAACATTAAACGTTATCACCAAACAGGAAAACTCATCTACACACTAGTCCGCTTTTACAGACTCATTGCTTTTATAATCACACTCTTTCAAACTAAGGCTGCGTTCACACCATGTTGTAATTACCGTAATTATAAGGTGACACAGAATTATGCGCAACCAAGGGTGTTTTTACTTTTACTTGCAAAAGTAGTTGACAATAATAATGTCTGGGGCTGCAGCTAATGTTTTTTTTTTTTTTTTTTTGATAATCTATACATTTGTTTATTATTGCAAATATTAATCTCTTTTAAAAGAGGAAACTTTTTTTTTTTTGGTATTCAACTTTCTCAGTGTTGTCCTCCAAACAATGTGCAAAATAAAGAATTTTAAAACAAATAGGGCATGTATCTATGTAGACTATGTGTAGAGTAGACCACTGTAATATGTTTCTGTCATTTGTAATTCTTTTACAATAAATAGTCTCATAAGAATACATTTCTTGTGTTACATGTAGAACTTTAAAACCTAAATTTGATGTCCCAAAAATTAACTAATGTTAAAAAAAAAAAACAAAAAAAAAAAACACATTAATTGCACATACGTGAGAATTGCACATCAGTGAGTGCTGTTATGTCTATACATATAGATCAGTGCCTTAGGCAGAATTTTATTTTTGGCTTGGCTTGGTCTGGGCTAATTTTCGGGCACGTAGGGTCAAAAGGGTCAATAGAGCCAAAAGAAAACTAACAGACTCAATATTCAGGTCATTTCAAACATGTTTTTATTAAAAAGAAACCGTAGTAAAACATGCATATTACAGCACAAACTACTGTACCACGTCATGAAACATGTTTGTAACTCCGTTGGGATAAAGCATGTCCAATGTCAACATAACCAAAATTTATTCACAGTTGGCCCAAGCACTATATACTGTTGCAGATTGTAATACTCAAACTATAAATTTAGAACAAATCTTTCTAGAAAGAATCTCTCACATCTGCTCAACTAATAAAATAAACTTTTACAAACATCTACAAACAACAGCACCTACAGTATATCTACCATCCCCCACATACAAAATGACACAAAAAAGATCTGATTTGCAAAACAAAATGATGTACATGTTCTTGTGCTAGACTGACCAGCATCTACAGAATGAGCCAGATACACCTGGGCTTAGAATTGAAAAGTGTTGTTACCTGCAGGCTTTTTTTTTTTTTTTTTTTTCTCAAGTAATTTTTACAGAGTTTTGCTTAAAAAATCGCTGTTTTTAAACATTTTTTAACACACAACTGCAAATTAATAGCTGTGAGCAAATTAATGGCTTACAGTCACAAAATGACTGAGACAGTCTGGATAACACACCTAATTGCCTAACACAGATGTCAAGCATTATCCAAAAACGCATTTTATTTATTTTTAGGATTAGAAATGTTATAATCATTTTCGTAATTATATTTAAATCAAAGAAACAACAATACTTTAATAAATAAAATATTTTTATAATAACTGGGTGGTCTATTCATCATAGTGGGAGGGGATAAACACATCAGGCTCATCTATTGGCTATGCCGCTGACACACGGAACAATAATTTAGGGCAATATTTAAATGCAATTGTCATTCCTGAAACATTACAGTGTGTATTTGGCCACTGTACAGTTACTGAACAAAAAAGTAATTTTGTCTTTTACAAGTAAAACTAGTCTACTATTTTTAGATCCATTCAAACCATCTTTCACTATATGTTCCTTCTTGTTTCCCCAAAGACTTCCTCCAGCAGTCGGCACCACAGCTAGTCTAGAGCCACAAGCCTTTCAGAATCACAGAGGCCCATGTTTTCCTCCCAAACCTGGATTAGTGAAGTCTGATCCCTCAGCCACAGTTCAGCGAGCACATTGCTAGAGTAGTCCTGCACCTAATTAACTTCATTTTGCCTCTGTCAGTGATTCCAATGTGCAGGCACAGCGTTGGGCCAAATAGGATCTGACATTGCTTTCATAAATTCTGTAATCTTACTTCACTGAACACAATGCTACTTACAGAATCCGCTGCATAACTCTGTTCCTGGCCATTTAGGTTGAGGCAGAGAGAATGTCAACAACTGCCAGTCAATCTTTTTTTTGATAAAACCCATAATGGATTTAGATTGAAATCTGCTGTAAATTCAATTTGTTTGGTTAGTGAAACCTTCTTATTGTGAATATACGAGTGGTCATAGCAGAAGCTAATGTGGTTACACTAGTTCTGGTGTAGATGTATCTGGCAATTAGTACTGAGGTATATGGGGCAGTAATGGTACCACAAGCTCTTTTGAAGTGTGTGCTATGTAAATCTATACATGATGGCACATACTACAAAGAAAAGTTTGCATGTCTCTAGGCAACGTTATATTTTCCCAAAGGAAAAGTTCGAGCTCATATAAAAAGATTAAAAAGATGTTAACCATTAAATAGGGCCTCAAACAAAACCCTAAACGAGTGAGTATAACCCAGAGGTCAAGAGTTTTCTGTGAAAGCCATTTTGGTTTCTGAACACTTCCCTTATGATTATGAATGTTTCATTATTGCTATTATGCTATAATTTTTAGGAGAATATATATATATATATATATATATATATATTTCACTTGATATGCTTGGTGTGCTTTGGCAGTGTGTCCCAATCAAGGGCCCTATTATTTTATGGGATTTATCTCACCACAGTGAGCATATCAAAGGAAATGAAAGAGAGAGCAAATTAACAGAAAGGTATTTAGCATCTAGCAGCGACCTAAATTTGAGATCTAACCAATTTATGAACCCACAATACATAATTACGTTTTTTATTGCTGTATAAACTATAATGTTGCCTTGTAATTTGATGGTTACACACATAGCAATTTGGAGACCTTAGCTATGCTTTGGCTTTGTTTGTTTGCGTATTTGTGTAACAAGTTCTGCTCCTCTGAAAATGTCAGTGTGTAATTTTCGCTGGGTATTTTTTTTCTCGCTCTCTCTAAAAAGGCACAGCCGCATGACATGTGGATTTAAGCAGTTGTGCTATTGACGCTCACCTCCAAGTGTACGCTGCACTTTAGAATATTGTTTTACTGAATCCCTAAACTCAGTCATAGCCAGGACACAGACGTAAACACAGAAGCATTGAACTGCATTCACTGCGTCACTGTGTTGAATAAAGTCATTATTTTTGTTTTGTTTTTGCGCACAAAAAGTATTCTTGTTGCTTCATAACATTAAGGTTGAACCACTGTAGTCACATAGACTATTTTAATGATGACTTTAATACCTTTCTGGATCTCAAAAGGTGCAAAGATGTTGCTGCCTATGTGTGCTTCAGAAACCCTTGAATTTCACCAAAAAGGGTGTTTTTAATTCATGTTCCAGAGATGAACGAAGGTCTTATGTGTTTGGAACGACATGAGGGTGAGTACTAGGCCTACTTAATGACATAAATTTCATTTTTAGGTGAACTAACCCTTTAAGCTGCAAGTGTCAGCATAATAAGTGTGTTTATATGGATGTGATCAGTCAGTATCTGTTATCAGATTACTGTTTGAAAGTAGCACAGAATGCATTACTTTTTGAATTTACTGACACTTACAAAAGAAGAGCTCTCCCTTACCGTTAGTGCACAACAATAAGAAACTGTACATACATATAAAACAGTTCTTGAAAAATGTGTTTTCAGACTGTAATAAAATCAAATAAGTACAGTGCTCAGTGTAAATGAGTACACCCCCTTTGAAAAGTAACATTTTAAACAATATCTCAATGAACACGGAAACAATTTCCAAAATGTTGACAAGACTAAGTTTGATATAACATCTGTTTAACTTATAACATGAAAGTAAGGTTAATAATATAGCTTAGATTACACATTTTTCAGTTTTACTCAAATTAGGGTGATGCAAAAATGAGTACACCCCACAACAAAAACTACTACATCTAGTATTTTGTATGGCCTCCATGATTTTTAATGACAGCACCAAGTCTTCTAGGCATGAAATGAACAAGTTGGCGACATTTTGCAACATCTATCTTTTTCCATTCTTCAAGAATGACCTCTTTTAGAGACTGGATGCTGGATGGAGAGTGATGCTCAACTTGTCTCTTCAGAATTCCCCATAGATGTTCAATTGGGTTCAGATCAGGAGCCACTGAATCACTTTCACCCTGTTCTTCTTCAGAAATCCAACAGTGGCCTTAGATGTGTGTTTAGGATCATTGTCATGTTGGAAAAGTGCACGATGACCAAGGGCACGGAGTGATGGTAGCATCTTCTCTTTCAGTATAGAGCAGTACATCTGTGAATTCAAGATGCCATCAATGAAATGCAGCTCCCCGACACCAGCAGCACTCATGTAGCCCCACATAAGGACACTGCCACGCATTTTTCTTTGTATTCCTCACCTTAGCGATGCCATACAGTTTTGAAGCCATCACTTCCAAAAACATTTATCTTGGTCTCATCACTCTAGAGTATAGAGTCCCAGTAGTCTTCATCTTTGACAGCATGGGCCCTGGCAAACTCTAAGCAAGCTTTTTTGTGCCTGGGCTTTAGGAAAGGCTTCTTTCATGGACGGCACCCATGCATGCCATTCCTCTGCAGTGTACGCTGTATCGTGTCACGGAAAATAGTCACCCCAGTTTGGCTTTCTACGTCTTTAGATAACCGTAGTGAACTTGCATGCCGATTTTCTTCAACCCTTCTCATCAGAAGACGCTCCTGTCGAGGTGTTAACTTCCATGGACGACCTGGACGTCTCTGTGAGATGGTTGCAGTTCCAACTTTTTCAAATTTTTGTACCACTTTTGCTACAGTATTCTGACTGATAAGTAAAGCTTTGCTGATCTTCTTGTAGCCTTCACCTTTCTGGTGTAAAGAAATTATTTTCTTTCTCAGGTCTTGTGACATTTCTCTTCCGTGTGGTGCCATTGCTGACAGCATGAAATGGGAAGGGGTTTTAACACGCTTTTATAGTCAACTGTCTGCTGGACACCTGTGTATTCAATAATTAGACTCACCCGTGGTTGAATTCTTGTTAAATTAGACATTTGTAGTCTAAAATTTAGCTTTGCTCCAGAGACTTTCAATGGGGTGTACTCATTTTTGCATCACCCTGAAAATGTTGTTCTCTAAGTTATATTATTAACCTTACTTTCATGTTATAAGTTAAACAGATGTTATATAAAACTTAGTCTTGTCAAATTTTGGAAATTGTTTTTGTGTTCTTTGAGATATTGTTTAAAATGTTACTTTTCAAAGGGAGTGTACTCATTTACGCTGAGCACTGTAGACTTAACTATGTACATAAAATAATTTTAACAACGACATCATTCAATTAAATTTCAATACATTCATTATAGTATAGTTCACAGTAGGGGCTCAATTGCTTACACAATGCTTTATGAACACAGTAACTATGCACAGTAGCTATGCTTGTTTTCCCTTACGAAAAAGTTTATTCAAGTGTGCTATTAGTATACTTCTTATAAACTAAAAAGAGAAAGTATACTTTCAGTCTACGTTTTATGTACTTCTCAGAAATATACTTAAAATTGCACTCAAATATACTTGACTATACTGACAGAAAGGTTTAAGTATATTTCTATATTTCTGTAATCTTTTGATTGAGATATACTTAAAAGTATAATTAGGTATTCTACGTATACTTGGCTTGTAGTTGTGTTTCGTCTTTTAAATTGAGTAGCCTATTAAATACTTTTTTCATATAGTCTTACATACTGTCTTATAACTGAATTTTCAGGTTATCAGTGTTTTCACTGTTATACAGTAGGGGCCTCCCAGGTGAAGAAGAAGCAGAAAAAACAATTGATAGAGGATTGCTTGCGCAAATGTGAAACAACACGATCATCAAACATTAAACAGCATATAAATCAAAACTGCCTAAAGTTACTGAATAAAATGTCAAACCCATGAAGAGGAAATGACTATGAAGCTTTGGGGGTGTTGATGGACACGATCTACTCCATCTGTGTTTTGATCATCATTCTGAATCTGATCCAGACATAGTCTGTGATTTTCTCAGCTTTTTGTTTAAAATTTTGCTTTTATATGAAAGTTACCCACATTGAAGTGTTGATAAAAAAAAAGATGCATGAAGCTAAAATATTTTTTTTTTAAATGGAAAGAGTTAAAGTACAGTTAGAGGTATATTTCAAGTATAAAAATTAATACCTAGATAGGAACGTAGTATACTTAAAGTGCAAAAATAAAATGGTAAAGGGTGTTTCACTCAATAAGAGCTCACAAGAGTCATTCGTTCAGGATCTAACAACTCTAGTTACGGTGTATGTTTACAATTCAGTAAAAAGAACTGACTCATAAGAGTCATTAGTTCAGAGTACTCTGATTACATTGTATGTTTTTGATTCATTAAAAAAAGAACCAGCTCATATGAATCATCTGTTCAGGAATCAGACTACTCTCTTTATGTTTTTGATTCACTAAAAAGAACCAGCTCATAGAATCATTCATTCAGGATTCAGAATACGCTGGTTATGTTGTATGCTTTTGATTCACTAAAAAATTGATTCAGTAGTGCCGTGGCAGTAGAGCAGAAAATTCTGTCAGACTTTTAGTTTAGTACTTCTCGGTTCCCAACCCTATAGTCATGATGTGGTTCTGTGATGGAGCATGGGTAAGTAGTCTCTTAAATTCTGGCTTAGAGTGAAGTACAAAACAGGTGGTCAGATTATGTTAGTGCACAGTTTGTTCTGAGGTGTGGGAACAAAATCAGATGATTTGTCTTGTGAGAGTGTTTTCTAACTAAATTCAGCCCCACACCCATAGAAGCTGTACCACAACAAAATGAAAAATACTATGATGACGGACATTTGAGGTTCAGTTCGTTTCCACATATCCTAAGTTAAACTGCTCATATCACAGTTACTATAAAATGAACCTATCTAAAAGTCTTCATCTTACAGAAAGTGCCCCCCTCCCCCTCTCTTTCATACATTTCCTCCCAAATAGGAAAACTTTCCAGTTTGTTCTGATCTAATTTACATTGTCAGGCATTAAGATTGAGGCTGTAGGCCCCTCAAAGGGGTCACGTTTATCAGGGCTGGGGACTTTGCGCTGGCCTTTTTCTCTCCATCCTTCAACCGAACCCCCCTGGCGCTGAGCAGCTGGTGTTTCCTCCCATTGGGCCGCTATTCCTCATCAACCTGTGCACCAATCGCAGTAATGGTCTTTAAGCACAGCCTAATTATTGGTCTAATTGAGGTCTCCTGTGTGTTTTGGATATTTGGCTAAGCTTTTAAACCCTGTATGAAGAAAAACATTGCAGTAACTGCCTCAAGACATACAAGAAAGTATCCGATTATTAAAATAATTGTAAAATTATTTAAAAAGTAATTCAACTAAATTAAAAGATTCAGATTCAGAGAGAAGTGTTTCTAAATTTGAAAACACCCTCAAACTGCTTTAATTTGTTTTTCCCCACATGAGGGCGCTTGAGTTCAGATGAAATCAGCAATGAACCGGATAAGTGCTGAGACTGCAAAATCATTTTTACTTCTTTTTTTTTTTTTTTAATACACCGATTTTTCTTCAACCATGACATAAGAAGAGATAACAGATGTAGCACTAAAGGGTCTGAAGTCATCTGGGGTGATGGAATAAGCCAGTGTTGAGGAGTTATTCATTCACACTGTTAATGACAGGACTTCAAAGAGACTCCAAACCTAAAATAATGTGCTCATGACACAGTTTGGCTTGGACAGCTGTTTCTCTCTCTATTAGCATTTCTGTTTCAACTGTCAATCAGTTTACCAGCTTACCAGTCAAAAAATGTAACTCGCCAAATTTCTTTATCATTACTTTTTTAAAGTCTTCAAAATTATAAAATAACACAAATGGATGGATTCAGTGACTAAAAGTGTTGAACAAATAAATCAAATTAATAAAGTTCATCTCATATTTTTGACCTGAAGGAGTTTCCATATGGGCACTTATTGTTTGTCGCATTTCTACGTGGTCCAACTCAACCATTAAAATATAACGGTAACAAACTAATAATAAAAATAATTAAACTATAATAATATATTTAAGCATAATAAGCTAGTATTATAGCTGGGAAATTCATATATAGGCACAAACATATTTTTATCTGTCTACTCTATCTAATTTAATGTGTTAAAACATTAAGTTAAAACTGCTTGTGTAACTTGGAGAGGGTACAATTGTGTAAGGATTGTAAATGTGGATTATTTTTGAACATTTTTCAAAAGAACTCTGATCAGAATTCTTTATGCTCTCTTTACTTCAGGCTTAAGATTAAGCCCTTGTCAAGTGCTGGAAATGCATGTTGACAAGCTTTAAAACCAGCAAGTCTCTCGACATCTCAGCCGTAATAATTACTCATTTTTTCTTTCCTCACACTGGAGGTTTGCCCTGCACCTGACACATTAATAAGGCTCCGGAAACACCGCCTCTTCCTCTGCACTTCCATTTTCCATGTGAAATCCTAATCAGGCCGACTCACGCGTGAGCCGCTAATGACGCAACAAGTTCCGAAGGTAATAGCTCGTTTGCTTTTTGTTTGTGTATTTGCTTGCCATCATCTGCATTCCTGACATTATTCAGATCTCCATGCATCAAGTTTCCTGTATGGGAATGATTTGATTTAAACTATGCAACAGATAGTGTGCTATATCAGGGCAAAATCCAAAGCCAGCCCTTAACCATTTACTTTAAAGGCCTGTTTGTAGATGTTGAGTAGCCTTGATACTGGAGTCTAGACTGTATGATAATGATCTGTATATGATCTCAGTATAAGCCTCTGAGTGGTGAGATGGCAGGGCTGTTACTTTACTTAAACTGTCCAGATGTTTAAAATCTGAAATGCAGCATGGGATTCAAGGAGAAGGAGTTAGACCATGATTTGGGATTGATCCCGTGAGAATTAGCCACTTTACCTCAGCGAGCATTCCAGCCATCTGAGTTTCCTGTTTGGGGAAACCAACTATAAGGGCAAAGTAAAGAGAGAGATGAGCTTGTAGGGACAGGCCCTATGCAGCAGCTAACACTGATATCAGGCTCTCTGACCTCTGTGCTTTAATGTCCTACAGGCAGGGCTTGATGAACAAAATGACAGAAAGCTTCCCCTCTGTAAAACCACCATCCCCATTAGATAAAGCAGTGGTTCCCAAACACATTCCTGGAGGCTCCCCAACACTGCACGTTTTCCAAGTCTCCTTAATCAAACACTCCTGATTCAGATCATCAGCTCATTAGTAAATACTGCAAGACCTGAAATGGGTGTGTCAGATAAGGAGAGATGCAAAATGTGCAATGTTGGGGGGCCTCCAGGAATGTGGTTGGGAACCACTGAGATAAAGTGTTGTGCATTATGTAAAATGTGTCATGTAAATGAAATTTTAGAATTTTCAATATTTTCATAATTAATAAACACTAAATAACAGCAATTGACCAATCAGAACTCAATATTGTTACTCGGTATCTTTTGACGTTAAAAAGAGAACAAAAGGTATGATTAGTGTTTAGTGTTCTGCACTTCAGCAGATCGTCTTGACCATGTCTACATGTCTAAATGCATAACAAGCAGTTAAACAAGTGTACCTAATGAAGTTGCTGGTGAGTGTATATATTTTGAGTGAGAAAAAGAGAAACATTTTTTTTTTTTTTTTACTTAGTCGTTATTATATTAAATTGCACCTAGCAAGCAGACTGCTTCTACAAACATTTGTGAAAGAATGGGTTGCTCTCAGGAGCTCAGTGAATTCAGGTGTGGTACCGTGATAGGTTGCCACCTGTGCAATAATTGAGGCGCACAGTGCACAGAAGTCACCAGCTTTCTGCAGAGTCAATAGCTACAGACCTCCAAACTTCATGTGGCCTTCAGATTATCTCAAGAACAGTGTCTAGAGAGCTTCATGGAATGGGTTTCCATGGCCGAGCAGCTGCATCCAAGTGCAATGCAAAGCGTCGGATGCAGTGGCATAAAGCACGCCGCCACTGGACTCTAGAGCAGTGAAGATGGAGTGCTTTAGAGTGCTTTCTCTGGAGTGACGAATCATGCTTCTCTATCTGGCAATCCTATGGACGAGTCTGGGTTTGGCAGTTGCCAGGAGAACGGTACTTGCCTGACTGCATTGTGCCAAGTGTAAAGTTTGGTGGAGGGGGGATTATGGTGTGGGGTTGTTTTTCAGGGGTTGGGCTTAGCCCCTTAGTTTCAGTGAAGGGAACTCTTAATGCTTCAGCATACCAAGACATTTTGGATAATTTCATACTCCCAACTTTGTGGGAACAGTTTGGGGATGGGCCCCTTCCTGTTCCGACATGACTGCGCACCTGGGGCCGGATTCACAAACATCTTCTTAAGGAAGAAGTTAAGAAAATTCTTAAGATAAATTCTAAGAAGTTCTTAAGAATGTTCCTAAGTGCAATTCTTAAAAAATTCTTAGGAAGTTCTGAAATATTTTCTTAAGAACTTAGGGCAAGATTTTTTACTTAAGAAGAAAATGAAAGGTGTTTATTTAATTTGAAAGGGGGTAATTGCTGGAGACTCGCTGAATGAAAAACACCTCAAAGCCTGTCACTGCCTGTAGATCAGGTTACCGTAGATATCATAATGAGCGCGCAGACTATTTTCGTTGTGGTTGTTTGACGGGAGCTTATCACTCTGTCATGTTTTTAATGGACCATTAAAATCGTTATTTTAAAAAAACCTTTCTCAAGATGCAACATTCTTTCCCTTTCATTTGTACACTGTCTTTTTTGCGCTCTCTCTAGAGTGAATGCGTCATGTATCTGTGTGTGCTGCCTCGCTAGTTCTAGCCCCGCATATGACATGCAGGAAAAAAAATAGTAGGCTAAATCATGCTTATGATTTACTTATTCTTTCCCTTGATTTGCTAAATCGTGCACACTGTTTATAAATCGAGGAAATGAATTAGTAAATCATGCTAACATGCCGTTCTCCGTACAAGCTTGAGTGAGCGCATCATATACAGGTACGCGCAAATGATCAATAGTGTAATTTCAGACTTTAGAGTGCTCGTCCACATTCAGGGTACAAGTAATATGTATTATATTCAGCTAGCTAGAGTTATGTTGTATGCTTAATATTTGAAACAACCCAATAAATTAATTGAGCATCTATTTAAGTTATTTACAATGATTTTTAAGAACATTCTTTTCTGGAATATGAAAACTTCTTAAATTTGATCTTAAGAACAATCTTTAAAAAAAAGATAAGAACATTCTTAAAAAAAGTTTATGAGAATACAAAATATTCTTATCTTTTTTCTTAAGTTTGAAAATAAGAAGATATTAGCAGTTAAGAAGAATTTTATTCTTAAGAATGTTTCTTGAATCCGGCCCCTGACCTCAACCCAATAGAACACCTTTGGGATGAATTAGAGCGGAGACTGTGAGCCGGGCCTTCTCGCCAACATCACTGCCAGACCTCACAAATGTGCTTCTAGAAGAATGGTCAAAAATTCCCATAAACACAGTCCTAAACCTTGTGGAAAGCCTTCCCAGACGAGTTGAGCCTGTTATAGCTGCAAAGGGTGGGCCAACTCCATACTAAACCTTACGGATTAAAGGGTTAGTTCACCCAAAAATGAAAATAATGTCATTTATTATTCACCCTCATGCCGTTCCACACCCGTAAGACCTTTGTTAATCTTCGGAACGCGAATTAAGATATTTTTGTTGAAATCCGATGGCTCAGTGAGGCCTGCATAGCCAGCAATCACATTTCCTCTCTCAAGATCCATTAATGTACTAAAAACATATTTAAATCAGTTCAAGTGAGTACAGTGGTTCAATATTAATATTATAAAGCGACGAGAATATTTTTGGTGCGCCAAAAAAACACGCTGATTCGACACGCTTATTCATAACGCTCAGAAGCTTTAGGAAGCAGTGTTTTGAAATCGGCCATCAATATATAAGTCGTTATTTTGTTTTTTTTGCCGCACCAAAAATATTCTTGTCGCTTTATAATATTAATATTGAACCACTGTACTCACTTGAACTGATTTAAATATGTTTTTAGTACATTAATGGATCTTGACAGAGGAAATGTCATTGCTGGCTATGCAGGCCTCACTGAGCCATCAGATTTCAACAAAAATATCTTAATTTGTGTTCTGAAGATGAATGAAGGTCTGTGGAACATGTGGAACAGCATGAGGGTGAGTAATTAATGACAGAATTTTCATTTTTGGGTGAACTAACCCTTTAAGAATGGGATGTCATTAAAGTTGTGCACATAAAGGCAGGCGTCCCTAAACTTTTGGGACGATATATATGCACACATTGTGAGCTAGTTTAAAACATTGGTAGATAAGAATTTATTGGTCTAAACGGTCTGTGCCACCAACTACATCTGGTCATCAAGCTGGCGTGTAATTAACATTTCCTTTACTGCACCTTTAGGCTCCACACACACTACTTAGCTTGTAAGGCTGACAAATTTGGGGTTTACAGAGTAAAGTGTGGGGAAACACTGCTGTTTACATATGTGAATCCCACAGAACCACATCCAAGCAAGTGTCCAAGCAGTTAAATAAGCGAAGAGATGAGGGGGGAGAGAGAGAGAGAGAGAGAGAGATGAGACTGTTTTAACACTCAAAAAATAATTTTTCCTTAATTGAGGTCATTAATATACAGTCAAACCAAAAATTATTAAGACATTTTTGATATATTTTTACTAGTGGGTGCACTTTGACCTGACCATGTTTTGCTTAAGTGTTATCTGACATAATTAAGATTAATTTTTTCTGACACAGTTTAACTCTGAGATCTTGTCATATTTTATTACCATTTTTCTAAACTATAGTGAATAAACTGTATTAATGAATGAAATGTTCAAGGTGTCTGAATAAATTTTGGTTTGACTGTAAGCTAATGAGAGTATAAAAATAGTTTACTGCAAAAGATTAAGTTACTTCAACACTGAATTTATTGGGTTTTAGTCAATTTACTTTGGTTCCCGCAAGACAAAGTATTTGCGTAGTTTAAACATTTTATTTCACACGTGGATGTGTTGAAAAACCTCCACAATTAAATTACGTTCAGCAAAATAATTATCTTAAATAATTAGAAATGTTAATTAACATTTAACAAACAGAATATCTAAATTATTGTCAGATTTAGTAAATGTATTATTAAAATATTATAAATTTATATATAATATTGTTGGGAATGAGGTCCCTTTCCACAAACATTCTATATCGTTTTGAAATGCAAGATTCCTCATCTTTGAGATTACAGCCTGCAAGCTGTCACATTGTCACCAAAAAAATGAGTTCATTCGTCTGGCTACAGAACTCATTTTAAGGCATTTGACAGGCATGTCTAGAAAAGTGAAATATTATAGTCTTCAAGTTCATTCTATTCCAGTCTTTGGGAAGAGTGCTGAGGCCCGTTCTTCGTACGTCGCTAACTCGGTTAGCTGGATTTGATTGATGACGATTTGGCATGATCTTGGATTGTTCGGTTCTTCAACGCTCATCCTGGACTTGCTGCCATAACAACAGGTCCATAAGCTTAAACCTGCTCGTGAGCAGGCTTATTTCATGTAAACAGGATTAGATTGCATCTTTTTAAGTGGAACTGATACTTAAAATCTGTCCCAGCCACTGCTAATTTATTTCAAGAGTACTCTACTTATTCAGGAACAATAATCTAAAATAATAATTTACAAATTAATTTGAAAATAATATTATAAATGTTGTGTAGTCTATAATACTATAGGCACAGCCAGTTTTACTCACTGAAAGATTTATTTGTGATGGAATAATTGCTTTACAATTGAATTGGAGTCCTACACACATGCTTGTACAGTTATTCTGAGCCGTGCATTAATTTGAACAGTGACAGCTATTATGGGAGTGGCTGATGCAGCGCAGGAGATGCAGATAACTTGATCTTGACTTTAATTATTTTTTAATTAAAACTTAATTAAATGAATTGCGAATTGCAACATTGAAATAAAAATGTACGACTGTACAAATGCTTGTGAATCTAAATAATTGGGAATCATGTAAAAAAAAAAAAAAACAGTGCACATTTCATTTTATCTATTATAAAGGTCCAGAAATGCATCAAGTTTTTCGTCAGGTGTCTTTTCTAATTATATGATGTCATCACGCTGCTGTCTTGACTCCAGCCAATCGCTGCATTGCTGATCATGGTTTTGAGTATTGATACATCTGCCCTTTTTAAGGAACATGAGAACACGCAGTAATCTCAGACAACTTAATCCTGATATTTTAATCTATTCCACAAATTTGTTTGAAGAACCAGATTAGCCAGAGATTAGTTATCACGATTAGAAGATCTAGAATCTGTCAAATCATCTCGGTTGTATTTAGCGAGGTACGAAGAACGGACCCCTGGTAATTTAACCTATAGCTCTGCAGGCTTCATTACAAAGGACAACTGTTGCTTGCACAAGAGCAACTCTGTAATGGTGCGTTCACACCAGATGTGAATGAAGCCTTAAGCGCGAGTGATTTGCATGCTAAGTCAATGCAAAGACGCGAAATAGACATCCTGTGGCGTGAATTGAGCGTTTTGGGCAAATCGTGCGAGTTGAAAAATCTGAACTTTGGCGAATATTTGCGTCGTGTTAACCAATCAGGAGCTTGCTCTAGTAGTGACGTGATTACGACGTAGCGAATGGAGGCAGAAATCTGAAACAACAATGGAGGACAAAATCATCTTTGCTGTATGTGGATACCCGGAGCTGTATGATACAGCTTTGTACTTTTATAGAAACAGGAATAAAAAGGATCTTGCTTGGAAGAAAGTGAGTGAGGAGGTCGGACAATCTGGTAAGTTGTAAAAAACACTCTTTACTCAATTTGAGCTATATATAAATACATATTGAGACTGCCTCCTGGCAGAAGCCCCTCACATGACGCAAATTCGTGTCTGTTGTGAAGTGAATTTCACGCGCGAATGAAGCGAGTAAACTCAAAATGTTCAAGTGTCCAACTACGCGCGAATAGCGCGATTAATTCGCGGAAGTCGCGTCTGGTGTGAACGCCCCATAAGAGTTTAGTAAACAATAATTTATCACATTGTGCAAAAAGGAGGCGGTGAAGTCAGAAGACCTTTAGATGGTAGATATAGATGCAGTTATTTAATGTTTGTGAATGGGGTTTTCATGAATGAGTTTCTGTTGATACTAAAGTCCAGTGCAGAAGTATTTGTAAACTAATGATTAAGACAAGCCACTACAATTAGGCAAAGTCAAGCAAATCTTAACAGTATTAGATTTTATTTTCCAAAATAAATATTAATACAAAATGTGTTGTGTTGGTTCACAGGGAATGTGAATGTTGATAATGAAACACTGTTAATTAGAGTTGACCTAAAACTGAAACTAGATAGAGAAAACAAACAAACAAAAAAAATTCTGTAGACCGATATCCAATCAAATTATATATAAATACAAACTCTGGCCATACAGTGAGAAAGCCACTAAAGGCTGTTGGTCTCTGTTAGGTCTTCTCCACCAACTTTTTTCTTTTTAATAGCAGTAATCCCTCACAATGAGGCCTCCAGGGCTGTCTGACAGCTCTGACTCCAGAGTCAAATACATGGCGCCTGAGAGGGAAATAATAGCTGCTTATGACCTTATGATCTAAACCGATCACTGAACTAAGTTAACTGGGAAGCCAGACCTATGAGATTTAACCTTAAATGCTGGATGCAATATATATAATTATTAAGAACTGATTATTTATAGGCCTATATACTATATAATTGAAATGAGTGTAAGAAAACATCCATATATTTCAGTATTCAGTTTCATTAATAGTTTCTTCAAAGACCAACTTATGTTTTGTGTGGATATATATATATATATATATATATATATATATATATATATATATATATATATATATATATATATATACACATACATATATATATATATATATATATATATATATATATACACACCTTTTTAGTACATATACACTACTGTTCAAAACTGTTTTTTTTTTTTTTTTTTTTTAAGAAATTAATTTAATACTTTTATTTAGCAAGAATGCATTAAATTTATTCTGATGGATGTGACTCTGAAGACTGGACTAATGACTGCTGAAAAATCAGCTTGGCCATCATAGGCATATTTTTATTTAACATTTATAACAGTTATTTCAAATTGTAATAATATTTCACAATGTTACTGTTTTTACTGTATTCTTTTTACTTTTTGAACAAATAAACGTAGTCTTGGTGAGAATAATAAACTTCTTTTAAAAAAAACATTTAACAAAATCTTACTGACCCCAAACTTTTAAACTGTAGTGTATATAATGTTTACATTTGGGTGGATCTGTTGTAGTACTGGTTGAATATAATGTTACACATTTAAACCTTTACTTTCCATCTCATCTCACCAGCCCATTAATGTTTCTGTTGTCTTTTTAGGAAATTTTAACAACTAACCCAAGTTCTTCTTTGAACGACTTAATTGGTTCAATATCATTTACCACATCTACCACACATACAGAAGATTGTTTAATCACTTAAAATCTCAGATGTGACAGTAACATGCCCCCTTAAAGCATCATCTCAATTTCATTTACCATGTGTCAGTTTGTTGCTGCAATCTTGTGGTTACTCTAGAGTCTTTAGGGGTTTTAAAATAATTTTCCTCCTCTCAAATATAACCAAGCTTACACACATCAAAACCTGTTATTATTGCAGATATTATTGAATAACTGCAGGGCACTCAAACAAACATGAGTACAGCAATTATGTGGGTATGCCACATAACATCCAAGTTTATTAAAGCAACACAGTTGAATTTTAGCATTTTTCATTGACACGTCTAGATACTGTATTAGATGCTGAAAGGCTCAGATGAGAAAACCACAGATGAGCGAGGCAGACGATAGAGACAGGTGGACTTTGTTAATTACATTTTATATATAAAACTGAAGAATGTGGCCTAATAAACTTGCTAAATGAGTAATATTTTCTTGAAATCAAGAATACCACTATGGTTCAGGCATGATTTAACCACACTTTCAGACCTGCTAAGTAAACCAAGGAGGACTATAATATCTGGAGTAAGCTATAAAATAATAAAAATGAATGCCAAGAAAAGGATAACTGCCGGCTCTTTAAAGTTTGCACTGAATTCATAAATAGCCTTTTGTGTCCTCTTCTTGTGGAACACAGGGTCAAAGGCCCAAAAGACCAGTCAAATTTGGCTATAAACCCAGGGCTTGATTAGCCTCAGTCGCCTTCCAATTAGCTTCAGAAAAGTCTGTTCACATACTTACGATTGTTCTTGGCGTCAGCGGCATACAATCTCTGCTCTCATTTGTAGTCTCGCCAAAAACGTTCTAGCATGGATGCAAGACAAATGGGTTATTAAAGCAGGGCCTGTTTAAAAAATCTCACTGTACTGCCGACAGTCTTCTCAGCCACCAATTAGAGCCATTCAGAGCAAAGAGGCAACATGTTGTTTATAATGAAAATGTATCTTTAATCGGTCCCCCTTTAATCAATACAGAAAGGTGTGTGTGTGTGTGTGTATTTTGCGCCGATGCAAACGGTTGGACTACTTTCAGTTGCACTAAACCAGTTCCAGATTTCTTAGAAGACAGAATCTTAATGGTTTGCTTATGTCACATGATCAGTCTTCCACTCTGCTAAGTCCATTTGGGCCTCCCAATATATTGCATTAAAAATCATGCACACTTTCAAACTCAGCACTTCAAAAACTATTACGCCACTCATCTACACATTCAGAGCACACCATCTATTGGCCTTAATACAGAGCGAATTCTTACCAGCACTTGGAGACGCTGTAATTCAAAACAAAACGATCTGGATAAAAGATTCTGTTTCTTTCATCGTTTAATATTTTGGCATGTGATAAAGGGTCTTGGACGTCAGTTCTATGGGTGTACAATTCATATGAGACATAAAGGAAAATGAATTGAGAGCAGATGGAATAGTGCACAGGCCCAAATCACAATTCACAAACATCTGGGTTAAGAATTAAGTTTGGGAAATGTTCTCTGGTGGTGTGGCAGGGTAAAATGAATACATAATCAGTGGCAGCATTTAGAATTACAATTAACTTTCGATGCAGAAGAGCAATTCAATTTACCAAATGCAGCCATTGTCACACAGATAAGGCAGCACATCTGAGAACCATATTGTTCATAGATCTTTAGTAATTTTGAGTTGAACAACACAAAGTGAGTTTAGTGAGTTGTTAAAGGGTTAGTTC
The DNA here is from genome assembly GCA_037950675.1 of Hypophthalmichthys molitrix. Taxonomy (NCBI): domain Eukaryota; kingdom Metazoa; phylum Chordata; class Actinopteri; order Cypriniformes; family Xenocyprididae; genus Hypophthalmichthys; species Hypophthalmichthys molitrix. The sequence goes on along the minus strand of CM075496.1, from coordinate 25,693,822 downwards.
ACCCAAAAATGAAATTTCTGTCATTAATTACTCACTGTCATGTCATTCCAAACCCGTAAGACTATTTTAAAGATGTCTTTACCACTTTTCTTGACCTTGAATGTGGTAATTTCGTTGCTTTGGGAGGTAAAAAAAAAAAAAAAAAAATCGGATTTTATCACAAATATCTTAATTTGTGTTCTGAAAATGAACGAAGGTCTTACAGCTTTGGAACGACATTGACAGAAATTTCATTTTTGGGTGAACTAACCCTTTAACTGGTGACTTACTTCGACAGGGTCACTGAATCAGTTGAATAAACCCAAACTCATGAGAAAATGTAACTTTTATGAGGCAATTTTGTATGAATTCGTATGACGTTATTAATATGGAGAAACAGTTTTTAGCAAGAAAAAAAAAAACTAAGCACGAAGGTTCACCCTCAACCCCATCCCTAAACCTAACCGTCAGTGGAGCATAAGCAAATTATATGAAAACATACAAATGATTTTGTGCGAATTGATATCAATTACCAATTCACCAAAATGTAAAATAGGTATTTAGAAGAATATCTCCAAAGTGTCAAAGACACAAAGCAGAGACGGATCCTGACCAAGTACAGGCTCAGTGAGCACAGTCTAGCCATCAAGACCGGCAGACACAGAAAGAGCTGGTTACCCAGAGAGCAAAGGGTGTGTGTTCACTGTAGGACAGGAGAGACTGAGACAGAGACACACTTCCTCCTTCACTGCCACAAATACACTCCTATAAGAGATCTCTACATCACCAAATTCAATAAAGAACTTTACAGCCATGACTGAAGTAGAACAAATAAAGATAATATTAGGAGAGGGACAGACAGCAGCACTGGCTACGAGATACGTGTTGATGCGCCACAGCCTGAGAGACAGCAGGTGAATGTGTGTAATGTGTGTGTCTGACCTCAGTGTGTTTCCCTACCATCCACCACAGTGACCCTCAGTATGCGTGTGTATATATGTTAAAACACTGTGGTATCAAATGTTCAGACATGTTCTAATTTGTTACAATGTTAATTTAAGTTTGTTATGTTATAATGTTTGATAGTGTTATAATATTTGATAAAATTTTCTTCTATTATACAGATGTTTTAATTTTTTTGTGTATATATGCTTTGGCAATATGGTATTATTTACAGTCATGCCAATAAAGAAAATTTGAATTTGAAAATATTTAATGCAAAAAGAAGGGTGTGTTGGTCGAATTTACAAAAGAATCATTCAAAATAATCTGTGAAATGATTCAACCAGTTTTTCTTAAAAGGTGTGGGTTCAGAAAAAGAAAAAAAAGTTTCATTCATGAATTGGACATCATCAGTTCTTAGTGCAATACTCAACTGCTTCACTTCAAAATAACTATATATATATATATATATATATATGTTTTTACCTTTGTGAGCTGCAGTTCAACTCTATCATGCATTGATATGCCTGCAACACTTTTCCTTATTTTCCTGCTCACTGACAGCAAATGAATACGGCAACCTGACCTCAGCCACGCACATGTATGCGCTAATGAATAATTCAGCCATGCAGATTTCAGCCACATGAAAGTCTGCTAAGAAAGGACAACTCTGTTTTTCATTCATTTTCTCTTTCTTCCTGCCAGATAGGCAGTTATGAAGTTCAATGAAATCACACCTGTAACAGTATATCGCTCCAACTATCTGTCCCTCGACAAACAACAAAGTGCATGGATGATGTAGAAAACCGCTAAAAGGTTTGTTCTGATGTTGGCTATGTATAATCAGCAGAGGGTAATGATTAAAAAACTTAACACACATTATGCAGCACATAACGACTTGCGTATGACTCCACATGCACAGCACAGTTTCACAACCAACAGTTTCCAACAGTGAGAAGAAACACATCATGAATTTTTTGACGGCAGTGACATTCAATTCGTCAAATGCTAGAGTGAACAAATGAAAAAAACCTTGACGTACAGTGTTGCATATATATTTATACATGCAGTGAATGGGATCATTTAACTCCCATTCCTGTGCACCCATTACCAGATTAACTTTACAGACAGCTTCAGGCGGCCTCACTCTCCCAGCATCCCGCACTTTCCCTCTGTTGTGGGCTGCCGGCAGTTAGAGGCGAAGTGCACATGTTGGTGTTTATTTCCATTCTGTCATGTGTATGAATCTGATTACAGGTCACTAAGTCAATATTTAGCTTTTGCGGACGGATTGCAGGCGGTCAGTATATTTTGCTTCTTGCCACTTCTCCCAGCATCTGCTGCCAGAAGCCTGCGTGTAAAAATCAAAAGTGCACCACTGTGACAAATATAAAGACAAACAAACAAGTTCACAGAGGCTGTGTAAAACAGGGTGGCATTGTGTCTGTTGTCCTTATTAAAATGTAATGCATAAATCTTAGCTCTTATATATTGCCTTTATAAAATGATAACAGTATCAAATTAGATATCTGTTGAAATAGCAGTGGTCTTTAGGTATGGGAACATAAATATGGTTATGTATTTATTACCTTTATTTATTAAGGAACCAAATGATTTTCAAGACATTTGTTCCATTAACGGTATGTGTTTCAATGGACAGAACATCGCACTACAATAATAATGGTTCCCTGCATTAGCACAAAACATACAGGGAGAACAGGGAACAGTAAATCAAAAACATACAGAGTGACCATAAAATATGATTCATAAAATCTGATGATAAAATCATTAATTTAGATGATTGAATGACTCTTATGAACTGAAATACAGATCATTCCCAGCTTCTCACAAACTGAACCTTAAGTCATTAATTTCGTCATGCCTGAATTAAGAACTGTTACTGTATTTGTGAGATCTAAATAAGTCTACTGACTGGCTGTTCATATTTACATTTACATTTACACATTTGGCAGACGCTTTTATCCAAAGCGACTTACATTGCATTATACTATACATTTGTATCTGAGTATGAGTCATATGACATTTTCTATTTCAAAGATACACATTGATTTTTTTCAGTGGTATTTTTATTCTTTATATGAGTACATACTTGGCTAAATCAAAACACTAAAGGAATTAAAAGAATTGTGCTTCAGAAGATTTGAAATATAGTGCAAGTTGTATGGATTTTTTGCTTTTTGAAGCTTATGAAAATGTTTGAAAATGTATTTCTACACACCCACTGTAAATGTTTCTCTTTGTGAGCTTAGGGGTGGCAAAAATGCAGCTTTATGCACAACAACTTGGGACTCCAGAGACACCAGCAGCTTCATATACCTCTCTGCTGCTCAACAGTGCCTTTTTTATAGCTGCCCTTTAAATACAATTAAGTTGTTTGAAAGAAACTTTCCTTAATAAGCCTTTATCTGTGCTTTATCATATATGTTTATCTTATAAATTCTTCTGTGCTTCACTGTATAAATATTACTGCAAAATATTAGTTGCCTATATTAGACATTGCACCATTTCATGCTTTTCATCTTCAGAAATATCTGAATAAATAACCTCCCCATATTGCATGAGAACACTGACTTGCTTAATAATGTGGAACAACCTCTTTAATTATGGTTTTCCATTTACCCAAGAAAACATGGCATGTTACTGTATCAATTTCTACAGCATCAGTAACATTTTACATGTTTGTATATATAAAGTCTCTGTAAACCGTTTCATTATGGTAATTCGACAGATGGCCGTACAGTAGATGTAGCCTCTCTCATCTATGTTGTAGACCACCAAAAACGAGGCATGGATTACTGTAAGAATGCATAATGCATTTCCTCTGGGTCTCCTGTCAGATCATTGTAATTTAGGTACAATGTGTGTGGTGGATTGGTTTTGTGTGTCTTGGTGAGAATTAAACGGAAAGAAAGACACTTTAGGATGTTTTTCTAATTACTAGTTTCATAGGTTTATATCCAGCTTCCCCAGTTGTTAATATCTCCCTTTAAATGTTATAAATAACCAGAAGATTGGACTCTACATTGTCTTTCTGATGTATGAGGGGTCAGGGTTAGTCAGAACACAAATAACATATGTTGATTATTATGTTGCATGAAGACTCCTAAATTGGTGTATCACCAATTGGTCAGCAAAAAAGAATTTGTTCAAATAAGCCTGAGGTGCTCAAATCATGGACACACACACGCAATGGGGCAGTTTCTGTATAACACATCATGGTTAAACTCTGCGCCAGTTTACATTCTGGCCCTTAGGCTGAGGGGATTTAAGATTTATTAAAAATAGAGAGAGTATTTTTCTTTCAGTCATGACTCTATTTCAGGGGTTGCACTGTGCATGCAGACCACACACGCTCTGTCCCATACATGAATACAGACATATGTGAACACTGCGGCAAAAACACACAAGCTCACAAATCAGAATGAAAAGGAATTGTTTTCTTTTCTTGTTTTTTTTTTTTTTTCCAAGTCTCTTTTCCTGGAGTACTTAGCTTTAGTAATGACAGGTTACAAAGTGAACTAGTAAAACACAACTAGTGAAACTCCCTCTGGCAAACCCTATAATGTAAAAAAAAAAAACATTAATTAATACTTTGGTGAATTAATAGATAGAACAATGTGAATTCAGTTTAGATTCAAAGCTTTAGTTCAGACTATATACTGTATTGTGTTTAGGGAACACAACAATCGCTTTTAAAACAAGAATTCAAATCCATAAAATGTTCAAATGATTTGCTAAAACTGGTTGTATGCAAAAATGTTGTTTTATGCAGTATGACAGCCAAAGAACAGATAGGACTTTCAGGTATTCTTTTCGTAAAGCGCCAAGTTTAACGTCAATGTATGTGAATGTTATATACATCTGTGGTTTATATTAATACACCAGTTATTCCTTTGCCCCTAAAACACCCTAAAAAGTTCCTCAAACTCTCAACGCCTGCCTTCGTTTGCAGTGTAATAGGTGAACAGCACGCAGGAAATAAGTTCAGCCCCCACCACCAACTCAATTTCACTTAAACTCACACATACATCTGGAATTCATTGTGAAGCAGGGGGAAAAAAAGGGGAAAATGAGAGTGAGGAGAGACTGTAGATTGTAGCTTGAGTTTGGTCCCCTGCCTTACATTTCCTCTGATGCTGAGATACTGTTGTGTGCCGAAAATCTCCTGGCGGTTTGTTTGCCTGACATTTTTGGAATAATGGAGGCATTTTGGGAGGGAAACAAATAAGACATTCACACACAACCCTGCTCAAAAATCTGAGTTAATGCCCAGACAGGGCTATTTTTCATAAACGTTTCACTGATTGTCTTAAATCGAAATGTGGTAACAGAGGCTTGTGCAGCCAGAAGCAAACGGTAATTCAACAGATGGTTGTACATAGATGTAGCCTTTCTCATCTATGTTGTAGACCGCCAAAAATGAGGCATGGTTTACTATAAGATAGCATAATGCATTTCCTTTGGGTCTCCTGTCAGATCATTGTAACTTAGGTACAATGTGTGTGGTGGATTGGTTTTGTGTGTCTTGGTGAGAATTAAAAAACAGAAAGAAAGACTATAGCATGTTTTTCTAATTACTAGTTACATTAGGTTTATATCCAGTTTTCCCAGTTGTTAATATCTCCCTTTAAATGTTATAAATAACCGGAAGTCTGGACTCTGCATTGTCTTTCTGATGTATGAGGGGTCGGGGTTAATAATAGCATGGTAATAGTTCAAGTTAAGTCAAGTAATCAAGTTAAACAGACCAAAGGGAAAAGCATAATTGTTTGGATCTCCATTCATAATCAACAGGCCATTATGATAGAGGCTGCAAGTCTCTCTGCGATTAAGTGTACTTGGGATCAAAGCAGCCTGCTATTCAGATAAGGCTGAATGAGAGCAATTTGATTGGTGCCTGATTTGGGAAGCAAACAGATTTTCTCAGTGGATAATTGGACATGATGTCACATTCCCGCCATTTTGACCACTCCCTTCTTGACCTTTTCCAAGCTGTTTTATTTGAAGAAAAAAAAAATTATTGAGGAACTAACAAAAACATGCCGCTTTGGCAGACGAATCAGCTAACATCCCTGAAGCAGAAATAGCTCCTCCTTTTTCTTACCAGTGGAATTGGAAACACAAGAAAAACCTTTACTTTGTTTTCTGAAGTTTAATTTCCGTACTTTGCTCTAAGTGTTCCCAGCTGCTTTTCCCCCTTTACGTAACACTTTACTCGGCAGGGTTCTGTCTTAACAAGGGTGCCGCACAGTCCCTGGGCCCCAACATTTATTTTGCACATCACTTCAATTCAGCATGCAAGCACTGGTGACTAAGCTTAGATTTAATGACTAAAGAGTTGAGACACAGGGTGGATCTGGTCCTCATTGTTGACTGAAACGTATTTCTCACTGTCCAACAAGTCAGAGATCTGCAATGAAAACATACATTTAGTTTCTGAGCTGCTAGTGGCACCAAATAAATAAAAAATAAATAAATAATGACTGCTTTCAAACAGGTTTCCAAAGACTCCCTCCACATCAGACAAACAGAAAACCCTGCTTCAAACTTGAGCCATTGGTTGAGCCAGTGTTGCTATTGTCAGGTAGACTGGGACGCTCAAACAAATAGAGCAATGCATGAGAATAAATACTTGCTTATATTCTATCCACTTAAGGCTTGGAGATTGAAAAGTGTTTTAACATTGAACAAATTACACATTTAACTTTTAACTATTACACACTTCTTTTGTTGGGATAAACATAAAAGTCTGCACAATTGTTCTTCCGTTTAAGGTAAGTATAACTGACAGTAACCTTAATTTTTCACATACACATAGACATAAAAGAAGACTTAATTATTTAGTCCTGAAATAATTATATGTTGTCATATTATTTAATTGTTGGGGAAAAAAACAAAAAAAAACTTGGCATTACTTATGCTGAAGTCAGCTAAAATATTTTAGGTAATTTCAGCAGAAGCGATGCCAGTTTTTTTTTTTTTTTTTTTTTTTTTTCCCACAATTACCGATTATAACTGTTCAGGAATGTCAATTCACATGGATAATAATAATGCTAAAACATATGCTTTAACATCTGTCATACAGTTTCTCTTGATAACTCTGTAGCATAGCTGAGAGATTCAGTCAGTTTACAGCAGTCATCAGCTGTCTTCCACAGCAGCTGATAAGCGTCACCACAAACTCTTTTTGCACTTGTTCTGTAAATGTGCAACAATTTTTTGGCTGTGAGATTTTTCTAAATAAACCATTGAAATCTGCAGCTGCTTTGCAAGAGTCTCCACTATTTATATGTAAACTTCTGGCTTTATTAAAAATAGTAAACAAGTGGTTTTAATGTGTGACACTGGCTGTTGGCCAATGTAAATGCTTTTGTAATGATAACAGGCCAATTTCCTGTAGTTAAGATTTTTGTTTAACTTCAGGCCTATTCTCAGCCACTGCCTGGCAAGAGCCTATAGAGCTCTAGTTTTGTCAGACTCTTAACCTTAGCTGTAAGGAGCATACCAGATGTGGCTTCTTTAAGCAAATTATTAGCTGTTCTAGTACATGTAGCTTTCCAGCTAAGTATTTCCATCCTATTTTTGGCAAAGGGAAGAAGACGACATTCCACTGTGGTAAGATCACTTTTTCCCTGACACAGTGACAACTTGTGGTTCTTAATCATTTATCTTCATGGAATTCTTGTACTAAGGCAATTAATGTAACTTTACCCCATCTCTTCCTCCCATGGCCTTTGCTGCTTTCAAACATCCCAAATTGGAATGGAAATAATCTGCAAGGCGTATTATGCCTGGAATATATAAGAAGCTGTATGGATTCCCAATAAAGAATAAAGGCAGGCTTGTTTTAGGACACTTATATTCAACTATAAATACTATATTCAGCCATAAAAGCAGGGACATGGCCAAAGCACTTGGCCATTTCGTATATAGTTGATAGAAAAAACAGTAGTTTTGACAAAATAAGATGAATGATAAGGGAATAATGATGATGAAATAAGCATCCAATGCTATTCTGCAAAGCAACAAACCCTTAAAACTGCTTTCCAAACAAACTCTTTTTTTATGAGTCATTTTATAATAAGTGTAGTGTTGTATAATTGAGTAGACTTTTGCTTTGATTTAGTTTTGCTTTGTTGCTTTGTTATGAATCTCCGCCCACAGAGAGATCACTGCCAAAATAAGAGACTTGTTATTGGTCGGCACTGCAAATTTGTTTCGAAGTTCACCAAACTTGAACCTCACAGCAAAATTTGCATAGCTAAATTTCTTCACCATCCAAAGTTCATCACATGAAATTCTTTATTGTAAAATTTCACAGAGCAACGGTAAAAGTGACCAAATGCTTACTTTTCACCAACCAATCATAAAAAAAAGTCAAGCCCCTTCCTACTTTTTTTCCCTATTTGCACTTTGAAATGTTATAGTTCAAAAGTGAAATAGGTTCCAAATGAGGATTTACATTTAAAGACTAGTTATTAGGAAACGGCTTGTCTATATATTTGTTTAGACAACATGTTTGAGTTTTCACCCTATAAGGTCTTCCATAATGTCTTCTTTATTACTCCATTTCCTCTTGTCTGTCAACCCTCAGGACTCTGAGGGCATCTAAAATGACACACAGAGCTAAGGGTGCCAGCATACTGGAGCTGATTATTCCACATCATCCATCTCTTTTGCCAACAAGATCGAATTACCATCATAATCGGCCGCCACTCCAGCCCGGCCTTGTAATCTCAGCTGGCGGATTAGATTTCATAATCTCTGCATTTTTTTAAAAGGAGTTACAGTGTAGACAAGACATTTATTCTGCACATGTGGCTGCATCAACATGGCATAATGTGTTATGCAGCTAACATGGGGCTCATGATCTTTGCGAAGGAATGAAGGGGGCAGGGAATTCACACATGTATCATGTTATCATCATCATTACCTTGAGGTCCTGTAGGGAGAGGTTAAAATTTCCAGATCCTGTGAGAGTCCGAACCAGATCTGAATCATGCATCAAAACATCTGCTGGGGGATTAGAGACTGACGCTGAAGATGTAAGGTGATAACTACGGCATAAGACAAAAGGTGAAGTGTGTCATTTTCACACCACTAGTGGCAACAAATTGAACTGCAGCCTTTTAGACATCATAACATTACCATCAACCAAAGTTGTGAGTTAGAGTTTAGAATATTGTCTGACCAATGAACAACAGGGGGAGTGTTTGAAAAGACAATATTTTCCCAATTTATATTTACATATATTAATTTAGCAGACACTTTCATCCAAAGCAACTTGCAAATGAGGAAACAAATGAGCAATTCTGTTTCCAAGAAATTACACTTAAACTTAAATTAAACTGAAAAAAAAAATTGCACATATTCTTGTTTACCTTCTGATCTAACATTAAACTCACTAATTGTGCTTTTAGTTACTAAACTGTAGCATTTAAACATCACAGTTTATTTATAGTGTTAGATATGATACATACAAATCCAATTTAATATTTCAACTCTATCATGTCAAAGTTAAAGTTTTATTGAAAAACAACTGATCATCTTCTGTCCTTGAAACTATAAGATGGCATATTTTACGAACAATTAATGGTAATATTTTAATAATAAGGTCAATTTGTTAAGTTAATGCATCAGAAATGAGGAACTAACAATAAATAACAATGTTTTACAATATTTATTAATCTATAGGTAATAGTATTGTTCACTGTTAATTCATATTTATTGTATTAAATTATACATATATTGAAATGTTACAAAATTTGTATTAGTACACTATTCTAATAAAATAATACTAAATTAATACTATAGTATTAGTACATTACTGTAAAAAAAAATTTGGGGTCTAAGTTTTTTTTTTTATGTTTTTGAAAGTCTTATGCTCACCAAGACTTTATTTGATCAAAAATACAGTAAATGCAGAAATATTGTGAGATAGTATTGCAATTTAAAATAACTGTTTTCTATTTTAATATATTTTAAAATGTAATTTATTCCTGTGATACAAAGCTGAATTTTCAGTTTAAGAAGTTCAAAAGAACAGAATTTATTTGAAATAAAAAAGTCTTTTGTAACATTATAAATGTCTTTACTGTCACTTTTATTAGTCCTTGTTGAATGTCCTAATATCTTAAAAATGTATAAATGGTAAAAATGAACCTCAATTAATAAATGCTGTAAAAGTATTGTTCATCGTATTTTTATTTTTATTATTAATGTAAACATTCTTGTTCATTGTGTCTGTGGTACCCTCAAGATGGCACTGCTCATTGGGAACAGGCACTGTATATCTGTTTATAAACCCTGTTTTGTATTGGTGAGTGCTTGAAAAAGAGGCACAGGATACATGTACAGCTAAGGAAATATTTACAGTAAGAATACATACACATTATGGTCGATGAACCTTAGTGAACTCTCCCAGACTACAGTGAGTGCTCTTAAGAGGTGGTGGGTCTGATATATTACTTTAAACAATCAGGGCCAGCTGAGGGTAGGTAGGTCTTAAAAATGGCACTTGTGTAAACATTTAGGAGCAGAAACAGTGTCTGAGGGTAGTTAACGTCTCGTGGGTCTTTACTAACATCATGCTGTGATGAGTGAGTGAAACGGAGTGCTTCTTTCTGATGTCGAGGTTTTTATCTCTACATTACAAAGTTTATTAAAGAAAATAAACATTATATAGCTTAATAAAGATACTTGAAGTGCCAGGAGGGATTTGGGATTGGGCTGGAGGGCTTCAAGACGCACACTAAAAAGAAATTAAATCAACTAAACAAGCTAAAGCAAAACCAGCACTTTTTATTACAATTTTACATCTAGAGTTTTCATGTGCATTGCTCCAAAATGTAGTCCATACTAACAAAACACAAAAAGTAGGGAGACATCCTCAGACATACACACACTTAACAAGCTCATAATTGGGAGCTGCATGATGACTTCCTGTCAGAGCTCCATGAGGGATTCTTGTTCTTGACTCTGCTGATGACCCCAAACCAGAAACCTCAGCTTTCATTCCTCTGCCCTTGAAATATGCCCTGTGGCTTTGAAAAGCTCTCCAGTGCATCATCAACTGGCCAGTTTTTATGTCGCAGGCGTCTGCCTTCATCCGGTGTCCCTCGTAGCACATTCTTAGCTGAAACGCCTGTGTTGTATTACTTGTCTTGTATACTGTGAGATAAATCCACTCTTATGTTCATAGACAAAAAGATAAACAAAAAAGCACAACCGCTTTGATACTCAGTAAAGACGGCTACAGTTAAAGCCTTCCACTATGCATTCGCTCCTTTGACAACACAGAGAGACTATGAGGTTTAAAGATTAAGTAAAAATTTTACTGTCAAAAAATGTTTAGGCCTAAATTTATGCGACAGGGAACCGCCTGTGAGGTTGACAGCCTTTAAACCATTTAATGTGGAGAAGCGGGATAAATCAGAAGGTAAGCGCCGTCATGGAATGTGCTAATAACAACCAGATCAAAATCATGTTTATCACTGGCAGCTTTTAAGGGAGGCGATCCCTCATCTGAGCAGCACCGAATCTACTGTCTGCACAGCTAAATGCCAAGAGCCATCAGCCAGCATGAACAACCTGAGGGAGAGGATCACTCCTCCAAGGCTTAGATAATGTCGCTTAGTGAATGCAAAAAAAAGAAACCAAAAACCCAGTATCTGCCAATATAATCTTTCCTGGAATTCCTTCCTTTCAGAATAGCAAATATTCGTTAGATGAAATAAATATCTTTCACAGAAGACCCAAAGACAAAGTTTCATTGCCTCAACTGAACTTGTAATTAGTTCCACCAATTGTTTCCCAAGTGAGTTCTCACAGACAAGAGGCAAGCCAGTGTAATCCAGGATGGCTCAGACCAAAGATGCCTAATTCCTCTGAGCCCCTGTTTCCCACTGACGACAGAGATGAGACAGTGTCATTATTGTTCTCTCTCTCCCTCTCTCTCTTCTTTTCTCCCTCTCTGAGTTTCTCCAGCTCCATTTTTTTCCCCAGTTGGAGGGTGAACAATAGGTCATTCATGCTCCCCTGTCATCCCTCAATGACATGAAACTGCAGAGATGCCCCTGGGATCTTGATTACAAAATATAAAATACAGATGTACTGCAACAGAACTCAGCATATTATTTTTTTTTTCTAACTTCAGGCTCTTTTTTGGCCCAGTGGTTGATTTTTATTAAAACTAACAGATTTCTACTTTTTTTCTTTTTTTTTTTGTCCGAGACCGGGATTTTCAATGTTAAAATATGATAATTCATAATAAAAATATAAATTATTTTTTTTAAACTATGACACTGTAATTAAATGATTGAGAAATAACCATAAACCATTTTAATATTTATTATTTCTATCAATTACAGCATTTTTGCCGCACCAAACAATTTTGGTGCTAATAAACTTTTTTAAAGTTAGTATACTAACTTAGTGTAGTTTAATAAGGAGGCAACAGTGCTAGTGTGTTCAAGAGGACATATGAGACGTATCAGACATGATGTGCGAAGAAAACAGACAAATCAAGGAAAATATCACTTATGAACAGGATATTATTATTGTATGTAATTTACAATCAGCTTTGATTGTCAAATAATTTAATAAAAATGTGAAAATATTACTTAATTGTGTGTATTTAGGATACATAATGAAAAAGTTATTTTCAACATCATTTCCATCTCAGAACAGAATGCTATTGAATGCAATATATCGTTCCAGATGTGGTGGAAATAAATAAATAAATAAAATACCAAAATGACTAGTTCATTTTTATTGAGTGGAAAAAAGCAGCTTGGACATTCTTCTAAATATCTCCTTTTGTATTTCATGTAAAAACAAAGTAATACAGGTTTGAACAGACATGAGGGTCAGTAAATAATAACAGAATTTTCATTTTTTGGATGAATTGTCCCTTTAAATTTAGAATCAACATAAAACTCAACAGTTTCCCTTTCTCCACTGCTTGATCACCATCACCATAAAAAGCCAAGAACAACATAAAAGCATATTCTTAACTTTCAGATGAGAAAATGAGGTGATCTCCCATCATAGGAGGCTCCACCAAAACCTCTCTGGTTTCTTATATTAGCATCAAAGGTCGCTGTGTTCAAAGACAAGCATGAAGATAATTCCTGAATGAATCAGATCAGGTACTCACGTAAACAAACAGGCTACAGTACAAAAAGACATTCCACATAAATGATAAGATTTAAAGTAGGCAACAATCTTTACGGACTGAACTTCAGTTTCGAATAATGATTTGCAGGTTCCTGGATTAAGCAGCTTGAGATCTAGTCACGACAGTAATATAAAGCATAGTCAATTGGAGTATATTTACAAAGCCCTGAAACCATCCTGTGCCTGTAGAACTGAAAGCATTCTCTGCATTTTTATTTATACATTACTGAAGTGAAATAGTTTGCCTTGCTCATCCTCCTCTGTTTAGTGTGACTACTGTGTGGCATTTAGTGGTTTACACAATGGTCTCAGAGTTCATTTTGCCTTTTTACCTATGTTTAATCTTACATTTACAACTTATTCTTTCTCGCTCCTCTCTCTTATTTTTGTTTCTAACACGTCCTGTGTTGTCTTATACCATAAATGGTTAATGACCCCCCTGTGCGTAGCAGAAAAGCTCTGAGACTGAATTGTTTTGGAGAGAGGAATAGTAAAATTTACTGCCTCAACCAAGCAACTCTGGACCACCCGGCTCGGAATAACACATAATACAATCCAGAGCTCTCTCTCTCTCTCTCTCTCTCTCATCCTTTTACCCTTTTACTTCATCTCCCTCGTGCTCTCATCTGGTGTTCCCCCTCCTTCGGCCTACCTATATTTGGGATCCCTTGATTTGCTGGAATGTTCTGGCCCATGATGTTACTACAAACATCATCTCCTGCAGACCGCCTTGAGCTGTAATTTATGACACAGCAGACTAAATCCCGAATCCTGGTGTGTTTCAAAGGATGCTTGTCCCTGCATCTATCATATATGGTGGTGTCAACTGAAATGAACTTTTTGAGTACCTTCACTTTTAGTGCATTGCAGTCCTCAAGATGTAGGTTTGCAGCTGACCTTATTGCATATGCATTTGTAGGAGTTTACCTTTCAGATGCAAAATTTATGGGAGGAGAGTATTTAAATGAACCACGCAATGAAATGTACTAATGTTTGTGCTAGTCAATTTACTGGTATTTGTGCTATTATTTAATGCCCCAAAAAAGCATGTCTTAACCCATTTTGCGAAATGGCTGCAATTGTTGCTGCTAGGAGGAGACACCGCAGAGAACAGAAAGTGTGGTAGAAAGGAGAAAATATTTTCCACTTGTATTAATTTCTTTGGAATGCCAAAGGAAGACGTAATCCGAACATATAGTTTGCCAAGCCATGTTGGTCTATGAGCATCAGCTCTGCTTATTTGTGACCCAACGCTAATTTGCACTGCTCTTGTTAGATTGCGTTGGTCATTATGTAAATGATTTGACTGCATCTGTGTTCTTTAATTTGCACGTCAGCAGTAGATCATGTGCAAAACTTGGCACTCCCATCGGCGCATTTGTGGAATTGCACTCTCATGCTAATGTGCCCCATTTAGTAAATCTGGCACTTGATTTTAAGGTGACGTAGTTACACGTTACTACATGTTAATGGTAATAACAATAAATTATGCATAATTACAAGTAACTAACCCTAAACCAAACAAAAGACTATAGAATAACACAAGATGCGTCACTCGTATTGTTTTTGATGGGAGAAAGTGCAACATGCAATATGACGGAATAAGTCCTGCCTTCTAAATAAGAGCCAATCGCCGATTGGTAAAGTCATTGCGTCACTGCAGCGGCCGTTAGAAACTCTGGTTCCTATAGAAACAGTCAGATGCGTGCCTCCGAAATGAGACACAAGATACGCGTATTTAGGACTGCGCATTAGCTTGATCCAGCCTGAAAAATACAGTTTTTTGTCATGATTTGAGTGTTTAGAAACAAAATTTATGAGACTGATGCACTGATACCATTTTTTAAGGACAGAGTACGAGTACTGATACTTTTTTCTGGTACTTGCCGATACCGATACCGATGCCTATACATTTATTAATTTCTCTATACCTCTTCTAATCCGATCGAGAAGACACATAAACACTTGATCGGATTGAAAACCGAATCTGGAAAATACTGCGCATATGCAATGACATAGCAATGGCGTAATGAAGAAATGACAAAACTCAGGGTATACTTGCCTCACAGACACTAGAAATATATTTATGGAAAGCTTGAAATGTCTACTTTTAAGATAACCAATTCAAATGGAATATAAATATTCTCAGATTATGTAATCCGTAAACATGCATATATGTGCGTCCACCACTTTGGAGATGATGAGTCAGCATTGTCGACTTAATCTCTGCAGCCGAAAACACAGAAAACATTATCAATAATTATTAAAATGTTTCCTTCCGTTTTTTCACGCCACATTCATAATCATTACTTTTGCCGGTGCACTGTGGTAAGCTTTATGCGTGCGCTTGAGTGCTGATTAGGCTAGTATGTATTATAGGCAATTAAAGGCTCATTATTATGATTTATATGGTTTAATAATATAAACGCGCAATTAGTCAACTAGAAAAATCTTTAGTCAAGGGCAGCCCTAACAAAAACTCAATTTCGATTTGAAGCTTGTGACATACAAACACACACATCAACCCGATCACTTCATTTAGCATTCATGTAAACACTACGTTCAGATTCATCAATTGCAATGAATTAATTCTGACTGAAACAAAAATGTGCATGTAAACATAGCCAGTGAGACTTATGAATGTAGGACAGCTTCTTTATTATTACTCTAATGAAAAGAGTAATAATTTTTATGTGCTTGTCACAAACTTAAAGAACAAAAATTTCACAGTGTCCAATAACCTTCAAAGGGCATAATTACCAATATATATAATTGTTGTTATATAAAAAGAAATTTACAAACAAATTACAAACAATAAAACAAATACTACAGAGATACAAATTAAATATTTTTCAGATACAATAGGTTTATTTACCATGTATACATTTATTTAACATCTTTTGTTGTTTTATTAAAATTATATAGGCTACGGTCCCTTTAAGACCAAATCCATGGATACTGACACACATCCTGTTTTCACCCAAATGTTTACATCGACTTAAGCCATAACCGACTGTATTTATGTGAGATACTCCACACGATGGACATTTTGACAACTGTGTGCATTTGACCATTCAGGCGCAAAGAGAACTGATCGCGTGCTGTCTGAGAGAACTGGGATTGCGCGCAAGAAAGAGAAAAGGCTTCCAGAAAATCTGAAGTCCTCAATGAGGTACTCACTGAGAGACATACTGTAGAAGGCCTTCTGGTGCCACAACCTCCAAAAACCTCCTGGCATGATCATCACCAAGGAACTGCTGACAAGAAAATGTCTGATCCATGAGTTTTAACAATGGAAGAACTAGATTGACTTTCACCACAAAATTCATAATAACTGCGATGATTTATGATGGTTGGAAGAACCATTAAATCCCCTAAAAGACAATCCCCTATACTGAAGAGTTTCACTATGATTCATCTATTGTAAACACAAAAATATTGCAATACTGCATTTATTGTTCTGTCCCAGTAACCCATTGTAATCCCTTAAGTCAAATGAACATCAAGTCAAAATAGATTGTTTGTAGAAATATGAAACTTCATTTTGAAGCATGCCGAAGAGGAATTTCAAGCTGCATGCTCATTTGGATGAGCCTGAATTTATAAATCTGACCACAAGCTTGGACTCTGAGACTATAAAGCTGGAATTATAAACAGTTTATTTGAAGTGGCACCATCTTGACAGTGAGACTACAACAGTGATTCATTTACAATAACAGTGGCATTTATGCCAACTCTGACCAGTATAAACAAACAGGAGATTGTGTTCTGACCCTTTCAAATAAATGCAAACACAAGGGATGTTACATGTCACCCACGATTAGTCAAGTAAACCTAACTGACAAATTAAATCAGATGGTTTCCAAAATAGACATACGCAGCATTTTCTGTCTAAAGCTGCACTGTAAAACTGCATGGAAGTTTGAGATCTGGTGAATAAAATACTGTATTATGGTGACCCTACACTGTTAGTCCACCAGGAAGGATAAAATTGGATTTAAATATGATAAACATTATAGTTTCTTTTACAATAAAATGCATATAATAACATTGATTATTCGAACAGAGTACAAATATAACACTTCTCTTTCAAGTTATAGACACTGTGATGATTTATCTCAAACCATAGCATTTTCTGAAATAAAATTATAAATAATGACCTCAGAGTAACAGGTGCCCTTGCCTTGATCCTACTGTGCCGCACTATATCCTGTCTAGACAAGCATAATTTCCTTTCTGGTGAGAAGGTCAGCTTGTTTGGATTTTTATGGAACTATTGGGAAAAGTGATGTTAGCTCACATTGGACTGAGAAACAAGCCTGGCAAATTTTGACCATTCAGAGGTGCTCCTGTAAACCTAAAACTGTCAAGGGATGCCAGAAAAAAATTTTCAGTTATAAAGTTGTGGCAAATGAAAGCAATTGTATAATATTTGGCGTATGATCCTTTTTTAGATCCTTTTTTATTTCAAAACAACAGCCAAAACGGAAAGAGTAATGGTGCAACTGCTAAAATTTCTTAAAGTATGGTTCCCTTACACACTGTAAAAAATGATTTGTAATAAAACAAAGATTATTGTTATTTATTGGTTATTATAATTATTGTTATATATATATATATATATATGTGTGTATGTGTGTATATATATATATATATATGTATGTATGTATGTATACTGTGTGACCAGTTGCATAAACTGCTTAGACTAGTCTTAAAAGTTCCTGTTTTTTTGTTTTTTTTTAAAGTCAGTTACATAAAAAAGTAGATGTGAAAGTAGAGTGTAATTGGAACTGGAAAAGTAAGACTGATTCGTTGGACAAACTAGATCTTAAGACAGGTTTAACATGGCTAAGTTTATATACACTGCTCAAAAAAAAAATAAAAATAAAAATAAAAATAAAGGAACACTTTGAAAACACATCAGATCTCAATGGGGAAAAATATCATGCTGGATATCTATATTGATATAGACTGGGTAATGTGTTAGGAATGAAAGGATGCTTAGTCGTTTGATGGAAGTGAAAATTATTAACCTGCAGAAGATTGAATTCAAAGACACCCCGAAAATCAACGTGAAAAAAAATGCTAGTCCATTTTGCTGAAATTTCATTGCAGCAACTCAAAATGGTACTCAGTAGTTTGTATGGCCCCCACGTGCTTGTATGCATGCCTGACAACGTCGGGGCATGCTCCTAATGAGAAGACGGAGGGTGTCCTGGGGTATTTCCTCCCAGATCTGGACCAAGGCATCACTGAACTCCTGGACAGTCTGAGGTGCAACCTGGTGGCGTCCTTCATGCTCTTGAGACTGTGCTGGGAGACGCGGCAAACCTTCTGGCAATGGCACGTATTGATGTGCCATCCTGGAGGAGTTGGACTACCTGTTCAACCTCTGTAAGGTCCAGGTATCGCCTCATGCTACCAGCAGTGACACTGACCCTAGCCAAATGCAAAACTAGTGAAAAACAGTCAGAAAAGATGAGTAGGGAAACAAATGTCAGTGGCCTCCACCTGTAAAACCATTCCTGTTTTGGGGGTCGTCTCATTGTTGCCTATCTAGTGCACCTGTTGTTAATTTCATTAACACCAAAGCAGCTGAAACTGGTTAACAACCCCCTCTGCTACTTAACTGACCAGATCAATATCCCAGGAGTTTAACTGACTTGATGCTGTTCTCTGATTAAAAAGTGTTTGCTTAATTTTTTTTGAGCAGTGTATATACTTGCTTTTTCTTTGTTTATTTGTGAAATTTACTTGTTTATTTCAACAACTGTGAATGAAACATCTAAAGTGAGTCACAGGCACATTATTTGCCCACTCCCTTCTGGACCGGCTCAGACAGCCAAACCCAGTTTCTCCCACCATCCACAGGAAGTCACACTGCCTCAGAGCGGTCCAAAATGGAAGCTCTGTCAGTTGGGGAACATTCCTTTTAACCTCATATCCTTGGGGAGAAACACACAAACAGCTCCTTTTGCAGGCTTGTTTTTAATGCCACTATCAGAGAGCTCACAGGGAAATATGTAACCTCTGTGTTGTCATAGTGTCTCGCAGTCCTGGGAGAGACACTCTATGGAATAAAGCAATGGGACCCTGGTGACAAGCTTCTTCCCAGCAGTTTTAAGATTCTTAGGACCTAGTTTACTAAAGGTTTGAATGTTTAAAATCATGAGCAAACTTGATAGCACATGTAAAAATGGCCAAAATTATAATATACTATCTTCAGATGCAAAAAAAGGATAGTTCACTAAAAACTGTAATTTTTTGGACCTAACCCTTTGATGAATATGTAATTTAAGGTGTGCCTCCTAAAAGTATAGCGTGACGTCAATTCTAGATTAGATTAAGTTGTACCTGCAAATGATTGATCAAGTCTGAAAGTCATTTCCGAAATAGTAACTATAGTAATATAAATAAGTAAATATAAGTAAATAGTAAAATAGTTTCTATGCCTCATTTCGAAGGTTTTTTGTCAACCACTTACGTCAATAAGGCCGCCTGATTTCAGAAAATTAACCATTACATTCCAAAGTAAGAAAGAAATAGTTCTGTCATGAAACTCTAGATGACGCAGGCTATTAGGTCCTTTAACTCAACCTGCTCATAATCACATTGGCTGTGTCTGAAAACTGGAAAATGCTGCCTTCGGAGGACACTATTCAAGGTAGGAAGGCATCAAGGCAAGTCTGAATCCAATGTTAGCTTCACTTCCTGTCTCCTGAGATGCCTTCATCTGATCGATTTTTGAAGGCAGCATAGATGTATCCTTCGCTATCCCACAATCCTTTGCTTTCCATTCTGTGACAGTTGAGCTAGAAAAATAAAGATGGCGTCCCAAAGTTGCGTTTGCTGGTCAGTTTGTGTGTAAATGTATGTTTTTGACCAACATTTTCCACTTTTGATGTCATTTGTTGTCACTAGCGAGAAATTGCTACTGTAGTAATTAAATATTTGTTTAGTTCTCACCAAAGCTCGCACTATTTTGCGGTAAATCATTGACTGATACACTGCCTCAGAAGTCTGTCCGGAATCAGTTTTGCGAGGTGCCTTCATGCACAAACGCTGCCTTACAAGTCATTGCCTGATAAGGCAGCGAGGCAACAAGTCGGCTGCCTGTTTCGGATGCAGCCATTGTTACCTATATAGCACAGCTGATTGGTTCCTGCTGTATCAGTAGCCAATGAGCTTGCATGCTCAACCCTCAAAATACTTTAGCATTGCCTTAGCAGTACAGAAACCTCCACCTTTCCCAGCTCCACCTGAATAGCTCTGCTATGGGTAATTCATGTACACCATATTGTACAGCAGCAGCATGTCTTACTTGCTCACAGCAGCATGTCATGTATGCATTGGCAGTAGCAAGTCCTGTACTTGCTCTGCAGCAGCAGCAGCAATAAAAGCAGCAGTGTAGCCGATCTATTCTGCCAAGACCAAACATACAACATTGTCATACCCATTACCATGCCAAACACTCAAGTCAATTTTATAATGGTTACTTTTCTGCAATGGCCAATAAATGCGACCTCCAGAAGGAAACAGCTTTCAAAACCAGTTCAGCTGAAAGGCAGATATTAATCTGACTTCCTTCAGATTTAACCGCTAGACATGGACCATCTTTCCAAAATCCCGCCCTCCAAACACATGCATGCGGACAGAAATGTTGTGAGACCGTTATAATCATCTCAATGTCACAGTGAAGCAAAATAAAATAAACATTCAATTTGATGTCAGCAAACCAAAACTGTGAACTCAACTTTACACTGACCTCGTATAAACACTGTAACGTCAGCTGTCAGAAGCAAAGGTAGCATTCTTGCATGACAGATTGACACTCTCAGCTTTCTGGATTTCTATATATGGTCTGGCCTGTGAACATTCATAATGATTGACAGGGAGAAAGTGCCTTAAAGGCTTCTGATTGGCTGAACAAAGACTCTGACTGCACCCTGATATTTTAGAGTTTAAAGAGCCAGGGCTGTCACAGAGACAACGGTGATATTTCAGGAGCTATTTCAGTGATGTCTGTCAATCAAAAAGACATTTTTAGCATGCCATTTCATAACATTTTTTTTTTTTTTTTTTTTTTTTTTACAGCACTTTTAAATTAGAGTGTGAAAACCTATTATTTGCGCATCTATTTATAGTAAATTACCCACAATACGCCCATGAAGCACACATGCAATTTGTTAGACTGCACAAGCAAATTAGCATACTTGATTTGAGACCTTAGTAAATCAGGGCATTAGACTTCATTGAGACAGCACAGCAAGATGGAGTGAGTTTGGAAAGAATTGTTCATGTAAGGACATGTACAGTCACAGAAATCTATAAATCCAAACCAATTTCCTCTGACCACAATTTACACCTATGACGACAAATTCACACACAGCAAAAAAGCTGATGAAGACAGATCTACATAAGACATGAATGCAGACAAAAACATTACTTTTGATAAATTAAGAAAACGTTTGAAAATGCCACAACCTTCTAGTGAACTATCAAAGAATAACAAGTTATTAAAAGTAGGTTTTTAGTTGCAAAAAAATAAATTATTAATAAAATTTATCAGATATTTAAAATTTAAATATAAAGAAGCCAAACAAAAGGCACTTTATGAACACAGGCATTCTGTTTTAATATAAAAAGACTGTATTAAACTGGTCTGTACTCTCTTCAGAGGCTGTAACTGTTCCTGCTGCTAATGTCACATCTGCACTAAAATCATCAAAGGCCACAGCTCAGTCCATCTCAGTTTCCATGAATGCATGCCAGGACTCAAACTGTAACGGCTTTTTTCTTTCCCATTATCTCACACTGGCTCCAAAGACAACATGCTTTTCACTAACTTACCTTCCAAAGACAAACTTCTCTGTTGAGCATTGAGGTCCTACACAGTTGCTGTGTGCATAGCCCTTTAACATTATGTCTATAGATGTGAACTTACATGTGGTGATGTAGTATCCCTGAACATGCTGTGACTCACAATAACACTGTATGAACAAGTGGGCACTTCAGGAAAGGATCCAGGCTTCTGTGAGTCAAAGGGACTTTTTAAATGAGTTTTTGCTCTGGATCACCAAGTTTTGTCATCATGTTTGGTTGAGACTAAATATTTCCTCTCAAAATATTTAACTTTACCGCATAGTGCCAAATAAGGTTAACCATGAGAGTGGCAGTAGTTCTCAGTTTCTCTCTCACAGAACCTACCTGGTCATTTAAGGTGTTTAATAAAATAACCCCTGCTGTGCTAAAGATATTTTGCAAACTGTAAATTTTTACTTGTTACTCTAGTACTCTTTTTGCCTCACCTCCACACCTTGTCAGGGTGTAATACGGCACTTAAAGCGTAACATTTTTTAATTAGGGTGATAAAACAGAAGTGGCTGCCATGCCATCTGGAGTATCTCAAGTATCTCAAATCCAGACCTTGGTCAAAAAAAAAAAAAAGTTCACTAGTGAAATTTAGCTGTAGTGCTGCTTTTACCAAAGAACGTATTTGTAACTTCTGTCAGGTTTAGTGAATATATAAGTGCACTTACATCACGCATCGTCTTAAAGGCTAGTGTTAGTATCTGACAGAAATCAGTTGTCAGATTCACATGATTCACTTTTTGGTAATGACACTACCTTTTTTTTTTTTTTTTTTTTAAGAAATTATTACTTTTATTCACTGTAATGTAGGTTTTTTTTTTGTAGTCATTATGGGGGGTGGGGGGTCATTATGTCAAACTCAGTTTCAGGAGGGCCACTGTCCTGCAGAGTTTAGCTCCGACCCTAATTAAACACAACTGAACCAGCTAATTAAGAGCTGTGTTTGAAATTGCCCCCCTATACCCTCATTCCTTATTGACTACATTACTCCACTAATATAGTCCCACTTGAAGTAGTGAATGAAACAAGTGAATGAATTCGGACACTGAATGTGTCAGAAGGGCTGCTGCTTTGTGCCTGCTGTTTAATAATCATTTTAAACTTGGCAAACTGGCAGGTCCAGTAGTAATTAAAAGATTTATCTTGAACTCTGTCATGGAAACTAGTGTGTATAAACCCTTATTAGACAATTTAATAATCAATTAAAAAGGAATTTATACCTGTATGATATTACGCTGTACCCACATTGGACCAACTGTTTCAAAAATGGATGGATGATTCAGCTAGCGCGTTGCGGGAATTAATTCAGCACGACCCTCACAGTGCATTATGGGTATTCTCTAGCCGTTGAGTGTATATCAGTTGTACACTCGTTATTGCGGTGCATAATGGGACTGAATGAGTGCACTCAATAACGTTCACTATGGTTTTGGACACCACTACAAATGGCTGTCCCCTCAAATAGTGCCTAATTTAAAGGAACACTCCACTTTTTTTGAAAATAGGCTCATTTTCCAAATCCCCTAGAGTCAAACTGTTGAGTTTTACCGTTTTCGAATCCATTCAGCCGATCTCCGGGTCTGGCGGTACCACTTTTAGCATAGCTTAGCATAGTTCATTGAATCTGATTAGACCATTAGCATCTCGCTCAAAAATGACCAAAGAGTTTAGCGACGCGTTCGACGCGTGTCCTAGAGAAAGAGCCAGAAAGATTATATAGAAAGTGAAAAATGTTCATTAAATACCTAGTTCTGTCATGAAACTCTAGATGGCACAGGCTGATAGGTCTTTAACTCGATTTGGTAGCGATCACATAGTTATCTAAATAGTGCAGCTGTTGCATTTGCGACCAGTAAGCTCAACATTCCAATACTTGTAGTGTTTGCTGTTAGCAGTCTGCAGCACGCTTTCAGAAACCCTCCACCTTCCCCAGCTCCACCTATATAGATCTGCTACGGGGTTATTTCATGTGTGTTACATGTGCAGTAGCAATGTCTGTGAATGTATTGGCAGTAGCAAGTCTTGGTACTTACTCTGCATCAGATTTATTCCGCCAAGACCAAATACGTTAACATTGCCATATCCATTACCATGCCAATCTCTCAGAGAGTTGTCATAGCAGAAATAATATAAATAACGTAAATACACCTCAGCCAGAGCAGCTGTAGGCCTGTATGTACAAGTGATCATGAATGCACTGCAGTGTTGCTTGACATTCAGAATTTAAAATAAATATATTTATATTTTATATAAATATATTTATATTTAAAATAAAATAAAGACAGCAGCAGATGTGAGTCCATGTTCGCTTATATCAGTGTCTTAGTTTTTCCCCCTACAGAGGTTAAACATGCAAACATTAGAGGGCTCAAAGATCTCAAAAAGATCTGAGATCTGGCACAAGACAAATGACGTGTCTGAGATAACATGGGGTGCTGGGACTCCACTTTCTTTTGGATCTTCCCTTGGGATAAAGACTGGAGATTGAATAATGAACTATCTGTGTAATGGCTTACCATTTCAGCCCAGTGATCTAATCAAATGAGAAACTGTGCACTAACATGCACTAGCTTGACCACTTCTAGTTGTATTTAAAAGGTGCACTAAGAAATATTCACATTTTCCAAGAAGTCTATAATACCTGGAAAAATTCATTCAATATAAATCCTATTCATCTCATTTCCAGTTGCTTGACTAGCACATTGTGTTGCTTGCAAATAAATTTACTTTAGAACTACAGTACTTTTGAATGGCCATCAATGTACAAAGTTGCTTTTACCCACAGAGATGTAATTATGGCATCTAACATCAGGGGTTAACTGAACCATGCTTCATTTCCAGTTCTAGTTCTCCTCTGGCCAATGTCAATGGCTACCGTCAACTGTCTGGTTACCAACATTCAAAATATCTTCTTTTGAATGTTGGAAGAAAGAAACTCATACAGGTTTGGAACAAATTGAAGGTCAGTAAATAATGACAGAATTTTCATTTTTGGGTGAACTATCCATTTAAAGTCAGTTTTAACCAGATTTGGCCAGACTAACACAAATCAATGACAATGTCAAATGACAAATAATATGCTGACAACAATGTAGATATGATCCAGGCTCCAGGGAACGAAGCACAGAATTTCACAAATCAGCAAAGGCCTGGACAGAAGATATCTCCTGTGTTCTTGGCTCTCACCCTCGTTGATAAAGCACCACTGCTTTTGGAAAGTTAAAACTCTCCAGACAACATCAGATCTTTGGAATGCCTGTCTGTATAAACCTGTATAATTTTATTTCTTTTGTAGAAAACAAAATAAAACACACACGCACGCACGCACGCACACACGCACGCACGCACGCACACACACAGGTTTGTTTTTGTGAATTGTTGGGACATTTTGGACAAATTTGGACATGGGGTAATGTCCTCATAAGTCACCCTCTCCTTGTAATACCTATGTCATACCTATGTCATTATACAAATTTGTGTCCTGATATGTCACAAAAACACACACATGCACACAACACACACACACGTTTGTAAATTCTGAATGTACTTGGCTGAAAACTGAAACCGAAAAATGAAAATGCTTTTTAAAAATTATTTATTTCTTATTTTAAAATTGCATATTTTTTGGTTAATTGTATTAATATTAAACTTTTTAATGAAATTCAATCATTTTTATGATACTGAACCAAAAAAAAAAAAAAAAAAAATCCAATCCAATAAAATAAAATAACCACACTTTTACTGAAAGTAACAAACTAAAATTGGACAGAAAATATATTGATGTTAAATATATTATTCTTTATTCAGTTCTATGCAACAGAATCAGATTTAACAGATTTATTTTTGACCAATTTTCCAAATAATGTATAGTCCTACAAAGCTATTATTATCAGAACATATGAGCAAAGTATAGCGGGAAGTGGATCAGTGAATGAGGCCCTGTTTACACCTGGTATTATGTGTTTTGGTCGATCAGATCACAAGTGGATGATGCTAAATACAGATGTAAACAGGGTCTAAAAGTTTTTATCTTGCATTCGACCAGATTGCTTTCGTAGTATAAACGCTCACGTGGTCGAATGTGTTCGAACAACCACAAAAGACCGCCTACTCTCTGCTTACTGACTAAATGCGTAAACATTATGGGATGTGCGCTAGCCAGATGGGATTCATACTTTGTCGTCTGAAGACCCAAGTTTGGTTTGAAGACGAAAAACATACCAAGCACAATGTTCTCTCATTCCTGATTTCTTACACAAACTCACGACGTTCAGCGTGGTGCTGTGTGTTTTTCCATCGCCTCTGTGCGCATTCATATGTAAATTGCTTCAGCTTATTTCATCCATAGACCCGCCCATAGACCTTCCCCTCCAAGAAATCAGGACAGCAGTGGTCGAAAATGGACAAAATAGATGGATTAAAACACCGGGTGTAAATGGGTATGTGTCGCCCTCATCTACAGTACTTGTTATCCGATCGACCAAAATGCATCTTAATACCAGATGTAACGAAACAGGGCCTGAGAGGGTAGTGTCATTTTACCAGCGTTGCCCAGCACAGCACACCATGTTACAGCACAGTAAGCCTACTGCAAACAGAAACATGTATACTACTACAATTTCATGAAATTTTATGTCGGCACGTTATTTGAGTGGACTTTGCTTTTCCAATGAGCATGAGCAGTACATGAGCGGACCGTTCGCATGGGCCATGAGCACATGAGCAGAGCGCACGTGCATAGAGAGGAGGATTGAGCGGAGCATCACACCGCACAGTGATAAAGGCTAGAGCGAGAGTGAAACCTGGGCTGCATATATTTTTGGCCGTTTCTCTCTTTCGGCCAAAAAACAAAAATGCCACTTTCGGACAATAATTTTATATATTACAATGAAAGTCAATGTACAGTGTTGTTTTGGAGCCCAATGACTTTCATTGGCATGGACAAAAACAGTTTCATTATAAAAACTTTTTTATGTTTCACAGAAGAAAGTCATGCAGGTTTGGAACAGCATGTGAGTAAATGATAAATGTCAGAATTTTTATTTTTCGGTGAACTGTCCCTTTAAGGAGCTTATTCTGCCTGACTGAACCCATAAAAAGTACTTTTTTTTGGAATAACTTTATGTATTCATGTTCATTTAATCAAATTAATATTTTTGACTTGAATCAAACTTGTTAATTTTGATTTTACCACATTTTTAGGTAACAAAAAAATGTGCTAAGAAACAGTGTATGTATGAAATCATAATGACTTTGCTGTCATATAAATGCATGTCAGCAACACCACAGGTCTGAGAGCAGTTATTCTGAAATGTAACAGGTTTCTAAGGTCAGATTTATAGAATGACAGAATCATTACATTTGTTCATAACAATGCTGTGACATCAGTTCCCCCATATATCTCTTAGTACACCTGAACCATATTCGAGGGGCATATATGGGGCTTGTGTGTTTCTGTGAGATTGAAGGGGCTTGATAGGAACCTGCATCTGGTTTTTGACCCTTATCATCATCTGCTAGACCTGCAGCTGCAGCCGCCCCCATTCCTGTTCTTACATACATGATTACACACACACACACCAGCAGCTGTCACTGCTCAGAACTTTGGTATCGCGTTTCTTGTGGAGTGCTAGCTCTCCACATTACCACCACGAGACGCCAACACACACAAACACCACAAGAGTTCGATACATTCACCCTGGTTTCTGCCAGGCTGACAACAGTTTCACTAGCTATTAGTCTGGTTGATTGCTATAACAAATTACATTTAGATTCTGGCTAAAATCTCTGGAAGGGGAGGAGTGAGACATCAGTTTAACACATACCATACACAACTTCCCCTCTCTACCTATCATCAGGCTGCTTCATGATATAGTGCTTCACAGTGTGGTAATTTGTGATGAAAATGAACAGTTACACTGCTCCCCACTCCATCAGTGAAAACCTTCAATTATGTCTAATAGTGCTTTTCATTACATTTCTCCACACTGTTAATTGAGACATCAGCAGAGACATTCATCAGCCTTAAAGATACAAACTCTAGAGCAGAGAGCATGTGAAGAGCATGTCAATAAACATATATGAGAAGGTGAAGCTGAAACATTTGACACATTGCTGAGGTTACGGGCTGATTTTTAGAAATGCTTAACTATCTATATATATAATGGTATATTTTGCACATTTACATTAACGTCATTACACATTAGGTTTCTGTTTAAAACAAAAACTTGAATATATATATATATATATATATATATATTCAAGTTTTTATGTTTTAAACAGAAACTTAATGTGCAATTACGTTAATGTAAATGTGCAAAACATTCCCTTTTCTCTGTGTTATCCATGTTCATGTATATCACTTCTACTGATCTCAGTTGCTAATGGCAAAGGTGAGTGATCTCAGGCTTGGCTGGTTCAAGTCTATCTCTGGGTGGAGCTGCTGTTTGGGTTGTCACTCTGCCCTCATCAACTCCGGCTAAATGAACAATAGACATGCTGTTACCCTCTCTCGCTCTCTCTCCTAACCTCTCTCTTTCTCACTGGGCAGGTATTTCCTGAGGGAACATGGGCCATTATCACAGCTGAGGGGAGTCGGGTTTCTCCACTAGACTTACTGACCCTCAAATCAATACCTGCCTCTGAATGCGTGGGTCTTTGCCAAGCTGCCCGCCCCCCTCAGCTGGGAGAGCCCACTTTGTCATGCTCAATATGGCTGTCTCACTCCGAGGCCAGGACAGGATGCAGGCTTGGGGGCCCTAGAAAAGACTCAGAGGCCCCAGAAGAGACTGAACAAGAAACACGCAAAACATTGAAAACGAGGGAGGGAGGAAGAGAGGAGAAAGCCTGGATACAGGTGTGCAGCTGCTGGTAGGCTGAAGTTACAGGTTGAGAAGGTCACAGAGAATGGCAGTTTATCATTCAGGGGTACATTTCCCGTACAACGTAACTTGTTGCTTAACTATCAAAGTACGATGCATCGTAGTTGAACCCAACTAGCTAGTCACGACTGTTTCCTGAAACATATTCTTGCAAATGAGTCATCCAGCCATGTTGGTTAATGATGTCACGCAGGCTGTAGAGTAATACATTATTTTAATTAATCTGTTTGTCTGTGATGAAGATGCAGCTATCTGGACATCATAATCCCAAATTCCCAATTAATGACAAATTTTTTGCTATAAATTGCAGACATGGCATCTGAGGACTAATTCTTTTTTTCTCTGTTATTTTGCTTTATTTACAGATTCAATAATTGGCTCGTGCTTACGTACTAGGGCACATACACACATGCGTACTCTTCAAAAACAGCACTTCAAATCTCTTGACAAACTTAAAGACGTAAATGAAACTTGTATATATTATAAATGAAAGATATAGATTGTAATGATTGTCAGCTTGCCTATTTTGCTCAAGAAAAGTCCACGTCATACAAACAAGAAACTAAGCTTCTAACCACAGCTCGAGAGCTGTTGTTCCACCTGCATAACTTTACGATGCAGTTTGCGAATGTTCGTTGGAACTATGGTTTCGGGAAACACCGAATATTTGAACTATGCTGATAACGACAGAACTTGCAAGCATAAATGTTGAGCATTGGAAATGAAATGCTAAAAAACTGTTGGGATGCAGTTCTATAATGCAGGTTCCTGATGTTAACAAATAAAACCTTATTGTAAAGTGTTAGCACATTTATAATAAAAAATGGCAAAACCCTCATCTGATATCCAACATGAACCCATATTGATCATTTAAGCTGCAGTCCGTAACTTTTTTTGGTTAAAAATGATCCAAAATCAATTTTTGAACAAGTACATATCCAGCCACTGTTCAAAACTATCTCCTTATCTTAGCTCGATTCAGCCTGTAATAATGTTTTATAATTTCTGCGGGAAATTCGAGCATGCAGCAGTTCGTCTTTGAGTCATTACGTCACGTCTGTAAACAGAAGGAAGGAGTCCAGGCTAGTTGGCTTTATCATGTGAGGAGGATGCTGCTGGTAGCGGATCATTTATAGCCTGTTCTCACAGCAGCTGAAATAATTAAACGTATCATTTTGATGGCGGATTGTAATCCAGAAAGATCCAAGAAAAGATTTCCAGAAAGATTTAATCATCATTGGCAGCACGATTTAACGTAGGCCTAATGCTTTTTTCCACAGTTGGTCAGAACAAAAGTAGCAGAAATGTTACTTATGTTTTCAGATGATATTTTCCGGTGAAAATTCTTATTTTGGTCATACTTCCAAGATTTAGAATCTGTGATTCTGAAGTACAGTATCCACACCGGTGTAGTGATTGACAGCAAACATCAGATTCATCCACTGAGAAGTCTTGCCGATACACAATGCACGTAATGATAACAATTCCGCATATGACTGCAATTGCAGGTTTCAAACAGAGACCCTTTTGATTCATGACTCGTTCTCAAGGGCAGAAAGGAGTCAAAATACAGTATGTACCTCTAACATTTTCCTTATCTTCCTAATATAAACAAGGATGATGTTACCCAACCCCCAAATATCTGCAGAACTGATAAAGGCGATCGAGAGGTTAGTTGGTTGGTGCTGTGGGAGTATGAACTGTAAAGGTGAATCATATTGCTGTCAAAAAAGGAAAAGCAACTGAGTCTTTCCAGATGTGCGTTTTGGTCTTTGTCTGTGATGAAGATGCAGCTATCTGGACATCGTAATCCCAAACTGGCCCGGTGCCCAGAACTTCCCCTCATGATTAATGGGGCATCTGTGAAGAGATGGAGTCATGGTGAGGGGGTACTCTCCTGCCTTTAGCTGATGCAATAGGGACAGGTGCTGATTTAGTGCACTCAGTTAATTTACAACATATAGAAACCTGGAAGCTGGAAAAAAATAAAATAAAAATAACAATAATTACAGGGGCTTTTGCATGTTAAAATATAAAGACTATATATAAAGACTTTTCTCCAGAATGGGTTCCTTTGGGCTCTTAAGAGGGTAATCATACAATCTCTGCATATGTAAGCAGTGACAGGCTCTGTACTCACATTACAAGGAAAATATGACAGAGATCAATGTTTCAAATCTACTGTGCCATGTGGGGATAGGGGATCTCAGCTGGTAGAGCTTGTTACATTTTGTCAGAGAACATATATATCGCTGAAGGTTTTCAATCAGCATTTCTGTCTATTGCTAATCAAAACAAGAGGAAAACATATTGAATATTCTTGTAAAATGAAAGCTATTAAAAACTCTGTTTATAAGAAATAATTGACTTCATACATCTGATATATGGCCCAATTATCTCACTTATTAATGTCTTGGCACAAAATGGAGGGCATTTAAATGGTTTTAACAAGTAATATTAACTATGGTTTTGGAGTTTTTATGGAGACAGAAGAGAATGGCTCACAAACACTGAGAAAAACTCATTGGAAATGGTTGTCTGCCAAAGAGTTGGCTCTTATACTTTGCTTGGGTTTGAGTTTTGTAGCAAAACGAGTTTTCCCCCCTCACAGAAATCACAAAATCTTGACTATTTAATAAAGATTTGGATTATATAAATTATTTTAATTGGTCCCTATATACAGTTTTACCAGATGTTACATTTTAAACTGTAGAAATAATTGCTGATAAATGCTAACATTCCCATTTCCAACCAACCAGCATCAGATTCAGTCTGGTTAGATATATAACTGATTCTGCAAACATTATGATAAGAAATTCACACGGCAACAAAGGCCAAACTACAGATGAAAAATATTTTTGTTGCTCCATAAGCCCAGGGCTATTAAAAATAATAATAAAAAATGTAGCATTTCCATGGTCACTATCCAAGGTGAAGAAGGTTGATGTCTCTTGAAAAGAGGTAACACTTCATTTTCCTTCCTCTCCCAAACCCCAGAGGTCCTCTCAAAAATCTCAGCTGAACATCTGGACTTAATATGCAAGAAATAACCAGAAATAAAATAATTCAGCACTATTCCTGAGGAGCTGCGACTAGTTGTATATTGTGGGAAAAGGGCAGATCATCATGATTTAACTTTCCAGACGCAGACTCTGTCAATCTCTCAGGCGACACCAACTGTTGTCATGTTCTGCAGATTAACCGCTGCATATTCCCCTTGAAATTTAAGGACACAACCCACAACCACCTCATGGTTTGTACATTAGCGTCTCTTGCTTCTCTGGAATGATCGTTTGTGTTGCATATTTCTTTTTCCCCCACGTTTTTTCAATCCATTTTACCTTTTTCCATGAAGGCTTGCTAAAAATTTTGATTTGTGATGGAATGGAAATGTATTTTCTCTTGGACTGTGTTTTGTTTCCTGTTTTGTCTCTAAGCACCCTGTTTTGTTTGTGTGCGTTTCATATAAATGCTGAATCAGATACTTTGTTCCCATATTGTCTGCCAAGTGATACTCTTACCTAGAATGGTTTTCTTTTAAACATACGCATAATTCAATCAAATCAGCGATCAGTTATTTTTTGATTGGCCTCCATGTGTTAGATTGTATTTCACCTTGGTGCAGATGCCTGGGGCCTTAACTTTATTTCGTAGGCGTTCGCTTTTAGCCAACTGCCATTCTGGTGCACTGGGTTAGCCTTGGAGATGGGCGGGTAGGTGCATGTCTGTTGGACCTCAGTAAAATTAGCCCATCATATTGAGTGTTGACAGAAATGCTGAGTGCAGAGGAGCTCTAGAGGGATCCCGAAGGTGACATGGCCCCATCTGTCAGAGTGCAGGGCCAGCTGCTGCTGTCAGGTAGGGCCTTCTGCGGTAAATCACCACTGTGCCCTGGTGGGAGTGGCTCTTTTCTCCCTCACTATGTTCTGATGGGGAAAGCAGGCCCCAGCCTCGCCAGAGAGCCAAAAGGAATTCTGTTAACTGTCTCAGGACTCAAGGGGGTCGACTTTCAATCCCAACTGCATCTGCAGAAAAACTGGCCTGTGTCACAGAGCAGGAAATTGTTAGATGAAGACATTCTTCTCTCTTAAACATTTCCTGTTTTCTTGATTTTTTAAAAACTAATATAGCTTAATATAGTAACATAGTACTATATATTTGTATGCATGACATTTTAAGGAGTTACAGGTAACACTTTATTTTAGGGTCTTTTAACTAGTTGCTTATTAGCATGCATATTACTAGAATATTGGCTGTTTATTAGTACTTATTAAGCACATATTAATGCCTTATTCTACATTACCTTATTCTACATTCTTAATCCTACCCAATACCAAAAATG
The DNA here is from genome assembly GCA_037950675.1 of Hypophthalmichthys molitrix. Classification (NCBI taxonomy): domain Eukaryota; kingdom Metazoa; phylum Chordata; class Actinopteri; order Cypriniformes; family Xenocyprididae; genus Hypophthalmichthys; species Hypophthalmichthys molitrix. The sequence continues at coordinate 25,660,609 of CM075496.1, read as the reverse complement.
TAATAACTACTTCACTAACTATTAATAAGCAGTAAATTAGGAGTTTATTGAGGGAAACTTTGTAGTTTATATGTGTTCCCTATACTAAAGTGTTACCGAGTCACATAACCTGAAGCAAAGCATTTGTGTTAAACTGACTGGCATCCATGGAAACAATAGGGCTGGGTATAGATACAAAGGTCCTGAATCAGTTTGATTTTGATCCTGAAGGTTTTGCTTCAATTACAATATCCATTTTGCTTTCATGATACAGAATATCTCCCAGCTAAAACAAACTGTCATGAACATTCTTTTGCATCTATTCATTTAATTTGTTAATATTACATGTCTGAGCCATTTAATAACTGGAGCCTAAACAAATAATAGCCCGAGAAACCAAATTTCCCATGATTTTTTTTTATTTTATTTTTTTTAATAAAAAGCATTCAATGTAACTTGCATCAATGTAACTTGTATCGCTACTCTTTGAGTCCCTTGCAGGACTCAAAACTTCCTCTCCAGTCCAAAAAAGACAATTTATTGAAAATTTAAATAACTATTATGATGTTTATTTTGCTTACATGAAAGAGATGATCTCCCAGCAAATGCTGTAAATTATACAGGAAACCCTCTAAATTTTAATACATTTTAAAACAATACTTAAAAGAGTCATTTCAAAATGAATCAAACTACACTGGTCATGCCATATGTAATATTCTACTTATTCAAATGAAGATCAAGATTAATCAGAAAATCCATATTTTTACCCATCCATAGAAACAACATATACAATTCATATTGGCCATATGCTTGACAGAAGAAGCATTTAAATGAACTGATAATAGATTCTAGATCATAGTGACTCTACCAAATAACTCCAGAGACATCCATCAAAATTCCAGCTATGGACATCAGAGAATACTTTAGACCTTTACTTAATATTAAGTGCAGGAGATCTCCAGGGCTCTTGTGGTCTCCATCCAGATACAAAGAGTAAAACCGGATAGAAAGACACATGGTGACCATGTGTAGGCCACCTTATCTCAAGTTCAAAGAAATGGAGGAGGCCAAAAAAGCTTACTCAACCTCTGAATATGCTTTCATGATAAAGGTCTTTTGGACAGAGTGTTGGCTAGATTGCTTAAGAGCATAGGTCCTTGAGGAGACATGCTAGGACCTCCTTAGTGAGTGATGAAAGCTGGGGCCTCTGCTCTTTTGGGAGAGCATGCAAGAGCCATGGTACACTAACTCCCCTGACCCATCCAAATTCTTGACAGCTTTGTTTAAATCATCTTTTCCCAGTACCATTACAAATTGTTACCATAACACTTGCTGTTCCAAAGGCTTTAAGAACTGAAATTGCAATAAAACACAAACTGTGAACTATGAAGAAAACTGTGAACATTTTTTTAAACATCTATTTGTTTAACTAAATTACTAATCAAACCCTAAGAAATCAATTTATTTTAAATAAAAGCATCAAATGTACTATGAAAACAAACTGCAACTTGCAGAACTCAAAACTACCTTGAAATGGGAGCAGTGGAATTGATCTTGAGACATTTTTTAAAAAGTTTAACTTATTTTAACTTGGGCGCCATATTTTTAGAACACTGTCTTGTGCGAGATGCAGCAAAAGATGCTAGACGTGAGCGCAATGGTCAAATGTTAATCTAGCACGTTTACATAGAAAAACAATGAAATGTAAAGGTGTGTTGTGTAAACGGTCCCTTACTGAGCATAGTTTTAATTTTAAGGTAACCTCATAGGAAATTAATAAAAAAAAAAAAACATTTTGAACCATAGAAAGGACTAAAAAAAGTCCAAAAAACTACTTTTGGGTCCAATACTTTCAACCCTATTTTTGAAAAATGTTAAACATAAAAAAAATTACAGAGCTGTTTAGTGTAGATTAATCTGCCATCATATATTTCATCATGATAAACAGTAATATTATCCAAATCTTGTTTGAAACTGAAGGAGGATACATCACAGTGTGACGGTGAGAACCGACAGCAGCCCTAATAGCTGATTACAAGACATATCTTGACTAGTCCTCACACCCTTATCTAAACTAACATGTGCTACACCATCAATTGCCTCTCTTACACCTACCAGGAACAGAAAGGTTGACTTTGTAATCATGTGCCAAAAGTAACTGACCTCTGTCCTGATGCAAGACTTTATAGCCTGTGAGCTGAGGATGGGAGGGCAGTGAAGGGGCTGTTGGACAACAGGCATAGAGGCCTTCAGTCTGATATTATCCAGTCATCTGCCCTGTCCACACGCCTCCACGCTGACAGACAAACAGTGCCTCTGCTAGCCTCATCCATCTTCATTGAGCCCTAAAGAGTGATGGTAAGTAAGCCTGACAGGACAGAAGAAGGTCTGGATTGTTCCAATGTTATCTCAGACTGGCTGGGATTCCTTGTCCAGTGGTAGCTCTGTTTTCCTGGATTTCTGAGGGGACTGTGTTTGAATAAGTGTGTGTGTGTGTAAGCCCACCATTCTGTTCACAGGGTCTCCTGTAACTCACTAGACTTTCAGTCTCTAGACGTCAACAGAATCTGTCCATTTTTTGTCTGTACATTAAAGGGTTAGGTCACCCAAAAATGAAAATTATGTCATTTATTACTCACCCTATTTTAGTTCTACACACATAAGACCTTCATTCATCTTCGAAAACAAATTAAGATATTTTTGATGAAATCCGATGGCTCAGTGAGGCCTCTATTGCCAGCAATGCCACCAAATCTTTCAAGATCCATAAAGGTACTCAAAACATATTTAAAACAGTTCATGTGAGTTCAGTGGTTCAATCTTAATATTATAAAGCGACAAGAATACTTTTTGTGTGCCAAAAAAACAAAATAACGACTTTTCAACAATATCTAGTGATTGCCGATTTTAAAACGCTGCTTCATGAAGCTTTACAAATCGTTTGTTTCGAATCAGTGGTTCAGAGCGCCAAAGTCACGTGATTTCAGCAATTTGGCAGTTTGATACGCATTACAGTCAAATTAAATAATAAAGTTGTGAACAAAATATTTCTCCACCATCTGCATGGGCAAGGCAATGTTCAAAAAAGATTGTTGTTAAAGGACAAGCTAGGGAATCTAACTTCTCTCCAGGGGTTGTTAAATATCCCCCAGCAGGCCACTGCAGCGCCACAGTGCATTCCACTAAGTTAAAACCCAGCTAGGGGCCAAGGGTGTAAAGCTCACTCTTTTCACGTACACCTAAAGTCCCCGAGGCTAAAAACATAAACCTTTGCTTTCCATGGAGAAGAACACCTGCTTGCTTTCCGAGTTGACTCATGGAATAACAAAGCAACAGAAATTAAAGGTGCTTAAAGCCATTTTACCATTTTGCTACTTTCTGCCAGGCTTTAGTGATTTAGACCACACTCACTCATCAAAACCCAGCCATACAAAGATATGCCAACAAACACAAGAGTGCATTTGTATTATGCACCCTTGAAGGGCACTACAGGAGTGGGGCGATACTCAAGAATGGCTCTTCTACGAGGCAATTAGTGAAGGGTACATGAATTTGCTCACTTTAAAGAATCATTTGATCCTGAGTGGTGTGAATCCTCATGATTCATTTTTAACACTGAACTGAAGTAAGTTGCCTGAGAATTGAGCCAATTTGAACCCATTATGAAATATCCTTATATTACACATTTTATATTTGTTTTTACCAAATGCCCAATGACAAGACACAAAAGGACTTTTCACACTTGAAATAGTTAACCCTGGGTCATTCTAAATCCTGGGTAAATGGCATCCTGGTTATCTTGCTTCACATTTGTTCACTGTTCTTTACCTGGGGTTAACAACATTCCTAAACGCTGGGTTAACGTTCTTATTTGCATATTTGTCCATTTACATAAAGGCTCTGGAATTGTGCACCCTCATATTGTACATTGTCAACTGCTATCAAGTTTTTCTTGATTGGACTTTTTAGACTATAAAGGTAAGAATTAAACGGTCTGTTTTTTTTACTCCAATTGTTGCATTTTCTGTCACCATTTGACATTGTTCCCTCAAATGCTGAAATGAATGTTTATATATCAGGCATAACATTATGACCACCTTCCTAATATTGTGTTGGTCCCCCTTTTGCTGCCAAAACAGCCCTGACCCATCGAGGCATGGACTCCACCAGACCCCTGAAGGTGTGCTGTGGTATCTGGCACCAAGATGTTAGCTGCAGTCCTGCGAAGTGGTGCCTCCATGAATCAGCATATCCCACAGATGCTCAGTTGGATTGAGATCTGGGGAATCTGAAGGCCAAGTCAACACCTCAAACTCATTGTTGTGCTTCTCAAACCATTCCTGAACCATTTTTGCTTTGTGGCAGGGCGCATTATCCTGCTGAAAGAGGCCACAGCCACCAGGGAATACTGTTTCCATGATGGTCTGCAACAATGCTTAGGTAGGTGGTACGTGTCAAAGTAACATCCACATGGATGGCAGGTTTCCCAGCAGAACATTGCCCAAAGCATCACACTGCCTCCGCCGGCTTGCCTTCTTCCCATAGTTTATCCTGGTGCCATGTGTTCCCCAGTGATGCACATGCACCCGGCCATCCATGTGATGTAAAAGAAAACGTGATTCATCAGACCAGGACACCTTCTTCCATTGCTCCGTGGTCCAGTTCTGATGCTTATGTGCCCACTGTTGGCACTTTCGGCGGTGGACAGGGGTCAGCACGGGACCCTGACTGGTCTGCAGCTATGCAGCCCCATACACAACAAACTGCGATCCACTGTTTATTCTGACACCTTTCTATCAGAACCAGTATTAACTTCTTGTGCAATTTGAGCTACAGTAGCTCGTCTGTTGGATCGGGCCACATGGGCCAGCCTTCGCTCCCCACGTGCATCAATGAGCCTTGGCCGCCCATGACCCTGTCGCTGGTTCACCATTGTTCCTACCTTGCACCACTTTTGATAGATACTGACCATTGCAGACCTGGAACACCCCACAAGAGCTGCAGTTTTGGAGATGCTCTGACCAGGTCGTCTAGCAATGAAATTTGGCCCTTGTCTAACTTGCTCAAATCCTTACGCTTGCCCATTTTTCCTGCTTCTAACACATCAACTTTGAGGACAAAATGTTCAGTTGCTGCCTAATATATCCCACCCAGTAACAAGTGCTGTGATTAAGAGATAATCGGAGTTATTTACTTCACTTGTATATATATAGAGCTGGGTTTAGAACAATGATATCCCGGGGTTAAGCGCAGTGTGAAAAGTCCTAAAGAGGCTTAATTTGATGCACAACTTATTTTCTATAACAATTTTAGCAGCTGAATTTTCTTAAAAGTATGAATTTTGCTGTTCTGCTATAAACATTCTAATATATTCACATATGGCTTCATCTAGGGTGTTCCAAAGTATGAATGGAGTGAGTAGGGCAAAGTGATGCTCACTTTCAATGAATTTGCCCTCAGTGTGAATAAACTTGTATGCAAAATGATCATTAGCACAAACTTTATTGTTCGTTGTATTTTGGAATGTAGGAGTGCTTCAGAAGACAGTTATCCTTCCTTCTTCTAGGCATATTGATTTCATATTCAAGCTGGGGGGATGGGGTCAATGCTTGTTATAGGCAGTGATGTCATGCCTGGTGTTAAAACTCAAATTAGATCTGCTTCTTTGGCCAAAGACAGAGGAATCTGCCATGACAGGCTGTGGACAGCTGTGTGAACTAACTAAATCACACTGCAAATATCTTCATGTAAATCAACAGCCAGATTGCTTACAAGTAAAATGTAAATGCACCATAGATGGACTTTCACTTTTGAGCTTGGCTTAAAAAAACCAAGATAAAACTTGTTATAAGATACAGCATTGTGACAGTCATTTAACAGGCTTATATTTTTACAAATCTTGATTTGATTCAATGACATCATTAATGGCAGTTAAAAAACAACCAGGGTCAGACTATTGTTCTTAAAATTTAATCCATACCTTATGTTGCACTTTCTTTTAAAAATTACCAGATTATGGTTGGTAAATCAATTTATTTACTTGCCAAAACCAAATTTTCAACAATGCTGGTAAGATTTGCAGAGTAACTATGCTAATTCATACACAGGTCAGAAATAGAAATAAACTTATAAATTAGCATATCTAAAGTGCATGCAAACCAAAATCAACTAAAATATGTTCAAGAACAATCAAAAGCTAAAACAGGTCCTCTTCTGAAGAACTATACACTATATGTTTCACATGTGCTTCTAGCCTTTTATCAGCACTGGGCCAAAGGATCCCAATGAAGTACCAAAAAAAAAAAAAAAAAAGTTTATGCTTATTTTGTAGGGGTCTGTTTTTTAAAAAGAGCACCAATGCTCTTTTTGCTAATTTGATGCTATCAGATAGTAATACCATGGTACTCTGATTAATGGAACTGAATGATTTCCATATTCATGTACTATGGTATTTATAAGGTGCATGTACATGGTAATGCAATGGTTCACTTTGATACAGATCTACAGTGTACTGTTCGTTTAGTGGCCAGAAAACTGCTTTACCTGCAGTAATATGAATCGCTCACAAGCTTCAAATACAAGTGTTGGAAGATTCTCTTAAATTAATCATAGGTAATCCAGTGACATTTTTTCATTATGTTTCTGCATTACTGCAGTGCCCGAGTGAACTGTCTGAATGATTATGATTGATTTGCAAACCCATTTAGACTATTTTGAAAAACCATTTCAAAGACTGATTTTTGAAGTCCTAATGTGTTCACAATAATAACAATAGCAGAAAATTGAGTGTCACACGCTCAAAAGTTGATTGTTGCGCCGTAGCAGGTGGAAAAATCACGCAATGTATAATGAGTCGAGCAAAATGTGGCAAATCTACAAATGTATAGTGACCTAAAAAAATAGACTGATAGAAGATAATATAATGTAAATACTATGACAAAGTAACATAATAGAAATGTTTTTCATGTGACTGTCACAGTTTTAGGGGGTCTAACATTAATTACATTGGTCAAAATGAATGTACTGCTTTACTTGACCATTTTTCTGAAGTTTTTGTTAGTATTGATATGATTTATGTTTTTCATCTTGCAACAGTGGTTGTGGTCTCACACAGTTAAACTCAATTAAATGGAGCTTTGCCTATAGGATGCCTTGTCCCAGGGCAAGATCATAACATGAGGCCAATTAATAGGCTACACTGGAGGCCACAATGCAAACATTCCACAAGAGTTTAGCGGCAGGGAACCATGTCTACTGTGAACCCAAATCATAATGCCATGTTTTTATTGCAGTCTCAGCTCAAGTCAAGTGGATATAGTATTCTAAACTCTCAGCAGAGCACTTGCATGGCTACTTGCACAAGCGCAAGTGTTCAGGTCAGTACTCATAAGCGCTATGGTTTCATGCTCCACAAACAGGACATTTAACTTGAAGTTCACGAGAGGGAAGGTTTGCGAATTTGCTTGCTGACAGATATTGGAAACTGACCCATATTAGAGCCCTGAATACTTTTGATTCTCTTTAGAATTAATGACTGGTGACAGATCTCCCAGTGACATCCCTAAGAGAAGAGAGAGCAGATGAGCTTTCCATTGTTTATGAGCAGCGCTGGTGTGTATATCAGAGGCTGAAGGTGGTCCGATTCCTTAAGGAGTGAAGAAAGGTGTGTGTGTGTGTTTTTGTCAGTGCTTGGGAGGTTGTGATTAAGGTTTTCACTGTGAGGAAAGACCACCAGGAGATTCTGCATACATTTTTGAGTATTTGCTTGTATGAGTGTGTGAAAGAAAACAATAGATTTATTCTTAAGATACTTGGTTCATAGAATCTTTATTGATCAGAAGTTGGACGATGTGATGAACATTGAATCAAGTCAGACAATGCGTAGACACCTGCATGTGATTATACATTTTTTTTTTTTTTTTAACATAATATGTCTGTCAGTGGCTCTGCCAAACTGTTGATCTTGACCTGCTTATCTTATCTGTAACTTTGTCTGCTGTGCTTCGCCAAGCCCAACATCCATTAATATTGATTATTTTCTTGATAAAACATTCATTTGCAAAGCATTGTTACCAAAGCATGCTCCTCTGCAGAACCATAATGTACAGGGTATTTTAAAGTTGAAGTAAACACATAAAGATGGGGAGATAATTCTTGACAAGGGTGTTTAGCGTTTTTGTTTTGAACATGTTACAACAACACTGGCATATTTATAATATTTATGAGTTGTAATGTTCAGAAAGTAGCATTTATGTAAGGACATAGCCAAACTGATATCATCTGTTCTTTTGACTGCATGATATAAGTGTCTACGATCGTCTGTTATAGGCCTATTGTTTGTTTTGATCACCAAGCAACCATAATGCTGCAGGCACTGAAAAGCATGTTCACTGGGAATAAGCATTGGCATTTAGTTTCTTATGTTCGGAAGAAAAAACTAACACAATATTGGTATTTATTTCTCAAATAATATTAAATTGTTATTGATCATTCTGAGAGAAAAAACTAAGTTTTGTTTATTTACATTATATTTATCTGTATAATAAAAATTAGGGATGCAGGATATATTGGTGCCATATCAGTTATCAGCTGATATTAGATATCTTGGTCCCACTTTATATTAAGTGTCTTTAACTATTAATAATTATTATGCAAGTTGATTTTCTAATCATATTTTTTTTCCCAGGCACATTTTACCAATTCCAAACCACATCAATCTTAATAACTACTAATTTTGTATTTAATCATTTATAAGTGATATATAATTGTTCATGAAGGCTGGAAATGAAAAACGCCAAATGAGCCAAAAAAGAGATTAAAAAAATTATTAAAGGGTTAGTTCACCCAAAAATGAAAATTCTGCCATTAATTACTCACCCTCATGTCGCTTCACACCCGTATGACCTTCGTTCATCTTCGGAACACAAATTAAGATATTTTTGATAAAATCCGATGGCTCAGTAAGGCCTCTATTGCCAGCAAGATAATTAACACTTTCAGATGCCAAGAAAGCTACATATTTAAAACATATTTAAAACAGTTCATGTGACTACAGTGACCTTAATGTTATGAAGCGACGAGAATACTTTTTGTGCACTAAAAAACAAAATAACGACTTTATTCAACAATATCTAGTGATGGGCGATTTCAAAACACTTCACGAAGCTTCGAAGCTTTACAAATCTTTTGTTTTGAATCAGTGGTTCGGAGCGTGTATCAAACTACCAAACTACCCCCCGAGTGGTGAACCATTGAAATTTTGAAACACTTATGATGTAACGAAACCTCGTTTACTGAAATCATGTGACTTTGGCAGTTTGATACACGCTCCGAATTACTGATTCAAAACAAAACATTGGTAAAGCTTTGAAGCTTCATGAAGGCAGAGGGGGAAAAACAAACAAGATAGAAATGCCACGAATTTAGAATTTTTTTGTACCGCATTGTACTAATTTGTTCTCTTGATTTAGTTAAACGGTCAGTAAGTTTGAAAAGAAGTGGACCAAGAAAAAAACTTCAGACTTTCAGACTCTTTCACAAAGTAAGTGCTCAGTGTAATAAAGATATCATGTCCTCTATAAGGCCTTAAAACCTGACAAGCTGATTTTAAAAACCATGTACTAGCACGGGCAACCATGACAGGGCAATCACACAACATTACAACCCGTGGTAGAAAAGTGCAACCTCCCTGCACATAAATCTAGTGTGATGTTTGTAACCTCGGCCTGAACCATACTCTGGGAGGAAAAGAAGCAAATTCCTGATGGATTACTGAGCAGTGACCTTTAGGCAAGAAGTGATGAATATGTCTGAAGACATCTGTGGGACTCCAGAGTCATAAGCAATGGCATTACTAGCAGAAACCAGACACTAATAATGAGTGCGTTATTGCAAAATACCAGCATCAAGATATATTGTCATTAACCAAGCTCAGCTGAGAGTGAAGTGATGAGTGTTGTGTAGGAATTTAAAGGCGTGTATTGCAAATGAGCATCTGTTTCTTGGAAAGCTTCTTTAAAGAGTGTTTTTCGTATAGATTAGCGACAGCTTGCATTCTTGATCATTTATAATAGTAACAAATAGGTTCAAAAAACGCTGTGCTATGTGAATGCTGAGCATGCATTTTCTCTGAGTGAGATGTATGCATGTTGTGAATAATCACTTGGCTAATAAGGTCACATCTGGTCACAATTAAAAACAGCTTTATTAATGGATGCTGTAAAATTTTACTGTGGCACAACACTTTCAAGCATATTTCCTTTCATCCCTGTCAATAGTATGCTACGTGACAACATATTTATAGGTGCTAAAAGAAACTGCTTGCTGGTGAAATGTGATGAAAGCTGCTTGAATTCTGTCAACTTTGGATGGCACAAGATTATTTGTTTTAGATTTTCAACCTTGGAATTCAATTGTTCATGGAAATGTATATATGGGGCTAGATCAAGACCCAGTGAAAGAGTGACATGGTAAATTAGAGATAGTTATAAAGTCTCCATACCTGCCCTGTTATTAACCTGAGACTCTTGTTTCCCACTAGAATCATGTCAAAATAATCAAATGTTTTACAGGCACAATCTTGCATTTATACACATGGTTATGCCTAAAGCTGGACAGCAGAGAATATATTAGTTGGGCTGAGAGTTGTACAGATAACAGAGAATCCAGTCAGGATCTGATAATCATACACATACACAACAACACATGCAAACCCACCCTATTATTCTATCTTATCCTGTAATAACCCTACACAATAATTTGCCCTGTGTAATTCCATGAATAACCAGATATTAAATGTTTAATTGCTATTTAACAGTGTTGCTGTTTTGAATTTATTCAGCTCAATGTGTAATATGTGACTCCACAGTGACCGTAAAAAATTTCCAAACCCAAAGCTATTTAGATGATTCATAGTCTTCTCATGGGAGTTTCGGCAATGGTATTTTTATAGTTGATTGTGGATTGCAGAGTTATTAACTGATTTTGTTTGAGTATATTACATGACTTTAGTGTGCATTTAAAGGTTAAATGTAAATGTTCTGCTTCAGTATAGTCTGGACCAAGAAGAACATGCTAGAGCAAAACATTCATTTCAATACACATTTAATAACACACATAATGTGTTATATAAGTGTTTTGTCATTGTTTTAATACATACACTATATACTGTTCAAAAGTTTGGGGTCAGTAAGATTTTCCAATGAAGTCTGTTATGCTCACCAAGGCTGCATGTAATCAAAAATACAGTAAAAACTTATTACAAGTTATTTTAAAGTAACTTTTTTCTATTTGAATATATTTTTAAATGTAATTTATTCCTGTGATGGGAAAGCTGAATTTTTAGCAGCCATTACTCCAGGCTTCAGTGTCACACGATCCTTCAGAAATCATTCCGATCATTCTAATATTTGGTGCTCAAGAAACATTTCTTCTTATAATCAATGTTGAAATATTTTTGTGAAAACCTTTGATGAATAGAAAAGTTCAAAAGAACAGCATTTATTTGAAATATAAATCTTCTGTAACATCATAAATGTCTTTATTGTTACGTTTGATTAATTTATTGCTGAATAAATGTGTTCATTTTATTCATTCTTAAAAAAAAAAAAAAAAACATGTATTAACCCAAGACTTTTAAACGGTATTGTATGCCCTTTTCTTTCATATTACCATAGAAGTCATTACCCTTCACTAAATGCTCTTAGTAGCAGGTAAATCACATTTAATAGAAGACACTCATGTAGAGAATGTGACTGTTGTTGTAATCTAAAACAGAAAATGTATTGCTCAAGGGCTTGACAAATGCAATTTCCTTAACATATGCCGGTGGGAAAGAAAAAGGGAGAGAGAGAATGCTATGAGATGCAATTATGTGGACCCGAAGTGATAGCTGATATCATCTAATCAAAGCGGTAAAATAAGAAGGGCAGGGCTCAGCTCCACAGCTGCCCAGAATGAAAACTCACCATTTCTCAGAGGAGGAAGAGAGCGAGAAATTATTCTTACAGCTCACAGATGGGAACGAAGGGGGAAAAAAATTTCTGGCAGAGCAAAAGGGGGCTAGAAGTTTTAACAGTCTCCCTACATCTGTTTATTTAGAGAAGAAACCATTGTGTCATTCAGTTATTCTAAGCTTTGCGGTGGCCAGCGTTCAGGCCCACAGTGATCGCTCCAACAAAGCGGCCCCATAACACAACAGGGGCCACGGCCGTAAGGTACCAAAAGGAGGAATCATGCTAAAGGTTTCGCATTACCTGCTCGTTCTTTACGTCTCCATAACCAGACAGATCAGGCCAGGCTTTTTGCAACAATTGGGGGCATAGGGTGACGGGAGAGGGTGATAGTTGGGCTGATTATGGAGGAGGAGTCCTGCATGCCATTTTTGACACTTACCCTTTACCGTCACAAGGTTACAAAAGGTTCAGCGAGCTTGTGTTTTACAAGCTATGCCTCTTTTAGATAAAAATACAGGGCTGACAAGGTGTTTGAAACAGGCTTCAGAAATTCAGAGAACATCTTCCCACCATAACCACAGCTTGACAGGTGTGGTTATGTTTTATTTGGCTGAGAATATTTTATACACTCTAAACTAATACGCTTTTGAAGTATTCGTGTAATGAATGCCAAAAACATCAACAAATTGGCGTATTAACTATTATGAAAGATTAGCAGGGCTGTGCAGAATTGCATGTGGGTGTGAGACACAACACAGGCCAATAATTAAGTGCAAGTTTTAAAGAATTACTCATATGTGAATTATTTGTACACCTGACCTCATATCCAAAGCTTCAGTTCTGAACAAACAGGTCTCAGGTCTGCATTTGCGTGACTTTAGCATTCTAAATATCATTAATGCCCATAAAGAATGTTTGTGGTTGCCACTCGTTTTTACTGTCAGACTTTGTTGTGTCTCATGCTGTAAAATTCTTCCATGCTGCACTCCATGTTTGTTGGATTAAGGTCATGTCTGCGAGGGGTTATGTCTTTATTGGCAGGCCCCATATGCACACATGGCATTCTTCTCCTCTTTGCAATGGTATGACGGGCCCTTAGGCCTGTATAAATAGTCACTTGTAGTATGGAAAGGGAAGGGGGCCATGTGTTGGAACAGCTGGTCTGTGTGTGTGTGCGCTGATCAAGGGAGTTGACATGGCTGTGGGTTCAAACAAGACTTGGCAAGATATCGGTCTCCTATCTGGTGTCAGTCAGAAGATGGGATGGCAGCTGATGGCAGTGCTGGAATGGAATGAGAGTGAATGAGGTTTTTAGTCAACATCCTCCCTGACTGCGATATTGATGTCTGGATTCCATGGTATACTCCACATAGATACAGATAATACTCCCTGAAAGGCTCAATGTCTTTGTCTTCATTTTTTTTTTTTTTGTATTCATGAAATGGAATGATGAAGCACAATGTTTTTTTTAATGAAAAGTATAAAACTAGAATTATTATGTTATGTTGCATTTTAAAGCTTATTACTCAATTGATTCTGGACAACATAGACAGCTGTCTATATCTCTATCATGACGCTAACAACAGTTGGTGGTGTGGTTAGAGCCGCAATAAAACCAAGAGCAGCTGCTTTGTGTCACAACTTCCTGTAGGAATGTTAATATCATTTTGATCATAATTTGGAATCAATCCTATAAGAATCCTCTAAGAAATCAATTAAGATCCAAATGGATGAACTGAAATTCTGATTTTTTTTTTTTTTTTTTTTCAGTTTATTTTTAGGGAACTTATGTTTATCCAGGAGGATCTTGGCAGATTTTAAGAGCATTTTTATTTGATACATATAGGATGGTTCCAAAAATAGAGCTAAAACAGGTTTGCATAAAAAATCTCAAAATATTTTATAGCCATTTGCCTTGATCCTGCTGAAATGCCTCTGTTTCCAAAAAACCTACACTGTAAACCTGAACAAGTTGGCTAAACTCAAAAAAAAAAAAAAAGAAAAAAAAAGAGGCAATCAGTTGCCTCAAAATTTTTAAGTTAGAAATTCAAAGTTGAAGTAAACGGAACTAGCAGGTTTTTATTTTGTACACATACATTTTAATTGTAAACTTAACTTGAAATGTTTGAGTACACTAATTAATACATTTAACTTGAAATTATGATGTAATCTCAATGTAAACATTTTTATTAGTGTAGCATAACAAAACATTAATCACTACTAATTCTCCCACTTAACATTAATCTAAAATTAATTAAAAATAAATAAATAAATAAATAAAAACATTATATAACACTAAATTTTAGCATTTACTCTCCCTTTCAAGTGCAATGGTCAAAGCATGCTGGAAAACAGAAATCTCAGCCCAGTTTCAGGTAAACTTAAGTTAGTCTAAATTAAAAGAAATAAGTTCATAAAACTCAAAAACAATGAAACAGTTTAGTTTACTCAAAATATATCAGTTCTGTGAACTTGAAAGAAAAAGAAAGTGCTAAATACTCATAAAAACTGATTTGACTGAACTAATTTACTTTAAGTTTGTCCTACTCAAACCAATTCATTATTTTGAGCGTTAGGGTTTACAGTGTATTAAAAAATCTAATGTATTTTAACAGGAGTCTTTTGATAGTCATTTTAATGTAACAATTTATAGGTATTATATATTATTATAATTTAAATGATTGATTAATGTATGAAAATGTGCAACACACTGTTAGCATTATCAAAATATGTTGATAGAGTTCATGTTCTGCCTGTATGATTTCAGTGTTTTGCTATGTGAACTGGAATATTGTTCCTGCAGTACTGCCATGATCCAATGAAAAAAGGAGGGAAAAAATTATGTGAGTTTATTCTAATTACAGCACGGGTGAGTTTTTGTTTGGGGTCATCCATCAGGGTCAGGAATTTGGCAACAGCACCCCACGGATTATTGTAAGGAATCTGTTTCTCATTAAGTCCTCCAAAAGTGTAAGAAAGGTATTCTTAGACCAGAGCAAAAAATAAAGGCAATTGGCACATTCTTTTATCCATATAAAAGTGCATTATTTAATTTAAAATCGTTTAAATTGCTAGTACACGTTGAGCCCAAATTATGATCTGTAACTTTTACCTCTTGCCTTAATGATTGCATGGTAACTGTTAACATTTGACTGTAATACTATAGCACAAAATATTAAGCAAACAATCATAAACATACCCTAATATTTTAGAACATGGAGATATAAGAGACAAAACATTTTCTGTTCATTTCAATTGCCCTTTTAACTAATAATAATTCTGCTTTAAAGTTCTTACAGGAATATATCAAAACAGATTGTTTCTGCTTTACTTTCACTGTATCGATACAAATCAGCACTTATTTATGTCACCCATATTTCCAAAGCCCTGCTCAAAAATACCATCTTGTTAGTGTGTATTATTTTATTAAAGCATGATAGCATAAACAAGTCAAGCTAATAATGTTTACCAATCGAAGTTTCTCTTATAATGAGCATGGAAAGACTTCATTTGTGCTGTGACTTCATTGCATTTGTTCCATTATTGAGGCTTGTATCCCCATTTAAAGTTGTGTGCTGTTAATTTAAATGAATCCCCATTTAAAGTAAAAGCATGCAGTTCTCTCTTGCATGAGCATCTGGCTTATTTAAATCCTGCCTGCCAAAGAAAACAGTTGTTTATAAATGTTTTCCTCCCTCTATTTAGATCTCCTTTAGATCCAAGAAAAAGCTGTTATGGATTCAGGTATTAAGAGAAAATAGCAGGAAATGTGTTTGATGAACAGCATGCTGTTGTTATTTTGCTGTGATATTTAAATTCACCACAATAGAATTGGAATAGTTACTTGTTGCTTGTGTGGTTGCTAATCTCACTATAAGATACCATTATCTCTGGATCAAATCATTGTGCTCTCAAGACTTCTGACTCACAGGGGTATAGAGTTCCCTACATCCATCACCTAGAACCGGTGCGAAAACGTCATTGTCAGATCTGACCATCCGTAACTGACATTGAGTTCATTGTTTAGGGTCAGAAGCTCGATGCACAGTGGCCTAAAGGTACATTCCTAACTCCAGAGTAGTGTTTGAAACACAAACCCTTATTGTGCAAGGTGGACCCACTGATCCTCCATCCTAAGCATCAGCAAATGCCCTCCTTTTGATGTTCAAGTGTAAACTTGCAATGTTATCATTTTACACATAAGGAGTCCCCTTTTTTCACGGCTCATGGTTACATTTTATATCTGAACCCAGATTTGATATTGCTGCTTTTAGCCAATGTCTCTTTTTCTATTGTTAAATAGACTAGACATGGTGGAACGAGCCAGGAACTATCATTTTCAAACACATTCTTTGCCTAGATCAAGCTGAAATGACATTCGCCCAAAATGCATTTTCCATTTGCTGACTGTGAAATGTAAGATTTTATTTCATAAGAAAAAAAAAAAAATTATAAAATGAAATCTTGCATGGCAACAGCTATGTATTTTAGCAAAGGCCATGTGTTTCTGAAGTGATTATATATCTCTTGAAATAAATCCACTACAGATGCAGTAAGATCTGATAATAGAAAACTGACTTTCCACTAAACTTAGATTCCTTTTAAAAACCCATGTGTAGTTAGATTTAATGAGAAGAGATGGAAACTCACGCATAAGTTGCATAAAGATGGCTCGACTTAACACGTATAAACATTTGACTCCAAATTAAAAGCTAGTTTCCAACAGTCTACAAGGAGAAACTGTTTTCTATGAATATCAAAACATTGTTTAAGAGATTCTCTTGCGTGCCCACTGTAATGAAAATTTATACTATACTCTATATCATACAAAAGCTTGGGGTTGGTAAGATTCATTCAAATAAATTTGTATTTTTATTTGGCAAGGACACATTAAATGATGTTTTATTAACAAAGTTCGGGAGGAGCAAGTTCAGATAATTAACCTAATTAGCACAAGTGGAGAGCATTCAGTTAATCAACTCAACCAATGTCAAGAGGTATAAATTCAGCAGACTTACCTCTGTTCATCTGAGAGTTTATCAGCATCCCTCCTCCACCCCATCTCCTCACTTCTAGTTATATCTACTTTTACCACACCGGGGGGAGTAATCTGGGTTCGGGCCAAAATTCCGAGCTCGGAGCCCTATCCCCGGACAGCACGCCAAATACGCATAACTTTACTCTATTTAATTATGGATATGTGAACTTGTGAAATTGATCAAAAGTGACACTAAAGACATTTATAATTTCAAAAATGTCTATTTAAATGCTGTTCTTGTGAACTTTCTATATAACAAAGAATCCTGAAAAATTTGAATTAGAATGATTTCTGAAGGATCATGTGACACTTAAGAATGGATTAATGACTACTGAAAATTCAGCTTTGCCATATTATTTCATAATATTACTGTTTTACTGTATTTTAATGTAATAAATGCAGCCTTGGTGAGCATAAGAGCACTTCTTTCGAAAACAATAGGAAATCAACAATCTTATACCAAACTTTATATGTGTGTGTAGGCTACATGTTGGCTACATGTACATGTAGGCTACTTCAACCTGAATGCACACAGACTCATGGGGACTTGTGTCACCATGGGGACCTAAATTGAGGTCCCCATGGGGAAACAAGCTTATAAATCATACAGAATGAGTTTTTTTTTTTTTTTTTATAAAATGCAGAAAGTTGTCTGTGATGTGTGGATTTAGGGGTAGGGGATGCAATATACAGTTTGTACATTATGTCTATGGAGGGTCCCCACAAGCAAAGGGAGAGAGAGAGAGAGAGAGAGAGAGAGAGAGAGAGAGAGAGAGAGAGAGAGAGATATTATTGACGGAAAATTGCAATTTATGCTTTTATCTTGTTCAGCAATACATTGCTGGCTGTTCATGAACAGTCATGTATAGGCTAATCACAAAATCAAACGCTGTGATACTGCCCACTGAACGCAAGTCATACATATTCGACAAAGTCTGAGAAACAACAGTATAGTAGGTCTTTCCAACTCACTTTCGGCTCTGAGGTAATCCAAACCTTTTGGAGAGAGACCATTCCTAAACCATCATGCCCCACCTCCATTTTCCCGCCCCTTACTTGACGTCGAGATTTGCAACAACAAACGGTCTGACCAATAGGAATCCCTAAAAGTTCCGCAGGAGTAGAATGGATAAAGGAAAACTAGCGGGTCAGAAAGGGGCCAGTGTGTGAATTTGAACGCCGTGTTATTATCTGTTCGCGTCCCTAAGCGTACTTAATGACGGACGACAAGCGCACGCCCGTGAATTTATCTGTTCAGTCGGGGAAGCGTGATGGTAGTGGCGCTCGAGCACATTTGGATGTGAGCGAGAGACGCGAAAGGACGAGCTCGTGAGCTCTTCACTTCTGCCCACAAGAAAGACAAGAGGTGGAAGGAAGAATCACCGTACTGTCACACGGACACAAACCGAGAAGATGGAGTGAACAACCCGTTTGCTGGAAATGGCACTTTTCGTAATTCAGGCTTCTTTTTAAGACATGGATTACAGGAAAATGTCTTTATAAATTCACCGCAATTGTGGAACAAACTTTATTCTTTTGGATGGACCTTGCAATCATGATCTGAGCCGAGGGATTGTTCCCTCCATAGATGCAATGGAAATATGAAATATGCATGCTTAAAACTGACCTGACGGCAACCAAACGATTACAGACTTCGATATGGCAACTTGTGCAAGTTGGGTTCGGGGCGCGCGCACTTTAATTTGGCCTTTCGCTTGTGTGCTTGTTTGTTTTAGTTGTTTTTCCATCGCCTCGTCCAACCACCACGGCCGTCGGTTGATTTGCTGGCAAGCGATATTAAACTGCCAGTCGGAGCCCGAGTGTCATTACGCTTATGACCAGTATTTGCACGCTTGTGAATCTATCCTGACCGGCCAGAGGAAGAAGTGTCCCAGTCACTGCATCTCGTCGCTTGTGCAACTCAACCTGACCAAGAGCGGCCCGGCGCTGGAGGACTGCAGTTGCGCCTCGGACCCCCGCTGCCGGGAGATCAAACGATCCATCGAGCCGTGCTTGCCCAAAACCAGCAGCATGGGCTGCACCGAAGCCCGGCACCAGTGCGAGAGGGACAACCAGTGCCGAAACGCGATGGGCGATTATTTATTCCACTGCGGGAAACTCTTCAGCGGCTCCAGCTGCTCGAACCCATGCCGCAATGTCATCGCGTACATGCGCAAACTACCCAAAGCTCAACTCCTAGATTCTTGCGTCTGTGATGGATCAGAGCGGACTATCTGCGAGTTTATCAAAACTAGTATGAAAACGCTTTGCTTTGACTCTCCCCCCGTGGATGAGGAAGGCTCCAGTGGGTTGGACGATGATGAGTCTGATGATGAGGATTACCCAGAGCCAGAGCCCACGAGGAACACAGGTTCTGCTTTTGTGGCATGTTCTGTTTTGACTGTGGTGGCATCCATTTTGGCTCTAGTGCCGCTTCCTTGATCACTTTGAAGGCGAGTTAATAATCTGCTCCAACGGCTGTTCGGGAATAGTGCATTTTGTCAATTTTCTCCTGCTTTCCAATTCATTTATGTCAAGCTGTTATTGCAACATTTATTCCTTAAAACGATCTATAGTCATTGTTTTACTATTTAAATTCAGGTAATCCAATAGTGACTATCAACTTTTGTTAGGTCATTAGGTTCTAGTACTTGTTTTTAAGTTACTAGTTATCCCAGAAGTAACTAGTATATATAACTAGTATATAAAACTTATAAGTTTTTTTTAGTAACATTTCTTGTCTTACAAGTTACAATTGATTTTTACTGGTCATTTAAAATGACACGTCAGAAAATTCCAGTAAAAAATCTTACTAGAAAGGTTAAAAATGTTAACAGTAGACTAGTGTGTATTTTCAGTTTAGTACGTGGAAAAGTGGAATAGGTTATATTTGAACCATATGTCCCCATATAATTTAACTGCAAAGGTCAGCGAATTCATACCAGTAACAATGGATTAGTTACTTGTCACTATTTGACATGACTAGGGATAGTGACTAATAGCAAAAGATCAAGCAATGGAAGTAGTAAGTAATGAATAAATAGTAATAGCTAATGAGTCCAGTGAAATAAAAATAGTCACTATTGGATTACTTGCTAGCAAGGAAAAAATAAGTACTAGTAACATAACAATAGATATTAGTTAGCTTTAAGGAATAAATGTTAATAGAGCTTGACATGGTTTTTCTCCAAAGATTACAAGCTTTGTGTGACATTTAGGTGCAGTTAATATTAAGAAATTGTCACATTATAAATGTGTTTTGATTCACTATGCAAATTTAGCATTTCAGATTTGGCCCAAGTGAACAATGCCTTGTCTAATGTAAGTTTTTATTATCAAGCTAAAATTCTGATTCTGAAGTTATTTAAGAGCAGGGATACAAAGTACTTTAGGTCAGTCAACTGCCTTAAACACCAACTTGCCTATTTCAAGTGCTGTTTTGTAAAAGATAAAGATATTTCCATAAAGATATAGAAAAAGTTTATTTTGTTACATAGACATTTTAACAGTGAAAGTTGTAATTATAAAACGGTGCACTGCCAATGTAAAACTAGATTTTTTAAATATGTAAAGTATTTTTATAAAGTTGCAAACAACTTTGGAAAAGTAACTTCTGTAAAAAAAAAGTTTGGAATGCTGGAAAGAATGAGTAGATCTCTATATTAGCTAGTAACATTTGATAAACCTTATGAAAGTCCCAGAGATTCTTTATTTTTGCCATAAAGTAACCTTCAAAACAAAGGGTGATGATTCCAGCTTTAAAGGGAAGTTAAATGTTTGTTGTAATTATTTTCCTTTTAAGATATTGTACAGTGTACAGATTTTCAGAGAATCTTTTAATTGTGTTATCTAAGATGAACTATTTACTGTGTAGAAATGTCTAAATCCACTGTATGACTGCCTCAGTGATGTTCTTTTTATAGAAGGCATAAAAACTAAAGTGCAAAGACTCAAACCGAGTATGTGTAATTTGTTTATGTTTGCTATATTTCATAGTGCCATTAGGAAGTTTCAAAGCATTGACTCCATGCATGGATTCTGATGCTAAATCTAGAATATGCTGGTTAGCACAGCAGAGCTTTTCAGGAACAGATTAAGTATCACACACATAAGGAGCTTGAAGCGCTGACACACGACTTAGCAAACAGAAGTGTTTGCTGAAGGCATAAACTCTGATATTTGGATATCTTTAGAATGTGAACACAAAAGCGTGAGTGGCTTTTCCCTGGGGTGTCCGTGTTGCATCTGGGCCAAGACTGACAGAGGTTTATTTATTTTTCAGTCACTGTGTTTGCTTAAAGGCCTTTGTCTGCACGCCACTACTGCAAGCATAAAGTGGCAAATTCTAAACTAACAGAGAAACAGTAGCAGAACAACACGAAACTACAAATTGATTGTCTTGTAACAAATTCTATATTTGGATCTTTTTAGCTGCTTAAATAGAAAGCCAGCAGAAATTCACTCTCAGATGGTGTTGACTGTGTTGGAAAACTTCAACTTTACAGTGTCAGGATTCTTGATGTGACTTCCAAAAAGGATTTATTTGATCTATTTTTAAAATTTTATCTGCAGTGTGACTGATGACCCTTGCTGGTCAGTTAGTGATATTTAACTATCCGATATTTAACTATGTAAAATTGCAATAAACTATTTAAACAGTACAGATATTACACCAGCGCCCAAGTTGGCGACTTGTGAATTACTCTAATTTTAATTTGTACATTACACTAAACTTCCACCATTAGAAATGTACAATTTCAATTATAATTTGTACCTTAACATATACCCGTTTCCTTATGGACTGTGTCAGTTGTTGTTAAGTTTATTACCATTTTATACATGAACAAATTTGTGCCAAGTTCTCTGTATGATGTAATGGCTTGCTTGATTGTTGGTAAACGTTTTCTGCGAAGAAAAAAAAAAAAGACATGTTTACGGGTTTTCATCTGGGGCTTGAGGGTGCATATATGCATATATTGCTGCCTCCATGTCATTTAATCATGTTCAGCTAGGCCTCTCTCTGTCTCTCAACTGCATGCTGTTAAAACCCACCACTCTTATTCTCCCACTCTTGTCACCAGGGTCTTCAAATGGGGGTGATGGTTGCAAAATGTTTTATTAGTGTGGGGACAAGGGCCCTTCAGCCCGATGAATGGAGGAGAAGTCGAGTGGCACTTTTGTCATGGTAATGTTAAGCACATAATAGTTCAACAGCACAATGCCCAGGCACTTCATTCCTCTAGAGCTCGCTGACACCTCTTCAGAGCCGAACCACGGGGTAGCATGTGGGAAAGATCCGCTGGCCCCTGGTCCACATACTCTATGCAGTCCCCACTGCTGTCTATATACTTCATCAACTTTGGGGGGTAGTCGAGAACCACGTATTTTCCCCTCTTGCGCTCAGTTTCAGCCCATGCAATAAAGCCCAGCATGTGCCGTATGAAATAATGAGAGAGCGCTCAGAATGGCCAATAGGATGGAACAATTGAAATCGAGCATCTAAATAGTCGTGTCACTGTGGCCTGTTCAATAAAAAGATGGATTTTTTGCTGTAACTCTCCTGCAGTGGCATTGTGGGTAAAAGTGGAGAGGAGAGTATTGCCATGGCAGTGTGTTTTAGAGTAATGTGTTTCTGCTGAAGCCTTCAAGTCCTGAATGTTTAATCCGAGTGTACATTTTGATGTGTGATGGTTATTTGATGTTATATGATAAATTTGATTTTATTAAATGATAAAGACTACAAGAAATTAAATGTTTTAAATTGATTATTTATTATTATTACATTATAAACTCATTTTGTTTTTATATGTTACCATATGAAGTTCAGTGCAGGTTGTATTTTAACAAAATAATGTAGGTTTACATAAATAGTTGCTTCATTGTTCATTTAGATAATGCACCAATTGTCTTGAGGCCATACACTTCACTTGTTGTGTTTTCAATTATCTCTTGGCCAAAAAAATTGTTCCATGTCCAAGAGGTACGGGAAAACTACAGGAAACATCACAGCAGGGCTTTCCAGTTATATTTCAGCAACATTTTGCAACTATTCCTTAGCTCATAAACTTTCAGTACTTATGCTGTAGTGCTGAAGCGTAGGTTAGATTGAAGAATGGTTGATGTCAGACTGAGAAATTGTGTGATAAGCGATGAAACATGTAGACAGTTGGTATGGCTGAGCCTCAGCTGAGCATTGAAATGGAAAGCTGATTGGGTAGGATTTAGACTAATCCTTTAAAGTTAGCACAAGGTATTTAATAGCGAGGTCGCTGGCTGAGGCACCCTATAGTCTTGTTCCAAAGTAACAGTTGTTTTCTAAATGATAAGACTTAATGTGTGAGCTGATCTCTGGTCTTTAAACATTTTGTTTATTAGTTGTTGTATATGGATTTATGATCCCCCCCATACACACACACACTATACATATATTCCCTTTTTGACTTGAAGAAACTGTTCTTTTCTTTGTTCTTTGGTCTTTAGAGACAAATCAAGGTTTTTTCTTCACCAAGCTGCCACTTTGATTTCATCATGGAAGACCTTTGTTGAGTTCACGGCTCTTTGAAATGAGTAAAAAGACCTATGTCTTGGCTCTCTCAAGGGGTCTGATGCTTTTGCCTGGGTGCGAAAGCTCAGGATTAAGCCGGTCACAAAGAGATCAGTTACCTGAGAATTCGCTAAGGGCATCTCTTAAATCTGTACCCCATACATAGTGCAATAGAGCAAGTTTAATGTACCTTTCTTATATTGTTGGAACTCTGAAAACACGTCCTACTATTTTTGTTGGCATTGTTGTAAATACTGACATGAGCTTTGGTGAAAGTGAAGTATGTTTGTTTTATTCAGATTGCAACTGACATAGTTAAATATTTCCAAAACTGGGGTTGTGAGTTCATGAAAAGCTAATTTTTAATAAAAAAATTATTTTAACACTTAAAACAACTTTATTTGTTTACCTGCATGTCATGTGACTATTTACCGACATAAGAGAACCATGAACATTCAAATGCATTGTTAAATTATTGAAATATTAACTTAAAATACTTTTACAAGTAAATACTTTAGGTCAAAATGGTTTGGCTGTCACAAAATTTTGGGAATCCCTTCCATTGTAGGTCACTGTTAAGTTAATCGCATATACTTTGCGTTGAAGATTTTCAGCTTATTTGATTAGTGCTATGGTGTGTCTTGATAACATTGCGTTCATTTTAATTGATGATACATAGGCATTGCTGTAGTCGTTCCTTGTATAAAGTCCATGTGAGCTGGCTTTCGCTATTGCTCTGAGCTTAATAAGTCAAATGTATTATTACAGAGACAAAGTTCAATGTCCATATATTACAGCTGAGCTCTTGAGAAGCAATTTTCTTTTTAATATTTCATTACCGTTCATTCCTACCATGAAGTTTATTAAACAACTATACAGGTAAATGAGATTAATGAAGTAATTCATGCCTGCTGTAACAGTTGGCGCTAGTGAAAAAGCAGAACTTTGGTCACTCTTAAGGGAATAATGGTAGATGAAGGAGACGTTTTGCTGCTTGTTTTCACTCAGGAGGATAATGAGGTGACGGAGGGAGAGGTGTTTTTTACTAGAGCGGAGCATAGCACATTTTTTGTACCAACAGCCATAAAATCTATCTGACAGGCAGTGCAGGGGAGGGAAGCGTGCAGACGCAGAAGGAAAAGCCCCTTAACTGGGTAAAGAGTAAGGAATGCTGGGTAATGGTTCCAGGGAATGAGAAACAGCACTGAATCTGTAAAGAATTATAATCTTTGTGTATGAGAGACAACATTTTCAAAGGAGGAAACTGGAACATGAGCCGCATTCTCTTGTGGATTCCTCTGTCATCGTGGCATTCAAATAAATGCTGAATTATTTTGTTCAGCCATGAACAATAAACAATTAAGTCAAATAGTGTGTTTAAATCTGACTTTTAACTGTTCAGATAATCTCTTCTCACCATAAAAAGTGTCTGACCGACAAGTAAAATGCTACAGTAAAACTATATATTTAACTACTTACATTTCATATAAATTCAAAGTAAAATATTATTAAATGTAGTTTTTTAATGATTCCCATATGTTTCTTCTTAGTTTTTTTGTTATCAGTTATGTATAATAGGGTTTTATGTTACACCATGTTGTTATTAAAAGAATGTTTATTGCGTTACTTTAGTGTTGTGTGTTACCATGATGGTGTTTTGTATTTGTGTGTATGTCATCATGCACCTTATATTAATATTCAGCTTATGGAAAAACTACTTGTGATGAACTTTGATTCATCATGTGACTTTCTCTTTACTTCCAGTGTTATTATGGTGGTTGTCATTATAAGGGATATGTTGTTGTTTTTTTCCTGTAAAAATTACTGAATTTTTTTTTACAGTGTAGGCATAACATGGCCTGTTCTAAATTGTTGGCAGCCAGCAGCTGTTTTAGACACACGCTTACACCCACAAAAGCAGGAGTCATCATCCAGCTTCTTCATCTGACCACAGGACAAATAAACTATCCCACAGACAAGCAAAACACAAGCGCATGTTGAAGGAGGAAGGACACAAGAGGCTGAGCGAATTAAGAGGGTGGAGGAAACCGAGGAAAAGAGGAGGTTTTCCACTTGAGCCCTGCAGACCTGTTGGTAAAGCAGCAGCGTGTGTGTGTGTATTTGTGTTTTTCAACGGGAGGCCATTGACTTAACATTGACCAAGAGCCCTGAGCCTTCTCACTTACAACCACACAATACCTCATTCTGTCCTATCGTTGCCCATTATGTCTATTTACCAACACTGAATACTCCAGCTAAGACACTTGAGAGTCTTTCCTTGTGTCTACAGACGCTCTCATAAATACGAATAGGAGAATCTTTTAAAAAATGAGCACTGAGGGGATAGATCGTAGTAGAAAGGGAGTCCAAAAGAAGAAAACTTGCTGACACGGGGCATAACTTAATTTCCACGGTCACAGGGCAGCTGCGAAGAGCGGCCTGCTGTGGAGGGCCATTTTAACTTCAATGGCTCCACTGACCCTGAAGAGCAACTGAGTCTTCATCCCAGCTTCACTCCTATTGAAGGAGGTGAGCAGAAGGATTTATAGGCCTGATTTAAAGAAAAGTCATCAGTGGCAGTTTCCTATTGATCATGCCTTTGCCTCAAGAGAGCAGACAAACGTATGCGTTGGTATGTTCTTTTGGAGATTTAACCCCTTAAGGAGATGAAAGTAAATAAGCAGCAGTACTGTTTAAGGAGTGAAAGGCTTGACTGCACAGTGAACAAGACAACAGTTCTGTCTTTAAATGGTTTTGGTTTGTTTAGGTTGTTTCAGTTAATTTGAATGTGTGTGTAAAGGGTGAACGAGAAGGATTTCCCCTTCCTAATTTCTTACTTTTATTATAATTGTATCACCTCATCCCAGTTATTTCAGTGTTTATATTGTATTTTGTAGTAGAATTTTGAATATTAAAGATTTATTTTGAAGATATGTTGCAAATATATATTAATTACATATTTTTATATAGTTTTTAACTTAAGTTTTAAGTTTTGTAACTATTTGTTCATTGTTGATTCTACCTGAAACCAGTCAATTTTTTAGGGGGAAAAAATGTATTGGAATCATTTGTTTTCAAATGCCATTGCTTTTGGTTTTTTTGGTTTTGTATTTAGTTAATTCAGTCATAAGGGTCAATTTCTTTGAAATTGAGATTATGCTGAATAAATAAGCTGTCCATTGATGTATGGTTTGTTAGGATAGGGCAATATTTGGCCGAGATTCAACTATTTGAATATCTGGAATCTGAGGGTGCAAAAAAAAAAAAAATCCAAATATTGAGAAAATCACCTTTAAAGTTGTCCAAATGAAGTCCTTAGCAATGCATATCCACTCACAAAAATACAATTTTGATATACAGCGAACAACATAAATGAGTACACCCCCTCTGAAACTTCTGGAAGACAGCAATTACTCAGTTACTTAGAAGACATGTTAGGGTTCTTTAGAGATATAATGTTCCAGCAAGTCTGCTTAATCAATTACCAAAGAAGCATGTCGAAATTATTCAGGAAAATAAGATTTTCTTATCAAGGTGATAAAATGTTGTGTAGCAAAAATAAGTACACCCTCCTAAAAGTTACTAAATAAAATGAAATAAAAATTTTCTGGTGTAAATTTAAGGCAATGCTTGATCAACAGGTAAGTATGTTGAACCAAAACATTTAAAGAGAAGTAATTTCTTGACCATTAAAAATGTTATATAGCCCACTGAATCATTCTCAGACTTAACGCTGACAACAGTGGAACCACTTGGGAGAGAACTGTCAGGAGACTTATTTCTTAGCACAAAAGAGGACAGTGGTACAAGGGGATTACCAAATCATTGTTTTAAGTGTGAAAATATAGCAAAAGTAACAGAGAAATTCAAAAACAATGGACTTGTGACAAGGCCCCTGAAATAATCAGGCCTTCATTTTAAGCTTTTGTTTAGTGATGAGGGATTTTTTTTGCTAGACAAAGAGCAGGAGAAATACTAAGCAAGTGTCTCAGAGCCAGCAAAAGCTATGAAAATAGTGACTGTTTATCTCACAGAGTAAGCCTGCAGAAATGACATGCATGGTTGTTGTCCTCACTGGAACTACCTACTGTAGCCAAAGCACAATAAAGTCAGCCATTTCCAAAGCCCATATTTACAAAACATAGATTCTGGGAATCAATACTCTGGTCTCATGAGACCAAATCAATCATTTTGGATCTAACAGCATCCCCAATGTTATGGTGTTGCTAGAGGAGGAGTACAGTGAGAAGTGCCTAGTTCCCACAGTAAAGTTCAGTGGTAGTAAAGCTCTTATAGAGGGATGTATGAGTGCTGAAGGTGTGAGGGAGTTGTGCTTTATCAATGCTGTCATGAATTCCCACACCACTGTGTAATTTAATACACAAACTTGAAACAGATGTTACCCTTTCCTCATTCCCTGCATTGTTAGGCATTTTTTCAACATGACAATGAGAATATGCATTGTCCCAAGGTGAAAAACCTTCTGTGGACATGTATTGAACTCAATCTCAACACTCTTGAGCACCTGTGGGGGATTCTGTAGAGACGAGTTGAGAAACACTCCCCACTAAAGATCAGGGCATTTAAGGAGCTCATCATCCAGGAGTTAAACAGGACAGATGTGGCAATTTGTCATGAACTTGTACACTCCGTGCCAAGAAGGGTCAAAGCAGTATATTCAAAATTATGGAGGGCATACTAAGTGCTAGAATATTATACATTTGTTGAATTAAATCTGGGATGTACTCATTTCTGCAATCCTTAATTTAAATAAAATTGGCTAATTTACTTATTTTATGGCTATTAATGACATATTTATTAGTTTTTATTATGTATATGTTTAATACATTTTAGTTTTGCCATCTTTCCATGAATTGTATTAGTGATCGTAAAGAAAATACATCTTTTGTATTTGTTCAGGGAAGAGTACTCATTTATGCTGTGCACTGTATTTACAGTAGGAAATTTACAAAATATCTTCATGGAACATGATCTTCACTTAATATCCTAATGATTTTTGACATAAAAGAAAAATCAAAAATTTTGACCCATACAATGTATTGCTGGCTATCGTTACAAATATACCCGTGCGACTTATGACTGATTTTGTGGTCCAGGGTCACATATGTAAATACTATGTATAAATTACTACTAAAATCAACTTTTCAAACTGTACATACACCATATAATGTGAATTGATGTCAGATGAATCACTCCTGAGGGTTTCTAGAACATTCCATTTCTCATCTGTACTTTTTCGAACCAGACAGTTTACTGTTAGATTACAGAGTAACTTACCTACACTGGATAACAGCTTTGATTTACATGTTAACCTATTAATTCTCACATTCCTGAAATAAATGTCAAAGACATGTAAATTCCTTTGAATATATGATTATCTTCTTGGAGCATTTTTCTTGGTATTGAAAACGTTTTTGGTCTGTTTAATGTTGGCATGTTTGAATTTATGACGTAACTTGAATTTGTTGTGAACTAAACATACGCTGGAAGAGTAACCCAGAGCTGTGGTTGTGTATTATAGCAGTCTGTTTTTTAAGTGAGTATTTGTTTTTCTTTGAGGAACAGTTCTTAAGCTCCCTACTTGTTACTCTAACTTACCAGGAAACCTCCAAACTTTGTTTTAAAGCGACCGATTATGCTTTATTGCCTGACATCTCAAACAGGCTACATCAAGTCAAGAGCGCACTCGGCAGCGGTCACCATGAATTACAAAACAGAACAACATCAAATGATTAACTAAGTGCAATATCAATCAAAGACAATAAAATGGAGAACACAAACAGAGAGAGGGAAGGAGTGAAGAAAAGCTTGAAGAGAATAAATAATGAAGCCCTAGCAAGGGAGTTGTTAAGAGTTAATAGTCTCTCAGAAACTGAATGGGGGCTGGGGGTTTCACTCTATTAAGTCGACCCCCAGGGCCATGGGCCAAATTGCACCCAGTTGTTTTCCTGAAAGAATTCATCCTTCACACATTCATTTCCCCATTATGTTGTCTCTTTTCATGGCAAAGGCCATGCCAAAGTACCCATGGTTTGGGTTACTCACTTGGTACAATCGGAGAGAGAGTGTTTACGTGAGAGAGCTCACTGAGGGGTTATAAATATGTTAAATTGGTGTGCAGGTTTAAGTGGCCTTGTATAGCAAACACAAGTAGGCCCTCAATATAATGAATTCAGTTTGAATTGAGTATTTCAACACAAAACCCAATAATAGATTTCAAATCCAAAGGAATTTACATAGCATTGGTTTGTGGTATGAACAACAACAAAAAATGAAATCTATGCTCATGTATTTTGTTTGTCTGTGGTTCTTTGCTCAAGCGATTATGCTGACTTGGTCACGATTATTGTCAAGCATCAGGATTGCATACATTCCTTTAGCAAGCTCCTTTATCTCTCCTATTAATATGGGAATTTTTTATATTTAAGAAATTAGAAAATGGAGCCACCTTAATCCTAAAACATTCCATCTATCTATCTATTGTCTGTCTGTCTGTCTTATTTATGTGTTTGTTTATTTATTTAAAATACATATAGACTGATTTAAAGAGTAAGTTCACCCAAAAAATTTAAATTCTGCCATCATTTACTCACCCTCATGTCATTCCAAACCCGTAAGACTTTCGTTCATCTTCAGAACACAAATTAACATATATTTAATAAAATCTGAGAGATTTCTGTCCCACCATTGACAGCTTCGCAACTACCACTTTGTCGCTTTAAAAAGTTCATAAAGAGATCGTAAAACGAATCCACATGAATTGAGTGTTTAGTCCACATTTTCTGAAGAGACACAATCGCTTTTTATGATGAACAGATTGAATTTAGGCTTTTATTCTCATATAAACATTGATCAGCGAACATAAACAGAAGCTCAGCCAAACTTTCTTGACATGCAATAACAAACCTCTTGCTGAAGTAACACATGAGAATGAACCTTACTGGTTCTCGCACGTCAAACAAACATGCTTGAGCTTCTGTTTACCTCAACTGATATGTGTTGATCAATGTTTATGTGTGAATAAAAGCCTAAGTTAAATCTGTTCAGCTTATAAAGCGATCATGTCTCTTCAGAAAATTTGGACTAACCGCTCAATTCATATGAATTTGTTTTACGATTTCTTTGAGAACTTTTTGAATCGAGCTTGAATTATGACCTTTTGAAGTGGTAGTTGCGTAGCTGTCAATGGAAGGACAGAAATCGCTCAGATTTTATTAAAAATATCTTTATTTGTATTCCAAAGATGAATGAAAGTCTTATGGGTTTTTTTTTCTGTAAAGTAAGGGTACATTTGGGTTCTTCTGGTGGACAGAAAGAGAGGCAGGATGTTAAAGATCAAGGAAGATGTAAGCTTTGGCTGCTGTGGGCAATGAAAATCACCAGAAACCCAAACCAGATATGAGAAGATAGATGCCTATAGCTTTGGGGCCAGCTGCCTTGAATCAGACCTGCTCCCAACGGGCAACAACTGCTGCAGAGAGGGTCAAATATTCCCTCCATCCTTCCTCAAGGGCACATATATGGACCTCTTCACTGTTTTTTTCTCCTTCCTTCCCTCCCTCCCTCCGTCTCTCCTGTCAAGGCAAGAGCCAAAATAACAGCCTATTTGTGCTCTCTCTGTACATCCCCTCAGGACAGGACTGATTGGGAAAGAAAATGTTTGGACTCTAGTCCCCATTTTTCTTTCATAATCACTTTCCTTGATAAACCTGCTCCAGTTGGCTCTTTCCCAAACAATGTGCTAACTGCAACCTTTTGGTTTGTTCCAAAAAAGATTTGGAAAATGGTGGTGACTTAATCCACCATCTGCAAAACAAGCCTGAAGTAATGATGGCGAACTAAAACCTGTTTATCAGAATTAGGCCATGTTCAGTGCAACACTAAGTCCCTGTTGATGTGTGAACTGAGTTTAGATCTATTTTTTCATTTACTGACACATTGTTTTGGTTGGAGGAGATTATGTGAATCATTGGAGTGTTCTGATATACTTAAAGTAATATGTTTTCAATTTCATGGAAATAGTTAATAAAATATGAAACTTAACAGTGACACTTTACAATATGGTCCCATTAGTTAACATCGGTTAATGTATCAGCTAACATAAACTAACAATGAGCAAAATATTTTTGTTAACCTTTGTTAATGTTAGTTAATTAAAAATGTCATGTTAGCGCACAGTGCATTAACTCATTTTAAAAAATGAAAATTCTATCATTAATTACTCACCCTCATGTCGTTCTACACCCGTAAGACCTTCGTTCATCTTTGGAACACAAATTAAGATATTTTTGATGAAATCCGATGGCTCAGTGAGGCCTCTATTGCCAGCAATGTCACTGAACCTCTCAAGATCCAGAAAGGTACTAAAGACATATTTAAAACAGTTCATGTGAGTACAGTGGCTCTACCTTAATATTATAAAGCGCTGAGAATACTTTTTGTGCTCCAAAAAAACAAAATAACGACTTTTCAACAATATCTAGTGACGGACGATTTCAAAACACTGCTTCACAGCTTTACGAATCTTTTGTGGTTTTGATTGCGTAAACGAAGCCTCATTTACTGAAATCACGTGACTTTGGTGCTCCGAACCACTGATTTGAATAGATTCGTAAAGCTTCGAAGCAGTGTTTTGAAATCGCCAATCACTAGATATTGTCGAAAAGTCGTTATTTATTTTTTTTTTTTTTTGGTGTACAAAAAGTATTCTCGCTGCTTTATAATAATAAGGTAGAACCACTGTACTCACATGAACTTTTTTAACACTGCTTGCCAGTCGTCATAAAATGGAAAAAAGGTGATGATACAGCTACTACTGACACACAAATACATGTCATAACTCCAGTGTGGGAGTTTTTTGGATTCCGTAAAAAGAACAAGGTTTTAGACCACGGATAGGCAACGTCGGATCTGGAGAGTTTAGCTCCAACCCTCATAAAAAAAATCACCTGCATGTAGCCTTAGTAATCCTGAAGACATTGTTCAGGTGTTTTTGATCAGGGCTAAACTCTGCAGGACAGCGCCACTGTTTTAGACAATATGCAGAAAGAACTGATCAACTGTTCTTTTCAGAACAGCTTTAGTGACCAACTCTCTCTCTGCCTCCATACACTCATATTTTGAATCTGATTTATTGGCCAAATAAGATTAAAAAAAATAAAAAAATAAAAAAAAAGTAAAGTTCAAGATGAATCTTTCTTTTTTTCTTCTTCAAAAGTTCTATAGATTTCACAATTATATTATTTTTTGGCCACTGTTATCGTATTGAGAAGATTTGACAGCTCTAATTTGAATCAGTAAAACAAAAGTTGTTTTTCCTGTTATCTTTCAAACCTTATCAGCTTGACTAAGAGAATGCTCTTGCACTTTGGAGCATAACAAAAATGGAAGAAATAACAGCTGTTGCTTTCACAGAAACTTTTTTTCCTTCCTTGCCTTGCTCTGCCAAAGAGCGTTGAAAGTTAAAAGAGTTTGGTCACCAAGGAAACAGCCCTCACCCTTCTCCCCTCCCCCATACACCCACACTGTCTCTCTTCCTGGAATGGTATTGGTTTACAGCCCATATTGGGCTGCGAGAGAACAGATCTTTGGCCTGAATCCTTCAGCCTTCATTATGGCACCTTGATGAAGGACGAAGAAGGAATCCGACACAATTATTCCTGCTCTGACCTCGCTCTCTCAACACACTTGATAAGCGAGTTAGGGGAAAATGAGGAATTTTAATCAGATTCCTGACATCCTGCTCAGGGTTCTGTTGCAACTGGGCCACGGTTCTGAGCCAGGTGTGTGCCTTGTGTCCCTGGACATCTTCCAGTGACAGTGCTGCTTTATTAGTTTGAGTCAAATTACAGCAGGTTAGCTCAGTATGAATAAGTGCAAGCTAAATGCGATGAATGGAAGAAAGCAGTGGAAAAAAGTAAAATAATTTTAATTCACTCCGATTTCCAGACAAATATGTCAACGTTAAGCTAACCGGAATCTATGTCTTAGAGATCTTTCAGGCCTTAAAGGGATAGTTCACTCAAAAATGTTGTTCCAAACCTGTATATATTTTTTTCTTCTGCTGAACATAAGATATAGTTGTGGGTCAACATTGACTATAAAAAATACTATGTAAGTCAATGGTGCCCCACAACTGTTTGGTTACAATCATTCTTCAAAATATCTTAATTTATGTTAAGCAGAACAAAGAAATGTAAACAGGTTTGAAACAACTTGCTAATTTGCTTTTAATGGAGAGAATAAAGTAACCAAGGGAAATTCTTTCAAGTTCTTTCAAGTGAGTAAAGTAAAATGTTTGATTACATTATTTATCATCCAAAAGATTAATGAATAATTCAGAATAAATGACAATGCTTAAATTCAGCATCAGTACTGCATCATTCCAAAAGTGTTTAAAGTTTTTTTTGTGTGTGGACTGAAATGATGCTTATGGCACAACATTCAAGATTTAAAAACAAGATATGAATTAAATGTTTCATTTCATATAATTCATGGATGGGACATTTTTGTTAGAACAAACTTGGATGTGATGTGTATGTCAAAGTCAGTTTTGTTTTTCATAACGTTTTCTTTTCATCTTTGGACAGAATTAAAGACTATGAGATCCTACAAATCTTTCTCAATAATTACCATTCTTGCCAAGGGCATGAAAGTAATATTACATTGGGGAACTAATTACAGTGTAATCAAGTTTTCATTTAGCAATTAGTAGCCTGTGAATCACTTTTTAATTTACATGTGTTCTTGGCTTTCCTTGTTTAGTTGTGGGACCAACCACAGCACACATTCAGATGGCTTGTTATTATTTTACTTTTGACAAATGTGTGATGGCATATCCGAGACAGACCTCAGTAAGTCTTGCCATGCGAATCTGTACCTTTGCCTAGCTTTAATTTTCTTTTTCTTCTCTAGATCTGTGAGGCAAACAAATGACCTCACATGACACTGATAGAATTTTCTCAAAAATAATATTTGCATTTTTCATTTGTAAATATAATTTGCACTCAAGTACATTAAATTCTCTAAAGTAATACCTTCAGTTGCCAAATAGTTCAGTACATTTTCTTTCATATCCCAGGGTGCAACAGTAGATTCAGTTGGAGGAACCTTGTGCTATGAATTAGTGACTCTCGGAACATCTTAATAATGTTCCACCTCTCAAAGTGCACTGCTTTTGTTATGTTATGGACCATAGAGCGAGCAAGGACCTGCTAGAACTGTGAAAAGCACCCACAATTCCTCAGGGGATTATTTCCCATTTATTGCAACTCTAGTAGTGTGTTTTAAAAAGAGATAAACCTCATGAGATTGTCAGGTCAATATCCCATTGCGACCATCTCAGAAGGTGCCCTTTTCCATTGATCTGAAACCAGTTTAGTGTTTCATAACTGTAAAGCTCAAAAGATCAGAAAAGTGAAAGTGGTTTCTGGATCAGTGCAAACGTGGGATGTGAGACCACGTGGTTTTACGTTTATGTTTATTTTATGTGTCATTCTTCAGAAAGTATGTTCATCTACCTAGTAGAACAGTGCAAGGAGCTTGTGATAGAGAGAAAATTATCTCATATAATTTATTAGAACATCACTGATTAATATAAATAGAAATCTGAATTCATTTCTGCTCTTTAAAAAATCTCTATATATGCTAATATTCTAGTTTTAAAAATTAGTATCCATTAAAACCACTTTTAATTTCAAACAAGCATCCACAGCAGAGAACAATGTTTTCAGTAGAGAAAGCAAAGGCTATTTTCTTCTTAAAGGCTCAGAGGAGCTTTTCAGACAGATGCTGAGCCCTCTCCACTCTAATGTGCTTATCCAAACAGAGCGGCAATGAAGAGGTTAAAGGGTCAAATTTGTTCACATTTGCCTTTTTGTCCTTTGATTTCAGCGCTTGTTCTGAAGCACCTGTTTCCACCCCTCCTTTTGGTTTTCTTAATTTTTGTTTATTTTGGGATGTATCCATTTGCTGCAGGCATTTCACAGCTCGATGGCCAGTGACATTCTGTGGGATGAGATCTGTGGGATGCTTAACCCTTCTGCCCTGAGCCATTGGATAGGAAACAGTTGTGCAGAGCACCAACACATCTCACCCCTTAAACAAACTGTTTAAGAAGTAATGATATACTTCTTAAAGGAACAGTTCACCCAAAATGAAAGTTCTTTTTTCATTTACTCACCCTCATGTGGTTCAAAATGTCATTTTTTTCTCTGTAGAACATAAAAGAAAATAATATTTTTAAAAATGTTTCTGGGGACCAATGTTGTTTTAGACCCCATTGACTTTCACTTTATAGACAATGTCCAAAATATCTTATTTTGTTCCTCAAAAGAAAAAAAGAAAAATTTGGAACCACATGAGGGTGGATAAATGGCATTTATTAACTAAACCTTTAATATAAACCCAAGTGTCTCCACCAAAGGTCTGCTATTGGTTAGTAGTGTGAGGTGAGTGTAGTCTGTGTTTTAAAACGCTTTCCAACCCTATTGGACAAAACTGATCACAGAAGGTTATATTTTCATTCGGTCACACTTTATATTAGGTGGCTTTAACTACTATGCACTTAACTGTTTGTTATAATTTGTCTTATGTACATGCTTGTTGGTGCATTGTATTTACATTTAAAGAACTTGCATTTAATTAACATTTGTAGTTACACTGTTAACTTCACTCCTTAATGTAAACCAAACCAATCCTAACCCTAACCTTATCCTTACTAATAAAATTGTAGCTCAAACACATTAGCAGTAAACGTGGGAATTTTCCACAACAATATGTAGTTACATAGTCCATCGTCTTGTAGGTATGTAATACATATATAGTTAAGGCCACCTAATGTAAAGTGTGAACCTTCATTGTTTTAGTGAAGTCAAATAGAGTCCGCTGAAGGAATCGGTAACTCTAGAGAACATGCAGAAGTCAAACCCAAGCTAAATATCAAAACCCAGCTGATTTATTCAGCTTCTTCCAGTTCACTCAGCCGTCTCAGTGTGTGTCGTCACTTCGACCTCCATCAAAACCACCACGCTGACAATTTCCCTTTTGGTCCTCGCTTTCACACCTTCACAGTAGGTCATCCCTCCATCTCTCTTTTCATCTCTCTGTGTCCATATGGAGAGCGCAATCCAAACTCCCCCTCAACCTCGACATGGAGTCTGTGTTAGCACATCCAGCTGAGAGAAAAGTCAACAGTCCTTTAATAGTTTTCATGAAGAGGTCTGGAGAGGAACTGGGCGTGTGGGAATGTAAGGAGGGTATTGCAACTTTGCCAAATTTCTTTGATTAAATCAAAATGTTATTATTGTGCATGTAATGTGTCAGGTAGAGTATGTGCATAATTTTAGCTCGCGGCTTGCAAATTCAAAGGCATAATCATGTCAATACAAGCACAAGGAGCAAGTCAAGAGATTAGCCCAAGCCAAACACTTTGACAAGCCAAAGCCCCATCTTCTGCTAAATCCTTGTGTCTGAATGCTGTTTAAACTCATTGTACACAGTAAGTCAATGACATATCTCCTCTATTTAGTCAGAATCCTTTTCAATCCCCACATCAATTTATTCTCTGATCACAAAGATCCAATTTAATGCAATGCCAAGACAATATTATCATCAAATGTGAATCTTGAGAGAAAAGTTCATTCAAACAGAGTGTTAAGTGCTGTGGCGGGCAAAGAAATAAATACATTTAGTTTAAAATGAAGATATTTCATTAGTCATCATGAACAAATTTTATACTTAGCTATGCGTGAAGTGCAACATGCGGTGTCAAGATGTTAAATCTCCATTTAATATCTCTATAAAGGCTGTCTCTAAACTAGGACTGCACCAGCTGTTATATGTGATTTTTGTGACAATTAAAAATATGTCTTAAATTGTAATATCCTGAGGATATGGATGAAACTGAATGGCATATTTAATGGCATGTTAATTCAGTAATGTTTGTTTGTTTATTCTAATCACATCAGTGAACTGACAAGCATTAAGACAGCAGTCACAAATGTGTAAATGTAATGCTTCAGTAACTCTACTAAACAAACTTTCACACTTTACAACAGTTGCATGGTTAACACAGACCAACTCTCGACCACATGTTTGAGTAATCGGGTAGCCACAGCCCGTGAGCACTGTTTGCCTGGTTTATTATTGTTAACATTGAGTGGCTTAAGGAGCTCTCCCTCTGTTTGTGTCTGCGGCGGCCTGTGCCAGCTGTGCGGATATGTGGAGGACTGTGTAAAAGAGCATTTTACACATATTCACTGTAAACTCTGCACACTGTTTAAGACTGTGTATTAGTGTTAGAACCTATCAACATATACAGCTGCAGTGCCTGCACTAACCCATGGAGATAGACCAGAATCATCATGAAATACATTAAATACTATCAAACAGATAAACAAATAAGAAATTCTTTACAGGCATTTTTTTATGCTTATGTTAGTTCACCCAAAAATGAAAATTCAGTCATTAATTACTCACCCTCATGTCATTTCACACCCATAAGACCTTCTTTCATCTTCGGAACACAAATGAAGACATTTTTGATAAAATCCAAAGGCTCAGTGAAGCCTCCATTGACAGCAAGATAATTTACACTTTCAGAAAGCTACTAAAGACATATTTAAAATAGTTCATGTGACTACAGTGGTTCAACCTTAATGATATGAAGCGACGAGAATACTTTTTGTGCTCCAAAAAAAAAAAAAATATTGACTTTGTTCAACAATATCTAGTGATGGGTGATTTCAAAACACTGCTTCATGAAGCTTCAAAGCTTTATGAATCTTTTGTTTCAAATCAGTGGTTCGGAGAGTGTATCAAGCTGGCAAAGTCACGACCCCCAGTGGTGAACCACTAAAATTTTGAAGCCTTTATGACGTATCAAAGCCTCGTTTACTGAAATCACGTGACTTTGGCAGTTTGATGCCTTCAAAGCTTCATGAAGCAGTGTTTTGAAATCGCCCATCACTAGATATTGTTGAATAAAGTCGTTATTTTGTTTTTTTTGGAGTACAAAAAGTATTCCTGTCGTTTCATAACATTAAGGTTGAGCCAATGTAGTCACATGAACTGTTTTAAGTATGTCTTTAGTACCTTTCTGGGCATCTGAAAGTGTTAATTATCTTGCTGTCAATAGAGGCCTCACTGAGCCATCAGATTTTATCAAAAATATCTTAATTTGTGTTCTGAAGATGAATGAAAGTCTTACTGGTGTGGAACGACATGAGTTTGAGTAATTAATGACAGAATTTTCATTTTTGAATGAACTAACCCTATAAAATACATATGAAATATGTGTAAATGTTGACATTTCCCCTCAAATCCTGTTTCACATTTTTCATCTATTTCTGTAGACTGTATTTCAGGCCTTTTGAGTAAAAATACCATTATAATGAAGACAAATTGCGAGTGTGCTTCAATAATTTAAAAATGATTAAAGAGTATTCTCTCATGTATTGTCAATGTGTTTCCATAGTTTTATGAGTACTGAACAGTCTTGTCGGGACAGTTTGTGTTGTCAGTTGGCTTGGAGTTTCTTACTAGCTGTCTGCCAAGATGACATTTTGGTTTGACCCACAGTTTAAACCTCTCCAAGTACACACTAGAGGCATACATCTTCCCCAGACTTCTCAAAAGTCTTGAACATCATCCAAGACAAAACATCGGCCATCTCAGAATGATCTATAACAGTGACAAGAAGAGTTTCTTTTTCTTGACCTTTTTTAGTTCTTTGGTGGTTTCCTACCCATTGTTTATTCAAAGTTTAAAACTAGATTCATGCAGAGTCATGCATAACAACTCAAAATTTACCCTGAAAGCGAGCTGTATGCTGAATATAGCTTAAGATTGCTTAAATATGTTTGTTCTGTTAAGAGTTTCTGCAGGCCCTTGAAAATGTCACTTGTTTATAGATTTAGCTTCTGGTTATCAGACGTTCTAAACTGTAATCAAATATTTAAATGTAAAGTGAAAAGAAAAAAAAAAACGTGGTGTGAAGCAGGGTGGGTCTGAGAGCCATGGGAGCGGACACTTTTGAAAGTTTAAAGTTTATGTTTATCGTTTGCCACTTTCCGCCTTCTTCTCCTTCTCCTCAACTATGAACAATGTTACATTGGTGTCGAAACCCGGGAGGAAGGAGATACATGCTGTCAGAGAGCCCTTGCTGTTGAGGGGGATCGCGGTGCTGTGGAGGTCATGCAGCACGAAGGAGTGGTGACAGCCTGTGGCTGCCCAAGACGGGGCTGCTGGATGGGAGCCCCCAGGAGGCAGAGCAGTAGGAAGGAGGCCCCCGTTCCATCACGGTGGACGGCAACAAGCCCTTGCTTCCGCCAAATGACGGCCTCGCTGCCGGACGCCCATAGCTGGAGTTGTCATTCACCAGGTGGCGGAGCAGTAGGAAGAAGCATTAAGTTCCATCACATGGCACCGTGAGTGAAGGCCTTTCAGCTGGTTGAGGACCGTGTAGCAGTTTGCTTGGGGATCCATTCTTATCCTTCCATCTCCTTTCTCTCATCTGGCCTTACCCCAGGTGCTGGCCCGCCGTGAGGTGGTATAGTAGAGCGCAGTTTTGGCAGTGCCCCGGCCTGCAAAGGGTGATGGGGGTATGTGGCATGAAGCAGGGTGGAGTCGAGAGTGTTATTTATGTTTATTAATTAAAGTTTACGTATAATGTTTGCTGGTTACTGCCTCCTTTGCTACAAATGTGTAATAATTAGGGTGTGCAGTGGGTTTTAATATGGGCGGGACTTAAACTGGAATTAAAAACTCACCATTGTGTTGTAATTTTAGATGTGTTTGATAAAAATATTACGATCTGTATTATTTACTGGCCACCAGTAAAAAGTCACTACAAGACACTGATATACCTTGGTATGTCAAGTTAGGTTATATAGGTGATAACTGTGTTGGGCTGAAACTAACTAGCAAAAAACACTTGTTTTTGCACCGGGTGTATGATAGGGCCCTTAGTGTTGGAGTTACCACTAATACTGTTATACAGCAATATTAGATTGTGCCATTTAACACAGTTTCACATCGCTAAACCCATAATTTTCTAAGCATGTACTAAAATCTGTAAATCAAATCCTGCAATTTTTCAGAAAGCGGATGTACAGTAATTTTTATAATTACAGTAGGTTTATGTTGGCTGCCACATCAGATGGGAAGAGCTTTAGTGGAGACAGATCCAGAGCCACACAGCTGTTTGTTTTGGGCTTGTCTCTTACTTTTATCCCTATTAATAATAAAACCACAGCTGACCATCAGGAAACACCTGATTAGAAAAGAGAAGAAGAGGTTGACAAGGAGAGGAGAAAGAGTGGAAACAGCTGCTCAGAACAATTCCGTAGTGCTAGTTTATCTTCAGAGAGGATCTGACAAGATACTGGCAACTATAGAGGACCTCAGGCCAAGCAATAAGCACCAAACAGGAAGTTCAACAAACAGGAAGCATGTCTCAGCTGATGCCTGATTGGCTGACAGTGTTCAAAGCCTTTGTCTTTAGGGTATTCTAGAGGAATAGCCCAGTCATTGTGCACTACAGGGGCTCCAGAGAAAACATGTTTGCCAAGATTGCTGAACTTAGCCTTTAGCCCACGGTGCTGTGCAGGGAAGATTTACACACCTATTCAGCCAGCTGCATGCAGCCCCACTGGAGTTTAGGGAGAAGGCAGGCCCTGTGTTTATGGACATTCTTGTCCTGTGCAGAACCGCAAAAGCTTTGCGACAGCGGCTTTTGGATAAATCACCCTGACTGAAACTCAAAACATTTTGGCCATTAAATCCTAATCGGCACTCCAGTCATTTTTGTCTCGAGTTGAATTTGAGAATATCAGAATAAAGCATAATATATAATTAAATAATAAATAAAGCATAAAATATAATTAACATGCTTGAGTTAATTATTTATTATTTAATTATTTATTATTTATTTTCTATTCTTCTTATTAATGTTTGTTATTTTATTAGTTTTATTCTACTTTGTGATAACGATTTAATAAAGATGCAAAGATTTAATAAAGTGCTTAAAAGTCTCTGTCTCTCTCTTTCTCTCTTTAATACCATGGTTCACAGTTTATTCATCCAGCATTTCTCTAGTGATCTCTATCTGTACAGCTTTATCTGACTAACTTTTATGAAAGTGTTTATTTGGACCAGAATGTTTATTTGGAGCTGAATGTGACGTTTATAGCTAGGATAAGGCTCATTTAGTGGCAAACCATGGCTGAGTTTGCCTGCTGCCATTGTCCTTCTCTGACACATTCACTGACACTGCTTACACTTTCATGCCAGTGAGATTCAGAGATAAGAAAATTGCTGTTGCAACTTGTATGTTGACTTCTCATGGGCAAAGAGGCATAGCATTCCTGCATGAAGCATCCAGTGGACAGCACAAAATATGACACTATTATGTTTATAGAAATATGTAATAATAACAATATATATATATATATATATATATATATATATATATATATATATATATATATATATATATACATTGTAGAAAGTGGAGAAAGAAAACAATATATTTAACAAATTACTTAACAATTAATTAACAGTGCCTGTCAAAAAAAAAAAAAAAAAAAAATTGTTGTTGTTGTTTCAACTTAAAAATTTTTTTTTATTAATAATAATAATAATAATAATAATAATAACATTTTTGTTAAATTTGTGGTAAGATTAAAAGAGAGAAATTGATACTTTTATTCAGCAAGAATGCATTAAATTGATTAGAAGTGACAATGAAGACATTTACAATGTTCCAAAATATTTCTATTTAATAAATGCTTAAATAAATTTAATAAAAAAAGTTAAGAAATGCAAATAAATGCTGTTCATTGAACTTTTTATTCATCAAAGAATCCTGAAAAAAAGTATTACCATTTCCACAAAATGTTAAGCAGCACAATTGTTTTATATATTCTGCAATATTACTTTTTTTTTTTTTTTTTTATGATGATGATGGAATAAATGCAGCCTTGGTGAACATAACAGACTTCTTTCAAAAACATGCAAAAAAAATTTATGTTTCCAAACTTTTGACAGGTACTGTCAAACAGTTGTATACAACAGTTAGTTCTGGTCATTGAATCTGACTGGCTGAGAGGCCTTCCAGGAATGCTTATATTCCAACAGTATCTGTACAGAGACTTTCACTATTTGTATCACTACACTTGTTTTTGTGTGTTCTAGATAGACAGCATTTCTCTCAATAGTAGAGGAGAAACCCACTAATTTTTTTTTATAAATACTGTTGTTGATGTGTCACTGAATGTAGTTTTAAGAGTTTTCAGGTAAGAATGTAATTGTTTAAACTTCAAATATGCAGTTTATTCATCAAAATAGCTCCTATTTGAAAATTTGCTCTGACATTTTCAGAGTTGTGAGGACATTTGCCACTGGCTTTGATATACAGGTGCTGGTCATATAATTAGAATATCATCAAAAAGTTGATTTATTTCACTAATTCCATTCAAAAAGTCAAACTTGTATATTATATTCGTTCATTACACACAGACTGATATATTTCAAATGTTTACTTCTTTTCATTTTGATGATTATAACTGACAACTAAGGAAAATCCCAAATTCAGTATCTCAGAAAATTAGAATATTACTTAAGACCAATACAAAGAAAGGATTTTTAGAAATCTTGGCCAACTGAAAAGTATGAACATGAAAAGTATGAGCATGTACAGCACTCAATCCTTAGTTGGGGATCCTTTTGCCTGAATTACTGCAGCAATGATGCGTGGCATGGAGTCGATCAGTCTGTGGCACTGCTCAGGTGTTATAAGAGCCCAGGTTGCTCTGATAGTGGCCTTCAGCTCTTCTGCATTATTGGGTCTGGCATATCGCATCTTCCTCTTCACAATACCCCACAGATTTTCTATGGGGTTAAGGTCAGGTGAGTTTGCTGGCCAATTAAGAACAGGGATACCATGGTCCTTAAACCAGGTACTGGTAGCTTTGGCACTGTGTGCAGGTGGAAAATGAAATCTGCATCTCCATAAAGTTGGTCAGCAGCAGGAAGCATGAAGTGCTCTAAAACTTCCTGGTATACGGCTGCGTTGACCTTGGACCTCAGAAAACACAGTGGACCAACACCAGCAGATGACATGACACCCCAAACTATCACTGACTGTGGAAACTTTACACTGGACCTCAAGCAATGTGGATTGTGTGCCTCTCCTCTCTTCCTCCAGACTCTGGGACCCTGATTTCCAAAGGAAATGCAAAATTTACTTTCATCAGAGAACATAACTTTGGACCACTCAGCAGCAGTCCAGTCCTTTTTGTCTTTAGCCCAGGCGAGATGCTTCTGACGCTGTCTGTTGTTCAAGAGTGGCTTGACACAAGGAATGCGACACCTGAAACCCATATCTTGCATACGTCTGTGCGTAGTGGTTCTTGAAGCACTGACTCCAGCTGCAGTCCACTCTTTGTGAATCTCCCCCACACTTTTGAATGGGTTTTGTTTCACAATCCTCTCCAGGGTGCGGTTATCCCTATTGCTTGTACATTTTTTTCTACCACATCTTTTCCTTCCCTTCGCCTCTCTATTAATGTGCTTGGACACAGAGCTCTGTGAACAGCCAGCCTCTTTTGCAATGACCTTTTGTGTCTTGCCCTCCTTGTGCAAGGTGTCAATGGTCGTCTTTTGGACAACTGTCAAGTCAGCAGTCTTCCCCATGATTGTGTAGCCTACAGAACTAGACTGAGAGACCATTTAAAGGCCTTTGCAGGTGTTTTGAGTTAATTAGCTGATTAGAGTGTGGCACCAGGTGTCTTCAATATTGAACCTTTTCACAATATTCTAATTTTCTGAGATACTGAATTTGGGATTTTCCTTAGTTGTCAGTTATAATCATCAAAATTAAAAGAAATAAACATTTGAAATATATCAGTCTGTGTGTAATGAATTAATATAATATACAAGTTTCACTTTTTGAATGGAATTAATGAAATAAATCAACTTTTTGATGATATTCTAATTATATGACCAGCACCTGTATCTGTAGTGGTTAAACATGAGATATTCATTGTGGGTATATCTAACAGGCAGTCTTTGGTCTTGTGAATCT
Source organism: Hypophthalmichthys molitrix (assembly GCA_037950675.1). Lineage (NCBI taxonomy): Eukaryota > Metazoa > Chordata > Actinopteri > Cypriniformes > Xenocyprididae > Hypophthalmichthys > Hypophthalmichthys molitrix. Next base: position 25,615,988 of record CM075496.1, on the reverse strand, counting down.
ATTATTTGCTCCCAGGCATATCACAGTGTAGCCCAAGACTGGTCACCTACTAAAGCTAAGTCAGGCTGAGCCTGGTCAGTACCTGGATGGGAGACCTCCTGCTAAAAGAGGCATTAATGAGGCCAGTAGGGGGTGCTCACCCTGTGGTCTGTGTGGGTCCTAAAACCTCAGTATGGTGACAGGGACACTATACTGTAACAAGCACCGTCCTTCAGATGAGATGTTAAACTGAGGTCCTGACTCTCTATGGTCATTAAAAATCCCATGGCACTTGTCGTAAAGAGTATGGGTTGTAACTGTGGTATCCTGGCCAAATTCCCTTCATTGGCCCATATCACTCATGTCCTCCTAATAATCTCCATCCTTAGAATTGGCTCGATCACTATCTCCTCTCCACCTATAGCTGGTGTGTGGTGAGCACACTGGCACCATTGTACTGTGGCTGCCATCCACAGTCCATGCCATCATCCAGGTGGATACTGTACATTGGTGGTGGTTGAGGAGAGACCTTTGAAATGATTGTGAAGTGCTTTGAGTGCTTCATGCATTCATATAAAAGATTTTTAAAAGTGTGGGGGGGTGTGAGGCCCATAATTAAAATGAAAATATGCCGCACAATTTGCAGTTGGCCAAAAATATTTTGTTTGCCTTTACAACAGTTTGCACTCTCCAGTTTATATGTTTTTAGCTAATCAGGTTAATAAAAATGTTTGGAATCTAGCATTATGAAGCAAGGCATTTATTTTATTAGTTCAATTTCCTCTCTCCCACTTGAATGTGTAACTCTATTTTCAATTTCCGTTACACATTCCAGAGCAGAAGACTCTTCTCATATAGTCTTGGCAAAGTCCCAGGGATCACAGAGAGCAGACGCAGTTCTGAGCTTTCCAGACACTGGACTTTTATTAATGTTTGGGAAAAACACTGGGAGAAGAAGAGCCATACGTGGAACAATGTACAGCAATGACTGAGTGTGCTGCGCTGTTCTGTGAGGGCGAAAAATGACTCCTTTCCCAGACTTTGGACGAAGTACTTTGGAATGTGTGTCTTTATCATTTACATTTTGGTATGGATTGGAAGGCTACTGAGGTCAGGTATTATTTTTACATTTCACTTCACTATTATTGAGGAAGATATGAGGCTTTTCAAAGCTATTGTTGTACAGGAACCCTTTGAAATAAATAGTCACATCATCTTTTTTTCACCAGTGTGATTAAAACCACAACCATTCATTCCCATATATTCCCCAAGGCAAGCAGCTAGATTTCCATCTACAACATACAATACATTGCCATGTCTGTGTATCATATGCCTGAGTCTGCTGTTTAATTTGTTGAAAAACAGACCAGCAGAAATCGCATGTGACGACCTGTTGATGAGACTGCGCCAGTACATTGGGATAGAGAGCATGTTTACAAGAAAATAATATTTAAGAGAAGGGGGATGGAGAGAAATCCAGAGGAAAGCATGAGGGGAAAAAGAAAAAGTGAGAGGACTGAGATTGCGCAGCAGAACAGGGGAAGGGCTGTCCCGCTCCACTTTTCTCATTTTTATGGCCAGCAAACCACAGTAAACAAACAGAGAAGCACATAAACCATTCAGCTAGTAGCATCTCTGAAGTGCCAAACCAGTGGTTTAAAGCAGCCATGCCAATTAATTCACATGCATAGGAGCTGTTATTTAAGCACACTGGGAAACTAGTACTTCAGTCTTCTACACAGGAACTATATACAGAATTGCTGATGACTCCAGCGTTCCAAACTTCCTCCTTGCTTTTTATCCTTAGTTCATGAACCTCTAAAAATAAATAAAAAAAATAAATAAATCATGGGAATTTAGTTCATTAAGACTTTTCGTGCTCACTGACATTTTTCTGCAATACCAGTGGAAAAAACAAAATATGGTGAGACATAGTAAACTTATTGATCTAAATTTGATATATGCTTAATTTATGTCTTATCTTTATGAGCTACAATTGAAATAAAATAATTGATTTACAATATTAAGTTAATGTATTATCAACACTGAACAAGAAAATGTATTTTCTTCCATATTTTAACATTAAAACATTTGTAATTGTTCACCCAAAATTGAAAATTCACCCTTATGTTTTAAACCCCTGTCTTTCTTTCTCGCATGGAATGCAAAAGATATATTTCACAGGGTGTCCAGGCTGCTCTTTTTTCATACAATAAAAAGTGGATAGGGACCAAAAATTGTCACTTTTATATTCCACGAAAGCAATATGGGTTTGGAACCACATGAGTAAATGATGACAGAATTTTCATTTTTAAGTGAACTATCCTTTTATTGTTTAAATGTTGCATATTGGTTTGAGAAGTGTATTATCATCTTTGACAGCAGCTATATAGAATGGGTGGTGTGTAAAAATTCATTGAGCTTTAAAGATGCAGAAGTTTTTCCTCTTTGTCGCCATCTCTGTTTGAAACCTGCAATTGCAGTTATTTGCGGAATTATCATCTTTACGATCGCTTAGCTCAGATCACGACGTCAAACCGTGCAAAATATTACTATTGTTATACTTTGTTCTCGATTCTTAATGTTAACAACATCAGTATTGCGTGACTATGTTTATTTATTGTGTATTAGCGTTACCTGTAGATTTCAATTTCTGTAGCCACTCCGCAGTCCGAAGTCTTTTGCTTTTGACTACGGGTGAATCTCCAGTTATTTGGACTGTTCTGGATTACAATCCACCATCAAAATGATAAATTTAAAGGGGCTCTATGTAGGAATGACACCCAGTGGTCGAAATAGGTACTGCAGTCCAAATTCAAAATATTGTCCTCAGGCTGGCCACCTCGCGGGTGGCCAGCCTGAGGACACGCATCAAGAGGGAGCCCAATTGACAATGAAAGCTGAGGAGATTTACACACTGTAAGCTGATGAGTTGATTTATCTGTGTTTTAATATGCTGTCGTTCATAGAGATTTTTAGATGGATGCAGAGGCTTTTTAGGTCAGGCAGAATATGCGATTCTCTGACCCAGTTTGTTTGCTGGTTTCCATGGCTGCAATAAGCAGTTTTTTCCGCCAACTGGCAACCTGTGATGTCGAAATACTATTGGATAAACTGGCAGTACAGGGTTTTGCACAGACCAAAACAAAGACAGACATTCCGACACTGAACGTGCATTTCAAAGTAGAATATCTGGCTGTAGCATTGTTTTTCTGAGAAACAAGTAGGTGAACTTAGCATGTTTCCTAAATATCTGCAAACATATTGGGGTATTTTTATGCTTTAATAAAGTAAAAATCTTACATATAGTCCCTTTAATTATTCCAGCTGCTGTGAGAAAAGGCTGTAAATGATCTGCTACCAGCAGCATCCTCACATGCCATATAGCCTACTAGCTGGGACTCCTTTTTTATGTAAACAGACGTGAAGTAATGATGCAAAGACGAATGGCTGCACGCTCGAATTTCACGGGGAAACCCACCAGTACCACTCTTATTAGAAAACATTATTACAAGCTTACCGTTGTGAATCAGGCTAAGGTAAGGAGATTGATTTGAACAATGGCTGGTTATGTACTTGCTCAAAAATTGATTTTGGATAATTTTTAACCAAAAAGCTGGACTGCAGCTTTAAAGTGACCTTAAAATGTCCTATGTGAGCCAATAATAATCTCAATATCCTGAGATCTAATACATCCAAGATGTCTGAGGTACTGAATTTTCACATTTTATTACCATGTACAAAGCAAAACAAAACACAGGCTTGAGAGTTTTGTAGCCTCAAAAAGAAAATCTTCCTTTGGAAGTCAAAGTGCAAATACTTGACCATTCAGGAGCAATTTTGTGTGGAAATCATGGCCTGAAGCTACATTTGTGAAGACATTCTCTATATATGTCTGTGACGAGATGATCATGTGAGAAATGTGTGCAGTTTTTTTTTTTTTTTTTTTTTTCATAACTGTGTCCATATGGCTGGACTTTGGACTTCAAAAAGACCTTTGAGGGCCTTGACAAATCTCATAACATCAGTGTAACTTCAGTCTATCACCCAGGGAAGGCAATGGAGATCAGGACAATACATAAAGAAAAGCATGTATGTGCAAATGTTCTCACCAACACCATCTTTAAGAGTGTTGGGCCAGACATCCCTCCTTCCTGAACAAAGCCTGTATAGTTTTGTCACCAGTGTATTTCCAGATGTTATAATTTATCATTACATTGTGAGGCCCATAGTTTCTTGATGCTACTTTATTCATATAATATTTTAAGTGTAATTCCAATTTTGTGGATTGTATAAAGATGCATTGAGTTTTGGTAGAGCTCCTTGTTATACTTCATCCTTGCCTTGTTTAATCAGGAATAAAGATAAGATTAAATAGATAGATCGATAGATAGATAGACAGACAGACAGACAGACTGAGATCTCTCTCTCTCTGTTTCCATTCACATAACAGAAACCAGAGACACAAGTTGTGACATTAGAAGAACATCTTGTTATCTCCCCCAAAGCATATTTGAGGCCCTGCCAAACTATGACCCATTACCTCAACTATCTGAACCCGTGGTCCTAAAGGAGGATCACATGGAGGAAACATACTCAGATATACACACAAATGAATACAATACACATGTACTGCTACATACACACACTGTAACCAGAGCTCTGGCAACAGCAGCTTCCAGCAATGTTTGTTTTGTAAAAATCCTCTTGGCATGTAGAGTAAGATGGAACGGATCGGATTGGTCTCATGGTCGCTGAGTTGTGTGTGTGTGTGTGTGTGTGGAATGTATAAGGGAGAAGAAGATAATGATCTGCTCTCATGTCTCACTCATGGCTTCCACAGGGATGTGGGCAAGTATGTTTTTAAGAAGAAAAAAAATCCAATGTTTGATAATGTACTAATTGTCATACATATTTTGTTGCTTTCCCCCTTGGCTGTTTCTTTAACTTTGAGCATATTTATGTCCTTGGGGGTTATGTCCCAGCTTATTTACTTTCTACATGCATGTTATTGATCTTATTGTGAATGAATCACCTGTGCAGGTTTAATTTTTTAAAAATGTTTTTAAGATTTTGACAGTTGTCGATTGACAATTCCGGAATTCTAAAATCCTTTACTACGCTTAAACCCCTCCTCTTTTTCTTTTCTTTTCCAATTATTAACCAGTCGATAGAACCAAGTCCTCATCTTACATTTTTTTCTTTTTCAACTCGAACGTGTCACAAGGAGCATTAAAGGATGCTCACAAGGTCTTTTTTCTTTCTATTTGATATATGAAGATCATATTAAATCTTGAAAACTGCATTACCCATTTATTTTTACTACTTTTCTGTTGTGTTTTTTTAAGTAGTTTGTTAAAAAAAAAAAAAAAAAAGACTGTCAGTTCTAGTGCCGTTTCTACAACAACAAAAAGATTTAGCAAGGATTCAACTGTATATAGAAATGTTTTCATTACCAATTAATCTGTAATAATCTGGTTTCACAGACAAGGCTTAAGCCTAGTCCCAGACTAAAATTCATGTTTGAGCTTTTAACTGAAATCAACTTGCACTGACATATCTTAAAATATGTCATTGTCATTGTTTTGTCTCAAGATGCACACCAGTAATGTTTTTTTTTCTAAGGCATATTTATAAAAACTGCTTAATTTTCCTTGAGCTTTTGACATATAAGAGGTCATCATACCATAAGAATATCCTGTAAGTTTCAGAACTGAATCCTTGTTAGTCCAATAAAAGCTTTTATTGACACCAGACCCAGCAAACGACAGGTTTTTCAAAGTGGGGATCTATGACGTCAAAGGGCAGCAAGCACCGCCTCCGCAGAAGAAGATCAACGCCTACTTTATCACTGCCTGTTTAGCCCTGCCCACCAATTCGTGCATGACATGCAATAGAATAGGTAGCCTAAGTAACAAAGGCCTACGTGGTGCCAAACCAGATCAAGCTACCAAGCAATAAACATGCCATTGAGGATTACAAAATATTGTGCAGTGCCTGGACTCGACAGTAATGCAACATGTAAGTAACTGTGTTAAGTCTAATGCCTGATCTGAAATGTAATGATTCATGTACAGTCAGATGTTCTTTGTCTGTGTGTCAGTAAATCAAACCTGTGACTAAATGTCAACTTGCATTGTTTGCCTTAGTAGGATGAAAATAATCTGTTATTTAACAGTGATTAAATTATATAAAGAAAGCGATCAAAGAAAGCTCCCTTTGCAATCGTTGGAGCAGTGCGCGCTGAAGATGTCAATCAAACAGCGAGTTTATCGTGACTGATGCGCAAAACTCCCGTTTTATTCAACGAATCTCTTAATTATATCGCGTTTGCACTGTTAGTGAGGATGAAAGCATTTGTTAGTGTACAGAAATTGAGTTGCAATGACGAGATCACTGCTTTCATGCACTCAACATGTTAGATCGGCTACAGTGTTCATCACCTTTCATGCCATGATCTAAATATAATGTCATAGATATAAATGTAATGCAACACTTTTCACGATTAGTTAACCTTGAGAGCTGTAATAGTAAAAACGCGCTAAAAGAGAGTATAATACTTCAAGTCTATTTCAAATGGAAAGACGTTAGCCAATAACAGCAGTGGGCGTTTACACTGAAGTCTCACAGCAGACACGAAATGAGCGTTCAAATCAGAGTGCTAAAATCAGGGTAGAAAAAATGTCTTTTATTTATAAATTATGACAATTTTGGATGTAAAAAGAATACTAACATTATAAGTGCACCCCAGGAAACATTATAAAACAATAAAACAACGCAGTTCATGACCCCTTTAAACAAAATACATTATATGTGGTGTAAATGTTCATAACTTTCAGGGAAGAAATGTTTACTTAGTTGTTAGACATTGTTGGAGAAAATTGAGTGTGAAAAGTGTGATTTAAGAGAATTTATGTTCTAAAAGTCTTCAGAACTAAAAGAGCCCTGAAGAAACACTCTCTAATGTGTATCACTCAGTGACATTTTATTTCCCTACAAAGTACACTCTCCTCTTTTCTGAGCTATTTATAAGGGTCAAAATGAAACCAAATATGTGCTCTGCTACAAAAGGTGACATTTCTGGTTTTGTTTTGTAATCTGGATTGAACCATAAACACAACTTGTAATATTATTCATAGTTGTTTTGTTGAATGTATATGTTTACTTTTTAGATGCACTGTCTATTTACCTTTACTCTGTCTGCCTTAAGGCTTAGCTAAGTCTAGTGGCCTAACTCTCATCTGGTTTCCATTTTCCCTGCGTTGTCTAATGAAACCTGACCGTTTTTAAAAGATTTAGAGTTATGGGCCCATCAATAAATACCATATTCTCCCTTTGAAGTTGCCTGGACTGTGGAAAGTGGTAAGATGTCATGTGTTAAAATTATGACCTGATTCCTTAAAACTAATCTACTCTGCTTGACATGGCCAGGTTTTAGTGCATGTGTGCTTTATTTATCTTGACAGCCAGCAGGCCGGGCCTTTTTCAGGTATGCCCAAGTGTCAAGTCCTTTTTGTGTCTTGCTTAAATTTTTTCTTATGACCCCCTGAGGAATACTAGAAAAAATGCAGTAGGGGAAAAAACCCATAAAAAAAATAAAAAAATATGATGCACATCCATGCAGCTAGATGACTGTTGTTGAGTCATTTATAGGCGCTATTAAAGTGGAGTCCTTCTTTCCTGAGGGTAATCCTTCCCTTCACATTTACAAGCTCCTGTTGCTTTTATTCTAGGCTCAGTACAATTTTACCTCAATGTATATCAGATGTTTTGCTACAGGTATGAGCGATTCATTTCCACTCAGTCGCTGATTCATACATGCTTTTGCTTGTTGTGCTCAATTTTGCATTTATTTTTAATAGATGTACTGAAAAGGATACTTTACATATGAATTAACACATGAATGTTTAAAAGTCACATTTTTTCCCCATTTATCACTTTCAGGATTGAGATCTTCATCAAGACCACATCTTTCCGACAGTTCAGAGTAATACATTTCTGTTGTTCCTTGGTTACAGGCCTGTTTTGGACAATGAATGATAGTAGCTATGCTATATCAAGTGTGAGAAATGCCAAGATTGTTTGCTCAAGGCAACATTGTACCATACTGTAAAAATTTGAACAATGGATGTTTTAACATTTATGTGTTTTAAATGCATTTGTGTGTGTGTGTGTGTGTGTGTGTGTGTGTGTATGTGTGTGTGTGTATTATAATATAATATACCAATTATTGGCCGATATATCGGTGCATCTCTAATATATATATGAAACCTGATACCAATAGCCAATAGATAATAGATAATTCAGAGTGATATCTGCCGATACCGATACCGATACCGATAGTTTGAGGGTTCTGCCTTTTATACCTTCTTTTAAATTAATGATAATATCATTATAATTAATAATTAATCGTTATATTTTTAATTATTACATTTTGAAAGAAATGCAAATAAAAACTTTATTCTCTCCATTTCTTTAAATTGTTTCAGAGTAATTGGTATCAGTTATAAACAAACACATTACTCAAATTAATATTAACACACATTAACTAAATTCTGAAGATAAAATTAATATTTCTTAACTTTCTGAATGTTATAAACTCATATAATTACTATTAATATTGAACATCAAACTGGTTTCTTAAAATTTTGTGCAAATTCAGTGTATTTTCCTGCCCTCTTTTGATTGACAGGATATATCAGCCTTGACTACTGGCTGTTTTTAAACTAAAATTTGCTTTTATCGGCCAATACCGATTATTAGCCAATATATCGGTGCATCTCAAGACTATACTCAATACTATATATATATATATATATATATATATATATATATATATATATATATATATATAAAACTCAATACTATATATATATATATATATATATATATATATATATATATATATATATATATTAGAGATGCACCGATATATCGGCCAATAATCGGTATATTAAATATTAATTATTAATTATAATGATATTATCATTAATTTAAAAGAAGGTATAAAAGGCAGAACCCTCAAACTATCAGTATCATTATCAGATATCACTCTGAATTATCGGCTATTGGTATCGGTGGAGAAATTTAGTATCGGTCCTTCTAATATATATATATATATATATATATATATATATATATATATATATAGTTATGCATTAACTAGGCAATATCACACTATTATAAAATGATAAAATGTTATGTTATAATTATAAAATCAGTCCTTTACAGACATTAATAATGCCAAGCTGTGCTTCTAAGTAACATTACTATAATATATATATATATATATATATATATGTGTGTGTGTGTGTGTGTGTGTGTATATGCGTGCGTTTATATATTTGAAAATTAAAATTGCTTTGTTCATGACTGTAATTCAAAACATGCATTGTCTCACTCTGTTCCTTATGAATGCAATAGCTACTATATGGCTATAATGCTTTTATTGTGGTGTGATTCCATTGTGTTTCAAAAGATTCTTATAGCAAAAGAAGCAAAACCCACAATGACACAGACAAGCAAATAAATATAGTAAACAATAGGATAAAAACATCAAATTTTTGTCATGGTTTTTGCCACAAAATACATTTATACATTCCTGAAAACATATACTCTCTTTCTCCCGCTCTCTCCCACTCAAACGCACACACATGCTGTACGGATGTCGGACACACACTTGCACAGAAACATGTTGTCAGCGTTGCTCTGACGAATTAATCAGTAAAATAATTTATCAACTTAAAAGGTACATGACATTTCTCATCAGCAAGGTAATAACGGTGCAGTTCTTGAGGTATAAACAGAGCCTACAGAAATTAGTCCCACACACAAGAGTATTTTAAGAATAAAACCTGACAAATGTCTTGACATCTGAACAGTATCTTGAGGTGTTGAAACCATAATATAAGCAGAATAATTGACTCTGGGCCATTGAATTATTGGAAAATAATGCACACCCGAGGTGTAACGGCATTACCACCTTGGTGTGCATTATTTTCTAATAATTCAACTGCCCGTCGTCAATTATTCGTCACATATCTTATGCAAAGTTAATTTATCTTTAAACAAGGTTCAATATTTCATCTTAATGAAAAATGACAGGAACACTCGTTTTAAAGTACACTTTTCACAGGGAAAATATTGCACTGCAGCACATATGTGCATATGCTGATAAAGAACCCAAAAATCCTGCAAGTGGATGATATGATACATTTCTATTTCTGTTACAAAGTATTAGTTAGAATTGACTTCTTCCTTCTTCATGAAGTAAGCACTCATGAATTGGTTTGCCAAATATATCGAGCCAAATATATACATGTTGCCTAGAGTCAACTGTACCATAGAGGGTTAAATATAATAGCTTTAAGTATACTGGTAATTCTAATGTTCTCTCTGGGCTTCTTAAATGTATGTGCATTTGTGCATTTAAAAAAGTGTAACTTTGTGATCCGTGAAACGTTAATGTAATGCACAGCAGAAGGTGATATTGCTCTGTGGGACTGTTCCCACCATTGACTCTCTTCATGAGGTGTACTGACACAGAACAAGCACTCCCACAAAAACACACTCCCTAATCCCCACACGGCAAAAAGGGAAGTGTTAAGGCGCTGGCTGCAGCATCCATTACGAACGAGTGGATTTCACAATCAAAGCTCTCTATTGTTCTTTAGGATTGAGTCTGAGCCATGTTAAGATGTTTAATACCGTATGCACTGAGGTTTTCCATTCCCAAACACTCGCTTTCAGCCAAACTACCTTTTCACCCTGTGTATTACTGAGTAGCAACCTTAAGGTGACATCGTGGTTGCAGACGTATCACTGCCATAGGGATCTTTCGAACAATGTATGTCTCAAACCCCTGAAAGGAAGAATGGTATAGGATGACAGAAAAGATGCAAGGATTTGAGGGATGATCTGTCATTTTGTATGTGTGCCATGTTGCAGAGGCTCGTGAGCAGTAATTTAAGCAGATACAGTTCTGGGAAACCAGCATGCAGCTGACTGAAATGGAATCTGGAATACAGGAGTGTTTCTGAGCAGCGGCGTGGAGATGGAGTTACTCATGACTCCGAGTGGTGTTACTTTTCTGCCGTGCCAGCTGGCCCATCTTGCATCGGGTAGGCCTTAGGTTACATTGCTAGAATGCAATCACTGCTTGAGATTATAGGTTTTGTTCAGACATACTTTTCAGGGTATGCCACATCTCTTGGATCTAAGTGAATTCGGAAGAGCAGAAAACTGTCTTGAGATATCTAAAATGAAGCACTTGGCTGGCAAAAATGCTCAAAAATATGACTGGTTTTTCCTTCTGGCTTGTTGATCATCTAAAAAGCACAAGCCTGTCTTCGTTTCTACATGCGTATCACTGACTGATGCATTACTGTTCTCTTAACATATAGACAAGTACAGGCTTCAGTTTCATTTCTTTTTTTTTATTATTGCACTACACAATTCATCAGACTTTTACAAAGATACTGACATTTTTTTCTTACGCAATAATCTGGGTTACAGTGAAGCACTTGCACGTTAAAATACTACAAGAAGTAAACAATATGCGTGTTCATATGATTACAAATCAGGATGCAAAACAAATTGAAGACCTAGCAGATGTGGAAAGTAAAAAGAGAAAGAAAAAGTTGTAGAAATGTTTATTAAATCTATTGAGCTCATACACACTCAGCAGGGAACATTCTCAGAACTTTGGCTAATGTTCTTGCTAGGCTAAAGTTATGAACAAACTTTCTTCCAGTAACATTAATAAAGTTAAAAGTTTAATAATGTTTGCAAAACAGAATAACACAAAAACATAATTTCTACATTGTTCATGGAATGCTTTTTTCTAAAATGTTTTAGTTTGACATTTGTCTTATATTTTTTTTTAAAAATGTATTACTTTACTACTTGTTCCAGAACTTTCAGAGAACATGCAAAAGTAATGTTGCCATAATGTTTGCAAAATGATAAAATGGAATGTCTTAACGTTCGAGTAACCAAGATTTTTTAAAGAAAAAAAAAAACATTTAAAAAATGAAACATTTTGAACTTTCAGAGAACACTGAAATAACTTAATGGGAACGTTAGCAAAACAGGATATTTTTTGTGAGCTGGGTATTGGGTGTTCTGCCTAAAGGGCCTTAAGTTTCAATCATAGTTACTCTGACATTCCCATGGATTTCACTGTGAAATGTAATAAATACCTGCTCCTATTGTCTTCTCCACTGGGTTTCTCAAGCTCTTTGCAGAATCAGTGAAAGAAGCCATCAAGCTGCCTAATTAGAGGCTATAGCCAGTTGCTCACACCCAAATATGTGTCTGTATCACCATCTGAGGGAAGGCTGCCTCTGAAGAATGGCCCATCTGTTAAAGACTGTGGCCTGAGGGTCTGGCTGAAAGAAGAAGCTTTGAAAAGGCATGGATCGATGGCTTCATCTCAGAATGTCAGAGAGCCACGTAGAGACCCCGCACAACACTATCCCACCTTTATAGGAGTGAAGCTTAATGCCAGGCCATATGTCATGGTGGCATGGGTCACAGTGCTGACTGATGTCCAAATGGATTCTGGTTGTGCACATTCTGTGTTGTGGTAGCTTATAATTTCAGATTTGATTAGGCTTTTTATAATGTTCAATTTTGCTTCTGTGTCCAAGCATGGTGTTATATGCTCTGTAACACATTCTCCTGTGTCATTTTATATTAAATGGAACGCTAATAACAAGGATTTGCTTTTTTACTACTATTTTCATGTTCAAGTCAGACATTAATGTTTCTGCTGGCTCTACAACACAGGGAACCCTGTTAATATGGCCTGAACATATACAATGTATATGCTGTAGAAAAAAAAAACCCTCTTTGATTTAAACTGGAACCAGATGCCAGTAAATCCCTTCATGTATAAGTCGTAATAGATGTACTAAATGAAAATAAGTTGGCACCATTTATGCTGAGAGTCCCATAATTAAAATTTGAGGCTATAAATGCCTCACTAAAGGCCAAGCCTTAACTTCAACGAAAAAAAATAACCAATGCCTCCAGCATTTGAAGGAGGTCCACATGATCCAATCATCATGCATGAAACTCCCTGAACACAACAGCTTTTTTTCCCTTACTTCAGAAATTGCACCAAATTAGCAGTGAATATAACTTTCCTCGTTAATAACTTTAGCTCGCTCGGATTGATTGACCTCACCAATAGGCAGAAGACAAGGGATTAATGGAGCCAAGTTGCATACTCAATTACGAGAAATGCATTTGTGAAGCAAACTGCTAGTGACTGAGGAATTCTGACTCTCTCCCGAGGTCAATAATTGGGTCTCTCTCTCTCTTCACTATCTCTCTCTCTCTTCTATCTGCCCCTCCAGCAGGCCTGGACATGCACTGAAGCTCTTTGAAATGCATCCTCCTTCAGGCCAGCCAAAAACATGCTTTCTCAGAAACCAAATGCTCTTTCTCACCCTCAGAATCATTTGGGAATTTGAAGATCTGCACAGAACAAGCTGAAATCTGGGTTCATGTTGCTATTCGCTTATCGTTAATGGCTGTTATTGCTCTTGCAACTTCTGCTCAAATCCTATTGAACTTAAAACTGAAATTCTCCTAAATTGCCTAAAAAAATAGAATAAAGCATTATGTAAGGGATAATGTATATCCAGCCGGTTGTTATCTCAGAATAAAGCCCGACAGGGTGATCAGGACCCCAACGCGAAGCTTATTACACGGCTACTTGGCACATAAGTAAATAATTAGACACAAAATATTTATCTAAATCGAAATATTTTATTAACGTTAGTTCTTTAAACGCAAAGCTTCCGCGGAGATGCCGAAGAGAGTAGTTGCTAACGCGGCAAGTTCAAACTAGACGGACATTTAAGGGATACGGTACAGTCTCACCACTTGATAAACGGCATTTTGCCACATAAATAATTATGGGGATAAGAGATATAGATCTGAGATGGAACAGTTTTAAAATTGTACCTGTTTGTTATCTTATAATCCAACAGTATATGAAACAATAGTCGCAAAATGGCAGCAGCTGCGTTTGCATGGAGCAAGAAAGAGCAAGTCCACGATACTGGATGACATAATTAAATAACCGTACACAAAATATTGATTTGACTGAGTTTTAATAGCTCACCAAACGTGAAACTTCGACGAAGAAAAAACATTCCTGAATCAGAATCAAGTATTCCACAGAGCCGTGTAATAAATGAATATAAATACTAACCTCATGCACACTGCATTCATCAATGCTAATTCCAGTTATAGTAATCAGATATTTTGAATTCTGTCATACACTCAAAAAAATTAACTTTCACTATTGTTAGTTTCACTCAAACCATCCTTGTTCACATTACTTAAAAAACTCATGCAATTACATTAACTTAATTTAACTGAGTTGTTTCTACTAAAAATGAGTATTGTCAGCTTAACTTAATAAGTGTTTGTTCAGTCAACTTAACATTGCTGAGTAAAACGCACAAATTAACGTTGACATAACTAACTGGGCAGTGGACCATAGTTCCCAGCACTAATAATCAACTAAGTATCAACTAATAATCTAATCAACTAATAACTGCATGTCTTGAGATTTTGATTACCGCTTGATCTAAAATCATGGGTTCTTTCTGATCATGGTAGATTTGAGTCATTGTAATATCCCCTTTCCACTTCAATTAGGGTTGCCATTGACATCAGAAATAGCTGGGATGCTAAGCAGTTTCAACCCCATTGGAACAAAACAAAGACACCAAACCCGTAAATGCCACAACATGACCTAACAAGTGAGACAAGAACCTAGAGAATGCAGTTTAGCTCAAGGGTACAACTAAGGAAATGTATATCTACTAAGTATGTTGATCAGTGATTTGTTTTGTCAAAGCCACACTTACATACATACTCAATAGTTAATTAGTCACAAATTAGATGATGCCTTTGTTGAGTCCCTGTAGTGTCTGAACACATACAACTGCAGGTGAATCAGTTTCGCTATAATGTGAGCTTTCTGACTTACAAAAGTGTTAAAGAGAGAATTTGTTGGTATGTGTGTTCAAATTTGCTTTTGCATTGGTTCTCCATTATACAGGAAGCATAGAGTACATTTAATGGCGATTTTCCCGACAGCTGCATTGAAAGCTAGAACAATCCGGCCTGAGTTTTCTGCAACTTGTGGGAGCCATGCTGTGCTCACAGTTTTTCCCAACAACCCCCTCCGACACCGCCACCAATTCCTAATCCTCTCAAAGTTCCCAGCCAAAGAAAAAGGAAAAAGGGGAGGAGACAGTGAGAACGTTAAAGCTGCTGTGTTAACCAGCTTACTGCAATTAAAATTTATTTAGGGCTTGCAAGGAATCCTTTCTCTATTGAATAAATCAGGGCTGATATGACATGGTTCAGGTGGAAGTGGTGATTTCAGCGCAGATCTGGCAGAGGTCTTGTCTCCCTGTAATTACTCAGTCCCACCTCCAGCGCTCTGGGCTGCAGCATAGAGGAACGCCCCTCTATGCTTTAACTTCAAGCTTTAAATTTCGCCCCCACCTCCCCTCCACTGTCCCGCAGCCTTTGCTGTTCATGTCATTAAAAGAAATGTCAGTACACACCAGTGGTTCCATTTGAAGAGGGCAGGTGGAGTGTTCGGCAGATACCTCACTCTCTTAGTTGGCAAGACGCCACTGTGAAGTGGTTTAGGAGTGCTAATTAGAGTTTGTTAGCATGTTTAATTAGAGGTAAATTTCCATATCATTATTCTAGACGGCCTTAGATTGATTCATTTGTATACATTTAGTTTTAAAACCAATAAAAAACAATACATTTTATATAATATTAAACGTTAAACAAGATATTTAATACACTAAAATATTGACAAACCCATGGGTTAAATTTTTAAATTAAACTTTTTAACCCAATGGTTGGGTTTGTCCTTAGTTGACCCAAATTTTGGTTGAAACAACCCAGCATTTTTTAGTGTACATACATGTTCTTTTATTTTTTAAATTTATCAATTAGATATTTAAATATTGTCTGAAATGTTTTTTAAAGACAAATACAATTTGCCATGCATGAAGCATGTTCATTCAATAATTTTTGTTATTTAATTATTTTGCTATTCAATTTTAGTGTTTATTCCATGTATAAATTAAATACATTGTGAAAACAATATTAAATGACCTTCAAATAATGTGTAAAATAAAGAGTTTTTTTTTTTGTTTGTTTTTTTTTGGTCAGCAAAATAACCGTTTCAAAGTTATTATCAAATTCAGTCTGCCAACACAAACCAATTGTAAAACATACTGTAATATTATTTTAAATGTGTCTATTGCACAAATGTTAAAAAATTATATTAACGTCACTGTTTGGTGAAGGTAACGGAATTCCACTCCTAGAAATATGTTGTAATTCCATGGTTTCATCCAGCAAAACAAAGGTACTCTTTCTCTCCATACACCCACCTATGCTCCCCACCTTTGTGACTACACAGGTCTGTCTGAAGACTTGACAGCCTATATATTAAACTGTCAAAACTCACCCATTTGTGACAAGCCCTGGTATGAGTCACTGCCCTTCGCAGCTGGGAGAAAATAAAAATTCTTTCCTTCTTGCTCCGTCTATACTTTAACCTCTGGACAGAGAAAATGAAGTCGTATTCTTGGGGCGAATTTGTCAACTTGCCACTTCTTTTGGGTTCCAAGTCCTGGCCCATTATATCATTAATGCACATTAGGATTCCAGATGTGACAATTTAATTTGTCCATCATATTAAGTGTTTGGCAATGGTGGGTTATGGCATTTTACTCAAATAAAGTAAAGTAAATTTTAATAAATAAATGAAACAACTTTTTATACACTATTTTAAAATGGTCTTATAAAATTGTCTCTATTCTACTATCTATTTCTCCTCACCTGTAAATCTAATTTCTACAGTAGAGTTTATGTAGTTTAGTTCAAATAACACATTCCTCAAGAGAATTTTCTTAACCTTTAGTTCAGGTATGTAAAAGTGAAGCTTAACATTACCACAAAGCAAATAAGATAATGGTTGCAAATACTGGGCCTTTCATATCTCTCAGCAACAGGCTTGTCCAAAGACTGTAACGGTGCAGAGAGACGACTTATGTTAAGATTGGCAAAGCACCTAAATAAACCATGATGACAAGACTAAGAGCTCCACAAACAAGGGATTAGGTGAAAGATGAAAGGAAAGGAAAACGGATCGTCATTTATCTTGAATGAAAAGTGTGCTACTGTATATAGTCAGGGGACGTAGTGACAAAAGGGTCATACTTTTTGTGACAGTGTGGATTTTGC
Source organism: Hypophthalmichthys molitrix (assembly GCA_037950675.1). Classification (NCBI taxonomy): domain Eukaryota; kingdom Metazoa; phylum Chordata; class Actinopteri; order Cypriniformes; family Xenocyprididae; genus Hypophthalmichthys; species Hypophthalmichthys molitrix. Next base: position 25,598,708 of record CM075496.1, on the reverse strand, counting down.
ACACACACTCATATTGTTTAAGACATTGCATGTATAGGCCCTATTAACTGTTAATGATATTAATTAAATCAGTTTGTAGTTAAATCAGTTTATATATTGTGTGTATCAAGTCTAAATTTTGTGTAAGGATTGAATTTTTTTTTTTTTTTTTTTGTTATCTTCTTACCATCTATAGACATGTTGTTGCTGAATTTGCAGACGTTCCTGGTGACCCATTGTCCTGCAAAGTTATATCCAACCTGCTTCAGCACCTGCCTGTGATTTCCAAGCAATCCTGAAGAGCTTGATAGCTAGTTTAAATGTGTTTTATTAGGGCTGGAGTTAAACTCTGTTGGACAGTGGCTGTCCAGGAGCGGGGTTGAAGATCTCTGATTTATAGTGCATTTATAGTTGCTCAGGGTGCCATCACCTCTGCAAAAACAATTTCATATTAGAAAATGTTCTTAGTCTTTCCTATAGACCTCATGTTATGGTGACTCGGAGACCACAATTATAGAAAAAAGCATTTAAAATGATCTTATGTTCAAAAATGTTTAATATTATTTTAATATAATATATAATATTATATAAATGTATATAATATATATTTTATATAGAATATATTAAACCTAATCAAAACCCAGTATGCAGATATAATATAAGCTTTACATTACCAGAAACTATGCTTGCTTTGTTTGATTGTAGTGATGTTTTTTCTGTCAATTTGATGACACACACATAAAAAAAAAAAAGAAAGGAAAAAAAAAACTATTTTCTATTTTAATATAATTTTAAATTTAATTTATTCCTGCAATGACAAAGCTGAATTTTCAGCATCATACTCCAGTCTTTAGTGTCACATGATCTGTCAGAAATCATTCTAATATGCTTTACAGGGCTTTAGGACATTTATTATTATCAATGTTGAAAACATTTTGCTGCGTAATATTTTTGTGATACATTTTTTTCAGGATTTTTAATTTTTGATGAATAGAAAGTAAAAAAAAAAAACAGCATTTATTTGGAAATATAACATTATAAATGCCTTTACTGTCACTTTTGGTCATTTTTATGCAGCCTTGTTGAATAAAAGTTTTAATTTCTTAAAAATAATCTTACTGACCCCAAACTTTCAAACAATAGTGTGCATAACATTTCATATTGACGACATTTTGAGAGACATTAGAGATCCCTGAACTATTTACATGCTGCGATATGTCATGTCATCTGACAATCAATTTTTGGCATTAACATTTTACCAGGGACTCATATTGATTTTTACACAAAACCTATTGTAACCCTTGAGTTATGCAGTGTGGTCCAAATGAACAGCATATTTCTTTAACCTCTGATTCTGAGACGTCCACTGATATACTGACATACAGACAAAGCCACACTTCACCCATGAAACCTGGACCCTGACACTGCTTGTTGCTACTCAGCAGAGCCTGGCATCTAGCTTCAGGACCTGGCTTTAGGACCCCTGACTGTTCCTGTGAGCTGGCCGTGGCGTGCCCACTGAGAAGTGTGACAGCGAGACCTGACAGCTCTGGGGCCGGACCCAGGGACATGCTGTCACAGCCACACAATGGAGCTCCGCTGGTGTAGCTTAGACCTCAACAACACCCAGCTTCCTGCTGGCGGATTAGAAGGACCACGACTACAAAGAGGCATCTGACAAGAAAGCCCGTGTTAAATTGGGCATTAAATTTAACATTCGGTCACAGGGTCATAAGTATTCAACAGCAGATCATGAAAAACAGACATTAGTGTTGGGGAAAAAAGTTGAGTGAATTTTTCTAAGTGCTTAGAATGGGATAATGTACCCGGTACTAAACATTACAGCACTCGGGGTGCTTCTCAGTCCATAGAAATCCCATTATAACCTTCTCAAAAGAACTGCATGGTCCTAATGAAGCAAAAACCGAGGAATGCGGCATTCCCCAAAGGTTCTTGTTTATTCGAAGACAGATTACAAAATTAATTTGGCCTCTCGCCCGTATCACAGAAGTCTAATTAATCCAGGATTCAAGACAGACATATACTTGGATCCAGCGCTCGCTGACAACGGGGTTTGTAATCAGCTTGAAGCTTTCAAGAATCAAAGACTGGAATCGCTTCAAAAGGCTCTCCAATGCATATTGGTCACACTGAATACAGACACTGTGCCTCATTAAAACAAGACAGCAGGTGGGTAAAAGCTGCGAAACCTCTTAACCCGAAGAAGAAAAACTCCCCTAAAATTCAAAACTATTACCACACTTAAGGTTTCATCTGTGGTCACCCTGGTCAGCCTTACGTGCTTTCACTGGCCACTTGCAGTAGAGCCCTGTTTTAGTTTCTTTCGAAGCCCTGCTCCGCAACCACAGTAGAATAACACCACAGAACCCTGGCACAACGCTGCTGCAGTGCTCCTCATGTCCAGTGCACTGGTACAGTCATCACTGATCTGGGACTGTGTGCGCGTTTAACCATATGTATACTTGAAATACATTTATATATATATATAAGCATTTTATACAATTGCCATGAGATCGGGTTGCACATTTTCCACTAAAATATTCACTGTTTTCAACATTGATAATAATCATAAATGTTTCTTGAGCAGCAAATCAGATCATATTAGAATGATTTCTGAAGGATCATGTGACAATGAAGACTGGAGTAATGATGCTGAAAATTCAGCTTTGACATCAAAGGAATAAATTACAGTTGCAAATATATTTAAATTGAGAAAAGGGTTATTTTAAACTGTAATAATATTTCACAATATCACCGTTTTACTGTATTTTGGTCAAATAAATGCAGAAACTTTGAAGAGACTTTAAAGCTGCTGTCCGTAACTTTTTTTGGTTAAAAATGATCCAACATCAATTTTTGAGCAAGTACATAACCAGCCAGTGTTCAAAATATCTCCTTACCTTAGCCCAATTCAAAACTGTATGCTTGTAATAATGTTTTATAAAATCGGTACTGGTGGGTTTCCGTGGGAAATTCGAGCATGTAGCCGTTTGTCTTTGCGTCATCACATCATGTCTGTAAACAGAAAGAAGTCCCAGCTGGATGCTACTGGTAGCGGATAGCATTTTCTCACAGCAGCTGGAATAATTAAACTTATCATTTTAATGGAGGATTGTAATCCAGAAAGGTCCAAATGCAATCATCATGTGACAACTGGAGATTCACCTGTAGTCAAAAGCAAAAGACTTCAGACTGCGGAGTGGCTACAGAAAATGAAATCTACAGGTAACGCTAATACACACTAAATATTACAGTCAGGCAATGCTGATGTCGTTAACATTAACAATAATGAGGGATCGTTAGATTTATTCACCATTGGCAGCGCTATTTATGTTTTTTTCTCAGTTGGTCAGAACAAAAGTGGCAGATTTGTTACTTACTCCTTCAGACGACATTTTCCGGTGAAAAATCTTATTTTGGTCATACTTCCAAGACAGAATCTGTGATTCTGAAGTACAGTATCCACATCAGTGTGGTGACTGACAGCAAACATTAGATTCATCCGCGCTCAGGAGCCATGCCGATACACAACCCACGTAAAGATGATAATTCCGCAAATAACTGCAATTGCAGGTTTCAAACAGAGATGGCGACAAAGAGGCAAAACTTTCGGACTGGAGCTTTAAAAAAAAAAAATCATACTGACCCCAAACTTATTAATGGTATAGTATATTTTAATATACAAATGTTATAATAAAATATATTTTATTATAACTCGGTTACTTCATTAAATTGAACCAAAAATAATCTGGAAAAATATTAATCCCTCTGTGAAACTTCTCCAGGAGATGTGGTTTGGAGAATCATTATTGCTTCATATCACCTCAAGACATAAAACAATTTGTCATGTGGCGTGACCTCAAAAACTAAGTTCTTGAGAAGTAAAACAGAGCTCCCTTGAAACCTTTTGCTTGACAAGAATTTATTATTTTCTTTATTTACAGCAATGCAGTTCTTTTGGCCTGTCACATTTGCTGATGTGTTGTCGCCCTTGAATGTGTTTATGTGTACAGAAGGAGGGAGAGGGTCTCATTTCCCCCTGGAGTGAACACTGTTTGGAACAGTGTTTGTGTTTTCTCTTTTTTCCCTCAAATGTTCACTCTGGCCTGCGAAATAGAGAGGCTGCGTCAACCCGCCCTTCATCAGCGCACATACACAGCTTTTACTGTAAATGTCATTAATGACCTCAAACACTTTCAGACTGCAAGACTCACGCAAACTCTGCCTGTAATGGGCCAAATCCCGAGGTCGTCAAAGCAATGACCTAAGAGCCTGGTCATTACCACAGAATTGAGTGAGTTTATTTTTATTTTATTTATTTTTTTCAGGTATGAGCACAAGAGTTGTATTGATGGTGTGAAGGGGTGGAGTGGCATCACTGTAATGGAAGTTGAAGGGACTGCTGAATGCATGCAGATTCTCATTGAAATGCAACTCACCGCTGCGCTTTGACAGGCTTTGACATGCATATAGGCAACATTCCTCCCATCAACTCACCAGCATGGAAAATACATGCTGAATTATGTTTGGATGTGACATTAAAATAGCATTAACCTGCTGAGACTCAGTTTTTAAATTATACATTATTTTTAACCCAAAACACTGGGTTTAAAACAACCCAAGGGCTGGGTAAATATAGGACAGAACACATGTTGGGTTAATTTTACCCAGCAAACTGGGTTATTTATTTAACCCAGCATAATGGGTTGATTCATTTTTACTATAATACTAGCTTATTTTATTTTATTTTTTTTGTACTTTATACATGCATTAATGTTTACAGATTAACTTATATCCTTTCACCTTTTTTAAAAAAAAACTCCACACAATCACTGGTTTGCATGATAATTCCTTTATTTTTGATTATATTTTACAGTATAGCATATTTTATATCTTTTGTAATAAATATTGCCTACATTTAAGCTCATTTAACAAATAGTAGAAGTAAAAAATGAAACATTTAGAAGTAATTCAAGTATAATCGAACACCGTTTCCACCGTAACAGCGCTGGATCTCGTGCCGCAGCTTGAATCATGTTCTGCGTGGGAACTGCTAACTTCAGACCGCCGCCTGCATTTCACTCATAGCCGAAATTTGCAGTGACTGACTCCATTTGCTGTCCATAAACAAACAGTGTATAGTTCTGAGAACATATTTTAACATCCTAAGTGTTTATATTCTGTATATTTTTGAATAAAATCATAAAATTTGATGCAAGCATTAGGCGTTTCCATCACTTGAAAAGACAGACGCGAGCTCGCAAAAAGTCAGCAATAACAAATAAATAACTCAACCCATGGGTTGTTATGTCTGACCCAGGATCTGGGTAACACAAAAACTACCCAAACAGTGAAGAAGAAAAAAAAAAAAAAACCCTCAACCTAGGACTTGGGTAGAAAAAATAACCTAAGAGTGTACCTTATAGTAATAATAATGATAACAGGCATGTGTTTCATGAGCTTTTTAGTGATGAAGTTTGCTAGCTTTGGGCAATGTCTGTAATGCAGCAATGACAAGGTTTCATTCATAGTTTCTTTGTCTCCACATCACACATTACTAGAGGCAACTTCCGCCATCTCTGAGGGCTTCATAATTTAGGGTTGTTTTAATCAGTTGTACCGCTTCCAGATCCCACACACTGTAAAAAGAGAAACTACAAATCATTTTAAGATGATGCATCTTGTGAAAAGGCAAGAACAGAGCAAGCTGCCTGTAAGGTAAATAATCGTGTGTGGTGGCGGCAGTGAATTTGTGTGTGTGTGTGTGTGTGTGTGTAGTGAAACCCTGGTGTCATATGATAAATGTGTATTGAAATGTTCCAAGATCATTCTAAAATTCCCTAACAACCGACTAGAAAAACAGTTTACACTGAGGTCCCCCTAGGCCAAAACAACAGCTCGAAGTTGTTTAAATGTTTCACACAATTCAGCATGAGAGGAAAATAAACATGTTGTAGTGTGGTTTATGCTTGTGAACTCGTTTTAATAATGCCTAATTTGCTCATAGTGAACAGTAAGTATACAGTGTAGCTATGCACCGTGACAACCGCAAAGTATGTGCTTCAGTTATGGTGTCGTCTTTAAGCAATCATTCATCCCCAGTATAATCTAAATTGATCTTTGAGAGGAGTGCACTGATGAACAGCAGGAGGATTAGGAGGACTGTGCAGGGACAGAAGTGAGTCTGTCAGGTCTGATTTCAAATCCAGAATGACAGGACGTGGGATTCACCCTCTGCATTGGGGAAAACAGAGCTGATCCGAGTCTAGGCCAAGCCACCATGTGGGGGGCCCGCAGGGAAAGTGAGGCCCGTTTTTACACTGCTTGTAGCTGGACAATACAGTAACTATGCAACACAAATCTTTTTTTTTTTTTCCCTTTTCTTTCTTTATTTTTTTTGGCTGTACTGTGTTGGTTCATTCAAGTAACACAGGTTAAGTTAAGACATATTATTTCAGCTGTAAAGCTGTTTAAATCATCATATTACCATCATTTTACGGTTTATTGTGTTATGTTGTTAAAAAGTAAAACTGGATATAACTTCACATTGATAAGGTAAGCAATGTTAAAACCCATATTGTTTACATCTTTATTGAAACAGTGAATATTTTAAAGTTTATGAATTGGCCCCATTCTGTTCCATTGTAGGTGCCTCACTGTAATCCAGATTTTTGCTTTAAAGAAAGGAGGAACAGGTGGAAATTTTAGTTGTAATCAACATTTAGCAAGTGCTGTAGATTGATCTTAAAGGGTTAGTTAACCCAAAAATGAAAATTCTGGAAGCTCAAACGTGCTGCGTAACACATGAATGAACCTCACTGGTTATGCAGCATGTTTGAGCTTCCAGAAGAGGTTTGTTGTCGCGCATCATTCAGGTTCGGTTGAGCTTCTGTTTATGTTCGCTGATCAATGTTAATATGTAAATAAAAGACTAAATTAAATCTGTTCATCATAAAAAGTGATCGAGTCTCTTCAGAAAATTTGGACTAAACCGCTCAATTCATATAAATTAGTACGAACTTTTTGAAGCGTCAAAGTGGTAGTCGCGTAGCTGTCAATGGAGGGGCAGAAATCTCTCAGATTTCATCAAAAAGATCTTCATTTGTGTTTTGAAGATGAATAAAAGTCTTACAGGTTTGGAACGACATGAGGGTGAGTAATAAATGACAGAATTTTCATTTTTGGGTGAACTAACCCTTTAACTTTTTATTTAACCTGGAATATTCTTTCAAATTCCACACAAATGTCCAAATAAAGTTATAGCTAAAATGTGTGCAGTAGATTAATATCCTATTTTTACACTATTGCATCTTTAATAAGACTACCAATCGACTTACAAACATCACAAGTTTTTCTTCAGGGGAAAGCTAGTGACTTCTGTTTGGTTGTTGGCTTAGATTTTTTATAGGTTTTTCCAGAAGAAGAGAAAAAGAAAGTGAGCGAGAAGGTCTAGGCCATAATAGGCCTGAAACTGAAACAGGCCCGAAAAGCCTTTATGGAAGTGCCAAATATGAATCATTGTAGTCCGGATGCCAGACGGGCCTCTCCTGTGTTGCTAAGAGAGCCCCCCCACCCCGTCGAGGAGCAGCCAGAGGGGAGGCGAGCGGGGGGCTAAGTGCTTCAGATGGCTGTACAGTTTCAGTTGTGTTAGATATGACTGGATGCTCCTATTCCTGTAAAGGCCACCTGGGTGGTCCGAGGCGGGGGGCTGGATTTTAATACTGCCACCTATTAGCTCCAGTGGGCTGTGATTTATGCAGCTGTCAGCTTGAACTTCATCAGGCTTGCAGGCCCTGGTGAGTTGTGGGCACCCAAATCGGGACCTGAGCCTCCCGGGCTCTCTCTTAAGGAGCTAAAGTAAACGTTCCTCCAAGGGAGGGAGGGAGAGAAAGGAGAGTGAGAGAAGGAAGAAAAAATGAGAGGAAAATACTCAGTGCATACCTCTGTCTTGCTCAGTCTCCCTTCTGAAATATGTCCCCTTTTGAATGTTTGGCCTGTTGAGAGAGAGAGGGCAAAAAAAGATGTTTGAAATTGAGCGTAATAATTGTGTTTAGACGCCAAGAAGGTTTATGTATATGCTTGTTGACATTATACCCATAGAGAGCTTGAACAACTTTTTTGTTTTCTGCATGTAGACCACGGTGTAGAAAGAAACAAAATAAGTAAATTCGCTCAAAACAAATTCATTTCAATTCCATTAGTATAATATCATTTTAGCTCTGTTTACTCTTGACAGTTCTTCAGAAAACTTCTAAATAAAATGAAAATGAAGTGTAAAATTAAAATTCTTTGAAATTAAATGGTGGTGTTCAGCTGTGTGTAGTAGACCATGAGGTAGAGAGAAGCAAAAATAAAGTACAATTGCAGACTTCACAAATTTCAGTTCATTTCAATTCCATAAAAAAAATGTGTTTTAGCTGTTGAGAGTTCTTTGCAGAAAAATCTAAGCTAAATGACAATGAACATGTAAAATTAAAATGTCTTAGACATTATGCTGTTGTTCAGCTTTAAGCGATCAGAACAGGACATCACTGGTTAGATCCGCTTGCCAAGAAAGACAGTCTTTGTAAAGAAACCAGGTATCATAGCTCTGGCGCCACACTTATAATCCTTACAGTTAATCAATTATCCTGATCTAGACTCCTGGCTATATCTTTTGCTGGGGCATCTGTTATTAATAATTCAAGACTTATGGTGGAAAGTATGTTTCTTGTTTAACTAAGAATAACAGTGAAACAAATCAAAGAATAGTTCATAGCCATGATGCCCATAATATGTTTCACTTTGTAAATATACTGCTAACACTTTACAATAAGGTTCATTAGTTAACATTAGTTAACTACATTAGTTAACATGAACTAATAATGAACTGCACTTCTACAGCATTTATTAATCTTTGTTAATGTTAATTTCAGCATTTACTAATACATTATTAAAATTAAGAGCTGTATTTGTTAAGTAATCAATAAGGTACTCAAGGCTAGTACTGTATCGTGAATCAGTCACGGCTGAAGGGTGTTGTCTACTTCGCATTGTGCCTGCAACCCCTTTAGACGGTTACCTCACAATACAAATAATAAAGCCAAAAATATGTATCAATGCAACTTTCATGAAGTAAACTTTCAATAAAAGCCTTCCTTCCATCGGAAAAAATAGTCCCTGACCGTGAACAGCAACAGAAGTTACATTATTACGCCGTTAGATGGCGGCAAAGACTGTCTTTATGAGTGTGTCAGTCAGTAGCGAAGACTTTTACATTGAAAAGACTGAATTGTTGTGAACACGGACCAAGACGCAACTGACAAATGCTTTGACTAGCGCTGTCAGTCACGGAAAACCCCTTAACTGTTAAAAGGACAAGATAATACATAGGACATTTAAACAGATTTTTTATTATGAGCATAGGACTCACCTGAAGGAAAATGATAAATCTGAATGCAGGAAATAAACTCGCTCAGTCAATCTCTTTCTCACAATACTCTTCTACATAATACAGTAAGCTTCAATGAACAATATCAATTGAGAACATACAGTTTACGTTGCTAAGAGTGGTTGCTAAGGGTGTTGTGTAGTGATACACTGAACAGTTGGGTGAAGCGGTCATAGCCGTGTTTTATCATGAATAATCAAGGACAGGAACTAACCGTTTTATAACATTAGTTAATGCACTGTGAAGTAACATGAACAAACTGTAAACAGCTGTATTTTTATTAACTAACATTAACAAAGTTGAACAAATACAAATGTATTGCTCATGGTTAATTCATGTTAACAAATGAAACTTATTGTAAAGTGTTACATATACTAAATGCAACAAGCAATCTGAATGTGTTACACTTTTCCCTGCAATCTTGTATGTATCCTAACAATCACAGCTCATGTTCACTTTCTATCAGTTTACAATTATCTACAAATATACACTATTCTGTTCAAAAGTTTAGGGTCAGTAAGATTTTTTTTTTTTTTTTTTTTTAAGAAATTAGTACTTTTGTTGAATAAGTATGCATTCAATTAATCAAAAGTGGTATCAAAGTCATTAATAATGTTACAAAAGATTTCTATTTCTATTCCTGTTTTTTTTTTTTTTTACTTTCTATATATCAAAAAATACTGAAAAAAATGTTATCATGGTTTCCACAAAAATATTTAGCAGCACAACTGTTTTTAACATTGATAATAATAATAAATGTGTCTTGAGCAAATCAGCATATCAAAATGATTTATGTAGGATCATGTGACACTGAAGACTGGAGTAATGATGCTGAAAATTCAGCTTTGCAATTACAGAAATATATTATATTTTACAACATATTAAAATAGAAATTTTAAATTGTAATATTTTTTTTAACAACATTATTGTTATAACTGTATTTTTGATTAAATAAATGCAGCCTTGGTAGAGATTTAATTTTAAAAACATCTTACCCAGACTTTTGATAGGTAGTACAATATAAAGGTTTTATAGAATGAATAGCAATAGCTCATACTGTACGTGCAAATAGGTCTGTCTAAAAGCAACATTAAAGATTTACCTGTCAAGGAACCCTATTAAAAGACAGCACAGGCCTCAAACATTTTGTCAGCCCAAACACTTTGCATTGACAGATGACTTAACTGACTGAGACATGACTGTAATTTGTGTGAATGAGCACATTAGAGCCTGAAGTATAAGTTCCAGTCAGCCATAACCAACGTATATGCTGTACGTATGTATGTGCACATTTCTGCATACAATATGGAAAAGTACCAGTACACTAAATTCTTGTTTTTTTGGCAGAGTAGCCCTTTTAACATAGTCTCAAAAAGAAGAATTGTTTCACATCCCTCCTCCCTTTATTTTACATGTGGGAAAATGCACAACACAAAACTCTGGGTCACTCAATACTGCCTTAATCACCAATCAAAATAACACCCTGATCTCACCACAGCTTAATATAAAACATCAGCAACACTATGAAGAACACATGTCTCTTTTCTCTATTCATTATGAGGAAGGTGTTAGCACTAGCATGGGGTACTCACTAATTGGCCACCAGATGGTCATTATGTGGCATGTTTTGTGGAGGGGGGTTTTGGGGGCTTGTTGCTGAGCACCTGGGGTGTTTTTTGATTGGAGGTTTTCTTGACAAATGATTTATTCATATCATGTCATTGGTCAGACCTCTGTAGCCACAAGGCACAAATTAAGGGGGTAGTTTCCAAAATGCCCAGGCCACGGGCTGGAAAGAATGGGCTCATTTACACAATGAGTCTTTAACAATGTAAGGGGTCAGGCCATTCATTTGGTTCGCTCTTTAGCAATTCACAGCATAAGTTAATGTAACGTAAGTGTTTTGGAAAAGATATAGCTTAAATACATATCTAAAATGTATGCTCTTGTTTATACATATTGTATATCCTTAACTCAACATTTAACATTCTCTTTTAATTCTTCAGTCAGGAGCTTTTCGAGGCCAAGTCCCTTGCAAGATGCAATTATATATGCCTAATTTATGATGTGGTGCGCCTGAGTGCAAATATTTGGTTTCACTGTGTTCTATCTGGGTTAAACCCATATTATGTACTTGAAAGTTGAAAAACGCTTGCACATGCGTGGAGTGTGACACTCGCCTCTTCAGCCAAGTTGTCTGTGTAAAGCGGTTTGCTTAATTTACATCGGGTCATGTGCAGAGGTCATACTTGTGATTTTGCAAAAAGGCTTTGCTTGAGGTCACCAGCAAACTTTCCAGATGTGCCAGAATGTCATCAAATGTGCATAAGCAGAACCGTGTAATTTTGTGAGATGATTGTATTAAAGAAGTTTGGGTTCCCAAGTAAAAAAAAAATAAAAAAATAAAAATTATGGGTAATTGTTGAAGGGGAGAAATGTGGGATGGATGGATGGATGGATGGATAGATAGATAGATGTACAGACGGATAAATATATACTGTATATAAATATACTGTTAATTATACATAATTTCTAATTATAATCATTTATACATGTCAGTTCGTTTCTGTTCACAATAAGTTAACTTGATATAAATGTAGGGTATTAGTATATTTAGAATAACTGTAAATGCTGTAAAATTATTACTTTATAGGGAACACATATTCACTATTAACTACAACTTTTCCCTCAATAAACTCCTAATTTACTGCTTATTAATAGTTAGTAAGGTAGTTTTTAAGTTTAGGTATTGGGTAGCTTTAAGAATGTAGAATAAGGTCATGTAGAATAAGGCATTCATATGTGCTTAATAAGTACTAATAAACAGCCAATATTCTAGTAATATGCATGCTAATAAGCAACTAGTTAAAACACCCTAAAATAAAGTGTTTCCAAGTACTGTTCCTTGCTAGTTCACGCAAGTACTTTGAGATGCATTACCCTGTGCATTATTTAGTTTTGTTTAGTATCAACGCTTCTCTAAATGTGTGCTGATGAGCCATGTATCTGTTCATGTGTGTTGGACAGTCTTGATCCAAAACAACGAACCCATGCAGCCCTCGTTGTCCACCCATAAGGAGTTTTGTGTGCAGAAGAAGCTCAGTTTGTTTAGCTCAATGGAGCATTCTAACCTCGGATGGCCATGTGCCCAATGGAACATATGGTGAAAATCTAGCCCAGGCAGGGAGATGATGGAAGATTCATGGAGTGCTCACCGGCTCTCTGGTATATACCACTTGGGGCCAGGGGTCAAATGAAGAGAAGATTAGACTTCAGTCTTTCTCTGTCTCTCTGATTTCGGCTGTTTTTTCTTGCTTTGTGGCGTTTGTAGTCTTGTTGGAGAGAAACGCCATCGTGTGGATGTCAGAGTAATAGCAACAAGTAACTATCTGTACACAAACAGCTGAGCATTGAAATTGTGAAGATATAACAGATTACTGAATAAAATATACACTCCACTGATTAGTTTTCATTTTTTATTTATTAAAAAAATACTTTACATCCTTTTAAAAGGTGAGGTGAAAGTGGAAATGGATTAGAATGCACAGATATTTTGACATTTCATTTGTTTTGTATTGGTCCATAGGTAGAAATCATATAAACTATATTGCAAACATCTGAAAATTAGAAGTTTTGTCCAAATATTTTTTTATCTAATTTAATATAGGCTACATGTGTGTAAAAGAAATAATGAGTATAAGATATAGGCTACTGTGTAGTACTATTTGTTGTTGTATTTAGAATGAGGTAGAGATGTTATCATCCCTGCAAGCATGATAAAAGCAAAGCTGAGTTTCTGAAATTCACATGAAAAAAGCACCAGTGACATTTTATTTAAAAAAAAAATTAAGAATATAAAAGAAAAAAGAAAAAAAAAAAATTCTGTAATAGAACAATAACAAAACAACACTAACAGTGTGTGAAACCAACAATAGCCTCATTTTCTTAACTTTGCATAGCATAGCGAAGCATCCTGTCATGCTTAAATGAGAAAACATTCCATGAGCTTTTACAATGAGGTTAATAAAACATAATGTTGTCACATTCTCTGTTGGTACATAAACTAAACCCAACGCCCACCAATTAATGAGGTAAGCAAATCCTGCTGAGAAAAACCTGTATTCTTGTTACTAATTACAAAGTGCCAAAGTTACTAGACCACCATGTGCAGGTGATTTTATTTTTGATAATTTTATTCTGAATATTCAGTTATATAACCAAAAAGAAAAGGTAAAGGGGTCATCCTCTTTGTATCTGGTGATTATCCACATTGTGATGAGACGCTGCTTCGCTGATGGATAGGGTTTTTCATTGCTATGGTTGAGGTTCTTGGATCATTCAGTCCAAATCGTATGGAGGCCATAGCCTGGAATAACTGGGCCTGAAATTCAGTCTCTGGCTTTGCTTTCTCCCAGAATTGCTTCTCCTTTGGTGTGAGTTCATTTCCTTCAGGTATCTAAATAATGAGATGTAGGACATGATGTTCATTGTTCATTGTTCAAACTGTTCATTCAAACCTTTAACTTTTAGCACTGTGCTACACTGCCACCACATGGCACAAGCTGCACGATTTTATTTATTTATTTATTTGAATGTTATTAAGCAGGTCTACTTTGTCAGGGTATTTTCCCCTGTCGAAATAATATTAACAACAACAACAACAACAAGACATTATGAGGAAGAAAAAAATCCTTACTTCAGCAGACACTCTTTGCAGCCATATTTTCTCCTCATCTGTAAACTCCATTGCAGAAGTGAAACCTGTAAATAATGTCTCTCAATTAATGATCGCAAGCTAATTAAGCTAATTAAGTTTTAAAGATAAAATGCATTTGCTTTGACGTTATTTGCTTGTCAGGGCCTTTATGAGCCGACTCGTTTTTATAACACAGTGCCCCAAAACGCTTTTAGATGCCTTCATCAGACAACAACAACAACAACAACAAAAAATGTTGACCAAGTGTCATTTATTTAAAATAAATAAATAAAAAATGAAAATAAAAAATCGCTCAAACAAATCTTTCAAGCAAACCAGGTATCAGTGGTTAGGCCTCTATATCTGTGAATCTAAACGAAAGTGAAATTAAACAGTAGGCTATGCTAGCCTATTCGCTTATTTTTCTTTATAATAATATAGTTTTCAAGGAGAAAGAAACTTTTCAAATTAAAAATTGATTGATTGTGTCCTATAACCACTCTCACTTTTAAATAAGATCTGCATTTTAAAGTGCCTGGCTGGTTATGTAACGTTACACTGACTTCATATAGGCTAGCTCAGATTTACATAAGTAGGCTATACTACGTTTTACTACAGTGTCGACTTGTCATCTGACTCTAATAATAAGTATAAATGTCCTGTCATAAGGTGTCTTTCTATACACATATACAAAGTGATTTTGACTTACCTTTCAAGGAAAATCCTTTAACGCAAAAAATAAATAAATCCTTTTTTCGTTAAAAGCAGCCCCGTGCTCCGCTTAAACGGAAGTTAAATAGCATTTCTGTTAACCAACAGAACTGTTTTTTTATTGAGCGTGGGAAATATATATATATACGAGTAGCCTGTCTATTTGTGCATAAACATCCTGCAGACAATTTAGCTGTCTCAGCCGGCTGCGGAAGAACGTGAGAAAAAAATCGATACTTTCACTAAAGCGATTAAAATGAACTAAAATATGTTCAAAAATATCAAAAGTGTTTAAAAATGAAGTCTGCTACTCGTTTACTACTCGTGTTTATCCGGTTAGATGAACGATCTGCACTCACGCGATTTCCCCTAAATCACGCAAGTGAAAGTGAAAGTGAATTACGTTTTCTGTTGTGTCTGTTCTCTACCACTACTGACATTATGATGACTAGGAGATATTTAACAACGCCTTCCACGTGTATTTAACCCTCTATGAGACTAATTAAAATTACAGCTAGAATAAAAGACTTTATATTTTACATATATTTAAGACTAAAACCATTTTCCAAAATTATTTTTCTACATCTCATCTTTGACCCTTTTTTAGGGTGCCGTTCATTTATAACTGACTTTGTCCTATTAGGGTGTGGTGTGCTAATGTCTGTTTCACTTCCTTGTTGCCAAAAATGTCAAGCACATGGCACATAGATTTTAATTTTATATTGTCTGAAGGGGATGTCATATTGGAAATACTAAAAAAAAAAAAAAAAAAAAAAAATTTTTTTGGTTGAATATTATTATTGTATTTTAAATGCAATTTTCTTTGCGTCATTTATAAATGATGAAGTCGTTAAAACAAAAGTGAGACATAAAAGAGTGGAAAGATATACCGTTTTATTTCATCTGCAACATATCAGACCTCTTTCAGATTTTATTGTCATTTACCCATTTACATATATTGATAGAAAAGTCCCTTTCCTATAACAAAGGATAATGGCTATTTGATAAATGAACATTACCAGGACATTTTACAGTTCATTTGAAAAAGTTTTGACAGATCAGGTCTACAGATTTTCAGACAATTGACTGATTTGTTTTAAAATAGTCACCGATTTAAAACAGAGCCCCCGCACCACACAGGTCAGTCGAGAGGTTATTGATCATCTATACAGAAGAACAGCACACTGTTGAGCATTTGGCAGTATGTGTAGGGATTTCAGAATTCCTCCTCTGCGTTTCGGGTTCTTGAGGCCTTCAGCTCCTTGAGGCGCTCCATGCAGTCCATCAGACTCCTCTCTCCGTGCACCTTGTTGTCACGAGTCCTAACATTCACAGTGTCACTGCTCTTCTCCTTCTCACCCACCACTGTCATTGCATAAACAGTAAAAGTTAGAATCACAATGAATTCACGACGACTTTATATATTCTGTAAACATACCTACAGCTGACATTTGTTAATTAAAATATCAGGGAAGCAAATGCAAATGCAATTTTAAATTTTAAAGTGCCGCTTTAATTCAATTACAATTTTAAGGTAAAAAAAACCCCTTTAATTTTCTTATAATATACAGTGCAGCATCACACCATGTCTGAAATGGTTCAATCAAGGATTTGGTCTCTCTAAACCTCTCCTTTCCAAGAACCTACACTGCTCTGATTGGTCAGATGGCCCAGTCTGTTTTGATTTGTCTACCGCTTACAGGATGTGTTGGAAATGAAACTGCCATTACCATATGTGAATTTCATCTCCAGAGGGTTCCTCAGCACTTGTATACACAGTAATACAAATGGTAACAATGGCGCAGCAAAATTGTTTTCAACACACAGAAAACAGCGTCTTTTCAAAGTGTCGACAACACACACCAAACTCGTCCATGCCTTAACTGGACTACTGCAGACAACTGTGCATCAAAGTAGATGTTGCTCATGGGCAGCCAATAGAGTGGTGCAGGGATGACATTTTTGGAGGCCAAAACTCGCCCATACCAGTAGCACTTTAGCACTTCTGATTCCATCGTTCTGAATTCAATGGGTTTTTTGAATGCTGGAAATAAGGTCTGTGGTGAACACAAGCTCAAGATATTTTCACGTTTTTTTCTACAACATAAAATACATCAGTAAAACCCTCATGTTTTTTTAAAGCTTTTACTTGTCTTGAAAAAAGCGGTTTCTAACGAGTTGCTAAAGCAGACTACAGAGACTAGGTTTGTCCCAATTCGCATACTTATGCACTATTCTATGACGTTTTTAAGTACAAATAGTGCGAGTAGTGCGTTCACACTGAAAATTCCAAAAAGAAAAAGTGCACTTTAAATACCCGGATGATGCACTAAACTAACGGAAAAAACCAAGCGTGGAATGTTGGACACTTCATGCACTCAACTGTCACAGCTTTAATTACGTTGCGGAGGGGGAGAGGGATCAGACGTTGATGTTTAATGACAAAATAATCTTATAAAATTTACATACTACATGGATGAGTACATAGTGCATAATTACATAGTGTATAAGTGCATAGTGTATAGTGCGTCATTTGGGACGCAACTACTGTCAGGAATATTAAACAACATGAGCCGAACAGGTAAACTCATCTACTCACTAGTCCACTTTCACTGCCTCGCTACATTTATAATCACACTTATGCAAACTATTATAACTCAAACTTCCAGGGAAAATGTTTTTAAACAAAGACTGTTGTCAGAAGCTTAGTGATGGTGACGACGAAGCCATGCGACCCTGTAGTTCGTTTACAGCCTACATTTAGCTTTTGACTTCTGCCAATTGTATTTAGGCTTCAAAATACATAAAAGATGTGTTAATTTGTGAAGATTATCACAATGAACAAAATGTGTAAGCATCCTAAGCTTCTGTTAGTCGCAGAGCTTATTTTCTCCAATAATCCAAAAGCAGATGGAAAAATCCTATTGGGTTTTTGTCAAGGGAACCAGGGTGATGATGACTTCCAGGTTGGCCAACAAAAATACATCATTACTACATCACCCAATGAAGACCATAGAAAGGCATTATACAAATTTGTTAAAAACCTACGTAGGTTTGTGCAGGAAGTAAGACTGGAATTACTTTTACAATTCAAAATCAGTTCTTTCTTTTGGGAATCAATAACTCCATTTGTTGTGCACTTGAACCTTTGCAGACTTTTTACATTCACAAACAGTTATATGATACACTACACAAAAGGTACTAGCCAAAAAAGCATAATAAGTGCACTTTAAGTTACTGAGAATCAGTCATGGTTAGCTTGTATTGTTTTTGGTTTACGAAACACAAGAGCAATTATATACATAGTGGCCTTTATTTTGGCACCAACTATAAAGAGAAATACGGGCAAAAACAGATAATTTACAGTAGTAAACAGGAACAAGCTATGATTTTTACAGTGTCTATCAAAATAAAACCATTTTTCTAATGTTAATGTTGGATCACTCACCTAATATGAAATTGTACTGAGCTAACTGTGCATTTCTGATCTTCTTGTTCAGTGTGCAGCCTGGATCCAGGTCCACATCCGTCATCAACCCTCCCTTGTGGAACTCATGTTGTACCTGAGATTGACAAGAGCTTTTTTAAATTCTAATTATGACCTGGTAGTTTATGCTGGAATCAGAGCTAACAGATAATAGTGTATGGTAAATTGTGGGCAGAAAAGATATGCACGATTTATCGTAGAGATTAAAACAGTATGGGGATTTAATTAAAGAGTATGGGGTCAGTACGATTTTTTTTTAAAGAAATTAATACTTTTATTCAGCAGTTGAATTTAAATTGATCAAATGTGACAGTAAAGACAATTATATACATATATATTATTCATCAAAGAACCCTATAAAAAAAAAAAAAAAAAAAAGTATCAAGGTTTCCACAAAAATATTAAGCAGTACAACTGTTTTCAGCATTGATAATAATATGAAATATTTCTTGAGCACCAAAGAAATCAGAAGTAACAGACACTGATGTATCATACAATGCGAGCAGAACTTACTCTCTGGGCGTACTCATCACAAGTGGGTCCTATGGGCACCACCATCACCTGACGTGGGGACAGCCACAGTGGCCTGTGAGACACCAAAGCAGAAGAATTTATTAGCACATATGGTGTGAGACTAAACTTTATCTTGTTAGAATCTCTTCCTTAACTATACCATTTTCCTCCATAGTTTTCAGTCAGGATCGCGATCATGCGTTCCACTGATCCCAGGATCGCTCTGTGGATGATCACGGGTCTCTTTTTGTCATCACCATCATGGCTGAAGACAGACAAGATGTTGTTTACAGATTCAGCAAATTAGACAGCTGACAATCATGAAGTGAAATGCAGAAGGACTGTAGTAAACAAATATAACCACAAAATGTCACTGTTGTACAGGGAACAAAAATAAGGGCTCTACTCAGGTTTTCAATTCTCATAATTATATAGAGGCAAAGATGTAATGTTTTCTTGATTAAACATACCTTACAAAAGTGAGATTGAAACGAATAGGCAACTGGAAGTCCAGCTGAATGGTGGCACATTGGTGATACCTGCCAATGGCATCCTTTATCTGAATATCAATCTGAATGACAGAAAAACACAAAATAGTTGAGTATAAAGTCTTTTTATAAGTGTTTATATATTTTGCTTTATTTATCTGTATGTACCTTTGGTCCATAGAAAGCTCCATCACCAGGATTCAGAACCCATTTCTCTCCAAAATCATTCAGGCTGTTCTCCAGTTGCTAAAACAATCAACAAGGGCTTAATAAAGTCAAATTAGAAAAGACAGGCATGGTTTATCATGCATATATATGCATATAAGAGAATAACTGTATTAATTGATGAGATGTTATGATAGTGGTAAAATTACACCTTATATTATACTACAGTTCAAAAATATGGGGTCGGTAGGATTTTAATACTTTTATTCAGTAAAGATGCATTAAATTCATCAAATGTGACAGTAAATACATAATTTTTCTGTTCTTTTGAACTTTCAATATATCAAAGGATCCTGAAAAAAAACACGGTTTCCAAAAAAAAAAAAAAAAAAAAAAAAAAAAATTAAGCAGCACAATGATTTTCAAAATTGATAATAATAATAAATGTTTCTTGAGCATCAAGTCAATATTAGAATGATTTCTGAAGGACACTAAAAACTGCAGTAATAGCTGCTGAAAATTCAGCTTTGCCATCACAGGAAAAATAAATAAATGAATAAAATATTAAAATAGAAAACCGTTCTTTTAAATTGTAATAATATTTCACAATATTACAGTTTTTACTTATTTCTGATAAAATAAATGCAGGCTTGGTGTGTTCTTTCAAAAACATTACGGAAATCTTACCAACCCTAAACCTTTGAACAATACTTTGCAAGAACATTGGTTTGGGACATTGAGTTCATGGTAAGTTTCAAATTCTACCTTCTCAGCCTGGTCCCACACTTCAGGTTCTCCTAGGAATTTCTCTGGCCTGGTGGAGAGGTTCAATTTGAAGGTGAAGCCAAACACATCATACACCGTACGGAGGAAGTCGAGACAACCCTTTATCTCTGACTCAATCTGATTAAAAGGAGGTAAGATGAGGAGAAAAATTACCTCTTGTGTGGAATTCAAACAAACAAAGTATTAATGTGCTCATAAACCAAACAGTCCTTTAACACAGACCTTTACACCAATAATTTGTGATTACTAAATAAGGATTCTTATAATAATTCAGAGATCACTCATTAAGAGCAAAACCAAATATATTTATATTCACAATAGAAATTATGTATTTAGGATTTTAGCAATTTCAATGACTTCAGGTTAGGGAACCATGAAAATATGAGGTCACAAAAAAGCATTGTGTATTCAAAATTAGTTGGTTCTGGTTCTCAAATCTGAATGGCTGAGAGCCTTTTCCAGCCATGCGATATTCTACTAATATCACACAGAAAACGTTTCACAATTTGTATCTGTCCGCTTGTTTCTGCCGAATCTATGCTGGCAGAATTTCTCACAGCGAGCGTCAATGGTGGAGGAGCAAACCCACTCTAATTTTTACAAATACTACTTTTATTGCATCACGGAATATAGAAAAAGTTGTAGATTGTAGTTGTTTAGACTTCAAATATACGATTTATATATATAAACATGGTGCCTATTTGAACATTTGTTTAGCCGTTTTCTGAGATGTGAGCTCCAGGCCGTCAGCAGCCGTTCATCGCTCATGTACCCACCGAGAACAGCTTCATCTCAGGAATTTGCCACCGACTCTTATGTAGATAGTGGCTAAACAGAAGATATAATTTGTTTTGGGTATATCAAACTGGCAATCTTTGGTCTAATTAATCTATTACTTGTTCCAGAGCAAATCGATTTGACTAAGGGCAAGATTAAGTTTCATAACTTTAGATTTTTATTTCACTTAAATCCTGTACTAACTAGAGCACTGCTTTTGTAATTTTGATGGAATTGTTTGCTTCTTTTTATCTCCTATTGTACAAACTTCTTATACTTTTATAATGGCTATTATTGTTAATTTAAACATTGTTCAATAAATAATATTTTATTTTATATAAAACATTTGCCATAATTTGAATTGAGAAAAGGTCTGTTAGTGATTGTGACATTATTATGCCTGTTCATTATTATGCCAGTAGATGGCGGCAAAGACTGTGTTTATGAGTGTGTCAGTAACAAAGACTTGAACGGAAACAATGTTGTAAACAAGAATGTTATCTTTTCTTTAAACAACACCTTATAAGATGCAACCGACAAATGCATTGACTAGCGCTGTCGTGGGAAATCCTTATAACTGTTAAAAGGATACCAAGACAAAGATATTCCTCAGTGGACATTCAAACTGATTTTTTATTATGAATATAAGACTGACCTGAAGAATGCTATAGGCCTATCAGATGCAGGTAATACACTGGCTTAAGTTGATCTCGCTCTCATAATGCTCTATATTAATACAATAAGCTTCAATGAAGCAATTCAGCATTCCTTCATTAGTAGTTCTAAAGTGATGTTTTTGAATTAGTAACAGAGGCTTGGGCTCAACTGTTAAAATGTCAACTTGAAATTTGAATCTATGGTGGAAGGAAGTAATTCTGCACAAAAGAGGAAGACACTCATATTTACACACTTGTGCTGTCGAACTGTTGTATAAAAGCAATAATCACACTCGTAGACATGTGATATGGCTCTATATCAGCACGGCTGTGATTAACTCCAGCCATACTGATACAGAGCCATATCGCACTCCTACTGGTGTGATATTGCTCATGTAACATGCCTGGTCCATTGAGCAGAAGATGTGAGCGTCGTCTTGTTGGAAGCGTCTGACTCTTGTCAGGCCAGTCAGAGCTCCAGACAGCTCGTTACGGTGCAAGACCCCAAAGTCTGCCATACGCAGGGGCAGCTCCCTCCATGAGCGTGGCCGGTGGTCAAACATCAGACTGGAAAACAAGGAAAAAGTATACATTAAAAAAAAAATATTCCCAAAAAAGATTTTGCTCACCAAGTTTTTTGCATTCAGGGATACTGTCCTGCCATATTGCCAATGCCTGTTATTATTAACAAACATTTCAAAACTTCTGTTGCTTAACATTAGCGTCAGTGAATATAGAAAGATTGTGTACCAGTGGCCAGGGCAGTTCATGGGCTTGAGAGCAAAGATCTCCTTCTCCACCTCAAAAGAGAACATGTTTTCGCTGTAGTGCTGCCAGTGTCCTGAGGTTTGCCACAGTTTGCTGTTGTAGATGTTCGGAGTGACCACTTCCTGGAATCCCCTCTTTCTGTATTCACTCTACAGTAAAATAGTAAAATATACCACAGTACAACAAAAACAGTCCATGAAAATAAATATTCAAGTGGTTTGCCCACAATCATTACCGGGGTCCTTGAAGTGGACCAACCTATCCATTACATGGTCTACTGAACCATGACATCCATAAAATGCAATTTAGCATAACCTAATAGACCTCTGCAAACCCGGCTCCACATCACACCCTTGTTTGGTTGGCTATTGTAATTTTTATAAATGGACGATATCGGCTCTGTAGTAACAAAATAAACTATGAATTCGAAATGGGGGAAACTCACCCTAATAAACTCGATCATCGTATTATAGATGTAGGCTCCTTTAGGGAGAAAGAAACAGCTACCTGGGCTCAGGTCGTGGAAGAAAAACAAGTCTTGCTCCTGGAAAGACCAAAGCAAGAGTGTGTAAAACATTAAAGGTTAGAGAAACAATTATGACACAGATCAGAAATCTAATTCAAATTACAAGAGGATACAAAGAAAAAGAACAAGAGAAGTTCAAACGAGCAAGAGAGACAAAAAAATAGGACAAATGGCTGATTACGCTCTAGCTTTTGTTGTGACAAAGTGTTCCCCGTGCACTCATCAGCATTGCCCATGAACAGATGGCACATTAGGAGACAGACATCTGCCTTCTTTATGGGCACAGTCCCTGCTCCCCACACAGACCACCTATCAGACCTGTCTTCAGTCACTGCAGTGAGACAACCTACACAGTGCATCAAATGGGGGGTTGGGAGGCAACTTTCTGCTCAAGTCATTAAAACACCAAGGCGTCCACATGTCCTCCATTGTGAGCAGTTTTGTCCCCCAAATGTTTGGTGGAAAAGGGCTGCTTTATATTAATTTGTCCGCTGCTGATTTCTCTTTATAATTATTCACTTGCAGTAAGAATGGGCATATATGTTACTGCTGGATTTATGATTTAAGTACACTACTGTTAAAAAAGTTTGGGGTCATTTTTTTTATTCAGCAAGGATGCATTAAATTGATCAAAAGGGAGTGGGACGATAAATTTTTTTATAATATTACAATATTTCTAATTCTAATAAATGCTGTTCTTTTGAACTTTCTATTCATCAAAGAATCCTGAAACAGTTTTCAATATTGATAATAAGAAATATTTCCTGAGCAGCTAATCAGCATATTAGAAGGATTTCTGAAAGATAATAATTTGTTTCTGAAAACTCAACTGTTCCATCACAAATAACCTTTCAAAATATAATAAAATAGAAAAGTCATTTTTAAATTCTAAAATAAAACAAAAAATCTAATTCATGATATTATTGTTTTTACTGTTTGTGTTTGATCAAATAATTGCAACCTTGGTTTTGAAAGCATTATTTAAAAAACAAACAAACAAAAAATCCTACCGACCCTAAACATTTGAATACTTGTGTATGAAAGACTTTTTGATTAAGAGTATGTATGAGCCAGTACTGTGCACCATTAGTATATTTAATCTCTGTCACCCAAGTGTTTAAATAAAGCATGATTTACATAATCCATAGGAGGGGATACCACTGACGCAGCATTTTGCGTGGCCATGGCATAAATAAAAAAAAATGTTTTTGTGATGTGCTGCATATTTTATGTATATTTTTGGCTTATCTGAACAGTACCTCTGTCTGTTTATTGTAAAAATCCACTACATATTTCAGATAAGTGATGGGTTTTTTGATTCTGTATTCATATACATTTTCACACATCTACTCATACCCGTCCCAGTTTGCGATGATCCCTGTTCTTGGCTTCTTCCTGGAATTTCTCCCATTCTTTCAGCATCTTGGGATCAGGGAAAGAGATGCCATAGATCCTTTGCAGGCTCTCCATATCAGCTTTGCCCTCCCAGTACGTAGAGGAATTCTGTGATGTACATCATATACGTTATTTGGGAAATGCCACAGTCCTGCAGATTTTGCTTCAGCCCCAATCAAACACACCTGAACAAGCTAATCAAGGTCTGAAGGGATACTAGGAAGCTACAGTCAGGTGAGTTTTTATCAGGGTTGGAGCTGAACTTGATAGGGCTGTGGCTCTCCAGGACTGGTGTTCGCCACCCCTGGACTATACATCATGCTGTAAAGGCAATATGCCTAATGTACAGATCAGGATAACAGGACACAGAAGATTGTTATTGAAACAATTAAGAAAAGGACTGAATAGTGCACCTTGTGAATCTTTAAGGCCTTGATCTTTCCTGTATGTCTTACATGAGGCCCTCTGCACAGATCGATCAAAGGCCCACACCTACAGAAGCAGCAACAAAACAAACGTGTAAAAAAAACAAGGTATAAATTATACTGTATATAGACTACCATTCAAAAGCTTAATGTTTTTGTGGAAACCATGATTATTTTTTTCTTCAGCATTTTTTGATGAATAGAACGTTCTTTTGTAACAATGTGAAAGTCTTTATTGATCAATTTAATGTGTCCTTGAAGTATTAATTTCTTTCAACAACAACAACAACAAAAAAATCATATAAACCACAAACTTTTAACTGGCAGTGGAAGTACACGTGAAAAAAAATGATAAACACAAAAATAAAATAAAATAAAAAAAAATAATACAAAACACACACAGCAAAGTTTTTTGCAACCAAAAATCAGACCTGTAAACTGTAGTTGTTGGGGTGGTAACCTTTTCATTCAGAATCCTGCACTTGAACTTGTTGTACTAGAAGAACGAGAGAAGCAGATTTCACTGGTCTGAGGGTGTTAAGGGTTTATTCATGGCATGAGCTTATATTTCTCTATTTTAGAAAGGAAGCACCTACCTTGAACATCTCCAGCAGAGTCTCCTTCTTTACTTCCAGCCTCTCAAAGGGCTGCTTCTCTTTGATGATCTTCTTACACAAGTTCTCCAAACATGGGAAATCATTACTCGATACACCTCTGAGAACCGGCAGATGAGGAAGGGAGAGGATAGAGAAATTACAATACACAAAGGTGCACAGGTTTCATTGCAAAACATAAGTCATTCTTAAATAAAAACTAGAACGCAAAGAATAACCAAACATCTCACAGATGTCACCAACTAAAGAAACTTTTTCTACCAGCAGTCATATTTTATGACAAAGCAATGCTTTTTCAGTAAACCTCCTGTTCTGGACCAGACAGAGCAACACTAACAAACAAGGCAGAGCTTGACAGTGATATTATCAAAATGAATAACATTTGCATAAATTGACATTCAACAAGTAAATTACTGCATTTATTATGTTCCTTGCTGCTTATCTAAAGCCACTGCACTGGTCCTGGTCAAACAAAAGGTCAAGTAATTGTTGAAAGGGATTTTTAAAAAAAAGGACAAAATGTTTTATTTCTTGAACAGCTGCATGACATAATTTCTAACCACAGATGAATTAATGTGACTTTCAAGCTCTGACTGACAGTTTTAAATAATAGATAGCAAATGGACATAACAATGACTTGCATTAGGATGGATGAGCACAGTCATGCGAGGCATATTGTTACTCGACAGCTGTAGTCTCCTCTGTAATACTACTGTTCTGTTGATGAACAACCCACATTATTCTAATAAAGAAAATCTAAAGAAAAAGCAAGAAAGAATATGTTTGACTTACTCATTTTCAAGAAACATATCATAGTAAAAGCCATTCTCAATGGGTGGTCCGTAACAAAGGCAGCCTCCATAGACTTTTTCCATGGCCTCTCCCATTATGTGGGCACTGGAGTGCCAATAAACCTAGAGAGAACACATTTGTTTTCTGAAATAATATGCAAATATGCACTCTTTCAATTACCTATTAAATAAAATAATTTATAAAATAAACATTGTCTCCATGCCTTCAAATGCAGTACTATGGTGACATTTCATTTGTGGTGTGGTCACTGCTACTGCAGACAAGTGTTCATTAAAGAGGACCTATTATGCCCTTTTGCAAATTCTTGATTCTACTAGAACAGACTTTCATGCTTGAATGTCCAAAATCACATTATTTTTCACATATTTTACATAGTGGCAGCAATGTAAAATTCCTGTAGCTCAGTGGTTAGAGCATGGCACTAGCAATGCCAAGGTCGTCGGTTCGATCCCAGGGATTGCACATACTCACATACAAATGTATAGTAGAATGCAATGTAAGTCACTTTGGATAAAAGCGTCTGCCAAATGCATAAATGTAATGTAGACGTAATGAAAAGCACAATGTTCTCTGATCGGTTGGACCAGTGTGTTATGAGCTTTCAGCACTTTCAATGTTGCAGTTTTAGTGAGGGGACTTAGTGCTTTGCAGACCTTTTTCATGCTAAAACTGCAACATTACACACTAAAGAAAGTTGAAAATGTTATATATATATATATATATATATATATATATAAAAAAATAATAAAAAAGCAGCATAGGACCTCTTTAAACAACCTTGTAGAACACTCTACACTTACTGCTTGTGCTTCTTCGTCATCAAATTTGAGAAACACTAGACTGCAGTCTTCCTCTAAGGGGCGGTCCAGATCCCACACCCCATTGTTCACTTTGGAGATCACAGTATTATCAGCAAGGCCTTGGCTGTTAAATAAAAACACATTATAATGTTATACATAGTGATTACAAGTTATTGCATAAGTTGGAAGCACAATGAAATCAAGCAATTCACTAAGAAAACAATTTTTAGTGCCTTTCAATGAGACTAAACAGAAGTTTAAATTGTAGCAAGCTATCTCAATAGATTTGCCTTTAAAAAACACTTGTATATAACATAATATGACATGTTGTCTTAGAAAAATTCACATCTTCTTTGCATTTCACCTCTGCTCAAGATTGTTTCCTGTCTGGCTTTCCAAAAAACCTGGCATTGTACACTATGAATATGGCTGGCTCTGTGACAAATTGCTTATGTTATGTTCTTCTATTGTAAGTTGCTTTGAATAATAGGGTCTGCTAAATGCATAAATGTAACCCAAATTCACTGCACTTGCTAGGTCGATATTGCTATTGAATTGCTCAGACAAACAAAGCAATGTTTTGACTGCACCACAAAGCCTGCAGTGTTTATAAGCTGTCTATATTAACCCTTTAAGCCCTGAAAAGCCATTTTTAGCGTTGTTTTTTTTTCCTGAGTGATGGGATTATGTTTATTTTGGACTCATTTCAATCAGGAGCATCTACTGTAAGTAATGATGTGCCATTTTCTATGATCTATGCATGTTTCATGAAGTTATAAGCGAAAACGCCACATGAAAACTACATTTGATTTTAGTTAGCACCTGTGGGGTTTTATGTGTTATAACTCTGTGAGGAATATCTTGTGATTGATGCATTAGATTATGTTGATTTTGACCATTTTAATCGTGAGAATCTGCTGTAAATAATGATGTGCCATTTTCCACAATCGGAGCATTGTTTCATGAAGTTACAAGCAGAAACGTGACATAAATGCAGCATCCACAAATTATTTACATATGGGTCTTGCAGGGCTTCACGTAAGTTTAGTCAAAGCCCAAAACAATTAGGGCTATGCTTGTTGTATTCTACTCCATGAGACATTTTAAATGACATATGACACATGACTATCTGAGCTGTATGATGTTTTTGACACATTGCAGTACCTGTGTTGATCAAGGCAGTATTTTTAAAAAATATGATTATTAAAGGGGGGGTGTTATGCTATTTCATGCATTCTGACTTATTTACACTGTTAAAGAGTTGCATTCTCATGCTAAACATGGCCAAAGTTTGAAAACACGAGTTGGACGTATAACAAAATATTTCTGTGCCAAATACACTACTTCCGGTTTCGGGGAGTTTTTTTAGAGTATGGCCTGTATGACGTCAAAAGAGAGCAGAATTCCTTGTATAGGCACTTCTCCCTGATAAGCATGCACACACTCATTACCCAGAGCAAGAGCACGCCCATCAACGCATTTTGTTCGGGATACGGAAGCCGAGAGATTTTTCAACAATGGCTGTGTCCCAATTCAGTGGCTGCACCCTTTGAAGGCTGCATACATCATCGAGGCAGTCTCATTTAAGAAAAATAACCGTTAGATTGCAACGTAAGAAAGAAATTACAGTATTTTACACCTCACAATGAATATCAGTCAATTTTATTACGTTTACTTTTCTTAAATATGACATCCTTGATGACGTACGCAGCCTACAAATGCGACCTCCGGAGGACGCAGCCTCCGAAATGAGACGCAGCTCCTGTCACCGAAGAAGTGTGTTTTTGGTTGTGAGGGAAAGATTACCTTCCCAAAGAACCCAGGGTTAAGGGAACAGTGGATGAAGTTTGTTTTTCCCGGGCAGCAAAGGATTTGTGCATGTATGTTTGTTTGTTCCCGGGATTTCGGTAATGAATACTTTGTAAACAAGTCCCAGTTCAGCGCTGGATTTGCAGATCATGGGTGGTGAGTAAAGCTGCATCAGATGTCTGTGTTTTGTTGGCAATCGGCACGCAAGTGGATAAAATGTAAACAACACGAACGTTTTTGTTCCCTTTTTATTTATAATGATGTCACAGCTAGCAGACGATCTCTACACAAAAGCAGCGCACGCTCGTGACTCTTTAGCTCCGCCCACGGCACTGACGGCAGGACCACCTCCAGGAGCTCAGCTTTTTTCGGAAAGACTCGGTTTAGCGTATCTACCTTTTACAAATATGATAAAACTAAAGACTTTTCGGAGATATGAAGGATGCATTGTTACTCTATATGTACTCAAGATTAACATGAGATTGGCAGAAACTGTGTGTGATACCCCCCCTTTAATATTTTTGTAGCTAGGTGGCGCCCGTGGGCGATCCACTCTGGTTTAGAGGGACTCCTCAGCACTTGTTAAGAGTTGATCAGAATGGCTGGATGCATTAAAAAGCTGAGTTTCTAAGCTTTAAAAATGATAACTATTTTGTGTTATTCCTTTCAGTGGTTGCTTAATAATTTGATTATGAATTTTTTCAATTGGGGTGTTAAAGTGTGAAATATTTTTTTTAAAAATACACGTAGGAGATTCAAGTCAAGTTTACAAATCTTTTACAAGTGCCATTTCTAACTGTGACTGTTTCGAGCAGCTTGGCAACATTAGGGCTGAAAACGCTTGCCTTGTTTAGT
This sequence comes from Hypophthalmichthys molitrix, assembly GCA_037950675.1. NCBI lineage: Eukaryota > Metazoa > Chordata > Actinopteri > Cypriniformes > Xenocyprididae > Hypophthalmichthys > Hypophthalmichthys molitrix. The sequence goes on along the minus strand of CM075496.1, from coordinate 25,568,994 downwards.
TTAGTTACTAACCTGATGCCACAGGCAACCTGGTACGGCGTGGTCTTCCAGGACTCCCCATCTATTACTTTTCCATCAGGCAGTGTGATCTTGATGGGCTTGCTCTCTTTTGCTGCTTTGTCAGCCAGCAGGGCATCATGTTCTGCCTTCAGTTTGTTATATATAGACAGACGCTCCTCGATGTACTGTGGTGGAGGACTCAACTATAGAGAAGAGAGAGACAAAACTCATATTATCATTACGCAAACTCTGTACGTTGTTTAAAGAGCCCTTTACAGTGCTTGTATCATAAAAAATAAACCATAGCACCATTTAACAGGAGAAGTATTGTGTTTGAAATTATGAACCAAACCAAGAACATCTGCCTCTGTTAAATACATACATGCCAAATATTTTCAAGATACATAATGTGCCAGTTGCAATACTAGTCACATGCTTTAAATTTATTAAAATATAAAGAGAATTAAAGTCCATTCTGGAACAGCTGGAGTGATACTGGCAGTGGTCGGGTGTACTCTGGACTAATTTTGATACTACTCTCTACCAGTGTTGTTATGGGAATATGCAAGCATTGTGATACATAACAGAAGAACCAACCTCAGCCTTGCCACCTGCATCTCCACCTCCACCAGCATTCTTGTTTTTCTTCTTTCCTCCATCTTTGCTATTCTGAAAGAAGGGGTGTGACATTCATTGGTTGTTACTGTAAATTAATTGTTCATGTCAACAAACAAAAGAGTTCAAACGTGTCACTCCACCCACTGTAAAATGATACAGAAACCATATATGACTGCAGACCTTTAAATAACCAGAGTATATTAAAAAAAATCCATATTACACAGCAGTCAAACAAATAATAAGAGCAACTTGCTCCAAAGACCCCTAAAACTATGAAAAATAAGGGATGCTGAGTTTTGACAGCAACATGCTGTGACTGTCTCAGACAGAAGACTTCAACTAGCTAGTCAGCTAACTGCATGTATATCTGATACCTTCTTCTCGTTCATTTTCAGATCCTTCATTTGTTCGGTCACGCTCTCATCCGCCATAATTAGACGAAAATATCACAAGCACGAACACGTAACACGATCCAACGATTTACAGTTTAGTACAGTGCTTATTCAGGACACCGGCATACACGTTTCCCGGATATTGCAGGGAAGCCAATGCTGATGCAACATTATGAATTTGGGATGTTATCCGTGATTGGTGGACACACTGTGATTGACGTGAGTTTAATCCAATCATCAGGCAGAACATTTCAGTTCTGTCGCAGTAAGATGATGCAACGCGAACGGCATCATATAAATAGTAAGGTAGCTGTGTACTGTATATACTTCTGGCATTTGATTGCCAATTATTATATAATGCGTAATTTTAATCAGAGTAATAATAGAAACACGAAGCGTTCTGCAGCAAAAACGCTTCAGCAATAAATATGGGCTGTCCTCTCAAACACAATAAGTAATGCACTCTAGTGGTACCTAGTGGTCAGAAAGAAGAACCTATTAATAATAACATAATTTTGTAGTGATATACAAACAGCACCTTAGAGGCTAGTTATACAAAAGGCATTTATTTACATCGGGTATTTATAGAAACCCTGCTGGGTATGGCACATTATTTACCTCCATCTTATCCTTCTAACTCTAACCTTGTTTCATAGGCTCTTGAACTGAAAGCCCTTGTGGACTGGAAAGTGTATATTTTATCAAATGGGGAGTAGAGGTGTTTGTGGAACTGAAGAAGGGTCATTATTTTTAGAAAAGCGATTGAACGATTGTTTCTTATGCAGAAACCAAAGAGTTGCGATGTTAGTTGAAAATGGTATTAGTATAAAAGCCATGTTGAGAATATTTTAGTGTTAAACTACAGCCTGGTATGGAAACCTGGGAGTGAGGAAAAAGAATAATTTGCACAGGATAGTGAGAACGGCTGAAAAATAATAGGACGTCAGAGAATAGGATGCCAAAACCTAGAAAAGCAACAAGGGTTATATCCGATTCCACACACCCACTTTACTCAGAATTTGTAATGCTTCCATCTGGAAGAAGGTAAAAGGTCCCCAAAGTTCTTTAAAATGATTGCAAACACTCTTTTATGCCAGTGGCAGTTTGAATATTGAATGTAATTAAGTAAGGGTAAGCATCTTTTGTGATAATGTTTTTTTTATTTATTTAATTTTTTTTTGTATGATTATGATTATTGTATTGTCTGTCTTTTTTGTGTATGTGTATAACTTTTGTGTCTTAAATTTCCATATTGGTGAATAAGAATTTTGAAAAATAAAAATATATATTTTTTTTTTCTTTAGGATCAGGATTTACTAGAATACTATTTTAAGGTGATTTGTTACAATGTAATTACACAATTAAGTACTGTATAATATTAATTATCTACCTGTACTTAGAGTTAAGCTCAGGGTTTTGCTTAGGGTTAGTTACTTTTAGTTAGTTATTATAGTAAGTACATGTAACATGTAACAACACCTTAGATTAAACTGTTACCGAACAGTGTATGGGCTAAATTACTTTCAATTTTTATTTACTTTTTTATTTTTCTGAAGTTGGTGCAAAATTATTATGTTGTAGCATGAACTTTGTAAAAGTGGGACATTTTGGGGCTTGTTCTAATTTTAACAAGGGTATCAAAGCTGTTTACAGATATTGATATTTCTTTCTTTTCTTTTCATAAGCTTCTAATCATATGTGTAAGGCATCACCTTAATCCAGCAACAACACTGTACTTTAAAACTCCCTATATTATTTATTTATTTGCATACTCTTCAGAGCTCCAGTGTCAGTGTTATCGCTGTGTAATAGCAGGGCATGTAAATTTGCTTCATATTCCATTGAGGAGGATTTATACATATTCATTTAGAAAAGCTAATTGTTAAGCATGCCCAAACAAAGCTTATAAACTCAAGGGTGTTTTGGACTTTGAATGCCAGTGTAAATAAGCCCCATGGACTCTTGCAGTTGCACTCTTGTTGCAATGGTTGAGAATCGTGGAACCATGTCATCTGCAGACTTCGCTTGCTTGAACGCACAGCTGTATCTTTTTTTTCCCCAACTCTTAAAATTTTATGCTCCTTAAATTTTAAAAGCAGTTTTTTAGGACATTTGTCATGTCCACTTTCATGCATTTTTGAAGCATGAACCAAGATAACATATAACAAACAAAGACAGCACAGAAGACTAATCGTACTGAAAGCAATAAACCTGAAAGCCCATTTTGCAGGGGTTTCTTTTGTTTGGAGTTCAGGGGAAGAAAGAGGTTTTTGATGCATAGCATCCAGTAAGCCCATTGAACTGCATACAACTGCAAGGAAGTGAGTTGAAAGTTGAGTCAGGTTTCATGCCCTTACACTTGTTTAAGAAGATAAGTCTATAGTGTCAGACTGACCTGAGGGTCTCCATTAGATATCTAGATATCTAGAGGCCATAACACTGTAGAGTTCTCAGTTCACTTAAAAGAAATGAACTTATGCTTCCTGTTTCTCAGATCAAAGGGTTAGAAAAAATTATTTTCCTTGAAATTACTCATAGCATTTGCTGTGATTTTACCAAATGTTATCAACTATATTGGATCAACGCAATCATCACCATTCTGGTTGCTTATGTAATAATGACACTCAGGTAGAAATATGGAGGTGATATTTTTGTAATGATAATAAAAAAACAATGGTTAAAATCATATATAATAATTATAAAAATAATATTTAAAAAACATTAAAGGTCAAGGGCATTTCTGTCCTACACTTTGAAGTCTAAGAAAGAGACATTTTCTTCAAAAAACATGAACATTGTCTGGTTTATCCTCCTCTTGTTTGTTTAATTCCACCCGTTTACCATTCATGAGCAGACTGAGTGGAACAGGTGACTCCAATGAATTTCGGATTTGGACAAAGGGTCTGTATCTACGTATTAAAACCATTTCTCTCAAAGGATAGGCCAATGGCTTATGCAAATCCACCCTGTGCATGTCAGTAATTTATTCTAGGGAAGGCACACAGGCTTCAAACCATCCACTGGCCTTAGAGGATATGCTTCTGAGACATAAGGAAGAAAGAAAAAAACAACAACAAATTGTGTGCAGAGGATTATTTCCAGTGATGTGATGTCCTTATGGTAATTGTGCAACTGGCTTGTAGATTTTTTAATTGATTTTTACAGTCTAGCTCTTTAGTGGTATTTTACATTTGTGCAGGGAGCTTGTATGATTGTGTCACCTCAAGTTGGACCCCAAAGTAACTTAAAATGATGGAATCTGGACATGGATTCTATATCAAGAAATTAATCTGGTAACATTTTATTTTTAATAAAAATAAATCATGTCGTTATTACAGGGGTGAAATGACATGAGGGTGAGTAATTAATGACAGAATTTTCATTTTTGGGTGAACTAACCCTTTAAGGTGACGTAGTTACACATTATGTACTTACTATAGTAAACTAAAAAATGCTGGGTTGTTTCAACTCAAATTTAGGTCAAAATGGACAAACCCAACCGTTGGGTTAAATTTTTTAATTGAATTTTTAACCCAATGGTTGGGTTTGTCCACATTTGACCCAAATTTGTGTTGAAACAACCCAGCATTTTTTAGAGCATAATAACATTAAATTATGCATAATTACAAGTAACTAACCCTAAACCAAACCCTAACCATAACTCTATAGTAAGTACATGTAGTTAATTATTATTACTCAGTACTTATTTGAGTAAGTACAATGTAACTATGTCACCTTAAATAAAATGTAACCATGAATCTTAATGAGTTTAGATACAGTGTCTTTATTACAAAAGAGACTTGGTCTAAAGAGAATCTCTACTGAGGTTAAATTGTACATTTCAAAGAAACGTTTAGTGCCATCACAGACTGGCCTCTCCTAAATTTACTCTGATGATCTACAAAGAAGATGTGACTCCCAAGAATGTGCGACCTAATCGATCAGTCACCATGCATTCCATTAGTTTGCACGCAGCAGAGGAGGGCTGCCAGTCTTTGTTAGAGGTCGGGTGGAAAGGATTTATTCCCGCTGGATCTCACCTCATATATCCAGCCCACAGGGTCTTTCCTTGAGAGCCAACAGTAATTCTCTTGAATGCCCTTGCAGACAGTTGTTGGACTCTCTGTATAGCTTTGGCTTGAGAATACCCTTTAAAGATGTCTCCATAATCACAGGTCACTGGTTTCTTATCTGCACACTTACCATATTCCTGAGGATGCACGTCTCACACTGTCTGCACTCTCTGCAGACTGTGTCATTGACAGCTGTATTGACAGTGACAGTTTCATGTGAGAACTGAAGCAGTGAACTCAGTAACTGTCAGAACAGCCGACTCTCCAAACACTTTACAATAACTTTTAGAGCAAACTGTGTACACTACCATTTAAAAGTTTTGGTCAGTGTTTTATTTTAAAGAATTGAATGTTTTTAGTCAGCAAGGATACATTAAGTTGGGGTGGGAAATTTGAATGTTGTGCTGTGATTTATCATGTTGGTTCAGTCTGACCCTGTGTCTATCGAAAGGGTTAATCAAACAATGACACATTCTCATGTCTTTATTGAACGCACTCACTGAACATTTCCTGTGCAGGGTGGTACTTTTACCACACACTTCCTCCTGCAGCTGTATTTAGCATTCTGGCTGTATATTGGCTTAATAGTGACATGATTAGAAGTTCATTGAATTTGCAATAACAACAGGCTTTGCCTTGGTGTTTCAGGCCTACCAGCTACCTGTCCTTGTAATTGGCTGTAATGTGATTTGTGTACATTATTGTAAGCTGCAATGTAGTGCAAAGTACAAATATCTGGCCCATGGCTTGTCTAATCATAGAATAGTGTTTGTCTTTAAATGCATTTAATGTCTCACTATGAATATTCATTTCTTCATCTGTCCCAACAGGACTAAAGGTTAATAAGTGCAAATATTCGTGAAAGCGTGACAGTCAGAGAATCGCTCTGTCACACATATAAACTCAATTAACCAGATGAAAGAGAGGATCTGAAAGTCTGGTCAGGTTCGGAAGAGTGTGACATTCAATTTCATGTACCAATACTCATTTAAAAATGCTAACAGTGACTTTCCAGTGAGGGTCAACATCGACAGTGTTTAACAAAATCATTATGCATTCTCCAAACACGCATAGGCAGTGCAGTTCTCATTACTCTCCTGAGCAATAACAAGAATGAACTCCACACCTTCTCAGAGGGAATAAGGGGGGCTAAGATAGAGTATTAAAGCAAGGATGAATGCAAGAGAGAAAAGCCCCTGGCAATCCCAGGCCCCCCTGCTGCTCCTGACATGAAAACTCCTCGCTGAATAATGAGCTTCACCATTCCGGTAAATCCCTGCATTTGAGATTGGTACTGCAGTGTTTCTTGTGCACTGCTGTACTATGCGACCACTTCTCCGAGCTGAACTATTTATGCATATTCTGCTTGGTGTTGCCATCGCTGGTTAGGATTAACTGCCTGTGATAAATGTGCCATCTGCACAGTCTAGAGAGCTCTGTTTTATTTTAGTTTGCCGGGTGTTCTCTAGACTGTTGTATATTAGTAACAGCAGTATTTTCAAGTCATCTGTGGAAAAATCTAAATATATTGGTGTCCCTTAAGTTCTGCTTGAGTTAGTTAAACAATGGCATGGAAACGTCTTTATTTTGATGGTCCCCTTTAGACATTCTGTTGACTATAAATAGCACTTCACCTACATGTCAACTAACTGTCATTAGAGTATTAGTTGAATGTTAGGGGGTTAGTAGAATAAGTTCACATGTACTTGCAAAGTAAGATTGTCTATAGATTGTGCATCAAAATAAAGTCTTACCATATATTAAGCAGACAGTCTTCTAATACTCTACTAATACTTAGTTGACAAGTAGGTACAATTTAATTTTAGCATTTATTCTCCTAATTGAGTCTTATGCAAAACATGCTGGAAACTACAAATCCACCCATGGAGTTTCAGCTAATGCAACCAAAATCATTCTTGTTATCCAAACAGATTAATTAAGTTTACATTTAAGTGGATTGAACACAATTAAATTAAAATGTTTAGCAATTGTTTGTCTTGCTTTAGCTCAATTTAATTATTTTAAAGATTCAATAAAATCTATTCAGATTCATTGTGTGGCTAAAATAGAATTAATTAAAACAAATAAAATTAGATACAATTCTCTCAATTTTTTGGCAGTTAACTGGTCACTGTACTATGGTAACAACAAAGAGACTGCCACTGTTCTGGAATATGCATAGTTATTGCTCTTCAAAAAAAGCAACATGCAGTATTCAGTTTTTTGATCAATCCTCAACCTATACTGTAACCACAGGCTCTTCTCCTCAGCACAGTGAAATGCCCCCAAAACTCTAACATAACTGAAACCCTTTTAAATCCTAAACATAACCACCATGATCGCATATTTTCAACATTTTCTCCTTATACAATCCCAAGCAAAGCATGCTATCTTCTGTAACTCAAGCAGTTTGAGTTCTGTTTAACATAATCAGTTATTAAGTTCATTTAACTTATTTTCTTTTAAAAGTCATAACCTTATATTTGAGTAAAATGAACTCATAGCTTTTTTTGGTTAAAAATGATCCAAAATCAATTTTTGAGCAAGTACATAACCAGCCAGTGTTCAAATCTATCTCCTTACTTTAGCCCAGTTCACAATGGTAAGCTTGTAATAACGTTTTGAAATAAAATCGATACTAGTCGGTTTCCACTGGAAATTCGAGCGTGCAGCCATTCGTCTTTGCATCATTACTTCACGTCTGTTTACATAAAGAAGGAGTCCCAGCTAGTAGCTATATGGCATGTGAGGATGCTGCAGGTAGCGGATCATTTATAGCCTTTTCTCACAGCAGCTGGAATAATTAAACTTATCATTTTGATGGTGGATTGTAATCCAGAAAGGTCCAAATGACAATCATCAGTGACAACTGGAGATTCACCCGTAGTCAAAAGCAAAAGGCAGAAATTGAAACATACAGATAACACTAATACACAATAAATACACATAGTATAACAATTTGAGAACAAAGTATAACAATAATAATAATTTGCATGGTTTGACGTGATCCGATCGTTAGATTTAATCACCATTGGCAGTGTGATTTATTGTAATGCTTTTTTTCTCAGTTGGTCAGAACAAAAGTGGCATACATGTTACTTACTTGTTCAGATAACATTTTCTGGTGAAAATTCTTATTTTTGGTCATACTTCCAAGACGTAGAATCTGTGATTCCGAAGTAAGGTATCCACACCGATGTGATGACTGACAGCAAATATTAGATTAATCCGCGCTGAGGAGCCGTGCCGAGGCACAACCCACATAAAGATGATAATTCTGATAATTCTCTGTTTCAAACAGAGATGGTGACAGAGAGGCAACGCTTACAGACTGCAGCTTTAATAAATGTCTTTTAAATCACATATTACTTTATATTACTGAAGCTAAAATTGGTCAAATTAAACATTTCCCATTCTTTTTGTTTTCAGTTAGCTTACTTAGCACTAAATGCAAAAGAAGAGCTTTTTTAATTAGCTAGAACAATAACACAATATCACAATAACAGTAATGATTTGTGGTCTGTTCACACAGAACTCTCACCAGAAAAAATGCAATTAAATTTACAGCAAAGGCTGTATGTATGAAAGTGCCTAATGTCTTTCTTGTGTCTGGATGACTTAGTGTCATGCTTTCAGGTAGCACTGATATAAGGGCCATATATGTTCTGTCATTTTCTCCGTGCTTCTTCCCTTTGCTGTTTCCCCTCTGTTTGTTTTCATCTGTCTTTCTCTCCAGAGAGCGCCACAATCAGCAGCGGATGATGGGATACAAGGCCCTGAAGCAACTAAAGCATTCCAAACACCTGCCAACCACACACACACGCACACTGTCCACCTTCTTCCTCATTCTTCAGCACACTCTTGCAGAGGTAGCCCTGAATCCCCAATGTGCTTGTTTTGTATTTGTCAGCAGAAACAGGTCTGCCGCTGCCCTCTGTTCAGATCCAGGCGAACATGCTCAGCCTTTAAATATCTTACTCAAGGACCGAGGATGCTATGCACTTTGGATGCAAATGAATGAATTACAGTGACAGGATTGGATTGTGTAGGACTGGCAACCTTGTGTCTCACCTTGTGGTGGGAGCAGGGACTGTATCTGTAACTGTCATCACAGCAGGACAGATCAATGCATATACCTCAGCATGTGCCGTTCTGGTGACAGGCCAGATGAACCCGCGACCTTCTTTTAAGCAGAGAGGGGAGGAGGAGATGAACGAGAGGGTGGATGTGGGACTACAGTGGAGGAGGGCTGTCTAGGAGTAAAGAGAAACGAATGTGACACCTGCTGTGAAATGTCATTTCCAGAGTTGGTTGTCAAAAACTAGAGTTTCAAAATTGCCCCAAAAGACATTATCTCTCAATAGCATCTCAGTTCATCATTTAAGATTTGTCATTGGGAACCCCTACCATCAAGGCTGCCTTTATTCTTTTGTCTAAAGTTGGCTCCAGCAAATAACGTGCAGTTGAGAAAGAAAGATTATTGAATTTGCACTAACTTTTTTTCCCCTCAAAAGGATAGTTCACTGAAAAAGAAAGTTCTGTTATCATTTACTTGTGGTTCCAAACTTGATTTTGATTTTCTTCTGTGAAACACAGAAGAATATATTTAGAAAAAAATGTCTCCAGGATCCTGTATTGTTTTGAACTTCACTGACTTTCATTATGGTGCTTAAATGATGACAGAATTTTCATTTTTAGTTGAACTGTCCCTTTAAATTCACTGAGGCTTGTGAGAGTTGACAGCAGGTGTCAGTAAAAGCACTGTATGTTGACTTCAGATTTCTCTACACACACAACTACACATTTTATCAAGAAATGTACAAAATTTCAAAACAATTTGCAACTGAACAAAATGGTGTCTTTGCCCATGAATTTTTGAATTAAGTGTGACAGCATGATGCAGAACTGGTTTTAGAAATATAAAAAAGGCAGAGAGCACACTGAAAATCTGGTATTCAAAATGTACTTTAAACTGCAATTAATTAGAACGTTAAGAAATTTAAAACAAAGATTATGAATGAAAATGAATAAGAAATATGAAAGATGCTGCACTATTTCATTTACATTTACATTACATTACATTTATGCATTTGGCAGACGCTTTTATCCAAAGCGACTTACATTGCATTATACTATACATTTGTATCTGATTTCAAGGTCATTAAGCAATATCCTCCTGAGACCCAGAAAAGTTTTTGGAATTTAGTATTTTTTCACGTCATTACATTGTTTAGAGCATAAGAAACAAATGAAAAAAAAAAACATTTTTGAAAAATTTAATTTTATTCATATGTCCTCTGTAGTGGACACCAGGACTAAATTGTTTAAAAAATAAAATGACATGAAATGACATGACATGTATAGGCAAAAACAATGGGATTCCATTCCAAATCCATTCCAAATCCAATCCATTTTTAGGCTTCAGGATTGTTTTTAACCAAACTTTGTATAAAGATGATTCTCAACTATGTTATGAAAGATATAATGGAATTAACTGATATACCATTTTACTTGTGGGTAAAATAGTCATACATGGGTTTTCCCATTCAATACAATGCATCTATACACTGTATCTAATTTGCTTATTAATGTGTTCTTGGAGCAACATGCAATGAAAAAAGAAGTGTAATAATGGGAGTAATAATTGGCAACATTTTCATAACAATATCTAATAATTAATAGGAATATTGATATATAATTTCTTTCCCTATTCACTTGTTGTGTCTCCTAAAATGCCTGATAAACACGATTTAAGTCCTGGTGTCCTCTGCAGAGGTCATGTATGAAATCAATGTCCTGTTTCATAACAGAAAGTCATTTTTTGATTATAAACCCCATAACATTTTCCTGAGATGTTGATTTATAACAAACAATTTGAAAATTAATCCAATTTAAATGATAATTACAAAATATTATCATATTTCAATAAGAGTGGTAATTTTGATTTTCGGTCATTTTAAAGACCAAGGAGTTGTTGTTTTCATTGGGAAACCTCTAAAAATGTGGTTTCTCTGCAAAGCCCTGAATGTGCTCTTTACAGGACATCCAGACTTAAAACTGTGACATGTATGATGTCAGAGAAAATCACTAAAATATAATGTCCACTACAGAGGACAAAAGTCTATTCCTTGGTCCCAGGAGGATATGTGAACCCCTTCGAACGGATGGGAAGATATCCAAAAGATGATCTTTGAAACATGGATGAAGATCATTTGTAATGCGAAAGAAAAAAAAAGAAAAATAGACGTTTTCACTCATGGTCTCTGACCCCTGGAACACTGAAAACACGTAAATAAATGTTTTTGCAAAGCAAGATGTTTGTTCACAGATTGGACTGCATTTTCTGGAGATATCATTAATTCACACTCTTGAACATGTTGTATACTCTTATTATTCTGCAACGCCTCTGTTCCACAGACACTGACCATCTTACCCTTGTGAATTTTACATCCACTGCTGAAGGCAATCGTTTCAATGCTTGATTTTTCTGATGCTGTCCAGTTGCCTTCCCATACTGTAGCCTTGTTAGTCCTTTATGACATTTGTCAAAGACTGGTGTTATGAAAAGCTGAAAATAACAAGCTAGTCATTCCTCTTTTTTGCCTTAACTTATTCAGTCCAGTGAATGTGCAGCTTCACTCCCAATGAGACTGTCAGTGAAGCTGTCAGCATACATTCTCTAAGTTTGTAAGCTACAGTATGTGCTGCTTTTTGACTATTTAAATTCAGCAATGCAATTTCAGTCAACCTTGGGGACACAAAGAGAAAGACAACGAGATGGTCAAATACAAGGCCGATTAAACAAAACATGTTGGAGATTTTTTAACAATTATATATTTATTTCATTAAGATGTGAGAAAAAATAAGTGAGTATAATTATGACCAAATATGGGTCAAGTAAAAAAAACTGCAATTAGTCAGATATGTTTGTGAGTATGCAATTTCTGTTAGTAATGGATTAATGTGAGGCAATTTTTTGACAATTTATTTTAGATTTAATTGATTCTGAAATGGTAAAACATCATGTTGTGATGCTGTAGAATCACAATAAAATAATTAAAATCAAAGTGAAACTATACAGTTATTCTTGAGTAATTGTTGTTACACAGTTATATCAAAATATATTGTCAAAATATCAAATATATTGAATTTAATAGGTTATTTTATGTCACGTTCTCAGTCATTCCTGGACTACATTTCCCATAATCGTTTTACATTTCCATTTTATTAGAAGGCAAATGTATGGTGTGATCATGATATAAATGAAAAATATAGCTGCAAGCAGCAATTATTGGGATTCAAGCATATTTAGGCCTTTAAGCACTTGCCTTTAGGCAAAACGATTTTACATTTTATTTAGTAAGCATGTAACCACTTTAAATTATAAAAGGAAAATACCATTTACAGCCAATACAGGCAATTTACCATTGAAAATATATGATTTTTAAAGCTTTTTAAGAGTTGAGGTTGAGCCAAAAACCTAGGACTAGATCACCAAAGTTGGGTTTTGAAATAATCTCCAATATTTAACGAACGATTCGATGGACAGCGGTCCTAGAGGCAAAGTTGGTCAGAGTGAATTCTACCATGTGGTACGAATGTCGTGGGCGTACACAAAAAATCACGCGATACACGATGCTTTACGCACGTGAATAATGCGAAGGCGCCCCCCAGTGGCCGATTTCTTTAAAATTTCTCACAGGCCTCTAGGGCCGTGAGTCAAACAGGCCCAGCGAGTTTCGTTCCGATCAGCCTCCGTTAAACTTGCCTGATAGCTGTTCAAACTTCAGTGGCCGACAGTGGACATGTTTTCAAGATGTGTCAATGTCCTTATAGACAATATTGGCCCCTCGGACGAAGACGCTGCACAGCAATTTTCAAGTCGCTCGGACTAACGGTGAAGTAGTTATAGCTGTTTTCATGTTTTTTTTTCCTGTTATAGCGCCACCAAGTGGCCAGTCGCTGCGTCCTTTTTTCACTCGACCACAGAATAAGCTCTTACATAGGTGTGCTGAGTTTGGTGAAAATATCTCATTCTGTTCACGAGTTATAGCCGTTTTAGTAAAAGTGGCTCCACCCACCTCAAATGTTTTGGCGGCCCTTAGGGGCTGTGAATTGGAATTTCAACTTTTTTTTGATAACTATTGACAATCAAGACTCCAGAGAATCTCACTGCACTGGTTTGGTTCCGAACTACTTCACAAAAGTAGGTTTTTCAAAAAATCCAAAATACCTGGAAATTTTGCAACAAGCAAATCCGAGGGATGTCTGCCTTGAGCAAAGGATTCAAATAATATTAGACACTTGAGCCTAGGCTTAACGGTTCAGGAGTTATGAGCCATTTCATACTTTTGACCGCTGTAGCGCCCCCGTCAGGCCGATCGGGGCAAGCCTTGGTGACGTTGTAGGGGTATGAGTACTACCAGCCCTCAAAGTTTCAAGTCTCTACGACTTACGGTTTGGTCTGCCCGACCACTTTTAGGGGAAAATGCTGATTCTTGGAAAATGTAACAATTACAATAGGGTTTCAGCACTACGCACTTGAACCCCTAAAAAAAAAAAAAATCCTTTCAAATTCAAATCTAATTCAATGTTTCAGACAGCCCAATCATTTCCCAAAAAGCAAAGAATAATTAAATGTATACGTCAGTCTCTTAAAAGTCAGATTGTGTGTGTTGCACCTCTTATCAGGCAGTTTTGATACAGAAATTCCTTTGGCTCAGGTGTGCAGTTCAGATTTCCAATAGCTTTGTGACAGCTTTGTGTCAGAGATTAATAACAGAGCCAAGATTGTGACAGGTCTTAATTATACAAACCTCATTCAGATGCATGAAACAGACTGGCTGATAAACATAAACCAAAGTTCTTCTTCAAATTGTTAAAACTTTCTGGGAAATAAACAAAGGTTTTGCTACATAATCCTAAAAGAAATGTAAAATCAGGCAGAAGGGCCCTCTTAATAACATCTCTCTCTGTCCAGTGCCCATATATCAACATTATCTACATCTCAGGTCCTCTCTTAAAGAATAGTGATAATCAACACTCTTAATGGCTTCATTCCCAACTGGTCATATTGCGTTTTGACCACTGATTCCCTGTTTTCATTGTTTGTTTCTGAAAGTGTTTAGTCTGGTATGGAGGGCAATAGTTTGCTTGAAACAACAATCAATCTACAATTCGAAAGCCATTCAGGTATATTGCAGTAATATTGATTACTTTAGAGCCCTTTATTCTTCAGAGGGGAATTTGTTGTTCAAAAGCTGAATTGCACTAATTGCCTGTATTGTGCTGAGGGTCTAAGTGTATCACCCCTTAATAGCTGCCATCAATATTTCAAGCAGAAGAACCTTTTGACGTGAACTGTCAAAAACACAATTACCGTATTTCTTTGGATTTCTTTGGTTGGAGTAGTCTTTAAATCAACTTATATGCACCAACATATCCTGCTTTTGTACATTCCTGTTTTGCATTCTCTGGACAGATGAATAACTTTCCACTTACAGCCACTTTGATAGATTTGCAGTGATGTGGTACAATGGGTTGAAGAGGCCTACATCTGGTGCATCTGTTATGCTTTTCATACCACCAGTGAGACAGGCTCAAAATATACTTGCTATTGCATTACTGTTGGTATGCTGGTGATGAGTTCATTTTGAAATCCCCACTGTGGGAACTTTTTTTTTGAAAGGTAACCAAACTTTTAATCATAATCATTTCCTGCACAAACCATTGATTTTTCTACACAATTTAGCTGAAAAGGGACTAAGAAGTCTTGACAGGACAGAAAATAGCATCTCCTGTAACTAATCTCAGAGAAAAATGAGTTTTGCCAACATTCATTTTGAAAGCCAACTTTGTTAGATAAAAAAAAAGCAAAATAATAACAAATGACACAGTGATTCTTAGAGGATCTTCTTGGATTCCTCATAAATTCACAATTGTGTCCTAGCAGAGAAGTTCATCACAGCTATGTTTGTCAACCAAAAGTGTCAAAATACTTTTTGAATACTTTCTGTAACGGTTATGCTGTTATGTCCTTTTTTTTAGTTTTGTTTTCACTCCATTTGATTTCCTGTGTTTCCTAGTTAGTTTCCTTGGATGTTAATTGGTTCCCACACCTGTTTCTGTTCTATTCATTATCTCTGTGCTTTATACACTACCGGTCAAAAGTTTGGAATCGTTAAGATTTTTAATGTTTTTAAAAGAAGTTTTGTCTGCTCACCAAGGCTGCATTTATTTAATTAAAAATACAGTAAAAACAGTAATATTGTGAAATATTATTACAATTTAAAAAAACTGTTTTCTGTTCGAATATATTTTATAAAGTAATTTATTCCTGTGTTCAAAGCTGAATTTTCAGTATCATTACTCCAGTCTTCAGTGTCACATGATCCTTCAGAAATCATTCTAATATGCTGATCTATTATTTTATTATTTATTATGAACATAGGACTGACCTGAAGGAAAATGCTAAATCTGAATGCAGGTAATAAAATTGCTTACTCGATCTCTTTCTCACAATACTCTTCTACATAATACAGTAAGCTTCAATGAACAATATCAATTGAGAACAAACAGTTTACGTTGCTAAGAGTGGTTGCTAAGGGTGTTGTGTATATGATACACAGAACCATTGGGTGAAGCGGTCATAGCCGTGTTTTATCGTGAATAAAACACAGCTATTGACCAATCAGAATCAAGGACAAGAACTGACCGTTGTTTATATATATATATATATATATATATATGTATCAATAGTTATCATTCAGTACAGGGAAAGTTGATGAACTGAGAAAAAAAAAAGAATATACCAAGTTAAGATGCCTGTGATTGTCACACATCAGTGTAATTCTTTAAGAAGCGATATTATCACTCAGATGTGAGCAGACCATCAATATTCTTCATTTGGCCATCAGTGCTGATGGCTGCAGACTGACGCAGTTGATGTGTGAGAAGTGTACTTTTGCCCTTAACTCACAGTGATGAATTAGATTTTGTAAATTGATTTTCTGGCTGGTCAAGTTGCTTCTACATCACATTAGATGAAGAGTGAGACATTTTTTAATTACAGAAGCAGTTGACTAAACATCTAATACTTAATCCAGTGTGTTTAGCACAAGGTAAATCCAATGGAAAATTAGAATGCGCAGAATTTTTCATTTTTTATATATGCTTTTGTTTGTTATGTGTTATAGAATTTTTCTGCACTACATGCAGAGCTGCCTTTATCCAAGCAATGTTCTCAAGAACGTGTTGCAACAAAAGGTCAGCCAGCATGTCAAATTAGAAACATTATACAAAAAAGATTATATTAGATTATATGTGTTTTCCTAGCTGATGCAGACAGAGAGATCTCCTGTTAAAGAAAAATATGAAATAGACTGATTAACCCTCCAAGTATAAAGACACCCCTAACTTGGTATTGATTGAATGTGCACAAGGAAACATATAAAGACTTGCCCTTGTTACATTTCATATAGATTTTATTAAAAAAATGTTGAAGGACGGAGACTGTTGTTAAAAAAAAGCATCACATTTAGTGAGAAAAACACTTCTGCATCATAGCCCAAGTCTCAGTAAATGAGGACTAAAGGGAGACAAGCTGACAGGCCAATGGATTTGGCACAAGCTCTTCTGTCAAGTGTCAAACCCCTTGGCTGCTCTCTTTGTGGCCCATGTCGTTTACAGATGAATGAGGGAGACTGTTTCTAACAGCACGTCAGTTCAGCTCACAGCAAACACACAGATGTCCTAATATACCTTGGCAAAACTTTGCAGAGTGTTAATTTATTTTGACAATTACAACTACTGCTCTGATCATTTTTTCTTTTGTATTTTATTGAGTCTTCCGATCCAGTACAATTCTATTCTATTTGCATTTGCATCCATAGACTTTTTTGTTTTTTACTTTTTTTGTATTACTATTTTCACCCATCACCTATACTGTGCATTAATGAAAAAAAAAAAAGACTGAGCTAAAAAGAAAAAAAGGCTTTTTAACCATTTAAATCTGAAGTGTGCCATCTTTTTTCTTCCAAAAATATCTGATCAAAAATATCAATAAAAAATCTGTTGTAATTCCAAGAACAAAAAGCTTATATACATACCTGCATTGTAATAATGCCAATCACCAATCAAAATAATCTGCACAACAACAACAAAAACTTAATCTGAACCTTATACAATTATACAATAAGATTACTAATAAATAATACAAAAGTAAATAGAACAACCCTTTTTTTTTCATCATAAATGTTTTAATGTTTAGCATCAGTTAGCATTACATTGATTTCAAAGTCAAAAAATGTATTTTGAGTTTCCTGTTTGCTGCAGCCATAAATAAAGGCAAAAATTTCAGGCACACTCATTTGCAGTTGTAAATTGTTTTAGCTGACATGCATGAAATTCAGCCATGAATATTCTTGGTAATATGACTGAAACACATTTTCCATTATATCAACCTAATGCATTACAATCCTCAGCCGCTGGGCCGACTGTGTGCGGGAATGCTTCATCAGCAACACATCAGTTCAAGTTTACCCCAATACAACTCCATTTCCTTTAAGGCAAAGAAGTCTTTCATCATCAACACATATTCAACGCTCTGCAAATGCGGCGAAAAGCCTTGCATCCTCTATAGCATGCACTTTCCTCCATTGTTGCTCTCACCAAGGCGTTTTTAGTGAGGAAAGACATTGAGAGTTTAATTGCAAGGGCAAATCTGTGCTCTCCTTGGCTCTGAAAGATTAACCATTAGAGGAATTTGAGAAAATGGGAAGTGGCTAGCAGAGAAGAAATGCCACAGGGTGCTATGGATCACTTTCCTTTTAATGGCCCAGTGTCGTTAAAAGCTTTTCTCCCTTTCCTGGTCGTGACTCAAAACATAATTGACCTGTAAGGCCCTTAATGAACATCACATATCACAAGCCTCTGAAATTGTAGCATCTTATCAATGAGTCAAGCAGTCTGGTGGAACGAAATTAACGCTCAACAGATGCCTGTTTTGTTGAAGGTCATGTTCCGCAAACCAAACATGCCCTCTTCATTTGATGCATTGATATTACCTGTGAAGTAAACTATTAGGAATAACACGATTATATGCACAATACCTTTTATATCTCAAGTACTTTCATGGGATGTTGAAATGTTGAGACTGATGAAGAATGTAATAGAATTACTGCATTTTAGTAGTACACATTAAGGGTGTTTTTCATTTTTTATTACCGTTAATTTTTTCCCATGATAGCACTGTTGAGGAAGGCTACAGTGTTTTGACACACTGAGCTAAAACTGGAGCACGATAACCTTTCCACTTGCAGTTCTGCCAGGATTCTTACACTGGCGTGAACTGCGAGTTTGTATTGATTGAGTGTCCAGTGCGGCAGACATGGATGCCCTTTGTGCTCTAATTAGCAAAGCTGTGAAAAATGAGCACTGCTGCAGAGCTGATAAATGCATTTGTCAGACTCGGACATGCACTGTGTTAACAGAGCTATTTCAGCACAAAATTCTTCCTGGTAGGATAAGGTCATGATGTTACCTACAGGGGTCAGGATCAGGGTGAGAGGAAGGTTGTAGGTAGTGTCCTGCTCTGCTATTTGAGTGACAGGAGCTATGATGAATATAAGGTGTTTAAAGTAGTCCTAAGGTGTAATGCAGTCCTTAACTTTTTTTGGTTAAAAATGAGCCAAAATCAATTTTTGAGCAAGTACATAACCAGCCAGTGTTCAAAACTATCTCCTTACCTTAGCCCGATTCACAATGGTAAGCTTGTAATAATGTTTTCTAATTCGAGTGGTACTGGTGGGTTTCCGCGGGAAATTCGAGCGTGCAGCCATTCGTCTTTGCTTCATTACGTCACGTCGGTTTACATAAAGAAGGAGTCCCAGCTAGTAGCTATATGGCATGTGAGGATGCTGCTGGTAGCGGATCATTTATAGCCTTTTCTCACAGCAGCTGCAATAATTAAACTTATCATTTTGATGGTGGATTGTAATCCAGAAAGGTCCAAATGACAATCATCAGTGACAACTGGAGATTCACCCGTAATCAAAAGCAAAAGACTTTGAACTGCGGAGTGGCTACATGAATTGAAATCTACAGGTAACACCAAAACACACTAAATACACATAGCCACACAATGCTGATGTTGTTAACATTAACAATTTGAGAACAAAGTATAACAATAATAATAATTTGCACAGTTTGACGTGATCCAATCGTTAGATTTAATCACCATTGGCAGTGTGATTTATTGTAATGCTTTTTTTCTCAGTTGGTCAGAACAAAAGTGGCATACATGTTACTTACTTGTTCAGATGACATTTTCCGGTGAAAATTCTTATTTTGGTCATACTTCCAAGACGTAGAATCTGTGATTCCGAAGTACAGTATCCACACCGATGTGATGACTGACAGCAAATATTAGATTCATCCGCGCACAGGAGCCGTGCCGAGGCACAACCCACGTAAAGATGATAATTCCGCAAAAAAACTGCAATTGCAGGTTTCAAACAGAGATGGCGACAAAGAAGCAAAACTTACAGACTGCAGCTTTAAATGAATTATTACACGGTTCTCTCGAATGCTTAATTCTGAACCGCAGCATTTAGCAGACAGATTTCGTCCATGCAACGCTGCATAACACATTTGTGTCTCTGTATCCCAGCTAAAAAAACATGTTATAAGAGCGTTTTGTTAATGTTCTTATTGTTGTCATTTTGCTTTATCATTTCGCAAACATGTTACTTTTTAATGTTTTCTGAAAAATGTTAGATTAACATCCAACTAAAACATTTCAGAAAAAAACATTCCATGAACAATATATAAATAATGTTTTTGTGTTAACGTTTTGAGAACATTATAAAGACAAAAACTAGTAAACACTATTGTGGAGTTTTTGAGCAAATGGGAACAAACAAAAAAGATATATTTAATGCAGTCTCTAATTTACCACCATATAAGTGTACCCAACTATGACAACTTCCACTTCAGAGAAACCAGGAAATGTGAAAAGGGTCTATTAATGTTACTGGAAGAACATATGTTCATAACCTTGAGAGAACCTACATGTATAGCCAAAGTTCTGAAAATTTTCCCTGTTAAACACAAATTTACGCTGTTTCAAATGCAACTGGCGGCATTACGCATCTCAGTTGTTGTTTGTAGTGAAGACTGTAAAAATGTTGCAGTGTTCTCTCAAATAATAGTAAACATAATTCCATTGACCTAAACATTATACAAAATGCCCCAGCATCACAATAGGTGACATAGATCCCCTGGTGCAGGCAATGGGACAGGAGTCTAATCTTATGTTACGGCAGGCAGAATCTGAACCAGCCTTCATGTTTCTTTGTAAAGATATCATGGCGTCAGGTTCTGAGGCTCAAATCATTTGGCTCCACCCCAGCAAGTGTGGTTGACAGACTGAACTGCCAGATAAGAACTGAACAATCATTTATTTAGTGCAGCTACCTGAATAAGAGCATGAGAAATGTGTTATACTCTCTCCTGGAACACCTAGGTCTTACTGTCCTCTCTGAGAATGTGAAAATGATTTATAGAGGAAAAAATTGCCAGTTATCACAGTTGGGTATCGAACCTACAGTTTGTTTGTTTGTTCATCCTGATTGTTTAATCATTGTTATCTTTTATGAAGCAAGGAAAATAAAATGCCTCCATAAAGGCATTTCTTTCAGATTTAGTTTGTAAAGAGAAGATACATTGTATGTTTTGATAAGCTGCAAGAATATTTTAGTTAAATAATCTTATATGAAATACAGTATGGTCATTTTTTGGCCAGAAGTATTATACACTATTGTTTGCACACTCCAGGCATTCAGGGCAAGGTGTGCATTAGTAATTTTTGGAATTTTCAGTGTTTCTTTTTGCAGGTTGCATCATTACGCTAGAAGGTGGTGACAAGTGACTTTGAAAGTAAAAAAAAAAAAAAAGAAACACTGATACATAGAGCAAATAAATTATGAGTAAGTCATTGATTCATTCACTCAACCAATATGTTACAATACACTAATTTATTCTGGAATTACACAATTATGAGTGAGTCAGTGATTCATTCACTTAACCGATTTGTTCAAAAACACTGATTAATTCAGAAACTAAACAGATTCTGAGTAAGTCATTGATTCATTTACTCAATCGATTAGTCCAAAATGCTGATTAATTCAGGAATGCAACAAATTCTGGCTGCATCCAAAAACATAAAAATGCTGCCTTCGGAGGATGCGTTCCAAGGTAAGAAGGCATCAAAACATGTCTGAATCCAATATTAGCTTCACTTCCTGTTTCATGAGATACCTTCATCTTATTGATTTTTGAAGGCAGCATAGATGTATCCTTTGCTGCCTTTGATATCCCACAATCCTATGTGTTCCATTCTGTGACAGTTGAGCTAGAAAAAGAAAGATGGCCTCTGAAAGTTGCAGATGCTGGTCAGTTTGTGTGATGTAAGTTTTTGACCAACATTTTCTACTTTTGATGTCATTTCAAGTGAGAAATTATTACTGTAGTAATTAAATATTTGTTTAGTTCTCACCAAAGCTTGCTCTATTTTGCTGTAGATCATTAAACTGTTACACTGCCTCAGAAGTCTGTCCGAAATCAGTTGTGTGAGGTACCTTCATGCACAAACGCTGCCTAAGTTTTCGGATGCAGCCACTGAATAAGTAATTGATTCATTCAACTGATTCGTTGAAATACACTGATTAATTCAAGAACAAAACAAATTATGATCATAATTGATTTGTTTACTCAACCGATTCGTTAAAGGGGACCTATTATGCCCCATTTTACAAGATGTAAAATAAGTCTCTGATGTCCCCAGAATGTGTATGTGAAGTTTTAGCTCAAAATACCCCACAGTTAATTTTTTATAGCATGTTAAAATTGCCACTTTTTGGGGTTGAGCAAAAACGCGCCGTTTCAGTGTGTGCCCTTTAAATGCAAATGAGCTGCTGCGCTCGGCCTAAGAGGGCGGAGCTTCACGAGCTGATTCTCTGGTGTCAGGATTCAGTCCGGATGCACTATAATGTCAGAAACAGTGAATATATGCTGCATGAAGATAGAACAGGTCTAGTTTAGTTCAATTACGGTTATAACTTATATTGTCTTCTTGTTTTTATCCACTATATTAGTACAAGCCTGTTCAACTTTACGGATTCGTTTTATGATGTTTATTGTACTTCACACAAAAGATGAAGCATCTGTTTTCACTCTAGACAATCACTGTAAGAGCTTAATAAAACAGTGCAAGTGTGCATTAAAATATTATCCATAAACTCTCTCTCTCTCT
Organism: Hypophthalmichthys molitrix; assembly: GCA_037950675.1. Lineage (NCBI taxonomy): Eukaryota > Metazoa > Chordata > Actinopteri > Cypriniformes > Xenocyprididae > Hypophthalmichthys > Hypophthalmichthys molitrix. Next base: position 25,546,600 of record CM075496.1, on the reverse strand, counting down.
CCCTTGCATTATCATCAACATACACAGCGAAGTACACAGAAACACTCGTTACATCTAACAGTAAAGAAATATATAAAGACCTTATGCCTTTTCGGGTGGTGCTTAATAAACTGGTACACTTTATATCTGTAAATCAGCTACGATGAACTGTAATAAAGTGCTCTCACCTTTATTACTGCCGTATCCAGTATCACTCTGGAGGCTGTAAGCTGGATCACGAACAGTTTACTGATCTATCCTTGAGTAACACATTTTTAGCACAACCTCTGTTTTGTATTGTCCCTTTGTATTGACATTCATTCAAAAAGCAGTCTGGTGTGAAATGATTCGCGCAGACATAACGAATTTTGGTTAGAGTTGAGGGAGAATTTTCTTCGAAAACAAAATTAATCCACCTCGTTTTCAGCAGCTCAGATTTAGGGACTAAATGGAGAGAGCTATGTGGATTAATCCATCCAGCTACAGAACACCTAAAACACTTGGAAGACATTCTCGTCAGTTCAGCAATGGTGGACTGTGAATTGGCTGTGAACTCGCTCAGGGTGGTTTTATGTTAAAACGACAGTGTCTGTCAACATTTGTGGGCGGGGCCTGTGGCTAATGTGACGTCACATTGCCAGGGATCTGGAAACGGCTTGTTCTGAGACACTGCTTATGATTTATAGGGATTAAAAAAAAGAGAAGTTGAGAATACATTGATTCATTCAGGAACAAAATAAGTTATGATTGATTGTATCATTCACTCAGTCAATTCGTTCAACTATTAATTCATTCAAGAACGAAACAAGTTATGTTTGAGTCACTGATTAATTCATTTAATCGATTCATTCAAATACACTGATTCATTCCGGAATGCCACTATAGTCAGTTGCTCGGAGATGCTCAGTTTTTGATTCTGAATCAGCTATTTTCATCTGCAAAAACAAACAAAGTAACTGCCAATATTGTGTCTACAATGTAACTTATCGAACAGTTGTATGAAAGCAAAATCACACATATGCTGCTGGTCTGAAAATCAGCATGGCTGTGATTCATAAGTAATTTGCAGGTAATTTGGAACAACATTCATCTCGCTTGTGTGATATTATATAGCCTATATCCAGTGTACCATCCACACTGATTACACATTAATTGTTAACAGTCTGTTTGCTGGGAGAATCATTATACTTTGTTGCAGTGGGCAGTCTCAGAGGATTGTGCCCACTCTCAATATTATATTCCCATTTTCTATTTGACATTTTTTAGTTAAATCTAATTTAGATGGCACTGTTTGTCCTTTTGGGGAAGACACATTCGTTGCTTATGGAGGTAAATAGTTTAACAATCAATAGGCAGGTCAATGAAGTACGAAAATAAGTGCAGTGAAGACCGGAATAGAAATATTGATTTCATTGCATAGAGCTAAGGCATGCTCAACAGTTACATAGTGTGTCATGAAGTCAATTATGAGGCTCTTTTGGTGGGGTGTGGGGCAAGGTGACATTATCAATATCCTTCAGCATATTTCTCATCCAGTAAAATCACCTTCCTGTTGTTCTCTAACCCATGTTGTTTCATTTCTCAGTGAAATGATACGAAAACTTTCTCTTTTAATCTAAAAACAACAATAAACATCCAAACAACAATAAATGATTATTAAGGATCGTTTATCCTTAAGGGAAAGCACAAAATTCGAATTGCTAAGTAACAGTTTGATAGACAAGCCTGCATGATTTAGTAATTGCTTTGAGACAAAGAACTCTCCCCAAATAAAACTTGAACTAAAATTGAGTGACTCTCTCAGGAAATTTCAATAGTTGCAGAATGAAAGGTGATTAACTACTAGTTAGAGGTCTACACAATCTGATTTTAAGGCTTAAATTAGTTCTGGGCTGTGATAATACAAAAACTAAGCTTTAGTGACGTAGGTGTAATGGTCAGGTGGGACAAAATTTGTGATCATGGATTCTTCATAAAATATGGAAATATCCAAAAAGACAATTGCTTCTGTCTTCTCTGACTTCTGAACAAGTTCATAATGATGTACAGGGACACCAGAATCTCATGAATCCCTTAACCACTGCCTCTGTATTTTTTCCCCTCACTCCTACACAGTGGACGTCCAGCGTAACACCAGCTCACTCACACAACTGCAATAGAGATCCACCTGCAGCTTAACTTCAGCAAAATTACCTGAAGATATTGGATTTTTGTCCATCTCACACAATGGACAGTGAGATCATACAGGGGAAGAATGAAAAGGTAGAGAAGTTCTTTGTGTAAAATGTCCAATCCAAACAATAAATAGGACAACCCACAAGGCCATTTAAAAAAAACAAATGTTTTCTTTATGTGAGTTGCTTTAAAGACAATGTCAAAGCGTCTATGAACTTAGAGTTCTGTGTATAATGGAGTGTGGGGAGGGTTGTATTGTAGCTTGTGAAGGAATATAATAAATACGTGACCTGAATGGGTCAGTGTTCTTTTGGTATTCTACAGGGAGGCTTGACATTTTCTTTGTGACTCTACGATAAAGTTGGTTTCAGAATAAAATTTACTCTGCAAAACGGGTTGGACCATATCAGCACTTAACAAATGTGCTGAGACTGAGAATGCAGGTGCCAGATGAAAAAATATATATATCTAGGACATAACCTATACTCAACCCCTGCTCATGGCCTATTATATTTTGGACACTGCTGATAAGAGGAACAAATACAAAGTTCTGGCATGAAACTCTAATGGGCAGGCTAATAGGTCCTTTAACTCAAGCTGCTCAATTACATCATTATCTATAGGACACAGATGATTGTATTAGTAGCCAATGAGCTTGCGTGCTCAGTCTTTAAATACATGAGTTAGCATTTGCCTTAGCAGTGTGCTTCAGAAACCCTCCACCTTCCCCAGCTCCACCTGTATAGATCTTCTACGGGTAATCAACTAAGTCCAGCAAAATCCCATCTTTTATTTGTAGCTTTTGACAAGGTTTTTAGATATTTTACTCATGAAGAGATGAAGCTCAGTGACGTCACAAACTTCAGCTGCAGTCCTTTGTAAGGCTGGAATTCTCTCTCGAGCTCAGCGTGTGTGTCTCTAACTGCAGGACGGAAAATGTAAGACTCAATACCGACGGTCGAGCAAGTTTCTTCATGAAGTTTCCTTCGGCATACGCGAAACGCAATTCTCGCGAAGGATTTTACGTGTCTGCTGCTTTCGTTATGCCGCGGAGCAGCATCCGGTCTCCGGCACGGCCTGGCACCCGGTTTATTCATGCTCTCTCTGGGACGAGGAGCTAGAGCGCGCTTGGATTGGGTATAACGGCGCTGATGACCCCCAGGGAGAGACGTGAAGCCAGTTCTATTACTTGGACCCTGGGGTCCAAGAGGGTCCCTACCTCAATTGGAGTGTTGTCGGGTTGGGGGTGTGACACAGGCACATTATAAATTGTGCATGAAATTTCCTCTACATTATGCAATAAACAAGTGACAAAGTAATGCAAAGTGCCATGTATCTTTTCAAATATAATTTGTGTCTCTAAGTGTATTTAAATATTATGATATGGATTAAAAGAGAAAAATGATTTTATTTATATTTATGATTTTTTTTTTCTCGCATTAATAAGTTGACTTACGTTGACGTTGAACTACATAAGTACATTCCCACATTCAAAGGCCTGGTTTAGCGTGAGAGAAAATTATGTTGTCTACAATATATTTTTTAAATTTATGATTTATTTAAATATAACAATTCAATAAAACAGAACAGTCCATTTGCTAAAACTGTGTTCTGTTCTGTTTTTGCAGCGTATTACACAAATGAGATGAGACTATAGGCATCTTCCTGCACCCAATGCTGTGCACAAGATTATACAATTATGCAGTATGCACGTTTAATTGTTATTATTATTATTATTATACATTTATATTATTATACAATTTATACATTAGGCATATTTAGCCTACATTCTTTTAAAAATCACTAAAGCATTTTTCTCTTCATTTTCCCTTAGTATACATAAAAACAATTTAATCTACAATAAGTGTTTGCTTTTTACTACATGGGAGGGCAGTTCCTGAATGAGATTGTCTTAACTCAAATTAATAAACTGGCAGAATGTTCTTTGGATGAACTTGCAAAGCGTTGTTCACAGAACTCGTATTTAAAAAAAAAAAAAAAAAAGTTTAAAAAGTTTATAAAAAAATCTTGGGTTAGGTTGACTACATGAATTAAACGTATTTGTGCTGAATTTTCATGGATTTTTGCTGAACTAATACAACAAAACCAGTAATTTGCACTTTTTTCAAGTTGGGTTTTCTTTTACAGTGTAGCTTACCACAGAGGAGCATAATAACCTTTAAAACCTGAGTGCTATTCAAATAAGCAACCCCTAGAAGATATTTTTAGTGCCTAACTGCAAAACCCTTCGCATCAATAATTTCCAAATCCTTATTCACCATTTGGACCAGTACCAAGGACATGAGATTGTCCTTCTTGACTTCCACACAAAGCTTTAGGAGCAACAACAGATCGAATCAGCGGGTTTCAAACAGGCCGTTTTGGGCTGTCCATGGGTTATGATATGATAAACTGCTGAGAAGGCCTTCAGGTCTATCCAATTAAGAGGGGAAACAGAATCCTGACTTCAAGGACCAGAAGCAATTACAAATTCTGACAGTAGCCTATTTATTATTTGATCCATATCCATTCCCCTCATGCTAAGCTGCTTTATCATATGTGATATATTTTATATATTTATCTATCTTTCTGTCATAAGTTTGGAATTCATGTTGCTGTCACAGGTTTGGTGGGTTTTGTTTCATGTTTTAGGCATCTTTGGTTTTGTTTATTTCATGTCTGTTAGTGTCCTTGTTCCTGGTATGTTTTTGGTTTTTTTGCCCTAATTCATATTTGCATTTAGTCTTAGTGAGTAGTTCTTCCTCATGCTTTCTTGTTCCTGGATTCCTTTAGTTTTAAGTAAAGGCTGCATTTCAGTTTGAAATCTGAGGGCTCATATACAGCTTGATTTTAAGTTTCTTGTCAAGTTCATTTACCACACACACACAGGTTTGTTTTGCTATCAAAGTGAGGACATTCCATAGATGTAATGGTTTTTATACTGTACAAACTGTACATTCTATCCCCCTACACTACCCCTAAACTACCCCATCACAGAAAACATTCTGCATTTTTACATTTTTTATAAAACATTGTTTAGTATGTTTTTAAAGCTATTTTAAATATCTCATGAAATGTCCTCATATTTCATGTTTACGTCGTAATACCAGTGTAATACCCATGCCATTATACAAATTTGTGTCCTCATAAATCACAAAAACATGCGCGCACACACACACACACACGCGCCACACGCATACACACACACACGTGCATATATATATAATTTTATATTATTTTGTAAAAAAAAAATTGCTAAAGGTTTTTAATGTATTCTATGAGCGCATGTCTTGTAACTCCTTTCTCTAATGCTTCAGTGTTTATAGGAAGCATCTCTGTGTCCTAAAGAGGACATTATCTGTTTTCTTTTGCAATTCTTATGCTTTGCACAATAATAATGATATGCATATTCACAATATTGGCACAAATACGGATGAGAAAGTTTGAATCTGAATCTGCATCTGTTGACAATATCTTTGCCGAGAATAACCTTTTTGTTTTTCATTATAAATAGTCTGATGTATAAAGATGCAGATCTTCTAAACCCCCTCCACAGGGATAATAATGGCATGTTTCTTTCAAAATACACCAGGCAAAACAAAAAGAGACAAACCTCACAAAGGAGCCAGTGCCAGACAGTATATCTTCTGAATCACCTAGCTTCAAAGTCTATTTAAACACACATAAAACTGATCAAAGAGATCATACTCCATGGAAACTTCTTTTTTGCATTCTTCTAATGTGCTGACATTCAGGGCTGTATAGAGGCGTATTTGAATATCGCTGTAGAGCCACATATGGAATAGAGGGGGGCAAGTGATACCCAGAGAACAGAGGGTATAAACAAATAAAGTCATAACCACATGAGTGACATTTAAGCCGGTCAGTATTGCTGAGATTCTCAATCTCTCGCTGTATCTCGATATGACAGTGCTTCTCACCATCTCTGCGGGAAATTTTATATTCAATTACATTCTGCATGTTTGAAAACCTTCCAGTAAATGTCAAAAAGTAAATAAGGTAGGAAGCCATGCACCATGATTCCCTTGAAGATGGAGATTTGGAGTCACATGTGCTTTGAAACGAATATTGAGGCTTATGCTCTCAGCTCGCTTCCAGGTCACTGGAACATTGAGAATCAGTACAGACCGGCCCCACTGCCTCACCTTGAGCCTGAGCCTTTGTGGACACATCTGACTTTCATAGAGGTTAAAAACATCTACCATGTTTAGCCTACTAACACTAATTCTAAGTACAGTGTTTCAGTTTACATATGGGAAGCTATAGAGTTAGTTTTCATGTTCTAGAATATTTCTTAAGATGAGTTTATTTCTGAAACCCATTTTCTGTATAGAGTACATTAAAGTCTTGGGCTGTTCAGCATTTCCACAAAAGGCTGTTGAACATTTCCACCATTATAGCCCACGAAAAAAATTACAAAAGGTCCACGTGCTCTAAGAAAACAGTCACTCATATGTATTTCATATCAAGGCTACAGCATAGCCTACTATTTTTCATAGAAAATCATAGTATACTACGATAAACCATACCATAAAATTTTCAAAACATGGTTTGAATATATATATATATAACAAATGCCTTGAAACACAATCACCGTGCACGCCCATCAGTTAGCCTACGGGTTTGTGTAGTTTCTACCTGGCCTGACTGTCAGGACGAACAGGAAGTAGGAGATTACAGGTTACCGGATTCAATGTTTTAATTTCACAGCCAAAATGCACACGGGGAAAATGGTGCAGAGCACTGTTAAATATAAAGTACTTGCGAGCGATGTGCAAGATGAAAACGACAACGATTGTACCGAAGACGAAGGCGAAGAAGAAATTACGATAGATTTCCATTCGTAAGTGACAAAATGAAAGTAAAATTTGCTGTCTGTTGTGCACGTTCATTCCAAAGTATCTGCTTTAATGTGAATTGCATTTTCTCTTATGTCGTGGCTGCTTTTACTGATGTTAGAGCGACAACAGGTGCTCTACCTGCTAAAGACGCGACGCGACAAACTACAAAGCAGAACACCTGCTCCAGTGACTGTAATTGGATCTTTCTAGTTTTGCTGCGTCGCGTCGCGGCGCTAGCAGTGTAGAAGAGGTGTTCCAGTGTAAATATTCTCAATATTATGTCGTATAAAGATATTCCTGCCAGTTAAGAGTTGTAATTAATTTCCTTCAATGATTAATTTAACAAGAATCATCTAACATTCAAGAATTCTTTTTTTATATATAGGTATCTTTTCCAATCATGCCAACTCAATCATGTGTTAAACTCAATTTAAAAACAACAACAACAACAACAAAAAGGTTTTCAGTCAAATCAGTACACAAAATGGCCTGAAAGATTCTTTAGCAAGGATTTTTTTTTTTTTTTTTGGTCAAAAAGCTGTTAAATATGATAAACATTATAAAAGTAGCCCATATGAATCGCATACTAGGTAGCCTATATCTGAAGTTATACAAAAACTTCATGTGACAAATAGACTGGAACTACTAAAATTTAACCTATTGAAGCCTGAAATTTTCAATTTGCATCCGCATTCAAATGGCAGCAAAAGCCACTGGTTCTAGTTTGCGTCTGAACACAGGTGCACTGGTTCAAATATATACAACAAGAGCATGAGTGAATAATGACAGAATTTTCATTTTCATGTGAACTATTCAGTGTCCAACTGTGCATTGTATTCCAGCTATCAGCCAGCAGATCAGAGTGATGGGCCATCCACTGACATACTCAGACTAAATCTACTTTATATTTGTGCTTTATGATTACTGTCCCTCCAGACTCCACATTCTTATTGTTCTTACACTCTACAGGCCCTTCATCAATCAGCAAAGACAGAGAAGGAAAAGAGACACCTGTATCAGGGTCATGGTGGCTGTGATTCTTCTGGGAATTGTTTTTGGATTTATGGTGTATGAATGGAATGGCTATTGGTCTGGAGTTGAAGAGCGTCAGGACCTGTCACATCATCCGGAGCCTAACGGGACACACAAGGGCTCAGAGGATGAAGACCATGATGACCACGATCATCATGATCACCACGATCACCATGATCAGCATGGAGAAGATGATGATCACGACAAGGACCATGACCACGACCACAAAGATGAACATAATCATAATAATGGTGGTCACACTCATAAGCACAGTCAACCACTGTACCACAATGCTGCTATCATCACAGACTCAGGCATGTCTCCTTTCATTGACACTTACAATGAAAATGTGTATTATGACAGAAAATCCATAAATATGTATCAAAACATATCTTGATGTATTCAGTGTGACTTTTTTTGTTTATAGCAATCTGCTCCGGTATTGGTAAGGAGCTTCTTGAGGAGCAAGGGAATCTGGTAGATGCAGGGATTGCTGCTTTACTCTGCCTAGGAGTTGTGCATCCACACATTGCTGGATTAGGTCAGTATTGTATACTTTTTTTTTATCACTTCACTTTTCTTCACAAATAATATATTTCAGGGGCACAGTCTTGGTTAGTCACAACAAAAAGTCAAATTCTCAGTGTTGTAGTCAAGACTATGGAGTCTGACCCTGCTGTAAAAACAAGCATATGCTGGTTAGGTATGTTTTGAAGCATGGCAGCTGGTTTGAGCCGGTCCTTAGCTGGTTTAAGCTGGTCAAGTGCTGGTCCTAAGCTGGTCCTTAGCAACTAGCTCCAGCTCAAGACCAGCTTAAACAGCTAATGATCAACTGAGGACCAGCATAAACCAGCTCAAACCAGCTGCCATGCTTCAAAACATACCTAATCAGCATATGCTATTTTTTTCAACAGGGGAGTTAAGACAAAGACCAAAAAAGAGTTGAATCTGAGTCAAAAATGAGTCTGCATGCTTCTAAGTCCATGACAAGACCAAGACCATGAAAATATGGACTCAAACACAATCCTCTTTTGGTCTTGGACCTCAAATGAGCTGCTCTCGACTACAGCACTGCCAATGCTATTAACATTCATCATTTATTTTGAGATGCATGACTGATTTTTAGCTCTTTTCGAAGACTGATGTAATTTCCTGAAATCTGCAGTTTTAATGTTTATCTACCAGTATTCAGTGTAATTCTCTGAAACTACCATGAGCAAGTTTTGTTGAAGTGTTCTGCATTTCAAATGATTTAAACACATAGTTTTAAAGATGGTTTCTTTAGATGTAAAATAATGTTTATGAAAGGTTATTGTAGAAATTAAGCGTGGAATAAAAAAAAAAATCCCTCCTACATGAATATTTGAACAGTTTAGACTCTCAAATGCATACTGTTGTTAATGTCTATAACTAATTACTGCTGCATTTGCCTTTCACAAGGTTACTAAAAGCATAAACAGTTTTTTGAGGCTGTTGAATGATTCATTTATGCTTCCCTTTTCTTCAAGGTGGAGTGTTTTCTGCAGTTTTGTACAAAGACGATACAAAATCATTCAAAGCAATACATGACACCTCTCAGCAGCTGCCTACATACAGAGCTCCCTCATTATTGCAGGGCCTTCAACTGCTGCACTCCAACTACGGGCATTTAGAATGGAGTCGGCTTTTCGAGGGCGCCACCAAACTCGCTAAAGACGGCTTCCGTATCGATGGAATCCTCTCCAGGGCTTTAGAAACCAACAAGGACAAAATACTCCAATCAGGACTGTCCGGTCTGTTCTGTGATACGGACGGGCGTGTGAAATCAGAGGGTGAGCGTGTTGCCAACGGGAATCTATCAGAACTTTTGCTGAGCGTCAGCCTAAATGGCTCCCATTTCCCAGAAAATCTGGCCGTAAAATTGGCTCAAGACATCTCTGAAGCTGAGAGGCCAGCTTTCCTTGCTGCCGTTCAGGCCGGCAGTGGAGAAATCAATGAGCCCCTTATCGTGGAAAAGGAGAAATACACAATTCTTTCAGCTCCCTTACAGCACACAGGTGGAATGGTATCCAATATATTAGATAGAGTTAGAGAGCAAAACCTCACTTTTCCGTGCCACGGAGATCTCGGTAATGCCTCTGCCTCTTATAAAGCTCTCTTAAATTTGGTGAATGAATTCCTCAACACAAGTCAGAGAGAGATATTCACATTAAATACCACAAGCAGTCATGTAGGAGTCCTTGATAGTCACGGCAATTTCATAGTAATCTCCACCTCGCTCAACAGCACATGGGGATCCGGGCAGTACTTACCAAGTAGCGGAGTCATTCTCAATGACTTTACATCAGACATCACTCAGGTGCCTTATTTTAGTTTTCCTCTAGTGCTCAACATATATGACAATGAAGAGGATCAAGACAAAGAGACGGTGCTTGTTGCTGTGACCGGAGGGCTTTCTGCTCTGATTCATTCTGTGGTTATGCTGAGAAACCTGGTTGACGTTGGACTGTCTGTTAATGACACTGTGAGCAGTCCTCTGCTGTATATAGAGCAGACGGGTCCCGAGTCTCTGTCTGGCTGTATGTCTGACGTCACAAACAACACTGTTGTCTTCCGTACGCTTTCAGAGAAAGACGGGTGGGTAAAGGAGGTGGGGGAATGTTCAGATGGCTTCCTGTCCATGCATCTGCAGCTGAAATCAGAACATGTAGGAGTCTATGGAGCCACTAAGGTTTATGCTGATGGATACTAAGGCAAAAAAAAAAAGATCTGGACAGTAATGACATATTTTGCAAAAATGATACGTTATGCACTTTAAGAGCATTGCACTCGTACTCCCCATGACTTATGTCCAGCCTCACATTACTGGGAATGTTATATCCTATATGTAAATATTTGTTGTTTTAGGAGACAGACTTTCAGTGATTCTTTCTTTTTTAAATGTAATAGCTCCCCTGTTATATTCTAAATGTTCTCTCCTTTCAGCGTTTTTTTTTTTTTTTAAATGCCTTCCTAAGATGTCTTCAAATTGATTTTTTTTGTTGTTGTTTTATTTAATCCTGTGAATCATGCAGTGGCTATGCAGTGCGCACAAACCCTAACAGGTGAATCGATTTGATGAACCTAAGACTGCTGCTTCTTTGTAACGTTGTTTTGATAAAGGTCATTTACAGACAAACACTTACAGATGTTTTTATTAAGTTTTATACACTTTTTTTCAATTTTTGACTATATGTGAATGTGAAGGTTATTTGCTTCTGGAGTTGCTGATGGAAGAATGGTGTTTGTTCAGATGAATTAATGTGAGATGTTTATGATTTGTTGGAGAAAAAGCTGCATATTTGAGTTCTATTACTAAACTGGGTTGCTTTTAGTTCTTTTGCTGTTTGGAAAAACAATAACATGAGTACTATTTAACGAGATAGTGATTTTGTATGAATTTGTACCGTGTGATTGCTATGGAAATTTTTAGCTTGAAGGTTTTTTCATCAACTTAACTGCCAGTGGGGTGTAAGCAGATCATACAAACATGTATGAATATGATTGTACAAATTCAAATGAATTAGACACCAATTCGCCAAAACATAAAATAGTTATGAATTACCATGAGAGTCTGTTGCTTTTGATAGATTGCTAGAGTTGCTAGAGTTTTGTACAGAGTAGTTTTTGTGCCAGTGCAAAAAAATCTCAATGCTGCTGAAGCAGATTTTTGTAAAAAAAAATGTGGTGGTCTATCTTAATTGTGCTGATAGGCTGCACTGTCAGTTTTCATTTTAGTTCTTTGCCTGTTCCCCTCATCATCTTGGTTATGAACAAATTATATAGAAGTATACATTTTTGTTTCAGAATCTGTCATTATTGCTTAAAGCTGAAGTGTATATTTTTTTTATATATATTAAAATACGTTTTCCTAGACCAACCTTTTATGCAGACAACTGAAGACAAGTTGATCCCTTCCCAAAAAGTTGCTGCTTTTAAACTCTTTGTTTGAGCATCTAAACGAGCCCAACAACAGCAACACTGGCTCAACCAATGGCATGAGATTGGGGCGGGATCATCAGTTTATTCAACCAATACCAGATAAGGAGTGTTTTCAGGAAACCAATTAGAAAACAATCGTTATTTTTGCCATTCTGTTTGATGACAGTAGGGGAAATACAGACATCAGATTTAAAATATGACACAAAACATGACAGAAACTGTGTGTTTTTATGATTTGTCTATATGCATATAAAATGCACTGATGCCACAGAGCAAGACTTGAGTAACAATGCTTGTCTAATAAAATGTAAATTATGAATAAAAACACTAATGATTTAAGAAACATGGAACATTGTATGCATTTCACTGGTGAACTGTTTAAACTGTCTTTGTTCTGTATATTAAAGCATAATGCTGCTTTCCAGTTTTTCTGGAATGTTAGTAATGTTTCCTGTTCAGCCACTATACTTCATGTGTCAGATTGGGTTTCATGCTTTGGACTGTTATAATTCATGTGCTGTCACTCTGCTCTCAGTGGCTGCAAACACATGCATATCTTAATTAAAACATGTTACGCCGCTCCTCCCATTTGTGACGCTGCGCCTAGGCTGCTGTCAGTTTGGACTCCTGCTGAGCCACTTCCTTTTTAATACAGATATCCAGACATTTACTGAAAGTGCATGAATTAGATCAGGATTTTAATACCATGTCCTAATTACACTGCAAATTGAGGCACAGTTAAAGGACATTTTGTGAATTGAAAATGATTTTAAATGAGTGAAATAAATGGCTTTCATTAGCTTGGAAGCCTACCTCGTTTACCTATTCGCCATCTAGAAACCGCAGCCAATCTCACCGTGTCCCCAATCTCAGCGTGACATCTCTCATCCATTCCCATTTTGACTAGGAAAATTGCAAAAGATTGCTCCGACTCATGACAGAGCCTTAGCGAATGTGTTGTGCGAGGAGAAATGAGCATAGTGCCCATTTACAAAAAGCTGCATATCAACACAAAGTGCTAGATCACAGAAAATCTGGTTTAGGGAGGGCTTGATTTGTCTGTGGGGACATGGTCCACTAAATAAAAAAATCTATATATTGATTATTATTGTAAAATAACTTATAATCAATTCTGTACACTACAGTTCAAAAGTTTGGGGTCAGTAAGATTTATTCTTTTAATGAAATGAATATATATTTATTCAGCAAGTACACACTGTATACACATGTACAACAAAGACTTAACATTGTTTCAACTAATTTCTATTTCAAATAAATGCTGTTCTTTTGAATTTTCTATTCATCAGATGATAAAATGTATTAAAAACAACCGTTTTCAACATTTATAATAAGAAATAGTTCTTGAGCACCAAATCATCATATTACAATGATTTCTAAAGGATCATGTGACACTGAAGACTGGAGTAATGATGCTGAAAATTCAGCTTTGATCACAGAAATAAATTACATTTTAAAATATATTAAAATAGATCATTTATTTTCATTTGTAATAACATTTCACAATATTACTGTTTTTAATGTATTTTTGATCAAATAAACACAGCCTTGGAAAGAATAAGAGTTGTCTTTTAAAAACATTAAAAAATCTTACTAAACCCAAACTTATGATTGGTGGTGTAAATGCCCAAAACATTTACAGCTGGTAGTCACCCATAATGCCTGTTACCGCCACCACAAGACCACGTCTTTAAATTCAACCCCGTCACTCCTGACACCCGTTTGCGAAATCATCACCAGGTGGCGCAAAGGGACAGTTTGCAACATTGCTTGGCAAGGCTGGAATAGTGACACTTATACAATATGACTCGTCCATAGACATCAATTTAACCGACACTTTCAAGGTCCAGAAAGGTACTAAAGACAACATTAAAACGGTCCATGTGACTGCAGTGCTTCAATCTTAATTTTATGAAGCGACGAGAATACTTTTTGTGCGCAAACACAAAACAAAAATAACGACTTTATTCAATTATACTTTATTGTTAATTATTTTGATGTCTTTGGACGAGCATATACCTCTCGGATTTCATCAAAAATATCTTAATTTGTGTTCCGAAGATGAACGAAGGTCTTACGGGTGTGGAACGACATGAGGGTGAGTAATGACACAATTTTCAGTTTTTTTTTCAATCATATAACATTGTTTCTGTGCAATTAAAAGTCATGCCAATATTAAGACAATGATAACAAGGATTTAATTTCAGGCAGAGTCACTGGATGTCTTATAACTAAAAAATGTTCAGCTTGGAGTACGAAGATACTCATTACTAGCAGCATGAGACATCATTCATCCCTAGTCAAAGGTTAAGGTAAGATATATTGTATCATTGTGTGATGTCAAGACTGAAAAACAGTCCTGAAGCTCAGTGTAGTTTAAGATTGAAACTGATATTGATGTGTGATATGAGAGCACATAAGCAGGGCAGTTTAAGACATACAGTACTGATAGAGCTAGTACAGTGATTACATTGATGCAGATGGGCATATCCAGGCCAAAAGTAACTGTTCTCATAAGCATCATCATGGCAACTGACATACAGAGGATGATGTCATGATCTGAAGTTGTTAGGAAATGATTTATTTGAAAAATGGATTTTTTTGTATCCCAGAGGCCTGCTTGTGGTTTCTCATCTCTCCAGTATATTGGGGTATGATGACAATCTCTGCACATCCATTAGACATTAAATTATGATGTGTCATTTTCAAGAAGTAACACATTACCCTTGCACAGGGATAAATAAGAATCTGATTTGATACCGAAAAAATAAAACGTTTATTTGTTTATCATTTGCTTTTGCTTTAAAATGTCTCCCTCTGATCCTCACTAGGTAAATACAACAGGAAATATGAGGTTATTTATCTGAGGTTTCGTATTAAAACCTGGTCTTGGCAATGGATACTTTCCTAAACCCTCTATAAATCGACAATCAGTTATGCTGCAAAGGCAATACAATGCAATCCAAAGTACAATCAAACATTCCACTGAAAACAACTATACTATACATGTACACATTGTGACTGGATCATAACTATACTTATATTTAAAAAATGTACAGTATCACATTTTTGTGTCTCAGTGCAAAAGATGTTTAGAAAGAAAACTAAAAAAGCAGTGCCCTTTGATACATCCACAAAATTTTCTTCCTTTGCATCCTCTAAACACAATAAAACATTTGGTCATTTGAGTGCCAGAAAACAATGAATAAATTACATGACACATTTTTAAAATTTTACAGTCACTGTCAAGTAGCAGCAGCAAAATCAGCTCAGACGTTTTAAATAATGCACTAATAACAGTGCATCGCTGTACTGACACAAACCATTCCCAGATACTAACAATGCAAACAATATTAACGATAATAGTAATCCAAATAACGATGACAAAAAACTTGTACGTATATATGCGCGTTTCGGTGTTTCGGTCAAAAGTTATTTACAGTGCATCAGTAAGTTCTCTGGCTTTGTTTTCCGTGTTTTTATATTCCAAAGGAAGGAGAGGAAAGGCAAATAAAAGTCCACGTCACTAAACTCCTTCAAACATCATCAGCTGGTGCATATGCTGTTGATGGTAATGATCGCTGGGTCCACCAGTCCCATCTCCTCATGTTCGTTCACACAGAGCTGGTAGCCGCAGCCTCGCCGCCGCTTCAGGGGAGTGACTTTCACGTCTGGTTTGGCACGTGGCGGCAGAAGGAAGCCGACGCTCCCGGCGATGAGCATGTGCCAGATGCTGTGGATGTAGAAGTAATTCTCCTCCGTCTCCACGAAGGCATATAAGGCCACCGCTGATGTGGCAATGGTGGTACCGGGGAACAGGAAAAAGACCCAGCGCTTCCAGGTCGGTGGGTAACAGCGGCGCCGGCGGATGGTGCGCACAGTCTGAAGAACACAAAGCAGGAGACACATTGCATCATGAATAAATCAGCATGGTCTAAAACGCAATGAACAATGAGAAAGACACATGAATTAATGAGGCACATGGACCAACAATGCCATCAGGCACCAGAGGTACTCCTATCATCAAGTTCACCAACTGTGGTCGTCTCAAAGACTGAACTTAACCATTTAAGTAACTAGTTGCAGCAGGTGCAACTCAGATGATTAAAGTATTACTGCCTTTTTTAAAACTAATAATAATAATAAAAAAAAAAAAACAATTAAAAGAATAAAATTATAACTTGGATTATACATAAGATTATTATTCTGGGTCAGTTACTGAACATATGTGCTTTTAAAAATCAAAATTATGACAAAAAAAAGTATAAATTATTAGATAAAAAATCATAATTATGAGCTTAAAAGTAGAAATTATGACATAAAAAATATATTTCAACTTATAATTTATAATTTAGTCTTTTTATTTCATAATTATTACTTAGTATCTCAATTTTGACTTTCAATAGTATCTTTCAGTTTCAACTATGTAATAATTTTGACCTTTTATTATGAGATACTAAATGAAGGTCGAAATTATTAAAGTTGAAATTATGAGAAATAAATTATTATGAAGTCACAACTATGACATTATCTCGTAATTTCAACTTTTTGTAATAATTTTGACTTTTTTCTCATAATTTCAATTGACTTTATGTAATTTTTTTTTACCTTTTATTGTGAGATACTAAGTAAAAAATAAGATAAAAAGTCAAAATTATTACAAAGTTGAACCTACAAGAAAAGTCATTATGATGTCATAACTATGACTTCACCTCATAATTTCAACTATGTAATAATTTAGACTTTTCAATCTCATGATTAGGACTATCTCATAATTTTAACTTTTGATGTCATAATTATAATTTACCAAAGCATGTTTTTTTCCCCTATGTGGCAGAAACAGGCTTCCACATTTAGGTCACTTAAAGGGTTAGTTCACCCAAAAATGAAAATTCTGTTATTAATTACTATTAATTACCTCATGTTGTTCCACACCCGTAGACCTTCGTTCATCTTCAGAACACAAATTAAGATATTTTTGATGAAATCCGATGGCTCAGTGAGGCCTCAATTGAGAGCAAAGCCACTGAACCTCTCAAGGTCCATAAAGGTACTCAAAACATATTTAAAACAGTTCATGTGAGTACAGTGGTTCAACTTTAATATAATAAAGTGACGAGAATACGTTTTGTGCGCCAAAAAAACTAAATAACGACTTTTCAACAATATCTAGTGATAGGCGATTTCAAAACACTGCGCCAAAGTCACGTGATTTTAGCAGTTTAGCCGTTTGATAGGAGATCCGAATCACTAATTCGAAACAAAAGATTCGTAAAGCTTAGAAGCAGTGTTTTGAAATCGGCCATCACGAGATATTGTTGAAAAGTCATTATTTAGTTTTTTTTTGGCGCACAAAAAATATTCTCAATGCTTTATAATATTAAGGTTGAACCACTGTAGTCACATGAACTGAATATGTTTTTGAATACCTTTATGGATCTTGAGAGGTTCGGTGGCTTTGCTCTCAATAGAGGCCTCACTGAGCCATCGGATTAAAAAAAAAACCTTAATTTGTGTTCTGAAGATGATCGAAGGTCTTCCTGGTGTGGAACGACATGAGGGTGAGTAATAAATGACAGAACTTTCATTTTTGGGTGAACTAACCCTAAGATTAAGTCAATAAATGTGTTTAATTTCACACTGCTATTAGTATTCACAAGGAATCCTGACCTAATATATAATTTTCATATAATAATCCAAACACAGTTGCAACTGATCTTGACAGCCAGTATGAATTTTCACTGTACTTAAGTGGAGTGACTCAAAAAAGACATACAGTATGACTGTTTTCTCACAGCATTTAAAATGCCCTTTTTACTTTCAATAATTGTGCAACATAATTAAAGACACATTTTTGTTGTGGAAGTTGTATTCAAAATACACTTGGCTCAAAAATCTAAGCTGGGCCTGGCACATGTCCCATTAGATTTAATGCCCATGATGCTTCTTCAGACCAATAAAGATCTGATGTCTTCGAGCCACTGCTATTAGAGTTGAATCCAAATGCACACACTTATAAAGTTGGACATACAATTTACAGACTTCATTGAAATTCAATTCTCCAGCCTGGGGTCCTGATATTTATGAAGACCGTAGAGCAGGCTGTCCTCCCACACTCCGCACCACACACTCTTCACACCGCTCATGCTCCTACTAATGCAATTACATGGTATTAATCTATCAGCTGAGTGCAGAGAAACAGCTTAACAGATGTGTATAACATATGTAAACTAAGTTAAACATATGTAAACTAAGTTATACAGTTAAAACTGAAGAGGCACTTTTGCACAGTTGGCACCAAGCAGCATCTAGTCTGTGTCCATCAGACTTGCTCTACCACCTGTAGTAGTTCTCCAAATCATTATTAACCTTCCTCCTCACAGTGCAGAGAGAAAGAATCGCTGTCCTTTTTTCCCTGTCTGTCATGACATTTCAGTTCCACTAGTTGACAACATGTAGACTAGAAATTTGCCCCAGGTTACAATTTTATAGCCATGGCATGAATTTTAACTGTGAAAAAATGTCCTGTGCAGCTGAGGGAATATACAATGTAAGCTCTAGCACACACTCAACTGAGGTTTAACATATATGACAGTATAGCAAGTTACAGGATTGAAAGCAAGGGGCATAAATGGGCAAGACACTTTAAATCTCATGATTCTACATTGTTACTGCTGTAAAGAATGTGCAGCAGTCAATCAAACACACACACACACACACACACACACACAAGTGACTGCTGACAACTCAATCACATTTGTGCTGAAGATGCGGGTCCTCTGAGACATTGTACATCTCGTAGTCCCTCTGATTACTGATTCAACTCCAGCATTTGTTGGCTTCATGTGCAATTTCAAAACTGAAGTTCTGAAAGTCTGTGAAACTTTTTAATGGCTGAGAAATTTCATTTCTTGTCCTCTGCCACATTACAGTCGCATACTTCAAAAGATCCTTATCTGAAAATGTCCCGGAAAGGCTTCAAAGCTATTATGTGTGTTTTGTCATTTCCATTCAATGGAAAGAACTCTTACTGAATCCTTTCTCATGCCAATTGTGCAAGTTTTGTGCAAGCAGCCTTGATGCTTATTATACATGCGTTTGTTTGTCGAAAATGCATTTTATGGATTTTTCTGATGTGATTCAACCAGTGTTTATGCCAACCCATCCATTTTACTACAGTTTTGTCTTTAAAGACATTAAAGAGAAAGAAACATTCCTCAGATTCCATTATTTTGCTACAACTTACCTATTTTCCACTAAATGATAATATAATTTATTTACCAGAATAAACATATAAACATATACACACACACATAAATAAAAATAAATAAACAAATATAGTATTACTACTACTACTACTAGAAACAATCCCTTAAAGGATTAGTTCACTTTCAAATAAAAATTAGCCAAAGCTTTACTCATCCTCAAGCCATCCTAGGTGTATATGACTTTCTTTTTTCTGATTTCTGATTAACACAATCGGAGAAATATTAATAAATATCCTGACGCATCCAAGCTTTATAATGGCAGTGAACAGGGTTCACAAGTATGAGCTGAAGAAAGTGCATCCATCCACATCCATCCATTATAAACTTACTCCACACATCATATTTAACCCTTAAATGCATACCTCGGGTCTTTATCGACCCGGAACGTCATTCACTACCCTCCTCCTCATTCATTTTTTTAAAGATAGACATCAACCTTCTTAGTATTCCTCAATCAATTCATTATAAACAATATAACAAGAAAAAAAATCATAAAATTATAAAAGAATGCCTTTCTTCCCATTTATTTTTTTGTAAAAACTGTATAGGGTCTCTAACGACCCGAGATGTGTATCAGTGTATGTATATTTTTTTCTGCACAACAATAATTGAAGTGCAATTCACCTTTATTCCACAAGGTGGCAATGTCTGATACACAATGATGAAGTGACAGTTTATTCAAACAGAAAACGAGAGAGTAGGAAGTATCATTAGCAAAACGTGAAATGGCTCAGAGCAAGTACTGAAAGCAATCAAATATTAGTGTCACTGTCACTTGATGGATCTGGTGAAGCTGTCAGCGATCAATATATTGATTTTGAAGATGTTGAAAATGATGTAGTTTTTTGAGATTGCGAATGGGCTCATATTCGCAATCTCAAACATATTCTCAAAGCTATAATTTGCTGAATGTACTGGGAAATGAGCTCTGACAAGGACAGTGATGATGACATAAAACATCTGCTCAAACTGAGCCCTTCCAAGCTCCAAAAGGTAACAAAATATGCTTTATTTTATTCTTCTGTAATTGTTACTCTAATATCAGAGGAGTTTTATATTATCGCGACAGGTAGAGATCCATCCGTGTTAGATATAGATCCGGGTCGCTAAAGACCCGAATATGTAAGAATGATTGGTGAAACAGTCATGCATTTAAGGGTTAACAAGTTACAAAGTAAAATATCTAGCTTCCGCCAGACCAGCTTCCGTATTCAAGTTACGAAGAAAGTGTAAACTGGCATTTACGCTTAATTTCACATTGCTGTCAGTTACGCTTTTTCCATAAGTTGAATAGGGAAGGCGTAGGACTTAGCGTAAGCTTTTTGAACTGCAAGAGTTTTACACTTTCTTCATAACTTGAATACAGAAGGTGGTCTGGTGGAAGCTAGATATTTTACTTAATAACTTGTTAAATATGGACATTTTTTTTACACAAATGCATCGCTTCAGAAGGCCTTTATTAACCCCCCAGAGTCGTGTGGAGTATGTTTATGATGGATGGATGTAGATGGAGACACTTTCTTCAGCTCATACTTGTCGATCCTGTTCACTGCCATTATAATGATTGGATGTGTCAGGATATTTATTAATATTTCTCTGATTGTGTTCATCATGAAAGTCATATACACCTAGTATGGCTTTAGGGTGAGTAAAGCTTTAGGTAAAATCCTTTAATGCAACTTAATATGCTTAAAATGCCTTTCTGACCATTAAATATATCTTTGGTCTTTGACGTAACCTAGTACAATCATGTTGATTCAGTCTAAATATATATATATATATATAAGAATACTAATTAACAGTTCATTTAGATATGTTAGACACATTTTTAGGTTAGAGGACAAAACATTTTTTTACAGTGTAAATATGTAAATATCAGTATCATTGTGAGCTTATAATGAGTTCCACAGCATAAATCATTATGAGAAAGAAACATTCTGCCCTCTGTCAACATTTCTCCACTCATTAATCTTCAGGCACATAACAGGTGCATGTTACAAAAAGAGAGAAAGGAAAATGAACGAGCTTAAAATGTGACATTTAACCGATGGGCCAAATCTGTACAAGCCCAACCTATACACACACAATTGCAAAACACAGCTTCATATTAGTGTACATCACAGCAAACCCCAGATGTCCATGCCTTCATGCCGCATTCTGTTTATTAATGAGGATTATTCTCAAAATGTGCGTGACTCCCATATGTTCTTTTTGACTTTCATTGAAATTGATTCTCATTTATATTTCACATTACAAG
Source organism: Hypophthalmichthys molitrix (assembly GCA_037950675.1). Classification (NCBI taxonomy): domain Eukaryota; kingdom Metazoa; phylum Chordata; class Actinopteri; order Cypriniformes; family Xenocyprididae; genus Hypophthalmichthys; species Hypophthalmichthys molitrix. The sequence continues at coordinate 25,525,049 of CM075496.1, read as the reverse complement.
GCAGCTGTTTTGACAGAAGGATTGGAATCTAACACCCACGGTCCTGACCACAGGCTGCTCCTGAGATGAATCACACTTATTTAACCACCTCTGAGGGATACGCACTAATAGATTTCAAAGAATTCATCAGCCAAGCAGGATATGCCTTCAGATATTGATCGGATGACACATGAATCAATGATGCCTGGACACAAACAGAATCATGGTGCTTCACACCTCAAATCTAGTTAGCATGATCTGGAGCATTGTTTTGAGACAAATGCTACAATTTATGAGAGAAAAATGTATTATTAGCCCACAAGCTACTCAATTGTTTGTTTTTCAGCAGTTATTTATCATTCTGTCTTTGAGATATGGCATCATGCATGAATCTCAGTGAATATATTCATGTCACACTAGAAGCTTGTTAACTAGAAACTGGTTAGCATGGCTCAGTTAGCCCCTGCTGGTAGATTCTGTAATTACACCATCTGGCCACAAAGAGCATCTTTCTCCATTGACACCATTAAAAAATATGCACGTATTCTTCTGACAAAATACAATTTATACACGCAACAAATCATTACTGTTGTTATTGTCAACCATAAAACTAAAACTATAAAAAAAAAATCTTTATTGAAATAAATCTGAAATAAAATGAATGTGAATATAAGATGAAACTTAAAAATTTTGCCGTGGCAACTAACTAAAATAAGTTAAAGCTAAAGTACTGAAATTACTAAAAATAAATTAAAGCTATATATATAAACAACTTAATTACTAAAATTAAAAACTGAAAATAAAAATAAATAAAAAGTGAATATATATTAAAATATTAATAAATACTTTAAAAGTTTATAAATAATACAACATAAAATATTTTATCACTTAAAAGTAGACGTTTTACCAGTGGCTGATTCTTTTTTTAAATTATTTTTTTTAAAAGGATGAAATAGAGGAAAATTATATTTTACATCATAACATTTCTGTTTAAAAAACCCCAGATATTCAATGAGTAATATATTTCATAAGATTCCAGTATATATAGCATAGCATGTACTATATCATAATATATGTCAGAGGATCTATAAAATGGAGTTGCTGAAGCTCATAACAATAAACCGCATGAGTCATGGATCACAGAGTATGGAACAGAGCCAAAAGAGCAAACCACTGCTTTGGAATCATTACTGCTGATGAACACAGAAACTTTGCAAAGACCTCCTCCAAGTTCCACAGCACCACTAAAACAATAAAATATTTTATATTTGAGGGGGAAAAAAGTGAAGCATGGAGTAAAGAAATTGGTCAGCTTTGCTGCATCAGGGCCTAATTGCTCTAAGGCTACATTCACACTGCAAGCCATAATGCTCAAATCTGATTTATTGCTCATTTATTGCTTTTTTTTTTTTCTCTTCATCAAATGTATATAAAAATGTATAAATGTGGCCAATATTGAATTCAAATTGGTTACAGTCCTGAACTGACCCGTATGCACAAAAGAAGTAAACATGGAGGTTACTGTAGTCAGCATTTACATGTTCATTAAAGGATTAATTCACTTTAAAATGAAAATTAGCCCAAGCTTTACTCACCCTTAAGCCATCCTAGATGTATATGACTTTCTTCTTTCTAATGAACACAATCAGAGTTATATTAATATATATCCTGATGCCCTGATGCATCCAAACTTTATAATGGCAGTGAACAGGAGTATGAAGCTCAAGAAAGTGCATCCTTCCATCATAAAAAATAAAAAAAAAACTCCATACAGCTCCGGAGAGTTAATAAAGCCCTTCTAAAGCAAAGGGATGCATTTATGTAAGAAAAATATCCTCAAGTTATAAAGTAAAATATCTAGAAAAATAGGCATATTTAACATAGCTTCCGCCAGACTGCCTTCCATACTGAACTTACAAAAAAAGCTGACGCGACGTCAGTTACGCTTTTTTCATAAGTAGAATATGGAAGGCGGTCTGGCAGAAGCTATGTTAAATATGCCTATTTTTCTACATCGCTTCACTTCAGAAGGCCTTTATTAGCCCACCGGAGCCGTGTGGAGTACATTTATGATGGAAGGATGCACTTTCTTGAGCTTCAAACTCATTGCTCCCATTCACTGCCATTATAAAGCTTGGACGTGTCAGGATATTTATTAATATAACTCAGATTGTGTTCATTAGAAAGAAGAAAGTCATATACACCTAGGATGGCTTGAGGGTGAGTAAAGCTTGAAGTGATTTTCATTTTAAAGTGAACTAATCCTTTACGTGCCGCGGAAGCCAACAAAATGTTGCGCAGCCAATAAGGAGGACAAGGATGAGGAGAAAGAGAGCAACATATTTCTTATACAGTTTTAACTCAAGTTTTGCTTGTTGTCACTATAATAATATAATATAACAGCTTACAGTCCCTCCACCGACTAACTTTGCTGCCTTCTATATTCAAAGAACTACTGCCGGTATGTATAAAATCTTTGGAGTAATGTCCATCAGCACAGAACTGTGACAAATGTGGATCTACAGTGAAGTAAAAGTCGCATGAATTCTGATATGACTGTTCAGATTTAAGTCATATTTCAAAACATCTGACCTGCAATGGATTTAGGACCACATACTGAAGTGACCCAAATCAGAATAGAAAAGATCAGATTTCACGTGTTTGTGCTGTTCACACTGTTATAAAAAAAAATTTAAAAAAATCAGATCTGAGTCACATATGAGAAAAAAAAAAGAAAAAAAATCAGAATTGAGCCTATTTTGACTGCAGTCTGAACTTAGCATAAATTGTATCAGAAAATTCTATTCTCGAGTGCATTCGTATTATGGCTGAAGACAATAGATATACCAAGACAGTACACTTATATTACTACAAATAAGAGAAAGTTCAATATGCAATATGGTGGAATAAGTCCCGCCTTCTAAATAAAAGAGCCAATTACCAGTTGGTAAAGTGATTGCATCATTGCAGCTGCCTTTAGAACCTCAGGTTACCACAGAAACAGTTAATGTTGTGTGATGCACACTTAGGTCTGCACATGCACATTGGCTGGTGTACGTTTTTTTTTTTAACACTATATGACCATAGGAAATAATGTTTAAGGGACAGTTCAAGTCAGATTTTGTTGCTGATTTGAAATTATCTAGCAGAAAGTGTGGCAAGCAGTTTTTGAGATTTCAGGATTCCCCCATTCAAGTAGATAGGCTTGGTCGAGCAGGGCTCACGAGTATTTTGCTCGCATTTGCGTCTGAAAATAACTGCGAAAAAATATTTAGGTGCACTGGTGCGAGTGACCTGATCGTTTCTCATGAGTAGAACTATAATACAATTGGAACAAAAAGTACACCTCCTAAAATGCATCCACACTGAACAGCAGTTATGTTTCGTACTGCAATCGGCTGCTTTTCATGCCTTCATTCAAAGGCTTTGCTTCAGTCAGCAGAGCAAGTGCAAAAGACGTGCGCGACTAACATTACACTTCAAAGATTGTTTACAAGGTGAAACGGGTGATGCGCATTTACAAGTCTCATGCTGCTGATGTTTCAGCCAAATTAATACTGCATTTGGATTATCATAAGCAAGGTCGGAAATTAACGGGGGCTTGAGGGCAAAAATGTCACCAAAAATTAATAGAAACACACGCACCATTACGAATGCCTGTGTTGTTTTATTTTCACTTTTAAAGTAGCGGCAATTGTTTGAATGGTGGTTGGGTTCGTTATTATTCTTAATGAAAAACACAACAAAACAATACAATGACAAACTTGCTTAAATATGCACTTTTACATTTAGCATTGCAACCAAATCTTCATCCATCATCTTGTCATTCAGAAGAGTGAGGCGAAGTGAGGTGAAATCTGACTCCTGCTGCTGATCTGCGCTGCGACTCTCGTTCGGCTCACACTGCATTGAGCAGACGTGTTCAGTTTTTAATTGTATCTGTTCTCTAACTAAACTAAATTATTTTTATTAATATAAATTTCAAAACGACGGTGGGGGTCGGTGCCGCGGTCACGGCAGGTAGGGTAAGTGAAATGTTGAAGTGATGTAACCGGTGTAGCGGCTGAACACTGGGAGCACCGTCGATCTCAGCAAGTTAGTTAAGTAATATCACACGAGTATAGGCTACTCCTGTTTCTCCGAGTATTGGCATGATTGCAAATGTGATACTTACTGATCTTACTGAAGTCCAATAAACAAGTTGATATTAAGTGATTTAACATTAGACACAATAATGTCTGTTTTTGCTCTATTTCGTGAAAACAGTTTCAAACAAAGCCACACCAGAACTGTTGCGCATCTCTAAGCAACGGTGATTCCTGAATGAATGTGCGTTTTCAACGACTGAATGAATGACTCGCACATTAAGATTTACCTACCACCACCTATTTACACTTTACATAGACTGTTTTTACTTAAGATATTAAACTTTTAAAGTTTAATTTTTTACATAATTCTAAATTCAAAAATTTATATTTAAAAACATTCGTACAACATTATACCAATGAGCTTCATTAAGCAGTCTATGTAAATGTGTCTAAATAATACCACTTCAGGTAGAGCTTGTGCCACTTCTGCAGTGCAAAGATTGATTTTTTTTTTGATGATTTATTTTGAGAGGTAACAGTCTGATTGAGTCTTATTGTTCTAACTGAATTTGTTTAACATTTAAAAACAAATTTTCTATTTTAATTTAAGAAATTGACGAAATATGATGCATACATTTAATAAAATTAGAAAAAAATTGCTCTCATGGCACGCTTGTGGTAAAAATGCCTGTGGAAATTAGTTTAAAGGGGCAAAAATCGCCCTGCAATGGGAAAGTTAGTGTCTGTTACTGACCAGAAAGTGCTCCTAAATTTTTGACTGTGCTCCTAAATTTTTTTTATTAGGAGCACAAGTGCTCCTAAAGAAAAATGTTAGCGTAGAGCCCTGCTGGCGAGTGTACAGACTTTCCTTGAAAGAGACTTTGTTATGGCTTAGTCAGAATGTTGACCTCCAATAAACTGCTGTGCCATGATCTAAAGCAGGGCATTTTAGCAAAACATCCTAAAAATGTACAGTGCTCAGCGTAAATGAGTACACCCTCTTTGAAAAGTAACATTTTAAACGATATCTCAATGAACACAAAAACAATTTCCAAAATGTTGACAAGACTAAGTTTTGTAAAACATCTGTTTAACTTATAAAATGAAAGTAAGGTTAATAATATAACTTAGAGAACAAAATTTTCAGTTTTACTCAAATTAGGGTGATGCAAAAATGAGTACACCCCACTGAAAGTCTCTGGAGCAAAAACTACAAATGTCTAATTTAACTAGAATTCAACCACAGATGAGTCTAATTATTCATTACACAGGTGTGCAGCTGACAGTTGACTATAAAAGCGTGTTAAAACCCCTCATTTCATGCTGTCAGCAATGGCACCAGATGGAAGAGAAATGTCACGAGAAAGAAAATAATTTCTTTACACTAGAAAGGTGAAGGCTACAAGAAGATCAGCAAAGCTTTACTTATCAGTCAGAATACTGTAGCAAAAGTGGTACAAAAACTTAAAAAAAGATGGAACTGCAACCATCTCACAGAGACGTCCAGGTCGTCCACGGAAGTTAACACCTCGACAGGAGCGTCTTCTGATGAGAAGGGTTGAAGAAAATCGGCATGCAAGTTCACTGCAGTTATCTAAAGAAGTAGAAAGCCAAACTGGGGTGACTATTTCCCGTGACACGATACGGCGTACACTGCAGAGGAATGGCATGCATGGGTGATGTCCACGAAAGAAGCCTTTCCTAAAGCCCAGGCACAAAAAAGCGTGCCTAGAGTTTGCCAGGGCCCATGCTGTCAAAGATGAAGACTACTGGGACTCTATACTCTGGAGTGATGAGACCAAGATTTTTTGGAACTGATGGCTTCAAAACTATATGGCGTCGCAAAGGTGAGGAATACAAAGAAAAATACATGGTGCCTACAGTGAAACATGGTGGTGGCAGTGTCCTTATGTGGGGCTGCATGAGTGCTGCTGGTGTTGGGGAGCTGCATTTCATTGATGGCATCATGAATTCACAGATGTACTGCTCTATACTGAAAGAGAAGATGCTACCATCACTCCATGCACTTTTCCAACATGACAATGATCCTAAACACACATCTAAGGCCACTGTTGGATTTCTGAAGAACAGGGTGAAAGTGATTCAGTGGCTCCTGATCTGAACCCAATTGAACATCTATGGGGAATTCTGAAGAGACAAGTTGAGCATCACTCTCCATCCAGCATCCAGTCTCTAAAAGAGGTCATTCTTGAAGAAAGGAAAAAGATAGATGTTGCAAAATGTCGCCAACTTGTTCATTTCATGCCTAGAAGACTTGGTGCTGTCATTAAAAATCATGGAGGCCATACAAAGTACTAGATGTAATAGTTTTTGTTGTGGGGTGTACTCATTTTTGCATCACCCTAATTTGAGTAAAACTGAAAAATGTGTAATCTAAGTTATATTATTAACCTTACTTTCATGTTATAAGTTAAACAGATGTTATATTAAACTTAGTCTTGTCAACATTTTGGAAATTGTTTTTGTGTTCATTGAGATATTGTTTAAAATGTTACTTTTCAAAGTGGGTGTACTCATTTACGCTGAGCACTGTACATGAACCAAAACAATGTTGAACTGAAACACCAGTCAAAATACATAACTGCTACGAAGGACAGATCAGGCACAACAGAAACATTTCTACAAAATGTTCTGAAATAAATCACACTGGGAATTCCAAAGGCTTCTCATCCTTCCTCTCAAAACAATATGTTTTAAACATTCTGTGCCTTTATTTGGTTTGTAGGTGCTACTCCAATATTATTCTTCTGTAAAAATAAAATGTGTATTCCTCTAGCAGGTGTAATTTGATTTTAAGTGTTAGAATTCAAATTGTGGCTGTTATTGGATATAAGAAATGAAACTCAAACCTCAGTCAATGCACGCTCTGTAAGGGTGAGAGAGAATGTTTCTCTTTCTGTCTTTATGAATATTTTGTTTCTTGTCTCAATAGAGCACAAAAGGAGTGTACTGGGTGTAAAAATCCCATTCGTTTACCAAAGAAATTAATTTTAAACCTAACCATTTAAACATAAACCTTTCAAATTAGGCTAACCATGAATTATGAGATTTTTTTTACTATCTCAGAGATTTTCTTTTTGATCTCAAAGATTTTATCTTTTATCTTTACAAAAAATAAATAAATAAATAATTAAATAACTGATGAACAAGAAGTAAACAGTCTTTTCTAACACATTTTGGTAAAAGTTTGTATGATATAATGTTGGTGGTTAGTTTAGTTTAGGCTTAAAGCTCTTCACTAAAGAATTTTTAAATAACTGAAGAAATATTTTGTCACTTTTCAGTTCTAATCGACTGTGGTCATTACGACTGATCTAAACTGAGCTCATCTGTGTACATTCAGAATGCAGATCCCAAAAACAACACAAGAGAATCACAGAAGATAATGATAAACTGCATGTGGATGTAGCATGTCACAAACTTATAGCTTTTTATATATAAAATATAGCTTTTTTCTTCAGCGCAAAAAAAAAAAAAAGAAAGAAAAAAAAGTGTGAGAATCACACAGTGGGACGCTTTGTACTGTGTTTGCGTAGGCTCAGGGAGCAGTGAAATGGAGGTGTCAACTAACAAGTTTTAACTACAAAGAGCCATTATGTGCCATGGAGATGATAGACGTGTATTTGACAGTCAATGTCACGTTCAATGAATTTTAGACAGAATTAGAGTCATTTGTACTCTTGTCTTTTAATCTGACATACAGAAATGCAAGAACATTTCAGCCTATTCATGTATTCCTAAAATGTAGTGCTTAATATTTAAAGTGTCTGCAGTGCTCTATTAATAATAAAGTTATTTAGTTAATAAGATGGACTGAAATTTTAACACCATTCTTTTGCTGCCTTGCAAATCTAGTTATTCATGAATGCAATATCCATTTTTATGGAAAAATTTTGCTATTACTGTTTTAGTTGTCAAAAAAAGTGTTAACTTGCATCAAAAACTCAGGTATAGAGTGTAGCAAGCAACGATGTACCTCAAAACGAAAATTACAACATCTAAAGTGTCTTTAATTCTGTCCAGATGTGTTTTTCCTCATTCTGTTTTGTTAGAAGCTTTATTAGTGCCTTTAGATGAGAGTTCAGAGTCGAAGGATGAAGAAATAATCTCTGTTAGTAACATTTGCTATTCTCTCTCATTATTTCTCTCTTACACAATATATCTTTGCAGCTGCAGAAGAAGTTCACTGGCCCCTTTTCTCTCTGCACGTACAGTATATCCACTAGCACATTCGACTTGAGGGAGGACGTGCTTCTCTCACTCAACTGTAATTTGCCAGAGGCTCTGGCAAAGACTTTTCCTTGTCCAACAAACATTTTTTTTTTTTTTTTTTATCTTCTCACTTTAGAAAAACTGTGTGGTCACTAGAGGAATTAGCATTAAGTGCAAGCTGCCTGGTAATGGAACAGTAAGTGCATCTCTAATACTGACAGAACAGAGCAACTTTTAATGCCACACCATGCTAATGCGCAGATAAATGCAGCCCTAGGTAACTCGAAATGCCTTCATAAATTATAGATATTGAAAAGGTGCTTGTTGTCACTCAACATTCAAAGAAAAAAAACTAGCGTTGGCATTTAACTGCCAGATCTGTTAGACTGAAAGAACATGGTTATTTTTGGACACACAGACACGTCGCCTTATAATATGATGTATTTACTACAGTATAATAAATAAATATATTTTATCCATTTACAAAGCTGAAAAGCTTTGTTTTCTCTGTTAAAATAAAACTTTCTAAACCTAGTCTGGTTTGCTGGTCTCTTGGCTGGTTTTAAAGAGATTTTGGGCACTTGGGATTTTGGGCACTTTGGGCACTCTTGGTCTCAGGCTGGAAGAACAACTGGCTGTCCAGCTTGCCCAGCTAAATGTCTGCTTGGCCAGGCTGCATGGGAGACCAGACAGACCAGCTGAAGATAAGCTTAAAAAGCTAAGACCTGCTTAAAACCAGCTGGGAGAAGAATTGGTATTCCAAATAAACCAGCTAAATGTCTGCTTGGCCAGGCTGGGAGACCAACCAGACTGACTAAATGTCTGCTTGGCCATGCTAGGGGACCAGCTAGACCAGCTACATGTCTGCTTGGCCAAGATGGGAGACCAACTAGACTAACTAAATGTTTGCTTGGCCAGGCTGGCGGACCAGCTAGACCAGCTAAATGGCTGCTTGGCCAGGCTGGGGGACCAGCTAATCCAGCTAAATACCTGCTTGGCCAGGCTGGGGGACCAGCTGGACCAGCTAAATAGCTGCTTGGCCAGGCTGGGAGACCAACTAGACCAACTAAATGTCTGCTTAGCCAGGCTGGGAGACCAGCTAGACCAGCTAAATACCTGCTTGGCCAAGCTGGGAGACATACTAGACCAGCTGTAGACAAGCATAAACCAGCTGGGAGACAAACTGACAGTCCAGCAAAACTAGCTAAATACCTGCTTGACCAGGCAGTAAATTCAACTAGACCAGCTGAAGACAAGCTTAAACCAGCTAAGACCTGCTAAAACCAGCTGGGAGAAAAACTGGTATTCCAGCTAAGCTAGCTAAATACCTGCTTAGGCAGGCTGGGAAACTAACTAAAGAGCAGCTTAAACCAGCTAAGACCTGCTTAAACCAGGCTTCTAAAGACCAGCACACCACCATGTGCTGGTTTAAGCAGGTTGTTTCAGCAAGTGTAGCGTTAGAAGACAAAAACTTGCAAACTATGGTTATATAATCATCCTTGACAAACAATAAAACCTTTATCTTGCAAACAACTCCAACATCTGTTAATTTTTATGCTCCCAGCCAGGTCTAGTATAACTGACATAGTTTCTGGCACATTTTATTAATGTATTATACATTTAATAAGATGCTTTACAGTCCTAAACACAAGGAATCTATGTATGTGCACAATACTACTTACCCAGGCGATGGCCATGATGCCTAAAGCGAAAAGGCTGGGACCCAGCAGGTTCCACAGGCCATGACGGTCCAGCTGTAAAGCCATGGACAGAGCCATCGCCCCCAGCAAGTACAGCACCTGGTAGGAGAGTGGCAAAGAGAGAGAATATTAGTTCAAACATCGACAAATTATGTGTAGAGGCGATAGTGAATCCCCAGTCCAATTAGGGCCATCTTGCATTAGCCACCCTCTGTCAGGCAGACTGCAAATAAAGAGAGGTGCTGCTAAAAATGTCCTTCTCATTCTCTTTCCTTCCTTTGTGAAGTTCAGAACTGTTGTGACATGGGTGATTTGATTAGTGTCTGCAAACTGCAGCACTCAGCAAAACACATTCACAGGCGCGCGCACGCAATCACCTAACATATATAGCAATGTTCTCCCTGGAGGAGAGCTATTTTTTCTTGTTCTTTTCATTAGATGCTTCCCTCACAAGCAGAAGCCCCCTTACTTCATGTCTCTGATTCTAAATAACTCGAACACACCGTTAATCACATTCTTACTGTCTTTCTCCCTGTGCTCTCTTTCCTTAAATCTCACTCTTTCCCTCTGCAGTTCAACAGCTGAAGACTGAACTAAAGAGAGTGTGCACCTACACATACCTGAAAGTGTCCACCTATATTTACTCTGCTCCACAGCAAAATGTCACCATCATTATGACAGCACATGACAGACTGCTGACATTCGTATATTTACACTCTGTGTAAGCTGTTTACTGAGGTGGACAAAATTTCTGCTCTCTTGCACATCTTGGAAAGCTCTTTTCTTGGCAATAAAGTCCATGAAAAAGTACTGGCCTCTATGAATCACACAAAATGAATTTATAGAAATTGATGACACAAGAAATATCCTGCATTTCAGGGCCCCAGGGTCTTCATGTGTAATTTTAACCATCAGATTGTGGATATTATATACAGTGGCCCTAAAAAGACCATTTTAAATACTTACACTATCTTTCAAAAGTTTGAGGTTGGTAAGATTTTTAATGTTTTTTAAAGGAGGCTCATCAAGACTGCATTTACAATTACTAGATTACAATTACAGTAATATTGTGAAATATTACTACAATTTAAAATATTTGTTTTCTATTTTAACATATTGTAAAATGTAATTTATTCCTGTGATGGCAAAGCTGAATTTTTCAGCATCATTACTCCAGTCTTCAGTGTCACATGATCCTTTAGAAATCATTCTAATATGCTGATTTGGTGTTCAAGAAACATTTATTATTTTTATTATTATCAATTTTGAATAGAAAGCTAAAAAGAACAGCCTTTATTTGGAATAGAAATTTCTGTCACTTTTTTATATCAATTTAATGCATTCTTGCTAAATAAAAGTATTAATTTAATTCAAATTAAAAAAATTCCAAACTTTTGAACAGTACTGTAAATTTCAACTTGGTTTTGATTTTTTATTTATTTAACAGAGATAATGTACATATATAAATATTTGAGCTAATTGAATATTAGCAACAACTAAAACAAAGGTTTGTGAGCACAGAGCGAAGTAGCACAAGGGTTATGGTAATTGAATGCGTTCTAAATTTTGCATCTGAGTGATTTGTACCTGTTTGATAATGGATTTGAGTCTGGCCATGGCGATGACAGTGACCCAAACAGACATGAGCGAGCCGAGGAAGTCACAGAACTGCAGCACATCGTACTCCATGATGCAGAAGACCACAATGCCTGGCTGGTCACAGGCATGATAAAACTGTTCAGGGGTGAAAGATGAAAACAAAGGGTCAGAGAAAGCATGAATAAAATATGACATTTTGACATGTCACTGGTTCTTAAATGTAATCTCCTTACTTCAGCTGCCACTGATATGCTTAACTAAGACTCATGATGGGTCTGTGAGTAAGCCAGCAATTCTTCAAGCACTAATTACAATATTTAGGCATGTTTGTCCAAAGCTGGTGCAAAACAGAATGCAAATCTAGTATAAAATATAAATTATACAACACTTACTTCCAGTTCTATAATCTGACTGGTCAGTTATGTTAATTTATAAAGTACAATGACTTCAATCGTAGGACATCCAATCAGAATTAATAGTTATTCTTTTAAAATATATTATTCTTGAAGCTGTATATCTTTGTTTCATTTTAGAAGATTCATGTCAGCATGCAACTAGCTTTGGAAATGCCTAATTTTGGGCATGTTTTTGATTGGTTTAAACCAGGTCTTCAAACTCACAGTGGAAAAGAACATGGTGAAAATATAAACAGACGCCTCCAGCAGGTAATGACTGCGGATGGCGATGGTCACAGGTGGGACGAACATCAGGTTGCTGAGACACAGAAGGAGAGTCGAGAGCAGCTGGAACCCATACGAATACGCCTCTGTGTTGTCCGTGCAACCCCAGCCATCCCAACCTGGAGAAGCACACACACACACGTTACAGACCACTCTAAGCTGGAAGTAACATGGTCCTCCATACTACAAGATACAGCAAAAGAGACAGTTTTAAGTGTAAATCTTGAAAGCTTTAGTACCTGTTCACTGTAATTACATGGAAAAGAATGTGGAAAACATTCATCTTCAAATATTATTTTATGTTCAGCAGAAGAAAGAAAGTCATACAGGTTTGGAAAGACATAAGTGAGTAAATGAAGACAGAATTGTTATTTCATTTTTTGGATGCCCTATGCCTTTAAAAGTAAGTACACTACTGTTCAAAAGTTTAGGGTTAGTAAGACTTTGTTTTTTTTAAATAGCGAAAAAAGGGAAATTAATCATTTATTTTATCCAGCAAAGATTCAATAAATTAATCAAAAGCTGTTACAAAAGATTTCCATTTCAAATAAATGCAGTTCTTTCTATTCATCAAAGATTCCTGGGAACAAATGTAATGCGCCTTCACAAAAATATTAAAGGGTTAGTTCACCCAGAAATGAAAATTTCTGTTCTTAATTACTCACCCTCATGTCATTCCACACCCGTAAGACCTTCATTCATCTTCGAAACACAAATTAAGATATTTTTGATAAAATCAGATGGCTCAGTGAGGCCTCCATTGACAGCAAGATAATTAACACTTTCAAATGCCCAGAAAGCTACTGAAGACATATTTAAAACATTTCATGTGACTACAGTGGTTCAATCTTAATGATATGAAGCGATGAGAATACTTTTTGTTCACCAAAAAAAAACAAAATAACGACTTTATTCAACAGTATCTTGTAGGAATGTAACAATATTAAAATCTCACAATACGATAAATCTCGATATGAAGTCCACGATACAATATTTATTGCGATATTTAAAAAAAAAAAAAAAAAAAGATAAATGAAGACTTTAGTCCGTTTGAAACAGGAACCTGTTTTTTTTTTTTTTTTTTTTCAGTTTTCATAATAAAGAAAAAATATTAAACAACCAATAAAAAATAGTAAGGGAAAAAATGCACAATATTCAACCCCTTTTTGTGTTTATTATACTTGTAAAATGAGTTTAACGGACTGCTAACCCTAACCCTAACCCTAACCCTAACCCTAACACTTTACAAATAAGGTTCATTAGTTAACAGTTACTACATTAACTAATAATGAACTGCATTTGTACACACCATTCATTAATCTTTAACGTTAATTTCAACATTTACTAATACATTATTTAAATCAACAGTTGTATTTGTTAACAATATTTAATGCACTGTAAACTAACATGAACAATATGAACAGCTGTATTTTTATTAACTAACATTAACAAATGAACCTTATAGTAAAGTGTTACAACAAATTCAACACAAATTGGATTCATAAAGATGTCACTGTTTCTGAAAGAATGATTCAGTGATACAGTTTTAACAGTAATTTGTTGCCACCTAGTGGCGTAACAATGCAATCAATATATTAGCCTATTTAAAGCTTTTTCAAAAGGTGATTTATCAAAGACTATAGAATAACACAAGACGTGTCACTCGTATTGTTTTGAATGGGAGAAAGTGCAACGCGCAATATGGCGGAATAAGTCCTGCCTTCTAAATAAGAGCCAATCACCGACTGGTAAAGTCATTGCATCACTGCAGCGGCCATTAGAATCACCGGTTTCTATAGAAACAGTCAGACGCGCTATCTGAATAATAAACTTTTGTATACTTCTGTGATAACTGGAATATTTGTAACGGAAATAATGATGTTTGAAAAGATTTTTTGTGAAGCTGTTTATATCTAAACATGACAACTGCTCTCTAGATCAGCGGCAGCACGAACACAGATTTGAATCTCGCGATTTTATTTTTGTCAAAGGTTTAATATAGCCTACACGGGCAAATCGTTGTCATTTAGATCATATAGCTGAGGATATCGAGAACGCGATCTTTCAAAGATTAATCGTGCTTTGTGCACCTGTCTCTCGCTCTCTCTCTGCATTGATATCTGACGTAAATGAAATCACGTGACTTTGGCAGTTTGATACACCGATTCAAAACAAAAGATTCCTAAAGCTTCAAAGCTTCATGAAGCAGTGTTTTGAAATCGTCCATCACTAGATATTATTGAATAAAGTCGATATTTTGTTTTTTTGGTGCACAAAAAGTATTCTTGTCACTTCATAACATTAAGGTTGAACCACTGTAGTCACATGAACTGTTTTAAATATGTCTTTAATAGATTTCTGGGCATTTGAAAGTGTTAATTATCTTGCTGTCAATGGAGGCCTCACTGAGCCATCTGATTTTATCAAAAATATCTTCTAAATTTGTGTTCCAAAGACGAACAAAGGTCTTACAGGTGTGGAACGACATGAGGGTGAGTAATTAATGACAGAATTTTTCATTTTTGGGTGAACTAATCCTTTAAGCAGCACAACCGTTTTCAACATTAATAATAAGAAGAAATGTTCAGCATAGAATGATTTCTGAAGGATTGTGTAACACTGAAGACTGGAGTAACGGGTGCTGAAAATTCAGCTTTGCATCACAGGAATAAATTACATTTAAAAATATATATAAAAAATAGAAAACAGTCACTTTAAAATGTAATAATATTTCAGAAGATTGTTATATTTTTGATAAAAACAATTGGCGCGCATAAGCATAAGACACTTCTTTCCTGTACATTTAAAAAAAAAAATCTTACCATCCCCAAACTTTTCAATGGTACTGTGTGTAAAATATACAATTGTCCACGTCCTCAAAGCAAACTAAGCTAAAAAAAACAAAACAAAACAAAAAAAACCACACAAACACATAGGCAATGCATGTAAAACTAACAAAGGGAGAAAAAAACATCACAGAAATGCACATGTACTTTCTTCCTGGTTCACACACATATTCTGTTCCTCATCTGTCAGCTGTTGTAAACAGCTTCATAAATATAGATTGGATTCGGGCAGCACACTGTTATATAAACACCATGAAGGAAATAGATGCACTGCACCTCTAACCTCTCATAGAAAATGCCAGAAAACATATCACAAATCTCTCTGATTACGAAGCCTTAATTAGCCACACCACAAACAAAAATCCTCAAAGGCATGTAGTGATTGAAGTCTCGCTGAGTATCGACAAAGACGGTCAATTGAGCTTTTCCAGACACTCGAGAACAGAGAAGAGCTTTGCATGCGTGCTGTATCACAGCACTAAGCTGTTTGCCAGAAAACATTCATTAAAAGGGTAAATTTGTCTATGCTAATGACAAAAGAAACTATGGGTAGGAATCCAGAGGGAAAGGGGAAACGAGG
This sequence comes from Hypophthalmichthys molitrix, assembly GCA_037950675.1. Classification (NCBI taxonomy): domain Eukaryota; kingdom Metazoa; phylum Chordata; class Actinopteri; order Cypriniformes; family Xenocyprididae; genus Hypophthalmichthys; species Hypophthalmichthys molitrix. The sequence continues at coordinate 25,509,344 of CM075496.1, read as the reverse complement.
CAGCAGAGCTTTATAATGGCGCTGTAATTGAGAGGTTGTGATTAGCATATTTCTCAGGATCATCAAATGTCCTCTAATTAAAAACCACTTGATTTGTGATCTCATCGTTATAGAGCGACATGATTGGCACATGTGTAATTGAACCATTTAACATGCCAATTAACTGTGATTGGCATCTGACAGTAGAGGAGAAAGATATTAAATGAAATTATAAAATATTACAGTGATTATCATCATATTAATCGCTAGGGTGATGTCTCCCTGGGGAAAAGGGTAGACTTGTTTTTACTTTGTTAAATGACACAGAATTCCAATCGTTCACAAAACATAACAGTTAATGTTTGCATGAATACTCGCCAAGACAGATTATTATTATTATTTTTTTTTTAATATTGTAATTCTGTGTATATGTCGGGATCGCAGCGTCTTTGTGTGCGCACTTCGGATCTGTCAGTCAGTGCGAGTAAGACAGTTTTGGTTACATTAGCAAATCACATTTTATTGGTTCAGACTCATGCCATTGAGAATTCTCTATGAATGTTCACAAAGTTGGAATGCTGCATTTTACAACAAAGTCATCCAGAACCAAGCAGAGATACACAGCATTTTTCATAAACAAAGGAAAAGTACCTCTCTCAGAAAACATACAAATAAAGATACTTTTAGATGTTTAATTGCTATTTGGAGCATTGGGATCGCTAGACGAGGGCTTAAATGAACTCTTTTTTTGTTGAAATTAGCCTGTACACATTCCGACTCATTTTGACAGCACGGGTCACAATATTGTGTAAAGAACAAAAAGCTATAGGCTTACAACCAAGCCAAACAGAAAAATCTATGAGAAGGTAAAACAAATTGTGACATTAGATAAATGTGAACTCAATTATTTCTATACAACCAAAATATACACTACGGTTTTAAAGATTTAGGGTGAGTAACTGTTTTCAACATTGATAATAAGTATAAATGTATCTTTTTGAACACCAAATCAGCATATTAGAATGATTTCTGAAGGATCATGTGACACTAAAAACTGGATTAATGACAGCTGAAAAATTCAGCACTGCCATTACAGGAATACATTTTTAAATATAATAAAACAAAAAGTTATTTTATATTGTAATAATATTTCACATTACTGTTTTAATGTATGTTTGATTAAATAAATACAGCCTTTCATACAGAGACTTTCAAAACCATCAAAAAAAATCTCACTGAGCCCAAACTTTTGAGCATCAGTGTTGAGCAAGTGCACAATGCAAACTTTTTTTATTATATATATATATTTATTTATTTATTTGTTTGTTTGTTTGTTTGTTTGAAAGAAAATGCAATGTATTATAGTTTTGAAACTTGACAAAGATATTGCCAGGTCTTTGCTGATTCCCAACCATAAACATTATCTTGTACATCGGAAACATTAATTTAGCATATACATAAGGAAATTCAAAGACAACGCATTTAAATGTTTTTCTCTAAGTTACAACTCATTTACCCCACTCATTTTATATAAGAGAACACATGGGTAAAGAAAGTTCATGAGCGCTCACCAGCTTTACACTCGCATGCAGCATACAGGTAGTTGTTGGTGCGCAGGAGTTTGCACTGGCCATAGGTGCCGCAGTCATTGATGCAGGGGGTCAGGTAAGAGCGAAGATACACCTCAGCTGTTACATTAGTACACATCTCAAACCTACAGAAGAATGTGGAGATGATAAGAAAGTAAAATATAAGCTTCTAGGAATAGTTCCAAGGAATGAATACTGTCTCAAATTTCTTTGAACATTCTATGAATACTGAAAAAGTTTCTTCCCCTGCAATTACAATGAAAGGGGATTGCAAAAGCTTTTAAGCTTTGTGTGAGAAATAGACCAACATTAGAGATGTTATCCCCTGTGTTGTGTCTGACGCACAGCTATAGTATGGCTTCAGAAGAATTATAGTGCTTTTTATGTTGTTGTTGTTTGTTTGTTTTTGAGGTTGAACTCCTCAGGCCCATTCATTGTAATTTCTTAGAAAATAGAAAGCAGCAAAGCCTTGTAAATAACTTATTTTGCGTTTAATGGATGGAAAAAATCAGGTTTGGATCAACATGAAGGTGAGTAAATGATGACATAACCTTCATTTTCAAGTTGAACTATCCCTGGGATCTATATGGAGATTAAAACTAACTCAAAATGACCTCCCATTCAAAGGCGGGCAGATATGCTATAATCTCTATGGTAGTGTGAAGGTACATACTGTATAGCCTCTGTGTGCAATATTAAATGAAGATGTCAAACTTTACCTGAACTCTCCCTGTCAGAAATAATTTTCATTTTAAATGAGATAAAGTAAGGTTATGAGAAACTATTTCAACATAAAAGTGAATTCATGAATAGCTTTACAAGTATTTCAAAGTAGCAAAAATTATACACCCCCACAGTTGACATGCTGCTACTACTGTACGTGCTAAATGTTAATTATATGGAGTGCTATGAATATTTTCCATCCTTTTCTCAGCTTCGAAAAAAATTAGACTGCTAATCTGAGGTCTGATAATTTAGTGCAAAAACACAGATTCTACATTTGAAGAGATGCAAATGTCCTCACCCGTGTTCAGTGGCACACAGAGAGCGCAGGCTCAGATACCACGTGCCCGTCTGTGGGTAGGGTATCCTCAGCTTGGTGATATTTGTGGTGGTGTTAATGGAGAGATGAAATCCTGAAACTGATTCTGAAGAGGAAAGAGCACAAACAGATAAAGGACAAGACAAATGCTATCAAATTCCACAATTGGTTATTACTGAACACACAGTTATTATTGTGAGAGTTCTAAAGAAAACTCTAAGAAGTGCAAAGATGAGTGATATGCTTAAAACTTACGTTATGGACCATAAAATAAAATTCATGTGGTAGAAGCAAGTTTACCACATCCCACCTGCAACTATGTGATGAAATTTAGGTGGCATTTGCATATAAATGGCAACATCTTTCTTTGTTTCACTTGAATTGTTTCCTAAAAAGGCACTACATTATTTTTAGTGCCATGATTTTGGACCAAAGCCATAGGGAACTTCATGCAATGGTATAAATTCAGAGATGTCTTCATGAACATTATAGCAAATGGCCTTGGCCCAAAGCAATTTAAAAGACAACCAGATATAAATGTAAACATTCCCTACACTTTGGTTGCCAAACGTTCACAGCAAAAAATACAGCAACAGTTTTTTAGGCATTACGAGAGCCATTTTGATGCATGTATGTTTTACAGTTCATTACCATATATTCAATTCATATTCATTCAACTAGCATATTGATAAACCTATTTAAACTAATAAAATCTGCTTTTACCTTAAATAATGCTCTCAACACCACAATAATACTGTATATACAAAAGAAAGGCCACATCAATTAGAATCAAAAATAAAAATGGACAGAATTATCCCCACAAAGACAAAATAAGTCACTAAAATAATATTAATGAAATATAACATAAAACAGACTATGGCACATAACTGATAACAAATATAACAAGAATTTATTTAAATAAAATATCAAATTTGATGCATCACAGTCACACAGGGATTTCTGGCCATAATCCTTTTATTCTTTCCAATAAATTTACTAATCGATTAATTTTTCACTGTATATTGTTTTGACCATAGTATTTTAGCACATTTTTTATTCATATTGCAAACTTTTTCACAGAATGGGAGGGTGAATACATAGCTTAAAGAGTTTTATCTCAGATATAATAGTAGATTGTCCTACCAGATTCACATGAGACCGATGTGTTGTCATGAAGAGACAGTGGCATCCCATGATTCAGGCAGCCAAAGATCGTAATATTCTCTCCTCTTACTGAAGACTGGAAGAAAAAAAAGAGAAAGTAATCCAGTTTAATTCCTGTTGAAGATAAGTGAACATCATAGTTAATTAACAAGCCGGTGACACAAAGCAGGTCAAAAGAGGGTTTGGTGGGCAAAGGAGAAGGCTGTGATATAACCGTTCGAGATGTGATAATTTCACAGGAATATCAAAGCAAAAGAGATTCTTTGTAGCTGAGTGAAAGGCCAATCATCTCCCACTGCGAGCCCCCTATCCACAGACGTCTGGAAATAAAGACGTTCGCCCTTGCCTTTCACCCTGTTCATAAATAATACAGAGAGGCTTGATGAATAAGCGAATCCTAGACATGGAGCAAATTAGTGATCTTCCTCGTATACACAAACTATGGGGGAGAAAGAGGAAAAATAACACTTTAAAGCAAAGTATCGTGTTCTCTGACTAATCAGAGTTGTTAATTACATTTTACGACAGCCTGACAGCTTCACACAATAGACAATGAAAAACAAGAGCCACTGTCTGTGACATATGAATGTCTGCAACCATGTCATCTAAATGAACCAACAGCGTCTCAAACACAGGCTTTTTTCGAGCCAGTGTTTTTTAGTAATCAGTACAACAGCAAATGAAATTTCCTGGCTTCTCTTTTGCTCGATATTCAGCGTTGAGTGCTTTAATGTCAATGCTGTGCCAAGCACCTGTGTTGAGCTGGCCTCAGACCAGACCCTAATCAGTGATGTAAGTTTTTAACAATGACGGATGACCAGCTGGGTTCACTCAGGGCAGCTCCTGGCTGTCATTCAAGACGGTTTAAAAATTAACAGCCCACAAAAGTTTCCTTCATGCATTTCAAAACTGTACTGACCACAAGATGGTTGACAGATGTGCTGTCAAATGTAAAAGCCACATCTACCGCAGTATTGGCATTCATTAGACAGGGCAACACCTGATGAGTGAAAAGAATTGATTGTAACGGAAGGAGAAGCAATGATGAGCAGCATTTGCTGTTAAGAATGAATATTCCGCCAATAACTAGGATACAACGGACTAGTGTTGTTCAGTGTAATGTATGTGGCTGTTTGGAAACATACTTGGCAAAGGAAGCAATGAAAGACAACTTCCTCTTTATCTTTAACAAGAAGCTACCTGACTACTATTAAAGTTGTGATGAAATAGAAGTAGCAACAGATCATTTCTTCCGTATTGTTATGTACACATTTCCATTAGTGAAATGGATTTTCAAAAAAGAAAAGATCAGTAGGACGGAAACTTGGTTCAGTTTATTGGTTGTGGATTAGATGGAGGCAGAACTAAAGGCCAGCTTGCAGTCGACTGTAAGAAATCGTGGGGTTTTAAGCAGACTGATTGGAGAAGTCTGGCATACATCACCAAAGAAAAGTCGTTTTATCAGAAGATCAAGATATGACATGTTGATTAAAAATTACGAAGTAAAAAAAGTGATTGTCTGTATGAGCGAGTCATTAACTCAACAGATTTGGCTGTTGAGTTAATGATGGCCATGACAGTAGTTTGGCCATGACAGTAGTTTCTCTCAGGCTGACAGAAGGCTGTTAACAGGGTCTTGAGGTACCAGACAAGACTTTCTGTTGACAGGTTTTGCTGGTTTGCACACCAGACAAAACAAGATCCAGCATCTAGTCTGGGGCTGGATTTGATATTTATGGGGATTCCATCCAATCTAACAAAAGTAACTAAGAATATTGTATCTAAAATGTAAGTTACACAATATTTAAATTATTTAATGAACTGCTGCATAGAGAATGTATCACACATGCACTCATGTTGTTTTCCTAAATATCAGCACATTGCTCTTGTGATAATGCTTAAATATCAATAAAACTAAGTAGCACATTTTATTTTACTGATTCAAACTGAAAGCATTATATGCTGTCAGAGTAAAATGGCTGAATTACATATAATTGCAGAAAGCACAGAGATCTTAATCAGTTGAAGAGCAAGTAAGGAAGAATGGCACCCAGATGGGAGGAAAATCAAGGTAAATCAGATTAAAAAAAACACTCTGTGCCTCTGCTCTCCTCTAAAGCTGATGGGGTCCAGTTATTTAGATTTGTTTCACATCTTTTCATGTGACAGTACTCTGAACTTTTTTCAACTTTTCATCTTCAGTCAATGGAGTATAAAAGGGAAAAAAAGTCTTTTAACTGCAAAGTCTTTTAACTGCAGTGCCATTAGAATCAGGCTGGGTTCCCAAAGCACTATAAGACATTAGTCGCACATAAGTACTTAATGTCTACGGCAAGTATTCCAAAAGCGTTGTTATCTAAGCAGTGAGTGAAAATTTTTGTAATTTAAAAAGAGCATCTGACCACTCGTAACCCATTACTTGAACTTGGAAACTTTCCACTTACTTTTGCAGTTTATTGGGGAAAATGGACAGAAACCACTAATGCATAATAACTAACCAACTATTAAAGAATAAAAAAAAACTGATGGTAAAAAAACAATACTTTTAAAGCAATACTTTACTCTGCGCATGTCACTCTATAACTTTGCATAGTCCTAATATAATAACCTATTCAGAATAGAGGGAAAATAGAGGGATGATAAATTATTTATAATAACAATAATAATAATAGTAATGTTGTTATTGTTCTTTTTGTAATTATTATCAAAATTATTATTATATAAGAGATATGAAACAGTCCTTATGCATAAAAAAATAAATAACATTACATTTGAGTGAGTGTCTCTGAAATGAGCACACACATACAGTACAACCTTCAAAATGTCCATATTGTGTGTAATTACACAACATACAATAATTTCTACTTAATCTGTTCACATATTGGTTGCCATATTCAAGGCAATGTCTAGCAGCAATTGATATTTCCTGTAGAGAATACTTAAATTCTATCTAATTCTGTATATTTTGAAATATTTCTGCAATATTTTAACCCTGCTAATTACAAATATGTTATTTTGTTTGTCCTCCTGAGGCTGACATTTTTTTGTCCGTCAACCTTTGTTTTTAAAATGTCTTCTGAGGGACCTGGTACATTCACTAGCTGCCTTCAGACTTCAAGGACGTAATTACCTCGGGAGCAACGAGCACTTGGTTCCTGCAGAAATCACTTAAGACCTGACGGCAGGCCTGAGTCTGACTTGACCTCAAACTGTCCATGAGAGCCACTCAGAGCAGCCGGAGAGGGGAACAATTCAACACGTACGCGCGCGCAGCAGTGGCGTGCAGTGGTGTTCTGAAATGAGGAGCCAAAGTCCTCACAGTTGTTTTGTTTTTGTTTTTTTATAAATTAAATGTAAATTCAGTTACACTTATTGTTGTCACATTTTCCTGGTTAAATAAACATTACATAAAAAAGAGAAACCAAATATAATTCTGTTTTGCATTCATTAACTATACTATGTATATAATAATAATAATAATTTTTTATTTTTTACATTTGTTCCAAAATAATAAATACATAGTTCAGTCATGAAACTCTAGATGGTGCAAGCTGATGAGTCCTTAACGCAAGCTGATGATAATTACAGCATTAACTACTTGGCACAAGCTGATTGGTCAATGTCACTCTGCAGCCAATGAGCTTGTTGCTCACACATTTAAATGGCTGGTTACATTCACTATAGCACTTTGCAGCGTGCTTCAGAGTTCCTCTGAAACCCTCCAGCATCCTCAGCTCCACCTGTGTAGATCTCATATACAGTTGTGGTCAGAATTATTGGCACCCTTGGTAAAAATGATCAAAGATGACTTTTGATCTTTAATTCATAAAATTAGCAAAAATCTAACCTTTCATTGAAGGAAAAGAATTGAAAGTGGGGGGGGGAAATCACATTATGAAATAAATGTTTTTCTCCAAAACACGTTGGCCACAATTATTGGCACCCTTTTATTCAATACTTTTTGCAACCTCCTTTTGCCAAGTTAACAGATCTGAGACTTCAACTATAATGCCTGATGAGTTTGGAGAACACCTGACAAGAGATCAGAGACCATTCCTTCATGCAGAATCTCTCCAGATCCTTCAGATTCCCAGCTCCATGTTGGTGCTTCTTCTCTTCAGTTCACTCCACTCATTTTCTTTAGGGTTCAGGTCAGGGAACTGGGATGGTCATGTCAGAAGCTTCATTTTGTGCTCAGTGACACAATTTTGTGTTGGTTTTGATGATTGTTTTGGATCATTGTCCTGATGGAAGATCCAACCATGGCCTATTATTGGATTTCTAGCAGAAGCGGTCAGGTTTTGATTTATCTGTTGGTATTTGATAGAATCCATGATACCATGTATCTGAACAAGATGTCCAGGACCTCCAGCAGAAAAATAGGCCCACAACATTAAAGATCCAGCAGTATATTTAACCGTGGGCATGGGGTACTTTTTATCCATGTGTGCACCAATCCCATCTGGTGGGTTTGCTGCCAAAAACCTCTTTTTTTAGTTTCATCTGACCATAGAAGCTGGTCCCGTTTGAAGTTCCAATCTTGTCTGACAACTGAATATGCTGGAGATTGTTTCTGGATGAGAGCAGAGGACTTTTCTTGAAACCCTCCCGAACAACTTGTGGGGATGTAGGTGCTGTTTGATCTTTCTTTTTTTTAGGCTTTCTGAAACTGAAGACTCAACTTATCTCTGCAATTCTCCAGCTGTGATCCTTGGAGAGTCTTTGGCCACTCAAACTTTCCTCCTCACTGTGCATTAGGATGATTTAGACACATGTCCTCTTCCAGGAAGATTTGTAACATCTTTAGTTGATTGGAACTTCTTAATTATTGCCCTGATAGTGGAAATGGGGATTTTCAGCTATTACTTTAGCTATTTTCTTACAGCCACTTTGTATTTTGTGAAGCTCAACAATCTTTTGCTGCACATCAGAACTATATTCTTTGGTTTTACTCATTGTGATAAATGATTAAGGAAATTTGGCCTTTGTGTTTCCTCATGTTTATTCTCCTGTCATGGCTGGACAATTTCATGTTCATGATCACATGATCACATGATCACCCCACTTTCAATTCTTTTCCTTCAATGAAAGGTTAGATTTTTGCTAATTTTATGAATTAAAGGTCAAAAGGATAAACAATGGAGATTTATTTTTACAGTCATCTTTGATCATATTTACCAAGGGTGCCAATAATTCAGACCACAACTGTATGCTATTTGTGCAGCAGCGCTATGTCTTACTCGCTTTAACTAAGGCAGTAACAATTTAAACAATATATTTTATTTGTAAACTGATGTTTAGCTGTTCTTTGTAATAGTCAACTTATTTTCATCAGTCATCAAGCTCTGTAAACACTGGTCACAGACACGAAGATGTAACTTTAATTTCCCCAAGCTGATTGCTTACAAACCCTCACATTTATAATGGTTTTAGGCCATTTCAAGTTTGATTTTGACATGACATAAAGAGGTGATGTCTACAGTATGTGGCTGAGCTGTCTTTTTAATAATTCTTCCAATTAACATCGACATTTTGTTCATTCAGACCGATTCGCAAACGAGCATGAAAACAGGGTTTTATCGCATGAACCAATATCCAATCATATTTAATCATAGCGCAATGGAGATGTTTCCTCCTCTCACGTGACTTTCCCCCATTCATTTTTAATTACCCTGCATCAAACACACAACACGCTTTAGGGCAGGGCTCATCAACTGGCGGCCTGAGGGCCAAATCCGGTCCGCCAATCATCTCCCTCCTCCTCTTTGCCGGTATGTGGCCGCAATGGCGCCTGCAGCTGTATGGCTATCTACACATTGTTCGTAGCATGCACGCTCCGAATGGCCTGAGAAATGTTTTCAATGCAAATATTTCAGTGTGTCCTGTATTTCTGTCGACTGAACCAGCGATACCAATCATTCATGAATTAATCATTCTTTTGTCTCGATTCTTTCTTTTCCATGAATTGGCCAAACGCTCTTGCATAATGATCTGGAACGATTTGGATTCGTTCGGACCACTCTGTCATTGAATCAACTGAAGTTTTTTCTCAGTCAGTAACAACAAATATAGAACAAATAGCGCTGTTTTCAGGTGTTTTACTAGTTTACTTTGAACTGCGCAGCACGGCCCAGTGGATAACGGAACGAAAGCTTAAAGTAGCTGCGTTTATTCTCAGTCCCGGATACCATTATTAAACAGCATTGCGACAGCTGGTGAGAAGCGTTTCAATTCGACACACACCTCTCGTTTACAAACTACAAATCACTTCATGATTAAACTAGTTTTAAATCGGGTGAAACATTCTCAACATTCCCAACAAGACTGATGCAGAAAACAGGAGAAACATGCCATGAATGAAGACAGAAGACTTTTAAATCCCAAAATCACCACCCTTACTAACATTTACCATAAATTAACTGTAGTAAATTACCATGGTTTGTGTAAATCTGGAATATTTATATTGAAAACTATGTTAAAGCCATTTATATTGCAACATATTTATTAGGTGGGTAGAGGAATATTCATGTCTTTGTTAAGGTGTAGTGTGTACCTGTGTTTAGGTTTTTTTTTAATAGGCCTATATAACATTTCATAATATAACATAATTTGACAGTGGTAGTAGCCATGTATGGTTTTACCAGTGGTTACCAAGTCTCACTGTGAGAATATTTTCATTTAAGCCTAATAATTATTAAAATAATTTTTATCAATAAGACCCCCCCAACCCCGAACTTTTTGATTTGATAATCCGGCCCTCGAATGAAACTACTTGAAGAGCCTTGCTTTAGGGGATCTTTTAAAACTCAATGGGCTCATGGGAGGCAAGAGAGGTGCGGACTCCCACTTTATTTTTCCCTGCTGGTGTAGCTGTTGGACATTGTTACTTTAGAAAAACAACACACTTTTTAATGTCACATTTTGTAATATTTGCTTTTTATATTTTTGTAATATGGATTATTTTCTCATCCAATTTTTAAGGAGGCACTGCCCCTGTCACACAGATACACAGACTCACCTTCATGAAGGGTAGGCTTCCTCAAACACAACAAACACACGGACGCACTCAAACACACACACACACGCACACACACATTTCCCATCCTCTGGCCTGTACTGCAGCTCATTAACTCAACAGCCTGGCTCAACTCTCCCCTCTTGGCTTTCTGTCAGGCGTACATGTCTGCTTGAGGACAAACTCGTGAGCTAAAGGGACTCTGTGTGCATGTGTATGTCAGAGAAGCTGCCAAAGCAGCGGGTTAAGCCATTTACAATTAAGCAGGTCTAAAATTTCAGAGAGAGAATTATTAATCTATTTTTATGCTTATGCTATTGTATATGCACTACTGTTGAAATGTATGGGAGCATTAAGTCAGTATAATTGATCAAATGTGACAGACTTTCACATTGTTACAAAAAATTTCAAATAAATGTTTTTTATTCTCTCTTTACTTTTCAAAGAATCCTGAAAAAATGTATCATGGTTTCCACAAAAATATTAAGCAGCACAACTGTTTTCAATATTGATAATAATAATAATAATAATAATAATAATAGTTTCTTGAGCTCCAAATCAGCATATTAGATTGATTTCAATTTTAGATTGATTGGTGACTGCTGAACAGATTTGACATAATATAAATTACATTTTAAAATATATAAAAAAAATAGAAAATGGTCATTTTAACTGTGTTTTTGATCACGTAAATGAAGGCTCAGTGAGCATAAGAGACTTCTAACTGACCCCAAATGCTTGAACAGTATAGTGTTTATGTTAGAAACATGAAAAGAGAAAGTAGGCTAGAAAACTCCCTCTCTAGCAATGTGATTGTAACACAGTTCGTATATACGGGAAGAAGGAGGCGGGAACCGGCGAACATTCAACACAAATTTTAATACTTAAAATAAACAAATACAAAACGAAAGTAATGCCGGCAGACCCTCACGGCCGTCTGCCGGCCACACAAACATAACAAAACCATAAAATAAAGTCCAGGCCTGGTCCTCTCTCGTCTTTCACTGTCGTCACTCCCCTTTTATGCTTCCGGAGGTCCTCCGTGAGAGATTCGAGGCCGGTGCAACGTGCCGTTCCCTCACGGCTCTCGCCCGCCCTGCTCGTCACAGTGATCAAATGCGATGACATTCATAATTAAAATTACAAGTTATAGCCTAAGTGATGTCATTAATCGAAGATCTATAAATGCCACTTAATAACAGCACTGTCTTGTTTCAACATATTCCTGTTTATCATATGGAGATCTAATAACAGTTTTAGAAGAGCTTGCTGGTGTAAGAATTTGAGTCTATGCGTGAAATTAAAGTCTGAATGTAGCATGTGATTTAAATAGCACTTGAGTGACCATATATTTAACATCTTATTGGCTAGAGGCTTGCCATACCATCAGAAGACACACTGCGACTTGGGAAATCTCAATGCAGTGCCTTCAGGCACATCATATCTAAAATCATTATCTCGGCAGTACAGGGCATCAGTGCTATTATATCAGTTTTTAAAATTGAGACATTTCATCAAACGAGCCTGTAATGCAACTAGTGCTTCTGCAGATTTCTTCGGTCCCCTGAGTAATTGTCACTCTCATTTCATTAAAAGACAATTCCTATTTTTGAGATTTTTTCAAAGCTGCCGCTCTGCAGTGGATCCTGACATGAGGACAAACCATTATTTCATCATTAGGGGTCGAGCACCAAAGCTGCTATGACATCTATTGTATTCGCTAGCACTCCTATTATTGTTCTCCTGCCCAATTTGAGCCACTAGAATTGTTTAGAGAGCTTTTGTGATATTTGGCTCACTGGAGTGGTCCTGAATAATCTCCAGAGCAAATTGGGGGTATTCCACTGTTACTGTAACCCTGCAGTGCCTCAGTTCGAAAATTCACTATTTTTTTTCTATATGTATCTTTCAACCCCCCTTTTCTGATTTCTCTTTTCATTATTTTATTGTACACCTTAAAGTAAAAATAATAATAATAATAATAATAATCTCCACCTATAAACTGTCCAATTTTACCTAAAACTCATAAAGATCCGAATTTAAACCATGCTGCACATGTATCTCAGCAATGATTTGGTCTGTCCTTGCACTAACATGGTCTACCATATCCAGAAGGTATCTGACCTGTGCAATTTTGTACCTAATGGTAAAAAGACATTTTAAAAAAATGACAGATATGCTTTTACAGTTTCAAAATTTTTTAATTAAAAATCATTGTTTTGGTCTCTTTAGGGCTTTCACACTATACTTAACCTCAGGGTATCTGCATTCTAAATTCCGCTTTTAATTCTGCTTTTAGTTTAGAAGTGGGGATAGAAATGTACAGTATGAAATGACAGCTTATGAATACTCAGAATTCATTGTTAACCCAGGGTTATCTATTTCTAAAGACATTTTATGTGTTTTGGGTTATGAGAATTCCAACAATAGCCCATTTATAAAATTTTCAGCCAATATATTGCAACAATTTTTTGTCCTATTAAAATGAACTTATGCTCCATGTTCTTAGCGTAGTCTAGGAGCTACTCTTAGAAATTCTCACCAAATTTAGCTCATGACATTAAGACCACTATGATGAAATATAATTGAATATATTTTTTTGTATACAAAACCATGCTGTCACAGCAGCAGCTATACTGGGCTATGCTGACTCAGTGTGCTATGTGTCTTTGGGCAGTGTGATGAGGTTGTTAAAGATCTGTGCTGGAGGTCAGGAGGCTGTTAGTTTAAATCCCACATGTGGTGACTCATGAAGCATTATTGTTTCGTTCTTCCCTTTCAGTTAAGTGTCGTGGTGAGTGCATGTTTTTTTCTTAATGATGTAGTCAGGAGTGGAAACTCAGGAATCTGAAGGGCATTGAGGTGAATCGAGAACTGATCGGATGGACCCTTTCTAAGAAACCAAGAGAAATAATGCAAACCCGAAGACGCTTGCATCTTGTGTGCCTTTCTGACAGTGCAGTCAAGTTATTTCCCCCCTACTGAGTTCTGTTTTGGAAGATTCTAGGAAAACTCAGTCGGGAACTACTCCATAATATACTTTGTGCTACAATTCACTTTCCCATTGTCTGCTCTGTCCAACTTTCTGATGACTTGCCCCGAGTCCTGGAGAGGCCAGGAGCCTGCCGGTAGAAACAGGAATGGCTCCTATTAAGCCTGGTGCTCATAAACCTGAGTTACATCAATGGAGCAGACATCCATCATCTAGCCGTCTTATCAATATATTTCCCTGATGGCAGCATATGGCTAGAAAACGGAAATCATTTACTTTACGACCATAGCACCCACTCAAGGGGCTAGCCTGTAATATACCACTTTAAAATACCCTGGCCGACCACTAAAAGTCAAAAATACCACCAATCTTCATCTACCTTCCACAGTGCTGATTGGATAAATTGAATCTTCTTCTCCATAATCCAGACTATTTTATTTGAGATGGTGGAGTAGTGAAAGTCAAGATAAACTTAATGAGCAGCTCACTACTTTTTTTTTAATTATTATTTTTAGTTAACTGGACTTTAACAATCAACAATAGACTGAAATTTGTCTGATGTAAAGTTCTTGACCTGAAAGTTAAAGGAATATTCTAGATTCAGTTAAGGTCAGTCGACAGCATTTGTGGCTTAATGTTGATTACCACAAAAATCTGTTAAATATACAGGTGCTGGTCATATAATTAGAATATCATCAAAAAGTTGATTTATTTCACTAATTCCATTCAAAAAGTGAAACTTGTATATTATATTCATTCATTACACACAGATTGATATATTTCAAATGTTTATTTCTTTTAATTTTGATGATTATAACTGACAACTAAGGAAAATCCCAAATTCAGTATCTCAGAAAATTAGAATATTACTTAAGACCAATACAAAGAAAGGATTTTTAGAAATCTTGGCCAACTAAAAAGTATGAACATGAAAAGTATGAGCATGTACAGCTCTCAATACTTAGTTGGGGCTCCTTTTGCCTGAATTACTGCAGCAATGCGGCGTGGCATGGAGTCGATCAGTCTGTGGCACTGCTCAGGTGTTATAAGAGCCCAGGTTGCTCTGATAGTGGCCTTCAGCTCTTCTGCATTGTTGGGTCTGGCATATCGCAACTTCATCTTCACAATACCCCATAGATTTTCTATAGGGTTAAGGTCAGGCGAGTTTGCTGGCCAATTAAGAACAGGGATACCATGGTCTTTAAACCAGGTACTGGTAGCTTTGGCACTGTGTGCAGGTGCCAAGTCCTGTTGGAAAATGAAATCTGCATCTCCATAAAGTTGGTCAGCAGCAGGAAGCATGAAGTGCTCTAAAACTTCCTGGTATACGGCTGCGTTGACCTTGGACCTCAGAAAACACAGTGGACCAACACCAGCAGATGACATGACACCCCAAACTATCACTGACTGTGGAAACTTTACACTGGACCTCAAGCAACGTGGATTGTGTGCCTCTCCTCTCTTCCTCCAGACTCTGGGACCCTGATTTCCAAAGGAAATGCAAAATTTACTTTCATCAGAGAACATAACTTTGGACCACTCAGCAGCAGTCCAGTCCTTTTTGTCTTTAGCCCAGGCGAGACGCTGTCTGTTGTTCAAGATTGGCTTGACACAAGGAATGCGACAGCTGAAACCCATGTCTTGCATACGTCTGTGCGTAGTGGTTCTTGAAGCACTGACTCCAGCTGCAGTCCACTCTTTGTGAATCTCCCACACATTTTTGAATGGGTTTTGTTTCACAATCCTCTCCAGGGTGCGGTTATCCCTATTGCTTGTACACTTTTTTCTACCACATCTTTTAATTCCCTTCGCCTCTCTATTAATGTGCTTGGACACAGAGCTCTGTGAACAGCCAGCCTCTTTTGCAATGACCTTTTGTGTCTTGCCCTCCTTGTGCAAGGTGTCAATGGTCGTCTTTTGGACAACTGTCAAGTCAGCAGTCTTCCCCATGATTGTGTAGCCTACAGAACTAGACTGAGAGACCATTTAAAGGCCTTTGCAGGTGTTTTGAGTTAATTAGCTGATTAGAGTGTGGCACCAGGTGTCTTCAATATTGAACCTTTTCACAATATTCTAATTTTCTGAGATACTGAATTTGGGATTTTCCTTAGTTGTCAGATATAATCATCAAAATTAAAAGAAATAAACACTTAAAATATATCAGTCTGTGTGTAATGAATTAATATAATATACAAGTTTCACTTTTTGAATGGAATTAGTGAAATAAATCAACTTTTTGATGATATTCTAATTATATGACCAGCACCTGTATATTGAGGCACCTACAGTACTGGGGCACTTACAGCACAAAGGAAATGAATGGGTCCAATCCATAAATATTTCTATTGTATAGCCACAACACATAAAGAATATGTATGTTAACAGGGTGAGTGTGATTTTTTTTTTTAAAGAAATTAAAACTTTTATTCAGCAAGTTCATTAAATTGATCAAAGTGGCAGTAAAGACTTTTACAAAAGATGTCTATTTTAAATAAATGCTGTAACTTTCTATTCATCAAAGAATCCTGAAGTGTATCATGGATCCAGAAAAAATATTAAGTATTAAATTACCTGAGCACCAAATTGTCACATGTAATCTGTTTTGGTTTTGTTTTGGTTCTGTGTCCTGTTCCCGTTTTGCCTGCCTGATTTGCTAGTTAGTTTCCATGGTTCCTAATTAGTTAACACCTTTTCTGTTTCAGTCAATCATCCCCAGTGTATTTAAGCCCTCAGTTTCCAGTGTTCCAAAGTCCGGTCTCATCCATGTTAAATGGTTGTGTTACTTATTCTCCAGTGATCTCCGGAGTTTTAGTTATTGGATTATAGTAAAGACTATTTTGTTTCTCTACTCCTTTGTCATGCGATTCACAACCACAAGCTTGACACAAATTAACATATTAGAATGATTTCTGAAGGAATATACGACACTGAAGACTGGAGTAATGGCTGCTGAAAAGCTTCAGGGGTGTATTCCAGAAAGCAGGTTATGTGACACACCTGGGTATGTTTAAGAGTAAGTAAGCGGATAACCTCAACTTTCGGTTCCAAAAACAGAGGTAACTTTCAGGGTATCTAAGTAGCTCTCCGAGCCAGGGTTAGTTTGCTTAAGAGGTATTCAGATGGGTGTTATATAGGCCTGCCGCGATTGGTCGGTATAATCGACTGCGTCGACGTTGATAATTAGTCGACCTCAATATTTTTTAATCGACTGATCATTTTATATTATTTTACCTTTTAAATTTTGTTTTCAAGCTTTGACTAAAATAACAACCGTTTCCTTTCCTCCACACCACTAGTGTGAGCTAACATTACGTGCATCACATCAAAGTTTCCAAGGATGGCGGGTGAAGCGGAGTCGAGTGCGATGAAAAAGGCCGGAGGGTATGGGAGTACTTCAGATTAGCTGATAATAAAAAGGTGGTTTGTACACTCTGGTTTCGTTGGTATACCACAGCAGCACAAGCTCGATGCATGAACGTCTGAAGAGGAAACATATAGGGGCTATTCTGGATGATGGGCCGCCGGTAAAGGCAAAGCCACAGCCACCATAAGTGTTCACATATCGCGGGGCCGTTCACATATCGCGTCTTTTGCGCGCGCAAGTTCGTTATTTCAAATGTAGGCGCGCGGCAAGCGCGCTCATAATACAAGTGACGTGAGCCACTGCAGCACATGTGACAAGAACCAGCTTCGCCCTTTCCGTAACAACATAGAAAGCTCAGCCGAACAGCTGATCATAGCTGTACAGGGTGGGTTTTTATTTCTCATCTCCATAAATATATCTAGTAGTAAAGCTAATGCAAGGGCTAGAAATCAACTTAGCCTTTGCTGATACTTCTTCGTCATTGTAGAGAGCGCAGTTCATGGTTGCATAGCAACGACAGACGCCACGGGGGCGTAAGCGCTTTGGAAAGACGAAAGCGGCGCGGCCGTGCTTTCCAAGCGTTTTTAGACGTGACGTGAACGGCCCCAAATACTTTTTAAAGTAAGAGAAGTTGGGTCATGAGGAGTGGAATTGAGAAGTACTGTAACGGTTAGATTGATCTGTGCCTGTGTTTGTTAATGTGCAGGCTTGATGTATCCAACCGTAATTAATGAATTTACTTCTGCCCGTTTTAAGGACATTTAATTGTGTGACGGTATAATAACATAATGGCATAAATGACATAATGAATAACATTTAAAAATACAAATTTATATATATAACACGTACACAGTTAATAAATACTATTCATATACAATATGAAAAGATTTTGCCAAGTTGTGTGACTGAATTCCTGCAAAGAAAGACTGCTCACCACAGTTGGCTGCAGCTCTTACTGATAGTGTCCTGAATATGAATTTATACTTTTTTATGGTACACTACTGAATGCCAAAGTTGCAAGTTAAATAAAATGTTCTTGAGAAATTTTTTTGATTTTTGTTGGAAATTAGTCGTTTAGATTAATCGATTAATCGATAAATTAGTCGATAGATTAATCAATATAAAAATAGTTGTTAGTGGCAGCCCTTGTGTTATATAATTAATATAGTTATATTAATGTAACTAAATTTGTTACAGTTACATACACAATATTATATTATACTATATTATAAAGTACTATTATAAAGCGGAAATGTTTAAATGTTCATTTCATTTTTAATATATGTATTTTATTGTCATCTCACACATGGACCTGCTTTTTTTCCTTTTTATAACAGGATGTTTTGTATGCTATAATTTCTATAATAAATACATATGTGATATATTATTAAATAATTATCATCAAACTAAATAATTCTTATTCTCAGTCAATAAAGATCACCTATTAAATGAAAAGATTGAAAAAATGATTGCACAACCACCAAATAGGTGCCGATGTACACTAAGTAGGTTATGTAAATCGCCATTAAACAAAATAAGTGTCACCATTATGTTCCGTTAGTTTCTATTTTCAAGGACCTTGTTTTCATTTGTCACGTCTTTGGTTACGACCATTATTAATTTGTACCAGCTGTGTTCTATTTATCATCTCATCTGTGTTTACTACTTAAGTTGTACCCTTGCCTTCATTCCCTGTCCGATCACCATTGCGTTAAATTGTGTTAACCTGTGCCTGTCTTCCTGCTCAGAGTATTATTAAACTTGGAGTGTTTTGAACTTGATCTGTCTGTCTTCGTCTTTCTGTCTAAACACAAGTGTGACAAGAAGAAGAAGGAAGTAGAATGGCATGCTATTTCTTAGTGTTTGTTTCCATGGTGAATCATTGATTCGTCGCTCTGTTGAGAATGTTTTGTGTGTTAACCGGGAAGATACACTGGGTTGGCTGAACTTACTCCCGGACGTGTTTTCTGTAACCAGCATACCTTGA
Source organism: Hypophthalmichthys molitrix (assembly GCA_037950675.1). NCBI lineage: Eukaryota > Metazoa > Chordata > Actinopteri > Cypriniformes > Xenocyprididae > Hypophthalmichthys > Hypophthalmichthys molitrix. The sequence goes on along the minus strand of CM075496.1, from coordinate 25,490,212 downwards.
GTAAGCAAGGTTTGGGTTAATCAACCAAAGGTTCAGGGTATATGTGACGGTAAGTTAACCTTGCTTTCTGGAATACCCCCCAGCTTTGACATCACAGGAATAAATTACATTTTAAAATACGGGAAAACACTTATTTCAAATTGCAATAATATTTCAATAATATTTATATTTTACTCTATAAATCCAGCCTTGGTGAGCATAAGATACATCTTAAAAAGATGTTTTTTGTAGTAATGAACAAATGCTCAACAGAGTTCAACAAAGCTTAACTTGTATTGAACCCAGAATATTACTTCAAGAGAGTAAAGATATACAATATCAGCCTTTGTTTAGTTGTTTGAACTTAAATTTTTAACAAATCAAAGTATATGCCACGTATTATGCTCTCAGAGACTGAATTTTTTATCAGAATCACCTACTCTGGGAAATAGAAATGGGGCCATTATGTGATGACTCTTCACACCAATGCAGTCGCAGACATTTAAGCTGTCAAGAAACCTGTTACCAAGTTTCATCACCAGCTATCATCCCCTCCCTCCCCAGCAATACAGTCATAACTGCTCAGCCATCTCACAGCATTCACTCTCACTGCCAAACATAACACTTTTCAGCTGCTGAAAGCCTCATATGTGGCTTTTTAAAGTAACCTTTGCCACCCGAGAGCTCATTCTTCTCTCCTTTTCCTGTTCAGTGCCATTCAAGGAAACATCCATTAAATGCAGCAATAAAATCTCAGAGAGATGGAGGCTGTTGAGAGAGCTGTGGCCTTCAACGCACTTAAATGTTTCACTGGAGGCATGACATATCAACTAATGAATAGGTCCATGTTCGTCTTCTGTTTGTTTAGAAGTGTGGACTTGGCATAGAAACTTATAAGGAGTTTTTGGTGATACACAAATTGAAGCAAATGCACAACAACTAGAAGCCAACACTTTTCACCAAGCACCTGAGACGACGAAAAAGCATGGTGACATTTGCAACCAACCCCCTTTTAGTTTTACACCTCTCATACTGTGAGAACAGGCTGACACTTGCTAACATTTGATATTAATCAGGCTACGGTGAAATGAGTCTCTACCACCCACAAGAATTTAGCTGAAGGGCTTCTGAGTCGTAACCTCAAGTCAATTAAATGCCATATGGACTCCGAGTTTCAGAAGAAATGTAAAGATATGAATTATTCATAATCCTTCAAACACCTTAGAAGTGCCTGGGTGACTCCATCAAAGGTATTTTGGGTACCCAGTCCCAGTGGGTATTTCACCGACCATCTGATCTTTCCAGCAGATGGAAGAACATTTCAGAATGAAGAACATCTCAGAATTCACAGAATGAAGGCAAGGATCCATAGTATTATTTATGGTACTGAAATTGCTGAAGCTGAAAGTACCACAATTTTCTACAACTGAAGTGTACTGAGATGTTTCATTATGATGTTAGTGATAATGGTACAAATTTATGTTAATGAAAAAGAAAGATTTAGGACAATAAATAATAAATAAAGCAAAAGCTCTGCTATTCTGCCAGTTTGAGTGGAGCTATCATGCTTTTTTTGATGGATTTTAGGCTAGTATGTGTAATACGCTCACAGATTAAAGGGTATTACAGATTACGAATGCATTCGCTTTGCCAAGAATCATGGTGGCTGGAACAAGGTAATCCATTCTAACATGATTGAAGTAGACATTTCAGAAGGGAAAATAAAAATAATAATGCTCTTTAAAAGTTTATATCCAGGTAAAAAAAATAAACAAAGTAAGAATGTAAAAGAGTGTATTCCTGTAGCTCAAATGGTCCTAGCAATGCCAAGGTTATGGATTCAATTCCCAGGGAATGCATGAACTAATTAAATCATCTGCCAAATGCATTAATGTAAAATGTAAGCTAATAGCTACAGCATATATGAGTCTAACACCGCTTTGTGTTTCCAGTTTTAAAGGGGTGGTTCACTGCGATTTCACTTAGTTAACCTTAGTTAGTGTGTAATGTTGCTGCTTGAGCATAAACAGTATCTGCAAAGTTACAGCACTTAAAGTTCAATGCAAACGGAGATATTGTCTATTAAAGAATTCTCTGTTTAAGGACTACAACAAACGGCTGGTAGGGACTACAAAAAGCTTCTTCCCGGTTTGGTGACATCACTAACCCTAGAATTTACATAAACCCTCCCCCCGAGAACACACAACAAAGGGGGTGAGGCCATGTTACTGCATTACAGTAAATGCAATAGCATGTCATAAAAGCAAGATGACAAAATGACAAGTTATAACCATAATTAAACTAAACTCTACCTGTTATATCTTCACACAGCATATATTTTCTGCCTCTGTAGGATCTTACAACAGTTCCCACAGGAGATTTATTATAGATTAACATGACAGAATATGCTAATCAATAACTTTAAGATAGTTAACTCCACATCAGCTACATAAATTCATCAACTAACCGTTCAGAAGCGTTCTGTTGCATTCAAAATGTTGTCACTTCTTCTTGAGCCTCTCCATCATTGTCCGACTCCGTTTTGAATATAAAAGGCAGAACAGTTTCTGACATTTTCAGTGAGTCTGCGTGAGGTAATGTGAGGCGCTGCTAAGTGCTAACATGAGCTCCTGAAACTCTGCCCCCTTTTGAGAGCAGCAGCTCATTTGCATTTAAAGGGACACACACAATAATGGCTCACCCTCAAAAAGTGACAAATTTAACATGCTATAAAAATGATCTGTAGGGTATCTTGAGCTAAAACTTCACATACACACTCTGGGGACATCAGAGACTTATTTTACATCTTGTAAAAGTGGTATTATACCACCCCTTTGAAGACTATCTAGAGGATGATATTTTACAATTAAAATTTGTGGCATATATATATATTAGTTTGTTTTTTATCATTTTTATTATTTAAATTTTTGTACTAGATAGCAACAACTCCTTTGGGAAACCATATCAACTCACCACATTGAGTTTGAGCTCCATGTTGAGGACACCTCCACTATCCAGCACTGGCATTAGGTTGATGGCAAATATCGCTGCCCGGTCTGGAGGGATGGAGATGTTGGGTCCAAAGAAGATGTAAAAATGAACTGAAAATGTGTCCAGTTCATTTCGCAGCGTTGGCCTGATGGGCCAGCATTTATTTGTGTCGGCCGTGGGTGCTAAGTAAGTGATGCTGTCTTCAGCGTTCAATAGAGATCCTTGATCCGAACCGTTCTGGGGCACGTTAGGCAGGCTGGCAGCAGGCAGGGTCTCTGACAGAGAGAAACCCATCGCAGTGCCAAATGACTGGGGCATGTTCATAGCTGAGGAGCCCTTGGAGACACTGGGCTTGGAACAGTCTGCAGAGAAAAGATCAAAGGAGAGGTTTAAAATTGGGACGGCGCACGTTTTCCGCTGAGGAACTTGAAGGTGAAGCTAGTTACGAGAGATATGAAATAAGAATGAAATAAAGATGTCTTGAACTCTGACGAATCTCTTGACTGAAGCTGACAGCTCAAACTCTCCACTCAGGTTACTCTGAGGCTAAAAGCATCTTCCTGTCATTCCCGTCTCTTTGTGCTAGATCTAACTTGCATTTCAGCGGAGACATACTTTTTTTTTTTTTCCTAGTTTCATGCATATGCTTAGATGTGTGCATCAAGATGACAGGACAAATGACTGCTGAAAGTGTCTATGTAGTATGAAATGATCTAAGTGGGGTGTGTGTTGTGTTTTATATACTGCAGGACCACAGAACGACCAGGGGAACGGCCCGTTTCATCATATTTCCTTTTATAGGTCTCTCAGCACTATGCAACTTTAAAGCCACACACACTCACGCACACACACACAAAAACACTTAAAAACCCTTGTATTTGGAGTTTGAAGTCTTCATTCAAAAGGTGACACATTCTTTGCATAACAAAAACAGTGTGTCCCAAAACACATAAAAACGAGGTCATGATTGTTCTTAACATCTTTTAATTGTGGGCTTTGTCATAACATGGTACTTTGTAAATTAGACGGGATTACAGAACACATTTTGATTAAATGTAAATTTGAAAAGCAATGCTGCAGAATTGAGATAGCTAATTGGCATTGATGAGGACAATAAGGATATTCAGTTGCATTCAGTTATGCTACTGAGGACTCAGGAGTCTTACAGTCATATTTCTCTTCGCACCCACGATTATTGCAAAACACAGTGAAATAGGTGGAAATGGTTTCATTAATAAAATGCCAGGTCGTTTTCCCCCCACAGCTCTGTTTGCTGTGTTATCGCTTGCGTCTCTTACCCTCCCACTTCTCTTTCCGGTGCATTTTAGTTCTGATCTTTGAGCCAGTGATGAGAGAATGTTTCCAATAGGCATGACTTTGGATTAAGGTTTTATTCACACATCCACAATCCAAAAACAGTCCTGATGAGAAAGCTCACCATGCTCTAAAGTAGATTATTATTATTGTGGATGGGCAGGGTAATTAAATGTCAGGCATTGAAGAGCTCTACCTGGATTCTGGTGTCCCAAATATTTTATGTAGCATCACATCACAGGAGAGCAGAATGTTTCCACCAAAATATTAAGCAGCACAACTGTTTTCAACATTGATAATAATAATAAATGGTTCCTAACACCAGATCAGCATATTAGAATGATTTCTGAAGGATCTGAAAGAGTGATGGCTGCTGTAAATTCAGCTTTGTTATCATAGGAATATGTTTTTTGCAAATTGCAATATTTCACAATATTAACGTTTTTACAGTATTTTGATCAAATAAATGCAGCATTGGTGAGTATAAGAGACTTCTTTCAAAAAAAAAAACAAAAAAACGTACAGACCCCAAACTTTTGAATGGTTTTGTGTGTGTATATTGTCCTTAGAGGGTGAAATTGTGAGAAACCTCTCAACAAATCCTGGCATGCTCAAGACTTGATTAGTACGCAAATCCTGCAGTGTTTATAAGCCCTCACCATCTGATCAAATCAACCCTTTTTCTCCTCTGTAATTACATCTATTTTGCCATGAAATGTCATTATAACTCTTGCTGACAAAAGCAATGATGGACAAAAGATCACAATTAGCGAGCTGAGGACATCTTTGAGGGCTCGCACTTGAACATGCTGTCTGGTTCAGAATGAGGATGTGTCATATGCTCTATTCAGCACCTGTTTGGCCACAGGCCCTGAAGCGAAAGGTTCATTGTATACATACAGCTCAAACTGTGAAAATGACATGTTAGAGCTGCATTTAGAATTCCTGACTCACTTCACAACTTACTGTTGTCTATATAGATATAGATGTGGACATGTGGAACAATATAAAGGGAAAGTGTCAGAGATTTCTTTGTCAAGAGATGGTTACCTAGCAACCAAACATCCAATCAGTGCAAAACAACATCAGAGTGCCTTTCCAGCCAAGAGTTTCAGATGAAAAAAAAAAAAAAAAAAAAAAATATATATATATATATATACATATTTGTATACTTTGTATTCTTAGTACAGTATATATTTCTGAAAATAACACATTCCAGTGCTTCCTGATGTTGTTTTAAGCAAAAGAATTCTTTGAAGATTATTTGGATTGTGATGGATTTGCATTAGATTAGTTTACAGAAGTTGCACACCAATTAAACTATAGATGATTTATGGGATGACAATATCATGTGTTAACAAGAAAATGATGATCATGTTCACAACAAAAAAACAAAACAAACAAACACTGTATTTCTTTGATGAAAAATACAATAAAAACAATATTGTGAAATACTATTACAATTTTAACACTTAAAATGACTATCTCGGGTCTTTCGACCCGGGACGTCATTCACTACCCTCCTTCTCATTCATTTTTTAAAGTTAGACATCAACCTTCTCAGTATTCCTCAATCAATTTATTATAAACAATATAACAAGAAAAAAATCGTATAATTATAAAAGAATGCCTATTTTCCCATTCATTTTTTTGTAAAAATTGTATAGGGTCGCTAACGACCCAAGGTGTGTATCATAGTATGTATATATTTTTTTCTGCACAACAATAATTGAATCTTTTATGACAGAATAAGTGCAATTCACCTTTATTCCACAAGGTGGCAACGTCTGATAAACGATGATGAAGTGACGTTTCATTCAGACAGAAAACGAAAGAATAGGAAGTATCATCAGCAAAATTTGAAATGGCTCAGTAAGTACTGAATGCAGTCAAATATGAATGTCACTGTCACTTGATGGATCAGGTGAATATCAGCAATCAAAATATTGATTTTTAAGATGTTGAAAATGATAGTTTTGAGAATATGTTTGAGATCATGAATATTTGCGGTGTCAAACATATTCTCAAAACTATAATTTGCTAAATGTACTGGGAAATGAGCTCTGACGAGAACAGTGATGATGGCATAAAACATCTGCTCAAAATGAGTCCTTCCAAGCTCCAAAAGATAACAAAATTTGCTGTATTTTATTCAGGCTGATGGGTCCTTAATGCAACCTGATGACTTTTATATTGCTAACTACATGGCACAAGCTGATTGGTTCCTGTCACATCTGCAGCCAATGAGGTTATTGCTCAACATTTATAAAGCTGGTAAGCATTTGCTATAGCAATTTGTAGTACACTTTCAAAGTTCCTCTGAGACCCTTCACCTTCCCTAGCTCCACCTGTATAGATCTGCTACGGGTAATTTAATATATGCTATTTGTGCAGCAGCAGTCTGTCTTAAATGCTCACAATGCAGTGATTAATTATTTATAAAATACCATGTTTTTTTCTATTTCCTAAAAAGTTGCAGTTTTCGATATAATGCATCCTTGGTGAATAAAACTATTAATTACTTTAAAAAAAAAATGACTGACCCCAAACTTTTGAATAGTGTAAATAAACTTAAATATACCATAAAAATAAGCAAATATAACTACATAATTGGGTAAGATTATCCTAATCACTAAAATATTTGGCATACACTGTTATAAGTCAACATTAGTTCTCATGATTCAGAATATTTTTTGCAAAAATGCATATAAGCAAATAACCAAATGTAAACAAGTCATTAAGTCAGGAATAAAAAGCTGAATTGAAGCAAAAACTGAACTGTGATGTAAAAAGGCATTTCTTTCATACTATATCAATATGAAAAAAACAGTCCATGTCTGCCACAGCCATGCCAGCCAAAACACACGTAGCCTACACATATGGGCTGTGATGTACAGGCTGCTTTTATCAACAGCTCTGTGAACACTTAAAAGATTCAAAAGCCACGTGATGTGTTTGTCAAGGGATGCTACATTCAGTGCTCATTTTCACAGGTACCTTTAAACACTATGGGAAAAAAGTTCCTCACCTCCCACTGGATATTCAACTTGAGATTAAGCTGAACTCCTCTGCAATAACACATCTCTCTTGAGGGTCTCACAACATCTCACAACAGTTGAAAGGTTTTTATACTGACAGACTGAAATGACGTCGTCAAGCAGAGGAAAATAATTTCTCAGAAAAAGCACAACCGGTATATACTGTAGGTATATATTTTTCATGAAATCCACTCCTGGAGACCTATAAACTCTTGACACTGAAGCCAGTGCTGACCTTTGGCAACAACGTACTGCCATCAGATTGCTGCAAACAAACTTCATTGTGTTATTCGATTGTGGCTGTCAGTGAGTGTTTGTTCATTTCTCACTCAATGTCAGAATCACAACCGAACGGGAAACAAAGAAGTGGCATCTAGAATGCATTTCCTTGAGGCGTTATCTTTGGATCACCAAGGCCTAATATTACACTCGCAGGCTTTCTGGGAACATACTTCAGCTCGCAAGTTCAAAACAAGATTGGCTTCCGACCGTTTCATGAACCCAGCCTCTGGTGATGTAAATGCATGCAAATCTGCCTTCTAGGGCCTGAGACTGCCTTTCTGAGATCAGCTTAGATCAAAGTTTCAATTCTTAACTAGTGCTCACGGCTAATGCAGCCTCAGTTTAGCTAAGTACCACTTTAATGGCACTGCTAACATGTATGATCAAATGTTGCACAAATTAGTTGAGATGTGTGAGACGCGGAGCCTGAGAGAATAAACTTGTACTGTTATGTAACTTTGAATTCATTTCAATCAGCTCTGGTATTAAATGTAGTGGTTTCTTTAAGTTTAAGACAAAGGTTTAATGTTCATTGAATGGTGTGTATTAGATTAATTCTAGCATAAATTCTTTACTTCATCCTTCATGTGGTGATGCAATAAAAATCAATTGTAAAAGAATACAAAAGGTCAAATGTTTGTGTAGCCATGATGAAAAACAAACCAAGTGAAAAACAACAGAGAGTAAGAGTGCAACTCGTCTCTCATGCTGAGTTACTGAATTGACTCCATTATCTGTGCATTTCTGATGGAAGGAATGGTCATTTCTGCCATGGATGTTTGTCCACTATGTTATTGTTCCTCTTTTTCTTCCCCTTTGTCTCGTTTACAACATGGGGCACCAATAAAGCCTGGTGTGCATCCAGTGTTTTCTAATGAAAGTGTCCTGGGCTCATTATTGATTCAAATGCAATGTGAAATATCACAGCAATATCTGTTTCTGAGGAAACAGGTTGCTGGGCTACTAAGCACTCTTTCCTTTCTTTCTATTATATTCCCATCCATCCATTAGTGATGTGGTCTATATATCAACCTGTCTCTGACTGAATGCTGCACCCACTGTGTATAATTAATGTGAAAATCACAAGTACAGCATAATATAAGTTTTAAAACAATGCTGTATGTCCATCCATCCATCATCCATCCATCAGTCTATCTATCCTTCCATAAATCCGCCTGCCCGTCCGTCCATATGTCCATCCATTCATCCATCTATCTATCTATCTATCTATCCATCTGTCTGTCTATCAATCAATCCATCCATCCGTTTGCCAATAAATCCATCAATCCATCTGTCCTCCATCCATCCGTCTATCTAACTGTCTGTCCGTCTATCCATCGTCTATTTGTTCATCTATCATCCATCCGACCACCCACCCACCCATCCATTCATCTGTCCATCCGTCCATCCATCCATCTGTCCATCCGTCCATCCATCAATCTGTCCGTCCGTCCATCCATCCATCCATCCATCCATCTATCTATCTGTCTATCCAACCATCTATCATCCATCCCTCCACCTTTCCATTTGTCTGTCCATCCATCCATCCGTCTATCTGTCTGTCCGTCTATCATTGTCTATTTGTTCATCCATCTATCATCCATCTGTCCACCCACCCATCCATTCGTCTGTCCATCCGTCCATCCATCCATCCGTCTGTCCATCCATCCATCTGTCCGTCCATCCATCCATCCATCCGTCCATCTGTCCATCCATCTATCTATCTGTCTATCCAACCATCTATCATCCATCCCTCTACCTTTCCATTTGTCTGTCCATCCATCCATCGTCTATCTGTCTGTCCGTCTATCCATTGTCTATTTGTTCATCCATCTGTCCACCCACCCGTCCATTCGTCTGTCCATCCATCCATCCGTCTGTCCATCCATCCGTCCGTTCGTCCCTCCGTCCGTCCGTCCATCCATCCATCCGTCCATCTGTCCATCCATCTATCTATCTGTCTATCCAACCATCTATCATCCATCCCTCCACCTTTCCATTTGTCTGTCCATCCATCCATCCGTCTATCTGTCTGTCCATCTATCCATTGTCTATTTGTTCATCCATCCACCCACCCATCCATTTGTCTGTCCATCCATCCATCCGTCTGTCCATCCATCCATCTGTCCGTCCGTCCGTCCTTCCATCCATCCATCCATCCATCTATCCATCTATCTATCTATCTATCTATCTATCTATCTATCTATCTATCTATCTATCTATCTATCAACCTCTCTTACTGAATGCTGCACCCACTGTGAATAATTGTGAAAATCACAATTACAAAATCACAAATACAGCATATTATAAGTTTTAAAACTATGCTGATTCTGAAATAATGGAAAAGGTCAGATCTTACACTTGAGCACAAGCTGAGACTTTCATTAAACTCCCACAGTGGTGTGAGGAGATGAATGAGAGGAGTAGACAGATGAGATGTGGGCGGTTGTGCACGTTTCTCAAGTTGATTCCTCCCCCAGACTTCCTGCGAGTGCGAGTCACACCCCCAGTCATGAGGCTGCGATACACAAGACTATACTACAGTAGAAATTATGCAAGATCTCTCTTCAGAATCAGAGGCGGTCTAGGTCCTCTTCTGAGACGGCCTCTGGTGGAGGTCAAGTAAAACAGAGAGGAGAGAGGATATAACTCCTGCTGTATTGCTATGGTAAATCTTCTGTGAGAAGGGAAAGGTTTAAGAGAGCATATTGAACAGAAGGCTTGCACAGATGCCTCTCTCTTCTGCACAGAATTAAAAGGTGCTACTTTTACTTGAGTGCTATTCATTCCTTAACATTTATACAGTAAGGACAAACTGCACTTCAAAACATGAGGTCTCCTTAACTGTGTTCAAATATATATCTCTTTTGTATCTAAAACTAATTGAGGTTTCAACAAATAGCCCAAAGTATGAGGCAAAAAAACAAACTGATATATCAACATACTGTGTAATGATACAAGGGAATAAAATAGACTCCCGCTGACCTATTTCCCAAGATTTTAAAAAGTCAGAAAATGAACAGATGAATGAACCCCATTCACAGTAGCCTTCATTGGTAGAAAAAAAAACTGAAATATTGATGAAATGACAATTTCCAGAGATAGCAAATGTTCTTATCTTTATTCCTGATTTCATCATCATGATCTATCACATTCTATTGTAATTATTAATTACTGCCATTTATCATTTCAAAATATGATTTCTCAGGCTCAAGTTGTCTCAGATGAGCACACATACTGTACTATGTTGCACACATACACTAAAAATTCTCTGACATTGTCACATATTGAGAACATTTGACTTTGATGCTGAGGAAAATAGCACAATCTTAAAGAGGGAAGATCAATAAAAAGACAGATAGAACAGAACTGTTCTTGTTTGACACTGTACAGATTTGGCAGGCACATCAGACACAAAACTTCCTTGTGTGAAAGAAGGAAGGGAAACTCAGGCTCAACACCAAAGAAACGGACAAAACCCTGTTCTTTTGAACTTTCTATTCATCAAAGAATCTTGAAAAAAAGTATCAAGGTTTAAAAAAAACTGTTTTCAAGAATTAACAACAACTGTTTTCAACATTGATAATAAGTTTCTTGAGCACCAAATCGTCATATCAAAATTAATTTTGAAGGATCATGTGACACTGAAGACTACAGTAATGTCATCACAGGAATAAATTACAAATATATATGTATGTATGTATGTGTATATGTGTGTATATATATATATATATATATATATATATATATATATATATATATATATATATATAAAGTCTGGTCATGTTAAGAGTAAAAACCTTTGGCTTGTATGATGCATAAGAAGCTGACTTTCAACATGACTTTTCCATATTGTTTAAGAGTAAAGGATATGAAAAGCCCTTGCCCCAGGGTTGCATTAGGAATCTTTTTGAGGAAGCCCAGTGTACCTTTCCAGCTCTACAATGGGCTCCAGTCTTCTGTTAAGAAAGAGAACAATACTTCCCTTATTCCACTGATAGCACCTATTGTACAACATCAGACACTTGCACTTCAAAGGATACTTCACAATTTAAAGATGTCTGAGTTACCAAGTGTATTGGGAAAGAACGTGTCTGAAAACTCAAGCCATTGTACATGTATAACAAATAAAATGAAAAAGTTTTCCTTTTATTTCCAAATTAAAACATGATCTACTGATGAAAGTAAGTCAGTAACAAACAGAACATGACAATAAAGATCAAAAGACGTGGAAGCAGTACCTCGCCACTCTGTCTATTTTGAAGAAAACAACTGAGAGGAAATGAGCAACTGTCTACCGTATTCATAACAACATTCAACCTGAGCTGAGCTCCAGTCACTTGCTAAAAGCTTTAGTTTTCATGCTACAGCAGTTTGGAAGTGTTCTGCCCTCCACAAACTCATCTGTACGTAACAGCGAGGTCTGGAGCTCACAGATGCTCTTGTCCTCTGTGGGACACACGTCAGGCCCACTGTGATCTCTAATGTTCATTCTATTCACACTCACTAAAAGCAAAAAGTGGTTAAAAATGCAACCAGTGAGCAACAAGCACAAGCGTTTGCTTTTTGCAAGACCTTTGCTTTTTCTGTCGTGAGTGGGAGTTTTGATAAAAACAAAACCTTGTGTAGCCAATTTGATTCAAAAATTCATTGAAATCCTAGCACAAAAGTATTTCACTAACCTCAAACTCTTCAGTTCTATAGAAGATTACTAAGGGCACCAAATAACGCTGTCAAACAGGTGACCAGTAACCTTCTTCTTATTTAAGTGTGTTTCTGAGCTACAAACGGAATAGCTGTTTTCAAACAGGATTTCACACACATTCTACCCATCTGCCACTGGTCGGACAAACACACCGTATAGGCCTGCTGAACTATTGGCTGAGCCAGTATTGCTGTTTCAGGATAGTTGGAATGCTTAAAACAAACAGATTCATGTTTTGATAGTGCTACCAAACCAGTGTTTACACTTTTCAGGGGAATAAACTTACTTACAGTATATTTTCTGTATATTGAACTGTAAAGAAACTGTAAATAACTGTAAAAAAAAAAAAAAAAAGAAAAAAGTATTTTAATAGCATTAAAGGTATGACAGCAGCAATGAAGCACATAATTGAGACATTATAAAGGCTAACATAAGACAGAGATTAAAGTTGTGTTGACAGTGTATCACAATGCTTGTGTATTGTACACTCATACCTTAATAAAAAGGGGAAGATCGTCTATTATACGCAAGAGAACTACCTTTATACATTTGAAAGACAATTTGATCATTAATCTGAAGATGAAAAAAAGTGTAATAAAGAGAGAGCAGGTGTTTCATCCTATAATAACTTGTCTGCATCTGTCACTGTCAGCAACAAACTTTGAAAATGATAAACTACATCAAGTACTGACAGCAATTTTGACATGAACATCAATTTTTCTACCGCAAGCATTTGTTATTCTACAGAATAAATCCTGATTTTAAAATATATATACTGTATATGTCAAATCAAAATTTATTCAGACACCTTAAACATTTCATTCATTAATACAGTTTATTCACTATAGTTTAAAAAAAATGGTAATAAAATATGACAAGATCTCAGAGTTAAACTGTGTCAGAAAAAATAAACTTAATTATGTCAGATAACACTTAAGCAAAACATGGTCAGGTCAAAGTGTCTGAATAATTTTTGGTTCAATTTTACTGGTTGTCCACTGTATGAAGAATTTTTGGGTATAATATGTCACAGTTTACTTTATTTTGCTATCCTCACTGTCATAAATGAACTATAGTGTCCTGCACCCACTTGTAAAAATATGTCAAAAAAATCAAAAAGAGTAATTTTTGGTTTGACTGTATATACAGTACTGGTCAAAAGTTTGGAATCGGTAAGATTTTTAATGTTTTTAAAAGAAGTTTCATCTGCTCACCAAGGCTACATTTATTTAATTAAAAATACAGTAAAAACAGTAATTTTGTGAAATGTGAAATATTATTACAATTTAAAATAACTGTTTTCTGTTTGAATATATTTTATAAAGTAATTTATTCCTGTGATCAAAGCTGAATTTTCAGCATCATTACTCCAGTCTTCAGTGTCACATGATCCTTCACAAATCATTCTAATATGCTGATTTGCTGCTCAAGAAACATTTATTGTGTACAACTGTACAAAATATTTGTGTACAGTATTTTTTTTCAGGATTGGTTGATGAATAGAAAGTTCAAAAGAACAGCATTTATTTGAAATATAATCTTTTGTAACATTATAAATGTCTTTACTGTCACTTTTGATCGATTTAATGCATCCTTGCTGAATAAAAGTATTAATTTCTTTAATTTCTTTTCAAAAAAAATAAAAATAAAAATTCTTACTGACCCCAAACTTTTGACCGGTAGTGTATAATGTTACAAAAGCTTTGTATTTCAAATAAATGCTGTTTTTTTTTTACTTTCTATTCATCAAGGAATCCTGAAAAAAAAAAAAAGTACACAACTGTTTTCAACATTGATAATAATCATAAATGTTTCCTGAGCAGCAAATCAGCATATAAGAATGATTTCTGAAGGATCATGTGACACTGAAGACTGGAGTAATGATGCTAAAAATTCAGCTTTGATCACAGGAATAAATAACTTTATAAAATATATTCAAACAGAAAACAGTTATTTTAAATTGTAATAATATTTCACAATATTACTGTTTTTACTGTATTTTTAATTAAATAAATGCAGCCTTGGTCAGCAGACAAAACTTATTTTAAAAACATTAAAAATCTTCCCGATTCCAAACTTTTGACTGGTAGTGTATATGTTTTCACAAATATCTTTGCAGTTTTTGCCCTCCTGAAGCTCAAACAGTATACAGCGTGATTCTAGCAATGCCAAGGTCGCAGGTTCGATCCACAGGGAATGCATGAACTGAGAAAATGTATGCGATCTCTTTGAATAAAAATGTCTGCTGTATAATAAAAATTCATAAATGTAAATACTTGAAATGTGGAAAAATGTGAAGTATAATTTACAAAGCAGAGGTTACTTACCAGAATTATTTAATGAAATATGTGAATTTCATTATTAATTTTAGATATTTATTTTATGATCTTGTAGTACATTATTCATTTCCAACATGATACAAGAGACATCAGAGTAGTGGCAGTATGTTGGCATGGACAATGGTGAAATATACTGTATAGAGGTCATCTGACCGCCAAGACTGACCAATCAGAAACGAGCATTCCAGAGAGCCGTGTAATTAATGAAAATTGTATTAACACATTCTGGAAACTCCAATCCTCAAGGGACTTAGTTACAGGCAGAGCAATGTAAAGGTTGAGAAAACACGCTTTCAAGCTTTCTAGGACAGACACTGTGTACATCCGCAGAGAAATTGCTCCTTTCACTATCTCCTGACTCCTAGAACATCAGCAAAGGCACTGATGTGATCCACCAAGACACAGGGGCGCAGGCAGGTCCTCTGTCCTTCTGTAGCCGACACAATTCCTCTCGCTGTAGACATCTTCCTGACAACAGTACTTACAGGGATTCCTGTGCCGTACCGAAAAATGCAATCATCTCTGTCCAGACTTTATTGTCTGAGGGGATGAAAAGCTCTTTCCAACATCTGACCGTTATCTCAGAACGATGTTAAACAAGGTCATCTTCTATCTCGTAAGATGGATGGGGTTATTATTAAATATCTTTGCAGGCTAATGCAGGATGCCTGTCTGCACAGAGTGGCTTTAAAGTTTAATGCATGAGGTGTTCAGACACAAAGAGGCAAAAAGATAAAAGTAAACCAAGAATATTTTGGGAAGATGAATCACCTTCATCTGCTATTTGACACAAGATTACTCATGGAATATTTACTAATCTCAACTATTTTTTGTTTGCTAGGCAGTCTCCAGGCAATCTGCATCTGCTGGTCTCCCGCCTGTTTCAGTACGAAGCGCACAATTTTTTTAATTTTTTTTTCTGCTGTTCACAAACATAAGTGGAAAATGAAGCACACTCTAAATCCTTTTTAATTGGTTCTTTGATTCCACAGAGTCCTGATAACGACAGGTCAACAAGCACAGGGAAGTTTTTTTTTTTTTTTTCCCCTGGCTGAGACGCAGGCTCCTGCAGAGACACTGTTGTTTGAGGTTAGAGTTCTTTTCTTTTCCTTTTTTACCAATTAAAATTTCTTTCTTTTCTGTTTTTTAATTCTCACCCTTGCACAGCCATAACAATAAATGGCAGGAGGGCCAGTGTCAAACGGAGTCTTATCAGTCTAAAACACATGTGCTTCTTTTATTATCAACTTTTCTGCTCTCCACAAATTGGAATGCCCTTATTTTGTGTGTTCATGGCACGTGTAATTTTATTTTTCAGCACCCCGGCCAATGAATATTTAATTAAGGAGCAAGTGGCTCTTGTTCTAACTGATTTGTATGTGTTTGCTGTTCTGTCGGTCAAGTCAGACTAATCTACATTGCCATTACTTCAGTGAAGAATAGTGAAATTAATTTAATAATTTGAAAAGAAAAAAAAAAGAAAAGAAAAGAAAAAAAGAAAGGCAATAATTAGTGAAAAAATGTTGGAATATAGTTTAAAGTCTTGCAGCAGCACACAAGCTGTGATAAGCAATTTCTTTATTAATTGCAGCTGCTTTATTCTGGACTCCAGTGAAATGAGCCTGTACTGAGGAACAATGAAAAATAGGTGTGGGCCAAAATTTTTATGGTGGTCATGATTTTTTTTTCCGCCCCATGCATGTTGGTTCTTCAAATTACCAGGCTGTTTAAAGATGTGTTCAGTATTCTGCAGAACATAAAATGCCATTTAAAGTGAACAAACATACAAGCTAAACTTTCACGTTGTAGCATGGCATGAACTATAATCGCCTTATTTCCTTTGAATGTAAGTTGTTTGTAAAAACAAGGCATGAATTCCCATTTTCTTGTTGTTGGGACACCACTGTGTCACAATGAAATTCATTCAAGTTTTCTTTTGTAGAAACTAGAAAGCACATTGCAACAAGACGTTCTGTGCAAATTTGAGCAAAGTGACACTTGACGGATATATCGTGACCAATCATGAGATTCTGTGGATTTCTGTTCCAGTCACACTGAGGTAAAATTTCTATGACATACTTCATTTCTGAATTCAGAAGAAAAAGAGAGACAGGAGGGGAAACATCAGACCTTCTTTGTGGAAAAGCAGCTCATGGCGCTTTCAAACACTTCTATATAACATTTCAAACATTTCTATAAACTAGTAATGAATCACTAATGTTACTCCGCCAAAACTGCATACTCATATACATATGCACATGGTTTGGGGTCAGAAAGATTTTTTTTAATGAAATTAAAAATTGTCAAAAGCCACAGCAAAGACAAAAAAAAAAAAAAAAAAAAAAAAAATCTATTTCAAATTAATGCAGTTCTTTAGAACTTTCTTTTCATCAAAGAATCTTAAAAAAAAAAGTATCATGGTTTCCACAAAAATATTAAGCAGCACAACTGTTTTCTACTGAGCCCTGGACATGACATGCAGAAAAAAAATTGTAGGCTAAATCGTGCGCACAATTTATTTATTTTTTTCTTGCATGTAGTTGTCCGTAGTTTTCAACATTGATAATAATAAAAAATATTTCTTAATGCCAAATACGCATATTAGAATGATTTCTGAAGGATCATGTGACACTGAAGACTGGATTAATGATGCTAAAAAAACAGCTTTGCCATCACAGGAATAAATGACATTTTAAAATATATTAAAATAGGAAACAGTTATTTTAAATTGTAATAATATTTCACAATATTACTATATTTACTGTATTTTTTATCAAATAAACGCAGCCTTGATGAGCATAAGAGAATTCTTTCTATAACACTTTCACAGACGAAAAGGGGGGGGGGGGTTGTCATTGTGTCAGATGACGGGGTAAAATCTAAGACTTATCCACTTGTACTGCATAATTGCACGTTAACAGACTATAGAATTAAGAAACAGCAAAACCAACAAACAAGTAAGGATGTCAAAGTATATGATCTGAATGTTTAAAAAGAAAATAATGTATAAACAAAGCATAAAACTAATGAGTACAAATTGCACTGATGTGGCATGATGTCATTACGAGGCACAGTAATGGCATTACAACAATTTTTCTATCTAATTCCGTTTAAGAGGCACATCACTTATGCTACTATTTTAGATGGGTTTATGTTGCTTTTTAGCCATTATCAGGTGGCCTGTTTACGGTTATGCTTTTAATAAGATAAAAGAAAGAATGAAAGTAATAACTCTAAGAGCAAACAATGTCTAAAATAAGCAGGAACAGTCATAAAATTGAGACATTTCATCAATGCAATTGATTTTATAGGAAAAGTGCAGCGTTTATTCTGGCCTTCCCCCACCTGCCGCATTAAGTACTGTAATATCCACTGATGGATTTGTTATAGCTTGTTTTCCCTGCCGTGTTGAGTATACAGCAGGTAATTAGTTTACTGAAACTAATGTCTCATGTTACTACTGCACCAAAGTCCTGCTTCACTTCACTAATTGACTGAGTAATTAAACCAGTTATCTAAAGCCATATCAACATATCGGCCTGCTGACCAAGTGCCTTTTGCTTCATTAACATAAGGATAAAGAAAATGACTCTATCAAGCTTGTCTATTGTTATTTTTATTCTTTTAAAAGTGCAGACAATAATGTCTTTTTCCTAATGGTTTTATACTGACACATGGATTCATTTAGCTTATTAACCACTGGCACATCATACTAAAGTACTTTATGTCTTGTTTTGTTCTTTTTTTGTCACCCTCCACAAAAAAAAGTTTTCATCATGCACATTTAAATGCATGGTTTGTTGTTATAACTTTGACTATGCACTTAACACATTGGCTTTCCTTCTCTTAAATGAAGCATGACAGTCCAGTGATGTGCATATAATGTTCTCTTAGGTATTAACAACTCAAACTGTTGTGCTGCTGATGGAGAGGAATAAGCTTTTTTGCCATCATTTAAATGATAATAAACAGAATTACACATTTTAATTATTCAATGGCATTTCATCTAATTATGAAAATGATTTTAAGGAATCCACATGAATGGCTTGAAGAAATTATGATTGCAGGCTTTTATGATTAGTGTGTCCGTGAGAAAATATACAATAAAACATTCAATCACAAAGGCGTTGATGGCGATGCTTTAATACACCGCACAATGGTAGGGTCGCTGTAAAATGAAGAAAACAAACCCCAGTGTTTATTAGAACAATAATAAATTAAAGAATACAAAATTAATGGAGTGGT
Source organism: Hypophthalmichthys molitrix (assembly GCA_037950675.1). Taxonomy (NCBI): domain Eukaryota; kingdom Metazoa; phylum Chordata; class Actinopteri; order Cypriniformes; family Xenocyprididae; genus Hypophthalmichthys; species Hypophthalmichthys molitrix. The sequence continues at coordinate 25,471,319 of CM075496.1, read as the reverse complement.
GAAATTAACATATGAATAAGACAATTTTTGCATTTTCATTTGTATGCGTTTCTCATGGCCAAACAAAATTAGTTTACATTAATTGTTTTGAATATAGGCAATAATTTACTAATGTCTAACAATGTGCCCTAATGACAAACAAAGACACTGATTTTTCTGTTCCATCTGCATTATATCTTAGCAGCTGGGATTAAGGCTACATCCACATGAAGCCAGAACTTTCCCTATCCAATCTTTTTTTCCCCCTCATCTCAAGAAATATCTGCATACACACGAAACCACTGAAACCGACTCAAAACGATGTAGTATACATGCCAGATCAGTATGTGACACTGTAATTCTGCCACAGGGATACACTAAAAATGGAGAATAAGACTTGGAGCATGCACATAAATCTTGCGCTCTGTATACAAACTTTAGTAAAGCTTAGAGATACAAAGTTTTTGCGTATACAGCTTAACTCGTCTCCGTGTGGACGGGCCCTAAGATTTCCCAAAATTTCCTACAGTGGCCCTACGGGACTCAACTTGGCAACAATAGCGACACAAACAAACACTGAGAAGACATCAGCAGTAACCCAAATGTACATCAACAGAAATTAAACATTTCTAAAAAACATCTTTTCTGCATTTCACATTCAACAATGAATGCTTACCATAATGCAGAATCAGCTGATAACAAACCACCACAAGAGCACAATGCAAGTCTAGACAATGAGTGTATATTTTCTTTAAAAAAAAAAAAAAAAAACTATTTCCTGTAAAAGTCTCCAGCTCTAAGGTTTAATAAGGTAATCCATAGGAATCCCAGGGTTGGTCAATGCTAAATGCCCCAATATTCTCAAGGCCAAGTTCTTTTTTATTCTTCGCTCGAGGGTAAAAAGAAGTTCGAAATACGTGGGCAGCGGTATACTGTTAGCGAACATCCCGATGCTGTCCATGCTGCTGAGAGCGGCTTTTAGATGAAAATGTAAATATGTACTGCATGCTTTCCTCTTAATAACAAAATAATCACACAACAAAAATTAAAGCGGTGAGAAAGCAGCAGTTAAGAAAGCATCTGATCATAGTGATGTGCATATGTTTGTACAATCTGCAATTCAGCACTCCAGTAAAGTCATGTCACATTTATTAATACAGCACTTACAATAGTTTGTTTAAATGCAGACAACTTTACAGTATTAAACATGAAAAAACAGTGTCAGGGACTCTTTCAATTAGAATTACAACTTCATTTTCTACTATAAAATGTCTCTCCGGTGTATTCATGTCAAGCGTGCCACACGAGTCCTGAAAAGTGAAGCCAAAGAGTCTCGATCGCCCCCAGGTGGCTGGATGCAGTATAGGTGATAAACCCCGCCCTCTCCATGTATTCCAGTGGGACAAACTAAACAATTAAATTACACTTCAAATATTTTTTTCCAAAGACAATTTCTGTCATATTAGGCAGTTTTTATCACGCTGGTGTTAGTTCAAGTGTTTGTTCTTTAAAAAAGTTTGGTTTTAGTTAGTTATTTGATGCTATAAAGGTGAAGGTGTGTCGTTTTTTTTCAGTCTATGGTTCATGTTTGTACTCGTGGATGTCTGACCTTGACGGACTGAACAGAAGAAATCAACTGGAGAAGATTTCCACGTAAAAGAAGGCGGAGCCTCAGAGCACACCTACCTATTATGTAATCGCCACAAACCAATGGTACTGTTTCAAAACTGTTTACCAGCCTGAGCAAACTTTTCCGGAAAGTTCACTTTGGCAAGCTGTTTCAAACTTTGTTTCAAACAAACACCAAACAAACTTCATTTTGGCCTGATTTAGTTTGAAATTTCGTCACACCAGATAATTCTTCGATTTTGCTTGAAGTATATCTAGGCCTTTAATTATACGCGACTACCCAACATGATAATCTTGAAAATAATTACATGTAACATGCTTTATTAGCATGACAATTAGATAGCAAATTATGTACGAATGAGATCATACAAATTTATTCTCTTTGACCTGCACCTTGGACGGTATGCGTTTGTCTAAGTTTTTTTTGGGGAAATTAGATAGCAAAAACAGAGAATATTTTAATTAGCAACAATTGCAAACCAATTTGCCAAATTTAGTTCATTTACTTACTGCATTTCAGGTCACTCACAGTGCACATGCTCCTGACCACTAGAGTATTTCTACAAACATCTTTTTTTATTATTATTCATGCTGTTGTATTTTCACAAAATTTAAAAGAAAAAGCATTTTTATATATGAAATATGAAAGTTAAAAAGTGGTGTAACCTAATGATCTTAACAAAAATCACAAGATTAACTGTGATGAATTGTTGTGCAAAAAAAAAATCTGCATGTATTGTGTATTTTGAAATAATATTTAATTTGAAGTAATTTGAAGTAATATTTAAAGGTGGGGTAAGCAATATTTCAAAAACGCTGTCATTTGAAATCAACCCAAACATACCCCTCTTTTCATTGCTCCGCCTCCAAAACTCACCGTCCAATCCTATCCACCCGGAGTCAAGTACCGGTCCGAGTGCACTGACAATGACGCTAAACACCACATTCTCTAGCGGTCGTCAGTGCGCAGTGGTTTACCTGCACAACTCTCACTAGCTGGCCACTGTTACACATACAATGCGAGAGTGGATGTCTGTTTATCACACGCAACAAAATAAGCTCTCTCCAGCGCTGGAAAGCTTTTCTAATATTGACGTGGGTCCTAAAGCGTTTGCCCAGTCATAAACCTTCATTCCAGTGATATTCTTTTGAGCTCTTTTGTATTGTGTCTCATCTCTCTTTCTGCAGTCTTTCTTCAAATCTCCCTCTTGCTTGTTCTGTCTCCTTGACCGCCATATGCCCCCTAATGCTGATTGGTTACACGTTTGTTGTTGGTGTCTGTCCGACTAACCTCCAAACAGTGTTTTTGAAATATCGCTTACCCCACCTTTAAAGATTAATAAAAAAGTAAATATTTTCAGATAATATTTTAATAATTTGCTTAGTCCATTGATAATTTGGATGCCAATTATTTCATTTAAATTTTATTTATTATCTTTTTACATTCATTCTAATTTATATATATATATATATATATATATATATATATATATATAGTATACACACATACATATTCGTATTGCTAGGTATTATTATAAAAAAATAAAAATTAAAAAAAATCATGTGTTGTTTTTTCTTCACTAATTTAACGGTATTGTCTGTCACAGGGCTACCATGAACCTCTAAAAAAAATTTCAACTTTTAATTCAATCCATAGCCTCACCACTGTTGATCACAGCAGAGGTCTGAGGGAAAGTGTCCATAGAAGCTCACATATTAATAGCAGCAGTGCACTTTAAACATGTCTCCCCTCATTATCTCCTGTCATTATCTCCAATCAGTGTGTCAACAAGAAGGATAAGCAGCTCTTTGTCTTTATCCACAGGTCCTGGATCTTGCAGTATAGCTTATTCTCGCCCACTGTCTCCAAGAGAGCTGTCCCTAAAATGTGGTAACCAAGTTGATGGCTGCCAGTTTGGTACAGATGTTGATAGCTCACAGACCTTTGTGTCCTTCTTTGCCCTTCAAACACATTTCGACATTAAAGACAGATCCGATTTAACCCTTTAACCCCTGAATATGGAACATTTTGCTTCTCATGCCAGTTGCATAAAATGTAAAAGTCAATAAAAATGCAATTCACTGTGTGAAATTGGTTTATGGCCCCATGAAGGTTGGACATTGCGAAGTCATGGATACCGGCGGGCAAATTACACTATAGTTTGCATTTAAGATGCTGTGTTAGAAGGTCACAGCTTCAATATTCTCAAAGTGAGAAAGCCTTTCAATATTGGTCATACTCAAGCACATTTTATTCATTATTTAGAATTTAACTGTACATTATGATAGCACACTTGAACTCTATGGTCAAGCCCAAGGTTTTTATACAAAACATTTACTTTACAGCTAAGGGTGTTAAACCATAACCAAAGTTAAACTCAAAAGAAAATACCAGATATTCATGAGACCAGCTAAACAATCAATAGCAATAACATTGGGGCTCTTCAAAAACGCAATTATGTTTAACTACCTTATTTGTTCTCCATTTTGTGTTATGGTTCCCAATCACATTTGTGCTGATGCCATTACTGAAGAGTAATATGCCTCTGTAGAGAATGTAGTTATTTCATTCAATGTTGAATTAGCTCATTTCAGTCCTTGGAGCTCTGGAGGGTCTAGATCTATTAACGGTCATATCACCATGTTAAGACACTCAAACTCATTATTAATGGTGATAAGAACACATCAGTCTCAATTAAGGCTCCTTTTATTGTGTTTTAAGCCAATGAGCACCAGAAAAATCAAGCAAAATTTCAAATCTAACATTTGCAATGTGGCTCTCCCAGTTCATCTCCAACATGTGTGGTTACAGCCTCAAACCCTTTCTGTTGATGTTTCAATTACAACTGTGTGATGGAGTGCAGTTCGTGGGCTAAAATTTGTAGCTTATTGTTTTGAAACTGCTTTTGAAGTCCAACGACTGGGATCCTTTTATATTTGGCTCTGTGGATGTCTCTCAGACAAAGAGGACTCCCTGAAGCCTGGAGCTCATGAGTGATTAGCACAATTAATGATACTATCAATATGGCCATTTGGTGTTACCAACGGCAACATGGGAAGTAAAATTAGAAAGAAAAAAAGAAGAAGAAGAAGAAAAACATCAGGCTCAAACTGCAGTGCCATGAGCTGCTCTACTACTGTACATAAAATCATGCTTTACTGCCAGCAAAAATTGTACTGTGGTACAACAGTTGGAGCAGTACAATTAAAAGGACAATCCACTCCTAAAATGTGCACCTTAGAGTAGTAAAATGTACTACTAGGTGCAATTTTGTACATAGTGTTGGAGTTTAGGTCGAGTTAGAAGGTTGTGTAAATCTACTGTCCAAAGAAAGAAAAATCATTGAGGATTATGGGAGACAGGGGATTATGGAAGACAACTTTTTAAAGGGGACCTATTATGCAAAATTCACTTTTACATGGTGTTTGTATAAAAATGTGCCTTAGCATTGTATGGACACAACCACCCTACTAGGGCTGCCCCCTAGCTGACTAGAAGAGGCTTGACCAAGATTTTATAAGTTGGCTAGAAGTCACAGAAAAAAAAAAATAAAATCCACAGGAAGAGGCAAAAAGGGAGGGAGAGATCGTTAACAGCAGGAAATCCAAACATTCGCCTATTATTCATCAACCTCAAATATGGCTTATCACTTGAAACATGTAAGTAGTTGCAACTTTACAAGTCAGTTCGCTCCAATGTTAGCCTAGCTCTAGATAAATGTGCGCTATTATTTGGCACATATCCAAGTGTTTGTGTGAAGAACGTGCTCACTGCTTGACATAGAGGCGCTGGTGCAATCACTTGCATTTAACTTAAAATACTCCATCATTTTGGTCATACAGATACAGTCAAACCAAAATGTATTCAAACACATTGAACATTTCATTCATTAATACAGTTTATTCACTATAGTTTTAAAAAAAATGGTAATAAAATATGACAAGATCTCAGAGTTAAACTATGTCAGAAAAAAATAATCTTAATTATGTCAGATAACACTTAAGCAAAACATGGTCAGGTCAAAGTGTCTGAATAATTTTTGGTTGCATATTTTTATCAATTTTACTGGTAGTCCACTGTATGAAGAATTTTGGGGTATAATATGTCACACCCACTAGTACAAATATACCAAAAATATAAAAAATGTCTGAATAATTTTTGGTTTGATTGTAAGAGTAATGCAAACTGTAAAGGGTCCACTTTTATTTCTGTAAATTCACAATAACAGTAAAACATTGTGTATTTGTAAAATAATGAAAACAGTCAGGATGCGCTTTCTGCCATCTCGGTCTCAGTGAACTTGAGCACCTAACAAACATGAACCGAAACTCAGCGTATACTTGCCTCACAGACACGAGAAATATATCTATGGAAAGCTTGAAATGTCTAACAAACCAATTAAAATGGAAAATAAATATTCTCGGATTATGTAATCCATATGAAACATAAGTGCGTCCAGTACTGGGGAGATGACGAGTCAGCATCGTTGTCTTATACTCTGCAGCTGAAAACAAAGAAAACTGTATCAATAAATTATTAAAATGTTTAGACAGTTTCCTTGCTGTTTTTTCATGACACACTCATAATCATTACGTTTGCTGGTGTGCTGTGGCAAACTTTATGTGTGCGCTTAAGCACTGATTAGACTATGTATTATATATAGGCAATTAAAGGCTCATTATTTTGATTTATGGTTTATTAATATAAACTCACGATTAGTCAACTAATGGCTTAAATGAACGACTACTAGTCAAATAGAAAAGTCTTTAGGCAAGGGCAGCCTTTAGTCTTTTATTTACATACTCATCAACTCACACATCAGTTATGGTAAACGGAAGCTCAAGCATGTTTGCTTGACATGTACGAGAACCAATGAGGTTCATTCATGTGTGTTACGCAGCATGTCTGAGCTTTCGAGATTTGTTTTCCCGCATCAAGCAGTTTCGTTGAGCTTCTGTTTATGTTCACTGATCAATGTTTATATGTGAATAAAAGCATAAATTAAACCTGTTTTATCATATAAAGCAGTCGAGTCTGAAAATTAAAAAATTCAGAAAATTTGGACTAAACTGCATGATTAATATGGATTCGTTCTGTGATCTCTTTATGAACTTTTTGAAGCGTCAAAGTGGTAGTTGTGTAGACTGTCAATGGAAAGACAGAAATCTCTCATGTTTCATTAAAAATATCTTCATTTGTCTTCCGAAGATGAACGAAAGTCTTACGGGTTTGGAACGACATGAAGTTGAGTAAATGATGACACAATTTTCATTTTTGGGTGAACTAACCCTTTAAGACTGTGTCTTAAAAATAGCCTAACCAACTAGCATTTAGCCAAGGGGTAATTAGTCTTATCAGATTCAAATTAGACCATTATATGTTTTAATGTAACTGACTTTAACAACTTATCACTAGTCTTCAAAGACTGTTCTAAGCAGTTTATTCAACAAGCCACAGAACTTGGTGTAAACTAAATTTACTAAATCTAATTTACAAGAGCATGAATGAATGTTTATTATTGAAGTGAGAGAATGGGACTGTTTTAAGCATAAGCTATTTTTTCCCCTCAAATCATCAAATCAATCAAGTTTGATATTGACAAATTTAATGCCAACTGAAACAAACCCATTGTCCATTTTCACATGACAATTTCAAAAATCTACTGGTAATTTCATAATATTTTAGGCTATGCCATAGCAGTAGTTTAGTTCATCAAAGCATTATGTAAATTCTGAATTTTAATAATTTTATTTTTTCTGCTAGTTTGACATTTGTTTCACCATTAATAAGTTTGTTGTGAAGCAAGCTGAGAGGAAATGAATTCTATGCACACAGCAACTCCTAGGCAGTTCTTGTTAAACTTATAAATGGTCTGTTCTCTCCATTAAGAACATCAAGAAAACTGAATGTAGAGAGACAGCAAATGAAGGACATGAAGAGTCAGGCCGGCTTAGAAGATGGGAGAGAGATGGCAACCAGCCAGTATCTGCTGTTCAGTGAAATTGATCAAGGTAAGGGGGAGCTGGGTTCAGAATAATTGAATTAAGGCTGACAGAAGCGCTGACCAAAATCTTCAGACACAGGTGATACTACAAGGTCATATAATACAGAGTATGGACCGTCACAAATGGTGAAAAATAGCACAGAGGGGAAACGAATGACAGTGTTAGATTATGTCTAATAGTTATCTTGATTGCAGTGCTCTCGGGTCACTGGATTAGCCACGTTATATAATAAGTGGTACTAATAATGGGTGAACAAAGGTAGGCCTATAGCGGGACACTTAAGCTTAATCACCCATCATTACGCGTATGCTTCCATTACTATAAATCTGCATTTATCTGAAATTAGTATGCAATGACATTGATGTGCCCATTTGGATCATGTTTTATAAACAAAGCCAGTGACAAAATATCAGAAAGTGTCTCACTTTTCATGTACTGACAATCATTTTACTTTTAACAAATGTATATTCATCTGCAGTCTTTGCATGAAAAAATTTAATCATCAACAATAAATATGAAATATCACCTAGGAGCAAAAACACTGTTAATACAAAAACCTCCTATGGACTGCTGTAGGCTAGTAGTAAAAATCTTTGGTATGTTGATTTATTTTCTATAAAGAGAAACGAATGCATTAAAAAATGAATGAGAATGTGAGATTACTTGCAAATAATCTGCAAAAAAAAGCTAAAATCATGATATTTTTTAATCTATTGTAATGTTGTAATCTTTTGATAGCCCAAAATCACTGAGCAAAAAAGATTTTGTTCCTCCTTTATAAATGCAGCAAATAGTCTGAAGTGACAAAATTGACTCTCAGCCTTGAATGTGACAGAACTGCACTGCAATAACTCCTTGCTAGACAGGCTTTTTTTTCCGCTCCTCACGCACACAGATAATGCTCTCCGCAGGTACACAGTCTCATCATGGCCAATTGTTTCCCCCTGTGAGTGCTTTATCTAAGCTGGTCTGAGACTGTTCAGCCTCATTGAACATCAATGGCCCTCCTCTTCATCCCCTCTTACCGAGCCATCAGCGCCAACATCCCTTGGCATCAAGGCTGTAACAAAGGCAGGGATTCTGCTACACCGCAGGATGTGGAGGAAAAATGGGGGAACAGACAAACAGAGAAACCTCAGACAAAATGAGAGAACAAGGTAGATTTGATAGAAGCAGTGTGGGGGATTTTTGCTAACAGTGTCACTCCTGTGAGTGTGGAAATAAAATTTTGATTTTAATAGGAAAGTCAATTTAAGTTGTGTAGGGTAGTAACAATATTTTAATGCTCTAAAAAGCAGGTCATATGAATATGCACGGATGAGCCAAAACATTAGGACCATCTGCCTAATATGCTGTTGGTCCTCTGCCAAAACAGCGCCAACCCACCGAGGCATGGACTCTACAAGACCTCTGAAGGTGTCCTGTGGTATCTGGCATCACAACGTTAGCAGTAGATCTAACGTCTAGTAAGTTTTGTGGGTTGCAAGGTGGAGCCGCAGTGGATCAAACTTGTTGGTCCAGCACATCCCACAGATGCTCAATTGGATTGAGATCTGGGGAATTTGGAGGCCAGGGCAGCACCTTGAACTCTTCATTATGCTCCTCAAACCTTTCCTGAACAATGTGTGCAGTGTGGTGCATTATCCTGCTGAAAGAGGCCACTTCCAACAAGGAACATCACTGTCATGATGGGGTGTACCTGGTCTACAACAATGTTTAGGTGGGTGGCACGTGTCAAATTTATGCCATATGAATGGCCGGACCCAGGGTTTCCTAGCAGGACATTGCCCAGAGCATCACACTCCCTCCACCGGCTTGTCATCGTCCCACAGAGCATCCTGGTACATGGCCGTCAACATGTTGTAAAAGAAAATGGGACTTATCAGACCAGGCAACCTTCTTCCATTGCTCCAAGGTCAGTTCCAATGCTCGTGTGCCCATTGTAGGCACTTTCAACAGTGGATAGGCACTCTGATTAGTCTGTGGCTACACAGCCCCATACACAGAGTGCAATGCACTGTGTGCTGTGACACATTCCTCCCATAATCATTATTACAATTTGTGTGACTTGTGCCACAGGAGACCTGTTGGCTTGGACAAGACAGGAAAGCCTTCATTTCCTTGTGCATCGATGAGCCTTGGGTGCCCATCACCCTGTCACCGGTTTGTGGTTTGTCCCTCCTTGGACCAGTGGAAATTTTCACCACTGCTGACCAGGAGCAACCCACAAGCCCTGCCCAGTTGCCTTGCCATTACAATTTGTGCCTAATCAAAGTCGCTCAGATCTTTATTCCTGGCCATTTATCCTGTATCCAACACGTTGATTATAAGAACTGATTGTTTGCTTACCATCTAATCTACCCAGACCTTAATATGTGGCCTTGTTTGGAGATGATCAACGGTATTCGCTTCACCTGTGACTGGTTATAATGTTTTGGCTCATCAGTGTATAAACAACAACTGTGTAATTTGAAACATAATGTACAGATTTAAGCAGAAAGAGTCAATTTGACTCAAAGCGAGTCTTTTAAGGTTAGCATGCAACCTCCCGATGCTGTAATGATACGGTCCATGTGACTGAATTGAGTCCCCCATCTATTTCACACTTTGCGAGCAGCCCAATTGCCATATTTATCATGACAACTCAAGACACGGAAAAGTATGGAATTCATCAACACTTCATTGTAACATTAGACAGAAAAAAGGCGGATGCTCCATTCCATGACAGGGTCCTCATCTGAGCCCACCGAGGTTCTAATTTGTCACAGAGATTCATAACAAAGCATATCTCTCTAAACACACTTTAATTTCCCAACTCCACCTGGGCCATGAGAACACCTGCCTTTGTAAAAACCCTTCTAGCAGTGAAGTCTGAATACATTCCAGAGATGCTCAAATGCAATTCATCGCAATGCTGAAACCAAACAATGACTTGGAGCCATATGCCTGAAACATTTGTACTGATGAATCCCAATAAAGAATTAATGAAGCCCGGATCAATCCATCAAGCTGTTGCTTTCTCATTTGTGCTGTACTAAAATATTTCCACCAGAATCCGCTGGAATTGTTGCAACTGAAAGCACTAGAGGCCACCAATGAATCAGAGAATGTATTAGCTATGGCATTCAGTAACATGCCCCCAAAAACTTCCTAAAAAATATGGTACCAGATGGACCTATTCATAGTGTGAATTTATGTCACTGGTGGAAAGCCCGTGTTTAATTACATGTCAGAATCCAGAAAACTGATTGTACTGTATTGTGAGTTTATTACAATAAGGATTCCTGCCCCTAAATTCCACCAGTTTCAGATTAACAGTTGCTGATAATTAAGTATTAATGCAACAATTATATCAAACCAAGTGGCATTTACACTACCGTTCAAAAGTTTGGGGTCAATAAGAAGTTTTTTTAAAAGAAGTCTCTTATGTTCAGCAAGGCTGCATTTATTTAATCAAAAATACAGTAGATACAGTAGAACAGTAACACTGTAATTCTTGTGATGGCAAAGCTGAATTTCAGCCACATGATGACTGAATTTGATTTTGTGCTCAAAAAAACATGTATTATTTTCACTTTTTTATCAATTTAATACTTAATTGCTGAATGACAGTATTTATTTGCTTAAAAAAAAAAAAAAAAATTTTTGACCCAAAACTTTTGGACACACATTTTAAGAAAAACATTTCATAAATATGACTATAATAATATATATTCTTTTTTTTTTTAAATGAGGACAAAAGGTATTTGAATATTTTTTTGTTGTCAAATTTTGTGGAACACATTTAATATGATGAACTACACCTGTGGTTACTCTGCAAGGAAGCGAAGAGAAGAAAAAAATAAACGTAAAAAATAATACATTTATATATATTTATATACATAACTCATAATTTCATTGCATAGATATTTTGTTATATATGCAATGAAATCCAGACAAGGATTTACAAAGTGTCCAGAAACTTCTTGGAGCTACTGTATTGTTCATGCAGAGCTACAGGCTTTGCAAAGTCCTAGACCACGAGAAAGAAAGAGAAGATATGCCATGATTCTTTTGGAGGATGGAATAATTAGACACTATGATTGCACAATTATGTTTCAATTGAGGTTCTAACCATAATTAATCCAATTAAAACTTCAAAGTTAAAAAGGACCTATTGTGCTTTTTTTAGACTTTAAACTTTCTGTACTGTACAATGTCTCTGTTTGAGCATGAAAAATGTCTGCAAAGTTACAAAGCACAAAGTCCACTCCAAAGGGAGTTATTCTCTATATCAGTGCACACTTTCTAAACTCCCTGAAAAACCTTGACTGTAGTCTTGAGTCTTGAGTCTCGTTCCAGAAACGTACGCGTCAAAATATTACTTATTTAAATAATTCCCATCCAAGGCACACACAAAAATGGGTGAAGCCTGATTGTGTTGCGTTAGTAGTGTGTTGAAACTCATGGTTATGGTAAGGGGTGTGACATTTCTGAAACACGCTTGAAGTGGTTGACCAATCACAAGACAGATTCAGCCAATCAGAGCACATTGCTAGATTGTGCACTAGAGATAGGAACTGAATAGATCATTACTGACAGACTAGGAAGAGAGGTGCTGCAACAATGTTAAATATGTGAATAATAATGTAAACGCCAAAAACAAAATCAAGACTATGTAAAAGGGCATAATATGGCCTCTTTAAGACAAGTTCTTACCTTTAACCTGAACGCCAATACGAAAGTAGACATCTGAGCTACTGAGGTAACGCTCCACCAAAATATAGTACCACTGCTCCCAGGATGGCAGTGGGACCTCTAGCTCACAGGGAACATTTTCTCTGCAGTCCATAGCGCTGGAGTTATGCACCGGCGGGGCCCTTGAGCGGATCTTCAGCAGAACCGGACAGCTCTCCCCGCTCCTGTTCTTTGTATTGCAGTCCACAAGCTGTACCTTCACCCGAGAGATGTAGTTTGGGATGAACACTCTGCCAGGTACAAGAAAGAGAAATGTAGAGGACATCTGCTTGAAAGCTAGACTGACTGTAGCGGACATTGTCTCATGAGATACAGAGACTGCACTGAACAAAATTAGTAGGCTTATTGAAATGCCAAGGAAACATTTGAATGGAAATGTGTTTTGGTACTCTCAGGAGAACTTTAAACTTTAGTACATTTCAACAAACTTGTTGAAAATGTATAAAACAGTGAAGTGATATCTCTTGGTCTTAATTTTCTACATCAATAACAACTAATCAGGAAGCTAATGCAAGTTGCCCTTTTCAATTGAACAGAGATGGAAAATAACTGTGAAATTGGAATAAATAATTAATATCTACATTTTTGGCCATGACGCAATTGGCTTTGTCTGTTGGTTTTTGATAATTAACGATATGTACAGCACACCAACTGCTCAATCAAACAGAACACAATTTGTTTACAGATCCGCTGGATTGCTTTGAGAAAAAATGTGTCTTGGAACATGAACTTGGTCTTTGAAAGTTGCCTTGAAATTAAAATCTTAAAAAAAATAATTTATTGCATGGTTAATTTATCCCTTCTTCCAATTTAATGCAGCATTGTTTTGTATTTCACAACTGATTAAATAGTATGTCCTAGTTTGAATAATACAAATTCTTATACAAACTTAATTTAATCTTTGTCAGTCTCAATAACCAGAGCTATGTTTAATGTCCATATTAAGCGTAGTCCACTGGATTTTATTACATATAAGAGGATTTCTATTTCTTCATACACATTAACCTATTTCATGAGGCAGACATTCTATATACTATAAAATAGTGTATACTAATATTCCAGACATTAAACAGCTAATGTTTAAGTCCCACAATATGCAATTTATTGTCCTTCTGAAATGTTCACTGAAAACCAGCTTTTAATGATACAAAAAAGCCCATCTTCATAATGTCCACAGTGCTCAAGGTCTTTTCTGTGTACCTGTTGTTTATGGATGCGTTCCATCACCTCTCCCTCCTCCATTTTCGTCTTTTTCATTTAGAAAGACTTTATTTGCTAATTGAGAGGAGAGCTTTAATATCTGAACCTAATGAGAGTAGAAGCCTGAAATGGAGGGAAGCTTGAGAGGAGGATGTGTGTGGAATGATAAAGTGTTGAGAGCAGAAAGAGGCAGAGAGAAGGTGAGAAAAATGCAAGGTGTGTGCGTTTGTGTATCCGATAATGAAAGATGTGTGGAAGTCTGCAAAGATACCAAAAGAGTAGAAATGTTAACATCTTAAAAGAATAGTTTTATTCCACTCTAATAAAAAAATAGTGCTATATAGTACTAAAAGTGGTTCTTTGGCTCATAATCATAACCACTTTAAGTGCTGTATAGCTCTAAATCTTGGTGCTTCAGTGGTTCTTCAGCAGTTCTTTGGGATGACTGAGGTGCTATATAGCACCGCTACTGTATACAGAACCTGTTAAGCCCCTGTATGGTTCTTCAGCGGTTCTTTGGGGTGGATAAGGTGCTTTATAGCACCACTGCCATACAAAGAACCTGTTAAGTTCCTTTAAAGGTTCTTTACAAGCAAAAGAACCACTGTTGGTGCTGTTTAGCACAATATTTGTTGAAGAAATAAAGTAACTCTTATGGTTTCTACATAGCACCATTTGACAAAGGTGCTGTAGAGCACCTTTAAAGACATAGCACCAAGAGTTTGGGGTCACTAAGATTATTTGATGCTTTTGAAAGAAGTCTCTTATGCTCACCAAGGCTGCATTTATTTGATCAAAAATACAGTAATATTGTGAAATATTATTTAAATCTAAAATAACTGTTTTCTATTTTAATATATTTAAAAAATTGTATTCCTTTGATAGCAAAGCTGAATTTTCAGCATCATTACTCCAGTCTTCAGTGTCACATGATCCTTCAGAAATCATTCTAATGCTGATTTCTTATTATTATCAGTTTTGAAAACAGTTGTGCTGCTTAATATTTATGTGGAGAACATGATACATTTTTAATGAACATAAACTTCAAAAGAACAATATTTATTTGAAAAAAAATATTTTATAACAATTACTGTCACTTTTGATCAACTTAATGCACCCTTGATAATTAAAAGTATTAATTTCTTTAAATAAAAAACTGACCCCAGACATTTGAATGTGTAAATGATGACTTTTTTTTTTTTTCCCGGCGTAAACTATCTCTTTAATTTGTGTGTGTGTGTGTGTGTACTTGTTTTGGCTATACTTGTGAGGACCAAATGTCCTCACTTATATTGTGAAATACTTTGACAACCCACGAGTAAGTTTTCTGTGATGGGTAGGTTTAGGGGTAGGGTTAATGTAGGGGGATACACTGAAAAAAAAAATCCCTGTATAATTTACGGTAAAAAACGGCTGTAGTTGCCAGAACTTTACCGTAAAAAATATGGTAGCAACATTTTGGGTTTTACGGGACAGCACTTAGTTTACTGTCTATTTTACAATTTTAATTAAGGTTCATAACTGTTTATTTTACACACTGTAAAAATTTTTTGTTAAATTTACAGTAAAAAATTATTAACTGATATAATGTTGATTTACCAACCTGTTAAAGTACTAATATCTGTTTTGTACCTTTGTAATACACTGACAACCACCAAACACAGTGGTGATGAGAGTCACATGATGAATCAAAATTCATTAAAAGCAGCTTTTCCACAAGCTGAGAAGAACAATACACACAGCACACAGTGTCATTCACACAAACACTAAACACCATCAAGGTAACACACGTGAAATTTTAAAAATGCAATAAACATTAATTTAACAACATTAGATGTAACATAAAACCCTAATGTACATAACTGATTAGAAAAACTAAGAAGAAACAGAGTTATTTCAACGAATATACATCAAATGTGAAACGCAGGGAATTGTGGGAATGGCAATTTACGTTTTTTCACTGTAAATTATACAATGACTTGTTATTTTTCACTTCCAAAAACTGTAAATTTAACAGTATTTTACCGTAAAATTACATTAAATGTACTGTTAGATCTATTACAGTTATTCACCGTATATAGTACAGAAACTTTCTGCAAACCAATTAACTGTTTTTCACCGTAGCATTTTTACAGTCTTTTACCGTTAAAATCACGGTTATTTTTTACAGTGTAGAATACACAATTTGTACAGTATAAAAACCGTTACATCTATGGAGAGTCCCTACAAGGATAAACCAGACATGTGTGTATGTGTGTGCCTGCTTGAATATATTTTTTCCCTTAAAATTTGTTACTCACTTGTAGAGTACAGATCTATTGTGAAGAGGAATCATCTGGTCAATGAAGTAACCAGGATACAGCACTGAAATCCCAATGAGCCTCTGAACGATGAGTTGAGGTTGAAAGAGGTACTGACATTCCTCGTGAAGACCCTGCACAAAAATAGTGAAACAAACAGGAAACGGATTAGTTACAGGCGAAATCTAGTCAGTATCCATCTTCAAATAAACTGAGCCATGAAATACTGTATCACAACAAAACACATGTATACATGCATGTCATGATATGGAAATGCTCATGAAAGGAGGGCAACTCCCACTGAGAGCTTATGATCACTTCAAATGGAGGGAAACTGCCATTGCATTTGCATCACTTCTGATGATTTGCTGTGTGATATTTCTCATGCCAAACTGCACAACAACTCCCACCTCAGACTCTACAGAAAAAGATCAAACAATACTGTCCTTTCTCCACTTGGTGAATAATTCAGATAAAAGATATTCTGTCTGCCATTTTTACTGATTCTAAACAAGTGGAGTATCCAACCAATAGCCAGCATTCTATGAATTCTCCTTTACATTTACACTTCTTCATATAGCAGACACTTTTATGCAAAGTGACTTCAAAATGAGGAACACAACATAAGTGATTCATCTTAAAGTGGCAGGATTAAGAATATAAAGACGAATGTTGGGAATTAAAAAAATTCATGGAAAAATAATATAGAGCACAGGGGAAATCTGAGGCGTTTATTTTGCTGAATCGGATTATGCCAGACATAAAACGATGTGACAAAAAAAACGTTGGTTGCATGTTGAAAGTGTACGGTGTTGTGCCTTAAATCATGAATTATTTTCATGATTTCTTATCACAACATTATTTCTTTTGTCAAAACAACTTAGATAATTAATGTGTTTCAGATAACATAATATTTTTAGTTTCTAATGATTAAACCAATTGCCTTCATTGTATTAACTCAAATTTTTAATTTCAATGAACTCCAAATGTTAAGGCAACCAGGTAACTTACTTTTTAAGTTAAACCAACAATTCTTTTTACAGTGTAAAAATGGAAATCTAACAAGTATTAGCATTAAAAGAAAATTGTGTCAGTATGATTTTTTATTTATAGTGGCTATAGACTTTTATTTAGCAAGGACACAATAAATTGATCAAAGTGACAGTAAAGACATTTATATTTCAAATTAACTGTCACATTAGAATGATTTCTGAAGGATCATGTGACAAAGTAGACTAAGTAATGGCTGTTGAATATTCAGCTTTGCCATCAAAGGAATAAATTACATTTTAACATACATTAAAATTAAAAACAGTTACTTTAAGTCATAATAATGCTTCACAATATTACTGTTTTTACAGTATTTCTGATCAAATAAATGCTGCCTTGGTGTGGATAAGAGACTTCTTATCAACCCAAAACATTTGAACAGTAGTGTAAATTGAAATATCAATTAGATATCAATATATCAAATATCTACAGTGTATGTACAGCTTTACAACTGACAATACTAAAAACTGAACTGTTTTGTTTTCACCTTTACAGGATCCCAGTTGGTAGTACTATAAAGAGATTTGTAGCTGTAAAAAACACTGATTTCAGCATATAGCAGATGTTGTGGCGTGTGCTCTAATTAAAGATCCGACGGGTTGTACAGATTCACAGACCATTTTTCACAGTGCAATTGCATGAAGACTTGAGGTGTGGAAAAAGGGAGGTGGAGGGATAAAAGACGGAGAGGAGGTGGGAGAATCCAAGAGCTTTTATTTATTGTGGCACACACTGGCAAATTACAATGCAGCGTTTCATCATGGAAACCTCGTCTTCTTTCAAGCAGGTACTCCTGCCCTAAACACATTCATCATTGTCGAATGGCATAGTAGTACAACCCCTCCTCTCCACTCGGCCAATCTCTTTTCCTACCATCTTCACACAGAGAAACACAATCACACCATACATACAGGTATTAAATATCTAGGAATCATGCTAAAAGAATACATTATCTTTCCAGAGTGCACATTCCTCTTTTTCCATCGTTTGTACTGGACAACAGCCAGAGACGTGAGGTCATTTTCACTGGTTTATTCTACCCACAGCGCTGTCGAATGTCAACCGCATATCACTGCTGGCTTCCTGTTGAGGTCAGTCAGCCATGTTATTACTTCATAAGGTGGAGAGAGAGAGTCTGCTGTCACATCTGTCAGTTCAATGCAGTTGAACAATAACTGAGACAGTCGTCAGTGGAGACGGCAACTTCCAATACTGAAGAAGGGGGCGGGGCAACAGAAAGAGCTAATTGGCTTGCAGTGGTGTGTGATTAATTATGCTGTGGATTTCACTGCCTCAATAGTCATCATTAGATATCCCTTAATTTATAAAGATATGAGAATTAAAAAAAATATATCTTTAAGAAAGCCTCAAAAAATAAAATTCATTTCACTTTCAAAATTCTCCATGATGTGAATTAGTATATATATATATATATATATATATATATCTAAGGCTTTCATCTACTAAAGCTGGGACATGGATGACATTGTGCATTAGCTGGTAACATCACTGTATAACACATCATCATGCATATTCATTGTACAGTAGCTGTTGAAAACTGCAGTGAAATAAGCATACATATAAGCACTTGTCCTGCTTTTTTTTTTTTTTTAACCAAAACATATGTATGTACACTTTTTAATTTTTATTCAGCAAAGATGCATTAAATTGATCAAAAATGAAGGTAAAGACTTTTACACTGTTACCTAAAAATTAATTTATAAAAAAATTCAGTTTGTTGAACTTTCTATTTATCAAAGAATCCTGAAAAAAAATGTATTGTGATTCCCCCAAAATAGTAAGAACTTCGAAGCATAACTGTTTTCAATATTGTTAACTATCAATTCTGTTTTTATTGTTTGTACTTTGTGGTACTGTGGTCTGTATTTATTGTCCATTTTGTACAGTTGTGGTTTAGTTCTTGTGACGTGTCACTGTTGTTTACTGTAGGGACTGTTTTTTTGTTTTTATCCAATGCCATGTGATGTGCTAAAATGACAAATAAGTGGACTTTGACTTTGATGTTTTCTTGATCACCAAATCAGTACATTAGAATGATTTCTGAAGGATCTTGTATTGCTGAAGATCATGTGACACTTTTATATATTTTATATATTTTAAATATGAAGGGAACAACAATGCACTAAACTTGGTTAAGGTATTTAACTGACAAATTATTATTTGGCAAAAAAGGGACAAACTACAGCTACGGGTTTTATTTTACTATGCATACATTTAAAAAAAAAAAAAAAAGTATCAAAAAAAGCATACATTGACTATACAACATAATTAGTTATTAATGTTTCATAGTTTCACTCTTGTTTTTCCATGTGTTCATAATTTCTTTGAATGACAGCCTGGCCAAAGATTAGGACCGCACAATTTGTCATGTTTCATTGCACTATAAATATCACAAATAAAATAATTGATTCCAAGCTCAATTATGCCATATATTTTTACAAAATCTTTTTTTTTTTTTTTATATTTTCAAAAATAAAGTATTTAAAAAAAGGTGAAGATGCAAATTTTCCTAGGCCAGACATCACTTTTAGTCACTGTACATTAATATATGAAGGCACAAAATGCTTACAATAAAACTATTAGTATTTCAGTAGAATAAGATTACAGAAAATACATAAATGAATGTATAAATAAAAAATAAAAAGGGGCCTACTACTCTAATACTTTACAAAAAAAAAGTTTGCAGGGTTGTACTCTCTCATGCATATTAGAGATGATAGACAATTACAAACAAAATCGAAAAAAATAAGATTTTGTCTTCATATAATTACACTTGAGACATTTCTGGTAAGTGAATATAATGAGCAGTCGAAGCGTTTTGGTAATTTTCAAGGGATTGTATGTTTCAGTGCACTCGAGCGATTTTGACAACAGGACACCTTAGAAGCGGCTGACTCCCTAGCTAGTGCACTGACGACGGCCCATTCAAAAAGTAAGCAAATCATCCACCATTTATTCTTTGCAGCTTTCATTATACAGTAATCATCAATATTTCAGAAGAAGCAGCTAATCAAAACCACATATTTTTCATCATTTGCTCTAATGTTTAATGCACCTAATCTCCTAACGTCTCAGAGCCTTAGGTTCATAAGCAGCCTTGACACACTAGAGGTATTTGTTGTAATGGTGGCAGAACACATTCTCATTTCATTAAAGCCTATTTGGTGGATTTGCACCACTGGGCAGGTGTCATTGCATAGACGGTTTTCGGAGTCATGTGTCGCTCTTTATCTCTGGTGTATTATCAAGGTCTAAATCGCTCTCAGCTTGATTAGAAGACTCATTCATTTCAGCATGAACTGTTCTGTAAATCACTTCTGCAGCCATACACCAGAACTAAGACAGTCTCAATGTCTCCTAGGTAATAAGTGAGACATTTACATGGACATGCAAAGAGCAGTTCATTGATGGCTTCGATAATCATTTTGTTTTTCTAATTACAAAAAGCAAAAGATTTTTCATAGACTTCAGTTGCCCATGGCTATGTTTAGAATGGCATGCTGGCATACTATTCCTACAACAGTTTATATGCAAATGTTCTGTATATGTATATATAAACTATTCAGAGGACTATAATACCTAGAGTATACTACCAGAATTTTTTACCAGCCAAAATTAAGACATTTTTACACAAAAGTCGAAAGTCATCACCATCATGGTGACAAGTGGAACATGAGCTTGGTTTGAGAACAGGTATATGATAAATGTTCTATATTGCCGTACTCTTTCAGCAATTGCTACGCTACGCTAATGTTATCAAAACACTGTGTTAACAATTAGCATTTGCTGAATTAGCTAGTTATAGCTAGCTAAATTTCCACTACTAACAATACTTAAATTGAGATTACATGATAATTTTAAGTTAAATGTATGAATTAACTTACTCAAATTTTTCAAGTACAGAGCAATTAAAATGTATGAGTACAAAATTGAAATTTGCCAGTTCTGTTTAGTTAAACTTTGAATTTCTAAATGTAACTGATCACCTGAGTTTTTCCAGCTTATTTGGGTTTACAGTGCACCAAGGCTGCATTTATTTAATCAAAAAATACAGTAAAACAGCAATATTGTACAATTTAAATGACCCTTTTTTTTTATATTAATATGTAATTTATTCCTGTGATGACAAAGCTGAAGCAGTCATTACTCCAGCCTTCATGTCACATGATCCTTCAGAAATCATTATGCTGATTTTGGTGCTCAAGAATATTATTTCTTTTTACTACGAAAACAGTTCTGTTGCTTATTATTTTTTGGAAACCGTGAAAACAGTTTGTATTTGTATTTGATTCTTTGATATTTAGAAAGTAACAGCATTTATTTGAAATAGAAGATTTCTAACATTATGTTTTTACTGTCACTTTTGTTAAAAGAAATCATGCTGACCCCAAACTTTTCATTAGTAGTGTAAATATGAAAAATAAAACTATAAATAGGTTATAAAATAATGATCTAAATAGATTGCCTGAGGGAAAAAATTGTTCTTAAAATCTATGCCTGCCTGCCTGCCAGAGGGAAGTAGAAAGTAGTGAGTATTTCAGTCAGAAAGTATTAGGTTTATTAAGTATTAGTGTCCTTCTGCCACGGATTCAATGTTTTATCTAAAATGTAATGTTGCTACTACACAGTTCATGTAAGTATATGGAAACATCAGTTCTTAGCTTAAAATGGCAGATTGAAATTGTAGGTGGGATAATAAGGATGGAAAAGCAAAACAGCGACCATTAAACAACAAACTGAAGAAGGAGCCCCATCTGTTGTTTGTCCATGGCTGCATACATAAAGCAGGCACAGCTGGTGCTGGTGGTGGCAGACACGGCCTTGCTTCTGTACCCCCGCCCTGCTTCCATCCGCCCTGCGATTTTTGCATTGTGTCTGACATGCAAGATTTGTCAACTCGTGACGCCTCTGCCTCCTTACAATTCTTCATTGATCTGATTTGATTAGGGGGGATGTTTGCAACTCATGTGCCAGCGCATACACACAGCGTAGACAAAAGGAAGAGAGAGAGAAAAAGATGCAAATAATTGCTTCCCTTTTTACAGCACAAATTTGGCAACTTTGAGCAACTAGTGAAATAATTAGAGCCCTCTGTGCAAGCGTGCAGAGCACCAAACAGTACACAGAATTGATAGCGGACTGTTGTTGGCATTTTGCATGTCTAATGTGGTCTCCAGCTGTGCGAGGGATAATATCTCTGACATGCTGCTCATGCAGAACGAGGAGGAGGAATCCATATGGCCAATGAGAAAAAGATTTCTTTATTAAATCACGGTTGGTGGATCACGGTTGACTAAAATATGTGTCTGGTAATGCAACTGCCACCTATTCAAAAATCAATCAATCAATCAATCAATCAATCTCTTAAAACTTCCTCCTCTCTGTATATGATTGTACTTGAAAAAGTATTTGTTGTGCACGCAGCACATAAGGCACTAAGGCATTTGAGTGTAGCTTTTCATAAAAATAAAAGTAAAAATATAAAGCAGTGTGTAGCTACTTCTGCTGCTCAAAATCATGTTGGAGAAGATGACAGGAGATGAAAGCAAGACATTTTACTCGCACATAAAATTAGTTAGCTCATCTGTGTGGGAGGTTTTTTTTTTTGGTTTTTTTTTGGATTCTGTAAAAAGACCCCAGTCTGCAGGAAGAGCAGATCGACAGTAATTTCTGCTTTTGTACAATTATGGTTACAAACTCTCTCTCCGCCTCCCTACACTGATTTTGAGTGTGATTCATTGGCTAAAAGAATGAAAAAACAAAATAAACAAAGCAATAATATTTCTATAGATATTGCAATAATACTTTAAACTATGTTTTATTAGCAAAGTTCGGGAGGAACAACGTCAAATAATCTATCCAATCATCACGTCATCTCAACCAGCTGTCAACAATCAGTAATCAACATATCTACCCAATCAGCATGAGTGCAAGCCTATATATAAGCACAGTCAACTCACCCATGATTCCTCAACAGTTTTCAGCATCCCTCCACTACCCCGTCTCTTCTAATATAGTGTGTGTGTGTGTGGGGGGGGGGGGGGGGTACTTTGGGTTTTGGGTTCGGGCCAAATACCGAGCTCGGAGCCCTCTCCCGGACAGCACGCCAAATACGCATACCATTTATTATATCTGACTTATTTGTAAGTGTAACTCGTGAATTACTTGAAATCTTTTTAGCCACGATAATACTGTAGTAAAACTCTAATATTGTGACAGCCCTATAATTGGATAAAAAATTATTCGTCAAAGGACAGCATATGTGTTACAGATCTGTTTATTGAAAATGTGATTACATTAAAGATGGTTCACCAAAAAAAAAAAAGAAAGAAAGAAAATTCATCATTTATTCACCCTCGCGTTGTTCCAAACCATTATACATTATATATATATATATATATATATAAATTCAGGTTGAACTGTCCCTTTAAAGATAAAGTATGTCATCATTTTTTCACCACTGTTGTAATGGAAATGACTTTCAAAACTTATTACCATTCTCAAACAGATTTGTAACATCGAACACATCAAAAACTTTTTCTGTTGGTTGGACAAAACCCCAAACTCACGCCATTGGTTGAGACAGCAGGGGTGTCAAGCTGGCTAGGATGTAAAAGAAATAAAAAAACAAAATAAAATATTTTGATAGAGTAACAGTATTATTTCTAGTGTAACTAAACTTATTGCATAATTTATGAACTTTACACAGTTACTGAACTGAACTGAATCAACACTGAAATGAATTGAGCTGAATATTGACACTATTGTCTTTGTAGAGCTGCTTTGCAGCAGAATTTGAGTCGTATATATCTAAAGAAGTCTGCATCATTGATCATTATTTTTTGTTTATTACTGTGAAGCTGCTTTCAAACAATATGTATTGTATAAAGAGCTATAGAAATAAAGGTGACTTGACTTATTTACACGTTTCAGTGGAATCAACCTATGGATGCTTTAAACAGCTGAATGTATTAAACAGCAAGCTGGGGATTTTAACATAGAGAAAAAGAATTTACACATCATCCATAACCATTGACTACTAATAATTAATCTTCTCCTCCCTGACAATCACAGTCTACAAAAGACCCCATTGAACAGTTGGGAATTATAGGGAATTTCATTAAACATGAATATTGGCATCAACTGACCAGGCACACCTTAATAACACAGAAAATCTGGAATATGTTTTGGTCTCCAAAAAAAAAATAAAAAAATAAAAAAAAAATCAATACAGAGATAAACAGCCACAAAACTGACAGCCCCCCTCCCCACTTGTGTAGACCTTACCCCAAAACAACAAAGATGCACTGAACGATAACATATCTCCAAGTGCTGACAGTTTCCAATTAGTTTATTGATTTACTCCAAGAGTTTAGTTAGTGCAAGGCAAACTGTCAGGATGCTCCGCTTCTGGTCGCTGCTTATCCACTGTGGCAGCTTCATCCAGCAGAGACGGCCGGCTGATCTTTACTGCGTGCTTGACTCTTACTCATCCCCCCTCTTCCTTCCTTTTCCTCTCTCTCTCGGTCTCTCTCTCTCTCTCTCTCGCTCTCTCTCTACAATTGGCCATCTGCTCCTGTGACTGTGCCTGTAGAGCAGGGTCCGGCTGCTCCCTGATTAGCCTCACAGACACTGTGGAGCTCATCAGCTGAGAGAACAGACTTGCACTTTGCTGAGGGCCGCTGCAGCTTTGCTCTGCTGGGATTCACCTCTGTGCACAATGTGTCCACGAAGCTGCGATCCTGCAAGCTGTTACTTGACAGTCAGTAACGGATTTGTACGGGGGCGTAGCAGTTTACGATCATGATGTGAAATTCAAAATTGGATTTTAAGGATTTAACAATAACTTGTGCGTGCTGTACATAGCAATCATTAAATGTATGGTAGGCAATTTCAGAGAGGCTAGCAATAGCAAGCTAGCTCTGAAAACATAAGATTCCACCCTTTATTATATTATTGGGATTGAGTTAATGCTATTGTGAACATGTGGAAAAGAGAAATAATAATAACAATTATAGTCATTATTATTATTATAATTAATACTAGTAGTTTTTCAGTGGTATTTCTGTGAGATCATTAATATTGCCAACTTCCCTTGTGAAATTCAGAAATACTGTAAGTGGGGACATGGACAACCCATTAGAAAAATGAGTTTGGATTCCATAAACGCCATTTAAAAAAAAAAAAAAAAAAAAAAAGAGTTCTTGCCAAAATCAGTATTGTATCTGGTCGGTATTGAAAAGTCAATTTGTTGTTATTCTGTGTTATTCTGTCATGTTTTCTCCCTATTTTTCCAAACCGCGACAAACGCCAGTCTCCCTTCTCTGCAGAATGCGATATATCCACTCAACCAATCACAGCGCACCATTCCACGCACTGTGAACAGTAATAGCAGCGCTTTGAATGCACCCGGCATCCTAGTTTTCCTTATCTACTTTGTACTTTGTGATCATCAAAAACAGAAAAATGAATAATTTTGACAGCATTGATGAACATGTGGTGTTTTCTGCGGTGGGGAAAAAACGTAAGCCATCGAAATCTAATCATTTACGTGAGGAGATTAAGAAGATGAGGCACTCGGGAGGAGGAAAAAATGCCAGCTGTTGCTTGTTCCACGACAGCAGCAAACTTCTGTCATGGTCCCCAAAACTGAATCATGAACAGTTTTTAAAATCCATTTGACCAAGAATGATTAATTCTCGAATCTGGCATTGCTTTTGATTCTAAACATAACACGATTGCTATTTGAATGTTTGCAGTATAGCGACGCCCCTGGGTAGTTGCAGTCAATTCCAATGTAGTCGGCAAATGTGTTGTTTTTATTTTAACCGTGCGGTGGTGCCAGATACTCTTTAATCGGTAATGACAAACAGAGACATAATTAATTTATAGCATTAACAAGATGACTTGTTGAATTCATTTTGGAGCACTGACTGAATGTATTTTTAGTCCAGTGCCTGTATATAAGATTAGTATTGACCAAGTTCAAAGGCTGTCATATATGTGGATCAACTTATTTTGTTGTGTATTTTCAACATTTTCAATATGAAAAATAACTTTTAAATTGATTCAATGGATTAAATGCATTTTAATTGCATTTTGGAAAAAAAAAAAAGTGTCATGGATTTATTGCATTTTGGGGAAAAAATAATCCGTTTTTATTATAAATCTTTGAAAATCAAAACCTGGATTTGAATTTTTAATGTTATTATAACCTAAAGATGCTATGTGAAAGTTTGAAACAGAAAATAGTGGTTTTCATCTTGCCGCTATCTTGGTAAAGAAAACACATTTGGTAACACTTTAGAATACTGATCCTTCATTAATTAATAACTACACAGGAAGAAATGAGTAATGCATTATTAACACTCTAGTAACTGCTAAGAGTTATCATGTTTTTAGAATAGTGATCCAAATAATTAGTAATTCCTTCTGAAGGATTTGGTAATACTTCAGTCATTACTAGTGTGTTACCATGATCTTCACTTTAGAATTAATTGTATATTATGCATCATTCATGTTAATTATGAACCTGTATATAGTAGTTCTTAGTAGTTCTCTGGGAGGTATGAAAAAAACAGTAGTTACTGATTAGCTTATACTGAACTACCACATTCAACTGAGCACTATTACTTACTAATTCATTAAACAGAGTTTCTTGTTAGTTAATAGTAGTTACTAGATTGTTAATAATGCATTACTCATTTGTTCATGTGTAGTTATTCATTAATGAAGGATCAGTATTCTAAAGTGTTACCACACATTTTTACTCAAATTAATCAAAATGGATTTATAGCGTTTTGGAACCAAACTCTTCATATGGCTTCAGTGGCAATTAAAGCTCCACCTTTCAGTTAAAAGCACCAATCACCTTTTAAATAGAGTTTGTTTACTCTAAAATACCAGCCTGAGAAATACTCAAATTGAGCAAATCGATTTAAAAAAAAATTAAATTATTATTTAAGTAAACAGGAGCTTATTGCATACTGTACACACAGAAAATGAAGTGAGCACGAACATTACCAAGATGGCCACAGAGTAAATTTGTAATATTTCATAGTCTCAGTCCTTTCAGCTGCACAGCAGTCTTATTCAACATAACCCTCCATTTAAACTACATGGACTAATAAATAAAAAATGTATTCCTCAGGGAAAATACAGTCTCGCTTTCCACACTTCCTCCAATTACTCCATCTCAGTAAGTTTGGCCATGCGCTTTTCTGCTCCACAGGTGCTGTCATTCCCTATGCCAACAGAAAAGAGAAACCCTTCGTCGTTCCAAGCTTTGTCTATGACTAATTGGCTG
The DNA here is from genome assembly GCA_037950675.1 of Hypophthalmichthys molitrix. Lineage (NCBI taxonomy): Eukaryota > Metazoa > Chordata > Actinopteri > Cypriniformes > Xenocyprididae > Hypophthalmichthys > Hypophthalmichthys molitrix. Next base: position 25,444,091 of record CM075496.1, on the reverse strand, counting down.
GCAGTATGACCCTGTGGGCTCAGAGGAAAACAGTGCCCTTAAAGCGAAGTACACGGAGTAGAATTATTGCTCTTAATCCAGAAGAATGGCCTCCACCACCACCAAACCTGCTGCAGTTAATTAAAGAGAAAGGCTGGAGTGCAGGCCTGGTGGCTCTGAGATAAGTAAGAGCAGCGAAGGACAAAGCTCAGCAGAGGGAGAGTTTTTAAGATTGTGGATGGAGATTGAGGTAATGAACTTGAGAATTCCAATTAACGTGACGAGTTTACTCCAATGTGAGATTCATTTAGATGCGATGCACTGTAAAGTTGTTGTTTAAAATCTTATTTTACCAGGGAGGTCACTTAAAAAGGATTGTTCACCCACTGGGTCATTCCAAACCAATTTGATTTTCTTTCTTCCGTGGAACATAAAAATAGAAGTTTCAATTCATGTGCTGGTTATTTTTTAAGGTGAGACACGGCAGGCAAAATCTTTTCAGTTTTGAGATTTTGGGCTATTTTTGCTTCCACAACATGTCTTCCTTTAGACTACTGAAAAGAAAATGTCCAAAATACACATTTAGTTGTTTATTTTACTACAGTTTGTCGATTTGCGTCTGTAGATTTTGTCAAGTTAGCATTCTAACGCAACATGTCCTACCACTTTCATTGTCTGCACTATACCGGCACAATGTTTTTGGATCCAAATATATTAATTTCCTTTGTACCAGCAACCAATCGTGAAGTATCTGGCTAGTGTCAATTTCTGACAAAGTCATTCGTTTAGATGCATCACGTGGAGTACTTTGACACTTCCCGATTTAGCTTTCCCCGGGTGGCTCTGTCTGTCTGTGTGTGTTGTGTGTGTATGTGTGACTGTTCAGACCTGATGTTATTCAGTTATCAGTTTTGATGTGTTTTAGATGTTCTATATTGTTGTTGTTAAGGATTTGATTAGATATTGGGTCTTTAAATATTGATTTTCATGAAAAAAAAAATGTATGAAATTTTACAATACATATCTTTAAATGTCGCCAAAATTAGTTTTTTTCTCATACTCTGAGCCTGAAATTTCCACTTCAGTAGCACCTACATACACCAAACATTTATATTCCTAACTATATTCTGAAGGTTTTTACAGAGGGATTTGTTCATATATCATTCATAGCCTGAACTTTATAACATTTTATTTCCAAAAACATGGTGAAAATTGATTTTTTTTATGCCTGTTGTCAGTATTTTATGATTTATGAAGTAATAAAAAGAGATTTCCAAAATTCCCTCTGTAAAAACAGCCTGCCAATTTTGAACCTGACTTTTGAACCAGTGTTCAGATTTCGGTTCTTGAAATATATGCAAATTAGCGCATCTTTGATTAGATACTGCCTCATTTGCATATTTAAACATAACTATTCAGAAAACCTGTAATACAAAAAAATATTGTTCTAATGTAAGTAATCAACTAGGAAAGTTTCATGGTGATATCTATAAGTTAAATGTTTTACCCTATTCACCTGTAGTGTCTCGCTTTAAGCAATTATGGGGATTAAAACTTTAAAGCTACAAAAATGGTGCAAATGCACCATAAAATATTTTAAAATATAAAATATAATTATTTTGACGTCACGTGATAGCTTTGTGCGAGAAACAGAATTTGAGTTCCACTCTAGCTGTTAACTGAATCATTGAATCAGCAAGAAACAGTTCAGTCTGATCTGTGAACGAATCAAACTGAATCTGATTCCTTGCAAAGATCCGATTCAAAAGAGTTAACGGTAAAATAGACATTTCTCATAAACTTTCAACTTGTGTTTCAAAGAAAAAGAAAGCCATAAGTGTTTAGAACAGCATGAGGGTGATTCAATTTACGGCAATTTTCATTTAAGGTTGAACTATTCCTTTAAAAACTAAATTTCATTTATACGTTTTTACTTGCACATTTTGAAGATGTACACGCTAGAGGCCAAAACACACTTTGACTATTGTTGTTTTCTAATACAATTAAAGCAAGCACATAATCATTTTTCAGGCCTATTTTCCAGAGTGTAATAGCACTTTTCTTCCATTTTACAGAACTGTCAGATATTAGCTAAATTATGGATGGAAGCGCAATTAAAGCAGACGTGAGTCTCAATGAAACAGAGAAAACGAGTTCTCCATACCTGCATGCAAATATAAACCAGTGGAATGTATCCAGTTATAACTCTGTAAGGCAGACATAAAATTAATCTTGGCATATCCAATTTTTTCTAGGAACAAAAGATTGTGTGGCCTGTATAATATACACTGGGGGACAAAATTATTTGGACAGCATCCTTTTAAAAATAATGATACAAACATGCAAAAAATAACAACTTCGACTGGTCTTGTTCATTTCTGTAGTACATCCCACAATGGAAAAAATGATTATAGGGAATCATTACACACTTTCATTATATGTCATATTTAAGTCTTTCAATACATTCTAAAAAGAAAGGCTTAAGCGTAAAAAAAAAAAAACTTGCCCCACATGACATTGTTGTTCATATATTTATGAAACTGTCCTGTCCATCGAATGCACTTTCTTTTAGAGAATTTAAAATCCGTATATGTAAGTATTATGTGAACTCAGTGGCCACTGTGAACCAGCAGCATGAGCCCTTTAAACACTTTCCACTGGCTGATTTTCCCCCATTTAAATGCTCCCTCTGGGCAGTAATGCCCCTAATAAGAACACTACAGCCTGCTGTACATTTGTGTTTACTGCTAGGAAGCATTATTAGGCCGTAATTTAGCCACTGCTGACATACTATTATTTACACATTTCTTACGATGCATGATAGACCCCTTGTGCTTTACTATGAATTGCTTTTTTATTTAAACTGCATTTTAAACAATGGCAGCTCTCTGAAATTTGAACTTTTGCCTGTATGAAAATGACTTTGGGGTTCTGCAGTAAGGCAATCCGAATAAAAAGAAAATTGCAACTTTATTTCTCGTAATCGATACTTTATATAACCCAATTGTAACTTTATATGTCACAGCATGACTAATTTTAAATCTCGCAATTGCAACGTTATTTTTCACAATGTGACTTTATATCACAGTATGACATTCTTATTCAAAAATTTGACACACAATTACACTTTTATTCTTTATTCAGAGGTGGAAATTTGTTTGCAGAGACACACGTCAAACTTGGAAAGTGTGTGGTTTTGTGAACAATAAGAAAAAGAACCATTTTTAAAAAAAGCGATGCACTTCTAACATAATGTAATCTATATAAATAAATATTCAGGACATTATATAAAAAATGCCGGTGTCTTTTCGATTACAACCCAAGCGAAATAATGAGCACTCTGACAGGAAACGCATATATAATCTCATTTGAAAAAGAAGTTCAAGACAAGTTTTGAACTCACAGCGCTCACTTTTAAATTACTACCCATGAAGGCCACCCACTGACTGTGCGGAAGTGAGCAGCTTCAATTATAAATGCATAAATGCCGAGAGGAACGTACGTGCACAACCATGAGCATAAGGCTCTTTTCATCATCAACAAGCTTAGCTCTTGTTAAAAGCAGAAATAATTCTCTAATTTTTGGGCCTGTGACCACTGACTGCTTTATCCTTGATGTTTATACTCACCTTCACAGAGATCTTCCCTTCATCCTTTGGTAAGTGTGCAGCCAGGAACCAGTCTCCAGGGAGGGGGCTGGTGACATTGAAAACCCCTGTGGTGCGGTTGGGCAGTGTCCATGTCAAAGTGACAGCGAAGGAGCCTGGTACGATGGTGTCCTTTGGAAAACGTGTCTGGAGGGGGTTGATTACAGGTGGAGCTCCTGACCTGAAGTACCTGTAAACCAAAGAGAAGATTACATTTCAAAACAAGCTGTGGACCGTTTCCTTGGATGAGACCAAATGCAACTGAGACAGTCATTGTTTATGTTCCAGTGTGATGCAAATGAGGCTTGAATTTCCTATTAAAGCTGGCACAAAACAGAACTACAAAAATAATGACTGCTTTCAAACACTCTGACATTAGACAGTCAAACAGGTAATCCCCAATTCACACCACTGGATGAGATTGTGTTCAGCGCATCTGGGATGCTCAAAAAATAAACTGCAATTCAGTTTGGTGCCTCTAGTGGTGCAGAAATTACAAAATGAACCTTAATGTTTTCATAAACATAGAATCATCAAATGTCCCCATAAGGATATAAAACCTGAAATCACCTAGATTTAGGAGACCAGTCGACGACCCCCACAAGGAAATTACTTAAAAAACATATTAAATAATATCTTAAAGTTTTCTAAAGTAGATGTGGGGCAGAAGACAGAAAATATCATTAACTCAGTATAAATATGACAGAAGATGTGGAAGTTCTCTAGTATGACAGACAAACTTGTGTATTTATTTTACTTTGAATTTTCATATATAGCTAAATCTGAAAGAAAAACAAATCTTGCTTTAAAGATATCCGGGGATGTCCTCAATTGGAAAATTGTTTATGTACTAACTAACTAACTAACAAATAAATAAATAGTATTTTTTTGCTTAACAAAATCTAAAAATATGTCCTCAAAAAATTAAAAGCTCAAAAGTCAATGGGAAGTATAGCCAGGCTTCAAAACCAAGATAAAGGAAAACATACACGCATGTTCATGGGATAGTTCACCCAAAAATGAAAATTATCATCATTTACTCCCCCTCAAGTTGTTCCAAACCTGTATGAATTTTGAAGTCTGTGAATACTTACGTACATGTGATTTTTTTAGTTTTTTATTTTTATTAAATTTGCAAAGATTTCAAACAAACTTCTTTCACGTTGTCATTATGGGGTATTGTTTGTAAAATTTTGAGGAAAATAATGAATTTAATCCCTTTTGGAATAAGGCTATAACATAACAAAATGTGGAAAAAAGTGAAGCGCTGTGAATACTTTCCGGATGCACTGTAGGCTATATATATATTTTTTTTCCCATACTATGGCAATCAATGGGGTCCATCAACTGTCTGGTTACCAACATTCTTTAAACTATCTTCTTTTGTTTTCAGCAGAAGAAAGAAATTCATAAAGGTTTGGAACAACTTGAGGGTGAGTAAATGATGACAAAATTTTTATTTTTGGTTGAACTATCCTTTTAAGTAAGCAGAGAAAAGAGAACCAGAGAAAGCACACTGAAGTCACTGTGAATCAATTAGAATGCAGAAGATGCAAAAATTTCTCATTCACTCACAAGAAAGGAAATGGAGCATTGTGACTAACACTAAATTATGCATGAAGTGAATCGTAAACAAATATTCCAACATTTAACTCCTCCATTAATGTTTTGAGCAATGCTTACAAATTTAAGAGGCACTGACTTGGAACAATGGCCCGACTAGGCTGCAATTACAAGTAAAGGAGAGATGAGGAATGAAAGAGACGAAAATCATTCACTCACATCAGACTCATTTTCACCACAAAAACCGCACAGCACTTTTCTTCATTTCGACATGGGAGCACAAGGCCATGAAGGTAAAAGTCTTCCCTCAGTCTCTAGCCTGTCAGTCAAGATACAGACACAGCCAGACAATAGGAGCCTGCAACAAATCATGTCATGACACTTTTCTAAAAGGCTTCACTGTCTGCAATTATTTTTGCTCAATGCATTGTTTTGTGTCTACTGTAGTTTGTCAGACACAACCTTGACAATCTTTGGGGGAGAAAAACCCCTGTGTGAAGGGTTTCACAACAAAGACTATCAATTACTCTTTTATTCTGTTTCTTTCATTTTCAGAGGTAGAAATGGCTTTGTGAGACGAGGCAAAAGATGGTACAATCATATGTGTAATGAAGCCATGTAATGATTCAGAGGTGTCCATGATGCAAACTGATATGGTATACATCATTATTTAACATGTTTAATGTAAAAAAAAAAAAAAAAAAACCTCAGTCACTGTGCACAGCTAGCTAGACACCCACCCAAAGAGGTCTATAATACCTGGAGAAAACTTTGTGTTAGCATTCCCAGTCATCCTACTGGCAGCTGCTCAGCTGGTGCAGCACCCTCCAGAAATACATGATTTGAAATCTGGGTCAATGACAAGATGCAAATCTTACAAAAAAGCACACAAAAAATGCACACAATTATTGAATACACCTCTTCTAGGATGAGAATTTTTGATTGATTGACTGATTGACTGACTGACTGACTGACTTTCAATTAATTCAAATACTTTTTCAGGGGAATAAAGTTAGTCCATAAGTCCTGATATCATAATGAAGAAAAGGCCTCATCAGAATTTTTTTGAAAATGTTGTGGTCCAACATGCAAAGAAATTATAAATCATATCATATTAATCTACTTAGTTGTCCTTAGTTCACTTTCAAATGAAAATTAGCCCAAGTTTTACTCACCCTCAAGCCATCCTAGGTGTATATTACTTTTCATAATAACATAATCAGAGAAATATTTGAAGAGTTTGGTTCCAAAACGCTATAACTCCATTTTGATTAATTTGAGTAAAAAGCTGTTTTCTTTACCAAGAAAGTGGCAAGATGAAAACCACTATTTTCTGTTTCAAACTTTCACATAGCATCTTTTGGTTATAAAAACATTAAAAATTCAAATCTACATTTTGATTTTAAAAGGTTTATTATAAAAACGGATTATTTTTTCCCCAAAATGCAATAAATCAATGACACGTTTTTTTCTTTGTTTCAAAATGCAATTAATCCATCAATATAAAAGTTATTTTTCATATTGAAAATACACAACAAAGTAAGTTGATTCACATATATGACAGCCTCTTAACTTTGCCAATACTAATCGTATATACAGGCATCTGACTAAAAATACATTAAGTCGTCGCTCCCAAAATGAATTTAACGAGTCATCTTGTTAATGTTACAAATGAATTACGTCTCCGTTTGTCATTACCGATTAAAGAGTATCTGGCGCCACCGCACGGTTAAAATAAACACATTTTCCGAGTACATTGGTATTAAAAACGGCTTTTAAAAACTGTTCATGATTCAGTTTTGGGGACCGTGCAAGTTTGATGCTGTCGTGGAACAAGCAACAGCGGCATTTTTCCTCCTCCCGAGTGCCTCATCTTCTTAATCTCCTCACATAAATGATTATATTTCGATGGCTTACGTTTCTTCCCCACCGCAGAAAACACCACAGGTTCATCAATGCCGTCAAAATTATAAATTTTTCTGTTTTTGTTGATCACAAAGTACAAAGCTGATAAGGAAAACTAGGATGCCGGATGTATTCAAAGCGCCGCCATTACTGTTTACAGTGCGTGGAATGGTGCGCTGTGATTGGTTGAGAGGCTATATAACATTCTGCAGAGAAGGGGGACTAGCGTTTGTCGCGTTTTGGAAAGTGTGGCGGAACCTCTGCCTCTCCGTCCTTTAAATCGCCGCCCTTCGCCAGGTTCCTGACTGGAGTGGGTGTGAGAGAGAGGAGGGGCGCTGAAACAACTAAGACTGGCGGCGTTTGATGAGGCACACCTGAAGATAATCAAGCCTCATCACCGCCGCTGTTAAATGCTGAGGGCGCCACTCCTCGAGAGACCGGTCTCTTCCCCCTGTGCATGCACGCTGGTGTCCTCGTCGGTCCAGGAAGGGAGCTCTGAGGGACTCCTGCACCGCCATAGATGTGAGTTGCCGGACCCATGGTCCGGAATGGAGAAGCATGCGTAACGCCGCCGACAGGTTAGGACGCCGGGCCGCTATTCCCCTCAGTTGTCATGACTTAAAGAGGATGAGCCGCTGCGTCGGAGCCGTCGCCCCTCGCGCCTTGGACCAAAGAGAGAGAAGCGCGTGCGGCCGCCGGACCCCGCCCTTTACCTGGACCCATCCTATCTGCTTACTACCCTTCCTTCGCGTTTCCCTGGCACGACAAGGACACCAGGTCCCCTGTTTATTTGGACACTTTATTTTCAGTTTTTGGAGTTTTCTGTTAAATAAAAGCCTCTCCGAGGCCTGACGCCACACCCACTGTGTCTGTCGTTTGCGCCTCCCGCCACAAAAGAAAGGGAGAAAACATGAAAGAATAACATGACGGATATCGCATTTTGCGCAAAATTAATGAATGACTTTTGAATATCGACCAGATACAGTACTGATTTTGAGAGTTTGGTTTTTGGAACCAAACTCTTCATTTATAAATATCCTGATGCATCCGAGCTTTATGGCAGTTAACAGGGTTCATGGGTATGAGCTGAAGAAACTCAAAAAAAAAAAAAAAAAAAAAAAAATCCATATTTAACAAGTTATGAAGTAAAATATCTAGCTTCCACCAGACCGCCTTCTGTATTCAACGTACGAAGAAAGTGTAAAACTCTTGCAGTTCAAAAAGCTTACGCTATGTCCTATGCCTTACCTATTCAGCTTATGGAAAAAGTGTAACTGGCGCAACTCCACTTTACACTTTCTTCTTTACTTGAATACGGAAGGCGGTCTGGCGGAAGCTACATATTTTACTTCATAACTTGTTAAATATGGATTTTTTTTTTTTTTTTTTTTTTTTACAGAAATGCATTGATTCGCTTCAGAAGGCCTTTATTAACCCCCCAGAGCCGTGTGGAGTATGTTTATGATGGATGGATGGATGTGGATGGATGTAGTTTCTTCAGCTCATACCCGTGAACCATGTTCACTGCCATTATAAAGCTTGAATGTGTCAGGATATTTATTAATGTATCTCTGATTATGTTCATCAGAAAGAAGAAAGTCAAATACACCTAGGATGGCTTGAGGATGAGTTAGGCTTGGGGTAATTTTTATTTTGAAAGTGAACTAATCCTTTAAATACCCATACAGCTAATGATGATGATATAATAATAAATATTAAGTGATATAATAGAAAAGAAGCTTGAAGGGAAAAAAAAAAAAACATAATAGGAAATATCACAGAAAGGACCCTTGAAGGTCCTTTTTTTATTTATATATATATATATATATATAAACACCTCTGGACTGTCATGGTCAATATGTCTTTAAAATATCAGATAATCTGACTAGCCAAACCTTGACTTCTCGTCTATGTAAGTCTCATTAAGGAGGCCATCTTGGTATTTTCCACAGGCTGTTATTACTTACAAGTTCAGCTCCTCGAATGGATGAAACCTGTTTGTGAAAAATGTTTCAATAACTTATTTTAGTTTGACGATTAAGAATTCTCAATTACAATTACAATTCTCCTATTTTTCTTTGAGTAGCCTTACAATGTCTTTGGCTATACACAAGTTTCTTTGTGTGTTTCTCCTTCCTGATGAGTCATGCAATCCACAGAGATGGTCATGCTAACCCAGAGGTCTTGGATCCTTGGCAGGTAATAACTCAAAATTTGCTGCTGGAGCTATGCAGGGATATTAGGTAAGTCATTTCTTCCCTTCTTATGCTCTGAGCTAGGGCACCTAAAAGATGTCCCATCCTCCAGGGTCTTACTATAAGACGGATACCCCATACTGCTCACATTAATGTGACGACACTGGCCAGTCTGTTGTTAAAGCACAAGCTTGTGTTTGCACTGAAAAATGAACCTTTTCCTTTGAGGCTGGAAGTGGCAGCTCCAGATTTTTACTATGGCTTACTATTTCATAATACATAAATTATGTTTGCACTACTACTGTGGATTATGTTGCTGAAAAAAAACATCAACAACGCCAACATTGAGTATGGTGTAATATAGTGACACAGGACTTGGCAATAGACCAATGATGTCTGTTTTTCCAATTAACTCAACATGAATGCACATGGTGAAGCTACCATGCATCCTTAATGCTCCTATTTATACAGTTTAAATACATAAGCTCACACAAGACTCAAAATACATGCCATGTAAATTATGACATGCCATATGGTATGTAATTTGTTGCTCCAAAGGCCTGGCTTCATTATCCTTTGCAAAGCATGCAGTCCTAGCATATTAGTGCCAGGATCATCAAAGCGATACAGAGCTGACCTATGATCAGAGTCCAAGCTGTATGTAAAATGGACCTTTATCAAACAGATCATCATAATCAGGTCAACATCCTCTGGTAGTCAGTGCATTTCCTCCTACCATTTAAGGTCACACAAATCCCTAGTTGTCAATTAGACTGGAGAGAGTTTGAAACAAGGTGAAAACAAGGCTTGGTAATTAACTCGAGGCTAGTTGCCTGCAAAACACACACACTATAACATACTGCGCAGGGACATGAATGGTTTAGGATCCAAATGCAGTTTTAATGGGCAAATCCAAGTTCAGAATCTGTAAGACAGGCAGTGGTCAAAACCAAAGGGCAAATAATCCAGATTCACACGGAAACAAAGATACAAACAAATCCAGGGATCCAGGGACACAGGCAAATATCAGGGCAGAGAAACACAGGAATGCAAACATGAATTCAATGACAAACACAAGACAGACACAAGCCCTACATATACACAGGAACAAACCAGCTTAACAAGGTAAAGAGGTAACACGGCGGCGTGGTCCAATAAGTGTCCATGGTAACTAACAAGGGGAACGGCAGCAGGGAAACAAGAGGTGAACACACAATGGAGAAACAGGGGACACAGGCAGGGATCATGACATAGCCCCCCCCCCCCCCCCCCTCAAAGGAGTGGCTTCCAGACACTAAGAACAAGAAGTCCAGGAGGGAGATGAAGCGAGGGTGAAACTGGGGGCGGGAAGGAGGGCCAGGTCCATAAAGTGGAAAAGGACCTGTAAACAGAACTGTAAACTGCCAGGGCAAAGCAGGCTGAACAGGCGGCCAGGGCGGAGCAGGCCGGGCAGATAACCAGCGTGGTGCCGGCTGTGCAGGTGGCCAGGCAGACAGGCTTGAGGACCCCCACGGCGGAGCAGACGACCACCACAGCAGCGCAGACTGGCTTGAACACTCCCACGGTGGAGCAGACAACCACCACAGCAGCGCAGACTGGCTTGAAGACCCCCACAAAGGAGCAGATGACCACCACTGCAGTCCAGATGGGCTTGAAGATCTCCCTGTCGAAGTAGATGACCACCACGGCAGTGCAGATGGGCTTGAAGACCTCCACAGTAGAGCAGACGACAACCACAGCAGATCTGGCAATACTGGGAACCAACATGGCTGAACAGGAGAAACTGAAACATGAAGCACAGAGAGGTTAGCATTGGCCACTAGGGCCATAACAGGACAGGCAGCTAGCACAGGAAAGCCCTCCAGTGCTCTGACTAGATAGAACATCCTCTTTGCTTGTGTTGAGGCAGGCAGACAGTTCTGGTATGACCTCTATGGTCATGTTGAGTCAGACAGGAACCCCAGGGACCACCTCCGAAGTCACATCCGGGCAGACAGGGAACTCAGGGATGACCTCCATAGTCGTATCAGGGCAGACAAGGAACTCAGGGATGACCTCTGTAGTCGTCTCAGGCCAGACAGGAAACTCAGGGACGACCTCTGTGGTCGTATCAGGACAGACAGGGAATTCATAGGTCACAAGGCTGGGCTCTGCAACAGAAGCGAACTCTGGAGTGGACTCATGGACTAAAGCAGGGTCTGGAGCAGGCTCATGGGCTGGAGCTGTCTCTGGAGCGGATTCATGGACTGGAGCGGGCTCTGGAGCAGAATCAAGGATTGGAGCGGGCTCTGGAGCGGATTCATGGGCTGGAGAGCAGTGTGCAGCCCAAACACACAAAATGGCAGCGCAGGCACTGGCAGGCTTGAGTGCTGAGGTCGGTGGACTAGATGGCGCTGGTCTAGGGATGCTGGCTGCACGTACCGACGTCAGCGGTGTATCCTCCAGACTAGAAGCCAGTCTCAAATGCCTAGGAAAAGCCTTACTATCTTCTAATGCAGTGCTCATGACGTCCAGGGACACAGATGTGGCCATCTTGTCTGAAGACACAGGTGGAGCGGCCATCTTGTCTGTAGACACTGGTGGAGCAGCCATCTTGTCTGAAGACACTGGCATGGCACAAATGGTTTACGATCCAAATGCAGTTTTATTGGGCAAATCCAAGTTCATAATCCATAAGACAGGCAGTGGTCAAAATAATCCAGATTCACACAGAAACAAAGATACAAACAAATCCAGGGATCCAGGGACACAGGCAAATATCAGGGCAGAGAAACACAGGAATGCAAACATGAATTCAATGACTGACAAACACAAGAGAGACACAAGCACTACTGATACTCAAACCAGCTTAACGAGTTAACAAGGGGGCATGGTCCAATAAGTGTCCATGGTGACTAACAAGGGGAACAGCAGCAAGGGAACAAGAGGTGGAACACACAATGGAGAAACAGGGGACACAGGAAGGGATCATGACATACACACACAAATGAGCACTCACAAAAGCTGTGAGATAAAGATAAGAATGACATTAATTGTTACTAGGGCTGTCAATCTATTATAGCAAATGTAATCAAATGAATTACATGATATGCAATGCAAATTCAAAGCAAAAGAATTTTCTGAGTTCTTAAATGAAGGTAAGTATATTTTGGTAATTAATATGCACAGTATTGCTATCATAGCCATTTCAAAATAATTTACAGTTCAAAATACTGTGAATAAGTCTACCTTATCTGAATTGTTTATTTTTTTAGAACATACATTAGCTTCTTGCCCATCAACTGGTTACAACACTGCATATATGCTGCGCAACAAGCTGAATGAAAATGCAAATAAATTCTATAAAAAAAAGGAGTAATTCTCCGGTTACCACAGAACAAAAAGTTTGTAAATTTTGATACTCATTTGTCACAGAGAAAAAACAAAGTCAAACATGTTTTCAAACAGCCAGATTTTTGTATTCACTATAGGCCCCGTTTACACTAGTGTTTTCGTTTTAAAACGCATACGTTTTGCTACGGTTACACCTGTCGTTTACACTACGCCGGCGTTTTTGAACCTTGAAAATGCTGCAGAGCCCGTTTTTAGTTTGAAAACGCCGGGGTTGCATTTCAGTGTAAACGTACCAAACTGGAGACTTTTGAAAACAATGGCGTGGCTGCCCACATTCGCTCTGCGTATCCTTGACAACCGTGTAAACAATATCATGGAGACTGAACTGCAATCTTTGCTGGCTTTGTTGTCATTTTTAGCTGCTATTGTGGGGTTAAACTCTGCATTTTTTTTTTTAATACTGCAGCTACTTACATGCACAAGAGGTAACTGTTTACACTTGTACGTGCATGCCCAGTGCGCATGAACGGTCATGTGACATGCGCTTTCGGCCGTGTAGTGTAGATGGAGATCGTTTCTGAAACGCTGTAGAAACGGCAGTGTAGACAAGTAACGTTTTCATTTTAAAACACCGTTTTAAAATAAAACGCACCAGTGTAAACAGGGCCATAGTGTCTCAAACAACACCAAATGTTTAATTACTTAAAGACTTGCTATTTATTTTCAAATGGTAGCTTACACTTATAAATTTTACATTTTAATCTGGAATAAAACATGCCAGTCCAGAAAAGATATCTAGATATTGATTAAAAATGTTCTGATTCTTTATTATCGTTCTTTATAGTTATGCTCTTTTGCCCTTTATTCTGTTTAAATGTCTGTTTATTTTAAATATTTTATTGTGCATTGTTTTATCGCAGTTAATTTTCAAGGATCTTTTAGTTTTTTGAAAAAAAAAAAATTTATTATGAGGACAACACTGAACATAGTTTTGTAATGTAATTCAATGATAAAAGCTTCAGCAATTATTGTGAGAATTGGATGTCACGTCTAAAGCATTCAACAGACATAATAAAAAGTGTTTTGAAGTCAATATATTGTCTGTCTATGTATTTGAACATGGGTTTGATCAAACGCATACGATTCAAAATATCAGCTTGTTATACGAGACTCCAAGACCTGAAACGGATGAGTCACTGTGTTTGAATATACTTACTTCGATACTATATACAGTAGGTGAAAAACAGTATGTGAGCTGAGTAGTGTCCAAATTCATAGTATTCATAAAACAGTAGGCGAAAGGTATCCGGATGACCTACTCTTTCGGGCGAGATTCTGAAGTGCACATTCATTGGATTCTTCACCATCCCATGAGGCCACAGTAGAGGATTTGCGCATGGTAGTGAAGTGACACAACTGACGCCATAGATCATATGACAATGACAAAATGGCGGATGTAGTGTGTCCAAATTTCATTCATACTGCACACATTCATACTAAAGAGAACGCGAAGTTAATACTATTCAGCATGCAATTTCAGATGCAGCAAGTGTGTCAGAATAAAGGACACATCATGCTAAATTGTCAGCCCTAACAATTACCTTTGAAAACATGTCATCTCAGAGTCAAAGCCAAGCGGCAACCTCCCCCAATTTCTTGTGAAGCCAGTACGGAAATGATTTAAACTGTGATTCATCGACTGGCCACTAGAGACAGGCGAGCAGAATCCAAATGGGAGCAGAATCTCATTGAGCCCCATGTTAAAACGGCCAACTTTACAGCAGAAAAAAACATGTTTACAGCTTGGTACAAATTGTGGTTTTGGTCTATACAGATAAAAACATGATAAAACTCTAATATGCATAACTGATTAGAAAAAACTAAGAAGAAACAGTTATTTCAATGAAAGTATATAAAATGTGAAGTGTTATGCAGGGAATTGTGGGAATGTCAATTTACGGTTTTTCACTGTAAATTATACAATGACTTATTATTCTTCACTTCCAAAAACTGTAAATTTAATGGTATTTTACCATAAAATTACATTAAATGTACCGTTAGATCTATTACAGTTATTAACCATATATAGTACGGAAACTTTCTGTAAACCAATTAACTGTTTTTCACCATAGCATTTTTACAGTCTTTTACCGTTAAAATGACGGTCATTTTTTACAGTGTATACATTTTCACAAGAACTGCACAATGTTCAGAGTAATCAGAGTTGTTTTCAGCACCATTGACAGCAGAAGAACAGAGAGACAAATGAGGCACATCTTAACATTTAAGGCAGGAACACACCAAGCCGATGCCGATGAACTAGTGGCGACGAAAGCAGACTGTGGGGTTGGCTCACGTCGGCAGCGTCCGGGTCCAAAGTTGGCCTGACACACCAAACCGATGCTCAACAGCCGACGGCCAAGTATCATGTCGATCTGCGCCTGCGCAAGATGAAATGTCTTTCCGTACCAGCAGGTGGCAGTAGCTAAACGGTCAATCAGAATGATCAGATGGCCTGATGGACCAACAAGTTAAGACGCCGATTCAACATGTCAAATCAGCCGAAAATAAGCAGACGAAGACCAACTTCAGCCGACAGTGCGGAACACACTGAGAAAACAGTCGGCCGACGAATAAAAACTGCCCGACGGCCGACCGTCGGCTTGGTGTGTTCCTGCATTTAGATACAGAGTTCTGCTGGGAGGCGGGTCCAGAACTTTGACATTAATACACCCCAGATATCAAGGCATTACTTCACAGTGTTGCTGCTGGAATGTAGCAGGAGCACTTTACATTTAGTCCCTAGCTAAAAGGTACATCTACTTGCCAAGATCCTGAGCGCAAAATGGACTTTCCTCTGTATGTAATCTGTGATGAACTTTGAGGTTAAAATAAAAAAAAAGTTAACATGCGGCCTTTGTGTTTTTGTCACCAATCACCTAGTTTATGTCTTGATTAGATCTGTTGACAATCTCATCCCCTAGATCCCGTATTATGCAGATGAATGGCATAAATCTTGCTGTTCTTGTTCTTGTATTTGTCTAAACAAACAAGCATGAAATGCAGATTGAGTGCTGGAGTCTAATTGAGGTGAGGTGATTTTCATCATTGTTTTGCCGTCTCGCATTACCATGCCTCATGCATTGAGTACCCGGTCCCTCTGTGAGCATGCAAGATGAATTAAATCTTAAGATCATTAATGTGCATGACACTGGCTGTCTTATTATTTATGAGGGAGGGATAAAGCAAAGTCTTCAGGCTTTAGCCAAGAGGTCAGAGACAGACTGGAGAATCGCAGCTGTGACCTCAATTATAATGTGACTGCGAACATTGCATCACTTATCCCTAAAACCTATGCTGAACATTGATTATCTGATGTGGTGTGTCAGTTTCAAATTAGAAGGCTTCCCTAAAGTTTTAGCTTGATGTCTGAAGGATGATCCTGCGAAAAGGGACTGCAGGGAAGACCTCAGGAGCTCTGTTTCTGCCTAGGCCAACTAGTTTGTATGGGCTGCAATTAGAGTTGTCATGGTCTGTCCGGCAGCATGATATTGATCTACGGGCTGTTGCGCAGGGCTGTTATCCACTAGACCCAGTCGTCCTGCTTTCTCCCATTTCTTTATCTTATCCTCCAGCTTTATCTCTCCCCTGGTACTGAGTACAGCCTGTTTTAATTACCATCTCTCTATGGCACCCCCTGCCTGCTATCTGACAGCTGAATCGACAGAATGGAGCCCTGCCTTGTTCATTATGAAAACAGCAAGAAGACCTGGGGCCTCATGACAAAACTTTGTGCAGTAAATGTTCTGTATGCACAAACAGTGCAATCTATCCATCCATCTCTATATCTATATGTACATCTATATCCATCCATCATCTCCATATTTATATCTATATCCTTATCCCATTTGCTGGGTTGTTTTTTATCTAAGTCACTCAACCTGATATTGAAGTGTTTTCATTTTAAATGCAGCAAGAGTAGCAAATAGGAATCTGTGGGAAGAAAACTTGTATGAATAGGCTGTTCCAGTTCATTAAATGACAGTCTTTTATATTCATGTTTGAAAAGTTACATCAAAAACAGCTTTACCTTGTGCCATCTCATCTGTCAGACATTTAAGTTTCAACTCGTTGTCACACAGGGCAACAACAACAGATCAACAACTATCTGTCTATCTGTCTGTCTGTCTATTTATCTAAATGAGTTCTAATTTATGGTATTTTACCCAGTCTTATCATTACATGTACTGTATCTCTACAACTATTTTACTCAAGATAGAGCACAATTCTGTCAAAAGCAGGAAAAAAACTATATGTAAATCACAGGCAGGCCATTTATATTACTTGATAGGCCCCGAAGACACACATTTCATTATCGCTCAAACTAGAACATGGGCGTACTTACTGTAATTATGAAAGGCAATATGTTCCCCTGGAGTTATGACTGACATTATGAGTTTAAAATACACCCTTGCAAAGTTAACACAGAGATCACTGTTTATACCGCAACTTTCTCATGTAGCTTTCCCTGAAGGCCACCAGAGAGATTTATTCACAATGTTATATATACCCCTGGAGACATAAAACAGGAGGCATAAGTGGGGTCTTCTATATGTACAGTTTGAAAGAAATCTGCCATCAAAGAAATGAAAGAGCCAAAGAGCATACATGAAGGGAGTGCTTTTAAAACACCATAACCTGAGCTTAATGCTACAGGTAATGTTACTTTTAATGCTAATTTTAAGGTCAAAGAAGTAGCAGCGGGAAACAAATAAAACAGACACTAATGTTTGAATTTTAATACATGCTGAATGCATAAATAGCAAATCTTTGTGATGCGGCTATTTGTCAGGAGAAACCAATACTGGAAGATTGATTCAAGGACAGCCTCTCATCCTCTTTATAATGTCACACATTAAAGACAGCCAGGAGTTTCTTCCTCACCACTTATGATGTACATTCAGTGACAGGCAATAACAAGGTCAGTGTTTTGATGGAACTTTAATGACAGCGAGTGTAGTGGGATTTGAAGACTTGAGTATTCAGTGAATAATATTCTCCATTTTCATTACCCAAGGGCCAAGACTAACTTTAACAACAGCTCTTGTGCTAGCACATCGTGTGCTGGCTATGAAAGTGCACTGGGATCATTCAAGGATGACTTGAAAGAATTGGACAGAGAAAAATAAAGGCTAAAAGTACACCTTATGAAGTACCTGAGAGTTCAATGGAGGAAAATGTACAAGAATGAGTGTTTTCACACTTCATTTCTGGCTTCATCTGTGTCTAGGAAGCGTGGAAATGGGGCGATGGTTTTTTGTAACATTGAAAATGTGGCAGGTTTTCAATGGGTCTAATACAAGATCAATCGACAGCATAATATTGATTACCACAAAAAGAAATGTTCAACTTGTTCCTCTTTTCTTTTAAAAATCTGGGCTACAATGAGGCACTTACAACAGAAGTGAATGTAGCGAATCTGTAGACATTAAAATACTCACTTTTTCAACAGTATAGCCACAAGACAAATTATTTTAGTGTGAAAATCACTTACTAACCTTTTCTGTGTAAAGTTATAATTTTACAAATTTTGTTGATCGATAAAAGAGCCTAAAATTACGGTGGCCCAGTAGTGCACAACACAACGAAATTAAAAAAGCAAACATAAGTTCACAACTCAACAAAATCGAGCCACAACACAGTGGAATAAAGCCACAACACAACGGAAATGCTCCCAAACACTAGGGGGCTCTCAGAGCTCGGTAAAGTTAGTTTTCCTTGTCAATTTTCTATAGAGTCGACGGTGATATCAATACCGCGATTAGTTTCAACAGTATGTAACCACTGTATATCTACATGAAATATTAATTCAAAATAGCCTACCTGCACAATAGCTTCATATTTATACCTGTGAATGATTTGACGCGCTACCACGGCGCATGATGAAGGGAACGTCTGCCAATTCCACCAAGTGGTTAAAACATATAATTTGTATTCATTAAAATTACTTTTAACATTTAAAAACAGACATGTTCAAATTCCAAAGCTTGTCAGTCTTACCAACAGGAACTAACAAGCTTTGGAATTTGAACATATCTGTTTTAAAATGTTAAAAGTAATTTTAATGAATACAAATTATATGTTTTAACCAGTTGGTGGAATTGGCAGACGTTCCCTTTATCATGCGCCGTGGTAGCGCGTCAAATCATTCACAGGTATAAATATGAAGCTATTGTGCACATAGTTGATTTTGAATTAATATTTTATGTCCATATACAATGTTTACATACTTAAAACTAATCATGGTATTGATATCTTTGTAAGACTGTTGTCTTTATAAAACAGTGGCAAGGAAAAATAACTTTACCGAGCTCTGAGAGCCCCCTTGTGGTCGGGAGCATTTCCGTTGTGTTGTGGCTTTATTTTGTTGTGTTGTGGCTTGATTCCGTTGTGTTGTGAACTTATGTTTGCTTTTTTAATTTCGTTGTGTTGTGCACTACTGGGCCACCGTATAAAATAACATGTAAAAAAAAACAAAAAAAAAAAAACATCTTTATAGCTCCAACAATACACAAGTTTTAAAATAATTAACTTAAGTGCATTAATAAAATTACACAGTCAATTTTTTTTCATAGTAATCAACACTGTGCCACAAATGCTGTGGACTGAGCTTAACTTGTACTGAACCCTGAATAATCTTTTTAAAATTAGTTAAAATTATTTTTATCCCATGGTCATTTTTTGTTTTGTAACCTTGAACTGAGAACCAAAGGACCCAATGTCTTTTATGACTAATAAAACTATAGGGCCATCCTAATTTTAGAGGCTATTTAATACGGATTAGAACTCTTTAAACCAATTCTACTGAAAGTGACTCTTTGAAAATTAGTAAAAATGAGATCTGGATTTTAAATCTTATACGTGTCACTTGGTATTTTATGCTTATGGATCTCCAGTGTGTAGTTACGATGTGAAATCTGCCGGCACCACACTTGATAAATGCCTTTTTTTATGGAGAGCACAGAAAATGATCAGCATCTGGGAAATGATCCTTGGACTTGGATTTAAAGCTCTTTTATCAGGGCAAACAGTGAGCGCTCTTCGGCGTGAGCATCAGAAAGGTCATTATAATCATGCATGTGACATTTGGCTTTTACATATCCCTTCTTCTCATCTGAAATGCTGATTGGACATATCTGACCTCATCACGCTGTTGTCCTTGTCTGCCCTCACCACCAATGGATGTAACCCGTAAGTTTAGCCAACTCACACTGTCACGTTGCGGTCTGGGCAGCTGTCTCCGAAGGTGCCCCCTTGCTCCTTGAAGGTGATGAGGTTCCAAACAGCCACCACGGTGTCTTCAGGCACGTTGAAGTGGAACAGCTCCACGCTGGCAAAAGAGCGGTAGGCATTGAGCTTGCGAGGCGTCCGGGTGAAATAGTCAGTTACAAACAGGCAATCTAGGGAATGGAACAAGGAGAGAGTTATTTAGATAAAAGATGGCAATCGGCTGGATGAGGGAGAAGCTGGTGGAAAGAGGGTTGGAGGAATCAGTCTTAATGCGGTTTGGTTGACCTTTCCTTCTGAAAGCCCCACCAGTGATTTAATCACACTTGCCGTGGGTCATGCATGCTTTGGCTTCGATTCAAAAACCTAGACTCTATGCAAAATTAATTTTGTTGCAATCCTTCAATACAAGGCCAGAGAGGAAGCAGCAAAATGACATTTGCAATCTGCCTTAATGAGCCGTGGCTTCCTATGGCTCCATCGTCAGAGAGCCTAATGGGTTTGTAGATCTCTCTCAAATACTGATAAAAATAGCTGCTTTCAAGGTAGGTTGGTACACTTTCCCTGTCAGGTGGTACAACCAATGTAGGAAAATGCTATTTTATCATGAATTTCTTTATTTAAAAATTCTATGTATAAACTTGCTAGCATAGCTAATACAGGCATCCAAGTAGAAGCCTGTACATTATAAAAATAGTTGCAAAAGTCAGGTGGTGCAACTGCAATGAATGTTATATGAAAAAAAATAAAATGAAAAAATATGAATGAAAAAAATATATGAAAAACAAAAAAAAACATTATTTAAGCTTGTCTATTTTTTATTTATTTTTTTATTTTTTTTATTGTTCTAAAATGTTTCGCGCTCGGGCTTGGTTCAAGGCAACCGTGCCTAGTGTGAGTACACCCTTAGATGCCACAATCATATCAAGTAAAGAAAAATCAGTCACACTTTATATTAGGTGTTTTTAACTACTATGTACTCAAAAAAAAAAAAATGGTACAATGTACTTGTTCATGTTTTGCAAAACACTTGTGCTGCTATTGAGGTGAGATACGGGTAAGGTTAGGACACATTTGCTGGTATGGGTAGGTTTAAGGGTGGGTTAAGGGATTAAGGGGTAAGCAAAGGGTCAACAGTGTAATTATAGTTGTCATTACAGAAATTAATTAATAGATGTAATATGCAGGCATTTTTAAAATAAAAGTACATTGGAAAACATGTATATATATACACACTAAGTGCATTGTATGAAATGATTAATTTAAATGTTAGTACCTGGTAGTTAAAGACACTTAATATAAAGTGAGACTGAGAACTCAGCATGAAACAGACA
Source organism: Hypophthalmichthys molitrix (assembly GCA_037950675.1). Classification (NCBI taxonomy): domain Eukaryota; kingdom Metazoa; phylum Chordata; class Actinopteri; order Cypriniformes; family Xenocyprididae; genus Hypophthalmichthys; species Hypophthalmichthys molitrix. The sequence goes on along the minus strand of CM075496.1, from coordinate 25,422,848 downwards.
TTAAAAATGATCCGGCTGCAAGAGAAGTGTATCTTGCAAAAAAGAAAAGAGAGGTGATTAATTTTTAGTAGTCATTATATAGTGTTCCATTGAAGTTGCTATGAATTTAATGATTTAAAAATTTTGATGAATGCATTTTTGATATTTTAATTTAAAATTCTCAACTTACTTGAGAACAAGCTGATGATTATTTTTGTATCAATATAAAACATGACTGTTGTTCAGTCACAATTGATTACAGTGTGTCTAATCAATCTATTGCACAGTGACCGAATGTGATGTCGTGATTTATTCTGTTTTTGATTAATTTATTACTTTTACTTCAATAGAGACTGTTGACTAAAACACATATTTGTATTTTATTTTAGATGTAATTGAAATGGTATTCAACCTATTCCCAGTCATTATTAATGTTGTCAGGTGGCAACTATGTAATTTATTGATTTAAACCAACAAATAATACCGTAGGTCAAAGTGAACAAATGACTGAAAACTAGATTGTGCATAGTTATTGTATTGAAAGAATTTACTGGTCTACTGTTATAATTATTATTCTGTCTTTAAAAGTAAAATCAGATGCTAAAGATACTAAATACCTGGTCACTAGAATGAAATAATTATAAATGAATATGATTAAAATACACAACCACAAAATAATATTGTTTTAGGCACTGTAGATGGTCTAATGATAACTTTGATAATATTCACTAATAAATACTATTAGGAATAGGTAGCACTTTATTTTACAGTCCTGTTCCCCATGTACTTACAATGTACTTATGATAGTAATTGTAATAAATGGGTAATAACTAGGTACTAACCCTGAACCTACCCCTAAACCTAAATTTAACCCATGTACTTACCTTATATTACCCAGTACTTTCTTAGGTAAACTGTAAGTACATGTAAGTGCACGTACTGTAAAATAAAGTGCAACCTAGGAATATATTTACAAATATTTGGTTGTTCCACCTGACAAAATGAATTTAAACACTGTGAAATGTTATTTAACAATTGAAACTTATTTAAACACATTGTTTCTAACTCAAAAAATATGCATTGCATCAATTTTGAAAAGATTTTTAAGAACCTTTTTTGAAGTTTTATTTGTCATTGACTTGTTCTAATCTCCTCGTGATTTGTAGAGGGAAACACTTATAGGCAACTGCTCTATTATTTTAATGATATCCACATAAGTATTCCCTGTGTGTTTAATGCACAGGTGCAATGTATATCACAGTTTACTTGCTCCAGATGAATGTTGCTGTTACTAATAAGCATCTTCAGCAAGAGTCTTGACTGCCCGTTCATAATTGCAATAATCTTAGCTGTCAAGGACATTCAAGATACCCAGTAGACTTAATAAATATACACTACGTGGCCAAAGGTTTGGTCAGTTTTTCTTTTGTTGTTGTTGTTGTTTTTTTTTTTTTTTGTTGTTTTTTAAAAGCTATTAATACTTGTATTCAGCAGGGATGCATTAAATTGTTTAAAAGTGACATAAAAGCAATTTACATTTAAAATAAATACAAAATAATTTATTTTATTTTTTTTCAAATAAATGCTGTTATTTTGCACTTATGGATCTATTCATCAAAGAATCAAGGAAAAAAAAAAAATGTATCATGGTTTCCACAATAATACTATTTTTAAAGGAAGTCTATCATTCCCACCAAATATGAATTATTTAATAAAATAAAAGTAAAACAGTAATAGTGTGAAATATTTTTACAATCTAAAAAAAAAAAAAAAACGTTTTTAATATATTTTAAAATGCAATTTAATTCTGTGATGGCAAAGCTGAATTTTCAGCATCATTACTCCAGTTTTCAGTGTCACATGATCCTCCAGAAATCATTCTAATATGATGTTTTGCTGCTCAAGAAAGATTTCTTATTATTATCATTACTTGAAAAGAGTTGTGCTGCTTAATATTTTTGTGGAAACCATGATACATTTTTTTCAGGATTCTTTGATGAATAGAAAGAAAATGACCAAAAAAATGAACTAAAAATATTTTATAACATTATAAATGTATTTAATGTCACTTTTGATTAATTGAATGCATACTTGTTGAATGGCAGGGTAGAGAGGAAATTGTTGAATAAAGTCGTTTTTTTTTTTTTTTTTTGGGCACAAAAAGTATTCTTCATCGCTTCATAACATTAAGGTTGAACCACTGCAGTCACGTTGATTTTAAACATGTCTTTACTACTTTTCTAGACCTTGAATGTGTAATTTTGTTGCTTTCTATGGAAGATGAAAAAAAAAAAAAATTAATTTGTGTTCTGAAGATGAACAAAAGCCTTACAGGTTTGGAACGACATGAAGGTGAGTAATTAATGACAGAAATTACATTTTTGAGTGAACTAACCTTTTTATACTACCACCCTAATCAAGATTCATTCAAGATTCAACAAAATTGAGTTCATATTAAATTATAAAATAAATATAGAATACATTTTATTATGATCTAACCTTATTTTATTTAAAAAAAAAAAAAACTTTTTAACAGTAGATGTCTTGGATAGCTGTATAAGCAAGCACATGAAGACGCAGAACTCACAGGAAACAGTCTTTAATTCAATAATTCACAAAACAGGCAGGATAAACTCAGGAAACACAACCACTAAACATCGACAAGGCCGGACAAAGAACTGAACAAAACAGTATAATTATAAATACACAGACTAAATGAGTTAATTAATTGAACGAAAGGTGAATCATAATCAAACACATTAGGAAAACAGGTCAAGCAAACAGGAACAGAACAAAAATCCCAATAAAACTAAGCCAGAACATAACAGAATATAATCGTTAAAGTAGCTTTAAGTATTTTTAAATTATGAGTAGCGTTTTAAAGTAGCTTCCCCACCACCACTGTTATACACATTCAGAAAAATAATGTAGGGAATTAAAAATAAATGTGGTTGTCACTTTCAATACTTTGTTCAGATTCAGTCAGGCAACACACACAGCAAAACCTAAAGCTCCCTGACTGAAGAGATCTGAAATGCACATTCTCAAAGCTCAGGAACAGCACTGCAGTGTAAATATCTCTGGAGATTTGAGTTTGTGTGTGACACAAAGAAAAGGAGAAGAAATGTATAAGGCAGGCAAGCTGGATGAGTGAAGACAAATGACAGCACCTGTATGTCAGTTCTAGCCGTCTGTTTAATCTCTTTCCCGTCGAACCCTTTGCTTCTGTTATTAACAGACATAACAAATCAACCGCCTTGACACTTTTATTAAGCTGATGGACTCTCAGAGGTATGACGCCAGTATGGCCTCTTCATCTGTTAGCTCAGACAGCAGCGCACATCGCACTGATGGGCTTCACACGCAATCACTTACAGTGCGAATAAAATTACCGAGTGAAATATAGTGGATGGACCCACACCATTTGGTACTATATGAACTGCAACAATGTCCATCCTGGGCTAAAATGCAGCATTTATAACAACTGCCTCAAGCTTAAATATATTAACGCATCTAAGGTGCAAAATTATTCAATGATCGTATACAGTAAAAAAACACTTATTATACAGAAAATTGAAACTGTATGCATTCACAACAGTGATTTACTTTCTCAAACAAGCATTTCTGTCAGATAGAAACCCTACCGGTGGTCCAGTCAGAAGTGCACAGGCTGATTACCCCTCATGTCGATCAGAAGCAGAGGCAATGTCATGTTGTTTGACTGTTACATGGGCTGATGCAATGCAGGTGTGTCAAAATATACGTCCTCTTGTCTTGACAAATCAAGCCAAGGATATCCTTGTGCTTTGAAAACCGCAGGATACTAGGGTTCAGAAATTACACCTGTACACTGAGGGGTGAATTCAATGAACATCTCACGTTTAACCACCCACAAACAGCTCAGAGGGGTGAAATTCAACACACATATTCCTTCTAACAAATTAGGGTTAAAGTCACCATGAATGGACAATTCTTATTTTTTATGGAATATATTATAAATGATTTAGCCATGCACATCATTATTATTTTTTTAATTCATAACCCTCGTAATCTTTAATCAAAATAATTTCCCTCCCTCTTGCAGCGACATCTCCTCTCTTCTCTGATGACGTGTTTACTGGGCGGGATCAACCTGTCGCTCACATTAGATCACAGCAATAGCAAACCACAATGATCCAATCAGTTCCCAATGGACAAAATCACTTGGATATACATCACTATAGGGAAGAAATAACTACCACAACTTTGTTTAATGCTGACTTTAAAGACCTTATTCACACTCACGCACCCAAAATTCACACTAGTTCACCCAAAAAAACACGTTGTTCCAAGCCAGTATGACTTTCTGTCTTCTGAGGGAAAAAAAGGGGATTTGAGGAATAAAAAATAGTTTGAGAAATGTTTTTTTCAATGGAAGTCAATGATAATCAAAAACATTTTTCAAAATATCTTCTGTTATGTGCCACAGTAGAGAGGAAGTCATACAGGCTTGGAATGACCTGAAGGTTAGTTAAAGGTGCAGTAAGTGGTATTTGAACTAGCTGTTGGACATTGTTGATATTTGAAATCAACCCAAACAAACACACCCTCTCTTCATTGCTCCGCCTCCAAAACTCACACTCCAATTCTAACCACCCTGCCCCCGAGTCGGACTCGAACCACTGCCCGATCGCTGCCTGCATGCGAAGCGAATGCACAACCAATGACACTAAGCACTGCATTCTCCATGGTACAGTATATAGATATTCATACACTGTTACACACGCGACGCAAGTGGATGTCTGTTTATCACAGCTGACGCGCAACAAAATGTTTCACGAAAAATAAAGCGCAGTTGATGAACGAACGACAAGGAAGCACAAAAATGAACATACAGTACACACGAGTAAATACAAAGTGTTCATTGTTAGTCGCAAACAGCACAGCAGCTCCAGACAATCAAAACCCAGTGTACTCACATGATAAGCGGGATCAAAGCAGTTTTCAGGCCTTCCCGCTTAGCTCTCTCCAGCGCTGGAAAGCTTTTCTAATATAAACCGGGTCCTAAAGCGCTTGCTCAGGCATAAACCTTCATTCCAGTGATATTCTTTCAGCTGTTTTGTATTGTGTCCCATTTCTCGTTCTGCAGTTTTTTTTTTTTCTTATTTTCAAATCTCCCTCTTGCTCGTTCTCTCTCCTTGACCATCAAACGCCCCCTGATGTTGATTGGTTAGACATTTGTTGTTGGACTCGGCCCGACTAACTTCCAAACAGTGGATTTGAAATATCACAGAGTCCCCCTTTAATGTCAGAATTAAAGTTAGTTTTTTTTTAAACAAGTGCAGATATCATGTGCAAATAAACAATGCTATCAGCAGGCATGATTAATTTTTAGTGAATTTTCCCCTCAGTATGCAGTAAAAACTGCCCTCCACTAGGGGAACATTATTGATCTGTTGCAAAATGTCTCCGTGTTATATGATTTAGCTTGATATGAGCATAGCTATTGCATCAATTTTAAAGGGTTACTGTTCACGTGAGCAGCACAACGCATGTGTGTGATGCTGACGCAGGAGGCGTCCAATACTGAGTCGTCATTCTGACGTAGAACATGGAAGCTCTGCAATATGTCTTCAACGTAAACTGCGTAGGAGAATGACAGGGTAGAGAAGAAATTGTTGAATTAAGTTGTTATTTTTGGCTTGTTTTTGCACACAAAAAGTATTCTTGTTGCTTCATAAGAACAAGGTTGAACCACTGTAGTCACTTTGACGATTTTAACGATGTCTTTACTACTTTTCTGGACCATGAATGTGGTAATTTCATTGCTTTCGATGGGAGATTAAAAAAACTTGCGTATAAAAAAATATCTTAATTTGTGTTCTGAAGATGAACGAAGGTCTTACAGGTTTGTAACCCTGAAACAAGCATTCAAAATTGTTTTATACATATATATATATAAAAAACAATTTCACCGAATGCTTGTTTATATCAACAGAAGGGTTAATAATTCTAACTAATTCTGTCCTTCCAGAAAACATCTCGTTCTTGCTGTTCTCACAGAGCACAAATCCTGCTTTAACACCTGTTATTACTGGCATCTCACTGTTCCTAATCAGTATTTAAATAACTATGAGGAATCCTTGAAATACAACAGTTAAAATGGGCACTAATTTAAAAGAAAAAAAAACAAGTTTTTGGAGAACGAAGAGACTGTTCATGTCTCTGTGTGTCTTTTTCCTTTTTGCCACTGCACAGGCCAAAAAAGATGATTCGGAATGGACCAGACGAGTAATAAATCACAAACCCTTTTATTACATTTCATGTCAATATTCCCCACACAACAAAGTTTACTGCCGCTCAATACAGGTTCCCGTCTTTCAATCTAAGCTTCAGATTGAGGAGCATTAAAATTAATATCGCTTTTTTTCTTGCAGTCACGTTACCTCTCCAGCAGTGACTGGAATCAATAATTAATGATGTCTCTCTCTCACATATGTAGAGCCCCATATTCCCCACTGTCATTGTTTCTACACATAAGGTGCAGAGATATTGAGGTCAGACTGCTTTACTGTATGTCTGCTCCAACTCACAGGCACACATTCATGAAAAACATTCTGTAGTCAGAAGAGTTTGCTTTGTCTAAAATATAGAGGTCTTTCAGCAAAGATCTTTTTACCTTTGTGTCAGAACTTATAGATGTATCCATATACTGTACCATATTAGCAACTGTTCCTATGGAACGCCATACATATTGAAAAAGCTGGTCTGTGAACACTCGAGAGCAAGCTGACTGCACATACAACTATAGCTATTCACGTGTATGAATATCTATATTCTTTAGCAGCTAATTTTAAAAAAGATTTAGTTTATTAATTTTCAGTCACACCTGGTCTCTCTCTCACAAAACTGAAGGGTATAAGCAATTTACCACACCATTCTGAAAACTCCTCACACATATGCCTACAACCATTACCGTTTCTCCAAGAAGCTTCACTACATCAGCGGAGGTGATCTCTGCAGACATGAGAGTGGATTTGTGCTATCAGGGTAGTATGGAGGGAGTGTGTCCATGCAGCAGGGGAGTTTTACAGAAAGCTTGCGGAGTTCTCAAAAAAACCTCAAATGCCTGCGTGGGACAAGCACACTGGGAACAAATCCAGAAGAAACCGAGCTGTTAGCAGGCGCACACATTCACACACCACTCGCAAATAGACAGACTACTATATATGTGCATCTACGTCATTCTTCTCCCCAAGGTTATACAGTTTTGGTGCGTTAATTTCCTTCATCTTTTGAGTAGTACATCAAGGCAGAACTGTTCCGTCAGTTTTCATAATGCTGGAATGCTGTGATGAAGAGATGACTTGTGACATGTGCATCTTAAAATTACCATCGGATCATATCTCCAGAGGGAAAGTGATCCAACCCCTGAATCCGCAGTACTTCCTATGTTGCTTTTAGGAAGAGCAGAGAGACTAGATGGGGAGAAAGTGTTATAAGGGAGCATATGGGAAAGACGATGTGCATGTGTAATGGAGGAACAAGAGTGGAAAAGCATACAGATACAGAAAGAGAAACATGACTTATTTATGCAAAGAGAAGTATGTAAAGATGTTCTAAGGACAACTGACACAATAAAAGGTAGCACATGCCCCGTTTTAGCCACAGTCACATATGAGCTATTTTACAGCAGAATGGATGAATCCATGTAGGCTATATTTATTGAGGTAAACCTTAATTTGCAATTCTGTTCTCAATTCGTTTCAATTCATGGCAATGATGGTCGAGTCAGTAAGATTTCTTTTTAAGAAATTAATTATTTTATTCAGCAAGGATGCATTAAACTGATCAAAAGTAACATTAATAACATTTATAATGCCACAAAAGGTTTCTATATCAAATAAATGCTGCTCTTTCTGACTTTCTATTCGTCAAAGAATCCTGAAAAATATATATCACGGTTTCCACAAAAATATTAAGCAGCACAACTGTTTTCAACATTGATAATAATACAAAATATTTCTTGAGCTAGAAATCAGCATATTAGAATGATTTCTGAAGGTTCATGTGACACTAAAGACTGGAGTAATGATGCTAAAAATTTAGCTTTTCCATCACAGGAATAAATTACATTTGAAAATAAATTAAAATAGAAAATGGTTACTATATTTTTAATAAAAATAAATAAGAGAGCATTAAAGAAGACAGCCAAACAGCCAAAAGAAGAGTTGCAGCCAAAAATTATGAGACTGTAATGTTTTTTATTCTTTTACAATACTGTAAAAGAACCATGACATCAGGATTTATCTACCTTAAAGGATTAGTACACTTTGAAATGAAAATTAGCCCAAGCTTTACTCACCCTCAAGCCATCCTAGATGTATATGACTTTCTTCTTTTTGATGAACATAATCGCAGAAATATTAATAAACATCCTGACGCATCCGAGCTTTGTAATGGCAGTGATATCAACAAGTATGAGCTGAAGAAAGTGCTTCCATCCATCATAAACATACTCCACATGGGTCTGGGGGGTTAATAAAGGCCTTCTGAATCGAAGCGATGCGTTTGTGTAAAAAAATATCCATATTTAACAAGTTATGAAGTAAAATATCTAGCTTCCGCACGAGCCGCTTTCCGTATTCAATGTAGAAAGTGTAAATCTCTTGCAGTTCAAAACACTTACACTACATCCTTTTCCATAGCCTTCTCTATTCAACTTACAGAAAAAGTGTAACTGATGCGACGCCAGTTTACACTTTCTTCGTAACTTCAATACGGAAGGTACATATTTTACATCATAACTTGTTTAAACATGGATATTTTTTTACACAAACGCATTGCTTTGATTCAGAAGGCCTTTATTAACTCCCCGGAGCCATGTGGAGGATGTTTATGATGGATGGATGTGGATAGAAGCACTTTCTTCAGCTCATACTCATTGATCCTGTTCACTGCCATTATAAAGCTCGGATTCAATATTTCTCCGATTATGTTCATCAGAAAGAAGAAAGTCATATACACCTAGGATTTGGGCTTGAGGGTGAGTAAAGCTCATAAAGATTAATGCAGACCTCAATGATTCTAGATATAAAATAGAAAGTTATGTCAGAAGCCACAAACACTCTGCCAAAAAATAACACCAGCCCTACATTTATATATATATATATATATATATATATATATATATATATATATATATATATATATATATATATATATATAAAGAGCTTTCAAAACTGCTCTTTTTGCTTCAGGCTTTAGACAATTATGTTTATAAAGTGCATCAAACAAATATGCACATTTGTAGGTAGCAAGCTGACATTCTTCCTCCAAGCGATGTCTACATCTCCCAGATTAAGCTCTCAAGGCAGGTTGACCTGGTGGATGCTCTTCTCAGAGTTTGATTTGCGTTCTCTCCGTTCATCTCCCACATCTGTGCCCAAATCCACGGATTACAACCTTCAAAGAGATGCTCACAGAGACACTCCAAGCAAAGCCTGGTGTAATCTGCTCTGGCAACATCATTACCTAGGCCGCTAGTATTTCAGCACATCCCAGAGGCGGGGGGGGGTAAGAAAATAGAAAATACCGCAAGCTTAGGCCTTAAAAATCTGCCTGTGTGAAATTGCCCTACTTGAAATGTTTTAATAGCTGTGAATTAGCACCCACATACATCATGATGACACATGGTGGCTATTTTAGCCCATGGTTGGACAGAGGAGAAATATTTCAAGATGCAGATCAAAAGGAGATGGCCACAGGCCACCAGTGTGAGAGATCAATTTTAAGTGCCAGTTCATGTCCAGAGAGAAACAGTGAGACTCACTGAAAAACATCACACACTTTCTCTGCTCCAAACTGCCCAAAAGTTGCCCACAGAAGCTGTATTTTAAAACATCAGAGCTCACAATATTGTATCTAAATTCTAAAACAGCATGTATCCTTTGTGCAGAATGCTACCCCAGTATTCACTGTGAGAAGATCATTAAAAACTATCCAAAACAGCTGACAAAAAGAAAGAAATGTTGATTAAAAATATACTTATAAAATATACTCAAGGTATCTACCAAAACTGACTATATGATAATAACCAATAAATATTTACACCGTGTGCAGAATTATTAGGCAAGTTGATTTTCTGATCACATTTTTTCCAAGCACATTTTACCAATTCCAAACCACATCAATCTTAACTACTATTAATTTTGTACTTAATCATTTATAAGTGATATATAGTTGTTCATGAAGGCTGAAAATGAAAAATGCCTTATATTCAGGTGTGCAGAATTATTTTTGTCTGACCCTGCTGACCCAGTGAGCATTTTGCTGTCCAATGGTCATGTCTTAACTTTGCAATTTCTAGTATTGCATTAGTATTGCATCCTTCTCATGAGCATGTAATAATTTTTGACTTTTCAGTCAAAGTTAAATCTCTTTTTTGGCTCATTTTGCCTGTAAAAGAAAACCTGCCTAATAATTCTGCACACCTGAATATAAGGCGTTTTTCATTTCCAGCCTTCATGAACAATTATATATCACTTATAAATGATTAAATGCAAAATTAATGGTAGTTATTAAGATTGATAAGATTTGGAATTGGGAAAATGTGCTTGGGGAAAAAAATATGATCAGAAAATCAACTTGCATAATAATTCTGCACACGGTGTATATATTGAAGCTAGGAATCAATATATTGATATTACAATAGATATCTACATTTTGACACTGATCACCAGATATAGTATCTATGTGCTTCAAATGGAAGCAAGCATTAAATACAGTGGAACATTCGTTTTAAATTCATTAAAAAGAATCTTGCTGGTTCTGAGTAAACTATAGATACACATATACTGTGTCTGTGTGTGTGTGTGTGTACCGTGCCGTGCGCATGCATGTGTGTATGAATTTGTGTTTAACAACATGGAGGCAAGTTAGAAATAATGTGTGGTCCCTTAATAATTTGGCTACAGTAATTAAAAAAACATTTATTGCAGACACCAGTATGACTGCCAATATATTGTTCATCCCTACTTATAATCAAATAAACAACCATCATATTAAATTGTTTGTGTGTCATGTTAATTTATGCACCATTGCTCTTGCATAGCACAAAATCAACTGTCATGTCAACAGCAAGTGCTACTGAATGGTGCGTGGAGCCCCTGCCTGTGTAGAGCGCTCCAAATTATGATCCATGAGCGTTTGGATGCTGCCTTAAAAGACAGCTGCTCACTGGATTTTGAAACAGAGCTATTTTCTCTAGTCAACACAGGGTGAGAAAGAAAAAAGCCTGCTGGGATATAAAGGGTGTTCCTCTCAGGAAAAATTACTACAATTGTCATGGGTCAGACTACAAGGTCACCTACATGATCAAAGTTAAAAAGGTAGCAGATGTCAAATAGAAGGCTGTCGTGTTGAAGACCGGCATGTACTTTCAAAAGTGCACAGACTCTCGTTAAAGGCCAAATGAGAGAATGTGCCAGAGAGAGCACAAGGTGAGACAGAGCAATGAAAGCTATCCCGTAAGCATCAGTCACATTGCCCTTGGTGAACCCTGATCATGCAGTCCTGATACTTTGCACCTCGACAGCAATTTTCGACTTGCTATATAACCTCCTTGTTAAAGTCAATGGAAAGTGCTTTTTTATGAAATCTTGGGAATTGCCAGTGCTGCCCATGGTCTCGGTAATGTGCCGCCCCGAGACTGACAACTCATTCTACCTGCATAAAACACAGTCTGTCTGTGCACACCATCGCTGTCTGCTCCATAATTAATGGCAGCGAGCAGAGTGCAGTTCTTTTCTCCTTCCACGCATGTGTTTCTGGGTCTCTATCCCTGATAAAAGCGCAGACTGCTGCCTTGGAGCTCTTAACCACGGCTCTGTCACTTGCCCTTTACATTCAGCCTGACATAACAACATTCAGCCGAGGTTTCACATGCAGTGATGACTGATCCAGACTGACATGAAAGGATGTGTTTCCAGCCCAGAGCTTGAATACTGGAGCTTCGTCAAGATGGTTGAAAGCCATGAGGTATTGCAGTAGTGTTTGCAAGATAATGCAATACGCATCCCGAGTTTTAATTGAGTTTCATACAGGATTACTTTTGCCACTTGTTAGTCAGGAAAAGTGGTTGTTAGAAAGACAAAGACATAAAAACAGCATTAAAGATTAACAGAGTTAATTGCTTAAGATTATCAAATTAAACAACACAATGCACAACTTACACTATGGTTCCAAAGTTTGGGTGGATAAGATTTTTAAAATGTTTTTGAAAGAAATCTCTTATGCTCACTAAGGCTGCATTTATTTATATGCATTAAAGGGTTTGTTTACCCAAAAATGATCCCACGATTTACTCACCCTCAAGTCATCCTAGTTATATATGACTATCTTCTTTCAGACGAACACAATCAGAGATATATTTAAAAATATCCTTGCCCCTCCAAGCTTTATAATGGTTGTAAATGGGGGGGCCACATTTTAAAGCAAAAAAGAAAAAAATTCATCCATCCATAATAAAAGTAATCTACACGGCTCCAGGTAAATAAAGACCTTCTGAAGTGAAGCAATGCGTTTTTGTAAGAAAAATATCCATATTTAAAACTTTATTAATTATAGTAACTAGGTTTCGGCAGACGGCCGTACGCATCGATTTGAGCATCGGTGGAAGAGTATCCTCTGACCCGATGCATGACGTAATGACGAACAATGAAGTGCAGAGGATAGAGAAAAACAAAACACTGGTCACGAATTAGAAGTCTAAAACAATAATTTTTAAAGAGAAATATCAGAGGATTCTGATATAAAAGAAGAGGAGCTTGAGTTTGTTGCCCAGCCCTATTTGTTTGAACCACGAGAGGCGTCTAAGCTGGGTTACTTATTTTGCGCAAGTCGACTTGCGCATTCTGCGTATGGTCGTCTGCTGGAAGCTAGTTATTGAATTTAGAAAGTTTTAAATATAGATATTTTTCTTACAAAAACGCATTGCTTCACTTCAGAAGGACTTTATTAACCCGCTGGAGCCGTATGGATTATTTTTATTATGGATGGATGCATTTTATTTGGGCTTCAAAATGTGGCCCCCCATTCACAACCATTACAAAGCTTGGAGGATCAAGGATATTTTTAAATATATCTCCAATTGTGTTCTGAAAGAAGATACACCTAGGATGGCTTGAGGGTGAGTAAATCATGAGATAATTTTCATTTTTGGGTGAACTATTCCTTTAATTGTTTTCTATAACTGTTAATACATTTTAAAATGTGATTTATTCCTGTGATGGCAAAGCTGAATTTTTAGCATCTAATACTCAAGTCTTCAGTGTCACATGATCCTTCAGAAATCATTATAATATGCTGATTTGGTGCTCAAGAAATACATATTTATTATGTTGAAAACAGTTGTGCTGCTTAATGTTTTTATGGAAACCATGATTCTTTGATGAATAAAAAAGTTCAAAAGAACAGCAAATAGAAGTCTTTTGTGACATTATAAATGTCTTTACTATAACTTTTGATCAATTTAACGCACCCTCAAATCAACAGAAACAACAATTTAGTGAATTTACCCCCTTGTCTTTAAAGTCAATGTGAAACTACATTCCCACCCCATTTCACCTCTGTATAATGTGACAAGGATATCCAAGTTAAACAGAATATTCAAAGAGGAAAATACATGTAATTTAGCAAGTTCATACATTTTGATGAAAGATTACAAATGTTTTCTTCTTCAGAATAACAAGCACTGATGAATTATGTACAGCAACAAGTACTAAGCAAATAGGATGAGTTTTGATTTCATGTTTACTTTAAGGACTACTTTAAGAAGCATTACACACAAGATTCTGCTAACAGACACACAGTTCAGCAGCCACATATGTGATGACAAAATACTTAAATCCTCCACTCAACAGGGTCTAATTTCTCTGCTTTTGACCCCTGTTGTATTTCTATCAATCACCAGCCTCAGCTGTCACCGGCCAGTGGAGCACAGAAGTGGATAAATGCAATCAGGGCTAATGAGTCTCATATCGCTCATCTATGCAGTGCTGTGGAGTGGATCAGCAGTGGCTGTAAACACCAGGCTTGGCTCGGGCAAGGGCAAACAAACAGCCCTGCCAAACTCTCTCTGTTTCTGTCTTTGTCTCGGCATCTGTCTCTCTCTCTCTCTCTCTCTCTCTCTCTCTCTCAATACTTATCTTAGCTCAATCTAAGATCTCAGAAAGGAAAAACAAATCTTACTATCAACATCAGGCACTATAAGGGAGAAGAAAATGGACACTGCTAATAACAGATGAGGAAAAGTATATGCATACATCCTGAAAAGACTCTCAAATAACATACTATTCCTTATTATGTCAATGAGATAATAATGTGCTGCAAATTTTAGGACCCCTTGAGAACAACAGGACAAGACCCTGCGGGAAGTAGTGACGTCATCCGGTCATGTAAACAAGACTTATTTTGGACAATTTATCCAACAGGAATTTAAGACTTTTAAAAAGTTTTTTAAGGCATGCACCAAAAAAATATTACTGTATGTCCATACAAAAGCCATACAATCTCAAAACAAACCATGTAACAGCACTGAAACAGGCTGCATCATTCGAATGCAAAACAGCAAGTTTAAAATACTCAAACTAATTTCAATACATTAAATAAAAGATGTTTTATGTACTAATATATCAATACATATGAAGTGTAGGTCGATCGATATTGCTGGTATGATAATGTGAATAAATAAAGGCAATATTGTGTCAAAACTAGCTAAATCTATACATAATACTTTTGTAACCTATTTAATCTAATCAATATACAACTGAATACATTATAATATGCTTTCATAATAAATATGCCAAAATAATGTTATGTAACGTAAGGAGCCATTCACACAGAATGCGGTTTTGCAGTTAAGTGAGACGCAGGTCAGTGGAACGGAAAAAATCGCAAGGTTTAGAGAGGCTTGTTTTTTAAAATTTAACTTGAGCGCAACATTTTTAGAACGTGTACCGCACGAGACGCTGTTAAAGACACGAGCGCAACGCTCAAACATGTCCGTCTAGCACGTTTACATAGAAAAACAAAGTAAAATTAACACAGTGGGATAAAATGTGTTCTGTGTGAACGGTCCAAAATAAATTTTATATGCGATTCATTTATTAATTGGCATAAAATTAATTTACTTAAAACACATTTGAATATAATTTAAACAAAACTGAAAGCCCTAAAAACACACACTTACACATACACACAAACCTTTATAAAAATACACACCATGACTTTGCTCAAGATTAGACTGTGTTAAGTCTAATACCGTCCCCTGAGACTGGTTTGCCTGTAAACTTTCATCACAAGGTCATCCTCTTAAAACAAAAGAGACTCCTAATTACATTTCTATGCTCTCTGAATTGATTAATCACCTAAAATTAGCTTCCTAGCAACTGGGTGAAGGGTGATATAACTAACCGCTGTTAACAACTCTTCAGCCATTATTTCCTTAATGTATCCACGACTCCTCTGGTTTAATATGCGCAGTGGTTTCATTGATCCAAACTGAACAATGTGTCCTCGTAAAAAACAGAAGAGATACATTTAAGAGATTAGAATGAATTTAAGCAGTATGATCATCCATTTCACATCCTTTCAGAGACCCATGAATTGAAGAAAATACTTCTGGAGAGGGGGGAGAAAAACAAGCTAGTAATTAAAGTTCATTTCATGGTCACCGCAGATTTTAGAAATAATGTCATGTGTGAATAACAGCCTGTTTAATTGTTAATTATTATGCATTCTTTTAAGGTTAATGCAAATGAAAAGAGACCAAGGATGGTTATTAAGACCCTGAATTCAAGACTGCACAGGGTTGGTTAAAAGACAGAAGTCTCTTTTTCTTGCATTTGCCTCTCTCTGTCCTTGATAAAGCCAGACACTTGCCTGAGCAAATGTGACATGCCCAGTTTCACACACTAACCTTGAAAAGGCAACTGGTCCCTGTAACTTGGGATTACCATAACCTCTCAGTCTGTACGTCCCTGTGCAGAAACCCAGGGGATGAGTGAATACAATAGGGACGGAGCCTAACCGTTGCATTTTGTTTGTGTCTTACAGGGTGGCAGAAGGGGGTCAGCAGGATATGAAGATCTAGAAGGTAAAAATGGCACAATTCCAAAGGGCATCACCACATGTCAAAATGACAAATGTCACATGTTGAATAAGGGAGCAACCCTGGTGGGCTACACTCTTGCACGCACACTTACACACACACAACTTTCAGTCTTAAAGGGCATGACAGGCCTAATAGAGGAAAAATGTAAGGAATAACACATTGTGTCTTGTATTTCTGTAGTTCAACTTTTCTGTTAAAATCAGATTACAGTATATGGTTGTAATATAATGGTACTTTGAAATGTATTCCTAGGTACAATACTGTTTAAGTTTGGGTTCAGAAAGATATTTTTTAAAGAACTTAATACTTTTATTAGGCAAGGATGCAATAAATTGATCAAAAGTGAGATTTTTATTTCAATTAAATGCTGTTCTTTTGAACTTTCTATTCATCAAAGAATCCTGAAAAATAAGATCATGGTTTCCACAAAAATATTAAGCAGCACAACTGTTTTCAACATTGATAATAATAAGAAATGTTTATTGAGCACCAAATCAGCATTTTAGAATGAATATGATAATAAGAAACAGTTATTTTAAATAGTAATAATATTTCAGAATATTAATATTTACTGTCTTACCTAACCCAAACTTTTGAACAGTAGTGTACTTCAAAAAATACCATGGTATTGCCATGACAGCATGTACAGTACAATACTATGGTACTTTTAATTTCAGTTAATCATTATTGCTATAAAATTACACTTTCAATTAATTTATTTCAACAGCAGTAAGTTCAATTTTGTGATCCTCGTATTTTTGGTCTCGACATCATATTACTGATGATGCTACAGCACATAAAAATACCTGTTCTGTATATTTCTTTCTTCACATTGATCATGGAGCAACAACATTTAAAAACGACTTTACATTACAGCTACATGCTAACGACTATCAGCGCAGTAACATTTGCTTGTCTGGTAGTAAATGGATCATTACTAATGTGCTACTTATTAGCTCACCCCAAAAATAGTGCAGCGCTCACTCAGAGCGTATAATTATGGCACAGCAGTGTTATAGGATAGATTGATATTTGTGGAGGCAGCTAATGTTTAGCCTTCTGACTGAGCACCCATCTGCTAAACCTAAATTAATGTGGCCTCAATGTACAAGTGCAAATCTTTTCATTTTAAAAACTTGCAAAAACAGCTTTTTGAGATTTTTTCACCCTGCCTGTTTTGACACTTTAAGAATGGTATAACTTTTTTTTTGTTTGTTTTGTTTTGTTCTGTAAAAACAATTGCATGTGGTAGGTTTGCATTCGCTTGTTGTTATTTGATTTTAGACAATACAATTTAGACCAGGGGTGTCCAAACTCGGTCCTGGAGGGCCGCTGTCCTGCAGAGTTTAGCTCCAACCAGCTCCAAAACACCTGCCTGGAAGTTTATATATGCCTAGTTATATTGATTAGTTGGTTCAGGCATGTTTAATCGGGGTTGGAGCTAAACTCTGCAGGGCAGCGGCCCTCCAGGACCGAGTTTGGACACCCCTGAATTAAACTGTACAGTACTGTAGGGTTGTCAAAAGTACCAACTTCGGTAACAAGTCGGTACTGAAGTTTTAAAAATGTGACAATACCAGCATTTCCTCCTAGCATTTTGAGCATATTCTTAAACACCTCTGATTGGCCATTGTGTTCACACACTCAACAGATATGCCTGTAATGTAATTCTGATAAAAGCAGTTTCTTTGTTAATTACAACCCATGTAAATGTAAAATTAAAAGTTCACATTTTAACTGCAAAAAATCTCAAGGCTCAAGTCAGACATAAAAAAAAAAAAACAGATTACAGTCTTCAGGGCTGACCCTGTATCCAAAGGAAATGCAGCTTTTAAAATGTAATGCCTTAATGAAACAGCACTCAAACTTGGAGTGGCCATTCAGAGCATCCGAATCTGCAGAGGATCTGAAATCACATGCCATAGTGCTAACACGGACAACGTTCGCCCACACACGTATTCATGCACTTGAATCAAACAAAACTAAGCAAATACCTTAGTCTGAGTGAATGTGGGTACGTGTGCTGGTTTGCTGAGTGTTGAATGGTTATCTGTATGCCTTGTATAGGTTACAATGACATAGTCATTAATCACAATTGTGCTACCGACTCATCCAGCCATAACCATTCGCAGCATTTACTTCCAGGTCGCAAAACATATGCACTATTGTATTACATTTAAAATGCCAATAAGGCTTTGTGTAAATGAGAATATAATGAGTGACCCTATTTGATTTGTGTTCATACATGTTCTTGAATTAAACTGGTAAGTCTCAAGTATTGATGATGCTTCCTGCATGAGAACACTTCTCATCTCCTGCTATTAGTCAATGTGATCATGCATTTTTAACAGTCTCCTATTGATTTGTGGAGATGGGCACTGCACACCTGTTTAATCTTCAATCCGCTTTGGACTTAAATTAATCTGTCAATATACAGCATACATACCTAGCAAAAAAAGCAATTAGGAGAAGTGAGACAATGGAATTTCTTTCTGATTTAAGATGAAAAGTGATACAGTTTGTGAAAAGGCTGTACATACATGTACCTAATAATGTTTATTCTTTATTTTTACTATTTTCCACTTCTTAAGAATAACAGTAAAGTCATAAAATCTATGAAAGTTCAAAAATCATTCTATACATTTATGCCTTTAGATAAAAAAGGTCAAGCCTGCCCAGACTTGGTGGTGTAGACAAATAAAACATTTCCCCCTGTAGTTTAATTTTTAGTGTCTAAGACACATTAAGCAGTGACATTAAAAGGATCACATAAAATAAGACAGTAATGTCTCTGTGGTGGGACTCTTTCCTGGAATATGTTGCTATGGTTTAATATATCCTTATCATACAACACAGACATATCTGCTTTCATGGACAAGAAACCAAACAGACTGTCCTTCTCTATATGGTTACTTAGTGGTGAGTGCTTCCTCCATTTGGTGGGGAAATAGTCCATGGCCATTCAATTATCAAACAAATATCCTGAAATGGATGGTGGAATTGACTTCTTAAAAAAAAAGCAATTGATTTTTTGCACCACTGCTAGACACCCTGAATTGGAAACTTTCAAGATGGATTGCTTGACCCAAATAAAATGTAGTGTACTATATCAAACCCTAAACAGACCAAATGTTCTTTACCCAATGTTAGTATACAATATCAAACCTTAAACAGACCAAATGTCCAAGAAATTCTCTAGTGTTCGTATATGCAATCTTATTTCATATAAAAGTCAGCCGTCTAGTCAGATGCTAGTCTGACACAGATACATAAAAAATCAAAACAGACTATAAATACTGTATATTTGGTAACTAGTGAAACCATACAATATGTGTTTTCTAAAGAACTATTTCTACCTGATCCAGTTTGTAGAAAAAATACTTTTGTTGGTGCACACTAATGTATTTAGGTGGATTCAGTCAGGTTGAATAGTTTTACCTTGAATAAAATCATAATTTAGATGTTACTCACAGGTTATTTAACAAAATCCATTAACATATGAAACATTTTTTTTTAGTTTATGAAATGTGTTTATTCCACATGACAATGAGTGAGGTGTGCTATATTCACTGCCATAAAAGGCCATGTCTAAGTGTACATATGAGATAACATCCATCGATTGCTTGGCTGTGCTGTTCTAAGAACTCCTATTCAAATGAGACTATAAATGCACGTGACTGTCGCTGAGAGCTGGAGGTCACTGAACTGAGCAGGCTCAGGAAAGAGTGAATGAAGCTCTGTCTTTATGAGGCTGGCCAAGGTGATAAACAGGCCATGATATGAAGGGGGAGGGTGGTTTGATAAACTGGACCATTCGTGTTATTGCACGGCTTGCAGAGCCCAGCCAAGGGCTTTGACATGAGAACGACCATCAGTCTCACTCCATCTCTCCTTCAAATCGATATTCACCTTCATGAGGATTTATGACTGTGGTTGCGGCTTACTATAATAACAGTCAAACATGAAGACACACCAAGCCAGTATGTTGTTTTGTGGTTTTGTTATTGATGAGCAAAATGTCCAAGAACAAAGATATTGCATGTAGCTGACCTTATCTAGCATCTCTTCATGAAAGGTAAACATCATGTACTATTTCTACACAATAATTATTTATTAAATAATATTTGTTAATTAATATATTATTAAGAAAGGTTAATATTTTGTAAATTACATTTTAATTATTTTGTCTATATTGCTCTAACATTGTACATAGTTCCAAACAAACTCAAAGCAATGTTTTTGAACAAATTGGTTGAATGAATGATTCAACGGCTCACTCATAAAGACAGTAAGTGTGTAAGTAAGTGTTCGACTTAAAGCGGCGCTGCGCAGACTAGAACGACTTCAGTTGCTGGTGACGTCATAAATGAACAAATAAGCCTGAACCTCGAGCTGAGACTCGAACGCAGGTCACCTTGTGCACAGCTGGAAATGACACAGTGCTGCCCACAAGGCTATTGCTCCTACAAAACTGCTTATTTTTATTCTTGTGGAGCGCTCTCTGAGTATGCATTTATTTGTTATTTACTGTTGTATATACGGGAGCGTAAATGTGGACTTCAAAGATTTCTTATTCTGTTGCGCCCTCTATAGGCCAAGATTAGTGACTAGTCGGCGTCAGGCTTAAAGCAAGTCATGGCAGAGCATTAAAGTCGACTAGTCGATTAGTCGGTGCAACCCCAAGTGCAGACCGTTCGAAGTAAGACATACAGCGAGAGTGATAAGAGAACAGTTCTGCATGCTTTCGGATTGCTCTAGCTGTACTTTGATGTCATACACTGATCGATCAGCGCAGCACCGCTTCAAGTCGAACACACCTACAGAGCTGTTTTGTTCCTTAATGAATCAGTTGAGCAAATGATTCAATGGTTCGTTCATAAAGACAGTTACACGTTTCATTTTTGATTGAATCAGTTCAATGAATGATTAAATTGCCTTTTCATAAAGACAGCCAATTGTTTTGTTCCTAAATTAATAATGTGTTTAAACAAATCTGATTAATTATTTAATTATGCATAGACCCATAATCTGTCAGTATTGTTCAGTATAACTGTTAAATAAAGTTGTTTTTCATGATCTCATTGAACATACCCTATTCATCACATTAAAGGAACTGTTTACCCAAAATTGAAAAATTCTGTCATCCTCCTGAATTAAAATTTGAATAATGCATAATGAAATTACACTAATGAGATTTGAAAGTGACAAATTAGTATATTGTTATTGTTGTTGTTTTCCATTTTTGGAGCTTGACAGTGCCTTCATTTGTGTTCAGTGGAAGAAAAGTAAGAATTTATACAGGTTTGGCACATAGGTGGGTAAATAATGACAGAATTTCTTTTTTGGGTGAAACATACTTATAAAATCATGACAGTAATGCAGCAAGTGCTTTGAATAATGTGCCAATAAACTCTCGATTTGAAAACCTGAGGTTATATTCCTACAAAGAAGTATAAAGAAAGTCTTTTTCCATTTAAACTCATCGATCACGCAAATATCACCTCCACACTGTGATATCTTCCACTTATTGCATAGTCTATCTAACTGGAATGATAGAACTAAGCTGCTTAAAACATAGTAAAATGTAAATAAGTTTATAAGTTTAAGTTTATATGACATTAATTCACAAGGGGAATTTTGCATGCCAGAGGTTAAATTGTGAATGTCATTAATTTTACTATAAAATGTTTAGTCAGGTAATCTTAAAATGCTATTCATGTGGGAACATCAAATTAAAGTGGTTTTATTAAAATTGTAAATATTTTAAAATACTTTTATATACAGTATCTAAAACAACAAGACAATATTACACCAAGGAAAATCATTTTTAAAGATCAGATCAGGGCTGCATTTCACAAAAGCACTGTAAACCTAAGTGGATCGTAGAACAATTGCCACCAGTGGTCTTTACGATCAATTTAGGCTTATGATACTTTTGGGAAATACAGCCCAGATCAGGTAGAAAATGTTTCTTTAAATAACAACAGCTTATTTTCACTTTTTTTTTTTTCAATGTGTAAAAGAAGGGAAAGCGACATTGTCAAATCAGTAATTATTTCTCACTGCTTCCAAAAAAAAAAGTTCTCTTTTTGAGGATAAACAAACCACAAGCAAGTGGAGCTCACACTGAGAGCAGGGATGAATCAAGTCAAGTTAAGAGTTTCAAACTAGGTCAGAGAGCACACACAGATTTAGCAAAACTAGAAGAAACAGTAGGGGGAACTGTGGGACTTGGATGAAAGTCCACGTGCCATCCCTGGTCAGGCAGTGCAAATGCTCCTGTTATGCAGAGAAGCCAGAATAGCTACTTTACATCATTTCCACCCTGGCACGAGCTTGTCTCGTATTCAAGGCATGCACCAGCGTTTTCCCTGAGAGACAATGACCTTGCCAACACATGTCGAATAGCAGCCCTTGTCCTTTGGCAAAATCTTGTTTCCATTTCCCCAGAAACACTCGCTACACTTGGGGAAGATACAGCGTTGTCCCCCTGCAGCCTTCTGATTGGACAACCCGAGGCCACCACCTGGCTCTCCGCACAGAGAGAAACTCTGCCAGGTAAGCATGTTTCGGTGTGTACATTGTATAAAGGCCCATAAATCAGCACTACCTTCATATGCCATTTGAATTATTCAAACTGTTCTATTTAATGTGAAGGCATCAACAGTGTTTGCACTCATTATAAAATGACAACAAAAACTGACAAAAACTGTCTCTCTCTGGGACTGCATCCTAGAGAAAACTAAATCGAATAAATAAATAATCAAAATAAATAAATAAACATAAATTGAGGGGGAAAAATAACTATGTAAAACGATAGAACAAAGAGTTGTTTGTGACTGCCAGGAGAATTTCCAAAGCATATGCAAATTCATAAGATGCTGCATATGAAAAGTAATCATTAATAATGACCGGGATAAACAGTTGAGAGTTACTAGGTGCAAGTGACAAGTGAAGTTTTAAAGTAGTTTTGACGATAAGCTTGCAGCGTCTGAATTCTTTATCATGTTTTGGAGACAACTTGTTTAGAGACAGGGTTTTTTTTATTTTCAAAAGCACATCCTGGCAGTGAGCAAAAACTCACTTTGTATTTGTTCAGCAACTACTCTATTTTTGGTTCTGACTTCAAACTTCAAAGATCATCTTTAAATGAGGATAAAACTGCATCTTTATCTCATTTTGAGCCAGATGCTTCTCTAAAATCCAACTTCATCTTGCCAATTAAAATCAAAGGTTAATCATATTAAAACATAAAAGAACTTTACATATTACAGTTAAAGTACATTACAACAGTAGGGATTTTTTACTTGCACATGCAGTTGGGGCATTAGTCAGATTTCTTGCAACACAAAAAAAAAAAAAAATTTGTGGTAATTTTGTGGTAAATTTATAATATATACTAATATATTTACATTTATAATTTCTAATCTTAAATGTACCATTTTACATTTAATATTCAATATTTAAAATGTTTTAAAACATTATTATACATTTAAACATTATTATACATTATTATCGTATTATTATTATACACACAGATAAATAGTATTTTATTATAAGTCATATGAGTCATTATTTATCATAAATTCATTAAGAAAAATTAGATAAATTAATATTTTACTACATAATTTGTGACCCTGGACCACAAAACCAATCATAAGTCACACGGTTATATTTGTAGCAATAGCCAACAATACATGTATGGGTCAAAATTATCGATTTGTCTTTTATGCCAAAAATCATTAGGATATTAAGTAAAGATCATGTTCCATGAAGATGTTTTGTAAAATACCCACCATAAATATATATTTAAAAAAATATATTTTTGTGAGTGGATATGCATTGCTAAGGACTTCATTTGGACAACTTTAAAGGCAATTTTCTCAATATATACACCCTCAGATTCCGGATTTTCATATAGTTGTATCTTGGCCAAATATTGCCCTATCCTAACAAACATCAATGGAAAGCATATTTATTTACATCAGCTTTCAGATGATGTATAAATCTCAATTTTAAAAAATTGGCCCTTATAACTGGTTTTGTGGTCCAGGGTCACATTTATTATAGAAAAAGTAATGTAAAATAGTAAATAGTAAAATAAAAAAAACATTATGATGCCATAAATAGTAAAGCATTACTGGTTTGCAATTTTCAATCTGTTCTTACTGATGCTACCAAGGCTGTCACAAGGCTGTGTGCTTTCCATTTTAGCAAAACCACAGCCATGTCAGCCAGATAGATTTTACTTCAAAAGTTTAAAAAGTTGACAAGGAGAAATCACAACCAAATATCAGAGAAAACTTCAGTTTACAACTGCTCATAGCTTTTTAAAGAGGTCTCTGTAACTTCTTTGGTATGTACAACACATAATAATTTATGTAATGTAAAACAAAGCAGATTGTACTGTGTCAGTGTAGTAAGAAAACATATGCCAAGAATATAAAAATACAGAGGCAATGCTTGGCACCCACACAGTTATTTGTGACTTCATCATTGTTCAGTTAGCTGGCCTAACAGAAAAAAAAACCTCAACATTCATATCAGAGTAGCTTGAATTCTCTGCATCTCCACTTCATTGCCCGTTTCTCAAAGCCGTATGCATAGAGAAACGATCCATGCCTTTGTGTTGCATGGCAACCTGAATTGATGTAGATATATGGCCACTTGGCCAGAGTTAAATAAGAGAAAGAGAGAGACTGAGCGAAAGGAAAAGATAAGGGCACAGGAAAACATGGAGCCGTCGACAAGATGGAAAAGTGCTTTTCTGGTTACTATATATCTATTTTCTAGATAAGATTTCTAGACAAGTCAGTGCCTTTAGAGGCAAGAAAAAGAATCATGATTTTAAAGAGGTCAGATTCATATTTTCATGTAACCACATCAGTCTTTTTTACCTGTAATGTTTTGACAGGAAGCTGCAGTTTTATTTTTATTATTATTATTTTAAAAATATATTAGCAAGCCAAAATCAGCTTCAGTATGTGAGTAATTCAATGAAGGATATCATCTTTCTAACTGACTTCAACACCTTTTTTTGTTTTAAGACAAAGAAGATACTTAACCCAAGCCAGCTGTTCTTAAGTCATCAAAACCAGATGAAAAGCAAAGATAGAATACTGTACATGCAACAGGTTAAAACTGAAGGTGATGTCATATCGATTTGTACTCATGGCAGGACATCTTTTAAGACCTTAAATGCACAGATCAGCACAGGATGGTATTTTATGCCTAATGGCAGAGTGATTCATTAAGACACCTTTGCAATGGGGAGCCAGAGAGCACATGTCGATAAGTACTCTCAAAGCTGGTGTAAAACCAAGGGTAAATTTGATTTGCCGTTTATGACCGGAGTTAACCCAGTGCTCTGTAAATAAACTTTATGGCACAATTGGTTTTAATACTCCAGCTGTGCATCTGAAAACGTGGACTGCAACCATCAGAAAGTGGAAGAAAGAAGGCTTTTTACCCGTGTTTGACTTTTCAGACTGGCCAATGTCTCTGAAATGTGGAAACTGTACGAGCCAATCACAATTTCCTTCAAATTCTCTTATTTAATATGACAGAAAAGTGCAGTTTTTCCTAATGTGATCTCTTTGGCAATCTTCTGCATTCATCTGTAAAGTATGGTTCTAGCACATACACTAAATTCAACAGTCGGTATGAATTTTTTGTTATGTTTTTGTCTCTTATGTTTACCAAGGCTGTATTTATATAATTAAATTGTAATAGTGTAAAATATTATTATATCATAAAGAGGACCTGTTATGCGTTTTCTTTTACCATTTTCAACTTTCTTTAGTGTAATGTTTCTGTTTGAGCATGAAAACAGCAATGTTACAGAGCACAAAGTCCATTCTAAAGGAAATTATTCTCTATATCAGAAAGCACTGTTTCTAAACTCCTTGAAATGCCTCGCCTTGTTTGTAGTCTTGAGTTTTCTTCCATGAACGTATGTTTCACAATATTCCTCATTTTTATGATTCTGCCCAAAGCATACAAAGTGGCAAGGCCTTGTTCAGTTTTTTCCACCCTAAATCTAAACCCCGTTTTTTCGCACATAGTTCGCACAAACTTAGGAAACAGTGGTTAAAATGTGTTTTAACACTATTCCTCGGCAGTATACAACCACAACCTTTTGTTGTATCATCACTTGACTGCTGAACCTTGCAAGTCGATGCAGATCAAATAGCCAATGACACAGTTATAATATCACATCTCAAATGTAAGAGAGGTATAAAATAAGGAATTACCACTGTGAAACGTCCTGCACAAGTCGTGCTTGTGAAGGAGGTTAGGGTTGATCAGCTTGTTCTTCTTGACTGTCATACTCTGACTCAAGCTCGAACTGATACGGCTAAATTGACGCCATAGTTAACAGCGCTTCAAGGTGGTGATACTCATTGGTTATGGTAATCACAACAGACTGGGGCCGGCTGACCAATCAACGCAGACTGCTAAAAGCCCTTTAAAACAACTGTTTTCTGTTTTAATATATATGTGATTTATTCCTGTGATGGCAAAGCTAAATTTTCAGCAGCCATAACTCCAGTCTTTAGTATCTTCAATATTTTACTGATCCCAAACTTCTGAACTTTTTTATTATATGCATAGACAGGTTTGTATAGCTGAAACATGCATTATTAATGTTTTGACATAAGCATTTTATGTACAATCAACTTTAGAGACATGCAAATGTTTTCCGTTTAGGCTAATTAAATATTATATTTATAGCTTTAATAGGTTAATAGTTTTAATCAGTGGCATTAATTATATATTTGTTCAAAGTCATTATATTTTACCTAATTTTTATCATGTTCTGAGAGATTTCTGGTGCCATGTTACAAAAATATCTAAATAAATAGTAAAGCATAACTATACAAATATCTTTATAAATATACATATTATGATTTCTAAATTTCTAAAGCTCTGCATTTATAAATACATTTTAGGTTCTATGAAAATTTCAGTATTGTTTCAGTGTATATCCAAATGTTTTGTACAAATACTTGCAAATAATAGGATCTGTCTGGTTTTTGGCACTTGTGATCTGATATTTTTCTCTATTCTGATGCAGAGCTATGCAGACGAACTTGCCAATAACCAGTAAAAAAAGATGAGCAATCTCATCTTGAAATAAAATTACAAGGTAGCAGAGTAAAAGATAAGATGTGAGATAATCAAGGACAAGGGTTTTCCACAGAAATGAGAAGCAGATGATGGGGGTAAAAGTAATCCAATTAAGTAGCTCCCAGGAGGGAGGTCAGCACAGGATTTTATTAGGGTTCAGAGCAGGTCATTAAGCATTTATAACATTTCAGAAATGCAATTAGAAGACTACGAGGGACGTTTCTTTTGGTTATTATCCAGTAGCTTTCAACTGAATGACTCGAGAAGCCCATCAGTCTCTGTGGCTCAGATCTGTCAGAGGTGTTATGACGGCCTTCCTAATGCATTCTCAAGCTGCTGGGGTAGAAAGACACTCACAGAATTGCTGCAGAGCCCAATGATATGCTGTCTGCAGACTAGTAGCCCAGGGGTCACATTGATCTCCAGCAGCATGAGGAAGGTCTCTGTCCATGTTGTTGGGCTTATTGCTGTTACAGAGTTTCTGTAGCCTGATATATAATTAGATTAATGCTATTAAAAAGGTGTGTATGGTTTTCATCTTAGTTTAAGTAAAGATTTGAAACATATTTCATGCAAATATCATTTTTTTTAATCATGCAAAAGGCTGACTCAAACAACTGTAATCCATTAAAAAACAAATATACTACACAAAAAGGCCACCAGCGTGAAAATGGCACAGCATCAATCCAAAATAGCACACTGGCACTCAGCAGCGCACTTCCTCGCAGCTGAGGTATGCTAATTGCCTTCTAAACAAGCATTGTAGCATTATTTCGAGTGCTAGCTCACAGGTTTAAAAAAAAAAAATCTTTAATGTTCACTCTTCATCTGTCAAACCTATAAAAAGACCAGGCCTGCCAGGCCCATTTACTGCTGCCAAAAATGAAGCCTTGTCTCTGGCGTTTGGCATATTGCACCTGACAGGACCCAGGGCAAAGACCGAGAGCCAATTTCAGCTTCTTGGCAGGGCTGCAATGAGAGTTCGGTGTGGCCTTGCTGAAAGGTGAAAGACTGTAATAAAGAAGATGTGAGGTTTTAATATTAATGTTAGCAAGGGTGAAAATGGAGACGTAAAATCAGGTATGAACAATTGAGAAGGCACTCAGAGAGGCCTAGAGATTGGAGAACTGTTTGCCTGCTGGGTCGTGCGGCTCTAAGTGTGTGCTGAGTACAGGTCATATTGACTGATTGAAGATTGTGGGACTAGCAAAGTATGTAAAAATACCCACGCACTTCAATCATTCAATATTTAAATGTGTTTGAAATATAAATGTGGTAAATTGAACGTGTAAAGGAATATTTCAGGTTCAGTACAGGTTTAGGTCACTTGACAGCTTTTGTGGCATAATGTTGACTACAAGAAAAATTAATTTTTAAAAAAAGGCAAAACAGGTTTCTACATTTGTGAGGCACTTGAAGTGAATGGTGAAAGGCAAAGCTTATAAGTTTATAAAAGCACTTACATTAATTCTTCTGTTAAAACTTGTGTACACTACCAGTCAAAAGTTTGGACACAGTAAGATTTTTAATGTTTTAAAAAGAAGTTTCGTCTGCTCACCAAGGCTCCATTTATTTCATTAAAAATACAGTAAAAACAGTAATATTGTGAAATATTATTACAATTTAAAATAACTGTGTTCTATTTAAATATATTTTATAAAGTAATTTATTCCTGTGATGGCAAAGCTGAATTTTCAGCATTATTACTCCAGTCTTCAGTGTCACATGATCCTTCAGAATTCACTCTAACATGATGATTTGATGCTCAAGAAACATTTATTGTGTACAATTGTACAAAATATTTGTGTACAATATTTCTTTTTCAGGATTCCTTGATGAATAGAAAGTTCAAAAGAACAGCATTTATCTGAAATACAAAGCTTTTGTAACATTATACACTACCGTTCAAAAGTTTGGGGTAGGTAAGAATTTTTATTTTTATTTTTTTGAAAAGAAATTAAAGAAATTAATTATTTTTTTCAGCAAGGATGCATTAAATCGATCAAAAGTGACAGTAAAGACATTTATAATGTTACAAAAGATTATATTTCAAATAAACGCCATTCTTTTGAACTTTCTATTCATCAAAGAATCCTGAATTAAAAAATATTGTACACAAATATTTTGTACAATTGTACACAATAAATGTTTCTTGAGCAGCAGATCAGTATATTGGAATGATTTCTGAAGGATCATGTGACACTGAAGACTGGAGTAATGATGCTGAAAATTCAGCTTTGCCAACACAAGAATAAATTACATTTTAAAATATTTTCAAATAGAACAGTTATTTTAAATTGTAATAATATTTCACAATATTACTGTTTTTACTGTATTTGTAATTAAATAAATGCAGCCTTCGTGAGCAGATGAAACTTCTTTTAAAAACTTAAAAAATCTTACCGTGTCCAAACTTTTGACTGGTAGTGTATTTTCTGAGCTGTTTTAAGTTGTTTTAATAGTTGTTTTAGGGTTTATGATGTTACACTGTCATGACAACAAAGTTGTAAACTTGGATTTATTTACACAGAAAAGGTTAGTACATGATTTATTTCAAACTATAATCATGTTAACACACATTTACATCTTGTGGCTATACTTTCGAAGCAGTATTTTAATCAACATTATTTCACAACTGTTGTCGACTGAGCTTAAATTCTACTGAACCAGGAATATTTTTTTAACACAATAAAAGGGAAAACTATCAAATATGAATCTACACTATAATCTCAAAACCAATAACCACAGTGCACTGCAGCGATGGAGTGATTTTGAGTCACTCTCTGATGCAGCCAATGCCCTTATGCTCAGAGTCTGAAGAAATCTTCTCCTATTGATTTCCTCTTTTGCCTTCCTTTGACACAGGCAGACCTCCTAAGGGGAGTTTCCTTATGCCCAGATGCCCCCAGTAGCTTACTTGGGTCATGAATCATTCAAAGCATCTTCTGCTGAATAAAGACCCCTGGCAGCAGTGCAAACAGACAGCACAGGTTTAGAAGTGTGGTTGGCTCTGCTTTTAGGCACAAAGAATACATGTCTGGGAGGATATGTATGGTACAAATGTTTAAAAAAAAAATAGACATGGCAAATAAGACTTTTGATCTTGTACCCGGAACTGTTTTTAAAAGGAATACCTGTACCTCCTATCAAAAAGAGATTTACAAAAACCAAAAATGCTTTTAGCAAAAGTGAATTCATGACTTGATAAGAACCAACCTAAGGTGGTTTGCTAGTCTTAGCTGGTCTCTCAACCAGGCTAAGCTGGTGTTAAGCTGGTCTATAGATGGTTGCCCAGCCTGGCAAAGCTGGTTTAACCAGGTGTATTCCATACTGAACAGATTGCCTGGGCCTGAAGCCCCTCTAAAACCATTAAAACAGACAATCCTACTCAGTTTAGCCAGGCTGAGAGACCAGCTAACCACTTTAGGCTTTTTTTCCCAGCAGGGAATGTAAAATAACTGTATTTAAATACATTTAAAAGCTTCCCAAAATGGAGATATATGCAAATATCAAATCTGTAATCATTATGACTTGTACTATATTACAGCAATAAAACACATTTATATTGCAGGTCTGCATATACCAAACTATTTTTACTGAGCTACAAATCTTAATTTAATTGTCTGTAATATTTTTTTTATTGTAACGCACTGAAAAAATTGCTGCAATAAAAAACTGAAACAATTGATTACTCAAACATGACTTTTTATACTTTTATACTAAATATTAATATTAGAATGATTTAGAATGATTTCTGAATGATCATGTGACACTGAAGACTGTAGTGGCAGCAGAAAATTCACAGGAATAAATTGCATTGTAAAATATATTCAAACAGAAAAAAATAATAATATTTCACAATATTGTTTTACAGTATTTTGATCAAATAAATGCAGCCTTGGTGAGTTTAAAAAAAAAAAAACACAGACCCCAAACTTTTGAACAGTAGTGTACATGGACATGGCATGTTGGCAGTTAATTGGAACTGATAATCAAGACAAAAATAAAAATATATTGTTACTAATATTAATACTTATTATTAAAAAAATAATAATAAATTAGTCAATTAATATTGAAAAAAAGATGTGTAATCATGACAATGGCAGCAATAAAATGTATACAACCCGAATTCCGGAAATGTTGGGATGTTTTTTAGATTTGAATAAAATAAAAACTAAAAGACTTTCAAATCACATGAGCCAATATGAAGACCGTCTGAAATTTTCTTCTAAAATGAGCATTTTTATCAGGCTTGTATGTTTAGGTTCAGTAATTTCACTTTAATGGCAATTAATAGGTCCATTTCATTGCCATTGAAGTGAAATAACTGAACATAAACATACAAACTTGATAAAAATGCTCATTTTATAAGAAAATTTCAGATGGCACTTAGAGGCTTTTGCATCTGAAGTCTTCATATTTTATTCACAATAGAACATAGATAAAATAAAAAATGTTTAAATGGAGAAATTTTACATTTTTATCCACTAAATGAGCTCATTTCAAATTTGATGCCTGCTACAGGTCTCAGAAAAGTTGGTACGGGGGCAACAAATTGGTGAAACAAAAAAGAAATTTTGAAATGATTCAGCTGGGAGAACATCTAGCAACTAATTAAGTTAATTGACATCAGTCTCTCAGAAGTAAAGATGGGCAGTAAAAAGTGCGTAAAAAGATTCTGGAAAACAATGTTCCTCAACGTCAAATTGCAAAGGCTTTTGAAATCGCATCATCTACAGTGCATAACATCATCAAAAGATTCAGAGAAACTGGAGAAATCTCAGTGCGTAAGGGACAAGTCCGAAGAACTTTATTGGATGACCCTGGTCTTTGGGCCCTCAGACGACACTGCATCACTCATCAGCATGATTGTGACAATGACATTACTAAATGGGCCCAGAAATACTTTCAAAAACCACTGTCGGTAAACACAATCCGACGTGCCATCTGCAGATGCCAACTAAAGCTCTATCATGCAAAAAGGAAGCCATATGTGAACATGGTCCAGAAGCGCCATGGTGTCCTGTGGGCCAAGGCTCATTTAAAATGGACTGTTTCAAAGTGGAAAAGTGTTCTATGGTCAGACGAGTCCAAATTCTTATTGGAAATTCTTGTTGGAAATCACGGACAAGGAGGGAGACCTTCCAGTGTGTTATCAGCGTTCAGTTCAAAAGCCAGCATCTCTGATGGTATGGGGGTGCATAAGTGCATATGGTATGGGCAGCTTGCATGTTTTGGAATGCACTATGAATGCTGAAAGGTATATAAAGATTTTAGAGCAACATATGCTCCCCTCCAGATGACGTCTATTTCAGAGAAGACCTTGTGTATTTCAGCAGGACAATGCAAAACCACATACTGCAGCTATTACAACAGCATGGCAGAAGAGTCCGGGTGCTGAATTGTCTTGCCTGCAGTCCTGATCTTTCACCTATAGAGAAAAATATGTCAAAGACGACCACAAGCTCTTCAGCAGCTGGAAACCTATATCAGGCAAGAATGGGACCAAATTTCAACACCAAAACTCCAGAAACTCAATCTTGTTGCCAGACGTCTTCAAACTGTTTTGAAAAGAAGAG
The DNA here is from genome assembly GCA_037950675.1 of Hypophthalmichthys molitrix. NCBI lineage: Eukaryota > Metazoa > Chordata > Actinopteri > Cypriniformes > Xenocyprididae > Hypophthalmichthys > Hypophthalmichthys molitrix. The sequence goes on along the minus strand of CM075496.1, from coordinate 25,390,007 downwards.
GAGATGCTACACCATGGTAAACATGCCCCCGTCCCAACTATTTTGAGACCTGTAGCAGGCATCAAATTTGAAATGAGCTCATTTTGTGCATAAAGTTGTAAAATTTCTCTATTTAAACATTTGTTATGTTATCTATGTTCTATTGTGAATAAAATATTGGCTCAAGTGATTTGAAAGTCTTTTAGTTTTCATTTTATTCAAATTTAAAAAATGTCCCAACACTTCCGGAATTCGGGTTGTATTTATATTGCATGTCTTCCCATATTAACTCAAGGTCAATTCAGGAGCAGCCATTACAGCCATTATGACTTAACCTTTTAAAAGGGAGCAGCAGAAAATCCCTGTGACACTTGGGCATTGCATAAGCAATCAAAAAAAAAGCTGAAAATACCACACTCAGAGATGTCACTGCCCTGACTAGGCCTGTTGGAAATAAGCTCAATACCCCTGGCAGACACAAAAAAGACGCTCACTCGCCCACACACAGAGAGAGACACACAGACAGACTGCAGCAGCTCTGTGAATGTGTAGGAATCCCCTCTCTGCTCTTTGTGAGCTTGATGTAAATGGGCCTCTGGTGCGTTGATAATAATTAATGATAATAAGAGGTATGATGGATGACATTGTTACTGCGCTAGCAGACACAGCAGAAAAGTTCTCTGCTTCTTCTTTCTCTTTGTGACTCTTTCCCCTCCTCTCAGCATCCAGACTATCCATCCGCAATTTTATCTGTCAGGCCTCAGTTGCGCAAACAGGCTCCTCAGCACACCAGCCGCTCTGGATGGCCACAGGCAAAGCAGCTGTCAGCCTCACGCTCTCGCTTTCGTCTCTCTCCATTCCCCTCTCCTGTCCTTGTCACTTTCTCAGCATTCATATTTACGCTCCCTCTTGCTTCCTCTCTTGCTATTTCGGAGAAAATATACAGTATGGTTCAAAGACATCCTAATGGAAAAAGTGACAGGACCTGGTTTTAAGCTTGGCTCATTGGAAAAATGCACCAATAACTACATTTTTGCAAAACTCCAAAAATAGAATTCACTGGAGTTTCCAACTTAAATGAATGAATTCCAAATTATAATTGCAGGGGCAAATTATTGAATAATATTTCTTATTTTCATGTGGCTCCTTGCATAATACTATGTTATGACCCCACTTTGCCATAGTGCATCATTTCTGAACTAACACGTTTGCATTACATAACCAGCTCCATATGTATAATTTTCGAACTAGTAAACTTGCTCAATGGATCACCTGGTACAGAACTGCACTTGTGACATGATAAAAATGGAATGATTGTTTTAGTAAATGCGTTTTTATCTCATGTTGGCTTTTGTTAACACTATCGGTGAGGTTTAGAGTAGGATTAGTGTGGGCGGTACATTATTTTCAAACGTAATAAAACATTAACTTTTTGTGTTTCACAGATGTTCACCATGTCCCTCTCTTATGCAGACCAAAAGCAGGTGCTTCTTTCCCACCAAGAGTAGCACAATATCCCAGAGGAAACTTTAGTTAGGCTGGTGCTGGATTACATGTGGATTAGTGCTCCTAATGGCCCTGATCTCTCCTAATTCCCATCAATCCTTCTCATCTGAAACATGAAGAACGGAAAGAGGAATCACAAAAACCCAGCTTACGCAAATCGGAAATTTTGGTACGCACTGAATTTTCTATACAACAGAAAGGCAAAGCCGCTCAGGTCAATGACATGACATGCATATTTTTGTGTCCCAGTGCATTATTTCCTTTTCAAATAAAATAAATAAATAAATAAATAAATTCATGACATGTTTCACTTTATTCACTTTCAGTACATTCAAATGATAAATATTATTTTATGTTTTGGTATCTTAAAGGATTAGTTCACTTTAAAATGAAAATTACCCCCAAGCTTTACTCACCCTCAAGCCATCCTAGGTGTATATGACTTTCTACTTTCAGACAAATACAATTGGAGTTATATTAACAAATATTCTGACGCATCCAAGCTTTATAATTGCAGTGAAAGGGAAACAACGAGAATGAAGCTCAAGAAAGTGCATCCATCCATCAAAAACGTACTCCACACATCTCCGGGGCTTAATAAAGGCCTTCTGAAGCGTTTGTGAAAAATATCCATATTTAACAAGTTATGAAGTAAAATATCTAGCTTCCACCAGACCGCCTTTTTTTAACTTACGAAGTAAGTGTAACACCTCTCACAGTTCAAAATGTTTACGCTACGTCCTACGCCTTCCGACAGTTATACTATCTTCCGGAAGGCAGTCTGGCGGAAACTAGATTTTTTACTTTATAACTTGTTAATTATGGATATTTTTCTTACACAAACGCATTGATTCGCTTCAGAAAACCTTTATTAACCCCCCAGAGCCATGTGGAGTACGTTTATGATGGATGGATGCACTTTCTTCAGCTTCATACTCGTTGGTCCCGTTCACTACCATTATTAGGCTTGGAGGCGTCAGGATATTTATTAATATATCTCTGATTGTGTGCATCAGAAAGAAGAAAGTCATATACACCAAGGATGGCTTGGGGTAATTTTTATTTTAAAGTGAACTAATCCTTTAAACCCCCAAAAATGTCAATTAAAAAAACTATTTAAAATTGTGTTTTAATAATAAATTATTTTTAAATTATTTACATTTTAATAAATACAAAATAAAATACTATGGCATAATTTTATGTTGTAAACCTTTCATATAATCAAATTTACAAATATCAGTAGTTTTAGAGATAATTGGCACAACTGTAAACATAGGTCTTTTATTATGAACTGACAAAGTAATAACAGTAAGTATGATAATGTGGCATCCAGAGGACCCCAAATGATCCCTGTGGCAGAGAGAAAAGGTTTGTAGATCTCTCAAATACTGATAAAAACAGCTACTTTAGTATGGGTAGGTTGGTACACTTTCCATGTCAAGTGGTACAACCAATGTAAAACTAGGAAAATACTATTTTATCATAAACTTCTTGATAAAGTTATTGTATTTTTGTATTGTATTTAAAAACTATTGTATTTAATATGCAGTCTGAATCATAATGATATCATGTTCATTCGTTGACCAGAGGAGAACTGACCCCCCAACTGAGCCTGGTTTCTCCCAAAGTTTTTCTTCTCCATTCTGTCACCTAGTGAGAGTTTGGGTTCCTTGCCACTATCGCCTCTGGCTTGCTTAGTTTGGAACACTTAATATTCAACAATATTATTGATCTGACTGTACTAACTAATGCTGTTGTATGAGAAGAACTGAACTGAGCCAGACGATGACATCATTTTTTTGCAGAACTGCTTCATAGATTAAATGAACTAATTTAATAATTGATGATCTTTACAATGGAACTGAATCAACACTGAACTGACTTCAGCTGAACAACAGCCGAAATGCAGAATTTTTTCCTGTTATCACTGTAAAGCTGATTTGAAACAATCTGTATTGTATAAAGTGCTATATAAATAAAGGTGACGACTTTAAAAATAGTATTTTTATGAACTTGCTAGCACAGGCAAAAGTTATTACAGGCATCCAAGTAGAAGTCAGTTCAATGTTAAATTAGTTGCAAAAGTCAGGTGGTGCAACCCGGAAGTCAGGTGGTGCAACTGCAATGAATGTCCCTATATGAAAATTTTTTTTTTAATAATTTTAGATGCCACAATCATATCGTAGGCTAATTATAGATCTCATTACAGAAATTAATTACTAGATGTAATATGCAGGCATTTTTTTTAAATATAACTTGTAGGCCTACAATGTAAAACATGTATATACACAATAAGTGCATTGTAATTGTAAAATAATCAAATGTTTAATTTCAATGTTAGTAAATGGTAAAAGACACTTGATATAAAGTGGGACTGAGAACTCAGCACGACACAGGGAGTGCATTAAAAATGATCCAGCTGCAAGAGAAGAATATCTTGCAGAAAGAAGAGAGATGTGATGTATCTTATTTAGTAGTTATTATATAGTGTTCCATTTAATGTTTTAAACATTTTGATGAATGCACTTTGGATATTTTGATTTAAAATTCTCAAGTGACTTAAGCTGATGATTCTTTTTGTATCAATATAAAACATAACTTTGTTGTTGTTTAATCACAATCAATTACAATTAATCTAACCAATCTTGCACTGTAGCCGAAAGTGATGTCATGTGATTTATTCTGTTTTCATCAATTTACTCATTTTACTTTAATAGAGACTGTTGACTAAAACACTAGTATTTGTATTTTTTTTATATGAAATTGGTTGCTCCTTGTTTGAAGCTTTATTTGTCATTGACCCCTCGTTAACGTTTTTCCCCCTCTAAGCAATTGAACTCAATACATTCCCTAATCAAGAACAGAGTCTTTCGAATTGAAACGAGAACTTTCCTCTTCAGACGGTTCCGCTAATTAATGTTTGCTTGAGGATGAGAGAAATGTGTCGCGGTAACCTTTCACAGCAAGCTGCGTGAATTGGAAGATAGTGTCATGGGGTGCAAGAGTGTGACTGAAAAAAGAAGGCATAAGAGATCCTGATGAGGGATAGAGAGCTCTTTTCCCCTGGTAGCAGTTGGTGACTCAGTAAGGGAACGGATGTGCAGAGCCGAGTGCAATTAGCAAAGTGGCCCTAATGCCAAAATCACACAGAGAGAAGCAGAGGATGGCAAACCAGCCCTCTGGAGTACAACAAGCCTGGGTGTAGTGTACATCGCACCGTATGTCTCCTCATTCCACCGACAGAGAAAATAGTATTGTGGGTGTAAATTGAATAAAGCCGCTGGATCAGAAGGTGGCACTCAAAACAAATGCAATCTGATAATGCCATCCTCCTCTCTACTCAATACGTTTTATGTTGGTGTTATGCTCAAAAGCGTTTAGAATCACTTCAGCTGTCACTTGCACAAGCGCCGTCAGTGTCAGTTAATAGACGGCTTTATAATATATTTTGGTTTTCACTGTTTTTTGTGATCCTTAAAGTGATTCATGGTAAAGATAGCTTAGTAGTAATAAATGACAAACAGGGCGTCTGATGCAGATATAATAAAGTCAAAGTCGTAAAACTGTCATCTTCACAAATAGGCTAAAACAGAGAACATCTTTGCTTCATCAGTTACCTACTGAATTTCCTGACAGTCATAGCAGTGAGTGTTTTCTTCCTCTCTCTGCATACACACATATATATATACGTATATAAGTATATATGTATAAACATCAGGACTGCAATGTAAATTGCTGAAAGGTCATTGGCAATTAAAGTTTGTCAATGGCTGCGTTACTTGTACAACATAATTTTACCTACCTGGTGAACGCTTTTTTTATGATGTTTTGTGCACTACTTTAGTTTTGAACATTATTTTCACAGTCAGACTGAGCTTTAGAGCTGTCAGCTATTTCATAAGTTTCTAAAACAAACTGGGGGGGGGGGGGGATGTGTCCTGAATAATCAAACGATGATACATTCATGACTCATCCTTGCTAAGTATTATTGGAAAGTGAATTCTTGATTCTGCTCTCTACAAGTGTTTTAGTGACCCTGGAAAATGTCTTGGTTTTAGTACCAGGATTTGTTCCGCACCTTATTGGCACACAGCTGGCAAAAAAATAACTAAAAATAAAAATAAAAGAGCTAAAATGATTCAATATTATGACTTAGTCACACGAATACAGTAAATTTTCTGCAGGCTTTGAATATTAAATACAAGAAATATCTTTGCTTATTGTTGCTTATATCATATGATTATACTTTTGTGATGGGTGAATTAATGAAAAAAGTGTTGGCATTATCAATTGGCAATTAGCAAATACACACTGGAAAACACATCTAAAATTAACAGGCCTAATTTATTTCATGTAGTAACTTGTTTTGTTAAAGACTAAAAATATTTTAAACTGACTACAGGGTTACACCAATGCAATTCTATTTTAAGGGTCAGATAAAGTAGAAATCGCTCCATATCCTTATAACAGGCCTCTCTACTGGTAGAGCACATTTTGAGTCATGATATCCTGTTGTAGCTCAACTTGATTAAATCATCTCTGCTAGGCTGTGCTAAGTACAAAACATATTTGTTATTACTGCAGTTTTCAAGAATACACAAATAATTTCAAGATGTAAGAAAGAGTGAAATAACTCATCATGTGTGACTATTTTCATAAATGTTTCTAAAGCATTTTTTTAAGAGAGCATGTTTTGTTGTTTGTCTGGTTGTGCCAAATACCAACTGCATATTTTCCTTTAATATCTTTAATTTTTGTGCCCCTACATTTAGAAGTTAGATGATTCCTGTTGTTCTTCTAGCTCTTTTTCTGGCAAAGCAAGAAGAATTTGATATACATTCGTTACATAAAAGGCAACAGACCTAAGGACATTATGAATTATTATTTTCAATAAAGGAAGAAGCCACAAGGATGCCCCAAACATAAGATCTTGAGGAACAGAGAGAGAAGCTAGAAGGTTTCCATCTGTAAAAACTTCAAGAGTTTATCCAGGGCTCCATATATTATTTATAAAAGTTTTTTTTTTTTTTTCTCCTTTATCACTGACTGTAAGATTTTCCCACACACATGACTCAACCATCTGAAGAACTTTTTGACAGTGCACAACAATTTAGACATCACAAAAGCAGACTTCCATTAGTTACCGGAGACTTTGAGATTAGCAGCTTGGTGCGGTGCATATTGAATTATGCGATGGCGTCGCATCAATCAGAGAGCAGTGACGCGCATTCAGCGAACTGAGCAAAGTAATGAAGCCCTAAATCTCCCTGTGGGTTTGTTGTGGCGCCGTTCATCTTGCAGCGTTTTAATTGATTTCGGACTTGCTCGCAAGTAAAGGTGATATGCGTTGCTGCACGGGGACAGCTGATGAAACCAAGGTTTATGCTGCGTTATACTGGAGTGTCACTAAAGCGAGGATGTGGAGAATTTGTGGAACATTATTTCGCATTCATTGAAAATGTTTGTGTATATAATGTAAGGCCTCACACAAAGGCACAGAAGAGATGCTGTGTATTTGAGAAGTATTGTATATATAGTATAGTATAGTATAGTATAGAGTAGTATAGTATAGTATAGAGTAGTATAGTACAATAGTAATGGGTTCCCTCAAGAATTTCCAATGGGTTTGCAGAATAGCGCTTTTGATTTATGAGTGAAATAATGTCTGTGGTTACTTGAAGAGACATAAAAGACACAAATTCATACCTCTAGTGAATTTAGAAATGTTGTTATTTATTTTATTGCCATATTAGCATCAATGGCTATTTTCATGGCAAATCAGTGTATTTTTAAAGCAACAAACAACAGTCAAACAGGCTTCTTGCAACATTGCAACTATATAAGACAACTATATAAGTCAACTTATAAGAAGTTTTGAATTTTGATATATAAGGAACACAACAATTGTCCAATTTGTCAAGTACATAAATTCACATCCTTGTGTCAGTTGTAGTTTAGCAACTTATACCTTTAAAGGTCACACTTTATATTAGGTGGCTTTAACTACTATGTACTTATTGTGATCATGTTGTATTGTAAAACACTTTTGCTGCTATTGAAGTGGGACACGGGTAATGTTAGGGACAGGTTTGGTGGTATGGTTCAGTTTAAGGGTGAGTTAATGGGTAAGTGAAGAGTCAGCGGTGTAATTCTAGATGTAATTACAGAAATGAATTATATATGTAAATATTATGCAGGTTATAAGTGCATAGTATCAAATGGTTAATTTTAATGTTAGTACATAGTAGTTAAAGGGTTAGTTTCATAACACTGCTTTACAAATCAAATCAGTGGATCGGAGCGCCAAAGTCACGTGATTTCAGCAGTTTGGCGGTTTGATACGTGATCCGAATCACTGATTCGACTCAAAAGATTCATAACGCTCTGAAGCAGTGTTTTGAAATCGGACATCACTAGATATTGTTAAAAAGTCGTTCAAAAAATATTCTCGTCGCTTTATAATATTAAGGTAGAACCACTGTACTCACATGAACTGATTTAAATATGTTTTATCCTTTATGGATCTTTAGAGTGGAAGTACCATTGCTGTCTATGCAGGCCTCGCTGAGCCATCGGATTTAATAAAAAATATCTTATTAAAATATCTTAATTTGTGTTCTGAAGATGAACAAAGGTCTTAGAGGTGTGGAACGACATGAGGGTGAGTAATAAATGACATAATTTGTTTCATTTTTGGGTGACACCTAATATAAAGTGGGACCCATTTAAAAACCCAGCAGCTTCATAATTATGTATGATTGTAAGGTATAACACAAAACATGAAAGTCTCTTCAAATAACGTTAACCACAGACACTGTTTCCACTCTATATTACTAATAAATCTTAAAATAATGTAAAAACTGATAGGAAATTCCCAGCCTAAATTATCCAGTTTGGCCAACAAACTGGCATCACAATTAAGCTATTGGTTTCACAACAGAAGTAAATCTTCACTGGTCACTCAACATCTAAACTACAACTGCTGGTACAGAAGAGCCAGTGCTGCCTCAACAATGGCTGTCATCCTTGTACGTTTAACTGAGTTCAGCTCAATAATAACACGCCACCTACTTACACAGTAAATGTGAGTGTTAAGTAATGTACTACCACTCAGTGCAAAGCTTCCCTTCACGGGTCATGTCTCAGGATAATGGGATCTCACAAGCATGCCTCGTTTTAACATAAAAGTCACTACTATCACATTCAAAATACTACAAGGTTTGTCACACAAACAAACAAACAGACAGACAGAGAGACAGACAGACAGAGAGACAGACAGACATACATAGATAGATAGATAGATAGATCTAATTCTTTTGTCCCAGCAAATTGCGTCTTGACTGCAACAGATAAAAATAGGACAGAGGGTCAGATCGAACTAAATAAAAACATTAAGAGGTGTGAGCGATTCCAGACCAAACAACTAAGACAGAGGCACAATCGGAAAGCTGAAAGTCTCTTCTCTCACTCACTGACTCACAGCCCTGCTCTTTGTCTACGTCTGTCACATTGAACTGTTTTCTTTGGTCTGCTCTGTATTGTTCTCCCATGAGACTGGATGGCTCATTGGTCTTGCTCCTTTGTGCTAGCCTCAGAGCATCACTCCATTCCTGCGGCTTGTCAATACTGTGATCAATGCGAGTGCGCAGCCAAGTCCTGTGACTGGCGGATCTCCTTGCAATGTGTTTGGTGCCCTGTTAATCAAGTGATGTTTATGAATTGCTCATGCATTATGAATCTCGTCTGCAGTAAGTAAAGTAAACAGAAAATAAGAAAAAGGTATTCAATGGAAATGGAAAATATTTACCCAACAGACGGTTTTGTACAAAATTAAAAGTGCAAAATCAAGATTCAATAATTTCTGTATAAGGTCAAAAAATTAAATGAATCTCCACTTCAAAATAATATTTCTCACTGTAAATATATAAAATCAAAAACTTAAGTTTGCTATCTTAAATTTGTGTGGTGTTAAAAGATGTATTCGTCCTTTTAATTAGTAATGAAAAAACTGTCTGAAATGACATGAAAAATGACTGAAATTGCAAATGGATGAAAACAAAAATTGATGTAATAATAATAATAACGAAAACATTTTACAATGCATATGTGACCCTGGACCACAAAACCAGTCATAAGACGCACAGGTATATTTGTAGCAATAGCCAGCAATACACTGTATGGGTCAAAATTATTGATTTTGTTTTTATGCCAAAAATCATTATGACATTAAGTAAAGATCATGTTCCATGAAGATATTTTGAAAATTTCCTACCGTAAATATATCATTTTTGTGAGTGGATATGCATTGCTAAGGACTATTTCAAATAGTCGTATTCTAACAAACCATACATCAATGGAAAGCTTATTTATTCAGCTTTTCAGATTTCAAAATTGACCCTTATGACTGATTTTGTGGTCCAGGGTTACATATATAAAAAATAAATACAAGCTATTTTCACCAATATTTTTTTTTTTTTTTTTTCAAACAAACAACTGCACGCTAACCATGTCAGGTTTTCAAAATAAACCAGCAATTATATTATACTATTCAAGTTTGTGATGTGTGTTACTGTTCGTAATCATAAAAGTATCCATGTGTAATGGAATGGAGTAAAAACAGAGTACAATCACAAACGAGACCACAGTGCCTGTTATTCCTTGAGCACAGCAAGAGATGTGAAGTCCGTGTCGGAGCTCAAGTACAGCATCCATCAGACGCGCTTTCAGACACGGCAGCGCAGGTATTGTCTTGCTCTGGCAGCCAGATAAACTTCCTTATCGATGCGATCTACAAATGCATCTCGATATAAACGAGAAACAACTCGGCGCTCTTCTAGCGCTATCAAGCGTTTGATGACTAGTTTAATGTCAGTGTGCAAGTCTCGAGACTTACCAGTCTCGAGACTTGCACACTGACATTAAAAAGCAATAATTGGATAATTGGCCTACATATTTCCCGAAGGCAAGTAATGTTGCTACTGTGGGAATCACGCTGAAGTAAAACAGCTTATTGGCTACAAGAGAATAAAACTGAGTTAAAACAATATAGACCAGCATACACTAGGGATTTAAGGCAATAAAGTGTGTTTCGACACGAAACATAACACATAATTACTTTGCTCTCAGTTAAGCCCGAGATTACAATACGATATAAGTCTTGCTAGACATAAAGAAGCATCCACTTCTCGCGCGAAGCTCCTCAAGAATGTAGCACACGCTGGAGTCAGTGCTTTATTCTCGGGGATGTGCCTAGGACAACATTCAAACATAAACAAGACACCAGCGCAAAGAAGAAACGCATTCCACCTGCAGTGTGGCCAAAGTGCAGTAGCATTGAATGTGATATAGGCTACGGCCAAGCCATTCAGTGCTGAAGTACTTCAGCACCAGCACAAAGGACAGCTCCACTGCATCAAGATAGAGATCTCACTTCAACCCTCACTGAACGACTCACCTCCGAGAGAGCAGAGAAAGGTGTAAACAAGCAACAGGATCTCCAGGCGGCCCATCCCCGACCTAAACCCTTCCAGCCACCACATCGTGATAAACTGACTGTTTACGCCCCGACGGCACGGACGCGATTTTTATATCGCTACGCTTGTCCACATTTTCAGCTCTTGCAACGGACCAGCTGTTCGCGCATGACGTAATAGTGAAGAGGCTATTCCGAGAAAGCCCCGCCCTATGTCTGCTGTGATTGGAGGTTCGCCACACATCCATTCAATTGATTGGCGGATTAGAACGTCAGTCAAAGGGACAGGCGTCTCTCTCTGTCCTGGTAGGAGACATGAGCAGTTTGTCCGACAAATGAGCAGCATTTCAAGTTTACTTCCTCAAGAACCAAGTTACAGCGATGGTGTTCCATGGATTTAATTTCCAAGAAACGTTTTTTATGACTGTAATTTAATTCATTTAATTTCCAATAGCTACTTAGGACATCATTTATACGATTTATGCGATTGAACGTAATGATTTTGCTTTTCTTTTCCACTTGAATTGTCACTATAGCGTTATTTCTTTTTATTACTTCGAAGGTAAACAGAAAGGAAACAGTATTTTTTGTATGCGGTTACATTTGAAAGAATGTTCATTGGATTTCGTAGAACCTGTCACACCGTCGAAGACGGAGGGCAATACTGCCATCTATTGGCCGCTGGCTGAAACACAGATCTCAATAACTGAAAACTTTAATACACGAATATTAGGCCCACTGAAGCACTACAAGCACTGGTTTACATATAAACATTGTTACAGTGTACTAAAGCCTATTTGTTCTTAATTTAATCTATGAGACAATGCAGTAGGACAAAATGTTTTAAGAAATGACCAAAAATACAACATACGCTGTTTTTGGTGTTTCCAGCACCATGCTCCAAAAACCAACTTGACCACCTTAAAGGGTTAGTTCACCGAAAAATGAAATTTCTGTCATTAATTACACACCCTCATGCAGAACCCAGAAGCAGGGATGCAAGCAGGTAAGGGGGAAAAAGGTGAGGACATTGCATGGGGCGGGGGCATGCTCCGGACGGGTTGTTTTTTTTGTTGTTGTTGTTGTTGTTTTTTAAAGATATTTGCTTTACTTGTTCATTAGTAGTTACTTTAAGGGATTTTTTTTATTTTTTTTTTATTACCTTATATGTCATTTTTCATGAAAAAATTGAATACATTTGGACAAAATCTCATGTTATAAAAGATGAAGTGCTATGCAGGATATTTAAGACAATATTAGCTGATTAGAGGGCAATACTGAGCTGAACTGCAAACTGTTTGCCCTCTCTCTCTTCACCGTTCCCACATACATAAAATATCTCACATATATAAAATATTACCCTTTATAGACATAATTTTTAAAGTAATGAGTAAAGGAAGCACTGTACAGTACTTTCTGAAACAACCAGTTCTTAAACAACCCCCTTTAATAAAAACTTTTTCTCATTGGATCTATGCAAATCCCATAGGTAACCTATTTTGATCTCAGAAAGGTGAGGAGTTTGCATCTATGCAGAAGCGCTGCACTGTTTACAATGTAAACAGCATAGGAGACTGGAAGGGAAGAGAAGAAACTGTTGAATAAATTTGTTATTTTTGTTTTGTTTTTGTGCACAAAAAGTATTCTGGTCGCTTCATAACATTAAGGTTGAACCACTGTAGTCACATGAACTGTTTTAATAATGTCTGTGCTACCTTTCTGGGCATTGAAAGTTACAATGACGTTGCTGCCTATATGGGTGGTTCAGAAACCTCTTGGAATTTCAAAAATATCTTAATTTGTGTTCCGAAGATGAACGAAGGTCTTACGGGTTTGGAACAACATGAGTGTGAGTTATTAATGACAGAAATGTCATTTTTTTTTGGGTGAACTAACCCTTTAAGCTGGTATGACCAGCTGGAAGCTGTTGTGAGCTGTTAATGCTGGTTCTAGCTGGTCCAATAATAACTGGCCAGCCTGGATGAGTTCAAACCAGCTAGAAAAGAGCTTGAACAGCCATGTTCCAAAACACAAATATCAGCTGAATGAATTTTTTCAGCACGGTGAATTTATGTTGAATAGTGTTTAAAAAGCCATTGTAAACCTTGTAAAAGCAGTTTTATCAGTAATTGAGTTTGCAACAAAAACTGTCAATCACTGATAAGGTAAACATGCCACCAAACTTACATTTCGTCATGGAAACGCTGCGTAAAACTACTGTATGACAACAACAAAGTTTACATCAGCATCTAAAAAAGACGATGTAATCCTCGGTTTACGTGAGCCAAAGTGAATCAAAGTTCACTTACCTTTAGCTAGGCTGAATTCTTCGGTAAGACCACTTATAAAATGCATATGTTGGACATCTTCTTAGTACAATTGTTTCCACAGAGATTTGAATTATTATTATTTAATATATTATTTGAATGTAAACCTTGACATATGCATGCCGATGGCTGTTTATCACAGCCATAAAAATCTCAAACGTTGCTAGTTCAAGTCCACTTGAAGTTCATACTACAACTTCTCTCAATCACAGCCTTCACGCTTTCACCGCAAGATGTCGCTCCTTCCACATCACTGATCAGTAGTCGGAGCTACACAGTAGTTCTCCATTCTCTGTAATGATGGACTGAAATGATTAAACATTTAAATCTTCTTAGATCATTTCATTTACGGTATTTGCAGGTTATTATCTTCTTTGGTACTGTATTATAATTAACACAGGCTAGTCATGATATGTTACAAAAACAGTAGGCCTAACTAATAACAAGACTTCATCCTCTACTGTTTCTCATTCCATTCAGGAACTTTGTATAAGAACTGAATTATATTTTTTACAATATTTAAGCAAATTAAAGAAGGACACTGTTTATGATCATCTCATCTGATGCAGTTCGTTTTCACCCTAAATATGAACAATAGTTGAATAAATATTTAAATATAGGGCTATAAAGAAAATAATAGAGGCATGCAGTACAAGATGTGAGCAAATGAGGGAGCTGAAAAGAGATGTAAATCGTATCGACAGAGCCAGTGAATTGCCCTTCAACCATTATTGTTTTCATCGCATTTTTTAAACTGCTTATTTTGTCACCTATAATAACATTTAATAATGTTTCTTAGTGAAAATAAGAGAGAAAAATTCTAAATGATGTTTTTGCTGAGAATACATTGAATAATTAATTATTCTCTGTTAGTCAAACACCATCACTGTTTTTGACAAGTCTTAATAGTTCCCAGATGCCTCTCTGTAGGCCTGAGGATCATCATGCTGTTTTACTTTGGTCAGCTGGCCCCCCCACAGCTGCTTGAGGCTCACGTGCCCGCAGTTACTGCTGTCAGACCTGCATGAATTCAGCCTGTTGAATGGGACAGGCAGTGCGGAAACTCTGTTTGTGTGTGTGGCTCGGGTAAACCCTATGTATATAATATGCAGTTTGTACAGAACAACAATCATGTCTATGGAAAGTCCCCAAACATGAAAACCCAACGTGTGTGTGTGTGTGTGTGTGTGTGTTTGTGGGGGACCACCCACATTACCCACATGCTTAGTCAGTACTTTATGATCCTTCTTGTCTTGCCCTCTCTTCTGCTCAAAATGTTTGGAGTTCCTTAAAGAAATTAATACTTTTATCAAACACGGACACTAAATTGGTCAAAAGTGACAGTAAAGAAATTTATAATGTTACACAAGAGTTTTATTTCAAATAAATGCTGTTCTTTTGAACTTTCTATTTATCATTGATAATAATAAGAAATGTTTCTTGAGCAGTAAATCAGCATATTAGAATGATTTCTGAAGGATCATGTGACACTGAAGACTGGAGTTATGATGCTAAAAGTTCAGCGTTACCATCACAGGAATAAATTACATTAAAAAAAAGTTATTTTAAAAATGTAATAATATTTCACAATGTTACTGTTTTTTTTGTTTGTTTGTTTGTTTTTTTTTGTTGTTGTTGTTTGTTTTTTTTGGTTGTTTTTTGGTCATATACAGTTATTGCAGTCTTGGTGAGACTTCTTTCAAAAACATAAAAAAAATGTACTTTGCAGTCAAAAATTAAGTAAATGTGAGATTAAGTTTAAAATAACAAAAGTCACAATCATACAATATAAAGTCACATTGAGAGATAATTATGAAATTATGAGAAATAATTGTGAGATTATTGCAATTGTGAGACATAAAGTCACAATTACCTTTTTATTTCTTTTACTCTGAAGCAGAAGCTGCATAGACATACAGGAAAGGTACGGTATGTATACACTTTGAGCATTATAATGATGTTGTTTGTGTATGTGAAGGCAGATAAGAGAGAGAGAGATGGATCTAAATGCAGGTTTACTTCAATGATAAATGAAGAAGATAACAACCAAGTAAAACAAGAAAACATAGAGAAAAATACTACACACAACAACCATGGAAGGACAACAACCAACAATGAACAGAGGAAACACATATACAAGGGTTGGTAACAAGCTAACAAAACACTCCTGGGAACAATCAACAGAGAAAACTACAACAAACTACAATCATGGCACCCGGGACAGGGAGTAACATAACAGTCCAAACACAGCACAGGGAACATATAACAGTTTGGGACCTAGCTCCACTTCAGGTCAAAACTCAAAGAGGAATACCCTTTAAAATCTTTTATTTGAGAAACGAGTACCAATGCACTGTTTTCAGTGCAGTCAAAACAACAATCTTTAACAGGGATTACACTGTCTGGTATGTTAATGCAGCATCTACTCCAACTGTACAGGGCAGGCATATGTTTGAAGCGGGAGGTTTTAGGGGAGATATCCTGTGTTGTACAGTCATGTTCCTAAGTTCATTGGGGTTGTGTGGTTTTGTCAGAGGGTGAGTAAACTCAACCTGAGTTGTGGCAGGAAACCATAACAGGTGCATCCTGAAGAAACATTTTCCCTTACATCAGCATCTTCCAGCTTTTACAAAACGTTTTCCTTTTTCTCTTAACATTTACCAGATAGTACATTGAGTTTAACTGAGTCGCTACAAAAAAAAAAAAAAAAAAAACAGATATTTCTTTCAGGGATTCAGAAAAAAAAGAGCTGATCGGACAAAAAATGATGGTTGCATTTCATCAGAAGTCAGAATCTTTCAGGAACTCGTGTGCATGTGATTTCATGTTCTGGGGACATTCATCATTTTTCCCAAAAGTGAATGCAATCTCAAAAAAAAAAAAAAAAAAAACTTTATTGTTTTTAAATTCTGCCCTAAAATGACCTGCTTCCATCATATCATATTGTGTAATACTTAAAGACAAAATTATATACAAAACATGGAGAAAGGGAGTGTCATAAACATAGAGAAAATACGAAGAAAATGAGTGTCATAAATCCCTCTTGGAGCATTTAAAACTATAATTATTGTGACCACCAAGAGAAAAGGATAAAGAAATGCACTTTCTTTTCACACTATGAATGAGTGCTGTTTTTCCCAACCTGAGTATTATCCTTCTGAAAACAGCACAGTAACACTACATAAGTGGGGGGTTTTGATGAGGATTTCTGCTTTGAATGCACTCAGGCCACTTATGGTGTTGGAGGAGTCCTAGCATTGTCAATGCGCTGTTTAATGTCACTCTAAGTCTACCCACAAACAATACAGGCAGACTTTTAATAGCTGAAGTGTTCCAGGGCAGAAAGCCACTTTACACCAGAGTCAAAGCAGCATTTGTACTTCATCATTCCCATGAAAGCATTTCCTCCATTTCGCTCATTAGAATGAAAAAGAAAAAAAAACAGATATATATGGCTTACAGTGTATCCATTATGGACTAGTTACATTTTTTGCAAGAGTGCAAGAGTTCAGTCTGTGCTTTCTCTTCTCGCATAACCAATATAATATAACATAATTTCAATTCAAATCAATATTGCATGTTGATTGTACTTCAGCTGATCATTATCTCAAAACAAACCTAGGGTTTATGATATTGTGATAATGGCCGACTGACTGCACTGTAAACCCTAATAAGTTGAGACTACTCAAATGATTTGAGAAAAACCTTTCCTTCAAATTAATTGAGTAGTGGTACCTAACAAAACTTGCTATTGAATTCATTTGAATTAACGGTCTGCCAAAGCCGCTGAGTGAGGAAAACACAGCTTTTAAATATTAAAAATACCTTGCAAATAACATTCAAATAAAACATATAATGTGATTAAGAAAAAGTGTATACATATTTTAACATCTGCCTATTAATTTAACATTCTCAGGGTACTTTTTGCATGATGAGTTTGTCAGAACTGCTGTGTAACAGAAATTCTCAAATATTTATGATGCCAAAACATGGTATTTTATGTAACAGTAAGATGTGATAACTTCTTTAATAATGACAACGTTAGGGTTTACAGTGTATTCCACTTACAATCTAAGATTAGAGAATCTAATGAATCTATGAGGATTTTTTAGAGAAAGATTTAATGTGAGAACAGACTATAAATGTAGTAAATGATGTTTTAAATGATGCGGCCGGCTTTTCTGTAAAACTGGCTGTAGTGGATGTTCTCAGATGGTAAATCTGTCTCAAAGAGCTCAACAACTCTCTGGGTGGCTCTTCTATCCTGAACAGCTTCTTGGCCAAATCAGATGGTAATGTTGGCGCTGAAGATGCTCTCAGTGGTGCTACTGAGAAAGCATTTCAAAACTCTTGCCTCATTTCCTCAAACACCTGAAAACAAGATGCCACTCTATCATGTTCATATTTGCCATTTGTCTGAGTACTTTTACAAGAGATGTTTTTATTCCTTTTTAGTTTAGTTTGGTAAAATTACTATATTTTCAACCTCCTTATTGCTGCCTTAAAGGGTTAGTTCACCCAAAAATGAAAATAATGTCATTTATTACTCACCCTCATGTCGTTCTACACCCATAAGGCCATCGTTCATCTTCGAAACACAAATTAAGTTATTTTTGATGAAATCCGATGGCTCAGTGAGGCCTCTATTGACAGTAATGCCACTGAACTTCTCAAGATCCTGAAAGGTACTCAAAACATATTTAAAACAGTTTTTGTGAGTTCAGTGGTTCAATCTTAATATTATAAAGTGACGAGAGTACTTTTTGTGCATTTTCAACGATATCTAGTGATGGCCGATTTCAAAACACTGCTTTGAATCTTTTGTTTCGAATCAGTGATTCAGAGCGCCAGAGTGCTGTGATTTCAGCAGTTTGGCATTTTGACACGCAATCTGAATAACTGATTCAGAACGCATGTACTCACATAAACTGTTTTAAATATTTTTCTTTATCTTGAGAAGTTCAATGGCATTACTGTCAATAGAGGCCTCACTGAGCCATCGGATTTCATCAAAAATAACTTAATTTGTGTTTCGAAGATGAACAAAGGCCTTACGGGTGTAGAACGACATGAGGGTGAGTAATAAATTACATTATTTGCTTTCTTTTTTTGTGAACTAACCCTTTAAAGGTCACTGAATATTTCTGGCTTCTCTATGACAATCTGTGGCTTAAATTGAAAAATGTGAGGCCTATATACTGTATAGCCTATCTATGGCTGACTGTGATCACCATATCAGAACGGACCTCACTTTTGGGATAGTTCACCCAAAAATGAAAATTCTCTCATCATTTATTTGCATTCATGTCAATACAAACCTTGGAACATAAAGGAAGATAATTTGAAGAATGTTGGTAGGCTAACCAAAAGGTTTTAGTTCCCATTGACTTCCATTGTATTTTTCGCGAAATAAGTCAATAGGAACCAAAACTGTTTGCTTACCAACATTCCTCAAAATATCTTTTGTGTTCCACAGAAGCAAGAAAGTCATGCAGGTTTGAAATGCCATGTTAGCGAATTAATGATGAAAGAATGTCTCAAGAGCACAAGGAAAATGTTTA
Organism: Hypophthalmichthys molitrix; assembly: GCA_037950675.1. Lineage (NCBI taxonomy): Eukaryota > Metazoa > Chordata > Actinopteri > Cypriniformes > Xenocyprididae > Hypophthalmichthys > Hypophthalmichthys molitrix. Next base: position 25,371,162 of record CM075496.1, on the reverse strand, counting down.
CTGAACTAAGCCTCATCTACACTTTTTAACAAAGAGCGTAACTTCAAAAAAAACAAACAAAACAAAACAAAAAAACCAAGAAAACCTCTGTAGTGTACCTGTAGTTTTATTCATATTTTGATTTCTTTTGGATTGTTCATTGTTTTACTGTTTCTCAGAAAGTCAGTATAACTCACAGTATCTATGTTTTTTTTTTTTTTTACTTACCAGTGTTACTACACAGTGATGAAATAATTTTTACAGTGCATGTAAATGTTGTGGTTTCCATCTCTGTATGGATTGGTGCCCTATAGATCCACAATAGCATTTCTCTTGACTTTAGTCTTCTCTTAGCAAACTAATAAGTTCCATATGTAGGTCTGTAAGAATTTTTTCTCCATCAAGCACAGAAATGTTTTACTGGACAAGAAGGAGAGGGGTACGGCACACTGTTGTACATTTTATTCAGCTTTCGACAAGGCAGCCTCTGTTGTACCTCGGGCAGCAAGCCAGGCTTCCCTACCTAATACACTAATACAGCCACTAGTTGGTGTAAAAAGGTACTTTGCTCATGTTTGAGCAACATTGTCTCTTCTAGATTTGAACACACTCTCACCCACAAAAACACATAAATGCTTAAAGTCCTTTGTGCTCCTGTGTAAGACTGCAGGAGCCCAGGCCAGGATTCTCAGAGCGACTGGCCTCTCACTTCAAAGGAGAAAGACCACTAGCTTCCTCCTCTGACAGGGAAATGAAAACACTAAGTGACTTTAAGAATGCTCAAAGACACTTGTAGAAATAGGGAGCCTCTCTTAGGCTGGAAAGAACTGCTTGTGTTTGTGAAGGGAAATTATAATGTAAAGTTTGTCACCCGCTGAGGCATTCCTCACTAGTTTGGCACGAGCTGTGGGGTCCTTTAGTGTCCACTTGTGAGGTGACTTTTTAGAAAGACTATGGTAAACAAACACAAGAATATTGACAAACTCACATGCAAGCACAACAATGTCAGGATTTACTGGAAAAATTGTTTACTGTTCTGTTGTACCATAAAAAAATGTATGAAAACACTTCTACGTATCTGTTACAACATCTCATTTGAGAGAATTTTGGGAAAAGATGAAACTCCTACATTCCGGGAATGCTCTCTCTGTCATTCTCTTTCTCTTTTTTCTACTTTTCCTGCTGTGAATGGGATTTAATACATTCCAGACTGTCGTTGTAAAAATCATGAGCATTGAGGGGGAAATACATCTGGTGTCCATTTATGGATGATAACCTGTTTTTGCTTATGCCACTCACATTGGAAGTGGTAGGAAAAATCTATGGAGAAAGAAAATCAGAATTGCTCATCATAATTTTCTGTTTGTTTATTGTTCCTTGATTTATTTTCATGCAAGACTGCAACAGAAACTATTCATGATCTTTGACATGCAGTCTTCGGACTGTTTCATGAATTGTTCTCATTTGAACTGCAGTTTTCTGTCAGATTCGAGCGTTTAGATGTAATGCTCTCTTCATGATGAGCTGCCGCCCTCCCACACACACTCTGACAGTGTAAACTTGGCACATGTCTGTGTCTCACCGGCTCTTGGAATTTAAGTATCAGCATTCTGGGAAAAGCAAAATACCAAGTGAGAAGAACACATTTCAGCTCATATGGGCTAAATGAGAGGACGATTTATTTTTATCTGATTCTTAAAGAGCTCCACCATGAAGGCATTTACCATAAACACATCTCATTTTATTTATTTATATATTTATATTAAATATTCTTTACTTTTCTGCATTTTTACTTCTGCTCTAGTTTCGCGTAGCCAGACCTTCAGACTGATGGCAGAAGGTCTGGAGCACGTTCAAGCTCAATCCGGTGGGTGACATTTTGCTACGGTTTCCGGGTTGAACCACATGTTTCCTGAAAACGGTGTGCAACAGTGTGCAGCGGGGTTTGAGATTGACGTTTTCTCTTGTTTGGTGGGTGTGTTAGAAATGTCAGCCCAATCAGCATCAACATGTATATAAACCACAAGGTATTAAAGAGACAGCTAGCACAATGGGTCCAAGTAAAGTCGTTTACAAATGTGTTCTCTTTTATTGTGGACGGCAAGGGCAGTGACTGTAACATCGAGCATATTTTGCAGTATTAAACACGTATTAATACCAACTTCATCAGGCTCTGAAAATTCTTCAAAAAGAACACAAAGAATGGCCTTCTCAGCTACCATAGTTGCAACTCTTGCGTCATCAGAACAGGGTGTTCAACGGACCACCATTTCCATTTAAAAAACGTTTTGCAACGTTTTGTCGGGGGTGAACGCAGCCCTGGACTCTATCAAAGTCCCTTTAAGTCAAGTAATTTCACTCGGCGGCCATCTTTGAAACGCCTCTCGGGCATTCAAGTGCAGCTCCTATCCCTTTGAATGGGGAAACATCAAATTCTCCAAAGCTGTTTGCCAAGCTTTTGATTAAATTTCATATTTGAAATCACCAATGAAATCTGACAACTGTCTCATAAATTTTGTTTCTAAACGCTTAAATCATGACCAAAAAAAAAAAAAAAGTATTTTTTTCAGACTGGATCAAGCTAATGCACATGCGCAGTCCTAAATGCCCCGTCTCTTGTGCCTCATTTCGGAGGCGCGCGTCTGACTGTTTCTATGGGAACCGGAGCTTCTAACGGCCGCTGCAGTGACACGATCACTTTACCAATCGCCGATTGGCTCTTATTTAGAAGGCGGGACTTATTCCGCCATATTGCAAGTTGCACTTTCGCCCATTCAAAACAATACGAGTGACGCGTCTTGTCTTTGATGTCCCTACAATAATAGACCGGTACATCTAATAAATTATTAGAACGTTGTGCAAGTTTATTGCAACAGGGGAGCCACAAACTTCACATACTTTTGAAAATCCAGCTTTTAGTTGATCCTGCCTGGTAAACGCTCATTGTCACAGTTGTAAACACGACGGCGTTCATTTTCTACTAGGGGGTTTGGCGTCATGTTATTTGTTTCCATGCAGACCATTAAAGAACACGACACACGTTTGACGACCAGATGACGACTTCGAAAATCCTGAGGTGTTTCCAGTTAAGTGTGTCAAATGCATCAGACGTTCAGCCAACGGTCCGTGGGTGTGATGTCTGAGGCTAAGACTACTTCTGCTCTAGCTTCTGTAGTACTCTATCTTACTCTTGAAACCATTGACATTGTGGTGCTGAGTAATCTCAGCTCTTGTGTAAAAAAGTTGTGAAGTTCCTCATTTGAATGTTGCTGTAGGAGCATCTCCTGACTGAAAGAATTAGACATGTATCCTGTCATGTTTCTTCTGATTATAGCAGAAACATGAAATAACTTCATAAGAAGAATGACTTAGCTTTATAATATTATTGTGGATAAACATATGAGTTAACTTGTGATAAGACTTGTGATAAGGCAGCACTGTTAATCCTATGTAGGAAATGTCTTTGATGTTTTACTTCATTCATAACCACTCAAACATTTGGTGTAATACAGTTCAGCAACAAAGACACACCAGTGTCGGACCGTTCGACACACATACAATTGACTGGATTCTTCCTCTTATAAATGCAAGAGCCTCGGAGCTAGTGAATGCGGCCTTTATTGGCAAACCCCAACCCATTGAAGGGGTTCCTGTAAAATATGAGGTAACGTCATTTGACCACTGAACTCGGGGATCCTTGGATGAATAGCTTGCAGTGGCCTTAGAGGAGTTGTGGCACATTTCAGGGCGGAAGATCTACACCCCCTACTTTCCTATAAAAATTTTCCATCCCTCCTTCATTTATCCGTCCACACTTCCTTTCTAAATCTGTTTTTCAGACATACTATCCAGAGAAAAACACCTTCATATGTCTGGCATTATTTGAAAAGTCAAATAGTAAAACAAGCTCTGGGCATTCAGCCCTGTTATGGACCCATCACTATGGTAACTAAGCTTCATATTGGTCCAAATAAAGACTCCCGTAAGCAGGGGTTTAGAAGATGTTAGCTTTGGAGTTTGAAGACACGTCTGGTGTGGATTAAACCTGCTTTGTTTACAAGAGCTTTTTTATTTTGCTATATTTATTTTAACACTAATAGACACAATGTATCTCAGGATTGGTGTCATCTTTTCTCAACACACCATTGATAATCTGGCTATTGATTGACAGTTTAGTTGGAGATGGACCGTATAGTTCTTTTAGATAAGGGAGTTATCTAGACCTTTGCCTTATTTTGGCTCTAAGCAGAAATAGTGACAGTTTTACGCTCAACAACAATTGTGGAGCAAAAAAAGATTTTAAGTTTTGATGCCTCTTTGCAACGATTTTATGAATGTGACTCTTTTTCACATGATGAGTCAGCAGAAAAAAGGGAAGTGAGAGGGACAGAAGGAGGCACTGTCTGTCATTGAGACAACCACTCATATCCTTTTCACCTTTTGTGCCTTTCCTGTGTCACAGTTCACCTTTTGGCAAAATTTGTTGTGTGAATGTGCAATATGAGCATTTTTATGTATGTGCTATAAATATTTTCCTCTCAAGGTTCACATTTAGCCATATAATGTATTTTATTAGAGCCAGAGATTACAAAACAACTTTTTTCCCTTCTGACTTACACTGGAACACAAGCATTTCTTTTCAGTGTTGTACTGTACATGTTGTTCATTCATACACTGACGTCAGGGAACAAAAAACATTGCCTTCAGCAGCAGCAGTGCTCTCCTTAAGGCCACATCTTAACAGTTTCCTGGCCTGAGGTTCTTCATGAGAGACTTGAATATCGAATATAAAAAAACATGAAACTAAAATACTGTAAACAAAATTAACAACGAACAACTAGACATACAGTATAGATTAGATTAATCTTCACGCCTCACAGTGTAATGTCATTGTTTTCAATAGTATCCAGTTTTAAAACAAGGGCAATGTTCTCTCAAACAATGCAAAACCTTCTCTAAAAATACTGACCATTTAACTGTCAATCAACTGGAACACTGAGAAAACAATTCCCTTGCTTTCCTTCTCTCTCCCTCACTATCACTAATGTTCTGCCTCAACCTCCTCTGTCAAAGACACATTGTAATTTGCTCTACAGGTTGGCGTTGGCATCCCCCACTAACCATCATAGATTAAACAAGGGTAAAAATCCCATAAACTTTAATTGAAGGAGGGACCAAAGTGATATCTTGGGGTATTACAATACCCATGTTTTTTAGTGCTACATCTCAACCTGTTGTGCAATTAATTTATATGATCAATAATATTACTTTTCAAATATAATAACAATAATACAACCTGAATTCCGGAAATGTTAGGACGTTTTTTAAATTTGAATAAAATGAAAACTAAAAGACTTTCAAATCACATGAGCCAATATTTTATTCACAATAGAACATAGATAACATAACAAATGTTTAAACAGAGAAATTTTACACTTTTATCCACTAAAAAAAGCAAGACATTTTGAAAAGATTCAGCTGGCAGAACATCTAGCAACTAATTAAGGTAATTGATATCAGGTCTGTAACATGATTAGCTATAAAAGGGATGTCTTAGAGAGGCAGAGTCTCTCAGAAGTAAAGATGGGCAGAGAATCTCCAATCTGTGAAAGAGTGCGTAAAAACATTGTGGAATACTTTAAAAACAATGTTCCTCAACATCAAATTGCAAAGGATTTGCAAATCTAATCATCCACAGTGCATAACATCATAATATCTGTGGGTAAGGGACAAGGCCGAAGTCTTTTATTGGATGCCCCTGGTCTTCGGGCCCTCAGACGACACTGCATCACTTATCGGCATGATTGTGACAATGACATTACTAAATGGGCCCAGGAATACTTCCAGAAACCACTGTCGGTAAACACAATCCGCCGTGCCAACTAAAGCTCTATCATGCAAAAAGGAAGCCATATGTGAACATGGTCCAGAAGCGCCGCTGTGTCCTGTGGGCCAAGGCTCATTTAAAATGGACTGTTTCAAAGTGGAAAAGTGTTCTATGGTCAGACAAGAATTTGACGTTCTTGTTGGAAATCACAGACGCCGTGTCCTCCGAGCTAAAGAGGAGGGAGACCTTCCAGTGTGTTATCAGCGTTCAGTTCAAAAGCCAGCATCTCTGATGGTGGGGGTGCATAATTGCATATGGTATGGGCAGCTTGCATGTTTTGGAAGGCACTATGAATGCTGAAAAGTATATAAAGGTTTCAGAGCAACATAACCTCTCCTACAGACGACGTCTATTTCAGGGAAGGCCTTGTGTATTTCAGCAGGACAATGCACAACCACATACTGCAGCTATTACAACAGCATGACTTCATTGTAGAAGAGTCCGGGTGCTGAATTTCACCTATAGAGAAAAATACATCAAAGACGACCACAAACTCTTCAGCAGCTGGAAACCTATATCAGCCAAGAATGGGACCAAATTTCAACACCAAAACTCCAGAAACTCATAACCTTGATGCCCAGACGTCGTCACGCTGTTTTGAAAAGAAGAGGAGATGCTACACCATGGTAAACATGCCCCCGTCCCAACTATTTTGAGACCTGTAGCAGGCATCAAATTTGAAATGAGCTCATTTTGTGCATAAAACTGTATAAAAAAAATTCTCAGTTTAAACATTTATTATGTTAAGTTAGTTCTATTGTGAATAAAATATTGGCTCATGTGATTTGAAAGTCTTTTAGTTTTCATTTTATTCAAATTTAAAAAACGTCCCAACATTTCCAGAATTCAGGTTGTAATTCTAATTATATACTAATTTTGGGAATATAGCCTATATAAAGTCTAAAACACATAGCACAAACTGATGTACAGTAGAAAGACAGTAAGACAGCCCCTTGTCTCTCTTACAAAATTAAAGAAACAAAGAAAATTAAATAAATTTAGATTTTCTCTGAAAATCTACAATATTACATACAAATGAACAAATTACTCAGTATATTACTTTAAAAAAAAGAAAAGAAAAGAAAGAAAGTTAATGAAATTCAATAAAATAAACAATTTAAAGGCTACTGTGGAGAGTTTTGTTAACAGTACAGCATGTACAGCTTGCTGACGGTCAAGTATTGCATAATTTCTTTGGAAATGACTGGAACCAGCGTAACGTGTTGTAATGTCCTACTGTCACAACGTGTCATGTAGATGTAGGGAAAAAAGTGCACAGGCTAGCGAATTGCACAATAAAAACAGCCAGTGAGAGCGCATTAGAAACATTGGATGACACGAGCATGTGTTGTGTGATGCAGTAGACGCAGTGAATTTGAGGAGAACCGCCGTCTGGTCTTCAGAGGGTTAAATTTCACTTTGAGGGGGAGTTACTGAATCTGCAGTAACATCAGAGCGCATTCCTCAGAGCTGCCAACATCCCGGGGATAAGACCTTCGCCGTCAACATCTCAGAGCCACATCCCGGGAATATACCGCAGTACCGGACACGCGTCGACTCTGTTGTCAAGCCGCGTTTTCTCTGCTGGTTCGGAGTATGCGAGCTCCAGGATCCGCTCAATGTCTTAATCTAGGTGAGCATAACGTTGTCCTTAAATGAATCAGTAGCCTACTATGTCAGAAAACCTGGCGATTTTTTGCCAGCTTTCGAGATGGATCTTGTGCTTTAATCAAACGAGTAAAGGGAAGAAAGGGTTTTATTTTAATTTATTATTATTATCATCATCATTTTTAATAATAGGCTACAATATTCTGTTTCCATTCACTGCAGCAGGAGCTCTGTTAGTCCTCATACTGTCTTTTGCAATGCCGTCTTATAGGCTATATTCAAAGATTTCCCACGTAAACACTGAACACATTATCACAGTAACGCGTGCTAATGCTTTAGCACTGACCAGACAAATGTGACATTCGAACGTGTTTAAATAAGGTGTTACATGTTTAATTTACCGTTGAGTCGTCTATACATACATTCATGAATAATCAGACATTTACTAGTCTCACAGAAATAAGGAATATATCTCTAATTAATGTCTGTATCAAATCTATCCCCATCTCTTTTTCTGTTTGCCAATAGAACCTGTTGATTTTAAATGATTCCCTTTTAAAAAATACGTAAAAATAGGTACTTGATAGGACACTGATGTTAGCTGCTGGTCTGACCTAAATTCACACGTTTGCATTCACCAACATTGACCACATCCATTATCAAGCTGCTTCATATTGACACCACACTCAAATGCACTTTTCATGTGTAGGTTATTGTATCTAATATGGCATAAAGTGATACATGCAACAGCATAATCAGTATTTTTGAAGGAATTTGTATGAGTTTGAAGACACCAATGAATACTAGATCTCCTTATCTTCATGTCTGAAGTCCAAACACATTTCTAAGACTGTACAATGTGAAACCATTTAGACTAGATTTGTATTTTATCATTCAAAGTGCATCATTTCCGAATCTGAACTTTTTAGACTTCCCAGCAGAATCACAGGAGACCCAAGTTTGAAAAGGGCCTCATATAGCCTATGTTATGACCTTAAATAATAGTGCTTATTATTTGCTATAAACAAGATGTTGGATTGCTGTGCTGTTTTAAGTGGCATGTGAACTTTGGTGACTCAGTTTACGTTTGGTTGCAACTATGATCTCAGTTAAAGGGAATGTATGTCATTAAATCCTGGTTGCTCTTAATGGCAGTGCAAAAAATCTAAGCCTTAAAGCATGAGTGGCATTAGAGTAAGAGTGATGCGAGAAATTTCAGTATAACTTTAACTGTAAGGCGTACAGTTACTTTCTATTCCCTGTATGCCATTTTCATCCCGTTTTGCTTCACCATCCCCCATAGTACTTTTGGAGGAGGAAATGCCACAGTAAATATGTTCCTCTCTTCCTCTTACAAAGCTGGAAATGTTGAGGGAACGTAACTTTTTAGTGAGCTCACTTTGATGTAGTCAAAAATAAAACCCATTTGAAACACTGAAGGAAAACTTCTTTGTTCCTCACATTGGACATGGACAGATGCTTTCAATCTTATTGAAAACAGCAAATGTGCTTTTACTTAAGTATGCGTAAATTACTTTACCAAGGACAAGGAGCCAACACTGTGTTTAACTGTTTTAAAATGATGCTGGGTATGACTCACGTCAAGACATTCTTTTTTCTCCTGTTGGTACAGTGTGTGCTGTTTTATTGGAACCAGATGTTGGCACTCAGTGTAGTTTCTCTTCTGTCTCTCATTCTGAACTCTTCAAATGCTATCCAGCACCTTTCCCCCTCACTCTCTCTCTCTTCATAAAAAAGACCAACATATTTCAATGGAGAATGTAGTCCAAAAAAGAGAGAAACAAAGGCAACTCTCCATCACTTTGGACCTTAATAAGACTCTTCTCCACTAACTCTGCTGTCTTTTCCTGCCTCTGTGACTTTTTATTAGACAAAGGGGACTGCTATTGTATTTCATTGTAGACATATATAGGTCAGCAGAGAAGTCATGGCTGCCTTTTTATGTGTAGAATGGTATTTCACTGTGGTGGCCACATGCTGAGGTAAGTGACCTTTGCCCCAAGTGTTTGTTTGTACTGCACTTTCCCCCTCCTAAAAAAGGAATGAAATTGAGATTTTTCCTTTATACAAGGAAAGAAAGAAAAAGTGTTTTAGGGACACATGTGGAAGCCTTTGCTTTTCAACATTATCTGCTAGGATAACATTTGTCCTCCACACACGTAAAGGGATGGTTCTCCGGAAATTCTTTTATCATTTATTCACCCTGATGTTGTTCCAAACCGGCATGACATTCTTTTATGGAACACATCTTTCCTGGATGGTCTTTTAAAATGCACATCCTTTCTTAGTCTCTAAATGGAATGCAAGTGAATCAACTTTTATACTAACACTGTCCAGGCTTTGACCCATGACAGGACAAACTCTCTTGCCCATCTTGTTCATGACAGAAACTTTGGAAATCTTTTGGTCAATGTGCCGCTAAGAACCATTAGCATTTACTGAAGCTCTCCATTTTGGCTTTTCTAAACCACTGTTTACAGTATAGGTTCACAAATAACATGCTTTAATCCTCTGTAAGAATATTGTTTCCAAAGTTTGTGTATTGAACACAAGTATTTAGTCTGTTCATTTAGTAGGTCTTGAGCAATCCCGTGGCTTATTGCACTGTTTGTCCTCATTTCATTCCATTAAAGGGATAGTTCACCCAAAAATGAAAATTCTGTCATCATTTACACACCCTCAGGTTGTTCCAAACCTGTATACATTTTTTTTGCTGTGTTGAACACAAAGGAAGATATTTTAAAGAATGTGGGAAACTGAACAGTTCTGGGGCACCATTGACTGCCATAGTATTTTTTTTCCTACTATGGAAGTCAATGGTGCCCCAAAGCAGCCTGGTTACAAACATTCTTCAAAATATCTTCCTTTGTGTTCAGCAGAACAAAGACATTTTTACAGGTTTGGAACAACTTGAAGGTGAGTAAATGATGAGAGAATTTTCATTTTTGGGTGAACTATCCCTTTAAACATAATTTCAGCAAAGGTTGAATCAAACAGCTCACAGTACATACTGGCCTCCAACCTCGAGTAGAAGACAATTACTGTGTGAGAACTGGATTTACATTTGCTTAGTTTTCCATAAAGAGTTTGTTGTGTCACCAGATGAACCCAGTTATGGTGTTATGGGTTAGGCAGTGTTTGTACACCAGACATTTTAATGCCTCTTTTGTAGCAGGTCTAGAACACTTGAACGACCACACAAGCAGAGAGCTAAAATTATGGTTTACTGTGCTTCTGAAATGTTTTCACTTTTAAAAACCTTTACTTATCATGAGACTTCATGCTGAGAAGATTAATTATATAATAATTTCCTGTGAGGTAAGATTGCATTACCTGTAACTGTTGTTATGTCTATGAATATCATTATATAACACTTTAACAGTGAAGGAGCAGTCTCCTTCTGCTGTGCTAGGCCTAGCTGCCTGTAGTACATTAACATTGCTATTGTACTCAATTGGAATTTGGTATGGTAGCACTACTTTTATTGTTTTCATGTTTGAATTAATGGCTTCTGTATTATTCTGATATATAATTCCAAATAAATATGATCCTTCAGAAATCATTGTAATATGCTGATTTGGTGCTCATTATGATTATCAATGTTGAAAACACATCTTAGTATCTTTGTGGAAGTGATAGATTCTTTTCAGGATTCTTTGATGAATAGAAAGTTCAAAAGAACACTATTTATTTGAAATAGAAATCTTTTGTAAACTTTATAAATGTCTCTACTGTCATTTTGGTCAATTTAATGCACTTGCTGAATAGAAGTATTAATTTCTTATATCCAATATTAACTTAGTTGATTTTGCTTTGAATTCTCGATGTAATCGTTTCCTCTTTTTGAAAAGTGAGTTGTAATTGTTTAACATTTCTTCTTCTGAGGCTTTGTGTGTACTGTGTGCCTTGCCCTCATTTTGTTTGATTATATGTCTTGGATGATGGATTGTGTGTTTGCTGTGCAAAGCCAGCCTGTGAGTGCAGCGCTATGAAAAGAGTTGCCCATACCTGTCATCGGTTGCCATAGCAACCATGACAATCCAAAGCCATGAGGTTCATACAATAATTGGCTAGCCACATGTTACATTTAAATTGCAAAATGTTACAAGAATGATATTGTCATTATCTCCTTATCCTCCTTTTCTATGGCCAGCTTCTGCTCTGAACCCCTTCCTCAGGCAGTTCATTATCCTCAAAAAGAGTCTTAAACGCAGAGGTGTTCTGAGGCCATTAAATGCATCGATTGGTCCTGCATGTGGCACGAGTACAATCAGTTCTTTGTTCCTGGTACCCAGTGTGTTCCTTCTAGTTATCCAGTGTCCTGTTGACATCTGACAACACACCCCTGGAGTTTTTGTCTGTCCAGTGTGTTTACCTCAGATTCTTGGCATTGAGCTGGGGAGGATGTGTCTTGGCTTTCTTTCTTTTTTTTTCATGTGGATATTTACACATACTCCATAGCTTATGTTAAGTGATGGCCTTGGGGCCAGGAATAGGGAAGAGGAAAGATGGTGTTTATATACCCGTTCTTAGTCCTCTCTGGCTGCCGGACCAAGCACTGAAGATCCGCTGAGATGCCAGGCAGGAGAAAATGGAGACTAAGAGGGCTTCTCAGGCCAGCAAGAAAGTGCAAATATTGATGTTTTCCTTGCGCTTTGACCGGGAAACACTAAAGTCATGTGAGTAAGAGTGTAAAAAATATTTTAAAGGCACAAGACCCCATATATGCACAAATAAGGGCAATGTATGCCTCATATGGTGACCATATGGTTGGCAGAATATACAATTCACTGAGTTTTATTGGCCAGCAGAAGAGCATGAATTGTCTGTTTAGACAAAGCTGTCCAGTTCAATACTTGATACAGTGTAGTCATTGGAAATGAGAATTTTTTTTTTGAAGAATTTACACCACAGTTTATGGAATGATTATGGATAATGTGTTCTTGTGATTGAATTTGTCACTTTTGTTTTTTAGATGTGTCACATTAGGAGGTTTTGCTTATGCAGACATGCCTCTTTCCAGCAAAACACCCCACTAGTGTGAGGTCTGTGTATAGGGATGTTATTTGAACCACTAACTCCTGCAAATGTTTACATTTTTCACTCATGTTTCCTGTATACTGTATTTCCGTACCTTGGACAGGCTCCAAAAATGAGCAGCAACTTTTACTTTTTAAAGCTTTTCACATTGTGTGGTTTATTAAAGCAATAAGACGTTGTGTGTTCCAGTGATTTTATTTGTTAAAAATTTGTTAATTATTATGACTACAAATAAATAAACATATAAATAATTATACTTTATTTAAACTAATCTTACCCCAAGTAATATTCATCGTTTAAGGGTCAGTATGATTTTTTTAGAAGGAATTAATACTTTTATTTAGCAAGAATGCATTAAATTGATCAAAAGTGACAGTAAAGTCTTTTTACATATACAAAAAGATCAAATAAACCAAAAAAGTATCACAGTTTCCACAAAAATATTGAGCAGCACAACTGTTTTTCCCATTGATTGCTATAAAAAATGTTTCTTGAGCAACAAATCAGCATATTACTGTATAATGAAGGGTCATGTGACACTGAAGACTGGAGTAATGATGCTGTAAATTCAGCTTTGCCATCACAGGAATAAAATATATTCAATTAGGAAAAAAAATATTTTAAATTGTAAACATTTTTCACAATATTACTGTATTTTTGTTCAGCTAAATGCAGCCTTGGTGACTTCATTCAAAAACATCTTACTGACCCCAAATTTTGAAAGTTAGTGTAATTAATTGTTCTAACTGTAAGCTGTTTGCTGTTACCGCAAATGTAGCAACTTGCCACTTTAATATAGAATCTGCGGTGTGCATTTATAGTCATTCCACAGCTGCTTTATACATATAGGTAATTCAGTCAGATTTTAGAGTCAGAACTGTTTACTTCAATGAACCATCATTTGTTGTTTCGTATGATACACCATGTCAGAATATCAAAAGTGTCAGTTTCTGTATCTGTTCACCTTTGAACACCTAAATGAATTCACTATTGAACGGTCCAGGAATATGCTCGTAAAATGATAATGCAAAGATAATGGCATTTTGAAGATATCTTTGAAGCTACATAAATGTGTATGGACAAAAATGTGTATATGAGCTGCTGTACCACTGTGCAGATATTCTAACAGTCGTATCTGAATTATTATTTAGATGTGCTCGCTGACAGTGTGGTAGATGTAAACATAATATGTTTTCTTTTGTCTGTTGTTGTAGACTTAATAGGATCAGGATGTCAGCTAGATAGATACCAAGACATAATTCCTGTCTAGAATATCTTAATACCTCACCAGCATGACAGATTCTTCCTCTTGTTCCCTCCTTCCTTTTTACATGGAAGGGAAGTCACATGTTTATAAAAGGACACTGCATTTGTGGATATTTTGTGCCAAGGTTGCTCTGTCTACCGTAAGTTGCCAACAGCTGTCGCTCAGGGAAGGGCAGCTGGTACTCTTTGCTCTTATAATAGTATCTGCTCACTATAGTTATAGATGACCAGTAGAAGTCTGGGGTCACACGTGGGTCGCCAGTGTGAGAGGTGAAGCTGATTATAGGTTAAGAACTATTTATGTCTGGTGAGACACAAAAACATACCATTTAGAGTTGGACTAGTTAACAACTTTGACTAGAGGAAAAAGAATGTAGCTTATTTTAAAAACTGTGAATTTACTTGGGTCTTTGATTCATGAACAACTGCTTCTAAATGTCTTTATTTTATTATTATTTATATGCTATTATAGTCATCTTTATTAATATTTTTAATTAGGTTTTATTTTTATATTTTCAGTTTTTATTTAATCTTTTTTTTTTTGCAATTTTGTGATGTGCTTTTTTTCATTTTTATTAGTTTTTATTCTTCAAATATTATTATTTAGGTTTAATTTATTTTTATTTCAGTTTTAGTTTTAATTTAGTTCTAGTTTTATATTAATTTCACAGTTACTGCTAAGTAGCTTTTCTAACTTTCATTTAGTTTAAGTTTTCAATCAAATATTTATATTTTATTTTATTTCAGCTTTCAACATGTTTTTAATAGTTTTTCTATTGTTTTACTAACAATAATAACCTTCTAAGTTGTTTTGCAATTGCGTAACATTATTGCAACGTTGTATTGAATGTTCTACAGGAAGGATATTTCACAGAAAAAAAAAAAAAAGCTTTGGAGTGCATGTATTTATAGGCAGCTTGAGTCAGTGAACGGATGAGGGTAAAAACATTCCAAATATTTTCATGTAAGAGTGACTTTGATTTTCTTTTCTTTTTTTTTTTTTTTGATTGAAAACAAATGTGCAAAAATAGCCAGTCTGTGGTATGAAGAAGGTGGAGAATGAATAGATCCCAGATGGAAGGGAAGCTCTGACTTCCTGTCTTTGGGTGCAGGGCGGGATAATTGCAATGCAGAGACAGCGGGAGATAGAGGCTAAGGGTACAGTGGTCCTGTAATAGATATGCCAAGAAAAGACAGGTTAGAGAAAGCAAAAATGTCTCAGTGACCTATCACCTCAGATAAGTCTGGAGAGCCAGTTATCTGTATGAACTCAAAACATGAATGTCACGTGGGTTGTTAAAGGCAGCGAGTGGAGAGTATTTATGGCTGAACAATGCAGTCACCACAACAAAATGCTCCAGAGTTCAGTATGTTTATTCAGCTTCTGTTTAAGCACAGCCATTTTGATTTATAGTAGTGC
Source organism: Hypophthalmichthys molitrix (assembly GCA_037950675.1). Lineage (NCBI taxonomy): Eukaryota > Metazoa > Chordata > Actinopteri > Cypriniformes > Xenocyprididae > Hypophthalmichthys > Hypophthalmichthys molitrix. The sequence goes on along the minus strand of CM075496.1, from coordinate 25,355,941 downwards.
ATGTTTATTTATTCCCTCCACTGGGATGAAGCTGGTAAGCACATTATTGGAAAGGTAACCAGCGTGAGTTTAGAGAGCAAACGATTACTTCGCGCTAAACAATGTTCGCCAACATCTGACATGGAATCCGTTATCAGCTATTGTGTTTCATGCTATAATGCTTGTCTCAGCACTCCAGACTGCGACTAATATGTGCATCCATATGAGGTTTCACCAGATATCATATAGTTAGAGCACGTACCAGTGTTTTTTAATAAGTCAGCCAAAAAGGTTCATGAAACAGATGAATGAATTAGAGGCTTGAATCGTACTGAGTTCACAACTGACTCTTTCACTGAACCTCAAGTCATTCTTCGGTTATGTACAGTTCGAAATTAACTGGGAATCATTACTGTAATGTGTACTTTAGGTCCATGAGACTAATTGTTTATATGACAACGTGGAAGTTAAAGTGTTAGTTCACCCAAAAATCATGGGATAATTTTCATTTTTGGGGGAACCATCCCTTTTAGATACATGTTCACAATGGAGTTTTGTTGAAATAAATTAACTTTTAGCCCTGTTGCCTACACAAAAAATATGCTAAATAATGCTACAATAACTGCATTTTTGCTTTGATTTGTAAATTTGTAAACCTCTACTAAATTTGTTTCCTGTTTTGCTTTCTCTCTCTGTCTCCTTCCTATCCAGTGCGGGCACTGTTGATCATGGTCCACTGCTGAGTCAAGCTGTGGTGCACACACTGCAGAGAGGAGAGCAAGAGGGCTTCAACTGATCCTGTCTTCACATTTGTTTTGCACAAGGCTGGCCTTCAAACATGTCTGCAGAAGTGGAAACCAGCACACCCCCAGTCGAGCAGGCACCTTTTAAGACACCCTCCAAAAAAGAAAAGAAGAAAGGTATGTGACAGTGACACTTTGCACACCACAGTATCATGCTTTGTTAGTATACTGGCCAGACCATGGGTGATTCAAATGGTTTCAAGCTATGCCAATCATTGTTTTCTTTTTACTTAATTGGTGGTTTCTCAGTAAAACGTATCTATTATGAGAGAACATGCAATGGATTGTTATAAGAAAGTACCAAAACTGAGTAGACGTCTTTGCTGACCTACTTGTGTCTACTAGTACATCATTAGCGGTATAGTGAGTATTCCACTGAGATTTACTGCGAGTGTTTAGCTGTGTGTAATGTGAGTGTGAATTGCTCCCAGCGTCCACGTCTCCAGAGCACCTACAAAAACCAAGCTTGATCCTCAACAAACATGTAATGAACCTATTCTGAGGTAAAACTAAGCCCTCATAAGAGTTTTGAAACTTGAAAATACATCTATTGTACTTGCCACCTCCCCAGATGAAAAGGCAGTTTGTTTAGAGATTTGATCTCAGAATTTACATGAAGTTATGTGCTGGTTAAGAAAACCATTTTGAGATTACATCCATGATTTATGGCTCAGTCTGGTATCCAAAGGTTTTGCCATATTGTTCTCGAACTGTACAGACAAAAATGATTCAATAGTAATGTCTTAACCTAAATTCATCAGTTTATCAGTAAATGTATGCTTTCTTTGGAAGGTTTCAGTCATTAATCTTTGTTGTGGAATGTTAAGCATGGGTGGGCTTTTATTACTTTCATAAGATATTGCTTTAAGCCTTCTGGCTTAAATATAATTTTATTATATTTTGATTTGTTGACTTCTTTATCTAGGAGCATTTACAGATGTGCAAGTTTAACTTATTTATTTATTTATTTAAATATATAACCTTTTCCTTTTCTCCTCTCCTTTTCTTTAGTCTATAGAGCACAATTCAAAACATTGTGCCTGTTTTCAATTTACATTTTATTTTTTTTAAGTAGTAGCATTATTATTGTGTTATGTATATGACCCAGTGATTACAGCTGATAAAGAAAGTTCTTTCTGGTAAAATAAGGCACTGTTTCCTCTCAAGAAGACAGTTTGAGTTCATCAAGTTTCTTGACATGTCGTGTAGTGCAGCGCAAAGTTGGCGAACAGCCACCTGCAGAAACCTTCGTCCAAAACTCCAGGGGCCTCTTTGACCCAATATTTCTCTGGATTTATTTTTCTAAGCTGGAACCTGGTGCACAGTGGTATTGTTTGTCTGGCCTAGCTCATTCATACCAACAGAGCACACTAGTGATGGATTCCATTACAGTCCTGTTGCTGTTTCCACAATACCTTCCAGCTGCGACGGCAAGACACTCTCCAACATGTCTATTTATGAGCCTTTTCCACAGGCATGAAAACAAGCAAAATGATTCCCACAGTCTCACGCGGAGGAGCCAGCAGTGATTTGGTCGATGAGGTGCATCTGGGGTTGAAGGAGGTCTTTCATAGTCATGTGTTGGACATAGAAACAAAAATATATTGCTGCAACATCACATTTGACCTTTCGGCCACATTGTTATTGCAGTTCATGTATAGGCTCAATTTTCTTTCATCTCTTTAACTTTTTTGTAGATGCATATGTTTTTGGCTTTTAAGTGATTTGGCTAGCTTCATGATCAGGCTCATTTGTGAGCAATAGGGCATTTTCTAATTGTTCACTTTTCCGCTTACACCACTCATGAGTTCTGTACGTATTTACTCCCAGACAGACAAAAATCACTTCTGTAAATGACTGTGTTGGTGCTTAAACTTACAACTATGGATGCACCAGTATTAAAATTCTGGCGATAAAAACACTTAAAACTCAAAGATTCTTAAACTCATAGATACATCATTTTACATGCTACAAGTGAATTTAGGCATCAAAATATTATAATGTACAGTATGAAAAATAAAAAGAAATATTTTTGAAATTTGATAAAGATTACATATAAAGTTAGCATGAAATTAAAATTCAGTTTTCTATCTTATTTTGAGCAATTCATCTGTGCAGGTTTTTTTACTTATTTTGTTTTACATCTGTTACTCTCAGATGTGTCACTGTACAGAAGAAAATATCTGATGCTTCTTCCATTTATTGCAACTTTAACAGTGTTATTATATCATTAGTGTTTTTAAAAACATAACTTTGAGGAAGAGTTAGATGCGGCAAAGGCAATCTAAATGTTAGATTGCTAATTAAAAATTAGCATGCACAATTAAATGTTCAACCATGTCAAAGCATTAAAAAAAAACAAAAAAACTCAAATATCAGCCAGAACTGTAGATCTTGCTTTAAAAATTGAATCTCAATCTATTAATATTTTGTTTATTTTAACCAATTAAAAACGGAACAAAAAGGTCTACATATGCCATTTTATGAAAACAGTAACTAAACCGAGCACTCATATTTATGGGTATTATATGTTCACGTTGGGAGGGGGTTGTAGAGCAGAAACCTCAAGCCTGTAGGGTCCCTGCATGGGATGAATGTCAATGTTGTCCCTCAGCTTGGCCACAGAAGGCATGAGGTCTGGGCCTCCGCCAGACTGTTCTCTCTCAGTCTCTTTTTGTTTCTCTGCGTCTGGTTCACTCCGTCTTTTTCCGCCTCTGCCATCTCAGCAGCACCACTGGCCAAAAGGGGACATCGCCACATAGTCAGCTGAGCTCTGGTTTTGAAGTGAGACACAGGGCAGGCAGACAAAATAAATAGCAAAATGTCCAGAGAATCAAAAGTCATGAAGAATGAAAAATGATAGTGAGATACCATGGAAGACCCAATGAAGAGCTCACAGAGAAGAGATTAGTTGCTTCCAAGGAAGAAGGAGGACTGATACAAACTCTCAATCTAGCAAATTGTGTGGCACATATCCAAAAACAACACAATTTGAAGGCTGCGACACGGCCAGCCAGGTGTATTAAAGCATGCCTTGGGAGGATCCAATAAAATACCATGATCACCTTATTGTCAAAGATATGTTTAGTTTCATTGTGTTTTGGTTTGGTTTTGTTCTGTTCCTCTTTGTCTGTGTTCCCGATTCTTGTTTGTTTCCATGGTTTCTGATTACGTTGCATACCAGTTTGTTCTGCTGATTAGCCTCCTTATGTATTTAAGCCCTTAGTTCTCCTCAGTGCTTTGTCTTACGTTAACGTCCTATGTGTAGTGTTAAATGGTTACTGTTTATTAAAAGTTATTTGATCATTCATTCTCTCTCTCTCTCTCTCTCTCTCTGGTGGATTATCTACACATGCAAACATTGCAGAACGAAAGACCTAGAATAGATTTTTTTTTTTTTTTGTGAAATACAAATATGGACTTAACTCTCACTTCAGGATCACACGAGGGACTTTTGAGATCTGGTGCATCTCACCCTCTATCCAGACCGCTTGCTCTGCTTATTTTTCCACACCAGCCTCAGCAGGTGGTTCACAGGATGCCTGCCCATGAATGGCCCTCGCAGGGATTTCGCAGCATTTCTAGAGTGGGTACTGGTGAACAACGGATCGGCATTCACTGTCTGCGGACAACATCAGCAGCCGCACTCCGGACCCAGAGCCCTGCCAGCCACCTCTCACACCCTGCATGGAGCACATGCCAGGATCCACAGCAGACACAAAGCCTGAGCCTGCCGCGATGTCATCGCCAAAGTGGACGCCTGAGCCAATCGTTGCCCCGGAGCCTGAGCCCAACGGAAAGTCTGACCAGGTGCATGAGCCAGCAACATCGCTTATCCCAGTTGGTGTGCTTGTGGAGTACGAGGGGATGGATTGGAGCCCCGCCCATACTCCTGCTGCTGAGAGTGAGCTTTGCCTGGCCTCCTGCATCTCCGCTAGTCCCGCCCAGCTCCAAGTCTCCTGCATTTCCAATGATCCCAACCAGCCTCCATCTCCCACCTCCTCTACCAAAGACAGGCAGTCCTCTGGCCCAGTCTCTGTTGGTTCCCTTCAGTTCCTTGGCTCCTCCTCTGTTTACTCCACTCTGCTGTGTGGATCTGCCTCGGGTCTTCCGGTCTCCGGCTACCCCATGGCAAATGGATCCCCCGGCTCCGCCTCGGGCCACCAAGCCCTTCACTCTTGCCGTTGACCAGTCAGCTCCACCTTGGCTCCTCGCCCCCTTGGCTCTACACGGGAATGTGGCCCTTACGGCTCCACCAGGCTCAGTCTCTATGTCTCCTCGGCTCCATCTGGATCTTCAACTCTCCTGGCTCCACCACTGGTGGTCGGATCTTTGACTCCACCCTGGCTCCTCCTACCATCGGTTGCACTGTGGGCCTTCTTCCTGGCCATATTCTGAATTGTCAGCTATCTTGTACCTCCAACATCTCTTCCCTGGCTTCTCCCTCCATGATCTCCGCCGTGGTGTCTCCATCTACCGGCTCCTCCCATTTGTTTTCTGTCTCCGACTTCTAGTCTTCCTCCAGAGCCCTTACTCTCCCTCCTCTGTCGAACTTTATTTAGTTATGGCGCAAGGATGTGCCTTCCGGGAGGGGGTGTTATGTGACAGAAATGTTTCATTTAGTTTGATTTTGGTTCTGTTCCTGATTGCCTGTGTTTGTTTCATGGTTTCTGATTATGTTACGCACCTGTCTATAGTTCTGTTGATTAGTCTCCTTATGTATTTAAGCCCTTAGTTCTCCTCAGTGCTTTGTCTTGCATTAACGTTATGTTCCTATGTGTAGTGTTATATGGTTCCTGTTTATTAAAACTTACTTAATCATTCATTCTCTCTCTTTCTCTCTTTCTCTCTACACACACAAACGTTTGTCTCTGACGCACTTTGTCTTCATTTTAATCAGCCTCCTTCAGATCTTTTTGTGTCATTGAGTAATCGCCCACATTTTTGATGAGAGCCTGGGTAACTTGCTGACATTTCCAGTGATTGAGTAACATTCAGACTGAGATTCAGAGCTGAAATGCTGCTAGAGATAACTCTGTATCACAGACAGCTGGTACCATCGGTTCCTTCCGAATGGCATCAATCCCAGCGACACCCATAATTATGTCTCTGAATCGTTTCTCATTCCTCTAAGAATAAAGGATTTCGTAAATGATTTTGCACTGCACTATTCATTCCCATTTTAGAATGCTTTTGTTTTGAATGACAGCTGCATTTGTGATGAGCTGCATTTGCCGGCTGTAAACTGTAATCAGTTAATTATATGGAGCAGTATTTTAAAAAAGGTTAAATGACAGGGGCTTGTCCTGCACTACAGAAAGGACACTTAATTAGTGGTTTCATGTATGAGTGAAGAACCTGCTTTTTCAACTCTTTTCAAAAGGATAAAACTAGCCAAGAAATCTAGGGTATTTTTCTCAGGATTCTTTGAAGTTCAAAAGAACAGGATTCATTTGAATAAAAGTTTTTGTAACATTATAAATGTCTTCACTGTCACTTTTGATCAATTTATTGCATCTTTTCTGAATAAAAGAATTCATTTATTAAACTGAGCCCAACATTTTGAATGGAAGTCTATATTTGTACATAATAAAATGTATGCACATATATTTTTCTTTTCCTTAAGCAGGACTGAAAAAAGATAATTATGATTATTTTACATCATTATTAGCCCTAATATTTTATATCTATTTTTATTAGTAATTACTGACTTATGGTCATAAAAAACATAACTGTATAAGTCTTTATGTCTATATGTTGTCTCAATTTCTTCAAAAGCATTTGAGGTAATTGCAGTGTATATGTTCATGGGAATCTGTGTTGCAGCAGTGTATCTGTTTAACAAATCTGTTTAATTATTAAGGATTAAATGATTTCTCCTTTGCAACACACTTTAAATGCAATACTTTTAATTCTCACAGTATTTCGTTGCATGTTTTAGATTAAAATCTCTCTCTTTATCTCCCTTTCTCAGCTGCAGCAAGCCCAGAGAAAACAGATGAGTTCCTCCTAGCCAGGTTCAAAGGTAATGGAGTTCGCTACAAAGCCAAATTGATTGGTGTAGATGATGTCCCTGAAGCAAGAGGAGATAAAATGAGCCAAGACTCCATGATGAAACTGAAGGTCAGTGAAAGGTCAAGCTTGTTTGCTTTTTACTACAGTATATCTTAAGTGACTTCTAGTAGCCTAAACCAATGGCAGAGACATAGGACAAGATGGATTTATTTGTATAAACTTTTCACAATAAATGTTGTTTCCCAGCTAACAGGGAACATTCTCAGAACTTTGGCTAATGTTCTGGTAATGTCATCTCAAAGTTATGAACAAACATTATTCCAGTAAAATTAATTGAAGGTTCATTCACAGTTATCTTGTTTTTAAAATGTTCTCAAAATATTAGCACAAAAAATACATATTTTTATATCGTTCATGTTTAACATAAAACAAACATTTTAGTTTGATGTTCGACTAACATTTTTTAACCGTTGCTAATTCTTTCAGAATGGAATGTTAAGAACATTCAAAAGTAATATTTTCATAATGTTTGCAAAAGGACAAAATGGATTGTTCACTTAACATTCATATAACCAAGCAAAAAAAGTTTTTAAAACATTTAAAATAATTGAGGTTTTAAATGTTCAGAGAACATTCAGAGATAACGTTTTTGTAACAATAGTGGAATAAATGGAACCTTTTAGAAAACGTTTTAGAATATATTTTTGTTATCTAGGTTTAAAGCTTCATAGAAAATAGTGCCTTAATATCTCCAGAGAGCAAACTGTGTCAAGGAAACATGCCTAGATTGTTAGATTTGAGGAGATACATCTCTGGAAGAAAGAAAATAATTGAGTCAACACAGCATTTTCCAGTATTTTTTACATAAATATTACTGGCATGAAGTAATTCTTTTGGCTGTTTTGCTTCAGTATTTATGATATTAGAAGAGACAGAAAAATCCCTGTTTCCTACACAATTTATTTAGGAGTCCAAATGGTTTGAAAGACATTTATTTAGCAGGATACTGACTACATGCAGGAAGTCAAAATGATTTGTTTTTTATTCTCAGTAAACATTTATTTGACTTTTCTTTCTGTGATAACAGAGCAAGGCAGTGGCAGCTCGCTCTCAGGGCAAACACAAGCAGAGAGTCTGGGTGAACATCTCTCTCGCAGGAATCACTGTTACTGATGAGAAAACAGGGGTCGGTCTCTCTCTCACTCTTTTATTTATACTGACTAGAATAAATACTTCAACAGATATGTCATTTGATACCCAATATACAGTATTAATTTTTACATTGTTTTGATTTCTCCAGGCAACAATACTGGAGCATGCAGTAAATAAGATCTCCTTCATTGCGCGGGATGTCACTGACAGCAGAGCGTTTGGCTATGTGTGCGGTGCGGAGGGCCAGCACCAGTTCTTTGCCATTAAAACTGCACAGCAGGTCCAGTGAGATTTTATGGAGCAAAGCTCTTTCCTTCTTCACACGCTCATGCCTTAGGCACACACAGACAAACTTGTTCTCTCATTCTCTGTTACTCATTTCCCAGTAGTGCGTTTTTCTAAAGGCATACCCACAAAAACACATTCCACCCTGCTCACAAACATTCACTCATAAACCTGCTGGAAAAAATGCCTTTTAACAGATTGTTTGTGTTTCTACTCAGGCAGAGCCTCTTGTCATTGACCTGAAGGATCTTTTCCAGTTAATCTTCAATATGAAGAAAAAAGAAGTTGAGGGTTCAAAGAAGGTGCGAAACCCCTCAGAAATATTTTTAGATGAATCTTGACTGCATGAGTAGCTCTTTAAAAATGCAAGAAATTACAGTACCATTCAAAAGTTTGAGTTTAGTATAATTTTTTAAAGAAATTAATACATTTATTTGGCAGGGATGCAGTAAATTTATCACAAGTGACAGTGTAAAACATTATAACTTTTGAACTTTCTATTCATCAAAGAAACCTGAAAAACAAATGTATCAGTTTCCACAAAAAAATCTAGCATATTAGCATGATTTCTGAAGGATCGGATTTCTGATGTACTAATATCTCGCATTATTACTGTTTTTACTGTATTTTTGATCAAATAGATGCAGCCTTGGTGAGCATAAGAGACTCCTTTCAAAAACATTAAAAAATCTTATCAACTCCAAACTTTTGAATGGTAGTGTATGTATATCACCACAAACCAAACTACTCAAACACTCTTGTGTATAGATATAGCTCTTTTTGTCACATTTTGTCATTTTTTTATTTCTAATCATATCTTGTTTGTGTCAATTTTTATTTCTAATCATATCTTGTTTTCTTTTCAGGATGAAAATAATAAAGTGATGGAGGTAACTATTGAGACATTAAATTAAACTTCTGCTAAATGTTCATCTCATACTTTTTTTTTTTTTTTTTTTTTTTTTGCCTGTGGAACTTGTATCTCAATTTCTTTCAATCTTACCTCAACAGAATGGCAGTGAAGGCTCATACAATGACAGAAAAGTGAGTATGATTTACATTCACCAAATGGTCCTGATATTGCAACACAACAGTGAAAGACTTTTGTTAGTGGCCTCTAAAAGCCAATTCACACTACACCGACAGACGGCAACAGATACTTTGTCGGTTTTTGTCAGCTCAGTGTGTTTCCCCTGTCAGAGTCTGCTGGAGCTTGTTTTCTTTGAATGAACATGGTGAATCGGAATTAGAATGTCTGAGAATTGACATGCTGTAATCTGACTGTCGGCGTTGGTCTGCGTCTGTCGGTGCAGTATAAATTGGCCTTAACCTGAAGGCTCCCAGATATGCCAGAGTTGACTCTCTCTGGCTCAGTTCCTGAAGCCCCCTGCTGGGTTGTCTTCATGTTGTTGTTCACCATTTGCGCTCTGCACCTAAACTAGTCTCCTCAGGGGGTGAAAGCTAATGAAGTTAGCAGACAGGAAATAACTGAGATGCATCACATAGCAGCTCTGGACATTCTCCCACCAATCCTTTCACTCACAGTCTTTGGAAAATACACAATTCTCCTCATTCTCTTTACTGCTCATTTCCTCCCATTCATCTGCCCTCAGCATGAATGGCTCTTGTCTTAGGTGTTTTGGTTACTCTGACTCTGTTTGGTATCTATAATCTGGTCTGAATCTTGTTTTTCTTTTTCAACTCTGTTGCAGGGCGTTGAACAGCTGGACTTGTTTGGAGACATGTCGACCCCACCTGACTTAAACTCTCCCTCGGTAAGACTGTTGGGCAAGAATGAGTCATGCATATTGATGTATAAATATACAGATTCAGACTGAATGTGAGACTTTTTCCCTCCAATTTTCTTTATTAATTTGTATTGATGGTGACATTACTTTATTAACACAAGAAAGATACACTAATATTATTAATGTTATTTCCATGGAAATCTATTATACACCAGCTCATTTACCAGATGAAGGCAACATTATCCAAATGACACATTACGCCGTTTTAAAGAGACTAGTGGCGTTTAGACTCTCATATCCTGCTATAGTCCGTGTTTAGTCTCTGGTGCTTGATTGACCTCAAATGAAGAAAATGTCGTCATGGGGAGTAGAAGGCCTGGGCTCAGGCCAACAAAAATAACAAGCTGTAAATACTCAACAAGGCTTAGTTGTTTGAAGACACTGCTCCGTAGAGGAGCTTTACAGCCATATGAGGCAGTTTTTTTTTTTTTTTCTTTTCAGTATGATGAATTCTAATGCCTTTGAAAGCGTTAAAGGGTTAGTTCACCCAAAAATGAAATTTCTGTCATTAATTTCTCACCCTCATGTTGTTCCAAACCTTCGTTCATCTTTGGAACACAAATTAAGATATTTTTGATGAAATCTGAGAGTGTTTTTTTTTTTTTATCTTCCATAGAAAGCAACGTAATTACAAGGTCCAGAAAAGTAAAATAGTCGTTAAAATAGTTCATGTGACTACAGTGGTTTAAACTTAATGTTGTGAAGTGACGAGAATACTTTTTGTGTGCAAAAACAAAAAAAAACAAAAAAAAACAACTTTCAGTCTCTTGCGCAGTTGACACAGTGAACACACTGCAGAGTATTATTGCCGGCTCCTGTTTCAGCATCACACGCATGTGTCGTGGTGCTCACGTGAACAGTGTCGGCCAATACTGAGCCGGCGTTCGGACGTAAACACGGAAGCAATGCACTGCATCAACTGCATAGGAAATTGACAGGGAAGAGCATTTTTAAATGAAGTAATTTTTGTTTTGTTTTTGCGCACAAAAAGTATTCTTGTGCTTCATAACATTAAGGTTAAACTACCGTAATCACATTGAATATTTTAACAATGTCTTTACTACTTTTCTGGACCTTGAATGTGGTAATTTCGTTGTTTTCTATGGGGGATAAAGGTCTTTTGGGTTTGGAATGACATGAGGGTGAGTAATTGATGACAGAAATTACATTTTTTGGGTGAACTAACCCTTTAAATAGGTTACATGTAAAATATATGTGAGTTTACATAAAAATGATTAATCTTTCCCTATACGGTTTTTATATGTTCTATATCCTCTGCTTGCTGTTTAATTTCATGGTGAACTTTTTACAAGTGGTGTTGATGCAGATCTTGTTCTGTTCTTCTAATTAAACATTGCAATGACTGTGAGAGAATAAGTTCAGGTAATGTGTGCATATACTGTGAAGTTTATTCATCCATTTTTAGCCATCCATTATTCAACCAGTGTTTTGTTGACGAAAGCATGGTATATTGGGGAAAAACACTTGAGTAGGGTTGCCAACTTCAGAAGAGGAGTATAAGAGACAAATGAAAATGCACAAGAATGAAAAGCACAAGAAACAGACAAAAATTGAATGTCGTAAGATTCCACCATTATTAGCTAGTAGTAGCTGCTCTCATTTCACAACACTCTGTGTTTCAAATTCGTCTTTTACAATTTTTTTTATTCCCAAGTTTTTCTATTCATTTTTCTGCAGACATATACAAGTTATTATAACAATTACAAAATGACACAAGGTGTCTGTCAAAGTGAAGAACCAGCAACACACACACAGTTAGGCCACCAGAAGAACCTCTTTAGTTTTTAACATTGGCAGTTTTATATATACAACTACTAGTCAAAAGTTTAGGGTCAGTAAGATTTTTACTTAATAATACTTTTATTCAGCAAGGACACATTGAATTGATCAAAAGTTACAATAAAGGCATTTATAATGTTACAAAAGATTTCTATATCAAATAAATTGTTCTATCTATTTATCAAAGAATCTTGAAAAACATCTATCACTGTTTCCACAAAAACTGTTTTCAACATTGATAATAATAAGAAATGTTTCTTGAGCACCAAATCAGAATATTAGAATGATTTCTGAAGGATCTGGAGTAGAGGACTGGACTAATGATGCCAAAAAATCAGTTGAATCAGTTTATTTTATTATTTATTTATTAAATGCAGCCTTGTTGAGACTTTTTTCCTCTTCAAATCTTGCCAACCTCAAACTTTTGAACGATTGTGTAAAACTGATTCAAATGCAAAAGCACATTGTTCTTACAAGACACTAAAGACAGAAAAACAAAACTTCCCTTAAAGTCAGAACAATCCTGTATTATACGAGATGGTTGGCAGCCCTACATGCCTTATGTCATGAATGCCCATGTTTGCATTTCTGATTGATTAGACTACACAGCATCTATCTATGGAGCAAGTTTATTGTACTTCATGCATGACTTCATCAATGCACCCCTCAAAAAATGCATTCATGTTTTATTGACATCAGCTTGTTATTTATCCTTCTCTTTCTGTTTCTCTCCCAATCCTCCAAATCTTCCTTCAGGAGTCTGAGGACATCCTTTTGATGGATCTGTCCACTGAGATAGACAGCAATCAGAACTGTGTTAAAGGAAACCCCTTTGCCTCGTCTTCTGTCCCCAGAGCCCCATCCAGCCTCTCGCCTGAGAACCCCTTCTCTTCTCAGCTCAACTTCTTCCCCGCCCCTATCCATGACCCGTTCAGTGATGATCCATTTTCAAAAAGCAACGACCAATCAATCAGGGACAACCCTGCCACAGAAAACCACAGCCCTAATAACTTGTTCAATGGTGGCCCTAAGAATGGTGACTCTGACTACTTGGGCCAGCAATTTGACCAACTCTCCAACAGGACAGTCATCCAGGCTCTCAGTAATGGCCACTGGCCTTTAGATGGCAGAGCTGCAGAAGCCACTAGCTGGACTCAGAATACTGTCCCAGTTCGAGAGCAGAATGGACATGGGAAAGTGACTCCTAATAAGTTTGTCGGAGATTCAGAGAAGATGCAGCCGGTGCAGAATGGAGTGAAGCATGAGAATGGAGGCATGGGTGAGCCAACTGTCAATCAAACCAAGGATTCGGTTATTATAAGCCCTCCACCACTCAATATGAAAGCAGGGAGGGGCAGGAGGAATGTAAAGGTGAGGTTACATTAATGACTTTATTTTTTTTTAATGCTTTAATGCTTAAATTGATAATTAAATGGCCACTTTTCTTCTTATTGCTTTCTGGTAATGTTGTTTGCCTCAATTTTTAATGCTTCAGTGACTTGTACTTGTAAGGTAAGGATTGATTTGCTAATGTCTTTTCCATCACATTAGGCTACATGTGAATACACACACATCATATATATATATATATATATTTGATATGTATATATATATATAAATGTATGTTCAACAAGGCTGCATTTATTTGACCAAAAATACATTAAAAACTGTAATATTGTGAAATATTATTATAATTTAAAAATGACTGTTTTCCTTTTTCATATATTTCAAATGTAATTTATTCCTGTGATGCAAAGCTGAATTCAGTGATTTGCTGCTCAAGAAACATTTCTTTTCAAGCAGCACAACTGTTTTCAACTTTGATGATAATACTTTTTGTGGAAACCATGATACAGTTTTCCCTAGGATTCTTTGATGAATAGAAAGTTCTTTTGTAACATTATAAAAAAAAAAAAAACATAAAAAATAAAAATCTTACTGTATATACTGTAGCCTGTATTTTCAAAGGTTCATTTCTGGTGGTGTATAAATAATATTTATTTACATTACAGTTTATTATGCTTGTTTAATCCCTGTTCTGTTTTTTTTTTTTGTTTGTTTTTTTGTTTTTTAAACTCAGGCTGGTCCCATTGAGAACTGAATCTGTTTTATAACAATTTTTAATTTCTTTTATAGTCCCCTTCGAATGAAAAACTTGGGATGGATCCATTTGTTTCACCAAACCAATCAGAATCACCACCTCCTCAACCTGAGAACGGCCCTGTCAACTCTGTCAGTCTGTTCAGCAGGAGCCCTTCCTCCACTGACACACTCACAGTTCTTGGTAAGACACTTGAGACAATAAATAAATAAATAAATAACTTGACATTTGTGAGCTTGCAATAAAATGCTTTTTGAAAATGTCAGTGATTCTTATTCAAATGAAAGTTTGAGTCTAGTATGAGTGTTCTTCTGTTTATATATTCCTGTAGCTCACACAGTAGAGTACGGTGCTAGCAATGCTGAAGGTCATGGGTTTGATTCCGAGTTTGATAAAATGTTGAATGCAGTGCAGTTCACTTTGGATGAAAGCTGACGTTGTCATGGTTAAAAATTAGCAATTGGCAAGTGCTGAATGCATAGAAAGTTTAAGGTTTATCAGTGTTAAACATTGGATCGGCTGTCCTGTGGGTATTGCAGTTCCAATCTCAAAACTTTTATGTGATGTTATCTTTATACAGTATATATAAATATAGAGCTTATTGAATTACATTTCATATACACTACCAGGGTTGTTAAGAATGTTTTTGAAGTTTCTTATGAAATTATTTGATCAAAAATATAGTAAAAACAATAATATTTTAAAATATTTTTACAATTTAAAATAACTTTTTTTATTGGAGAATATTTTAAAGTGTAATTTATTCCTATGATGCAAAGCTGAATTTTCAGCAGCCAGTTATGCTTAATATTTTTGTGGAAACCGTAATGCATTTTTTCAGGATTCTGTGTTTCCTTGGAAGTTTAAAAGAACAGCATTTATTTGAAATAATATATTTTTTGTAACATCATAAATGTATTTACTGTCACATGTCGTCAATTGAATGCATCCTTAAATTAATTAATTTCTTTCAAACATTTGAAGGATAATGTACAGTAGAATAATATTCACAAAAGGGGTGATTACTATTCTGTTTACCACAGTAATTACAAATTTAAATAAAAAATAGCTCTTTGTGTCAAAAGGATTGCATGGTCCATTTAATTATTGGCCTATGAAGAATGCTGAATAAGTGCAGCTTTTTATTATTTAACCTTCTTTTTATTAAAGGGATAGTTCTCTCACTCATGTTGTTCCAAACCCGTAAAACTTTTGTTCATCTTCGGAACACAAATGAAGATCTTTTTGATGAAATCTGAGAGCTTTCTGTCCACCACAGACATACACAACTGACACTTTGCAAGAGGTTTGTTCTCGCGCATCAAGCTGGTTCGGTTGAGCTTCTGTTTATGTTCGCTGATCAATGTTTATATGCAAATAAAAGCCTAAATTCAGTCTGTTCATCATGTAAAGCGATCATGTCTCTTCAGAAAATTTGGACTAAAATGCTCAATTCATATAGATTAGTTTAACTTTTTGAAGCATCAAAAGTGTCAGTTGTGTAGCTGTCTATAGGTCAGAACAGAAATGGACAGAAAGCTCTCAGATTTCATCAAAAAGATCTTCATTTGTGTACTGAATATGAATGAAAGTCTTACAGGTTTCGAATAAAATGAGGATGAGTAATGACAGAATTTTCATTTTTGGGTGAACTAACCCTTTAACTCTATATCTTCTTTTAAGAAGGTTTGTCTCTGCAAGCTCCACCTGCAGTTTCTACTCCTGGAGCGGCTTTGTGGAATCAGCCCCTCTCCTCCATCTTCCCCAGCACCACCAGTGCCTCTCAGCCCTTCACGCAAGCACCAATCTTCACCACTCCTCCTGGGCCTGCCTGGGGAGCTACTTCTGGAGGTTTTGGAACCTCTACCCCAACCCAGCATCTTCCATCATGGACCAGCACCCCAGTCTCCAACGGATCCCATGGATCCTGGACCCCTAATACAACCCTGGGGAACCCCTTTCAGACCAGCATATTTCCACCCAGTCTTGTGCCCGATGGACAGCAGAGCTCCAGTCCCCCTCCACTGGTCCCACCTCGAGCAGTAGCCACCAATGAAGCTCCAAAGGTGGACAGTAATGCTTTTGTTGACCTGGATCCTCTAGGAGAAAAGGAAAAGAGAGATATCAAGGACATGTTTAAGGATTTCCAGATAGCTAAGCCACCAAATGTGCCAGCAAGGAAAGGTGAGCAGATATTGCTGTATTTGTAATTAAAATCTCATCCGTTTTAATGATTATATCAGAACACCTTCTCTGCATCTGCTGTGAGTATGAGTCACTTATAACGTGCATTTGGGAACACAACATATGCCAACAGGATCACTTTATTACACATTCACATAGTTTTTGACATTTTTGTGGACATACATTTTTAGCATTTCACCAGATTTGTAATGGGAGCATTTATAAAACGTTGTCAACTAAACACAGAGGTCTTCCTGCAGTTTTCAGACAAAATAGAAGCTTGAGGGTTAAATGTTTGAAAGTGAAAATTTAAGGACATAAATATTAGTATAGTAGCTTGTAGTGTAAAATAAAAATGTTATTCTTTTATCATACATTTTTTTTTGTTTTTTAGTGCAATTGAATAATTACAATAGTGATATATTTCTGACTTTATTTTCTATAATTACAGTCAAAAATAATATGAAAACTATAATTGTATTATTATATTTAAATTGATTGAGTTCCTAAAAACAGTGATAGATATACTGTAAATAATTTTTAATTTTTAAAAAACAAACAAAAATTTATTATAAATATTTATAAATATTTTATTTCTTTACCGGTTTACCTATGTCATGTGATCGTTAGCCAACGTCAGAGAACCACAAACATGTGAATGTGTTGTTAAATTATTTAAATATTAAATATCAAAGAGGTTTGGCTGAAAAAAGAGTTAGGGAATCCCTGGATTATATTACTGTGAACATCTTGACATGACAAATAATTTTTGTCACTGCAGAGCCATTGAAGATTGGAGGTCAGAACCCATTCGACAACTCCTTTGGAAAAGATCTGTTTGGCACGTCTGTACCTGCAACTGTACGTATATATGCATCCTTATAAGCGATTATGAAACATTTTATACTACAACAAATTATGTTTTTTACATTTACATTTCTTTTCTTCTTTACTTTTACAGAGTGCTCCTCCCATAAAGGCAGTGGGCTTAGATCCTTTCAGAGACCCATTTGGAAACCCATTTGCATGATAGCCGGCCACCTTGATGAATTCTTTAGGGTCCAAGTATGGATCAAACAAAAATCATTGAACAAGAAGTTATGCAAAAACAATTCCATCCCAGATGCTTCTTACAGCTTTATAGTGTTTTGGTTGAGCTCATGGATAGTTGTTTTTTTACAGAGCACCATTTTATGTAGCTTTCCCACTAAAGTGCATCCTGTTCAAGAGCAGGTCTCTTAGCTCTGATGTCACAGCCAATGTCTGACAGCCAAATGGAGTGTGTGCAACCCTCCTCCTTTCATAAACCAGAATTGGATCTGCATGGTGGACGTGGGCAGGCTGAAAATAAACCATCATCATCTAGTGCTGGTATCCTGTTAAAACATAAATTTCAGTGCAGTTTGTCTCTAAACAACATGGTGAGAGTGGTTTTGTTTTGTGTACTAAAAGCACTCAAAGGCAATTTTGCCATTTTTGCACCAGTAGACAAGGCATTGATGTCTTGTTTGATCACTTTTTTTCTTCATTGCAGTATTATTTTGACTTTATATGTTTACTTTTCCACATTTATCAAACGCTTTAGGGCATGATTGGTCACTAATTTTGACAAACGTTTTTATGAACTGGCATATAAACTGAACAAGATCCCAGATTTTTTAAAAATCCAATCCTGGATTATATTACATCATGCCCAAACACAAGCCAACATGATGGACAGCTGATAGACAATGTATATAATATCTGTAGGGATGCTTTGATATGATAACTGTGCAATCAACATCTGATGATCTGCTCTGTACTAATCACATGATACATACTGTACTGACCTGTTCATTATAAGAGAGCAACTGACTCTAATCAACCTGTATTTGAACTGAATCCTTTGTGAGACATTATTTTCTTTGATCTGTATCCAGTGTTCTGTTATTTGTGAGGTTGTGAGCTTGCTGCATTCACTAATATATACAGTATGTACTGTTATCAGGTTAAAAGTTCTCTGTTTTTGTTTTGATTTGACATTGTATTGAATGAGTAATCTTTAATTGTGACCACTGGCATGTTGTCAATGGTACTGCAACTATAAACACATACAAAAATAACATCTATCCATAGTGTTTGAGGATGGTGCCTGTATGAATTTTAGGCGATACTTATTAAGCACATTGTTTTGCGTGAAACATGATCATCCAGAATGTTTCAGGTGATACTTGATATAAGTATATTGATGTGTCTGTCTGATCGATGACATTTTACTACACTGCTTTTTATTTTAATGTTTTCCTTTTTGATAGATGAGGATATAATCATTTTCCACCAGACAAATTAAGTGGGCAAACATGAAATTACAAGGCTTAACAGTGTAACGGATATGCATTCATCTCAGTGGATTCATAATTTTTTTTTTTTTTTTTTTAAAGGAATGCATGTATTATACTGTATGTTGAAGAAGCCTTGTCAGAATGAACTTTGTGAATTGTATCTGTGTGTACATATATAAATATCTGCTCTGTTATGCACTATGCCATCTCTACCTTGGATGTTATCAAACTAAGGTGTTTAAAAATGTAGTCTCGCTGCAATAAACTGGAATTTTAGTTAGTGGGAATAGATTCAGAATTGTCCTATTTATCTTTTGCAAAGTTTGTATTCAAGTCTGGAAGACCAGTTAGGTCTACTTCACATTAAAGTGATGACTGACTGATCTGAGTCTCACATGTCTCATATATTTCATATATTAAAATTTTAGGAGTCTAATGGTTTATATATGCTCTGAACGGGATCAGCAGACACAGTTTTATAAATGTAAACATAAAGTATGTCCACTGATGTCAAGAAATACTTGAAATACAGGCGGTAATTAACATTTATTAAATAGTAAATTTAGCACTACCATGATTAACAAGCACAAGCATGTAGCCACATGAAAAAAATAATAAAGTAATTTATAGTAAATACTATAGTGTTTTTGAACCATACTACAGTAAATTGTAGTATACTACTGTATATATTATAGTATTTACAACACTTTATTAATGAATGCTACCGCATACTGTAGTATTAACTATTGTGAACTGATAAACTGTAATAAATACTTTAGGATACTTTAGTTTTTACTACAGTAGTAAGCTGTAGTGTAATAAACTCTATAGTTGTAGAAAACTTAGTACAGTATTGGGTAAAGTAATTTGTTTATATTACTATACTGCAGCAACTATAGAATTACCACAAGTACTTTACTATAGTATGGTTCAAAAACACTATATTATTTACTATTAATTACTATAGTATTTTTTCATGTGCGCAGCTCATTTGCATTACATTCATAGATTTTTTTTTTTCTCCATAATGTGCACATACTGCAAACTGAGGAAGTAGTAAGAATAGTATGCTAGTCCAAACAGCCATTTAAGACAAGACAATGCTGGTATGATAAATAATGTTAAGCACATCATAAGAGTAAAAAAAGAAGCACTGTAACGTGCTTTAGAATTTGCAGCATTTTTAATTTCATAGCATTGCATACGCTCAATGACGTGCCTTCAGTCAGTGTTGCTCCACGTGTGTACTCAGTCACAGCTGACTTTCTGAAGCTGCTGGGTATTGTAGTTTTTAGCGAGAGAAACGAGGCGAAGAGAGTAACGGTAAAACTACAAAGACCCACAATGCCTTTCGCTGAATGATTAGAGGTCTCGAGCGGCGTGGTGATCACACCGGCCGGTGAGCAAGGAAAGTTGCTGCAGGGGAACCATGCGACCGGCAGAAACGACATTTTACCACTTTAACCGCGGCAGTCACATTGACAGGGTTACACTGTGATTTGAACTGAAGTAAGGCGTGTTGCTTTTCTGTTGTCATTATACATTTGCACTTTTATCGCTCGTAATTCAGCTTCTAAATTTCTGTCAGCAGTGCAATGGAAAATGAGTGGACTGTATAAAACAAGGTGTGGACACACCACACTCAGGCATGCGGGAATCTGAGGCGCTCGTCGAGTATCTGTGACCAATCTAGATTTATAACAATTCAGAGATGCCCCTTTTATATTTTTAATATAATTTAATATAATATTTATATCTCAACCACTGTTGGGGTTCACAATTCACTGTGAGCAAAATACATAAGCCCACTGGTTAGAAATACATTAATTCACTTATTTAATGCATTAAATAACTTAATACATTAATAAAGTACTGTCCATTATATAATATTCAACTTAGCAGCTACGCGAGAGATTGCCATCATGATATTTATGAGATCAATAAGTCTTGACCACATGATAAAGTTGTAATCATGTAAGGTTTGTCCTGCAGTGACTGAGTGCAACTTTAACTCAGTCACGTGACACCTCATCCTTATATGGACGTGTATGTATGACATGCAACCGTATACATGACTTGATCTTACCACAGTTACCTGACGAGGATGCGAAGAGCAAGAATTAGTATTAAGCCTAATGTCAGGCCAGGGGGTCGAAGTGTGGCGCCCGCAGCAGAGGACAAGAGCTCCCAAAAGTCCACAGCTGTTGACGACACCCAACAAACACCGTCACCTCCACAGTCTCAGCTGGACGTGAAAGAGTCTGCTGTGGCGACAGGAGATGGAAATGTTCCCGGCTCTCCCTCAGAGAAAGCATCACTTAATACGTAAGCACACACCTGAACGCATCCCCAGAATTTACATATATACATATTTAGGAAGCCATTGCTTCCCTGTTGGAAAAAACAGCATATGCTGGTTAGGTATGTTTTGAAGCATGGAAGCTGGTTTAAGATGGTCAAGTGACCAGCTCAAACCAGCTAAGGACCAGCATAAACCAGCTCAAACCAGCTTCCATGCTTCAAAACAGGGTTATAAAATATCATATATATATATTTTTTAATTATATATGTATACAGTCAAATTTATTCAGACACCTTGAACATACAGTTTATGTACTATAGTTTAAAAAAATGGTAATAAAATATGACACAATATCAGAGTTAAACTGTGTCAGGAAAAAAACAAATCTTAATTATGTCAGATAACACTTAAGCAAAACATGGTCAGGTCAAAGTGTCTGAATAATTTTTGGTTCCAAATTTTTATAAATTTTACTGGTAGTCCATTGTATGAAGAATTTTTGGGTATAATATGTCACAGTTTACTTTATTTTGCTATCCTCACTTACATTAATGTCACTGACGTGTCCTGCACCCACTAGTAAAAATATATCAAAAATGTCTGAATAATTTTTGGTTTGAATATACAGTAGTCAACATTTGAAGTGGATCAAAAAAGTTAATCAAAGTTGTCCTAAGAAGAAGGTTTTAGGACAACTTTGATGAAAGGTTTTGTTCCACTTCAAATGTTGACTAATACTAATATATGTAGTATAATATACCCCATAATATACCCCATAATATACTAATATATATATGTAGTATATTATGGGGTATATTATGGGGTGAATTTGCACAATGACAAATTAACTTCTACCTGCAAACAGTGAAAACATCAAATTGAGCATTTATGATTATACATAACTATATGTATAATCATAAATATATTATTACTTGAGTTTATTTTTGCCCGCTTAAACCCTTGCTGTGCTGCTACTGTTATGTGTAGTGAATATTTAAAAAAGGCTTTTATTGAATTGCTTTAAACAAGTGTTGCAATTTTGTTACATTTTTGTTAAGCTGCTCTGAAGGCACTTTAGCTTAATAATACCTGTACAGAATCCAGAATGATTTCTATATACTGACTTTTCTAGCATGGATATTGTGCTGTCTGATATCAATGTTGTTATTGTTGACTAAGTTGACTAAGTCCCTTAGTTTCTGTTGATTTGAAATAAAATATAAAAATTAAATGAAAAACTTTAAACAATTAAATGAAAATTTTAAATGTTGCCTTGGCTTCTAACTTAAATAAATGAAGTTTAACTTGAATTAAAATTGCTAAAACTAAACTGAAATAATAAATTTAAGCTAAATAGAAATACAAAAACAGAAACTAGTAAAACTAAAATGTCATATAAAAGCTAATTAAAAATATTAATAAATACCATGAGATTATATAGTACTAAATTACATTGTCTTATTCTGTTAATGTGTTTTATCCTCCTTATTCTTCTGTGTTCTGGTTCTTTCTTCATGGTTTCATCATAGTCCTTGACTCATCTTTGTATTTTTCTTATCATAATCTAGATTTATCTTGCCGTATTTTTAACTGTTGCATACGAATGTGAACTTTGAGACTTCAGATAATATTTTTTAGCTAGCTACTTTGAAGGAAAAAACTGTCAGACAAGCACAAGAATGTAAATATGTAAGATGGAAGAGGTATTTTTGCCTCTTCTGTAATGTCTTATTTATGACTTAACGTAACTGCCTAAAGTACACTAAATGACAGTTAAATTGCAGGTATGCTTGAGTCTGATGTGATCAAACCTGTCGAGATTCAAAAGCTTCTTAAAAAGAGTTTTTTCAAATAGGGTTTTTTCTGTTCATTGACAGTAATGATGGAGCGCCATCTAGCGCCAGCACTCCTGCAACTACAGCATTTCAGAGGAGGAGCAGATTCTCTGTCACACCAAACCTGGCCAGACCCAAAGTCCGTTCTGCTCCTCCTTCATCTCCTGGAAAGAATGCTTCCCTTCTGTCAGGGTCATCCAAGACATCATCCCCTGTCCAGTCAGCCAAGTCCTTTCCTCAGTCCCCCATCCCAGTTGCTATCAGCAGAGACGATTCTCAAAATTCTACATTCTCAGATGCCACTACAGAAGCCAACTGCCCTCCATCCTCACCATGTCTTCCTTCCACCTCTGGCTGCCCAGAATCTCCAACATCTACATTGTCTCAACAAGAGCCCCACCAAACACCCCAAAAAATCCCAAACAAGGATTCTGGGCCCCAAGAAGGAGCCACTCCAGCTTCATGCACACTCTCGCCGTATGTGAAGCTGTCACGTGTTGATGGACCAGACTCTCCCCTCAGGAACAAAATGTCCTCAGACCAGCAGCGGGTCTTGAGAGCCCTCAAATTGAAAGAACTGATGAAACTGGAGAGAAGGAAACAAAGAATGGTAAAGTCAATAATAAATCAATTAAACACATTTGGACCAGAGAAATGCCACATTTAAACTTTTCACAACAGTTAGAAAATAAGAAATCCATCAAAAACTCTTCAACGAATTTCCATGAAGCAAGTACAATTCAAAATATTAAAGTCTTCTATGCTTTTATTCCTATATTTTTTGTTTTTGACATCTCAAAGGAGAAGAGTGAACTGCGTAAGCGAAATCATTGCATTGAGCTGGATCGTGACAAAATGTCCTTAGCTGACTTCATTTATTACCTGCCAGAATCAAATCCTATGAAGTAAGTTTACCCTAAGATAATACATCATCAAATTTTTTGTATCAGGATAACTTGGATATTATAATGCTAAAAAATGTGGGCATGATGGATATTGATACTATTGTATGTGTTTACATCTCAAATGCCTTGTATGTCATTGGTTGCCTCTTCATTACATGAACAGATCCTCCCTTTCCACAGAGGAGACTCAAGCAAAGACCACAGCTCCTCCGTCTCCCATGTAAGTGAAATGAAACCTGTATTGTATTTTTTGTTTTGTTTTTTGTGGCAGTATTTACTAAATATTTAGTTTTAATGTGCATGTCTTGATTAATGTCTTTCAAAATAATGTTGGTGTTTTGTGTCTCAGTGTGCAGAAAAATATGGCAGAAGCAGATGAGGACAATGATGATGCTGAAGACGCTATGCTGGTTCCTAAAGTCAGGGTGGCAGAGGATGGCTCACTGATTTTAGATGAAGAAAGGTACGGTAGTCTGAAAGAATCAGTAAAATCCAGTCCTTTATAAGGGAAACCAGTAACACTTTATTGTAGTGTCTTGGTTACACATTACATGTACTTGCTATAGTAATAACAGTAAATTACGCATTATTACACACAACCTTAAACCAAATCCTATCTCTAACCCTTTTTAATTGATATTACTCAGTGCTAAAATGTATAATTACACTGTAATTAAGACACTTTAAAATAAAGTGTTATCTGGAAACCATTCACAACAGCATTAATTTTGGATTGATTGATGTTAGTTTGTTTGTTGAAAGTGGAATTGCTTGCTTTTATTTCCCATTCTGCTTCTCAGATGTACAGCCAATTCTTATTAATAGATACACTTTCACTTTACACGTTCCTTTCATATTTAATGCAGCATATATAATGCATAATTGTCAGTAACTACTGATTGATTACAGCGTTGTGTTCAGTTTGACAGTGCGCGTTCAGAGGACGTCTGATACAGTTGTTGAGAATGCGCATCCGCTGTTTGAGCGAGGCTCTACTACAACATACGCAAGTTTCAGGAAAAATAACTATGTGAAGTGCTGGTCTGTCAGAGGTATGAATACTAAATGTTACATCTGTTGGCTTATGATTGTGTAGGAACATGAAATTTCATGTTTGCTCATGTCAAGCATAAAAGTAGGTTGAATGTTAATTGATCAATACTTTATTGGTGCATTCAGTTATGTGAAGAAACCCGTCATGAGCATCTTAAAATTTTAATTTTAAAGTGTGTGTGTTTCAGAGACAGATATGTTTTATTTGGCCATCAGTATGGTGGGAACAGACTTCTCCATGATTGCTCAGCTGTTGACTCACCGTACCAGAGCAGAAATTAAGGTACCAGCCTTTACTGCAACAAACATCCTCGTCTCACAGACATAACCCTGAGTATAAATGTGATGCCTTAGGTTTGATTTAAACTGGAGAATTTATCTGTTTGTGTATTTTTGTCTTTCTCTTTTTTTTTTTTTGATAGCGGAAATTTAGGAAGGAGGAGAGAGCGAATGCATGGCGAGTGGATAATGCATTCAGTGAGTCTTTTGTACTTTTTACTCAAATACATCCCAGAAATCTGTCTGTCTAGTGTTGTTAAGAATGTACTGGACGATCCTTGGTCTGACATTTATTTAGGAAACAAGCGGCCATATGATGGGGAGTTTTTCAGTTTCCTGCTGAAGAGGATCTTGGCTAAAGACAAACAAAAAGGCAAATCCATAAAACTGGTTGTGAAATCCAGTAAAGCAAAGAAAGGCAAAGGTAATATGCTCAAGTGTGGTGGCCTCAGATCTTTGGATCCCACTGTACCACTCTGTGTGTGTGTCACATTGTTCATTTTTTAAATTTTTTTTTTTATTTACTGTAAACTCCTTCTTTTCACCCAGGTGGTAAAAAAGCCAAACAGCTTGAGGTTGAAGACTCCATTGATGATGATGAATTGTGCAGTGTGGACAGTGTCTGTTTTGATTTAGAAAAGGAGAATGAGGACAGCTGTAATGTGAATGAAGCTGATGTGCCGTCAAGCACAAGCAAGAAGCGTAAACGCATGAAAGACACTAAGCCAAATGTTTTGTCTCGTGAGAAAACATGCAAGCCAAGGAAGAAAAACAAGTCACTGAAAAAAGGTTTAACAATAAGTGTTTCTTACAAAATGTTATATGTGATTGCACATAATTGCAATTTAGATTTGTCCATGCTGTCATTTGTAGTGCAATATGGTCCAAATCTCACACACTGTCTAAAAATATGCAACTGAATGACAGTTTATTCTGTTTATCATTTCAGGCAAATGCTCAGTTGAAGGTGAAGATGATGATCTTGTGTGTGTGGACAATGACTTGGTGGAGGGAAGCACTGTGAATGCAGACAATGAAGATCAGTCATGTATGCCTGTATCAAAAAAGAAACGCAAACAATCAAAAAAGTGTGTCCAGGAGGGGCAGGAAGAAAAAACAGATGCTGAAGAAAAATGCCAGAAAAAGAGGAACAAAAAGAAACTTAAAGGTTTTTGTTTGATACATTTACTTTAATTAGCTTACGACCCCCTAAAATCAGAATGAGAGTTTTGTGGCGTTTAGTCAATGTGTGTTAGCTGTGAAACCATCTATATTTTTGAGGACTACTAAAAATACTAAAAATATTCCAGTCTTCAGTGTCACATGATCCTTCAGAAATTCTAATTTGCCGAGAAGAATTTTTCATTATTATCAATGCTTAAAACAGTTGCTGTACTTAATATTTTTGTGGGAACCGTGATACTTTTTTCAGGATTCTTTGATCAACAGAAAGTTCAAAAGAACAACATTAACTTGAAATGGAAATGTTGTAATATTTATTTTAAATATCATTTGTGATTAATTTAATGCATCCTTGCCTAATAAAAGTATTAATTACTTTCCAAAAAATGTAAATCTTACCCCAACCTTTAGAACTGGATTGTACATATATAAAAATATACTCTGCTAACTTGACAGTACGGAATGAAGAACCTACTGATGGAAAAAGTGGTGCAGTGAATGAGGAGCTCAATGAGGTGTCCCCCATCCAAACTAAAAAACGCAAACGCTCCAAAGAGTGTTCTCCAAAGGAAGAAGAAACCACAAAAAGAAAACGGAAGAGTAAAAAGAGCAAAACGTCAATGGAAGGTTAAGGATTTTTCTCTCCATGTTAAAGTACACACTAAAAATTTACATTTGCTTTGTAAAATTCATCTGATTTTTATTTTCTACACAGAGTGTACTGGATCTGAGCTGGGTGCTGATGGAAGTAAAGTCTCAACAGCAGCCCCCGATGCTGAAGAGGATCAAGGGTATGCAAAGTTATCTTCCCAAGATCAGAGTATGGGATTTTCTTTCAGCAGTCCTCTAATTACAAATCTTCATCAATTGCCTCATAATGTGTCAGGGAGAAGCTCAGTCTTGAGAGCAAAGCTCAGGAGGAGATTTCACAAAGCTCTTCCAAACATTCAAAGAGGCCTTTGCCCAATTTGGCAAAAAGAAAAGCCAAAAAATGTTCTGAGCCAAAAGCAACAGAAGAGATTGAAAACACGGTTGAAGAACCTCAAGATGAAAGCTGCAAAGAAGCTGAGAATGCGGTATGTTTTCACATATTCGAGTTTGATTCCACACCTGCTAGTCTTTTTTTTTTTTTTTTTTTTCTCTCGCAAAAGGCACATATTGGTTTGTTTAACACTGTATATTTACCTTATTTTTCATGTAAGAGTGGCATACCCGTTTGTAAATTTAATGTGTCTGGATTCTGGTGTCATTTGCTTCTAGTTATTTTATAACGGCTTATGTTGCTTGACATTGCAAACTGCTATTTCTTACCATATTATTTTAAAGTATTGTCTAACACGCTGGTCTTACTGACTTTACTTACTACTTTTACTGTTTACAGGACTTTGTTATTCTCATTATTTCCCTATAGCGGCTAATGAATTGGAAGTCTTGGACATTCACAGAAAACGGCTTACTTTCGCATCGAAAAATAAGGTGGATAGGACAACCCAGGATAAAACTAAGTTTTAAAGGGATAGTTCACAAAAACAAAAATTCTCATTTACTCACCTTTGTGTCATTCCAAACCTGTATGACATTCTTTCTTCTGCAAAACCCAAAAGAAGCTATTTTGAAGAATTTTGGTATCCAAATAGTTTTGGTTACCACTGCAGTAATGATGCTGACAATTCAGCTTTGCATCACAGAAATAAATTATATTTTAAAGTATATTAAAATAGAAAACCATAATTTTAAATTGTAATAATATTTCACAATATTATTCTTTCTGTATTTATTATGAAATAAATGCAGCCTTAATAAGCATAAGAGACTTCGTTTCAGAAACATTAAAAATAGTAATGTTTCCAAACTTTTGACTGGTAGTGTACATGTTTTTACATTGTACTTATATTTAAAATACCTGCATGTAATTACATCTGTAATTAATTTCTGTAATTACATTCATAATTACACTATTGACCTATCCTTTACACATTAACCCACCCTTAAACCTACCCCTACCACCAACCTGTCCCTAACTTTACCCGTGTCCCACCTCAATAGCAGCAAAAGTGTTTTGCAATACAATATGAACACATTACATACATTGTACTTATTTTTTGTTTTAAGTACATAGTAGTTAAGGCCACCTAATATAAAGTGGGATCAACACCAGTAAATATTAGCAAGGTCACAAGTTCTATTCTGTAGTGATCACTGGAATTCATCATTAATGGGGATGATCCTGAAACATTATTCATTATTTGATTCTTCTAGTTCAGCATCTGTCTTGCTGAGGAACAGCTCCAGAAAGAGCCAGTAGTTGTTCTGGAGAGAACTCCTCCAAGGTAAATGGTTCATTCTTTCAGCACATCACTTGTGTTACACAGTGATCTCTTGAATTACCGCTTATTAAAAATAATCTTATAATATCACAGGCTTAAAGATTCACACAGCTCATCTGAAAGCCAAGACCAGCCACAATCCTCTCAGAGCCCACTTCATTCTCCTGGATACCAGGCGAGAGCGGAAAAGGTCAAGCGCAATCTGACTGCTTCAGATGATTGTAGTGAAGTCTCGACAGCAGGCCTCTGTGCTGAAGAGAATCAAGGGTATGCTAAATTATTTCCCAAGATTGGAGTGTAGGGTTTTTCTTTCACCAGTCCTGTAATTACAAATCTTAATCAATTACCAGGGAGACGCGCAGTGTAGAGAGCACAGCTCAGGAGGAAATTTCACAAAGCTCTTCCAAACGTTCTCCTGGACGTCAGACGAGAGCAGAAAAGGTCATGCACAATCTGACTGCTTCAGAAGGAGAAAGGATGGGCCAGTGTCAGACTGGGTCAGATGCTTCACCAGAGGACATGAGCAGCACTGCCATGCCTTATCAAGTGGTCATCCAAGACTGTAAAGAGATAGAGGCTGATCAACACATGGAGGAGGTAAAACAAGTAACACTTTTTGCGTTTTCCCTGCATTTACATGACAGAGTGCCAGTAATCATGTTGAGTGCATTTTTGCTCATAACATGTTGACCTTTCTGTGCTCTGTAATGCTTTGAAACCTCAGAGCATAATGTTTATACTGGTGATCTTTATATGTATGGACCTTTGATTATCTGGTGCATTGTACTTTAAGAAAAAATCAAAGAGGTTCTTGTTATACAGTATTTTGATGTGGAATATTATTATTATTTTTTTTTTATATATATAAAATCTCAACATCATGTTATGTTCAGGGTTTGAAAATAAACAGACCAATAGAAAGACTTAACTACTAATTTATAGAATACACCTCTGTACAGATGAGACAAATGTTTTTGTTTTTGTTTAGGGTCTTAATTTGCCTCATTTAGAGTTTTTGACTTCATCTGATGTAAATGGTAAGTTTACTTTCATATTGTTTTTGTAATAAGACCAGTTAAACAAACTGAGCACTTATTGTCTATTGTAGAAGTTTGTACTCATTTGCTTATTACAATTTAAAATAACTGTTTTCTATATTAATATATTTTAAAATGTAATATTTATTCCTGTGACGGCACAGCTGAATTTTTTAGCATCATTATTCTAGTCTTCAGTGTCACATGATCCTTCAGAAATCATTCTAATATGCTGATCTGCTGCTCAAGAAACATTTATTATTATTATTATTATTGTTATTATTATTATTATTATTATTATTATCAGTGTTAAAAACAGTTGTTCTGTTTGTGGAAACCAATTTTTTTTCAGAAATTTTTGATAGAAATTTCAAAAGAACGGCATTCATTTGAAATAGAAATCTTTGTAACGGTAACACTTTATTTTACAATGTCCTTGTTAGACATGTTACATGTAGTTACTATAGTAATAACTGTAAATTATGCATAATTACTTGCAACTAACCCTAAACCAAACCTAATCCTAACCCTATAGTAAGTATGTATATAGTATGTATGATCATTTCTTTCTTTCTTTCTTTCAATCATGACACCAGTTGATATAAAATATATACACACAATATACACACACACACACACACACACACACACACACACACACATATATATATATATATATATATATATATATATATATATATATATATATATATATATATATATATATATATATATATATATATATATATATATATTCAACTCTGTCTGAGGTTCCTCAATCATGGTGTCATGATTGAAAGAAAGAAAGAAATGATCATACATACTATATACATACTTACTTTAGGGTTAGGATTAGGTTTGGTTTAAGGTTAGTTGCATGTAATTATGCATAATTTACAGTTATTACTATAGTAACTACATGTAATGTGTGTGTGTGTATATATATATATATATATATATATATATATATATATATATATATATATATATATATATATATATATATATATATATATGTATGTATATATATATATATATGTATGTATAAAATGTATAATTACACTGTAATAAGGACAACTTAAAGTAAATTGTTACCTTTGTAACATTATAATACTTGCTGATTAAAAGTGTTAATTTCTTAAAAAAAAAAACTTACTGAACCCGAACTTTTGAACTGTAGTGTATTTGAATACAAATGGATGTTATTGCCAAAAGTCATTTTCTGGGCTCTCAAACACTGATCTTCAGATGACCTCTTTTGTTGGGGTGCAACACATGACAGTTGAAATGGGTGTAATTCTTCTTTTAATTTCCCCTCAAGGTCAGACATTACTGAAAAGACCAGTTGTGTTAGTGTCTCAAGAAGAAGTGCAGCACTACCTACGGATCCAAGCACAAACTGCTGCAGAGGAATCAACAGCCTCCAGAGGCGATCATGTCAGTACTGGAGGAGTGTGTGTGTGTGTGAGATCTGTTATTGTGATCTGAACATGTGATGGACAAGCCAAACATGCACAATATTTGACTTTTCTCTTCTTTAATGTCTTTTTTTGTATGACCAGGACAGTGCATCTACAGTAGATGATCTTCCTTCCTTAGCATCAGTTGGTAAGATTAAAAGCATTATGGCTTTTTGTTACATTCAGTTGTTTTATTACTGCATACAATCCTTCTTTCCTTCTTTCCTTCTTTCTTTCTTATATTGATCTCTGCCACTTTTTTTTAAATAAGCAACTTCTCCAAAACCCTGTAAGATGGAGGACCAGGAGATTTCATCTTTCCTTGAGAAGCCTCAGGTTCCTGACACCATGCCATCAGATAAAGGTGCAACATGTTTTAGACATCAAAACCATTAATTAAGTGCTAAACTTGGTTTTCAGCAAAAAAAAAAAAAAGTACAAACAAATTACTTTTACAGATATGACTGAAAGAAGAACAGAGCTTGAAAAGTCTTCATCTCAAATTTCTGAGAATGAAGATCAAATAACTGATCGAGAGGACCATGATTCAGAGCTTAGTGAGTCTGATGACACCATGATTGAGGAACCTCAGACAGAGTTGAAGAGGACTGTCCCAGTCAGGTGTGCACTTGCAGTTAAAATTAATGGATGATTCCAGTTGACAGAGGGTTTGTCTAGAATGTCTTTAAAATGTCTTTGCTTTATGGTGTCATCTGTATAGCTGTTCCACTGATGGTTCCTCAGTTTGTACTCAAGATAGTGTTGCTCCAGAGAAACGCAGTCAGGTTGCTAAGCCCACATCCTACTTAGAGTGGGCATCTCAGGTCATGATCAACCCTCAGCAGACCTCCGAGCCTAATGAAGGTGAGATTTATGTTGTTCAGATTGAGAATGTTGCTTTAAATGCCACTTGTTATTGCCAATGATAAGACATGACTCTCCAAAGAGGAAAAGCTTGTGGTATATGAGGTGGATTTGCAGGAACATAAACAGGATGAGAATCTCATGTCTCCTATCCTGTTACTTGGCCCAACAGAAACTTCAGCTTCAACTTCAGATGCTTCTGTGGACAGCACTGGTAAAGGAAACGAAGAACAAATTGGTGGGTTTTAAACTTTTTTTTTTTTTTTTTTTTTTTTAGGATTTATATATTTATTAAGCTTGATTTAATTTTGACTCAGGGACAGTGCAGATGCTTATTCTTTACAAAAATATTTAGTCCACTTTAAACTAACATAACTTTAAAACATAAAACTGACTAGGAACCCGCCTTCATGGTTACACACAAACAATTCTGTTCATGTGATCGTTTCATTCGTTTCTCATAGACCCAGTTCTCAATGATGTTTCATCAGCACCATTTGAAGCACACAGTCCGGTTTCATCTTTTTATGATCCTCCCACTGAACATACAAGAAACATGTGTGATATGGACACGTATGTATAGTGTTTGTAGTTTTTTGAGCAGCTTTAATTGATGATTTAAATGACAAATAATATACTGTTTAAATGTTTCTTTAGGATGCTGCTTAGTGAGTCTGCACCTGAAAACATTCAAATACCAGATGAGCAGGATTCAGAAAAGCAAGATGGCATAGAAGAGCGATCAGACGCTCCTGAGGTAAAGCATCCTGACAAACTTTACACTTTGTGTATTCTGTGTTTGCTGAATAAAAACAAACACCTTTTTACTAATTGTTGTTTTCTGGCAGGATTGCATTGCCTCTCTAGATGGAGATGCAAAATCTGAAATCTCAGGTTCGGCTGGAGTGGAAATGGGAGCAACCGGTAATGGTGACATGAATACATGAATACATGAGCCAGAGAAATTAAAATACACTGTATAATATAAATATTTCTAAAATATTGTAAATATCTGTGGAGTCATTACCATTCAAAGTTCTTTTATGCTCACCAAGGCTGCATTTATGTGGCAAGGAAAGTTGTTTTTTTTTTTTTTTTTTCTCTTCATATAGCACATTTCATACACAGTGGTAATTCATAGTGCGTTACTGAATTTTTTTTTTTTTTTTTAATAATTTAAAAAAAGATTCAAAAGACAAAAAAAAATTATAAAAGAAAGATGTAAAAATAAAGAAGGAATAAATTAGTTCAAATGGTAACATGTTTGAACTAATTTCAGTTCACAGTATTGTTCATTCTTAGTTCATAAGAGTGAACAATACTTAGCATTTATTAATCTTAATGTTAATTTCAACATTTACTAATACATTATTAAACTCAAAATTTGTATTTGTTAACATTACTTAATGCACTGTGAACTAACATGAACAAACATGAATAGTTGTATTTTTATTACCCAACATTAACAAAATTGATAAATGCTCTAACAAATGTATTGCACATTGTTAGTTAATGCATTAACTAATGTTAATGAATGAGACCTTATGGTGAGGTGTTATTGTTCAATTGAAATAAGATTCTATATTAAAATTAATATGAGGGACATAAAAGGAAAATATTTAAAAAACAGTGCAGTGTGATTGGTACAGTGCTCAATCAGAAAATGCACAGTTAAACAGATGTCTTAAAATCTTACTGACCCCGAAACTTTGAATGGTAGCATGTTATCGTTTTCACTTTTTTTTTTTTTTTTTTTTTTTTTTTTCTCTCTCCATGTCAAAGGTGACCAATCAGAGGAGGAGCCCACCTTTATTTTGACTCTGTATGAAATTCCAACCTCTCAGCTGTTCCTTGAGGCTGACTGTGGCCTGCAGGACATGCCCCCTTATGAACTGCAGCCAGCACAAGTCCAGACACCCTCACTGTTTACAGGCAGTTCACAGTCTCTTTCCTTTCCATTAGAGGCTTCCAGGTATATTTCCCTTTCAGTTTAGATTTAATTCAACTTTTTTTTTTTTTTTCTCTCAGTAAAGAAATAGTCCTTAATCATCCATTCCTTTCATCCTTGATGACCTTGTTTTGTAGTGCATCTCTGCACATGGATTCAGAAGAGACCAAACAATGTAGAAGTGTTTCTCACAAGGTGCTAGACGATTCCCTGGTTCCTCATTCAAAGGATACAGCAGAAGATGCCAGTACACAATTGATATCCTCACAGGAAAGCAGTCGTGATGATGATACCTTTTTAATTAGTCCACCTGAGATGCTCTCCTATAATTCTGCCATGGTATGATTCAGTACTCCCTTTTGTTACCCTAATTTATAGAGTGATTATATTTTGTAGCAAATTTTGAAAATTAAAGTGTTTTCCCTTTTGGTAAAAGCCAACAGATGTTCCAAAGTTGGATGAGATCCCGACAAAATCTCCAGAAAATAAAGCTCCCACTCAAAGGAGAAGTAGGAAATTAACTTGAATTCAACTTTTATTTATCATGTCAGTTATTATTAAAATAGTATGTTCAAGTAGACAGGATGGTAATGTCCTCTCTGATCTCTTCATCAAGGTAAGATAAAGGTCAAGCCAAAACTAAAGCCATGTGTGAAGGTTGGGCCTTCAAAAAATGGCCAGCATGACTGTGCACCCAGTCAGAATCTGCTAACATCCCAAGCTGAGATTGAGTCCAAACAGGAAACAGTTAGTCCTAAAATCCACTTAAGCCATGAAGACAATGAGCAGGGAGCCCATCCTGGACATGATGGTGTGATCTCAACTGCCATTGTGGCAGGCTCTGAAGATATGAGAGATGAGAGTCAGTTGAAGTGCGAAAGTCCTCTCAGAACAGGCCTCCAGATGGATGAGGATTCGGTTGTTGACCCTCCAGTGAGTCCGAGGCTGCTCTCTGTTGAAACAGACCATTCACGCGGTGTTTTGCTGTATTACGGTTTAAGATAAATCAGTCATTCACGTAAGTGTTTCCTCACAGGTGCTCAGGGTGTTGGCTGATGGCTTTGTACTCTCCTCAGGAGAAATGGAAGATGTTTTTAATAAGGAGAAGGAAAGCCCTCATAATAGTGAGCTCCAAAAACCTGAGGATTTTTCTGTAGGCTTTTCAGAGAGTGCAAGATCTCTGTCTCCAATAAATGACCAAGTAAGTGGTTTTCTGTTTTTATTTAAACAAGACAAGTTTCAGTCCTTTTTCTCCAGCAACCTTTCACAATTAGCAAACAACAACGATCCAATAAATTCCTGAGAGGCAAAATCAAGTCCAGCCCTACATGTTTTCCCCCCCACTTCCAAGAAGCCATTTTGCTTGGATATACATCAAAATAAGGGGAAAACGGATGATTGCAATTTCTGTTTCATGCCATCTTTAAAAGTTTAAAGTTAATTTTTGAGCACATCACATTGATTGAGTTGATTAGTACTTCTGTCCACAGAAGGAAAAAATGGCAGACATTTCTAAAAAGCCAGATACTTGCAGAGAGGCATCAAGTGTGACATCAGTTTCTCAAGAGAAGACTGTGCCTTTACAAAGGAGAGGTAAGGATATTAATTTCCCTTTATCGGGCCTTATTAACCTTTTATAAGATTACCAAAAAATGATTGATATGAAAAAAAAAAAAAAAAAAAAAAAAAAAAAAATCAACATTTTTGACAAAAACAAATATACCAAACTGTTACTGAACTGTTCTTGAATGTTATCTTAAGGCAGGATGCAAGTGAAACCTAAAATCCCCAAAACAACATCTACTAAACATATCTCAAGATGGGAGCAAACTGACATTGGGTCTAATGAACCAGCCACAACTCAAATCATTTCACCAGCACCTTTGATTAAAGAAGAATCTGTTAAAGTAGAACAGAGCTCTGAGCGAGAAGATTCCTCTGATATTCCAAAGGAGGAGTTAGACACAGATGACACTGAAGAAGTCATGAAGACAAAGCAGCAGACACAATTCACTTCTGTAAAAACATCAGCATGGTAAGACATGTCTATCTTTATAAATGTCCTTGAATCTGTGAACAGTCCTTAACTCATTTTTGTTTTAATTGTATTATCACAGCATTGAATCATCACCTGTGGAACTGAAATTAGAGGGTCGGCATGAAGACGTGTCGCACGTAGTGTTGTCTGATATATTGGTGCCGGTTTCTAATGAAATGGAACCTGATGTTAATATGGAGAGTGTAAGTCCTGTCCAAAGCAGTCTCCAGATGGGTGAAGAGAGCCAGCAGGTCCCCACTACAGAGGCAGACCAGGAGACACATTCGCGTGAGGGTGTTTCACACATGCTGCTGACTGATATATTCATACCCATCTGTGAGGACATGCAAGATAATCTGAGCAAGGAATGGGTGACAACTGGAAAGAGAAGCCCTCATGAAGCAGAAAGATCTCAGGTTAGTTATCTGAATGAAACTGAGTTATTGGTATTGGTGGATACTGCGTATTTAATTGTACATTCTCATTTCCACCTACTTTACATTTACAAAAATTAACTTAATCTTTAATAACACCAATCACATTGTTAAATTAAATCCTTTAGCAAACTGGCCATAATTTTAATGTCCCTGATTAATATTTGAAATCTATACTACAGATGAGAGAGGATCCAGATAACATAGACCTGTTATGTGCAGTGTCACAATCATCAAATGTGGGACCATCAGTATCACCCAGAAGGAAAAGACCCACTCAGGGGAAAGGTGGTGAAAAACTTTTAAAATAATGTATCTTTTCTCAACACACTGCTTAGTTTTTGTAACAATGTAATGAATTTTCTGCTTTTAAGGCAAGTTATTGGTGAAGATGACGTTTCCAAAAAGGAAGGCTGGAGATTCCCCTAAGAGTGGCGAGCAATCACAAACCGTGTCTCCGTCAACCTTAATGTCAAAACAAGAGGTTGAAGCTACTCTAAATGCCCCAGAAACTGAATGCATCTCAGAACCCAAAGAGTCAACACAATGTAGTTTTGAGACTTTCACATGGTATGAGTGACTTAATTCTCTGATCTGATCTGAAATGCACTGAAATGTTGATGAAAATGACACTACTGATGGTTTGGTCATTCTGTCATAGTTCTGGCTCAGAGGACCATGAGGCGGCGTGCGGGGGGATTTCTCACATGGTGCTCTCTGATATTTTGGTGCCTGTATTGGACGAGACTACAGAGCACATCCTTCACAAAGAGGCCTTATCAGTTGGTCTTCAAGAAGATGCAGTCAAAGTATGTTCATGTGTTTTGACAGGTTATTGGTTGAGTACTTTTTATCCTAATAAAAATTTCAGGAAAAATATAAGTTATTTACTGAGCATATCTAACAGTCACAGGTTGAAAAGTCAACAGAGAGAACAGCAAGTACTGAAACAGATGAGCCAACTGCAAGTCAGTCTGTGTCAGTGGAATGGAAAACACCTTGTAGGAGAGGTAAGAATGTACATTGAGTAAAAATAAAAATATAATGCAAAATATGACTTTAACATATCTTACTCCCCTAAAATAGCAGTTAAAGGGCTAGTTCACCCAAAAATGAAATTTGTCATTAATTACTCACCCTCATGACGTTCCAAACCCGTAAGACCTTCATTCATCTTCAGAACACAAATTGTCATTTTTGATGAAATTTTTTTTAAATCCCTCATAGAAAGCAATGCAATTACCACATTCAAGGTCCAGAAAAGTAGTAAAGACATCGTTAAAATAGTCAATGTGACTACAGTGGTTCAACCTTAATGTTATGAAGAGAATAACGACTTTATTCAACAATTTCTTCTCTTCTCTTCCCTGTCAGACTCGTATGCTGTTTACGTTGAAGACATATTGCAGAGCTTCCGTGTTCTACGTCAGAATGGCGGCTCAGTATTGGCCGGCTCTTGCGTCAGCATCACATGCATGTGTCGTGGTGCTCACGTGAACAGCGTCTGCCAATAATGAGTCGGCGTTCTGACGTAGAACATGGAAGTGCTGCACTGTCTATACAACCTAAGCAGTGTAGAAGAATGAATGACAGGGTAGAGAAGAAATTGTTGAATAAAGGTTGAACCACCGTAGTCACATTGACTATTTTAACAATGTCTTTACTACCTTTCTGGGCCTTGAATGTGGTAATTATGCTGCTTTCTATGGGGGATAAAAAAAAAAACAACAACTTGGATTTCAACAAAAATATCTTAATTTGTGTTCTGAAGATGAACAAAAGTCTTACGGGTGTGGAACAACATGAGGGTGAGTACTTGATGACAGAAATTTCATTTTGGGGTGAACTAACCCTTTAAATTAAAAAAAAAAAATCATTTTTGCCTTTTCAATGGGAATGACATCATTATGAATTTAACAGTGTCTATCAACATTTGATCAGATGATTTTGATGGATTTGCTTCTAATTTCATGCTTGGATCTATTCCTCAAGGCACACTGCGTCCAAAGCCTAAATTATCAAAAAAGAGAGATGATCCTTCAGAAAGCGACCTCTGTCAGCCCGGCTCTACACAGACCTCTTCAGCTAAACTTCAGCAGTCCCTGGACCCTCATGCAGAGGAATGGTCCCTCAAAAGCAATATGCTGCCCATGGACTCAGATGAGATTGAGAACTGGTGTGAAGGAGTTTCCCACATGTTGCTGTCAGATGCATTTGTGCCTGTTTCTGAAGAAATTGGAGAGAACAGCACAGACCTAAAAGTGTTTGTCTCAAGCAGTCCTCATGAGGATGAGGAACACTCTCTTAGTCCACCAAAGAGTGAGGAGATGCCCTCTGAGATTTCAGATGAAGTATGCCATTTTAAGAAGCATTTAAAAAGTTAATAATAAATGAATTATGAATTTATGAATTTTTTTTAATTATATAGTTTTTGCATTTTTATGTTGCGAAAAAGATTTAGATACAATGTACATATATACATTATGGGTTTTATGGTACTGCCTTTATTCAAAATTGATTTATTTTAATAATTTTAAAAATGTGTCCATTCAAACACTTTATATTTGGGGAATAAAATTAACTTAATCATCGGCTTAAAAATGCTAAGGTTCCTAAGCGTAGAATTACATTTTCTTCATGCAAAATAAGTAAGTATTTAGTTAAAGTTTGGAGTGAAATGTGACCTGGACAGGTTGCTTTGAGATTCACCTACATGAACCTTTAAACAAGGTGCAGATGACAATGCAAACATCTTTTTATAGGTACATCAGTTAGACACTATTTCTGACATGCCAAAGATTGAGGAGTCAAATGAGAGTCTGCCGGCATCACAAGCAAAAAAATCACCAGCGAGAAGTCAGTCATTCTTCATCATACACAATATTATTTTTCTTTGTCCTCATTATACTTTGAACTACTAAATTTTTTCCCAAATTAATCACATTTTCTCTCTCAAACAGGTACATTTCAGATGACACTAAGATCGCCTGAAAGACGCCTTCGAGATCAATCCAATGTCCTAAAGGCACTCCGAGCTGCCCCAACAACACCCCAGCGAGCTCAGACATCAAAGGTGGAGTGCATGGGAACTCCAACAAAGCAACACACAGGAGGGATCTCAGATTTGTGTAGGGTACAGCTAGAGAGGTTATCTGTAGAGGAAATCTGCTCTGCCCACGGTGTCCTGCAACCAAAGCATCACAGCACACCAGTCACTGTGAAAACCACCTCCAAAGGGTAAGAATGCTTTCCATTCCATGCCAGTGACACTTAGTATCTTTTATAATCATTTTCAAATTGTTGTAAGAACACAGTAAGAACAACTACTCAGCTGCATAGTTAAATTGCATAAATCTGTTTTTACTCTTAGGAATGTGAAGCTCAAGGCATCTCTGGCTTTGCATGGAAGCAGAAGTCCTGGTTTAGAATCGCATGCTGACAAGGAGCCACCCTTGCTGCCAGGATACTCGCCAAAGGTTGTCCTTCATCGTATACCAGTAACTGATGCAAACATTTCCACATCTACCTCATCCCCAGCTAGAGTGTCCACCGCGGCCTCCAGACAACCGGCAGACCATCAGGTATGTGCTGTGATCTATAATCAAATTATTGTATGATGTTCATTATTAAGCCTTTTATTCTTTTTAATTAATATTACATCCTCTATCATGCAGTTCTCTGAAAATAGCCTTCCAATCTCCAGTTTGGACACTGATAAGGATCCTGTTCAAGTGTCCCAATTCTTCCTGGATGACATCTTCACTGAAGTCGTGGAACCGGATTGATTCTTATTTTAGACATTTTTCCCTGCTGCTATTCCTGTTCATTGCACTAGAGGGAACAATGTGTAACATTGTTACACTACTAATTGCAGACCTGTTAGAGAATTGTTAGTAATGAGGCCTTTGCCATAATTGTTTTTTGTTTGTGATGAGACATGCAGTGATGCAGGTTTAGTCACAGCTGTGTTATTTATTTCTATTTATTTAATGCTGAACATTGCACCATTTTTTCCAGTGTGGTTTTTACTGACTGCTTTTGAGTTTAAAGATCTTGCTTTGTTCAATGCGAATATTTGTTTTTATGGTTACTGTATGTTACTTTTGTTTTTGTTCTGAGAGCAAAATCACTTTTGTGGATTATAAGTATTATTCTTTATATTATAGTTCTCCAGTGAGAATTTATTTTCAAG
This sequence comes from Hypophthalmichthys molitrix, assembly GCA_037950675.1. NCBI lineage: Eukaryota > Metazoa > Chordata > Actinopteri > Cypriniformes > Xenocyprididae > Hypophthalmichthys > Hypophthalmichthys molitrix. The sequence goes on along the minus strand of CM075496.1, from coordinate 25,315,637 downwards.
AATGTTCATAAGTAATATTATCAATTGTCAATTATATTGGCAATCTGTGGCACAGTCTGGATATTACAGCAGTGAAGTAGTTATAAAAAAGTTAATAAATTGATATTCACTTCAACTTTAAAATGTCTGTTCTTTCTCAGCAGATACAGTGCACTTAAATAGGAAAAAAGTAAAAAAAAAATAAATAAAAAAAAAAGAGAGATTTCTATAGTTAGATTTATATAGAACACAAATTTAAAATTTGAAGTTTACTTTTTTTTTTCCGAACTGTAATTTTACAGACACGCAAAGACCGCGTTTCTGAAAGAAAGGGGTGTACAGTTTTTTTTTTAGCACATGGTGAATATCCGTTTTGTAAAAAAAAAAAATATATATATATATTTAGTTAAACTATGTAAATAATAGTTATGACCAATGATGCTAGGAGTCATAACCAGTTATTGACATTATATGTTATTTGCACACTGACTGTATATGTTCGATAAATTCTTACTGCAAAAAGTGAAAAATGAAAATGCAGATCGTAAATATTACATATCTTATACAAGAATGTTTGCTAGCCACAGTCACTACTAATAATGTTTTAACGGAAACGGAAAGCGGCACACTATTATTATTTCTGCCATTTCGTTTTATATGACATAAATAATACAGAGAATGTATGCTTATGCTGGTAGCGCTTGTCAAAGGAAAAGGGGATGTTCCTATTCCACCAGTTTTTATTGGCTGAGCAAGGGGGAGAAAAACTTCAGCGTTAACCGTTTGCTGTCCGACCTGAGCGGTGAGGTCAGAGGACGTTGCGTGCTGAATTCGTCCTTAGACCTGCCATTTAGAGGATGAATCATGATTCTGCACTATGCTAGACCAGTGGTTTCACTCATTCGGCACAGGAGTGTAAATGTTGCAGTTTCCAGGCTATATCATGCGGATAAAGTTGCAATAGTGGGCTCGCAGCCCGACTCTCAGTCTCCGGTCTTTCAGGTAGGCCACGCATGAAGCCTCGGACTCAAGTTACTGCAGCCAACCGGCAGTGGGGATTCATCTGATGCGACAGTAGTGCATGTCTTGTCCTTGTTCACTTATTTAAAGAGACAATGAAATAGTTCATACATAATACACATACAATAGACGAGAAAACTTGTTTGCACCCTGCACTAACCGGACAGATTTTTTTTTGACATGGGACAAAATATTTCTCATAAGTTTACCAGACTTATAACGGCAACAGTTATTACTTTACCACTTTAAAATCAATCCGATATGATATGACCATTATCCGGTTTTTACACAAATTTCGTTTGAGTTACTCTTTATGGGGCAAAAAGATAGAACTGTGGTTATGGTTATAAGTTTTCAAAACACAAATATGAATATAAATATATAACTATATAGTTAAAAATGTATAGTTATGTTACTATGTGTTACTGCTTTTGATACTGTGATATACAGTATGCTAAAAAAAAAAAGTTATTATGTCATCACCGTTAACTGTCTGATGATGACACTGTCTGGTGACACTACATTAAACCATATTTAAGATTTCTGACATTCTGTCTCATTATTTATATAATAAACTATGAATATGGTAATTTACCAACCAGAAATCTTTCACATTGTAGGAAAATTATGAACGAATGCAAGCACTGGTGAAGGAGTTGAAGGACAGAGCAGAGAGGATCAAACTTGGTGAGCGAGTTTAAAGCATTTACTTTAATACCACTAAACACAGCCAATGAAGCCATTACATAGGGGTAGTTTGTGGGAGCTTTAGCAGATTTCCTCACACTAATGTTTACACAACATTTCCAATTTTGAAGGAGGTGGAGAAAAAGCGAGAAACCTACATACATCCAGAGGAAAGCTCCTGCCTCGGGAACGCATCGACAGACTGTTGGATCCTGGGTAAAAACAAACTCAATATTATAAACAAACAACTAAAATGCCATCATTAAAATGTTGTCCATTCAGACTCAGACCAGTTTCATGCTGAACTTTTTTTTTGTCTGAATGCAGATCTCCCTTTCTTGAGTTTTCCCAGTTTGCTGGTTATCAGTTATATGGTAAGGAGGAAGTTCCTGCGGGAGGCATAATCACTGGTATTGGTCGAGTCTCAGGGTGAGGAACATACAGTACAATCAATAGCCCCTTTCACACATTAAACCCGGTCAGTTACCATAAAATTACCAGATTGACTTTTCTGGTGATACACAGTAGTAAACTGCAGAACCACAGCGCTGGTGAATGGAAAAGAATGCAGGGTCTCGAGTGTTAGACGCAGCACAACAGTCAGATGTCAGTCTAGCACATGTTTACATAGATGTGCTCATACTGGTAGCCCTGTTTTTTGTTTGAACAAACCATCATACTGGGAATTTACTGGTAATGTTACAGCTTCTCATACCAGAAAATTGCTAGAACAGATTTTCCAGTATTTTTTAAAAAGGTCCTGTTCACACACACACACGGTCTCTAAATGGTAATTTTCTGGTAATTTACCAGTAAAGACTGTATGTGGGGAAAGGGGCTAGTATGCATACATTGATAATACTGTGCAAGAGCTTATGGTTTATAACATCCTGCCTGTGTACCTCATAGGGTGGAGTGTATTATAGTTGCGAATGATGCTACTGTCAAAGGTGGAACTTATTATCCAGTTACTGTGAAGAAGCACCTGCGTGCCCAGGAGATCGCACAACAAAACTATCTACCATGCATATACCTGGGTGAGTTCTCTCAGACTCAGAGGTTTCATATTTTGTATAAAACAACATTTTTCTATAAATGCTTTAATTTTTTATGTTTTATGTTAATTTTTTATGTTTAATTTTAACTGATCTGCTTTTCTCTAGTGGATTCTGGAGGAGCCAATTTACCCAGACAGGCAGATGTGTTTCCAGACAGAGATCACTTTGGACGCATCTTCTTCAACCAGGCCCGCCTTTCCTCAGAGGGAATTGCACAGGTCTTTTTTTTTTATGTGAAATTTCTATTTACATATTAGCCTGTGGTTCGATTTCCTTTAGCTGCACACCATCAGAGGCAGTGCGGAAAGCACTAGTGAAAAACTCCTCACGCCATCGCTTCACCGAGAATCGAAAAACAAAGTTGTCACCTCGTGACTCAGCTATAATAACCCCTTAACACGTCAACTCCATCTCTTTCTCATTCTCGCTTGATTGAATCGATTGTGACAATATTTTGTGTAGCTTGCTGCTGAAGTGTTCTTCAGGATATATATATATATATATATATATATATATATATATATATATATATATATATATATATATACGTGAGCTGTGAGCTGTTTCATCATTGATTACATCGCTTCAGTTTACGGATTTTTAACAAGCCTGGACTCTCTGAGTGAAGCTTCATCTGAACTTGCATTACAAGCCTTGGATGTTATCGCCAACCACTGTGGCACTAATCTTGTGCAAGCTCGCCAGCAGGTTTGGTTGGCCCAATCCTCCTTGCCAGAGGTCTGTCTGAATAATTTGCGATGACTGCCGTTGGTACTTTGGCATTTTGTTTCGTGCACCCCCTCTGTCACCTCACGTACCCCAGTTGGGGAACCACTGATATAAGCTATTTGTGTATATATAACCATAATCGCCATAAGCAAATATAAAATGTTGTTTGGTAACTGACATGTCATATGGCAGTTTGCTGCTTTCGTGCGTCTCAGTGGGAGCTGATGCATCATGGCACATCAATTTTATCTGTTATGTTTCAGATTGCTGTTGTGATGGGCTCCTGTACTGCAGGGGGCGCCTATGTGCCTGCGATGGCTGATGAGAGCATCATAGTGCGCAAACAAGGGACCATTTTTCTGGGTGGACCGCCACTGGTATGTGTTAATGTCCTAAGGAGCGCAATATGACTAACTGCTAACGTTTAGCAATGGTAAATGTCCATCTCTGTATTTAACAGGTAAAAGCTGCTACAGGTGAAGAGGTGTCTGCTGAAGACCTGGGAGGTGCAGACCTTCACTGCAGGTTAGACAAACGCTTGAATGTTCACACTTGTTTCGAGCTTCATTGGTCTTATGCACCTTATTGGTTTTTTCAACATTTGTGTCTCTTTAGAAAGTCAGGTGTAACTGATCATTATGCCCTGGATGATAATCACGCCCTTCATCTTGCACGGAAAGCCGTACGAAGCTTGAACTACAAGAAAAATCTTGATGTGAGGACACAACTGCACTCCTGAGAGATGTTTGATCTGTCTGATTTTTCATGACTTGATGCTGATCTTCTTTCGCTTGCCGATTGTTCATTAGGTTACTGTAGAGCCTCCTGAGGCTCCTCTGTTTCCTGCCGATGAGCTATATGGTATTGTGGGGGACAACCTCAAACGCAACTTTGATATTCGAGAGGTATTGGTCAGAACTTGATCACTGGAATACAATCCTATTAAAATGTTGCCTCAACAGACATAACTTAAAGGCAATTATGAATTTCAGGTTATCGCTCGTATTGTTGATGGCAGTAAATTTGATGAATTCAAGGCCTTCTATGGAGACACACTAGTCACAGGTGGATATTTTTCAATAATCATCTTTTTGTTTTTGAATTTCAGCATTGATTTCTTACTTGCTTTGTACTGGCTTTCTGCATTTGCTTTCTAGGTTTTGCACGGATATTTGGCTACCCTGTGGGAATTATTGGCAATAATGGTGTGCTGTTCTCAGAATCTGCAAAGAAGGTGAGCATCTCCTGATCATTGTTCTGACCTTCCATACGGAAAGTTCATGAGACTAATGTATTTTGCACTATAGACTATAAATGATCACATTTAGCCGCATTTAACCTCAGTGGCCTTCACAACTTCTGATGCAGTGCATTGTGCATGGAAATTGAGAGAAAATTTAATCTTGAGGAAGTGTCACAACAGGACACACGTAACACATGAGAATGAACCTCATTGGTTCTCGCATGTCAAGCAAACATGCTTGAGCTTCCATTTACCACAACTGATTTTGTGTTGATGAATGTTTATGTGAATAAAAGCCTAAATTCAATCTGTTCATCATATAAGGTGATCGTGTCTCTTCAGAAAATCTTGACTAAACCACTCAATTCATATGGATTAGTTTTACATTCTCTTTATGAAGCGGAAGTCGAAGTGGTAGTTGCGTAGCTGTCAATGGAGGGACAGAAATTGCTCAGATTTTATTAAAAATATCTTTATTTGTGTTCCAAAGATGAACAAAAGTCTTATGGGTTTGGAATGACATGAGGTTGAGTACATGACAGAATTTTCATAGGCAGTTGGTGTGACTGTAGATAATATGATCCAGTCCAGTCAGTGAGATACACATAAAAATGAAAATTCTGTTGGCGCCGATAGCCTAGTGGTTAGTGCGCAAATATGGCGCAAATGCGTTCATGGCGACCCAAGTTTGATTCCCGTCTCGAAGTCCTTTGCCGATCCTGCCCCCCTCTCTCTGCCCAGTGCTTTCCTGTCTGCTCTCTACTGTCCACTCCAAATAAAGGCACAAAAAGCCCATAAATATAACTTAAAAAAAAAAATAAAAAAAATTAAAATTCGAAATCTACTCTGCCTCTTGAATCATGCATGTCTTTTTTTTCTTCTGTGGAAGCCAAATTAGTTTAATAACATGATAGCATCTTCCAGGTTGCTCTTTTCCATACAATGAAACAGTAGAGGCTCCTGACTGTAAATTTTGGTATGGCAGATTCTGGGTCTTAGTGCTAGTTTATGCTAAACAATTTGTAAGCTTTATATTCTAATTGCTGAATATGCAGACACTTCTGGCAGAGGTCTAGTGTCCTTACATTATTCAGCCTGAGGGTGGCGCTCTAATGTTGATTAACAGGCTTTAAGTACACACAACACAATACTGCTACTCCACATAAGAAGAACAGACATGCCAAATAGTTACTGACCTGATGCAGACTAATATACACATAGCTGAAGCGGATTCATTTCATCTTGGTCTAGAGCGAGTTCCATTTTTCACCACAGATTTACATTAGAAACTGGGGCGCTGTAGAGCTCGGCTCAGGCACCCGCTGCCCCGCTTAGTATCATAATACCTGCCTGCTGAAGCAATTTGCTAAATTTTAATATATCCTGCTCACTTTATGACTTAAAATAATCTAGAAAATCCGAAGAATATTTGTTCATGTTCAACACATTTACAATTTATTATTGAATCAGTTTATATAGAGGTCTATGTTTTGGATGAATATTTCAGTGCCCTCACAGATGAGCCGTGACTGCAAAGAAAGTGGAAAGACAATGTATACTTCCAAATGATTGCTAGAAATCTCCGGAAACATGTTTTCAGAAATATTTTTTTATTTAATAGGGAACTCATTTCATTGAGCTTTGCTGTCAGAGAAACATTCCACTCCTCTTTCTTCAAAATATTACAGGTCAGTATGCACTTCATCTGAATGTACACCTTTAATGTTACAACATTGCTCTGATTTTGAACGGGTCAGCATAGAAACGTGTGAATGCCTAGTGAAATTGCTACTACCATCAGCTCGTGATGTTCTCTGTTCCTCTTTTTATTAGGCTTCATGGTTGGCAGGGAGTATGAAGCTGGAGGTATTGCTAAAGATGGAGCTAAAATGGTGACCGCTGTGGCCTGTGCCAATGTGCCTAAGATTACCGTCATCATCGGAGGATCGTATGGTGCGGGGAACTATGGCATGTGTGGCAGAGCTTATGGGTAAGTGTTATTAATAGCGATCGTTATTTCCTACACTTCCCTGCTCAAAGGTACAGCACTAAAAACATGCTCAAAGCATCCAGTTGACATCAGAACATAGCTGAACAGCACGCAGTGAGCTACCTCATTTGTTAAAGTGACCCTATGTGCACCTCGCAGCCCCAGGTTCCTGTACATGTGGCCTAATTCACGCATTTCTGTGATGGGAGGAGAGCAGGCAGCCACTGTGTTGGCAACCATAACTAAGGATCAAAAAGCCAGGGAAGGAAAAGAGGTAAAAAAAAAAAAAAACAGAGCAAATTTACTTAATTTAATCTTTCATCAATCTAATACATCTATGACTTGTTTTCTCTTTCTCGTTTCTTCTTCTACAGCTTATTTTTTCTGAGTTAAAAAAAAAAAAAAAAATGTATAGATTATGTATCAAGTAACTTTTGTTTGTTTATTTTCCAGTTTACCCCAGAGCAGGAAGCTGCAATGAAAGAGCCAATTATCAAACGCTTTGAGGAAGAGGGAAACCCATATTATTCCAGTGCCAGGTAACTAGATAGACATGTAGATGGTATGGAATGTTTGAATTGTGTATTACATAAAATGCTTTATGTGATTTTTTTTTTTTTTTCCTTGTGTACACACTTCCGTTTAAAAGGAACTGGTTTTTTTGGTTTTGAATGAAAGTGTTTTATGCTCACCAATATTTTATATTTCATACATAAAGTTCACTTATATTAATCTATTATAAAATGTAATTTTATTCCTGTGATGTCAAAGCTGAATTTTCAGCATCATTACTCCAGTCAAAAAGCATTTATTTGAAATAAAATGTGAAAGTGACATGACAAATAGCCAAGTATGGAATACTTGGAATTTGTGCTCTGCATTTCACCCATCCATGTTCACACACAGCACTGAGTGTGGCACCCAGGGGAAATAGATAGAAATCTTTTTATAATTTTTAATAACTTTGGACATCTTTTACAGTTACTTTTTATCATTTTAATGCATACTTGCTGAATGTAAGTATTTATTTATTCCAAAAACAAAAAAAAATCTCACTGGTCCCAAACTTTTGAATGGTAGAGTATGTACGATACCAGACAACAAGGGCAAATTAATCATTTCCTACTACTCCCTGTGTCATGTCTAATTTTCACTTTTGTTGCACTTCCTCTAACTATCTAGATTGTGGGATGATGGGATCATTGACCCCGCCGATACTCGGCTTGTCCTGGGCTTGAGTCTGAGTGCTGCTCTCAACGCCCCCACACAGAAAACTCGCTTTGGTGTCTTCAGAATGTAAATCTCATTTTGTAAAGATTAGATATTTTGAATTAAATCAAATTCCTCTGTCTTTTGGGGAGTACACACTAACTTTATAGACTTGTTTTGTCTTTGTATGTTTGACAACAGTAAAATCTGTAAAGCCAATCATTGAGTGTTGTACCTCATATGCTGTGTGATTTTTCTTGTTGTCTTGTACCCTTGATATTCAGGACAGTAAAACATCACAAAATATTGGCTGGTGTAAGAACTGAAAAGTAAGCATATGTTCTGTATGTTTTTTTTAAGGTAGAGGGCGAGGCATTGTAATTAGATGTGCCTGTAATATTGCTTGTTTTTTTTTTAAACAATTATCTTCCCTGGTTCTTCATTTCTCTTAGGGGCTGTTTACATGACACCGTTTTCAACTAAAAACAGAAAACTTTTTATGCCGCTTTGGCCATTCATTTGCACACCAACAGCATTTTGGGGGCCTGAAAACGCAAACTTTTGAAAACGGGTTTTAAAGTGCGCGTTTTTGAAAACAATAATTATTGTCACAGTGTAAACTACAAAAACTTGCATTTGTGAAAACAAATAGTTATGTCATTTCTTTTTACAAAATGACCTCACCAACTACTGGCCTGGCATGCATAATACAGCGTTTTTAGTCATTTTTGCAGATCAGTGTCACATTGGTCGTCTGTATGTGAAAAACACAAAGGAAAAACTTTTCAGTTTTTAGTACACTGTTGTCATGTAAACATACCCTTAGTATACTGTCAGTAGTTTAAAGTCAAAGGTATTGTTCTTTTAGATTACATCACTGCTATTTAACAAAACTATTACAAAATCTTTTTTTTTATTAAGTTGACTTAAATTCTGTTCTCTCTGGAAATCAAAATCACCATACAATACTGTGTGAACATCAGTTTCAGTGTAATTTTAGCATTATTTATATAGTATTAAAGTATTTATTCATATTTTGATTTCATTTTTTATATTTTCATTTTACTTTTAGTTTAGTAAAACATGTGCTTTCGTCATTTTGTTTTCAAATATTTCTACATAGCTTATTTATTTCAATTTTAGTACTTCAACTAAAACTAACTTTATTTCAGTTAGTTGCCAAAGCAATATTTCTAGTTTATTATTATTATTATTTTTTAAATACAGTATTTATATTTAATTTCAGCTTTATTTTAATTGCTGGAAAATACTTTCAATGGTTTTAGGAGGAGGAGTCTTAAATATTAAACAACAGAAATTAGGAAAAGGTTTTATTTGTTGAAAAATACACAGTGATCCACTTTGATTAATTAAAAAAAAAAAAAAAAAAAAAAAGCACATTTAAGTTACTTCATGAGAGTTTACAAAAGGACATAACAGATGGAGATCATCTCATGATTGTACACTAACTTTGTGTACAGAGACAAAATGGTCATATCCAGACAATATGAGGAACCGCAAATGTGTTGTATTTGATACATTCACCTGGAGAGAAAAGAAAAAATCGTGAGATCTTGGTTTTGAGTGTATCTGGATATTAAAAACTTTGAAAAATAACTCACCGAAATATCATTAGCCTGTAGGCTGTTCTCTGTGTGCTCAAACTCTGAAACAAACAATATTCGTGTGAATAACACTCAAGATCAGAGGATGGAGAAAAAAAAAAAAAAAAAAACATGTTTTCACACCTACCTGCGTCTGCAACTGCTTCAAATTTATCAGCATCGTCTGATGTGCCCTTTTCTATTCTCAGCCTTTTAACTGAAATAAAATATAAATGTGAAGACATTACAATAAGTTATTATTACCATATTAAAGAGATAGCATAATGATGCTTGTGTTTATATATTTACTGTTGTAACTGTGAATGGAGACAGTGAATATTTTCATGTTATCTGGAAAGCGGATGATAAACTCTTGTGGAAACATGCCAGTTGAAATCCAGAACGTCTCTGTTTTTCTGTAGAAAGAAATAAAATCCAACAGTTACATCAAAAGATGTGTATTAAGTGTTGTGGTAATATTAGCTAAGTTAGCTGGCTTTTCTTCCAGCTTTTAGCAATCTACAGACCCGTCGATAATGTTCTCCGGCGGATGATTCTCATCGCTTGATGTAGCCAGCACAACCTGGGCTCCGTATGAACTTAAAGCAGCATCCAGCATTGTGAACTTTAGATATTTAAAGGTAGATTTATGTCAGAGACAGGACTTTTCACGCTGAGGCAGTCCGAGTTGCTAAGCAACATGTAAGCCTGATGTGTCTCTTGACTCATTTCCGCGAATCGGTTCATGCGAACAGTTCGTTTCGAAGAACCGGTTCAAAAAATAATTCAGCTGTTATAACTTACTTATGTCGTATTTTACTTCGTGTTCAACGCACTGTCTGTGACATCAGCAATATGCATGGCTGTTTATTGTAATTTCATGTATCCCAGTTCGTTTTAGCCGTGATTCAGTTCACAAACAAAGTAATTTAGAAACATCATAATTGCATTCATTTATACTGAACAAGTTTTTTGCATTAACCCACCAACCAAATGCTCGGTTCTCGGTTCATTAGTAATCGAACATCTGAATGAAACGATTTTTTGGGGGGGTTCCTAAACGAATCATTCAGAAATCATCCGACTGAAAAAGAACAATTTCGTTCACAAATTGAACATCTCTAGTGTCGCGTGATTTGAGCGTCATCAGCTGCTGGCGTACATTAGTGGCGCACGTTGCACTTGGGAAATATTTTGCTATACGGTTTTATATGTAAAATTCTCATGGCAAATGGTGCGGAAGATGTCATATTTTGTCGTGGGACGGGTCAAGTGAGTATTGAATCATTTTAAAAGAGAATTCACGTTGTTGGATTTAGCTTGACTCGGTTGTATTTTAGATTCCTATTAAAAATACCTGATTTTTTTTGCTTGTTAGCTACCATTTTGTTGGCTGCACAGTTGAAGTCCAATAGTCCTAGTTTGTGCTTCATTGACTTTGTGTTTTTAGTCTTGCAATTAGCTGAAGTAACAACGTCCAACAAAGATGTAGCATATAGCACGCAGAAGAGTTAAGTGGTTCATGATCTCTTCTCTTTCTTCAGAGTGATGATTCTGACATTTGGGATGATACAGCTTTGATTAAAGCATATGATAAAGCGGTTGCGTCGTTCAAGGTAATGACGCTTATAAGAGATGCGACTATGCAGCTGATATAATTCCGTTTACTTTGCTTCTCCAGTAACCCTGCTGTTGTTTTGCCCCTCCTTTTTTACTCGCCAGAATGCATTGAAAGGAGAGGACAATGAGACCCCACACAAAAAAGATATCCCCGGAAAGAAGCGGAAAAACAACAAAAAGAGTAAAAGCAGAAAAAGATGTAACGCAGCACCTGATAAAGAGGTAATCACGCACAGCGTCAGTACTTGAGTTGATTTGGAGTATCACTATCCAAATAATTCAGGTGAACTGAAATATGTTACACAGTGGCAGGTTGGGGACTCCTGTTATGCTTACTGGTCTGAAGATGGCAACCTGTACTCTGCTACAATTTCCTCCATCGATCAGGAGAAGGGCACCTGTGTGGTCCTTTATACTGATTATGGGAATGAGGAGGAGCAGAACCTCAGTGACCTTCTGACAGAGGCTTCAGATTTGGATGAAGACACTCAGAAAACTGCAGCTGTATGTGGAGTATGACATTGCTATCAATTAGACCCTGACTATAGTCATATGAGGGATTAATGATGCAATTGTTTAATCCTTATATTAACTCGCCCAAATGCAGGTCAAAGAGGCTGAGTCCTCAACAGAGGAGAGTGATCGATCTTTAACCCCAAAGCAGTCCGGTCACCAGAAGCACAAATCCAAAGGCAGATCTCCCATGGGACCTCCATCGTGGATTCCTGGTTTCCCTCCTGGACTCCCTCCTGGACTCCCACCTGGACCCCCACCTGGACCCCACTTCCAAAAGGTGAATGTTAAAAATAGGCCTGTCGTGATTGATTAATCACGTCAAGTCACCTTTATTTATATAGCCCTTGATACCATACAGATGTTTCAAAGCAGGAAAATAATCCAAAGGAAAATAATTATTCAATGATGCAAACAGAATTCAGTTCTGCTGTAGAGCAGCTCTAAAAAGACAATACTAAACAGTCATTATTCAGTTGATATTATGTAAAGTTGGTCAATTATGGAATGGGTTCAGTTCATCTATAAAGCAGCTCTGGAGAAAAAACAGTGATGTTATCATCCAGCTCAGTTCAGTTCTCATCCAGTAATGTCAGTGCATTCACGTCAATAATATTGCTGAATATTAAGTGTCTTTACCTAAGCAAACCCTAAGCGACTTACAAGTGAGGAATTCAACAAGTGAGTCATCATGACGAGGCAAATAGACACACAAAGTGCTCACAATACAAGTTTCAGACATTGCTCAGAGTATCATAAGCTACAATAGAGAGGGATTAAAGGAAGTGAAAGGATAGGTAATGAAAGGATTAAGTGCTCATGAAAGAGATGAGTTTTCAGATATCTTTTGAATATTGCCAGGGATTCTGCATTCCGGATGAAGGCAGGAAGATCGTTCCACCAGCAAGAAACAGTGAACGAGAATGTTCTGGAGAGTGATTTCGTGCCTCTCTGTGATGGTACCACGAGCCTTCGCTCCTTTAGAGAGCATGGGCTTCTGGTAGGGGTGTAGACTCGTAAGATTGAGTGGAAGTAGGAGGGTGCTGAGCCTGTGGTAGATCTGTAAGCAAGCGTCAATGCCTTGAACTTGATGCGAGCAGCAAGTGGTAGCCAGTGCAGAGAGATGAAGAGAGGTGTGACGTGGGTTCGTTAAAGACAAGACGTGCTGCAGCGTTCTGAATCATTTGTAGAGGTTTGATTGTGCATGATGGCAGTCCAGCCAGAAGAGCATTGCAGTAATCAAGCCTAGAAATGACCAGGGCCTGGATGAGAAGTTGTGTTGCATGTTCTGTTAGAAAAGGCCTGATTTTCCTGATGTTGTATAGTGCAAATCTGCATGACCGAGCTGTTTTTGCACTGTGGTCTTTGAAGGTCAGTTGGTCATCAAGGATTACTCCAAGATTTCTGGCCGAATTTGATGGGGTAATTGAGGATGTACCTAGCTGGATGCTGAAATCATGATTTAGAGTCAAATTGTCAGGGAAGATGAGAAGCTCAGTCTTTGCCAGGTTGAGCTGCAGATGATGTTCTTTCATCCATGCCGAGATGTCCGCCAGACAGCTTGAGGTTCGTGCAGCTACTGTGGGATCATCTGGTTGGAATGAAAGGAAGAGTTGTGTGTCATCAGCATAGCAATGGTAGGAGAAACCATGTGCCTGTATCTGTATGATGGGACCAAGTGATGTAGTGTAAATGGAGAAGAGGAAATTTAAGCACATAAAGGGTTAGTTCACTCAAAAATGAAATTTCTGTCATTATTTACTCACCCTCATGTCGTTCCAAACCCGTGAGACCTTTGTTCATCTTCGTAACACAAATTAAGATATTTTTGATGAAATCCGAGGCCTAAGTAAACATCTGTGACTGCCATCTTTCGTTGTTATAATTCCACTGCAGTTATTTTGTCTGCCGCTTTAAAGTCTCTTTAAAATCAGGTGGATTCTGATTGGCTGTCATTGTTTTTATCCTTCATCAGCTGGAAAGAAAACTTCTGAAAAAAATTCCATTGATATTGTTCCTGTGTGTCATTATTGTTATGGTTGCAGTGTGGACTTCCCTACTCTCGTAGAATTAGAATGATTAAAACTTTATAGTTATCCTTGTAGTTATCATCGTCTGTGTAATTGGGCCTTAAGACTCTGTTCTCTCCAGACGGACGGCAGGCGGTCAGAAGGTCCTGGACATTTCTTCCCTGGATGGCCTCCCATGATGCCACCAGGTCCCCCGGTAAGAAGCAGCTGGAGACCTTTCAGATCTATGAACTTATTCTTACATGAAAAGTGATCTAGTAAAAACATTTACAGCTTTACATGGGGCAGATTTTTTTTTATTTTTATTGAAAATGTGAATTTATTGTCGGTCCAGATGATCCCGCCGCCTCCACCAATGAGTCCAGACTCTCTAGAGGATGACGAGGCTTTGGGCAGCATGCTTATTTCCTGGTACATGAGCGGCTATCACACGGGATACTATTTGGTACAGTTATTCTTCTTGCTGTTCACAAACATCTTTTTTTGCTCCTGGTTTTATACTATTAGAAAAATCTCTCAACTCTTTTGTCTCTTACACAGGGTTTAAAACAAGGTCGTAGAGAGGCTGCAGCATCTAAGAAGTCACATCGGAAATAAAGATACAGCGGTTAGTTTTTCAGCCCTATAATTTCACAGATTGTTGCTAAAATTTTACCTTTCACAAATTACTTTAACTTTAGGCTTATGGGGAATTGGGTTGAGTAGATATACTACAATGTATAAATAATAAACCCAATTTGTTAACATTTAAGTGTTTCTGTAAGATAAGTATCTTATGAATTTTACTGAATTACAAAATTTTTTTCCCCCCATATAGAATGAAATATGAACGTGATGATGCAGCAGCCTTGATTCACTTTTCTTTTTTTGTATTCTTTGTAAATAAATAAATGAATTAAAAGTAATTGTGCTCTTTTCCAAAGTGTGTTTGTGTGTACACATTTTTATTAAGAGATCACTTTTTCTGACTGCCTACAAACATTTTAGTAACTTGATAATTTCATTCAGATTTCATTAACATTATTTTTCTGAATATCACTGATGTGGCTGATGTCACCTCCAGTGTGTGAAGTCTTTTCATTACATAATTCTTAAATTTAAGGACACAGGGCATTGTCTTCATTTATTGCAACCAGCCCATTTAAAATGTAACTGGGTGAAATGTGATAACTTGTACTGTTTATTGTGGCGGTTCTCGGCCCAGTGACTGGGGCTTTAGATGTCTTAATTTAATGCTTGCTTTTGTTTTATTTTTAAATAATTAAGATGGCGCAACTAAAAATCGAGCTATTTCTCATTTTAATAATAATAATAATAAAAAAAAAGTATTCTTTGAGGAACCAGGGTTCCCACTGAATAGATGAGGTAGCCTAATTTTAAAAGTGTGATTTCTAGTTTTCTTTGAAAAGGTTTTTAACCAGGTAAATCGTTTTTTAAATTTAGTTTTACATTTTTTAGAATAAGTCAATCTTAAACATATTAGTTTTATTTTTGATTGTTTAAACCTTGCTCTCACCATGAATACAGCCACAGAAGCTGGCATGGTGTTGAAAAGGAAAGAGAGAAAACCTTGGGCACTTTTATTATGAACATACACCAGTGGGGGTCCTTGGAGTTGAGGACCATTGGTCTAATGTAAGTTGACATCTCTCTTGTTTAACAAAGCCATTCTTTTCATTATATATCTGCTATAGGCCTTAGTTTGTAGTGGTTTATTTTCTGTCAAATCCATTCTAGAAGACTGATGGACTGGTATAGGTGTCAAGTTGCATCTGAACCAAACCTGGAGCTGGTGCCGTCTCTGGTAACCTTGGCATGAGCATCCCAAGACAGAAACAGGAAAGCAAATGCAGAAAGATTAGCATAGCTGCTGTTAATATTACTTTCAAGATTATCTTGGGAAGTTGTGGCAAATCCAGCTGACTAATATAGCCGAATTACTGAATTTGGTCTTTATTTTCTCTCTTTCTGCGTACAAATTGCTTGCTAACTAAAAATAAACAAACTACCAGTACTTTACAGTAGTAAATTAGCTTTTCTGCATCAGATAGCATGTTTTATAGCTTAGCTATACTTCTAAAGTGGAATGCTGTTCTTGTAACATGAGAAGTGTGGTTTTCAAAAGATAAGTTGCTCAAGTATAACACTATACTGTAGGTTTTTAACTGTAGTGATTTAAATAACAAGAAGTCCTTAATTTTGTTCCTAAAATAATGCTATCTATTGACATTTATTTTTGCTTAGCTGTGGCCTTTACTGCCTTTTCTGTCTCTGTCAGTCGCTTAAGAAATGTGTGTTGGGTGAAGCTGCTCACTCATTGAACTGGCCTGTGGTTCAAAACTATTGTGTGACACCACATATCTCAGCTCCACATAATTCTTTAATATGAGTCTTGGAACCCTTGAGGGATTATGGTGGAGAACACCCTTGACCTCGATTTGTGAAAAACTACATTGCAAGGTAATGGATTCAGTCTTGTAGAGTGATCTCCACCAGTTCATAAACTCAAACAATCTGCTTGATGTAAGTGAATCACCTGCATCACACCATGATATATACGTGATTCTCTTCATTTAGCTTCATACTTCTCAGTTTTTTCAGCAATAACTTGGAAACCACAGTTTTCTTGTTCTATTCCTCTCTTTCTACTGCCACATCCAGGTTCTCCACCAAGGTCTTCACTTTTTTTCTTCTTTCTTCCCACAATGGTCTTGGTTTCTTTTTGTCTCCATTTGTTTTTTCATTAAATAATTTTCTCTTGCAAAGTTGTACCAGACATGAATCATTTTCAGAGTATGCTGGTTCTGTTTTATTTTCATTATCTCTCTAGACTCTCTTTCTGCTTGTCTGTTTCCACCTCATCCTAAACCACTTAAGTTGAATCCCTTTACTAATTCCACTCATCATGATGCCTCAACTGTATACCATTTGTTTCATTTTGCTTGGTTACTGTTGCTATGGGTGCATGCTTTAGGAACAACATGTCTTGAGAGAATTTAAAGAAATAAGAAACAGTTTATTGTTTTTTTGTTTTTTTTTTACATTTCATAAATGCATACATTTCCTTGACATCTATTTTTTTGTTGCCCAAGTCCATTTCACCATAAATTATTCAGAAAAGAGTATAAATTATCAAATGCTGGTGACTTATTGCTGCTTAGAACAATTCATTTTAAGAAAAAGTCATATAATTACATAAAAGACATTAGAAAATGTCAGAAGTATCTTTCAGAAATGAAATATAAACAAAAGAAATGTGCTCAATAAACTAAAGCCATACATTTTCCTCTTAAAAAAAAAGAGCATATTAAATCACAGCGCTTTGCCCACCAAGGGTTCATGTGCAATCAATCCTGTTTGATGTAAATAAAGAAAAACTAAATTCGCATCAGCTTGAAACTGTTCAAGATCATAAATAGAAGAAGACATTAGAATTGCATTAGTTAAATGTAGTTCCCTGTACTCCAGCTTGTGGTAAAACTGTGATTTTACTTTACAGGATGCAGCAGATCTCTGCCATTAGGCTCCAAAAATATCTTCATGGTATCTCTTCTCCACCTGCCAACAAAAAGATCATGATGGCGTGAGTTCACAGGTCACATAGCAGTTCATACAAGGACATGAGGATTGAAAGAGCAAATCTCACCTTCAACCTCTCCAGGTATTCTCCAGCTTCTGTGATGGTCATGCCTGTTTTATTCACCAGGATATCTTGCAAAGTGCTAGCAACATCACGGGCCATGTTCATGCCGCCGCAGACATACAGATGACCTGCGTTCTTGTGTAGAACCTCCAAGGCCTTTTCAGATAGCTGCTCTCTCAAGACATCCTGCACATACATCTGTTCCAAACAACACAAGCTTACAGTTACAGACAGAAGACAAACTGATGCCAATGTAAGTGCATCTGATGAACAGTGCAGACTGAGAGAACCTGACACAGTAAATAGTAAATAAATACATTTATTATTTTGAGTACAGCATAAACAGAACTTTAGAGATGTACCTTTTGTTTACCAGGTTGGCGAGAATAAGCTGTATTGACATTGTCCAGAATGCCATCAAGTCTCAACTTCAGTGTTTCTACTTTATACAGATGGTCTGTTTGTGAATCACGGCACCCAAACAGCAGTGTCATAGGAGTCATTTGCAGACCTAAAAATGAGTCGATTAAATAAGGCAATTAATTTAGAACAAAAACTTTGAGGATTTATAATACAAATAAGAACTAAAGACGGTTCTATTTTGACTTATCTAGAAAATACAACGGTAATATATCTCATGCTCACCAAGGCTGTATTTATTCAGTGAAAATACAGTAAAAACAGTAATATTGCGTAATATTATTACAATTTCAAATGACTGTTTTCTGTTTTAATATATTTTAAAATGTCATTTATTCCAGTGATGGTAAAGCTACATTTTCAGCATCATTACTCCAGTCTTCAGTGTCACATGATCCTTCAGAAATCATTCTAAAATGCTGATTTACTGGTCAAGAAACATTTATTATTATTATCAACTTTAAAAATAATAAATTACTATTATAGGAAACGTGATATTTATAAATGTGAAATTTACTTATATTTAAATAATGTAAAAGTCTTTACTGTCACTTCTGATCAATTTAATTCATCCTTGCTTAATTAAATGTATTTAAAAAATAAATAAATAAATATTGACACCAAACTTTTGAACAATAGTGTATAACTGGTCAAATAAAATTCAGGATATTGTGATAACTGGTTTGGATGGAACCTTGAAGCAAGAGTCATCATTATATGCTTGTGTGTCTAAACTTCATGGCCTTAAAGGGTTAGTTCACCCAAAAATGAAAATTCTGTCATTAATTACTCACCATCATGTTGTTCCACACCTGTAAGACCTTCGTTCATTTTCAGAACACAAATTAAGATATTTTTGATGAAATCCGATGGCTCAGTGAGGCCTCCATTGCCAGCAAGATAATTTACACTTTCAGATGCCCAGAAAGCTACTAAAGACATATTTAAAACAGTTCATGTGACTACAGTGGTTCAACCTTAATATTATAAAGTGACGAGAATACTTTTTGCGCACCAAAAAAACATAATAACATTTTTTTTTAACAATATCTAGAGATGGTTGAATTCAAACCAGCTTTATGAATCTTTTGTTTCAAATCAGCATTCCGGAGCACCAAAAGTCATGTGATTTCAGTAAACGAAGCTTTGTCATGTCATAAGTGTTTCGAAATTTCAATGATTCACCACTGTGAGTCATGACTTTGGCAGTTTGATACACACTCCGAACCACTGATTCGAAACAAAAGATTTGTCAAGCTTCAAAGCTTCATGTAGCAGTGTTTTGAAATCACCCATCACTAGATATTGTTGAAAAGTCATTATTTTGGGGGGGTTTTTGGCGCGCAAAAAGTATTCTCATTGCTTTATAATATTATGGTTGAACCAGTGTAGTCACATGAACTGTTTTAAATATGTCTTTAGGAGCTCTCTGGGCATCTGAAAGTGTAAATTATCTTCCTGGCAATGGAGGCCTCACTGAGCCATCGGATTTTATCAAAAATATTTTAATTTGTGTTCTGAAGATGAACGAAGGTCTTACGGGTGTGGAATGACATGATGGTGAGTAATTAACGACAGAATTTTTATTTTTGGGTGAACTAACCCTTTAAATTAGGAGCTCACATATATTACCTGTATTTTTCATGTCGTGAATGCGCTGTTGCCAGAAGCTGCGGAAAGGAGCAATACCACTGCCAGCCCCTATCAGAATAACTGGAGTGCTGGGGTCTTCTGGGAGATGAAACCCACCCGAGCTGAAACAATGAGCAGTAAACATGTCAAGTTTTCTATATTATTAACATATGGAGTACAGAATGTTAAAATGCCTTTATAAGTATTTAAATGAGATATTCATATTCAGCATTTAACTAACTATCATCAGTACCGGTGGATGAAGCAGGGAACTGTGTGTCCTCTTTTAATGGTGTTAAGCCATGTGCTACAGGTGCCAAAATGCATTGGGCCCTTTCCTCCTACGATAAAACAGAACAGAACGTTATCCTCATGCCTAGTGAAACATGGTGTTTGATTATAAAACAATTACCCAATGTTTTTATTTTGTATGTTTGTTATATGTTTAGTATCATACCCTGGGTGTGGTACTCCACCACAGACACCGTGAGGTGCAGCTCGTTTGGATGACGGTCCAGTGAGGAGCTGACAGAGTACAGACGGGGTTTCAGCAGAGGAATCTGGCTGAGAAGGAAGGCGGTGGGGACTTTTAGAGAGGGAAATTCTTCGAGCACCTCCAAGAAGGTGGGCCTGTAGAAATCTTTCCATGTAGAATATTCCTGGTAATCCTACGGAGAAATGGTAGAATGCTTTAAATCTACTGGTAATATGTTTAATTTAGAATAAAATCATAAACAAGTGTCCCATTTAAATTCTTATAAAAAAGGAATGTAACGCAATTACCGATGCAAGTGCCTCAAGCCGTTTGCGATC
The DNA here is from genome assembly GCA_037950675.1 of Hypophthalmichthys molitrix. NCBI lineage: Eukaryota > Metazoa > Chordata > Actinopteri > Cypriniformes > Xenocyprididae > Hypophthalmichthys > Hypophthalmichthys molitrix. The sequence continues at coordinate 25,295,447 of CM075496.1, read as the reverse complement.
CTCTTCTTGACCAGCCACTGTTGAGAGTTTGCGCAGCAGGCTTTGTGATGGTGGAGTCGTGACATCAAGGAAGTATGTAAGTGCCTGGACCAGAGTGCAAGCAGGGATACGCTCATCTGTCTGCCATCTCATTTCCTCTGAAAGACAACACAGGAAAGAGCCATATAAGTAAGCTTGGATTTTGGGGACCTTCTTAACTATACTTGCATATAGTTTATTATAACTGCCATTAGTGATTGTTACCGGAGTCAGAGAGGGACTCCAAGTGAAGGCTCTGGTTAATAGGAGGGGCATCTGGGAGATGCTTCACAATACCATCCACCAACTCTGCAGAATTCTCAGGAAAAATCCCCACATGATCTCCAGGGGCAAAGTTCAAGGCTTCTGTGTGTCCATCTGTCATCAGCTCAACCAGGATAGTAGAACGACTGAAAGCAGAATAAATAAGTATAAAAAACAGCACCTTCAAATGTATACAAGCCTAGCTAACAGGGAATGTTCTCAGAATGTTCTGGCAAGGTTCTAAACAAAAAGTTCTAAACAAATGTTCTACCAGTAACGACAATAGAACGTTCATTCAAACTTCAAACATGTCTGGTCTTTAATAATGGAATTTTCCCTTTCCGTTGATATAACCAAGAAAAAAAAAGTTTTTAAAACATTTAAAAAACTAGATTCAGAAATAACCTTACCATAATGTTACTACAATAGCTTAATGGGAACGTTAGCAAAACGTTCTTAGAACATATTTTTTGTTAGCTGGGAGTTAGTTAGGTAGTGAAATTGTAGATTCAAACCTTGACTGAGCGCTCTGCAGTTTCTGCCTTCTTTTCAGTGTCATAGGAAACATATTTTTAGAGTGAAGAGCAGACAGTGCTGTAAAAACAGAAGATTCATGTAAATACTGTATTAAGAGGAAAATAATATAAAACCTGGTGATTAGTGAGTTTAGATGAAACTTAATTAAACTTAGTGTGTGTTGATAAGTAGAGTTAGAGGTGTACCTGTAATTTGGTCCAGAGTGCAGCTGTCATGCTGGAGTCTGTATCTCTGTGGTTCCCAGCCGTCCGACTGTTGCTCAACACTCTTCAGCTTTGTTTTAATGTTGAACTCCTCACATGCATCCTTAAAAAACAGAGATATGCCATTCATTTGTTGTTCATTTCTGTATTGGTGTAAGATTTATTTATTTGATTCGTTGAATTATGGAGGGAATTATGGAAACCTCGCCAACCTTAAAAGCAGTGCAAGCCCAGGCAGAGAAAGCCTCATCCTGCCCATTAAGTTCATCTCCCTCCCCTGTGGCAGTCAGACGCTTGGCCCCCAGCTCAGCAAGCTTGTCATCCACATCATGGGCAAAAGCACAGAACTGTGGGTACACACGTGAGCCAAGGCCAAACACACTGTACCTGTATTGAGAAGAGGATGTCAGGGATCCTGTTCTACAAGAGCATATTTGACAAGTGAAAAAAGTGAATGTCTTCGCATTGTTAGGCTACAAACCTGACATTGTTTTTCAAGTTTTGCAAGCTGAAAAGCTCCTTCCTGAAGCTCTGAGGGAAACAAAATATCAATGTCAAAATCAAATTTTGAATTCCTGTGGCAATGACAATTTTTATACACTACTTTTCAAAAGTATAAATGATTACTTTTATTCTGGATGCTTTAAATTTATTTAAGTCAAATAAATGCTGTTCTTTTAAACTTTCTATTCATCAAATAATGTATCACAGTTTCCACAAAAAAGCAGCACAACCACTGATAATAATAAGAAATGTTTCTTGAGCAGCAAATCAGCATATTAGAATGATTTCTAGAATAATAGCTGCTGAATATCATTATTTAATATGATAATATTTTACAATATTACTGGTTTTACTATTTTTGCAGCCAAAACAAAAAAAAAAATCTTAATGACCCCAAACTTTTGAATGGTAGTATATAGTATTTGTATTATATATTTCTATACAATAAAATTTTAATATGACTGTTCACAAAATTATGCCCATACCACTCCATTTCCTGGACTTTCCCCATTGCCGAAAGTACTGGTGACGACCATCAGAAGGCTCTCTGTCTCAAGCTCACTGAAATCATAGTCCTCCATGCATACCAGCTGTATTTGAAAACAAGAATGAATCTTAGTTTTGTTCATATACTGCACTGTAAATAATACATTATTTGAAAGCATTTTTCAAAGACAGCTTCTTTCTTACCCTGGAGTCGAAGGCACGGCTGAGCATGGTGTTCAGTTTCTTGGCAAAGGTCAGTGACTTCCCTGTTTCGGTGGCATAGAGAACAGTGCAACGCACTCTCTTGGCCATGACTGCTTTGATGAGTATTTGAGAAAAAAACACTGCTCTAAAAAGAAAGAACAGTATTTGTATGTAAATGGCATTGGTCGTTGGCATTAATGTAGTACATTGTTGTTTTGTTTGGAGAAGCTGTTGGTCTGTTAGTACCTTATCAGTCCTTTGAAGTTGACCTTACGTCTCCAAAGTCCTTTCTTCTCATCTTTCCATTTGTGTGTTAGCCACGCATCAGTCTTAAAAAAAACACCACATATACACTATATTTACACTGCCAAAGTTTTCTTTATAAACACTGCTGTTCAAAAGTTAGGAGTTGGTAAGATTTTCTAACATCTTCAGTCTCACAAGATCCTTCAGAAATCATTCTGATATGCTGATTTGCTCCTTGAGAAACATTTATTATTATTATCAATGTTGTGCTGCTCAGTGTTTTTGTGGTGTTTGTGATACATTTTTTAGGATTATTTGATGAATACAAAGTTCAAAAGAACAGCATTTATTTGAAATAGAAATCTCTTGAAACATTACACGTCTTCACCGTCACTTTTGATTCATCCTTGCTAAATAAAAGTTGAATCTCCAAACTTTTGAACAGTAGTGTATCTGGACAGGGGTATCTGTCTTGTTTATATGTTACATCTCTAGTGGTGTCTATGATTTTCCACCAATTCCAAAAATATGTTTTATTTTTAATCAGAATGTTTGATACCTGATAATAGAAAAAGGGAGAAAGGATGTAGTTGAGCATCTCCTGATGGTACACGGATGTGAGGGAGCCAGACATTGGCGGGACCAGCCACACCCAATCAGCTGGACAACCTCCACGCAGACGAACTTCTGTCTCCAAGTGCTGCATGAAGGACTCGCTTGCTGAATGATGGTCCGTGATGGTGACCTTACCTTTCTGCACAGCAATATAGCAACATAAAATTCAATAAATATCTAAATGGCTTTATCTTCTTTCCTAAGTCTATTTTTAATATGTATTATTTCAGATACAATAACAGTGAGATGATCTTAAATCAATTTGAACATCAGTATTTCAACAGTACAAAAAGGACACTTTACCTGAAAACTATGAATCACTGCAACATTGATAGCCACGAGTGCCTGGTCTTTCCACAGTGAAGACAGCTTGCGTGTCTCTAAGCCCATTAGCTGGCCAACGCGCTACAGGACATAAAGCAGTAAAAGAAGAACATAAGTATCAAAAGAATCAAGATGTGCTAAGCTACCGCCATGAGACAGTGAGGCCGAACTACCTCCAAAATGTTGTAGCGCTGGCTGTCACAGAAGTCCCTCACTCCAATCTCTGTGCCCATGTACCAGCCATTGAAAGGACATGCTGTGAATTCCAGACCACCGATTTCCATTAGCATGTTGGCCACTGCAGGAACTGCATACCACTTGAGGTTTAGATCTTTGAACCATTCATACCTGGACAAAAGCAGAGAACAACAATGTTTAATCCGAGAATAAACTGTGATGATATTTTTCTGAAAATATAATTTTTCAGTTCTTCAAATTTAGAAATCAAATTTCTCCCCTTTTTCTCTGAAATGACCCAAATCACTTACTCTGGATGCTCTATTGGGACCTCCAGAATCAGTTCTGGAGGAATATCAAAAAGTTTAGGGTCCTCTCCATTCGCCTGCAGGACGAGTGGGAGCACATCAAAGCGACCATACTTTGGTTTCCATCCTAGCTGAATACACACCTATAAAAAGAGTGCACAATTTCCAGCAGTTATCATATGTGAATATTTCTTAACAGAGGCAAATGGTAAGAGATCATGTAAAACACAGTACATATATTTGTCGTCTTCAAAGCTTCTATTTTAATTACCTGTGTAAACTCCACACCTGCTGGGTCCCCGATCACACTACCATCTTCCATCTGATAGCCAGCATACTTTATAAGCTGACCGTTCCAAACCCGGAAATCATGATCTCCATCTGTTCTTTGAGGGAACACAGTGATGGCAGACCTGCCAAAACCAAGAGGATAAGAGGAGTTCCTCGATTAATCAAAGTCAAAATTCTTTACACACTGTCTATTTGATAGTTATTAATGAGGCTACTCTCATTTAGTAATTATTAATTACCTAATAAGGAACTATCTTAGTCCTAAATTTGATATTACTTAATTAGTTAGGCTTGTTTCCATATTAGCTGAGAGCTGTAGCTGAAGTGTTAATGTAGTAATACTCGTTTGTCCTGCATTACTTCCTGAATAGATATGTATCAATGACAGTCAAGTGCCAACGCATTGCTTATTCAGTGCTGTCATGGTTAGTTGCAGAGAGCGCCAGCCAAAACAAAGCAGTATCAAAAATAAACAGTCTTTAATAAATCCAACAAGAACAAGCAGGAGATATCAGGAGTAAGAGTATAACACAACCACATAAGGATGATACTAGACCAAAAAACAGAATGAAACTCGGGACTTAAATACAGGGAAAAAACAAAGGGAACTAATGATCAGTGATTAACCATAGAAATAAACTAGAGCGTGAATGAGTAACCAAGTGATCACATATAAATTATATTACCTTTTAAAATACTTGTAATAGGACTACAGTTACTTTTTTTATTGATTACATGTTATTCTCACAATGGCAGTAAATAATACATAATTATTACTATTAATACTTCTTTTTTTTTTTCTAAAAAAAATCTACTGCTTTTATATACAGTACGTTCAAAAGATCTTCCAGGTTTGTGGAATTGCACACACAGACTTTTGTCTTACAAAAATGTACAAATTCACATCATTTCATATTTATATGCAATGCAGGGATTCCCCAACTTTTTTGTCAGCTGAACCCCTTTGCCCTAATATATTTACCTGAAGTACCCCCTGAGATTTATTAAGTTAGGTCAATAATAAAATAAGTCAATAATAATTAATAATAATAATAATACATTATCAGATCTCGGTTAATAGTCAAATGACATGCAGGTAAACTTTATTTTTTTATGATTTAATTACTTAATAGCTTTTCATTAAACTTACAAACCCCTGCCTGCAGTTCCATCAGAAACCCCAGTCTAGGAAACCCTGACATAATGTAATATTTAACGCACTTCATGTTGTTGATAACAAAGAATGGAATATATTTTCTTTCTTTTTGTATTTCTATATCAATATGTTACTGGATTATCCTATTCAAATGTGATAAACGCGTTAGGTCAAAAGTAATCTAAAAGTAGTCAGATTATATTAATACTGTACAATTTATTTATTTAGTTAGTTATGGTTTATTTTTTTATCCATTTATTTTTTTATTTTCTTTGGTTCTGGCGTTTTACTTGCATTGCAAGATTTCTACCTCGGTAAATCAGCCGCACAACAACAACATAATTATAAAAGTGATGATAATGACCATATTGCAGTAAATACATTCGACTCACCTCAAGTTTCCTCCATTAGTAGCATACTTAAGATGAGTACACAAGGCATGAAACATGTCCTCGGCGGTCTTGCACTGACGCGCATCGAAAAGCTGAAGAAGAGACGTAGGCTTTATTAGCATAAACTCAAAACATAGCTGTAGAAGTGCTAGCTATCATGCGTAAAAATTCTCAAACCTGTAAATTAGACCACTGGATCCTGCCAATGCACCTCGGCGCATTTCTCCATGCTTGTTTGGCCCCAAAAGCGAGTTCATCTGTAGTGAGTGAGTAGGACCCGGTCAGGGTGATCTCCAGTGTGACCCTTTCAATCCGAGCCTGGTGCTCCGTTGGATTGGAGCTACACAAAAGGTAAGAATGAGTTATTCACCTTGTAAAGTAAACCGACTGTTACATTTCCATCCCTGTTTGTCAAATCGAAAGAAATATAATTTATACTATTTTCAGCAGCCTAATAAAAAATAAATCTAGCCTATTATTCTACTTTGACGGGTTCCTAAAACCTCACACCTCTCATATAAGGAAAATCTCTCAGAGTAAAAATGAAAGGCAGTTAACAGGATCTCCACCGCTCCTCCCACACAATCACTTCTCTCTCTCGACCTACTGTGGGCATGATGGGTGGAGCTGCATCCCCCAAGCACACCCTAACCCTTCCCCAAACCCTATCTCTCCACCCATTAAACAGTAAAGCTCCACCCTTGAGCTCCAGAGAGGTGAAGCTGAAGGTCATTTTGCTCTGCAGCGAGCACCACTTGATGCATCATTATGACATTAGTCTATCAACAGCATTTAGCCATTTTCAGCCAGGCTGGATGGAGAGAAGGTCCCCTGCTTATTGTATAAACTGAGTGCTGAATTTTAAGTCTGGCCCATAATATTATTCATGAATGTATTAGAATACTTGTTTGTAATGCTTAAATTGCAATGCCATATTTTTTTTATGTAGGCCTATAGAATTCATTACTCTTACATTTTGAATGATTTGTAGTACTGGTCAATGAAATCCACTGCCTGAGTGAGGATGTCATCTGAGGAAGGTGTGATTTTGGAATGACCACGTATCAGAGATTTGGGATTCATTATGGAGCCCTCGCAAGTTTTGGAATTGCATGGTGTATTCTGGAAGGAAAAAAAAAAAAAGATTTTAAGTATTTTAAGTCATTTTTTCAAGCTTAAATTTTTTTTTTTTTTTTTTACAAAATAATTAAAACCTCATTCACATTTCAAATTTTTTAACTTCTGCATAACATCTACAGTCAAACCAAAAATTATTCAGACATTTTTTTATATATTTTTACAAGTGGGTGCAGGACACTATAGTTCATTTATGTAAGTGAGGATAGCAAAATAAAGTAAACTGTGACATATTATACCCAAAAATTCTTCATACAGTGGACTACCAGTAAAATTGATAAAAATTTGGGACCAAAAATTATTCAGACACTTTGACCTGATCATGTTTTGCTTAAGTGTTATCTGACATAATTAAGATAATTTTTTTTCTGACACAGTTTAACTCTGAGATCTTGTCATATTTTATTACCATTTTTTTAAACTATAGTAAATAAACTGTATTAATCAATGAAATGTTCAAGGTGTCTGAATAAATTTTGGTTTGACTGTATATAATACTTATTAAGCATCCTCATCGATCCTTCATTGCTACACCACAAAAATGTAAAGATACCTTAGCTGCTCTGTGATGCAGCGTATCCTGAAGGGTCGATCCATCCTTATAGTTTCGCAAATGAACAGAGAATGGACATCGAACTGGGCGATCGACTGATAACTGCTAGTGTGAAAAAATAATATATTAATTAAACTGAAGGACACAATAAATATTTTGCGAAATATGAGATGCGTAACTAACCTTAGACTGCACAGTCGGTTTGTCTTTTTCAACGGTTGTGGTTTGCGCTTGTTTTCCCATCCTGCTGAAAATATTATTGCAGCCAAACCTTAATAACGTCTATGAGATTTACTGTTTAATTTTCAGTTACAGTGTTGCTATAACCTGACATCAAAAATGTTGCAGAATAATTACAATAAAGAGGAAAGACATGTGTTAATGACAGTTTTCATTAAATTAATGAAGAGTATTTACCTTTTGACAGTGTCTCAGTAGCCTACCTAAACAGCAGGAGTAATCTGTTTCAGATTCTGGACGTCTGTTTTAACATCCTATTATATAGTCCAGTTAAGGATGCCACACTAGGCGGATCCTTGCCTCCCATTACTGTATAGGGTGTGAGCTGTAATAGATACCAGTGAAAAGCACCTTTAACTGCATTCTTAGATGTGATAAGGGAAGGACCAGTCAAATTTAGAAACTTCCTTGATCGAAAGCAATGTTTTAATTAGAATGTATTTCCTTTTCCATGAGTTATATAAAATAGTACATGATCATTTGACCTAAACAAGTTGCTTAATTGTACCTCTATGCTTTAAAACCCCTAAAATAAGAGACTATGAAAAAAACAACAATCTAGACCTTTTGAACCCTATGATTTTTCTACAGATTTCCAGCATTGCAGGCAACAGCAAACCTTTTACTGGAAAACAAATATATTAGACAGAAAATAGATTAGAAATAGGCAGAAATTATCATGACGTGACTGTGACAATTTGGTGGAATTTTTGAACATGTAGTTACATAATTTGTAGTGTGTTGCATTTCTCATCAGTGCCATTTCCAGTTTACCAAAGATAATCATTGACACTTGTGTAACAGTTTATTTATCAATCAACTGCTGTCTGACATAGATTCATGAAATTTCCTCAATCTTATCTGTTTATCACCAGTCTCGAATCTCCTTCCGTAACTTCAGATTGGCTTTTAGCCTACTTGGTTTCTTTTCAAGGCCATAGACAAGAATTCTTTAAATAAACATGTTCATTCCAGCTGGATTGATGGCAGTTGAATTTAAGAGACATTTCCGTGAATTAAATTTGCTCTCTTTTGTGAGCTGCACAAATTCTCCATGCTCAAAAGAAGCACACAATGGCATCTGATGAGCTCAGACAACATTAAACAAAGCATCTCACCACTGACGTAGATTTCCATCAGTGACAGCAGTCAGACAAAGGTGTGTATTCTCGAAAACCTCAAATGGGCATATTTTTACCTTAAACAAAAGTTTTTGAAATAAGCAAATAAGCTCCGGTAGATTTCTACTTACCATATGCTAGTAACTGTTAGGGGTCAGAAATAAATCTTGTTATGTCACTTGAAGTTGTCATTATATTATAACAAAAACATGAAGGTCACTGCTGAAAACAATTTTATCTTAGTAAAACTATTTAATTAAAAACCATGGACTCATGCCCAGTATTTCAAGTGTGTATTCTTCACATGATGGAATGCTGTCAGGAAGTGTATGTGTGGAATTATTCATAGGATTCTATGAAAAGGCTGCCATGAAAAAAGTATATGGTGTGGTTCGAAGTATCGTTTTCTTACTTATCTTGATCTTCCTTAATTGTCTAATAATGGTATGATTTTAAACACTTTGCTGCTGATCATCATACATATTGAAATGGCTCATGCATTGCAAAATATAGTATAAATGGCTAATATTGTGGATGTGTCATCTTCACAAGTTTGTCCTGTACATTTTCTCTAGCCCCAGTGTTTATTGTAAATGCGCAGTGAACTGCTAATAACCAAGAAAATGTTGTCTTGAGATAATCAGTGACTAATAATCTGCCTGATACTGCATCTAAGATCTGCACGGATTGAATCTAAAGAACCATTGTTGCATTGTTAATAGATAGCTTTTGAATTTGAAAAGGGTGAATTTGTTTCCTTGAGTTGTTTATATGGCATTTCAGAATAGTAATCTTTTGATTACTATAGTAATGAACAAACTAGGTTAGCCTTTTGACCATTTCCTTGTACATTCTGCCCCATCAATTCTGGGCAGGAAGTATGTTTTTGATGAAAATAAAGAAAAAATAATCATAAAGTGAAATCTGTAGCCTAGTTCAGGTTATTATGATTAACTAATGCAAATACTGTAACATGATTGAGGAAAGCAGCTCATTAGCAGCATAATATCTAATAGGCTACACTGTTATGAGTGACCTATTATATTAAAACTGATTTCAGATGCCACACCTTTCTTGTTTATTCACAGTGTGTCTTGGTGTCACACTGTGACACCAAGACAAAAAGCAAATAGAACCCATAATAATGTGTTGCTGTCTACACTGGACGTGGTGCGATGCAACACAATAGATTCCTGACAGTAAATTGATGGCTCTTCTGACGTACTTTTAAGTGCTTATGCTACTTCTGACACGAAGAACAAACTGGCATTTCAATGCGGTGTTAAAGGATATTTTACCCAAAAATGAAAATCCTTTCTCCAACGAAACAGTTTTGGTGACCATTGGCTTCCATTGTATGGATAAATAAATAAACTATCCCTTTAATATTTCACAAGATAGAGATATTATATTTGGATCATTTATACATTTTTAAACAGTGCTTTTGCATTTAAGAAGGATCCTTTTAATCAGAAGCACAGAATTAAATAAAAATTATAAACAAAAATAAATCAGCTTACTGTTTTAGAACAGAAAATCTTAAAATAGATTATTCTTAAAATAGATTCCGTTCTTGAGAAATAAAAAAACATTTAGTATGACTGTTTCCTCAATATTAATTCATTCTTTCCGTCTGACACATCCTAAACAATCACTTCAGTTTTAGTTTCTCTTTGATTTAACAGATAGCCTAAGTTCTGTTTCTTGGTATAGGTATAGTGACCAGAGTTGGGTATAACGAGTTACAAAGTAAAGTCTTACAGTATTTTAATTACTTTTCCTGATAACGCAGTAATGTAACGCATTACATTTTAAATTATGTAATTTGATTACAGTTACTTATGTCAATAAAAAAAATACGTTACTTGCGTTACAAGAAAAAAAAAAAAATTAGGTAAAATTCATTTCTAAAAGAAATCACGTTTGGCGCGTACGCATCATTATGAATCACCGGAGAACGCGTGGAGGAGGTTACCCGCGCCCAAGACTAGAGCGGTCCAACCTCCCCTAAAGGAGCTAGATTGGATTTTTGTTCAGAATCGGGAGGGAAGGTAACTTCTGAACAATACTGCTTTCAAATGTTATTATAAATGTTTTCAGCAATTTTTCCATCTTTAATGCAGTTACGTACACACAGTTAAGCTACCACACACACACATACATACATGCTACACACAGCAAGGAATGATTAAGCTGTGTCCAAAACCGCTCACTCGTTCACTGATTCACTAATCCCTATATAGTGTATGTCATTCGAGTGCACTATATCTGCAAAGAGTGAACGAAATGAAGTGAGTGAATTCGGACGGTGGCGTACGTGCGTCGGAGAGCTGGAGCTGTCACAGAAACGGCTCAACACGTGATAAAACTACTTTTATCCTACATGTTACTTTATAAAATAATATTAATAACAATCTTAATGACTTTATTTTGTAATCATACATACCATACGTGCCAGCTTTGTAGTTTCATCGATTGTACAATTGGTTTGTCATTCTTAATAGGCCTATGTGTTCATAATCATTAAATACTATAAAAAACTGCAAACAAAAATAAACACATTAACAAGTGTACAATATTTCATATAAATAATAAAGTTATTTAATAAAGTTATTTTTAGTTTGTTAGAATCTCACGCTCACAGATGACGTGGTCGTTGAGCGCCCTCAGGCGACCGTTATGATTATATTAGAATGAATAAGCTACCTACAGATGATTAACGAATATTTTTAAGTCAAGTTGCTGTTTTCGTACTTCTGTAATATTTTTCAGTCAATAGTAAATTACAGAAAGAACTATGAGTTTCAGTTTGTGGTGTATTTTTGTAGGTTTTATAGGTTTTCAAAGTAACTTGAATGTAAAGTAATTAGTAATCTGATTACTTTTTTACATGCAGTAATCAGTAATGTAATCAAATTACAATTTCAATGTAGTAATTTGTAATTTGTAGTGGATTACTTTTTTTGAGTAACTTACCCAACACTGATAGTGGCCCATTATTTATGTGTGAAAACTTGATTTTTGTGGGAAACTGGGATTAAATGTGGTGAATTAATGATCTACTTATCTGTCTGTTGTTGTCCTTTTTAAAGTCGATTGATACAATAGATAAATATACATTATAATTAAAAGTGACAGTTACATCAACCACCTAGTATCAATGGGCCTCATTCATGAAACTTTACTAAATAGGCCTATATGAGTAAATTCGGAGTAATTTGTGCGTAAAACAGACCTTCCTGAAAACTCTCATCAGGATTCACAAAGGCTTCGTAAATATCAGATTTGAAACTAGTTCCAGTCATTCTAGTGACAAAAGTGACATTGCAGAGTGCCGCGTTTGACCTAAAGTGGAAGTTTTCAACTCTCAGCTACAAACAAAGAAACAAACAAACAAATAAATAAATAAAAATAAAACAGTCCAAACGAACTCGTGATATAGTATTATGGTACATAGTGTTATCAAAAGCTATGCATTTACTGATTGAGCACTGTGCTATGTCCGAACTGATTGCACTCTATTTTATATGTATCATCTTTTTATTCTTTTAATTCTTTTTCTTGTATTTATTTCATTTTAAATGCATTTTATATCAATCTTTTATGCATCATCTTTTAATTTCTGACTGTTTTAATGCATTTTAAATCTTGCTGTCTGGTTGAAAGAGCTGGGAGAATAAGGAAGTAAGCATTTGTTATCCCTGGATGGAGCTCTGACAGAGTTAGTCCAGGAAGATTCGTCTGTAAGGGTACTGTTTAAACGCACAGCTACCTGACAAATATAAATATTTTTACAGTTATCCCTCCGCATGAGGAAGATCCATTTAGATCCACTCTGATGGATAGATCTGTTTAGATCCGCTCTGACGGACAACAAAAAAACCTCCATGAAACTCCCTGACTCTTCCATCCAGAGAGTGGTATTCTCTTTTTTTTACTGTTATTTTTATTTTATATGCATTCCATTTTTATTCTCATGTATTTGTTTCCTCTTTATGTAAAGCACTTTGAATTACCATTTTGAATGAAATGTGTTGTAAACTTGCCTTGCCTTGCAAAATGTAGCGTGTCATCAGTTTGCCTAAAGAACACAGAGCTTTCGAATGTTTTACGCACCATTTACACATGATAGGGAGCAGGTGTACATTTCTTTCGTACCAACTAACATTTTGAAAATACATAGGCCACATTTTCACAAATCCAAAAATTACGTCAGAACGGCTTTACGAACGATTTACACACACACACAAAAAATCATTCTGCTGTGTTGAATGAAATCCATTGTGTAACAAATTCAAAGTAGGCCCTATGCTTGACTTCCAAATGTGTAATGGCACCACACAATTAAACCAGATTGTTTGTATTTTATGCATTCAGCACGGCTTTACAAACAAAGAAAGAAAGAAACAAACAAATAAATATATAAATACAAACAATCTGGTTTAATTGTGTGGTGCAGTTACACATTTTGGAAGTCAAGCATAGGGCCTACTTTGAATTTGTTACACAATGGATTTCATTCAATATGAGCAGAATGACTTTGTGTGTGTGTGTGTGTGTGTGTGTGTGTGTGTAAATCGTTCGTAAAGCTGTGCAAATTCATGACAAATTCAGATCATATGAACAAAGACCACAAGGCTAGTGAAAATGTAATTTCAGAAATACAAAAATGTATGGGACGAAAAGTGACAAGTCTTTTAGAGCTGCTGCATCTTTCTAAGAAATCATGTGATTAGGCAAGCTTATCTTGCTTATCGTGTTTACAGGCAGGAATAGAATTCTTGGTTGATGATTATATAACTAATGGAATAGCATTCTTTTGGTAGATGATTGTATAACTAATTCCAGGGTTTGGCTAACAATGGATAATTGCAACTGAGATGTTATGAAACATGACGGCATAATGAAGTACCGCATTATGAGTAATACCCTACTTCCTTATTATTGCTGAACCATTTCTACCTGGTATGTTGTTTAATAATCATCAAACTGTGCATGTCACAATATATTTTCACAGTAGGGAATTTCTTGTTTTTGCACATTGAAGCTTCTGAAAACAACATATATTCTTTTCTTTTCTCTCTTTTTACAAGAATAATCTCCTGGTGTCATGATTAACACATTAGGAATTGAGGAACAATGAGTTTTAACTCAAATAATAAAAGTATAAATGATAAATGTCTTTTTACTTTATATTATTCACAAGAATGTTAAAGTGAGTAGAGGTGTACAGGTTGTATGGAAAATATCTGAAAATAGTTTAACAGGCAAGCTAATGTCATAGAGTTGCAACAGTGAGGCTTTACTTAGAATGAAAACAATTAAATGACTAATTGTCCACTCTTAAGAAAAACTGTTCTAAACACTTCAGTTTGTAACAATAGCAGAACCCTTTTGGTGCTAAATAACCCTTTTAATTAGGCTCCATAAAGAACCATGCTTTGAAAGTAATAGAAGCTTAATGGTGTTATATAGAACCTTTTTAATAAGATTATTAGTTTAATTAATATTTGTTTTTATTATTATAATTATTATTATTAATAATAATATGCTTTTTACCCCTCTATCTGCCTGGTTCTAAGTTGTGGCCTCTCTTTGGGTTTTAAATAAAAAAATAAAATAAAATACTTTGATTTTTTTTATTGACTTGGGAAATTGTAGCAAAAAATGACAACTGTTATTACCTGAATATATTAATACATGATAACTGACAATAAATCTGAATAAATACAATAAAAAAAAAAAAATATATATATATATATATATATATATATATATATATATATATATATAATCAAAGTAAATATAATGAAAGCCATTTTCAGTAAAATTGTATCTTCACAATCCTCTTTGATGTCTTCACCGTTCATCATGTGTGCATTTTTGTGTAATTGAGTGGCAATTTCTCTCTGTAGATGATAAGGTTATGGGGTGTTGCAGCAACTGTCTGGGTAGAAATACAGTTTAGTCACAGTAAATTTAAGTAAAAGCAATTAAGTTTATGAAGGCCAAAAGTAGCCATTGTGAATGGGCAGACAGTGAGCCCCTCACAATGTTAAAAGGAAAAAAGTGATAAAAAGTCATATAATACTGTAGCTTTATTGTTCTTGTTTGTTTGGTTTTTGTGAGTGTGTGTACTGGTTGTGTACAAGTTTATATTACATTAGTAAAACCTGCGATCACCTACATTGTGGGGACCAGCCAGCAGTCCCCACTGGGGAAATGGATTAATAAACATTCATGTACTAAATTGTGTTTTTTTTTTTTTTTTTGAAAATGTAAAAATGCTGAAAGTTTTCTGTGATAGGTAGGTTTAGGGGAAGGTAGAATATACAGTTTGTACAGTATAAAAACCATTACGTCTATGGAGAGTCCCTACAAGGATAGTGAACCAGATGTATGTTTGTGTGTTTTTGTGTGTGTGTGTGAGAGAGAGAGATAGAGAGAGTATTAATAATTGAAAACTCTGTCACTTTCTTGCTTGGTGGAAAAGAGAAGTATCCTCAACTGAAAAGAGATTCTCACAATTACATTATCTGTTAAAAAACTGAAGAAAAAAAAAAAAACATGATTGGTTACAATTTGAAAAGTTAAAATTTATAGACATTTTAAGAATGATATCACGTATCTGTTGAGTGCGTTGACAAACTGTTGGAAGGTTGAGCTCCAGATAATCTATAAAGAGGTGGCTTTGAAAGGATGTTTTGACAGGTACAGATTTAAAAAGCAAAAAGGCAGGTATAAAAAACCCTAAACTCCAACACAAAAAAAACATTTTAGCATAAAACAGTTCTTGAGGGTGATATGGTTGTAAATAAACTGTTACAAAGAGTAAAGAACCTTTAAAGAACCATCTCTTTTAGTGTAATATCAGTTTATAGAGTTAAAAATTTTGATTTTTGCACGTCTTAATGTAAACTACTGGAGCCTGAACAGTTGGCAGGCAAAGCAAGTATAACTTGTTAATGCTTTAAAGTTCAAACCGGTTGATGGCCTGGTTACTTACAAGGAAATCACAAACCAGAACTTGTTTATTTTCCGCCTTCTAGCTAAATATAAAAGGGAAAATGAATGCTATGATGGATAAATGGAACCAAAACATTGGTTGTGCTTTTCAAAGGCATTCCTTCATCATGTGTCCACACAGTGTCTGTTACATAAAACTATCAGTTTTATTTTAGGGTTTTGTCACTTAAGGCTGTTGTGTCAGTGCTTGCGAAACTGATTCCTTTAGCTATAACCACATAACTGAATAAAGATTGTGAGTACATGGTGTGAGGTGAGAATACAAAAATACATAGGCTACAGGTCGATATGTAAGCAAGATTAATCATTAAAATATCTTATATGTACATTGTGTATACAGTGCAGCGCTTCCAGGTTGGATGTCAGAATGAGGACTCATTATTGGCAGCGTCGGCCAATACTGAGCCCGCATTGTGACGTAGAACCTGGAAGCCTGCACTACCAGTGGTTCCCAACCACGTTCCTAGAGGCCCCCCAACACATATCTTGTATCTCTCCTTTGTCTGACACACCCATTTCAGGTCTTGGAGTCTCTACTAATGAGCTGATGATCTGAATCAGGTGTGTTTGATAAAGGAGACATTGAAATACAAAAGATCGGTACTTACACATGTCACACAGTTCGCAGATGCTGACGCCAACCTTCACCTCCATCCTCTCCACCACCACCAGGATGGTCCCTGTCCATACTTCCGGGGGGTCGGCTACGCACCTGCCTTCAGCTTCAGGCAGGAAACGCAAAGTCCGCAACCCTCAGGATGTGAGCTACGGACGGGGCCTCAGAAAAAAGAACCTCATCTTTTATATTTTGCTTGCTGATTGGTAATAAATATCATTGTTTTGTTATCTTGCCTCCAGAGTCTTTCTGGTAGAACCACTGTTCTATACAATGCAAACAGCGTAGGAGAATAACAGAGTAGAGAAGAAACTGAAGAATTCTAAAGTCATTATTTTTGTTTTGTTTTTGTGAACAAAAAGTATTCTCATTGCTTCATAATATTAAGGTTTAACCACTGTAGTCACGTTGACTATTTTAACAATGTCTGTACTACTTTTCTGAACCTTGAATGTGGTATTTTCATTGCTTTCTATGGGGGATTGAAAAAACCTCTTGGATGTCATCAAAAATATCTTAATTTGTGTTCTGAAGATGAACGAAGGTCTTGCGGGTGTGGAACAACATGAGGGTGAGTAGCTACTTAATGACAGAAATTTCATTTTTGGGTGAACTAACCCTTTAAACCTACTTTCGCGCTGCCGCTGATTCAGAGAGTGCAGTGCTCATGTAAGCTATGTCTGAAACGGATTCACAAACAGTATTGCTATTCTTTTTTTGCAAACATATGAAAATATTCTGCTAAAAGTTGGATAAAAACACAGATGTTGCGGCAACCCCAATCAAAATGAATAAATGACCTTTGAAAACGTCTCAGGTTACGTATGTAACCATGGTTCCCTGAGAACAGGGAATGAGACACTGCGTCCTAGAACGCATATGGGGAAACGCCCTCGCGTGACAGGTGTCTGAAGTGAAAGTGGAATCATGCCAATCCTATTGGCCTATGACAGCCTATGACGTCATACTAGTGTGACCTGACAGTATATAAAGGGCGCCTAGAAAACATGACATCCACTATTTGTCTGAAGTGACTGTAGCAGGCAGCCCAGAAGCATGGCAGGGAAACGCAGTGTATCGTTCCCTGTTCTCAGGGAACCATGGTTACATGTGTAACCTGAGACATTCCCTTTCGAAAGGGAACTCTCACTGCGTCCTACAACGCATATGGGGAACGGAATACCCACACCGCCATGCTGAGGGGAGTGCATGCAAAAATGGCTGAGAAGAGAGCCAAGCACTCAACCCCTGGTCACAGGCTGTCAGTGACATAACTCCCTATGGCCACCGCCCAAGCTAAAAAGCCTCAAAGAGGCCTCCACAGAGTGAAAGCCTACCAAGGCCACTCAAAGGCATGGAACCAACAACTTCAAAGAAGGGGTTCCTTTAAGAGAGAATGGCCAGAGTACCGCAAGGACTCTGGCCCGTCACTACTAGGGGGACAAAAGGTCAACCCTGAAAGCCACCAGGGGGGCCGAACCGGCCCAGAAAAGGGCCAACAACCTGTCTGAAAGAACAGAATCTCTGCAAACTTCCACAAAGAGGAAGAAACCTTGTGAGAAGAGCTGCAAAAAAGGCAGTAACAACTCACTGGACCAGAGATGGGCATCCCTGGGAGTAGAGCTCAGCAAATAGCCAGGAACCCTGAAAGAGGGGAGCAGTCTACTCAACCTAGGATCTACAGAGTGAAAGAGAAACACTCTGGAGGCCGGGTACTCTAGCTAAGCCAGGGGAGGAACAGAGACTGGAGTATAGTAGAAGACAGAGAGTACTCCTAGCATATAAACCGAACTCAAAAGCAAGAGAGTATCAACAGCCTAATAACCGATCCTTCAGGGTGGTCTAAAAAGTCCTTCTACCTTCCGATCGGACTTCGGGAGCAAATTCTAAATGACCCAAGGATAAGGGGAGAACCAGAGCTCAACCGGAACGAGCAAAACCAAGCCTAGCAATAAAGAGCTGTGAAACAGCACCAGAATTGGTGAGGATTCCCAGAAAAACCCAAGGGAATCTGAACAGCTCAGAGATGGAGGTAACAGGAAGAGAAACCTACAACATCTACATAACACACCCAAGGAAGCTCCGAGAAGCCAACTACTTAGACGTGAGAATAGAATTGCCGGCTTGGAACACTCGTTTGCATGGCAAACCGTGTGCTCAGCATATCACCCAGCAACCCTTCAATGAGGGAAGCACAACATAACGTTATCAGAATGGCGAGGAGGCCTCAAGCAGGGCCTACTACTCGCAGGAAACACGGCCGCGGGCCCGAGTTGCCAATGCTAAAGCTCTAGGGGAGCGAGTTTCAGACCAGTGAGGGAGAAAGAATGCATTCGACCCGAGCAGTGTAGGTGTGAAGCATGCATGGGGCATAGAGCTTGAAATAGAAAAAGAGATCCGGATGATCCTAAGAGACTCAAAGGAACTGGCTCCATATAAATAGCGGCCTCCACAGGAAAGAACCAAAGGAGGCGGACCATTTAAACAATTGAAACAAACAAGGGGCCACTCGCAATGAGACTACCAAGCTCGGAGAGCGGAGGCTTCAGCCAAAAAGTGCACCCTCTAAAACGAGAGGAAGCCTGCAACGCATACAGCGACCACACGGAGGCTAAATAACAAAAGCTTACTGTTTGTCACTGAGCAAATGCTAAACACCAGGGAACCACATACTCAGACATTGCTAAAATACAGAAGCAATGGAGCAAAGAAATAAAGAAGAGGAGGCCACAGGGCTTACTACTCGTATTGTTAGCCTAATGCAGAAGGCGGACCCCCAACCAGAAGCAACCCTGATGAGAGGGGAGGCAAACATGAACTGGGCGACTAGCAAGGAAGGCTAAAAGGAAGCAGTCAACACCAACTGCTAAAATAGTCAAAACAGGTTGACAACGTCTGCCTAGGTTGGGACAGAGGCGGCCTGAGAGGAGGGCCGACCTCTGAACATGACTTCACTGAGGCTCAGTGGAGGCTAAAACCCAAAGTTAAATACACGAATCTTGGGCGCATACCACAAGAAAAATTCTAATTACAGAAAAACACTAGCACTCGGCGGGGCAGTGGTTTGAGCCTAGCAACTCTACAAAGAGGAGGCTGAAAAATATAAAAACCCCAAGGTGGCCAAATGGCCAACGCAGGAGGGAGAAACAGCCCAAAGCTCAGGGAGCAGAGGCCCCTAAAAAATTATAATAAAGGGCCAACACACTCAGGAATGTCAAGGCGGCCTAAGAAAAAGGCCGACGCTTAAGACAACACCAAGCTGGACTGAGCGAAAAAAACCACGACCCAACAAGTCATGTTAGGAACTGGAGAAGCCCTACACAAAGAGAACTAAACTGAAAACTCAACCTGTATAGGAGGCTTCAGAAGTAAAAGGCAGCTAGATGATAAAATAGCTTGCCATAATAAAAATCCGTTCTAAGAAATACTTGCTAGAAACTTCAACAAACTCTGAAAGAGAGGAAGCAAATAGCAAGGATGTGGGCCCTAGCCCCAAAGTAAAGAAATAAACAGTACAAAATAAAAGCTCCACCAGCCTATAGCAGTGAGCCGAGGTCACTGCAAAATAAGAAAAACCCATAGCGGGGCAGTGACCTGCAAAGCTCACCCAAGACCAACAAGATTAGAGGCTGAATGTAAAAATAGCCTGCCATACTCTAGTAGTCTAAAAACGGCTGTGCTCAAATCAAGCACTAAGTAGGACCCTCAGAAAGAGTTCCAGAATGTGAACAAACTCATCATCGGGCCCAGGCATCAGGCCTGATGTCAGAGCCTGTGCAGGGAAGATGGAAGGGTACAGGGGGACAGGAGAAAAAGGAGGAGAGGGAGATGGAAAACCCCTCACGAGAGTGGGAACACTCAGTGGTGCTCAGTGCGCCGGCTTTGTATCACCTCTCTCAGATCCTGCCTTTTATTCCTGGCACTGATCCTCAGACCATGACAGGCCAGGTCCCCCTGGCTGCCTGGGTGCAGATTCGGACCGGCGCGGTATACAGGACTTAAATGCTGCTGAGCGCACCCTCGCCTCCCTAAACTTCCCGACCACCGCCTCGACAGAGGTCCCGAAAAGTTCAAGCGGCAAGACCTGCGCATCGAGGAGAAAACCCTTCTCTTTCTCCCCGATGTCAGCCAGGTTCACCCACAGGTGTCTCTCCACTGCCACCATAGTCGCCATCGATCGACCGATCACGGCAGCAGTTTGTTTGGTGGCACGGAGAGCCAAGTCTGTGGAGCGGTGCAGCTCAGCCACCGCATCAGGGGAAAGACCCTGGCCCTGGTCCAAGTCTTTCAGCAGGTCGGCCTGATATGCTTGAAGCACTGCCATAGTATGCAGTGCAGCACCAGCCTTACCTGCAGCTGCGTATGCCCTGCCATTCATCCGCAAAGTTGTTTTTAACGGTCTAGTAGGCAGCCTTCAATGATGAAGCTCCACCACCAACGTCTCATCGATAGGGGGCATCGCCATATATCCGTGCTCGCGTATTCCCTCGACATTGGCATAGTTTGCCTGCCCAGACCGATGAATACGGGCAGAATAAGGGTTTTTCCATGCCTTCTCGATCTCAGAATGGAGATCGGGAAGGAATGGAAGGCTCACGGGAGTTGGAGGAGTATGGCCGGAAAGAAAGCGTTTGTCTAGCCTCCCGCAAACCACTTCTTCCTGAGCGCATGCCCACGGCAGTTTCAATCTGCCCGAGGCGCGCTCCATAACATCCAACAACTCAACATACGCGGGGCAGGATGGTCGCACGGGCTCAGATGCAACACTCTCACTGCCCTCCACAACCAACATCTGCTCTTCAGTATGGCTTGGAGCCAAAAGAGCACTGTCTGCTGAACCAGAGAATGCCAGAGAAATGGCATCTTCATCGAGCAGATCGCTCTCGTGAGCCGCCGAATCGCGTAAGAGAGAAACACTTTTCTCAAACTTTTCGGCGAGCTCTACCTGCGAGCCCCATGACTTGAGTCTCCTCTCTGCCTCAGCAAGAGCAGGACCCGAGCCGCCAGGTGCAGGTGCCTGTCCCTCTTCCCTCGAGAAGATTGACAGGCGAGGGTGGAGCGTCCGCATAGGCAGACGCTCACAATGAACGCAAACAGATCCCTCGAGAACTGATCGCGCGTGCTCCTCACCCAGGCAGTGAACGCACAAGTCGTGTGTGTCATCATGTGTCAGATATCTCGGACACGGATCGGCACAACGCTTGAAACGCTTCTCAGACATGATAACAACGGTTCTTACCTTGCAACAATCACAACAGACAAAACAGTCACTGAAGACGAAAAGAGGGATGTCATGTTTCCCTGGCCCCCTTTATATACTGTCTGGTCGCACTAGTATGACGTCATAGGCTGTCATAGGCCAATAGGATTGGCGTGATTCCACTTTCACTTCAGACACCTGTCACACGAAAGCATTTCCCCATATGAGTTCTAGGACGCAGAGTTCCCTTTCGAAAGGGAAATAATATTACACTTGATAAAGATTGTATATATTACACTGTTAAGCCTGTAGGTGGCGACCAGTGATTGTCAAAATGTACTCTGAACGAAAGGAGTCTTCATTCATAAATTTCAATTTTTTTTTTTTTTTTTACATAACGAATTTGTTTAAATTAAAAAATATTTTTTAATAGACTCATAACATTTAGACATTTATAAATCGACTCATTTATATCATTAAATAGAAGAGTTTGTCAGTAAATTGCATATTATTTTGTTTGGTTGTCAAATGTTTTGTTTTCAGAAGAACCATGATCTCTATACTGTATTTGTCTCTAAAAATATACAGATTATTATATGAGTCATAAATTAAGCTGAAAAGAAAATATATCTGCCATCTATTTTATAGGCTATTAGCACTAATATTTTAAAATTTAGGCCTACAGTCTACAATTAATATTTTAATTTTTTAGGCTTAGATGAAGTCTTTATGTAGCCAACATTAACAAGGATTTGTGGCAATTATAATGAATTATAATTAATGGAGGATTCTGAAATGTTTTTCTATTTATAACGTGGCGCTTCGGTATATGTTCTGCGATCAGTTTTAAGGTCTTCCAAATTTGTGGATAGTAAAGAAATGTAGGCCTACTTCATTATTGGCATCTGTTCTTTCTGTTGTAATACATCAGCTATTCACCTAAAAATAAACAGTAACATTAGGTTAAGGTAAAAAATGTTTTTTTTTTTTTATTGTCATGAGGCCTATTATTTGTTAATCTACAAGAGAACACCAGCTGAAATTTTAAAATGATCACAGTAGCCAATATATTTCATAAATCATAACATTTTGAAACTGGAAATATTTCCTTAAAAAACAAATTAGTCATTGGCTTCTCCAGTTGATTCATCACATTCTCAAATTTCTTCATGTTCAGAATCAGAATTCAGAAGAATTCTCAGTTCAGAGTGGATCGCGATGCAGAATCAGCGGGGAAACCGTGAGGCAGTGGGACATGTTTCTGTGATGTAAGTGTTGAGGAAGATGTGCTGTCCCAATCTAGAAGCACTCTTTGTCAACTGTAAGGCTTTCCACTCGCCGAGGGAGTTTTCCTTGTTCATTCTCGTAAGTGTACATTCTTCCGCAAGCGTGTGTAAACACAGTGCTGCAACAGCTGGCTGATCAGACACAGAGCAACAACACACGGACTCTGTTATAATCATTTTTCGGGGACTTAAATAAAGCAAATCTCTCCAATGAACTGCCAAAATACAGACAGCACATCATGTCCTACCAGAGACATATACTGGACCCAGGGCTGCATTAAGACTACAAGGGGCCCCTGGGCTTTACCTCTTGAGGGGGCCCTTCATCCACCAGAACTATTACCTGCAGTCACTCAATCTTCTTAATCACAAAGTGCAAGTTATCAGCTTTTTATTTTGCATGAATAAATGTCATTACCAAAACATCCAAACCTATTGTCTGTTATAAAATATAAATATCACTGCATATTGGAACATAGTTTGCGCATGACATGGCGTTCTAAAGCAATGAATCAGTTCAACTAAGTTAAAGTCAGTTAAAAAAGTTTAAAAAAGCATCTTGAGGCCTTGCGGTTTCCCCCATTCTACTGCCCGCGTCTTGCGTTTTTAAAAGCAAAAACGCGTTCTGTGTTAACAAGCCCTTTGAGTGTACGCACACAGGCAGCGCCACTCGGTCTGTCCGCGTAGTCCAGATCTTGATGCACTTCCCTATGGGATTCAGTTCCCGCCAATAGTATTGCGGTCACGGATCAAAAAATGATACGCATGAATCAAAACTTTAAACACATTAAAAATGATATTGCAGATATCATAAACTTGTGTTTATGTGTTCTTAAAAGTTGTTTTCCTTGCTTTTATTACTCTGTATTTTGTGCTC